>CM059783.1:13665263-15091513 GCA_030435695.1 Brachymystax lenok tsinlingensis | reverse complement strand
TGCAAAAAAAATCTACATTTAAGAGGTATTAATGTTAATTTGCATATATTTCCATTAATTCCCATATGTTCCGTTAATTCGCACGGAAGGTTTCCACCTCTGAATATTCCCCAAAATGTGCAACCCTATTCACAACACAGTTTCTGAAAACATTCACCATCTTCCATACAGTTTCATAGAATTGTGGGTGTAATCAGCCTTTACTTCCTGAATAGTGTACAGTGAGTTATATGAACAGGGTTTAGTGTGTGTGACTGCCGTGCTCTATATTGGCACGAAGTGATTAGCAATGGAGAGGCATCATGAACAACACAGGTAAGCACATTTGTGGATACCTTTTCAACTATCAGAAATGACCAAATTCCCTATGGTCACTCGGTCAGACATGTCATAGAGAATTATGACTCCACTCCCATGAAGCTCCAGTAGGTCAAGTGGCTCGCATGATAAAAAAATGTAAGTATAGAACGGATGTAAGCCCTACCCTACATAGTTTACCTTGATAGGGACACATCTTAGGCTGCCATTGATTATGACTAAGTTAATGGTTACACAATTAAGTTAATGGTTACATGTAAATACAGTTAGTAATAACTAAAATGCAGATTGTATTGGCAATAATCAAGTTCATAAATACATCTATTGAATAGCTTGATGGTTAAATATTACACATTTAGCATAATTGATGACTTTTATTTTGAAGACTTTTTGGACACGTTAAAATAGTACTTGGTGGCAAAGGTTTCACATCCTCTTTTATGGTGGTAACATTAGCTAGCTAGGTTTACTTTCTACTGTCTCATGCGGCGCTCACTAGCTAAGGTAGCTAAGATATTGATTGGCACATGGGCCATAATGGGTATGTATACGGTATTCGTGGTAACTTGCAAGATAGAAAACAATATTGTGTGTTTGCTAGCTAGCTTTCTAACCCAGGTGGGCGTAATAACCAGGTCGCTAGCTAGCGATGACCAGGGTCGTATAAGAGCAACCCGTAGCTAAACGTTTTGCAACGGGACAAGTAAACGAGCGTTTCTAATTGGACAAATTCGGGTCGTCGCTCCACGTTTCGGTCAGTTTTCTAGCATTTGGTGTCTAGTGAAAACGACCCTGGCGTCAAGGAAGTAGCTGGCTATCTAGCTAGCTTATTGTACGGTTTCTAGCAAAACCTCTTGTATATCTAACGTTAGCTAGCTGTGCCATTCGATATTTTTAAGCAATAAGACCGAGGGGTTATGGTATATGGCCAATATACTACGGCTAAGGGCTTTTTCACGACGCAACGCGGAGTGCCTGGACACAGCCCTTAGCCGTTGTATATTGGCAATATACCACAAACCCCTGAGGTGCCTTATTGCTATTATAAACTGGTTTCCAAGGTAATTAGAGCAGTGAAAATACATATTTTGTCATACCTGTGGTATATATTCTGCTATACCACGGCTGTCAGCCAATCAGCATTCAGGGTTAATACCACCCAGTTTATAATATGTTATTGACTAGCTAGCTAGCTATTATTATGCACATTTGGCACAAGCTATTGTCTGCTGGGATTGTTATGACATTTGTTATAACAATGTTATTATGACATAATGGTAGCAAAGATATGCATAGCTAAACATAATTGATTTAGCTAGCCATCTAACAGTAACACACTGTGCTTTTCACATTATAGATTCCCCCATCCCTCTCTCCTCCCTGCGCCTTTTGGTTCCACCTCTACGACTGATGTCTGCATTTATGTGGCAGGTATCACAACAGAGGGCCATTAAGCACTATGGAAAATTAGAGGAGTTTGTGACCGTGGTAACACAAACTGTCCCAGAACTTATGACTGACAGACAGAGGACCCTCCTTATTTTGGGGCTGAGAGCAAGGGTAAGAAATTCTGTCTAATCTTTCATACAGGATCACTTCAATTGGTGAAGTGCAGAGAATAGTTTTAGGCAAAGTATCAGACTCCATCACTACTTTTCTTTCAGGTAACTTTGGGGCGATTTTCTGCTGAACACCCTGTCAGCCTCCAAACCCTCCTTTATTCTATAAAGTCTTCTCAACTTGCACAGGTTCAGGTTGGTAAATCAAATGGCATAGTACAAAGATTTCAACTTTTTCTCCCCTGCTGGACTCTTACATGAGAATGAACACCCTGAAAATTCAGCCACATTAAAATCAAAAGCTTAAGTTTGTTGGTATGGACAGTCGTGTGCCATTTGTCACCCCCTTTAACCAAGTCTAAAAATGACCGTCCGGTTTCGGTGTGTTTTCCACATTTTACAGTCCTATGATGCAGGCATGGAATCACCTGAAGCTAACTTTGCCAAGCTCACCCAAAGCTTGATTACAGACCCAGTTGAGCGTGAACACTTCGTTCAAGTAAGTAGCTGTTCATGTCAAGCTTGTCTTGAAGCTGTTTTAGTTTAACATTTTCTTTAGCCTGACTTAACCTAATAATAATTTATTTTGCTTATAGCGCTTCTCATTCCAAAATAGAATCTCAAAACACTTCAAAAGCAAAACAAACCGTCACAGCAAATAATCAAAATGGAAAGTGAATGGTATCTAGTCAGCTTCAGATAGTTTGGAAAGGCAGTCTTTGCCATATGGCTTGACTGGATCGACGGTACAGCCAGCATTATCTCACTGACTCTTCATCTTTTCAGGTGGTGTTCCTTGAGGAATTCAGACCTGATTTTGACAAAGCGCTTCAGGAACTGGTCTGTGACTTCCTCACTAGGTTGGAAGAGCTGCTTACACTACCAGACTTTAAGCAGGTGCAGAAATCACTTTCGTAAGACAGTCTTGAGAGAACGGAATTCAAATGAATAACTGTACTTTGCCTGGAATCTATTTTGGCATTTTATTTGTGTCCCTCTTTTCCCTAGACTGCATTGTTGTTGAGTGCTGGCTCCTCTGGCCTGGATGAATGCCTGCAGTCTTTCTCTCACTCAGAAGATCTCCAGTTTCTGCTCCAGAATTACAAACAATGCAGAACATTGTACACAAACAGTAAGTTTGTAGAAAATTACTTGTTTTTTTACACCAATATTTTTAGCACCACATGGTCAAATAAGGGTTATTGATGTAACAACTGCATCTGAGGATCAATCAATCAAATATATTTATAAAACCCTTCTTACATCAGCTGATGTCACAAAGTGCTGTACAGAAACCCAGTCTAAAACCCCAAACAGCAAGCAATTTAGGTGTCGAAGCACGGTGGCTACAAAAAACTCCCTAGAAAGGCCGGAACCTAGGAAGAAACCTAGAGAGGAACCAGGCTATGAGGGGTGGCCAGTCCTCTTCTGGCTGTGCCGGTTGGAGATTGTAACAGAACATGGCCAAGATGTTCAAATGTTCATAGATGACCAGCAGGGTCAAATAATAATAATCACAGTGGTTGTAGAGGGTGCAACAGGTCAGCACCTCAGAAGTAAATGTCAATTGGCTTTTCATAGCCGATCATTCAGAGTATCTATACCGCTCCTGCTGTGTCTAGAGAGTTGAAAACAGCAGGTCTGGGACAGGTAGCATGTCCAGTGAACAGGTCAGGGTTCCATAGCCACAGGCAGAAAAGTTTAAACTGAAGCAGCAGCACAACCAGGTGGACTGGGGACAGCAAGGAGTAATCAGGCCAGGTTGTCCTGAGGCATGTCCTAGGGCTCAGGTCCTCCAAGAGATAGAAAGAGACAAAAAGAGAGCATACTTAAATTCACACAGGACACCGGATAAGACCGGAGAAATACTCCAGATATAACAGACTGACCCTAGCCCCCCGACACAAACTATCGCAGCATAAATACTGGAGGCTGAGACAGGAGGGGTCGGGAGACACTTTGGCCCAGTCCGACGATACCCCCGGACAGGGCCAAAGAGGCAGGATATAACCCCCCCCCTCACCCACTTTGCCAAAGCACAGCCTGAGACAAGGTCGGGTATAGCCCACAAATATCTCCCCCACAGCACAAACCCAAGGGGGGGTGCCAACCCGGACAGGAAGATCACGTCAGTGACTCAACCCACTCAAGTGACGCACCCCTCCTAGGGACAGCATGGAACAGCACCAGTAAGCCAGTGACTCAGCCCCTGTAATAGGGTTTGAGGCAGAGAATCCCAGTGGAGAGGGGAACTGACCAGGCAGAGACAGCAAGGGCGGTTTGTTGCTCCAGTGCCTTTCCGTTCACCTTCACACTCCTGGGCCAGACTACACTCAATCATAGGACCTACTGAAGAGATGAGTCTTCAAGAAAGACTTAAAGGTCAAGACCGAGTCTGCGTCTCTCACATGGATAGGCAGGCCATTCCATAAAAAAATTCTGATTTATGTGCAGGAACCATGTTCCTTACCTTTCTAGTTCATTTTAAAGGGATTTAAACTTGGATGGATTAGCCACATAATAAACAATTTGACAGATTAAAATGTAAATTAGGGATATAAGTATTCAGAACAGCCTGGCAGATATTCAATTTATGTTAACGTATTTGTTTTTGTCTGTGCAGTTTCCTCCTCTGACATTCCTCAGGAATCGGATATTGAATCCGATGCCTTCCCTGACCAGTTAAACCGTACCAATCTGGACACTGGTGTGGCCATGAGGACAGCACATTTAGTGGCAATGGGGAGCACAAGAGATATTATAGGCTGCGATGAAACCTGTGATGAAGCGAATGAAGATGACATAGATGTAGAGGACGAGTCAGCACAGAAAAGGTACAGTGCCTTCAGAAAGTATTCACGCCCCTTGACTTTTTCCAAATGTTGTGTTACAACCTGAATTTAAAATTGATTAAATGTAGATGTTTTGTCACTGGCCTAAACACAATACCCCACAATGTCAAAGTTAAATTATGTTTTTAGACATTTTTACAAATGAAAAGCTGAAATGTCTTGAGTCGTTAAGTATTTAACCCCTTTTTTATGGCAAGGCTAAATAAGTTAAGGAGTACGTTTTTGCTTAACAAGTCACATAAGAATTTGCATGGACTCACTCTGTGTGCAATAAGTGTTGAACATTATTTTTCAATGACTACCTCATCTCTTTACCCCACACATACAATTATCTGTTAGGTCCCTCAGTTAATTTCAAACACAGATTCAACCACAAAGACCAGAGTTTCCAATGCTTCGCAAAGAAAGGCAACTATTGGTAGATGGGTCCAAATAAAATGAAAAAGCAGACATTGAATAGCCCATTGAGCATGGTGAAGTTACTAATTATACTTTGGGTGGTGTATCAATACACCCAGTCACTACAAAGATACTGGCGTCCACTCAGTTGCTGGAGAGGAAGAAAACCGCCAATGGTGAATATATGGTGAATATAAAACAGTTGCAGTAAACAGGAGAAAACTGGGGATGGACAACAACATTGTAGTTACTCTACAATACTAACCTGATTGACAGAGTGAAAAGAAGGAAGCCTGTACAGAATAACAAATATTCCAAAACATGCACCATGCTTGGCCTCCCGAATGGCGCAGCAGTCTAAGGCAATGCATCACAGTGCTAGAGCCGTCACTAGAGACCCGGGTTCGATCCCAAGCTGTATCACAATCGGCCGTGTGCTGGGGAGTCCCATAGGGTGGCGCACAATTAGCCCAGCGTCATCTGGGTTAGGGAAGGGTTTGGCCAGGGGGGCTTTACAAGTAGGCCGTCATTGTAAATGAGAATTTGTTCTTAACTGACTTGCCTAGTAAAATAAAAATACAAGGCACTAAAATAATACTTACTCAGTACCACTCTCCATATTTTCAAGCATACTGGTAGCTGCATCATGTGATAGGTATGCTTGTAATCGTTGGGGACTGGGGAGTTTTTCAGGATAAAAAGTAAATGGAATGGAGCAGGCAAAATTCTAGAGGAAAACCAGGTTCAGTCTGCTTTCCACCAGACACTGGGAGATGCAGGACAATAACCTAAAACACAAGACGAAATCCACACTGAAGTTGCTTACCAAGAAGATCGTGAATGTTCCAGAGTGGCCGAGTTACAGTTTTGACTTACAGCTGTAATCTCTGCTAAAAGTGCTTCTACAAGGTATTGACTCAGGGGGAGTGAATAGTTATGTAAATTAATTATTTCTGTATATAATTTAATACATTTTTAAACATTTCTAAAAACATGTTTTCACTTTGTCGTTATGGGGTATTGTGTGTAGATGGGTGAGAATATTTTTTATTTAATCAATTTTGAATTCCCGGCTGTAACAACAAAATGTGAAATAAGTCAAGTGGTGTGAATACTTTGACACTGTATGTGAAAATTAATTTATAAATGTTTGTTGTTTGAAACATAAAACAACTTTACCACTTGACTTAGTAATGGTCATCAATTTGCATTTCTGTTTGTGCCTTTCACAGGGCTGGTTCTGGTCTTTCTCCTACCAGTGTCATGCAAGGTGGTGATACAGGTGAGACCTCACAAACTTTTAGTTGAGTACATTTACCCTTTGGAAAGCCTCAGTTGACCATTGTGGGGCAGTGGTAGGGGAAACTTCAATGTTTTTATTCATTTTTCCACAGACCCAGTTGCAGGGGTATCGTTTCAGGTGTTGACTCCCCTTTCTTCAGCTTCAAATGAGTGTGCCCCATCTACTTCCAGTTCATCACACATGAACATTTTCCACCAGTGTCCTCAGTGTGGGAAGTGCTTTAATTATCAGTCTCAACTTGTCCAACACCAGCAAATTCACTGTGGGGACAATCCATACAAGTGCTCCAACTGCGGGAATAGATTCAAATTCTTTACAAGTCTGTCAAACCATAAGAGGATACAATGTGTGGGCACTGCCTTTAGCTGCCTGAAGTGCTGGAGAGAGTTTGGTTCTCTGCGTGAGAAATTGAGACACCAGTGTCCACACAACGAATCCATGTACATCTGTCCACAGAGTGGGAAAAGTTTCAAGACATCACCGCAATATCCATTCCAGTGCCGTCACTGTGCAAGGAGCTTTCCCGAATCGAATCAACTGGATACCCACGAAAAAAGTCACAGTGTCGTCCAAACGCTCGACTGTCACAAATGTGGAATTACCTTCAGCAACTTGCCCAGCCTAGTGCACCACGTGGAAGCCCACAAGAGGTCGGATCTGAGGCCATCGTCGCACCTTCCAAAGAAGAAAGGATTGCAGCTTCCGAGAACACACCATTGTCACCAATGTGGAAAGTCCTTCGTAACAAACCGCCGCCTTAAAGATCACATGCGCATTCATATGAATTATCGTCCCTTTTCCTGCTCCTACTGTGGGAAATGTTTCACTCAGAAAGGTAATCTCACTGTCCACATAAGGCTCCACACAGGGGAGAGACCGTACATGTGCTCTGTGTGTGGGAAGGCGTTTCCATCAGGAGGGGATCTGCAGGTACATCAGCGCTTTCACACTGGGGAGAGACCTTACCAATGCAAAGAGTGTGACAAACGTTTTTTTAAGTCGAGCCATTTAGTCGTCCACATGCGTGGACATAGGGGAGAGCGTCCCTACACTTGTAATGAATGTGGAAGGGGTTTTATCCGGAGAACTTGCTTAAAAAAACATTTGCTAGTTCATTCAGGGGAGAGGCCATATTCATGTCTTCGTTGCCCGAATACTTACAAACGCAGTTCACACCTGAACTATCACATGAAGAAAAATCATTGAAAGTTGTAGTGTGTATTTACAATATGCTTTTGTAATAGTGGCATTAGTGGAGATGCAGGAAGTACACCCAGTAGCAAACTAATTTATCATATCCTCAACCCTTTAAAGCCTTGTTTCCCAGTACAAGGGGAAGTTCAGTAATTTACAGCTTGACGATTCCTCACCATTTAAGTAGTCTATGGGCCAGGAGACACTGTAATCTGTGCTTCAGTTTTCTTTAAACAGACACTACAAACTAACAAGCTAACTTTAGCCTCCACTAGCTGACAATCAATGGAAGTGATATGGGGCATCCATGAAAGGTTTAAACATTTTTTTTTGCTAAATTACCTTATGTAAAACCAAATATTGGATTTATTTCAGTAGATTTGGCTATTACATTTAGAACAATTGCATAATTGACCCTATCACTCCCTTTGTAGTTAGCGGTGTTTAAAATTAGCTGAAGTTTGTAGTGGCTGCTTAAAGAGAACTGAACCATAGATTACAGGTTTTCCTGGCCCATAGACTACTTTCAAGGTGATGAACCATTTTAACAATAAGTTGTTAAATAGTGAACTTGCCCTTTTTAAAAATCACTCTGCATAATAGTCGAGGATGAAAACCAGTGGAGTGGGTTATGTACATATTGAGGCTGTTCCATCTGTTTGTTTATGTAATGTTATATGGAGTTCTGGTGAAACTGTTTAAATGTTCAGCACCTGGATTTATTTCCATGGTGATATAGTGATTTAGTGTTCTGTTGAATGCAGTATAATCGGCAGAATCTACTCTTCTGTAATTGAGTTATGCATTCATATATCAATAAACATATCCATCTAAAAATGCCAAACGTTTAGCCTTTGTGTAAATGTTGTGCCATTCCAAAACATTAAAGTAGATGAATGATTGAGTCAAGCATTTTCATAATCATTACATGCTGGTGTGCTCCCATCTGGCACTGGCTTACAGGGTTATCGTACAGGTGACTGTTCAGAACTGGGACGGGACTGCCCTAGATGTCCTGGGTGGACCAGAGGACGCAAGAGGGCCCTCGACTGGGCCTCGTGCAATCAAACAAGCCAAAGCTCAGAATGACGGGTAACTCCCAACATACAGGAAACACTTGAGTAAATGAGGGATACAAAGTATATTGAAAGCAGTTGCTTCCACACAGGTGTGGTTCCTGAGTTAATTAAGCTATTCACATCCCATCATGCTTAGGGTCATGTATAAAAATACCCAGTTGCCCATTATTTTGGCTACAATGGCTAGAAGAGCTCTGTGACCTTGAAACAGGGGTCTCAAAGAAGCATAGGGGGTTTAAAGGGTGTGTCTCACCAGATCTCAACTCAATTGAACACTGAGACAGGCTTTTCCACCACCATCAACAAAACTCCAAATTGTGGAATTTCTTGAGCAAGAATGGTGTCACATCCCTCCAATAGAGTTCCAGACACTTGTAGAATCTATGCCAAGGGGCATTGAAGCTGTGCTGGCAGGCCCAAAGCCCTATTAAGACACAATGTTGGTTTTAGGAAGTTACCTGTATCTTCTTTTGCTTCTATCAGTAACATGTTCTCACTTTGCAGTGGGTAAAACATATGAGCTGCAACAGATATCTCTATCACCCCATCCAGAAACATGATTCAATCAGCACAGTTCACATAGGCTGTGTTGACACAGGCAGTCCAATTCTGATCTTTTTCCCCACTAATTGATCTTTCGACCAATCACCAATCTTTTTCAGAGCTGATCTGATTGGTCAAAAGACTCATTAGTGTAAAAATATCAGAATTTGTCTGCCTGTGTAAATGCAGACATACAGGTTTCACAGAGGGTCTTCAAAGAAGTTTACTACAGAGGAAATGGTTATTACATCTTTTTGACAGTTTACCCACTTTTGAGTAAAAATTCATTGAAAGTATAGAGTGTGTTACTTTTTTCACCGCGACTGGCGATCAGTTTACCCATCTATTCTTGTTCTATTCATTATATTTCTATGAAATCTATATAGATAAAAAAAAAACTGGGCCCAGGGCTGACATACTGGTAATGACCCATAAACAAAATAACTAAAATCCAATCAGATATCAGAGCCTACAAAAACTATATTTTCTAGATATCTCAATCAAACATGATAAAGTGGGCTTGGGGGGACATTCCCAAGCAATCAGACAACATTTTCCATCGACAGTCAATGGGGAATGTGACCGTTTGGCAGGCATTTCAATAATAAGGCACATAAATGTTACGTTTTACGTGTCCCCAACCGATTGTATTTTTTTGTTAGTTTATTTACGTTTTTTGTAACTTATTTTGTACATAATGTTGCCGCTACCGTCTCTTATGACCTAAAATAACTTCTGGACATCAGGACTGAGATTACTCACCACGGACTGGCAGAATCCTTTTTTTCTTTTAACCAGTCTGACGAGCCCAACGCAAACGATATACTGCTTTCTCGGAAACAGGCCCAGATCCCCGTGATTTGTGTTTATTTTATTTTTTTAATTTCACCTTTATTTAACCAGGTAAGCTAGTTGAGAACAAGTTTTCATTTACAACTGCGACCTGGCCAAGATAAAGCAAAGCAGGGTGACACAAACAACAACACAGAGTTACACATGGATTAAACAAGCGTACAGTCAATAACAATAGAAAAAAAAGAAAGTCTATATACAAATTCACACGGGTGATAGATGAGCAGATGATGATGTGCAAGTAGAAATACTGGTGTGCAAAAGAGCAGAAAAGTAAATAAAAACAATATGGGGATGAGGTAGGTAGATTGGGTGGGCTATTTACAGATGGGCTATGTACAGCTGCAGCGATCAGTTAGCTGCTCAGATAGTTGATGTTTAAAGTTAGAGAGGGAAGTCTCCAGCTTCAGAAATGTTTGCAATTCGTTCCAGTCATTGGCAGCAGAGAACTGGAAGGAAAGGCGGCAAAAGGACGTGTTGGCTTTGGGGATGTTCAGTGAGATATACTTGCTAGAGCGCATGCTACGGGGGGATGTTGTTATCGTGACCAGTGAGCTGAGATAAGGCGGAGCTTTACCTAGCATCGACTTATAGATGACCTGGAAAGAGAAGGCGGAGAAAAAGGGGCCACAGGGCAGGCTGCCTTCTGAGAATTCGTAGGCGATCAAATAAACCCCCCACTTCCTTTCATTCTACTAGCAAACGTGCAATCTTTGGAGAATAAAATAAATGACATATGCGCAAGATTAAACAAGCAACGGGACATTCAAAACTGTAATATCTTATGCTTCACGGAGTCGTGGCTGAACGATGACACTATCAACATACAGCTGGCTGGTTATACGCTGTACCGGCAGGATAGAACAGCAGCCTCTGGTAAGACAAGGGGAGGCGGGCTATGTATTTTTGTAAACAACAGCTGGTGCACGAAGTCTTAAGTCTTAAGTATCTCATGATAAGCTGTAGACCAAACAATATACCTGGAGAGTTTATCTGTATTTTTTGTAGCTGTTTACATACCACCACAGTCAGAGGCTGGCACTAAGACTGCATTGAATGAGCTGTATTCCGCCATAAGCAAACAAGCACGCTCATCCAAAACGCTCATCCAGAGGCGGCGCTACTAGCTAGCGGCGCTAGCACGTTAAATGTGCAACCAGAGGAAAGAAAACTCTGGACCACCTTTACTGCACACACAGAGATGCATACAACGCTCTCCCTCGCCCTCCATTTGGCAAATTTGACCATAATTCTATCCTCCTGATTCCTGCTTACAAGCTCAAATTAAAGCAGGAAGCACCAGTGACTAGAGCAATAAAAAAGTGGTGAGATGAAGCAGATGCTAAGCTACAGGACTGTTTTGCTAGCACAGATGTTCCGGGATTCCTCCAATGGCATTGAGGAGTACACCACATCAGTCATTGGCTTCATCAATAAGTGCATTGATGACGTCGTCCCAAGTGACCGTACTTACATACCCCAACCAGAAGCCATGGATTACAGGCAACATTCGCACTGAGCTGAAGGCTAGAGCTGCCGCTATCAAGGAGCAAGACTCTAACCCGGAAGCTTATAAGAAAATCTGCTATGCCCTCCGACGAACCATCAAACAAGCAAAGCGTCAATACAGGACTAAGATTGAATCGTACTACACCGGCTCTGTCGCTCGTCGGATATGGCAGGGCTTGCAAACCATTACAGATGAAAGGGAAGCACAGCCAAGAGCTGCCCAGTGGCACGAGCCTACCAGACGAGCTAAACTACTTCTATGCTCGCTTCGAGGCAAATGGCACTGAAACATGCATGAAAGCACCAGCTGTTCCGGAAGACTGTGTGACCACGCTCTCCGCAGTCGATGTGAGTAAGACCTTTGAACAGGTCAACATTCACAAGGCCGCAGGGCCAGACGGATTACCAGGACGTGTACTGCGATCAACATGTTTTAAGCAGACCACCATAGTGCCTGTGCCCAAGAACACTAAGGTAACCTGCCTAAATGACTACCGACCCATAGCACTCTGTAGCCATGAAGTGCTTTGAAAGGCTGGTCATGGTTCACATCAACACCATTATCCCAGAAACCCTAGACCCACTCCAATTTGCATACCGCCCCAACATATCCACAGATTATGTAATCTCTATTGCACTCCACACTGCCCTGTCACACCTGGACAAAAGGAACACCTATGTGAGAATGCTATTCATTGACTACAGCTCAGCGTTCAACACCATAGTGCCCTCAAAGCTCATCAATAAGCTAAGGACCCTGGGACTGAACACCTCCCTCTGCAACTGGATCCTGGACTTCCTGACGGGCCGCCCACAGGGGGTAAGGGTAGGTAACAATACATCCGCCACGCTGATCCTCATAAACACCTCCCTCTGCAACTGGATCCTGGACTTCCTGACGGGCCGCCCCCAGGTGGTAAGGGTAGGTAACAACACATCCGCTGATCCTCAACACAAGAGCCCCTCAGGGGTGCGTGCTCAGTCCCCTCCTGTACTCCCTGTTCAATCATGACTGCACGGCCAGGCACGACTCCAACACCATTAAGTTTGCCGATGACACAACAGTGGTAGGCCTGATCACCGACAACAACAAGACAGCCTATAGGGAGGAGGTCAGAGACCTGGCCGTGTGGTGCCAGGACAACAACCTCTCCCTCAATGGGATCAAGACAAAAGAGATGATTGTGGACTACAGGAAAAAGAGGACCGAGCACGCCCCCATTCTCATCGACGGGGCTGCAGTGGAGCAGATTGAGAGCTTCAAGTTCCTTGGTCACCAACAAACTAACATGGTCCAAGCACACCAAGACAGTCGTGAAGAGGGCACAACAAAACTTATTTCCCCTCAGGAGACTGAAAAGATTTGACATGGGTCGAGAGCATCCTGACTGGTTGCATCACTGCCTGGTATGGCAACTGCTCGGCCTCCAACCGCAATGCACTACAGAGGGTAGTGCGAACGGCTCAGTACATCACTGGGGCCAAGCTCCCTGCCATCCTGGACCTCTATACCAGGCGGTGTCAAAGGAAGGCCCTAAAATTTGTCAAAGATTCCAGCCACCCTAGTCATAGACTGTTCTCTCTGCTATCGCACGGCAAGCTGTACCGGAGCGCCAAGTCTAGGTCCAAGAAGGCTTCTAAACAGATTCTACCCCCAAGCCATAAGACTCCTGAACACCTAATCAAATGGCTACCCAGACTATTTGCATTGCCCCCCCGCTCTGTTGTTATCAACACTTTAATAACTCTATACACATGTATATATTACCTCAGCTAACCGACTCTGTAAATTGACTCTGTACCGGTACCCCCTGTATATACAGTCGTGGCCAAAAGTTTTGAGAATGACACAAATATACATTTTCACAAAGGATGCTGCCTCAGTTTGTATGATGGCAATTTGCATATACTCCAGAATGTCATGAAGAGTGATCAGATGAATTGCAAAATCCCTCTTTGCCATGCAAATGAACTGTATCCCCCCCTATAAAAATCCACTGCATTTCAGCCCTTCCACAAAAGGACCAGCTGACATCATGTCAGTGATTCTCTCGTTAACACAGGTGTGAGTGTTGACGAGGACAAGGCTGGAGATCACTCTGTCATGCTGATTGAGTTCGAATAACAGACTGGAAGCTTCAAAAGGAGGGTGGTGCTTGGAATCATTGTTCTTCCTCTGTGACCCATGGTTACCTGCAAGGAAACACGTGCCGTCATCATTGCTTTGCACAGAAAGGGATTCAATAGCAAGGATATTGCTGCCAGTAAGATTGCACCTAAATCAACCATTTATCGGATCATCAAGAACTTCAAGGAGAGCGGTTCAATTGTTGTGAAGAAGGCTTCAGGGCGCCCAAGAAAGTCCAGCAAGCGCCAGGACCGTCTCCTAAAGTTGATTCAACTGCGGGATCGGGGCACCACCAGTACAGAGCTTGTTCAGGAATGGCAGCAGGCAGGTGTGAGTGCATCTGCACGCACAGTGGAGGATGGCCTGATGTCAAGAAGGGCAGCAAAGAAGCCACTTCTCTCCAGGAAAAACATCAGGGACAGACTGATATTCTGCAAAAGTAAGTAAGTAAGTAAGCATTTCACTGTAAGGTCTACACATGTTGTATTTGTATTTGATTTGATATTAATATTTGGCTGCATTTACACAGGTAGCCAATTCTGATATTTTTTCCACTAACTGGTCTTTTGACCAATCACATCAGATGTTTTCACATCAGATCTTTTTCAGAGCTGATCGGATTGGTCAAAATACCAGTTAGTGGAAAACAAAAATTATCAGTATCAGAATTGGGCTGTCTGTGTCATCTCAGCCTTTGCAGCAGGAACTCCATATAAGGGCATAGGCCACTCACCATGACACAGCTACCTCACATACTAGGGGCATGTTCACTAGGTCACAAGTTAGTTTTGGAACGTTCAGCTATAAACATGTAATGTAAAACAAACATGCCTCTCTGACAAGGAATCATGTCGGCTCGATTTCTATATGCGAAGTTTTAAAATTCAAAAAGACACTCGCACATCTAAGCTAACTTTTTTGCAGGTGCATGGTAACAGTTGAATAAAATGAGAAAAAAGAAGAAACCTGCACACTGCAGAGTTTGGCAACTGAAAGTGGCCCTGTATACACATGACCATAAGCCATAATTACACCTCACACACCCGCATAAATGTTTATGTATAACATTACAAAACACTCATAATTGCTAAAACACCTACTACCTTCATTTGGAAATGTAGATGACATTTGTAGCAGTTTGTGTTCAAATTATAATCTATAAACGGTAATATATAAAAGTTGAATAAAAAACAATACTTACATTTACGTACACCTGTCTGTGTATTATTTTTAATTAAGCCAAATGCTTATTATATATAGAATAGGTAAGGTAGAATATAATACATTAAGCCTACTGTATAGCAGCTTTCATTTGCATTGATGAAAAAAAATACAGTTGTATTTCAAAGTTCAAATATTATCTTTTCAGTTTTTGTATTGGTTTTATGCAGACATTTGTTACATTCAAAATAAACTCTGACTCAAACCACGAACTGCCAGAGAGAAGCAGGCCCAAACTTCCAGAGAAGCAGGCCCAAACTTCCAGAGAAGCAGGCCCAAACTTCCAGAGAAGCAGGCCCAAGCTAGAAAGTATCATAAAATGCCTCATTGATTTGACACATACTGTAACTTGAAAGAGGTTATTTTATATTTTGAAATGTTTACTTTCCATCCATGTTGGCAGTAATGTACACAAACTACAGTTTGAGAAAAAGGCATAGCACATTGACAGACAGTAAAACAGCAATCTCCACTAATTCCATGGTAACGCTTTTCAGAATGAAACCAAAACAGGAAAACACCCCAGACTCCCTCAAGTGTGTGTTTGTAGGTGTCTCTTCAAGTGTGTGAGACGGGTGTAACTTTTTACACAGTGATGGCATGGATATGGTCTCTGTCCTGTATGGGTGAATTGATGTTTAGTTAAGACAGAGCTCTGCACAAAACTCTTTCCACACTCAGGGCAGGTGTAAGGGCGCTCTCCTGTGTGATTGCGTACATGAACCGTCAAATGACTTGACACCGTGAAGGCCTTTCCACAAACTGTGCACCTGTAAGGTTTCTCTTTGGTGTGAGAGCGCTCATGCTTCTGCAGGTCACCGACTGAGCAAAACCCTTTCTTGCACTGAGAGCACATGTGAGGTCTCTCCCCCGTGTGAATCCTTCTGTGCACAGTAAGATTAGCCAACTGAGAGAAACACTTCCCACAGTAAGAGCAGCTGTATGGACTCTATCCCGTGTGAGTCTACATATGTGACATCAGCTGACCTTTGGAGATGTACTGCTTATTATAGCGAGGACATGTGTGGGGTTTCTCCCCTGTGTGTGTCCGTTGGTGGAGTACAAGGGTGGCTAAGGCGCCAAAGCACTTTCTACACACATCACACTGATGGGGTTTGTCCACTGCATGAGTTCTTTGGTGGATCTTCAGCACAACTGACCCAAAGAATTTGTCTACACAGTGTCGACAGTTGAAGAGAGGTTCATGAGAGTGAGTTTGCTGGTGACTCTTTAGTTCGGAGCGGGAACTGCAACTTCGTCCGCACTCCGTACAGTTGAGCTGTGCCCTATGTGTCCTCTTATGTTGGAGCCGTTCACTTAAAGATCCAAATGTTTTCCCACACTTGGAACAAGCATACCCTCCCTCCACTGAATGGGTCCTGTTGTGCCTGGTTAGGCTCGACAGGAACTTGAAACGTTTTTCACAGAGAGAGCAGTTGAACGAAGGCGTCACACTATGTGTTTGCTGGTGCTTTCGCAAATCAGAAATCGTCTGTCAACTCTTTCCACACAACAGACATTTGAGGGACTTATGAGTAGATAGGTGTTTGAACCGCTCACGGAGAGATATGAAACTCTCCACGCACTTGGGGCAATCGAAGGTCGTGTCTAGACAGTGTTTTTGGTGGTGTTTTGAAAGCCCAGTTGAATTACTGAAAGTCTTTCCGCACTGGGTGCATTTGTAGGGTCGATCCCCAGTGTGAATTCACTGATGCTGAACCAGTTGAGATGGATAGATAAAACACCTTCCACACTGGGAGCACTTGTGGGCAATACGCCGTGCAGTGGACAATGCTTTGGTAAGGGTCTCCGAGGATGGTGATACGTCACTAGGTGGTGGTGGTTGAGCGCAGCTAGACAGCCGAGAAGACTCCCCTGAAGCAGGTTCTGTGGAGAATAAAGCAAGAAAATAAATGCCATTGTCTTTGCACAACTATGGAATCCTTGGGGCCCCATTTATAAGTATGTTTCAAAAGTCTTACTGTTGTTTTCCTATTCTGTGTCGTCATGGTCTGGAGAAAATGGAAAAACAAGCCACATAAGATAAAAATAGATGTTATCACCAACAGGGTTTGTGATGGCCGTCTAAATGTCTTAGACGTCACACTCTTCAATCAGATATCAAAAGTCACCTGGGTTAAAAGGTACATACATTCTGGAATATTATACCTCATTTTATTTTTCCAGAATCTCAAAGGGCTTAATTTTTTACTACAATGTCTGTATATTGTGGGTAAACTTTCTGTGAAATTGGAGGCTTTTCACAAGCAGGCTTTAATGTGCTGGGCTTTGCTGTATAAAACACAACTTTTCACCTCATAAATGTTTTATATGGAATAATGGGTCGATATTACATAGAAACAAGATGTTATTTTACCATAACTGGTTCTCGAAAAACATTGTCCTTGTCAGACAATTAGTTAGTATTTGTGGGAATCTATGTACACGGAGAGAATTTATGGAAATATACAGCTTTGAAGTTTCAAGCAAGGAATATGACACTGTTATAAAAGCTATACCTAGTTGGATAAAATCTTTACTTCAGAATAATGCATATTTTGGAATATCTCCTATTGTAAGCGATATCCAGGTGAATGGCATAGGTTTACTAGATAAGAAATTTAACAAACGTTTATTAAGGGATATTTTCTACAGGAAGTCTATTCCCTCTGCGATATTTTGTTGGGCTTCATCATTTGATGAAAACTGGCGCCGTGCTTGGCTCACACCACACAAATTTATAGTGACCAATGAAGTAAAGGAGATCTCCTTTAAGATTATCCATAGATTCTATCCGTGTAATAGCTTGATTTCTAAATATATACCTGATGTTACCAGGGAATGCAGTTTTTGTGAACTAGAAACTGAATATATTGAACACTTATTCTGTCATTGTTTACATAGTGAAGTGTTCTGGACTGATGTAAAACCATATATTGGCAACAAAATGCATACAACCATTGAAATATCTAAGT
Organism: Brachymystax lenok tsinlingensis; assembly: GCA_030435695.1. Taxonomy (NCBI): domain Eukaryota; kingdom Metazoa; phylum Chordata; class Actinopteri; order Salmoniformes; family Salmonidae; genus Brachymystax; species Brachymystax lenok. The sequence goes on along the minus strand of CM059783.1, from coordinate 15,073,581 downwards.
TTGACATTATTTTACTACACTGATTCCACAATTGAACTTGAGTATGTCATAAATCTCTATTTTATTAGGAAAATGTTTCATTCACAAATACAAATTTGATGAAGAAAAAAGGCCCTTTTCTTAAATTTTTTATCTGATTTGGAAAACTATTTAGAGTCATTAAAATGTATACGAAAATGTCAAAAAAATGTATTCGCTACATGTCTGTATTTGAATTGATATAATGTGGATTTGTATTATTATAAATGTTTTCTTCTCTTATGTCTTTGTGGAATCCCTCTGGCTGTTCTGTTTGTGATTTGCATGTTACTGTTTAATAAAAAAAATAAAAAAAAAATAATAATATATATATATATATATATATAATAATAATAAAAAGCATTAAATATAGGTAAAGGCTATTTTTATACAGGCAGCCCAATTCTGATATTATTCCACGAATTGGTCTTTTGACCAATCACATCAGATCTTTTCACAGATCTTTTGCAGAGCTGATCTGATGTGCTGGCCTCATAATTGCTAGCCAGCTAGCTAATATTTAGAAAAATAATGCACTTTTTGGGGGCTAGAGTTATGCTAACCCATTTGCAATCTCTTTAGCTTTGCTGGCTAGCTACAGAGGTTAGCTGGCTAGTAAGCTACAGTAGTTAACTACTGCCATCAAGTTGTTGTCATGTTATCATATTTAGCTTATTCCACCGTTTGCAGAATGCATACTGGCATTTGAATATAGCGCAGGAAAAGGGAATCGGGACACAATGTGGACACATTTAAATGTAGGTGTAGACGCATGATGTGTTCGGAATCCCATGATCAGACTACAAAAACTGCATTAACTGTCAAGTCTACACGGCCTAGCCCTTGATCATGACTCTCAGTTCCATATTTTTTTTTTTATTTAACCTTTATTAATTTAACCTTTATTACATTACACATAAGAGTCATTGGATGAAGGCGTCTTCAGTACAGAATTTTGTTAAGAGCCCCTATGCTCGATATGAACATTGACACGCATCGCTTGCGATACGGTTTTAGAAACATAAGGACCTTATCTTTAATATTAGCTAGAAATAATTTTCGAAAAACAAAAGGTTTAATTGATACACACCTTTATATGGATAATTATGGTTCCCAAACGGCCATATCTCGTTACAGCGCATGTTTACGGAAGACAGAGGGACCACCTGCGCTAATTATCTATCTAGCATACCTGTGTATAACCGAAGAAGGCCGGCAGAATCGTGTTGTCACTGAAAAATACTGTTGGCTGCAACTGTGATAAAGCCGGTTAAAACAGTGTACAGTAAAATTTGTGAAATTATTTTGATGTGATATGAAAGTAGAGGGTTTTTTGTTTCCAGAACCGTATCACGTAACAATTGAAATCGATTCACGTTTAGATGGGAGTATTTGGCTGCCAGAGCAAATCTACCTCTGAAAATAGCATAAGGTCCTTGGACCTTAAGGAGTAATGGTAGGCTCCTTATAAGTACATATTGGGCTAGACATGGCCCTTCCTACACCTGACACATTGTTAAACACATTTCTACACCCAGGGTAAGTTTCCGAATTTACTTACCCTTGTCCTTAATGCCAGAAGAAGCAATGTCCTCTGTCTGTCAGTTATAAGTTCTGGGACAGTTTGTGTTACCACGGTCACAAACTCCTCTAACTTTCCATAGTGCTTGATGGCCATATATATAAATGGCATCGTTTAAAGTGGCTAGTGATTTATTACATCCACTTTAGATGGTATAGAGTACAGTGTATACATTTGATATGAGTAATGTCGGATATGTAAACATTATATACAAAATTGTTTAAAGTGGCTAGTGATACATTTGTTACATCCAATTTTCTATTATTTAAAGTGGCTAGAGATTTAAATCAGTATGTTGGCAGCAGCCACTCAATGTTAGTGATGGCTGTTTAACAGTCAGTGGTTGTTGTCCTTGATGATCTTTTTGGCCATCCCTCTGGAGAGCCTTACGGTTGTGGGCGGAGCAGTTGCCGTACCAGGCGGTGATACAGCCTGCCAGGATGCTCTCGATTGTGCATCTGTAGAAGTTTGTGAGTGTTTTTGGTGACAATCCAAATTTCTTCAGCCTCCTGAGGTTAAAGAGGCGCTGTTGCGCCTTCTTCACCACGCTGTCTGTGTGGATGGACCATTTCAAGGAACTTAAAACTTTCCACCTTCTCCACTACTGTCCGGTTGATGTGGATAGGGGGGTGCTCCCTCTGCTGTTTCCTGAAGTCCACGATCATCTCCTTTGTTTTGTTGACGTTGAGTGAGAGGTTATTTTCCTGACACCCCACTCCGAGGGCCCTCACCTCCTCCCTGTAGGCCGTCTCGTCGTTGTTGGTAATCAAGCCTACCACTGTAGTGTTTGTAGCAAACTTGATGATTGAGTTGGAGGCGTGCTTGGCCACGCAGTCATGGGTGAACAGGGAGCACAGGAGAGGGCTGAGAACGCACCCTTGTGGGGCCCCAGTGTTGAGGATCAGCGGGGTGGAGATGTTGTTTCCTACCCTCACCACTTGGGGCCGGCCCGTCAGGAAGTCCAGGACCCAGTTGCACAGGGCTGGGTCGAGACCTAGGGTCTCGAGCTTAATGACGAGTTTTGAGGGTACTATGGTGTTAAATGCTGAGCTGTAGTTGATGAACAGCATTCTTACATAGGTATTCCTCTTGTCCAGATGGGTTATGGCAGTGTGCAGTGTGATTGCGTCGTCTGTGGACCTATTGGGACGGTAAGCAAATTGGAGTGGGTCTAGGGTGTCTGGTAGGATGGAGGTGATATGATCCTTGACTAGTCTCTCAAAGCACTTCATGATGATGGAAGTGAGTGCTACGGGGCGATAGTCATTTAGCTCAATTATCTTAGCTTTCTTGGGAACAGGAACAATGGTGGCCCTCTTGAAGCATGTGGGAACAGCAGACTGGGATAAGGATTGATTAAATATGTCCGTAAACACACCAGCCAGCTGGTCTGCGCATGCTCTGAGGACACGGCCAGGGATGCCATCTGGGCTGGCAGCCTTGCGAGGTTTAACACGTTTAAATGTTTTACCCACATTGGCTGCGGTGAAGGAGAGCCCGCAGGTTTCGGTAGCGGGCCGTGTCGGTGGCACTGTATTGTCCTCAATGCGAGCAAAGAAGTTGTTTAGTTTGTCTGGGAGCAGGACATCGTGGTCCGCGACGGGGCTGGTTTTCTTTTTGTAGTCCGTGACTGTAGACCCTGCCTCTCGTGTCTGAGCCGTTGAATTGTGACTCTACTTTGTCTCTATAGTGATGCTTAGCTTGTTTGATTGCCTTGCGGAGGGAATAGCTACACTGTTTGTATTCAGTCATGTTTCCGGTCGCCTTACCCTGGTTAAAAGCAGTGGTTCGCGCTTTCAGTTTTGTGTGAATGCTGCCATCAATCCACGGTTTCTGGTTGGGGAAGGTTTTAATAGTTTCTATGGGTACAACATCACCGATGCACTTGCTAATAAACTCGCTCGCCGAATCAGCGTATTCATCAATGTTGCTGTCTGATGCTGTCCGGAACATATCCCAGTCCACGTGATCGAAGCAATCTTGAAGCGTGGAATCAGATTGGTCGGACCAGCGTTGAACAGACCTGAGCACTGGCATTTCCTGTTTTAGTTTCTGTCTATAGGCTGGAAGCAACAAAATGGAGTTATGGTCAGACTTGCCAAAAGGAGTGCGGAGAAGGGCTTTGTACGCGTCGCGGAAGTTAGAATAACAATGATCCAGGATTTTCCTGGCCTGGGTCGCACATTCGATATGCTGATAATATTTAGGGAGCCATGTTTTCAGATTAGCCTTGTTAAAATCCCCAGCCATAATAAATGCAGCCTCAGGATATGTGTTTTCCAGTTTACATAGAGTCCAATGAATTTCTTTCAGTGCCGTCGATGTGTCAGCTTGAGGGGGGGATATATGCGACTGTGATTATAATCGAGGAGAATTCTCTTGGTAGATAATGCGGTCGGCATTTGATTGTAAGGAATTCTATGTCAGGTGAACAAAAGGACTTGAGTTCCTGTATGTTGTTATGATCACATCACGTCTCGTTAATCAGATAAATGTTTGTTTCTGTCGGCGCGATGCATGGAGAAACCAGGTGGCTGTACCGACTCAGATAACGTTTCCTGAGTGAGCCATGTTTCCGTGAAGCAAAGAACTTTGCAGTCGCTGATGTCTCTCTGGAAGGCAATCTTTGCTCGGATTTCGTCTACCTTGTTGTCCAGAGACTGGACGTTGGCAAGTAGTATACTCGGGAGCGGTGCGCGATGTGCCAGTCTACGGAGCCTGACCAGAAGACCGCCCCGTCTACCCCTTCTCCTGCGCCGCCGTTGTTTTGGGTCGCCGGCTGGGATCCAGTCTATTATCCTGGTTGGTGGACCAAACAGAGGATCCGCTTCGGGAAAGTCATATTCCTGGTCGTAATGTTGGTAAGTTAACATTTCTCTTATATCCAATAATTCCTCCCGGCTGTATGTAATAAAACTTAAGATTTCCCAGGGTAACAATGTAAGAAGTAATACTTAAAAAATCTAAATACTGCATAGCTTCCTGAGAACGTGAAGCGAGGCTGCCATCTCTGTCGGCGCCGGTGGTCTCGTGCCGAACTGCGAATGTCTAGCAACCAAAGGTTGCTAATTTGAATCTCATCAAGGACAACTTTAGCATTTTATCAACTTTTCAACTACTTTTTAGCTACTTTGCAATTACTTAGTATGTTAGCTAACCCTTCCCCAAACCCTTTAACCTAACTCCTAAACTTAACCCTAACGTTAGCCACCTAGATAGAATTCGTAAACATATCATAGATTTGCAAATTCGTGACATAGTGTACGTTTGAAAATTTGTAACATATAATACGAATTGTACTTCGTAACATATCATACAAAATGACTGATGGACATCCACAAATGATTACATACCATACGAAACTTAACATTTCATAATAAATGGCATGTTACTGATTTACATACAGAAAAATATGACATGCTCTGAGACCAGGTTGCAAAGCTAGCTAGCTAGGGCCATATAGACATATAAATCCTTCATACAAAATAAACGTTGTGCTAAAATAGCTATAATGTCCACAGCAAGTTTGAAGCCATATAGAACTAGGCTAGCTACAGGAGGCTGTTTGCTACATAACCATAGCATCCATATTTTGCTGTGTTATAAGTCTGCTAAATGACTGTATCAATGCTGAAAACTGTTTACAGCATTTTGCTGTAAAACAGCAGTATTATTATTAGATGTTGTTATAAAAAGCATGAACAAAACAGAAGGAAAAAAACGTGTCCTCGAGTATTTAGCTACTTCCGGGTGGGAACGTCCACAAAATGGTCAAAATAAAAGTCCTTTTCGCTGCACGTGTTCTGGGCATGAAGTAACTTACTTACATTATTCATGAAGCTGTTTCTTTTTGATGAGGTGGAAGTAACTAACAAAGACATAAACATGTTTATTGAATTTAATACTATTTACACAAATTAAATAATGATTTAATTGACAACTAATTTGATCAGTTCATTAATACCAAAATAATTTAACTGTAAATGAGATACAGGCAGAATAAAGGCCTTAGATTTTCTTTGACAGTATTCAGTCCTTTCTCCTCAGTCTGATCCTTAGCAGCCACAGTCGTTAAAGATCACCTTCTGGCAGACCTAATTAACACATTCCACCTATGGGGCAGTAGCCAGTAAGGAAAAGGTGGCCTGCCAAACGTGACACAAGAAGGATTGTGGCCGAGGAGAGAAGTAAGGGAAAGGCTTGTAGATGTGCCCGTCCACTTTAAGAGCAAAGAAGAGGTATGCATGTGTGGGCACATCAAACAGGCCCTATCCCAAAGGCCAAACACACTCCATATTCATTGACCTGTCTAGACAGAAATAGGATAGCTAACTGGGCTAACACCACTGTGTATATGATATTATAGACACTCAGGATCCAGAATGTGCACACAAAGAATCTCCATTGAAAATGCTACTTAGTCCAGAACTGGGTTAATATGTGTCTGGGAGACCAACTCTTAAAGTGGCAGTTCACCGTTTTACCACCTAACTAGGGAGGTGTCGATTCATGCTTGGATCACTCGTTATTTAGCTTGTATTTTTATTGCTTTCTAAACAAACAGTCTTTGAAGAATATTCATACAAATGTACCATAAACATAAAGATGACATACAAGTAACAAGAACAAGAAAACAGTACTTTCCACAAGCTACATTTCTTTGAAAAGGTAACATTCTTTATTGAATTAAGAGTCTTGACTGTGCTGTGGTGTTTGAGTCCTGCCTGTTCCTGGCCTTTGGCCGTTGTCTGTAACTATCTACATGATGGGACCCCAGGTCATTGTAAAGAGCTCATATCTTCTGTGCTCGCATGAGGAGATGGGTTCAGCTGCCTTGTGTTCAGTCCAATCTTCTCAGTCAGATCCTTAGCTACCATATCCTTCATCAAAATCATCCTTTTTTGACCAAGTCCATATACATCCCAGTTGTCAGGCAGTAGACCTTTAAGGAAAAGGCAGGCTGCGAAACGTGACACAACCAGGATGGTGGCCAGAGAGACCAACATGATGCTGGTGCGGAACGGGAAGACATGCAGCAGATGCCCGTCCTCGTGTAAGCTATCCCAGGGAAGGGGCATGAGTCCAGGCACACCAAGCAGGGGCTCTCCCACTAGGAGCCGCAACAGTAGCCCTACCACAAGGCCTGCCAAGGCACCATACCCATTGACCTTCCCAGGCAGAAAGAGGACGCAGATCAACTGGGCACACACCACCGTGTACATCACATCTCCACTGAGAATCCAGAAGACATACACAGAGGAGGTCGTCATTGCCAAGCCCGCCCCCATCAAACCAAACAGTAGGATGGACACCTTTACAACCAGTAGAATCTCTTTCTCAGAGGCCTAAAATGAAGAAGAAAAATCAATCGCAGTTCCCTATTCAGTAAATTTGTGGGAAACATTTACAAATAAATAGTTACATAGAATAAACTAAGATGTTTGTAAGTAGATTCTCCAACTTTCTCTCACCCTTTTGCTGAAAATGTTTTTGTAGATGTTTCGGGCAAAAAGGGACGCAGAAGACAGCAGGGCAGAGTCAATCGATGACATCACGGCAGCAGCAATGGCGCCGATTCCGGCAAGAGAGACAAAATGCGGACACAGGTGGTGCAGGGAGATGGGCAGAATCATACCCGCCTTGCCCTGCTCGTAGGGAGTAGGTAGACCAAAACTGGTCTGGTTCCAATCTAATTGAGGGAGAGAAAAAAAGCAAGCATATGAGATTTACAGAACTCCTAGTGATTGACATTATTGGGACAGAGTCGGGTCCTCCCATGAAGCCTACTCCTCCATTTTGATGAACACACTCCTGTACCTGTGGATGCTGCCACAGCACCAATGAGAAGAGGTGGTATGGCGAGGATGAAGCAGAAGACAGAGGCAGCATAGCAGGTGAACTGAGCCTGAGCCACAGTGGCTGTGGCCAGGACTCTCTGGTAAAAGGCCTGGTAACAGATTCCACCTAGAGTCTGAGAGAGCGAGACATTGAAATGGACTGTAAAAATGTTGAAATCCAAAAAGTGACAGGACCTAAATGAGAAATCAACCAGCACGGAAAATAGAAAGGTAACACAATACAATGAAAATTATAGGGTCTTTGTTTGGGATTGAGACACTTAGATATAGATCTACAACAGATGGTCTGTGATGTGGAATCAACTAGATATTAGACCATGTTTGAGGTCTGAACACCTGACAAACTGTGAAATTGGAGTGAAATGTGACTAAGTTGACATTACCACCAGTAGCAGGTCATCCAGCCAGCGCCCTGCATCTGCCAACTTCAGCCTGCCGGTCCATGGCTCCTGATACAGTTTTGTCACCGCTGTGACAGTAATGTCTGCTGAGGCGGGGCTCATCAGTATGAAGGGCACACAGAACCACTGAAAGGGAAAAAACAAAACCACAAAATCACTGAAAGGAAAAAAAACGAAATCACAAAACCATTGAAAGGATAAAAAAAATAAAAGTTGAAGCAATTCCCATACAGGAAACTCTGACACGTAAATAAAGTGAATCTGGGCGTGTATATATACAGTAGACCACACACCAATAAGGGTTATTCGGCTGCCCCCATAGGAGAAACCTTTAAAGAACCTTTTTTGGTTCCAGGTAGAACCCTTTTGGGTTAAATGTTGAACCCTTTCCAAAAAGAGTTCTTCTATAGGGACAGCCGAAGAACACTTTTGAAACCATTTTTTCTAAGAGTGCAGGACAAAGTTTTATCACCAGGCTGAGGAACATGAAGATGAGCTGGATGACATCAGTGTAGGCCACCGAGTACAGCCCTCCCAGCAATGTGTAGAGAACTGCCACGGCAGCAGACAGGGCCACAGCCAAGGGTGATGGGATATCCATGATCACACTCACCGTTCCCCCTAGAGCAAAGCATTGTGCAGATTGTTCACACATTCTAGCTAGCGTAGTATAACGGTATAACTTACAGACATGCCATGCAGGTTCATGCACTCATTCATACATCAGGGAGTTGGCCAACATCACCAACTAATAATGTAAGAGACTCATAGACTCATTCTCATGCTTCCGGATAATGTGGTGGTGGACAGTAATTGCATATTCTTCAATAAATTACATCAAAGATTCACTCAAAGAAATCTAAGCTAGAGACAGTTTTTCCACGTGACATAACCAGGTAAACGTGGCTCTAGTCATGGCACGTGCTAAAAGTTGCTGTGATGGCTATTTTGCTGACAGAACAACTGACTTACCCAATGCAGCGAGCACACAGGCTATCCAGAAAATGTCAGCGAGGAGTGATGGGACAAAGAGAAGAGCAGTTAACGTGTTCCCATACTTCTCCTGGAACGGATCCATTATGGTGACGTAATTCTTCTCTCGGACCGGTTTCACAAAGAACAATGCACCTGCAGTCACGAATCCATTTACTGTGAATTATTTACCTTACACCACGTGGTTTCCATGTGTTTGATGCCATTCCATTCGCTTCATTCCAGACATTATTATGAGCCATCCTCCACTCAGCAGCCTCCACTGCCCAAGTATTATTATAACATAACCATACATACCTACAACCAGGCTAAGGGAGAAGCCTATTGGTCCGATGGCCCAAGCCAGGCCCCTTTTAGGGTCATAGACCACCTCAGAATTGCCTAAGATGAAACCTCCTCCCACCCATGTAGCTGTAGAGAGAGGGTGGTCACACAGAACAACCACTAAACATTGAAAAACACTAAAGTACTTTGAAAGAGACTCAATGACTTTCAAATCTGGGTGATCTTATGTTACAAGTTAGTTAGGTTGACTACACACCTGTGGTAGTGAAGATGCTGACCCAGATGTTGAGGTTCCGCCCTCCAACCATGGCAACCTCACTAAGGTTTCCAGTGCACTTGCTCTCCTCGCGTTTGGACTTCCTGGACGCCCAGACGCCTGTCGCGAGGACAATGAGGTAGAACACCCCGATCGACAGCAGGCCGGGCCAGTTAAGCGCCATCTTCAGGGAGGAGAGAGAATTTCTGTAAGATACATGAATATTGTCGACAGACCATCGAGACTTAGGCCAATGTCACACAGAGATGGACGAAAAACGTAAACTCAGCAAAACATCCTCTCACTGTCAACTGCGTTTATTTTCTGCAAACTTAACATGTGTAAGTATTTGTATGAACATAACAAGATTCAACAACTGAGACATAAACTGAACAAGTTCCACAGACATGTGACTAACAGAATGGAATAATGTGTCCCTGAACAAAGGTGGGGGGTCCAAATAAAAAATAACAGTTAGTATGTGGTGTGGCCACCAGCTGCATTAAGTACTGCAATGCAGCTCCTCCTCATGGACTGCACCAAATTTGCCAGTTCTTGCTGTGAGATGTTACCCCACTCTTCCACCAAGGCACCTACAAGTTCCCAGACATTTATGGGGGGAATGGCCCTAGCCCTCACCCTCCAATCCAACAGGTCCCAGACGTGCTCAATGGGATTGAGATCCGGGCTCTTTGCTGGCCATGGCAGAACACTGACATTCCTATCTTGCAGGAAATCACGCACAGAACGAGCAGTATGGCTGGTGGCATTGTCATGCTGGAGGGTCATGTCAAGATGAGCCTGCAGGAATGGGTACCACATGAGGGAGGAGGATGTCTTCCCTGTAACGAACTGCGTTGAGATTGCCTGCAATGACAACAAGCTCAGTCCGATGATGCTGTGACACACCGCGCCAGACCATGACGGACCCTCCACCTCTAAATCGATCCCGTTCCAGAGTATAGGCCTCGGTGTAATGCTCATTCCTTCGACGATAAACGTGAATCCGACCATCACCCCAGGTGAGACAAAACCGTGACTCATCAGTGAAGAGCACTTTTTGCCAGTCCTGTCTGGTCCAGCGACGGTGGGTTTGTGCCCATAGGAAACGTTGTTGCCGGTGATGTCTGGTGAAGACCTGCCTTACAACAGGCCTACAAGCCCTCAGTCCAGCCTCTCTCAGCCTATTGTGGACAGTCTGAGCACTGATGGGGGGATTGTGCGTTCCTGGTGGAACTCGGGCAATTGTTGTTACCATCCTGTACCTGTCCCGCAGGTGTGATGTTCGGATGTACCGATCCTGTACAGGTGTTGTTACATGTGGTCTGCCACTGTGAGGACGATCAGCTGTCCGTCCTGTCTCCCTGTAGCGCTGTCATAGGCGTCTCACAGTACGAACATTGCAATTTATTGCCCTGGCCACATCTGCAGTCCTCATGCCTCCTTACAGCATGCCTAAGGCACGTTCACACAGATGAGCAAGGACCCTGGGCATCTTCTTTTGGTGTTTTTCAGAGTCAGTAGAAAGGCCTCTTTAGTGTCCTAAGTTTTCATAACTGTGACCTTAATTGCCTACTGTCTGTAAGCTGTTAGTGTCTTAATGACCGTTCCACAGGTGCATGTTCATTAATTGTCTATGATTCAATGAACAGCATGGGAAACAGTGTTTAAACCCTTTACAATGAAGATCTGTGAATTTACTTGGATTTTTACGAATTATCTTTGAAAGACAGGGTCCTGAAACGGGGATGTTTCTTTTTTTGCTGAGTTTATACAATTTGGTCCATTTTGTCCATCAAAAGTTCAACTCATTTTTACTTTCTATGTACATCTAATGATCATTTGCATAATGTTCAGCTTAGCAAAACTCTGGTTGACCTCTTGCTGCAAACTGTTAAATCGCTCAGAGGCTGTCTACTATAAATGGCCAATATCCACCAGCAAGCAATGCTTCACCTAGCCACGCCAGCTTCGCCCTGAGTAGCTTGCCATGTTGGTGCTACAGCCAATCCAGTAGGGGCTGAAAGCTACACTAAGCTTTAATTGGTTGTGCGATATCGTCAATAATTTACATATATCGAGCTTTTCCCCAACTTAAGTCCCGTCCTGTTCAGGTATCAAACAACATTCACACAGGTAGGGAACTTATCAATAGCCAATCCAGCCCGGTGTTCAAGCTAGCGAGACCTTCCCTCCCCCGATTGGTTAATCGCACAGTGGTTTTCCTCTGTGATTTTCATAAAGTTCAGCCTAACTTTTTCCTCTCTGTTCACCAGAACTGGTTTTCCTCACTCATTTAACCCTGGTGCTTTGCTGAAAAAAATGTACGCCCATTGTGGTATGGGTCAGATTGACCCATACAGTTTAAACACACTCAAGACAGTCAAAGAATCAAGTAAAAACAACCAGAACTTTATTTTGTCTTGTCAGACCTTTCAGAAAGAAGAAATACAAGAGCATTTGACTTCAAAAACTCTATATTTAAGAACTATTTGTTAAACATATTTCCTTTCTCACAAACAAATATTTTCTGTTAGAGCTCATTTTTGAGTGTCTGTGTCAGAGATCTGCTGCTCTTGCACTGAGAAGCTTGGGAATGTTCCTTTTCACCCAAACATAATTATAAAAGTGTGATCAGAACCAGTCAAAACAAAACACATCAGACAATTGTTTATATTGGTCCTGTGCAAATATCTATACACATGAAAGCCTCCGGGTCAAAATGACCCACAACATCATGTTTGTATATAAAATCTACAGACATTCCACAACACATCAGTGTGTCCACATTTTGAAGTTAGGTTCATGACGCTAAACGAGGACAAGGTATTTAATTTAATGGAGAAAAAGAGGTTAACTAGTATTTTAGGGGTCAAGTTGATCCGCAACATAATAGGAGGGTTAACAGATGGTGTTTCCTTCCTTTGAAAAATAATGACTTTGCAATTTGTCACATATAGTGGACAACCTCTGACAATGTCTCCTTGTGTCTTTTACTCCCATTGGAAATGACTGATTTCCAGGTGTTCGATTTCTCAAAGTAATGCCCAGTATAAACGTACTGTTAGGGTGAACTCCAACCTAATTTGCATAACACCAGCATTTAGAACAACAGAAAGGAGTCCACTCCACAGGAAAGTCTTCTCCACATGACATATATGGGAGAAATGAACATGAAACCCAAATAAGGGTAAAGCTAGGAGGGATTTGTGGTCAGAGATGTTACCATAGATCTTCATCTTCACTTTAGCCCAAGAAGTCACCAAGGCAACCAGTAAAGAGAGAGCAGATTTGCATTCAGTCAGTCAGTCGTTTTCATGAACATGCTGACTCACTCACACACACACGCATCCCATACCAAAAAAATCTCTTTGCAAAGGCATTACACCGGAACCACATACTAGAGGTGGATGGAAATATGTGGATGGTCTTGCCCATAAGAAGATGGTAACATATTTATTGTATAGTTACAAAATAGTTATTCAGAATGTCAGAACTAGGAAACTTGTAAATGTCAAACTTGGAAACTTGTTGTAGAAAGACGATACCCGAGTTTTACACTTGGAAAGTGTCAGAATCAACCAATAGGAAGCTCTACGCAAATAATGTACGTTAATTTTAACTCAGAGGTTCTCGAGTTTGACTTGTCATAAAAGTAGCATTACACTATAATTACTACACACAGAAAAATGTGTTATATCTCATTCTGCATTCAAATTCATTGTGGTTTCATATATGGAAACTATGTGACAAACATATTGTTATGTAAATAAACGGATCTTATACAATTCTGTAATATGTTTTCGCAATATTTTCATAAAAGAGACCAAAGACAGTACACCCTTCAAATATTCTAAAATGTCTAAATGTCAGTAAATTATGCAAGTACAGTATAACATTTTAAAATACATTTAGTCCTATTTTAATGTTCCAATATTCAATATATACTGTATCACATATATTTAATTGGTTTTACATAATTTGTAGTATTTCTCTTCAAGTTCAGTAGACACTTCTTTGATTGATGTTTCAGCATTGAGACATACCAAAGTGTACTCCCAAATACCATCAATACAACAAAACAAATATAAGATGCTAAGAACTGTTTAAACTTACCTCGATGTGCAATTTCCCTGATCCTCTCGAAGGAAAAACCTAAATGCACTTTGAGAATATCTTCTAACTCCTCCCTCTAGTCCTAGGAGTTTATTAGTGTAGTCAATATAACAAGTTAATAATTGATCATTACAGTACACTCATGTGGACTAAAATGCAAAAACAATTGTAGTAAAACCATGTGTTGACCACACTGTGAAAAATATATTAGTGGAATTTATGATTTACTGATTTATTTCAGCTTTGCACTACTACACTGATCTGTATTCTGTCATCGTCAGTTCATCCCTTATAAGGAATCATTATGGTCTGGGATTCCAGTGCGCCAATTTCCTCATGTTAATCATTAAACTGCCTGGCCCATATCCAGGTAGCTATCTGACCAGACACCCTGCTGAGACATGGTGGACCCCAATACAAGTTAGTTCAGGTGTGACCCCACAGCATAAACCCAAACCCAGCGGGACCAGGGGGTCACTTTGTCAAGGGTCAGCTTGCAACTCAAGCCAAACATTCTTTCACTGCAGGGAAACTGGGTCAATTAAAATCTTAGCTAAGTAACGCTCTGTTACTCAACTCCATAAGTAAAGAAAAAGGCAAAAGGGAAATGTTGAGAGACTTTGAGCAACAACTGACCACTGTTGTCCTGTTGCGTGACCACATTCTTTCACAGTGGAGAGCTGAATAAGGGACAGGCCAACTAAAGCCTAGCGGCATTGAGAAACCCAGTGATCGTTTATTTTTTCGAAAGTCTCTCTTTGATATCACCACTGGGGTTTGTAAACATCCCCCACTCTATCCATCACAACTGTAAGAGGGGGATGAAATACGACATGGCTGAAGAATAGGGGTGGATGGGGTTGGTTTTTGATGTGGCTGTATCTTGTGCATGTTGAAATTGAAATTGTTTAACTTGGGTCAAACGTTTTGGGTAGCCTTCCACAAGCTTCCTACAGTAAGTTTGGTGAATTTTGGCCCATTCCTCCTGACAGAGCTGGTGTAACTGAGTCAGGTTTGTAAGCCTCCTTGCTCGTACACACTTTTTCAGTTCTGTCAACAAATTTTCTATAGGATTAAGGTCAGGACTGTGATGGCCACTCCAATACCTTGACTTTGTTGTCCATGAGCCATTTTGCCACAAATTTGGAAGTTTGCTTGGGGTCATTGTCCATTTGGAAGGACCATTTGCGACCAAGCTTTAACTTCCTGACTGATGTCTTGAGCTGTTGCTTCAATATATCCACATAATTTTCTATCCTCATGATGCCATCTATTTTGTGAAGTGCACCAGTCCCTCTTGCAGCAAAGCACCCCCACAACATGATGCTGCCACCCCCGTGCTTCACGGTTGGGATGGTGTTCTTCGGCTTGAAAGCCTCCCCCTTTTTCCTCCAAACAGAATGATGGCCATTATGGCCAAACAGTTCTATTTTTGTTTCATCAGACCAGAGGACATTTCTCAAAAAAGTACGATCTTTGTCCCCATGTGCAGTTGCAAACCATAGTCTGGCTTTTTTATGGAGCTTTGGGGCAGTGGCTACTTCCTTGCTGAGCGGCCTTTCAGGTTATGTCGATATAGGACTCGTTTTACTGTGGATATAGATACTTTTGTACCTGTTTCCTCCAGCATCTTCACAAGGTCCTTTGCTGTTGTTCTGGGATTGATTTGCACTTTTCGCACCAAAGTACGTTCATCTCTAGGAGACAGAATGCGTCTCCTTCCTGAGCGGTATGACGGCTGCATGGTCCCATGGTGTTTATACTTGCGTACTATTGTTTGTACAGATTAACTTTCAGGCGTTTGGAAGTTGCTCCCAAGGATGAACCAGACTTGTGGAGGTCTACACATTTTGTGTCTTGGCTGATTTCTTTTGATTTTCCCATGATGTCAAGCAAAGAGGCACTGAGTTTGAAGGTAGGCCTTGAAATATATCCACAGGTACACCTCCAATTGGCTCAAAGTATGTCAATTAGCCTATCAGAAGCTTCTAAAGCCATGAAATCATTTTCTGGAATTTTCCAAGCTGTTTAAAGGCACAGTCAACTGTGTATGTAAACGTATGACCCTCTGGAATTGTGATACTGTGAACTATAAGTGAAATAGTCTGTAAACAATTGTTGGAAGATTACTTGTGTCATGCACAAAGTAGATGTCCTAAACGACCTGCCAAAACTATAGTTTGCTAACAAGACATTTGTGGAGTGGTTGAAAAACAAGTTTTAATGACTCCAACCTAAGTGTATGTAAACTTCCAACTTCAACTGTAACTTGAATTACAGTTATAATGTAAGGCTGTTTTATATTATTTTCTATATGATAGTAAAGTGGAACCCTGAATATGTAAAACTATAGAAAGCAATGTGTTCAGCCAGCCTTGAATGTGTCATAAAAGCTTTTGGAGGGTTCCTGCCTGGTAGCATTTCTGGTTTCCTAGTAACCAGGCAGCCTAGTAATTTGACACATAATGACATGGTATGACACCAACGCGGAGGACGGCTTGAAGGATCATGTTCAACTGGTGCTTCCTACTAGGAACATTTCACTGCTCTCCTGGACCTTGATTACTGTTTTCTTCTGGACCAGATGTATTCATAAACCTGAAGATCCTCGCACAACTTCAATTGGAATGTGTTTATTTGTTGGTTTGGATGACTGGGGGAAATGTAAGAGGGGTGACCAAGGGACGTGATACGGTGTATTCACCCTCCATAACGGATACCTGGTGCAAAGGGTGTCGTTCCTTATTGGATACCAAGGTACAGAGGAAGTGGAGTCCATGCTTTTTGAACTTTTCTCCCCTCTCTGTATCTTGATACTGCTGGGATGTGTGTCGAAGTCCCAGGGCTCGGTGAAACCGCACTCTTGTCCTCCAGTGGGACGGCAGCTGGGCCTCCCAAACCGCACAGTCCAAGCTGGGACAGCTTTCTACTTTCAACTTCCCCTGCCAGCCATGCAGGGACCTTTACAGCACTATCAGGTGAGCTGACTGTACTGAAAGTTGCCATTTAAATCCAAGGCCATTAATAATGTCAACTAGAGGATGATATTTCAATAGCTTGGTAGCAAATGCTTGTTTCAAACACACGAGTGGGGGACACTGTTTACTAATTTGGCTGGGGAGTTATGGACTACACAACTACAATTAATATGGCCATATAGGCCTGGCAGAATAATTAACTAACTCATGGAGGAAAATGGTTACTGAATGAATGTTCATCCACTTCTTCAGGTCTCTTTGGCCAATAATGATGCAATACCAAGGTGGTTGGCGTTCACCGAGAAGACTGGCAAGCTATTTGGCTTGGCTCTGAGGGAAGATTGCGGGCAGTACCCCCTTAAAGTGTCCGTCGCAGGCCACTGTGTATCTATTACCTACTTTCATCTTCATGTCCTTAATGGAACAGTGGGAGAGGGGAGCCTATTCTCTACACACATAAAGTAAGAGGACATTGATCATTTTATATTCATCATGTGCATTGCATGTATCGATTGATTAAAGTAAATGTGTTTTGTTAAAAAGCTGAGGGATGGGCCTGGAGAAATGTAACCACTCAAATTCATAGACAGAGCTATAGATGCAAGGAGTGACCATCCATTATATCAAAATGAGAGTTTAAACCATGTTTTAAGGCTAAACAGACTTTGTTTACATTTATAATGTTTACAAACATTGGAGTAAAACATGTTTGTATTTTGGGTTCTGATGGGGTGTGACAGTTGAACTACGCTCTTTAGGCATTTATAAGTTATATTCTTCAAGATTCAATAGGTATATATAATTAATTTATAAGTAAAAAAAATTGATGTTGAATTTAAGGATTCCAGCTTTTATTAAATTTATGAATTTAATTGTTAATTTCCAATTTAGGTATTTAAATTCACTTCATAAACTGACCGAATTTAATAATACTTTTGACCCTAATCCTGGTTGGTGGTGTGTCTGACAGGGCCGGTCTCATCTGCCCTGAGGGGCAGACTGTCATCTGGGCTGATCTAATGCTTCAGGTGGACCCTGGCAGCTTGGATGCAGACCAACGTGTACAGCTGACTAGCACAATGGCTGACTATCTGCGAATGACTCCTGGCTCCGTCCACCTCCTCTCGCTCAGGGGCCCCACTGCACTGCAAAGAGAGAAAACCAGGGTGTGCAGGCAGGATCCCCTGACTGCTGACGCTACCCGGGGAAAGGGGCAAAGAACCTTGGGAAGAGGGCAGGCTGCCGAGCTCTTGTGGCCGGTCAGTTGTGGGTTGGGGGAGAAGTTATCAGACTTGGCCCGGATTTTGGAGCATAGCACTGCCTCAGGTCGGCTGACCACCATGTTGGGAGTCCCCATACTAGGGTGGAGGGTTCTCTGCAAGGGGTTGCTTCCTAGGATCAGGAGGGGCCTGCAACCTCTGCGTCATACAGCTACCCCAACTGTAGTTCTCCCACCACCAACGCAGGTGCCAGAGTCAGTCAGACTGGAGCTTTCACACATACCTGCTCTGGAGCCTTCTACTAGTTTGATGATGTCATACCCCACAGCCATCCTGGAGACACACACTGGGACCCCAAACCTAGAACTAACACAGGCCTCAAGTTACCCTCTAACATCCTCTGTTGCTTGTGAGGGTGTTTTGCAATCACCACCATCTGGCACGAGAGACGATTTGTTGTCCATGCCTCTCAAACCATCCCTACTCACCCCAGAGTGTTTCACACAATCACTGAAGAGGCCTACATATCACACAGCCACCAAAACGGAGATGGTACCAACTGTTAGTACGTCCAGAGAATCAAACCACTCACAGCTAATCTTGACATCTTCAACTAAATGTTTTCCAACACAGCAAACATGCACATTCCCATTCAGAGAATCTGGACACATTTCCATGGACACACACACCCATAGTGTAACAACATTTGCCTCAGCTCTTCACAACCTTGTCTATGTAGCCTTTATAAGCAGGAGTCCAACTTTGTTGTCAGAGTATGATTCTAATGGAACAATGAACCCCTCGACTTCACAAAGTACACCAACCATAAACCTGGTAGACCAGAGCACCAGCAGTCAAAAATGTCTACAACCAACACTAGTCCAAACTGCACCACCATGGACAGAAGAGCACAGTAGACATACATCTATAATGGAGCCCTCCCAGCTAACATTAGACCCACCCGGAGACACAAGAGCACAGCTAAGCCAATCTGCACAGACGACTACGGTTAAGAGGACCACTATGGCGAAACTAGTGAGACCAGACTCTGTGCCTACTTCCATAAACCTGGAGCACCCAGAGAGCCCTGACCCCATTCACACAGACTCCAACTTGAGCTCGATTGTTCCAGCTTCTCACTTGTCTTTGCTTAGTACTGTGGGAGTGCCACAACAGTCCTCCATTATTTTGTCTATGAAAAGTATATCTGCGTCCCAAAGTATCTACTCTATGACGTTACTTGATACCCCTTGGCCTGCTCCAATATTATTGGAAACCCTTCGACACAGTATTTACCCTTCATTGGTATCAAAGACCCCAAGACTTGAAAGTGTTCTCTCTACAGAGTTCCTGGACAATATCACTAAACCATCAAAGGGCACTCCTCAATCTCCATGCCCCCTTTCAAAGGGCCATGGATCCCTGACTGCATCAAGGCTAGCTGAGGATACTGGTCCAGCTCTTCTACCCACCTATACTTTGGAAGGCAGGCAGTCAAAGTATGGCCTAGACTTTTTTGGTAAGTCTCATGCTTCCAGGCTTCTATCTGTGATTAACTTGCTCTCCAACCCTCCTCACTGACTTGCCCTTTACGATCTGAGAGGATTTGGATAAGTGTGCATATGTAGAAACTCCATCTATCTAGCCAAAAAGGGCAGAGGGAGGGGAGTGAGTTGGTGAATGTAAGGGTCAAAAGGGCAGAGGGAGGGGAGTGAGTTGGTGAATGTAATTTTTGTTTGCTATGTCATGTTGAAGGACATTTAAAGATTGACACAAAAATAGATAATTGAAAGATCCTGTATCTCTATAAATTTTTCCTAGGGAACAACATGGGCATCACAGAGACTACGAAAGAGCCAGAAACTCACTTGTCCGACACATCCACTCCTCATCTTCTGACTGTCCCAGGCCAGGATCTGATAAAGAGTCACCTCTCCTTCTGGCTTGGCTCTAAGCTGGAGCAACCAGCGACCAAATCTCTACAGTTTATACAAGAGTCTCTGACCTTGTCTTCACTTACAGAACAGCAGAGGCAAACATTTATGCTCTCTTCTCTTGAGAAATCAAGGACCAAGTCTTTATCACCTTTGGAGGGTTCAACACTCACACTTATGTCAAACTTACCGTCACTGACCATGTTCTTAAAGTTAGAACTGGAGAAGTCCATATCACATACCACATCGTTGCCATTCAGTCTAGAGAGGTCAGTGACCACAGTTCCACAGTCTGAAAATGGGAGATTAGTAAGCACGCCTCAACAGGTTGACCTGAACCGATTAATATCGACATTCAGTAGAGTAACTGGTAGGCAGTTAGCCTTTGACAAAACTCTTGTTACAACATACGTTTCCTCACCTCTTTATCTGTACGAGGACCTGCCCCGAGTGCCTTTGACTCACAGCGGTCAGCTTGTGACTGTCTTAGCAGATGACCATAGACGTAAAACCCACCGTGTTCAGATAACTGCAGGTCCACTGGGTGACAGGGCAGGATTGCTGACAGTTGACAGCCAAAAGACACAGCATCCTGGTGCACAATCCATAGCCTCTCTATCACAGGTACCTCTCCTATCGCCAATATCGGATAAGCAATCCTGGAAAACGGAGAGCATGACTCTGGAGCCTTCATTGACTCAAATAACATTAGCTGCTCCAGCCACAAGTGAACTGTACTCTCAAATAACCTCAGTACCAAGGACGGAATTATACGTAGATTCAGTGTTATTCATGATGATGCCAACAGCGGCTGACCTTGAATCAGACTTTGACAGTTCATATAGTATTCCACAGGCAACTGTAGAGATCCTGGGGACAACAGCTCACAACCAGCTCTATCCCATAGAACTGTCTGCTGTTCAAGGATCATACACAGAATCCTCCCTCCTTCTGCTGCAGAGTCTGGATCCCTCTTACCCTCAGTATACCCAGTCCATAGCCCAGGAGGATCCCTCTTACCCTCAGTATACCCAGTCCATAGCCCAGGAGGATCCCTCTTACCCTCAGTATACCCAGTCCATAGCCCAGGAGGATCCTCTTACCCTCAGTATACCCAGTCCATAGCCCAGGAGGATCCCTCTTACTCTCAGTATACCCAGTCCATAGCCCAGGAGGATCCCTCTTACCCTCAGTATACCCAGTCCATAGCCCAGGAGGATCCCTCTTACTCTCAGTATACCCAGTCCATAGCCCAGGAGGATCCCTCTTACCCTCAGTATACCCAGTCCATAGCCCAGGAGGATCCTCTTACCCTCAGTATACCCAGTCCATAGCCCAGGAGGATCCCTCTTACCCTCAGTATACCCAGTCCATAGCCCAGGAGGATCCCTCTTACCCTCAGTATACCCAGTCCATAGCCCAGGAGGACCCCTCTTACCCTCAGTATACCCAGTCCATAGCCCAGGAGAACACACTGGGTATCTCCATTCAGACTTTTCCCACTGATTCTCTAGATTTCATGTCACAGAGTGCGGAGACAGAACAGACTCCGCTCCCATCAAAGTTCAGTGATTTAGAGATAAGAGAACACTACTCTGATCCAGTTTACCTCCAAACTGACACCTCAAGGCAGTTTTCCTCAGAGTCACCCAAGGATCGTCCGCAAACAGCTGCCATAACAGATAAAAAATCTGAATATGGCTCTTTGCAGTATCTCTCCAAGACCAATCAGCTTGTAACCGCTACGTTGTTCTCATCCCTCCACTCTTCCCAAAGTCTACCCAGCATCTCAGTAATCACACAAACCTCCAGCATTCCAGCATCTGTCCTCAGTGCCACAAACAGGTCAGCTGTCTCATCAATGCACCAATCACTGCCCAGGACTCAAGGCATCACAAGGATGGGCAGACCAATCACCGCGTGTCCAGTCACAGGTTACTGCCCTTTTACCTCCCCACTGATTCTCAGCACCGGCTGGAGAGAGTATGACGCAACTTCAAGCTTCTCATCAGGTCCAGTTGAGACGCGAGAGGTTTCTTTGGGCCTTGCTCCAACTGGAGTACTTAGAGCATCTTCCCAGCCCATGTCTCCTTCAGCTGCTTCCTCAGGTTAGTGTACTACGAACTTTTACATCACATTTCTCACGCATAACTTCCCCTCTGTATGAACTTTGGCATGATGTAACGGTCTTTCTAAATATGTACTGATGTTATTCCAGGGCCCTCCAATCTCCCTCCCAACGTGTTGCAGTCCATCCCACTTCTGGAGGCCACAGTCGGCTTCCCTTTCCACTACACAATACCATCAAAGACCTTTCTGGATCCAGAGGATGGGGCAGCAGAGTCCCTCTCCCTGGAGCTGACGTTCATTGATGGCCATCCTGTGACTCTGGGGTCCTGGGTGGCCTTGGATGGACTTGAGCTTCATGGTGTCCCTCTGGAAGTGGACCTGCAGTTTGCCCCTCAGCAGCTGCTGCTGGCTGCTCGGGACAATCAGGGCCTGGCTCCCCATCACTTTGGACCTCCACCGCAGCCATGCGGAGCCCTGCCACAGCTTTAGCCTCACGGCTCACCGGAGCCTTTACTCCCTCCTCAGCCAGCGCCACAGGGTGGAGCTTCTCCTGGACAAGCTGTCCCGCTTCTTCAATGACTCTGGCAGCCACCACCTTGCCGTGCTGTCCCTGGCACCTGGATCCACTATTGTGTCTTGGTACAACTTCACCCTATGCCAGGTGGGGGGTGTCGAGGGACAGTGCCCTGTGGGTCGGGTCTGGCGCATGTGGGAGGAAATTAGTTCAGAGGCCAGACAGAGTAGCCCTGCGTTCAGCCAGGCAATGCTCCCAGAGTTCCCCATCAGCAAGGTAGGCCCTGTGAGCTTCAGACGTGACTGTTTCTCCAGCCCGACTACTGCCACAGCTACAGCCTCTAGTCCCACTCTTTCCACCAGTACTCCAAATCCCACTTCTGTCAACACCGTCCCAGCCTCAGATCCCACTGGTGCATCAGTGCGACAGATAGACCCCTATCATTGGATGGCCAGTGTGTTGACAGCTCTGCTAGTGGTCTGTTGCCTCTTTCTGGCAGTCGCCCTTACATTTACAGTTATCTATTTCTGTAGAAGCCGTGTGAGGGTAAGGACTCTTGCGATTTGGCCCTCAGAGGGGGTTGTCCCAGGTCACACCATGGATCTGAGGGCAATAAGGCCAAGGATGCCCCCCCTGTTCCAACCAGAAGTACCCCCACCTCCCCCGAGGTTGTGGCTGAACGCCTCACCAGCCAGTGAAGAGCATCGCTCTCCCACATATCCCCAGGGCAGACAGCCTTATCAAAGAGCAGTGTCTATTCACCCACCTCCACCACAATACCCACATAACAGATCATGGGAACACAAATCCCAAGAAGAAAAGCATACAAACAAATGAATCCATTCTTGGAAGTGAGGTTGTGACATGTTCATACACACACTACTCAAGCCACTACAAGGGTTGTTGAGACAAATGTGTTGCACAGCCGTTTTAGAAGACAAAGTATTCATGGATCTTAGGAGGGCAATTATGAATGTGCCTTTTAGACTGGAATGTTGTATTGCTGTGATAATCTACACACATTTGTACTTCTACGTACCAAAACGTACAACATAAAGCATGAAAATTGTTGTTTTTCATTTCACTGAGGAATCTTAAAGTCAAATTAAGATCCATCATAGCTGGATTTTACTATATTTCAGGCAAAAACCTTCCAAACGGACAAAACTGCATTTTGTTATATTTGAGACTTGATGCCAACCATTCCCAGTCACCGTACCATTAACCTAACCATGAGAAATGTAGAACGGCACAGAAATAAAATAGTGCCTGTTGACAACTTTATTGCTTCACACAATATGTGAGCCTATCCATACAAATGTGGGTAGAAAACGAACAAAAATAACTCTAAAAATTACAAAGTCTGACTGCTATCCATTCATCTATGCCTGGTATGGACAGAGTAGGGGAGGACAGTCCATACACCTCAGATTGACATGATCTCTGGTCCAAGCTCATATTCCTGCTGTGGTAAGGTGTTCGGTGGAGTGGGTGAATCCTGTATAGAGACAGGTCACATCATCTGGTGGCTTTCCCATTCTCGTGGAGGTCCATTCTGTTAACAGTGGGAAAAAAAGTCAACAAATTATTTATATCATAAGACCGTCTACTCCATAACAGGCACTGGACAATCAGATTCCAGTCAAGAAAACTAACTACAACATCTCTATCAAGCATTATAAACTGGGTGGTTCGAGCCCTGAATGCTGATTGGCTGACAGCCGTGGTACATCATACCACGGGTATGACAAAACATGTCCTTTTACTGCTCTAATTACTTTGGTAAGCAGTTTATAATAGCAATAAGGCACCTCTGGGGTTTGTGGTATATGGCCAATATACCACGGCTAAGGGACTGTATCCAGGCACTCCGCGTTGCATTGTGCATAAAAACAGCCCTTAGCCATGGCATATTGGTCATATACCACACCTCCTCTGGCCTTATTGCTTAATTAGAACTAGGGGCTATAATACACTGATGTGGGGAATGGTTATATACAGTACATTATCACACACCCATTCTCATCTTTAAGGTGCTGGTATAACTCTGCCTTGTTGTTCACAGAGCTGATCCTTCCGGCAAACTCCTGGTGTTTCCTGGAGTTGGCCACAGTGATTCTGTTAGTCCACATTGTGAGCAGGGACACCGGACCTACATTGTAACCACAGACAGAAAACACAGAGACAGAAAGATCAGTGAAAAGGAACAATACTGGTAATGGCACGCCTTATCAATGTATTGTCTCTGAATAAAAAAGGTAATTAATGCAGTAATGAGACAAAAAACAACTACTAATAATAATAAAAGAATACTACTCATTGCAATAATAGCCATGAACTTGGCATTCAACAAATATGCCAGTTCACACCATGGATCTGAGTACAATAAGGTCAAGGCCAACCAGAAGGGGGCATGCACCTTTGGCTTTTTCAGGTAGTTGGATCTCTTCCAGGCGGGGCTTCTTGTTGAGAGGCTCTGGCGAGTCAGGAGAATCCTTTATGACCTCCGAATCCCCCCTGCTCCTCCTTTCCACGCTCTAGCGCCCCCTTCAGCCTGGTTGAGGAATAAAATCAAATTTTATGTCACATGCAATACAACAGGTGTAGACCTTACAGTGAAATGCTTACAAGCCCTTAAGAAACAATGCTTGAAGTAAAAAAATAATATATATATATATATTAAGTAAAGAATAGATAAGTAGAAAAGAGGGAAAAAAAGTAACGAATAATTAAACAGCAGTAAAATACAGAGGTACAGAGTCAATGTGCGGGGGCACCGGTTAGTCGAGGTAATTGAGGTAATATGTACTAATATGTACGAGTCTTATGGCTTGTGGGTAGAATGCAACACAGGATGACAGTGACCAGGGGAATACCAGGGTAAAATACTAAACCACTATATACAGTACCAGTCAAAAGTTTGGACACCTAACAAGTGCTCAGCATGTGGGAACTCCTTCAACAGGAGTGCTTTTCCAACAGTCTTGAAGCTGGTTGAGAGAATGCCAAGAGTATGCAAAGCTGTCATCAAGGCAAAGGGTGGCTTGGGGTGATTCGGGTGACTTTTTAGGTTACTACATGATTCCATATGTGTTATATCATAGTGTTGATGTCTTCACTACTTTTCTACAATGTAGAAAATAGGAAACGTAAAGAAACACCCTTGAATGAGTAGGTGTGTCCAAACTTTTGACTGGTACTGTATATATTATCATTTCTCAAAACAGGATTTTTTTTTAGAATCACAGTTGATTGGATGCAGGTCTGTTGTTTAAAACAGTAGGTCAGGCTTAGGTCAAACAAAATGTGTGTTGTGTCACCCTGACCTCTCTGACTCCTGCCAGCTCTTGTCCTCTGAATCCTTGTTGATGTTCTTCTCTGCCTTGTCTTCCTTGTCCTCCCTCTTCCTGCCCCGTTTCTTCCTCTCCTCCTCCTCGGGGGGTTTGCTGCGGCAGGCGATGATGCAGTCCAGAACCCTCTGGTGTCGCTCGCTGCCCGCCACGTGGGTCTTCACCAGAGTCTCCAGCTCGTTCCACATGATGCGGTACTGCTCATCCCTAAAGCCCGGAGGAGACAATAACCAGTCAGGACAGGAGACCAGGCACACACACACACTGAACTTATATACGGTTCCCACCTCCAAACACTCAGGGAGTGACACTAAGTCACAACATCAGTCTCTCTCTCACACACAGAGACTGACTACCTTTTAGGTCCCTTTCCCCTGGAGCCCACAGTGGAGATGGGAAGAGGGTCGTTCTTCCTCTCCATATCCACCAGGTTGTAAACGGTCTTCTGGCAGGTCAGCAAGTCCTCCTCACTCAGACTCTCCTTCACTATGAGGTTAGCCAGTGGAACCACCTGGATCACACACACAATTAACACATACACAGTCACACACATACAATGAACACACAATTCACACAAAATTACACACACCGTTAAAAAAATAAATCAAACGAGTGATGTGAGGTGAGCAACTGTGCAGTGTGTGAAGGAAGGCTGTTGTCCTGCTCACCGCCTGCATGTTGAAGATGGTGGTCTGGGAGATGATCATTGGCCAATAGCGAGTATAACGCTCCAGCTGGGCTTTGGCCCTCTCCGCCGAGGGCTTTCCACTAGCCTCAGTGTCTGGGGACTCTGGGACAGGAGTCAGACGGTTCTCCCTCATGAACTCGCCAAAGTCCTGCGGCAGACACCCCAAAAAGACTGGTATAACTTTTGGTCCCACTTTAGAATACATTTATTTTATACCTACCAGTGTTAACATGGTAGTTGCATAGACACAGTGTAAATATAGGACATTACATTGCAGGTACACATTGTTACATAGAACACAGTACACAGCTGTTACACCAATTCGTTGTTTGTGTGTTTTCACGTTGACATTTTGCATTAGATTTGTAAACAAACTCCAATTAGTTGTGGCTAAACCTCCTCTGCCCCTTACAGTGATGCGGTAGTCAGTCACCATGGGGTAGAGGAGGAAGGGGTAGGAGGGGCTTACAGTAATGTGGTAGTCAGTCACTATGGGGTAGAGGTAGGAAGGGGTGGGAGGGGCTTACAGTGATGTGGTAGTCAGTCACCATGGGGTAGAGGAGGAAGGGGTAGGAGGGGCTTACAGTAATGTGGTAGTCAGTCACTATGGGGTAGAGGTAGGAAGGGGTGGGAGGGGCTTACAGTGATGTGGTAGTCAGTCACTATGGGGTAGAGGAGGAAGGGGTAGGAGGGGCTTACAGTAATGTGGTAGTCAGTCACTATGGGGTAGAGGAGGAAGGGGTAGGAGGGACTTACTGTGATGTGGTAGTCAGTCACTATGGGGTAGAGGAGGAAGGGGTAGGAGGGACTTACTGTGATGTGGTAGTCAGTCACTATGGGGTAGTGGAGGAAGGGGTAGGAGGGACTTACAGTAATGTGGTAGTCAGTCACTATGGGGTAGAGGAGGAAGGGGTAGGAGGGACTTACTGTGATGTGGTAGTCAGTCACTATGGGGTAGAGGAGGAAGGGGTAGGAGGGACTTACTGACTACCATATTACTGTCACTATGGGGTAGAGGAGGAAGGGGTAGGAGGGACTTACTGTGATGTGGTAGTCAGTCACTATGGGGTAGAGGAGGAAGGGGTAGGAGGGACTTACTGTGATGTGGTAGTCAGTCACTATGGGGTAGAGGAGGAAGGGGTAGGAGGGGCTTACAGTGATGCGGTAGTCAGTCAATATGGGGTAGAGGAGGAAGGGGTGGGAGGGGCTTACAGTGATGCGGTAGTCAGTCACCCGGCCCCCGCAGCCCTCGCTAATGGAGGGAGGGTCCTCCAGGGTTGAGCGGGTGCTATTGAGCACGTGCAGGAAGATCTCCCCGCCGTGGCTGCTCAGCATGTGGCTGATGACCTTTGACCCGGACTTCCTGGGCTGCTCCAGCAGCACTGAGCGACCTGCAATACAATCAATCACCATCTGTATTTCAACTACATTTGTTTGTATTTTCCGTATTAACATTTGTATTTTCCGTATGCAGGTAGTATTGACATTTAGGGTAGGTGGTAGAGGCAAGGGGTTGGGGCAAAAATATTCAGGCTCACCGTTCAGCAAGAAGTTGGTCAAACACGATGAGGGTCGGCTGTTGACGTCCGTAGGTGAGATCCGATAGGCTCCAGTGCAGTAGTGCAGTTCTGAGCCACCAGTTCACACACAGACACACATGCAAGAAAGATGGGAAATATCCAGATAAGCCAAAGGAGAATATTACAACAGGAAATGCTCTTGGGATTTTGATGTGTCGATATCAAGGACATTTTCAGCCATTTTTCAATCTCTTCTTATCTTTATAATTTCAAACGCCACTCAAGCCCCACCTCTACCGGGACTTTTCATCCAGTTAGCGCGACAACAAATAACTACGTTTCCCAGGGTTCATGGTGCCTACCTACACTGTTGGTGCGAGGAGTGCACCACTTAAGAGTAACCGTCTCCTTAAGTCCACTGTCTCGACTCGTACTACCAGCCATGTGCAGGTCTCCTGAACAACAGAAAAAGAGGAGAGATGAAAGGGAGAAACTGAATGTTTACTGTAGTGGTTTTATGGCCAAGACACTAAAAGCCACAATAATTTAGGGGCCAAAACACAGATTATTTTATTATTAATTCTTAAAACCTCACCACTTTTGAAGAACTCAAGATGGGCGTCCCTGTGATGCAGGAGCTCTACGTCGTAATTGGCCGACGTGTTGGCGTGCTGCTCCTCCTTCACACCCACAGGAGACGGGGAAGATTTAAAAAAAAACAGACATCAGCGACGTATCCTTTTCATTGACATTGTAGTCATTTGGCAGACGCTCTTATCCAGAGCGACTTGTCTTGACACTGCTGTCAAGACATACAAACACTACTGCTTTCATGTTAACAACAAGGGTTCGAGAAGTACCAGCAAATGCATAAACCACTGATCTTTGCATCGTCTCTCTCTCTGGCTCTCTCTCTCTTTTGTTCTCTCTTCCCTTCTTCCAATAAGTTCATTCCAGTGATGTGAAGATGGATAGCTGTGGTTGTTGCAGTCTAAAGTTTAAGGGTCTGACGTGTATTTCAGTGAAAATGGCTGTACATGTTTTCTAACCCAGATGAATAACATGGGAGGACAAAAACATTTGGGGCGAAAGTTAGGAGATAGGCGTCTACCTGCCTATCATGGCTAAGGACTAAATGACTTACTATTCAAATGAGAAAAAGAAAGAAAGAGAGAGAAAAGAGAGAGGGAAAGGAGAGGAGGGACAGAGGGTGGTCTGATATCAATACGTACTACTCAACACAGCACAAAGGACCACAACAAGACACTACAAGGAGGGACTGCGACAAATCAACTCTGAGGTCGAGAAGGCACCAACAAGGAGTCAGACAGAACATGAGGCCGGCAAACTACAGGGCACGTAATGCGTACATTCTCATCCACCAAACATGCTAACACTCTCAACTCTGATTGGCTGCTGGAATGTCACGTGGACAATCGGCGGCCAATCAAAAGTGAGGGCCGTTGACCGTCCAATGGATGGACAAAACCAATCCACACAGCCTTGCGTTCCGAGGTCCCTCTTGGTGTGTGTTTAAGAGTACTGACCTGCTCGCAAACATTTAATGTGGGCTAGCAAAACAGAAAATACAGCATGAAAACAGCAGCGGTTCCAAGAGTCATTTCAACATGATGATGAACAAATAAAGAACAGTGTGTAAAATCATAGTGCACAATGGCTGACGGGGAAGAAGAAGGAAGTTTGTGACATTTTGGGGCCGAGGATGGGGTGGGGGTGTGGCAAGGTTAGGGTATCAGAAGGTTGAGAAGGGTGAAGCAATAGGTGCATTGGGTGGAAGGGCCAATAGAAAATGTGTAATGTCTTGGTTTGTGGATGCAGAGAAAATAAGTGGGTGGGTCAGGATAGGTCATTTTGCAGACGGGACGTCGCCCTTTTCAAACGTTCGTCCAGCCATAAAAAATAACCCACCTTATACCTTAAATAGCTCATCTAACATCAGTCATGACATGAAGGAGGCGGGAAAATAGTTAGCTCAAGACTGCTGGGACACAGCCCTGAAGGAAGTATTGGGTGGGAGTTAGTGAAAAGGGTGAAAGGTTATAGATGGGGCTGGTGAAGGCCTGAGCCTTGGGAGAGCAGAGGACAGAAGACGTACCTTCATTGGGATGTTGGTGATGGTGGTGGAGGCAAGGTCAAAGTGCTGCTGCACTAGAATGTTGAGTTTGGTGGCCAGGTGCCTCCCTGCCCGCACACTGTGAACCTCGCTGGTCAGCAGAGAGGAGACCTGCCGGTACAGAGGAGGACTATGTAGGACTTTAACACTAACAAAGTAGCATGCCATTTTTTATTGTATGTCATCTCTATAGAACTTTAACTAAAGCATGTGGAAATGAGCACACGTTTACAGGATACTAACAGTACAGTCGTGGCCAAAAGTTTTGAGAATGACACAAATATTATTTTCCACAAAGTTTGCTGCTTCAGTGTCTTTAGATATTCTTGTCAGATAATACTATGGAATACTGAAGTACACTGCTCAAAAAAATAAAGGGAACACTTAAACAACACAATGTAACTCCAAGTCAATCACACTTCTGTGAAATCAAACTGTCCACTTAGGAAGCAACACTGATTGACAATAAATTTCACATGCTGTTGTGCAAATGGAATAGACAACAGGTGGAAATTATAGGCAATTAGCAAGACACCCCCAATAAAGGAGTGGTTCTGAAGGTGGTGACCACAGACTACTTCTCAGTTCCTATGCTTCCTGGCTGATGTTTTGGTCACTTTTGAATGCTGGCGGTGCTTTCACTCTAGTGGTAGCATGAGATAGAGTCTACAACCCACACAAGTGGCTCAGGTAGTGCAGCTCATCCAGGATGGCACATCAATGCGAGCTGTGGCAAGAAGGTTTGCTGTGTCTGTCAGCGTAGTGTCCAGAGCATGGAGGCGCTACCAGGAGACAGGCCAGTACATCAGGAGACGTGGAGGAGGCCGTAGGAGGGCAACAACCCAGCAGCAGTACCACTACCTCCGCCTTTGTGCAAGGAGGAGCACTGCCAGAGCCCTGCAAAATGACCTCCAGCAGGCCGCAAATGTGCATGTGTCTGCTCAACCGGTCAGAAACAGACTCCATGAGGGTGGTATGAGGGCCCAACGTCCACAGGTGGGGGTTGTGCTTACAGCCCAACACCGTGCAGGACGTTTGGCATTTGCCAGAGAACACCAAGATTGGCAAATTCGCCACTGGCGCCCTGTGCTCTTCACAGATGAAAGCAGGTTCACACTGAGCACGTGACAGAGTCTGGAGACGCCGTGGAGAACGTTCTGCTGCCTGCAACATCCTCCAGCATGACCGGTTTGGCGGTGGGTCAGTCATGGTGTGGGGTGGCATTTCTTTGGGGGCCGCACAGCCCTCCATGTGCTCGCCAGAGGTAGCCTGACTGCCATTAGGTACCGAGATGAGATCCTCAGACCCCTTGTGAGACCATATGCTGGTGCGGTTGGCCCTGGGTTCCTCCTAATGCAAGACAATGCTAGACCTCATGTGGCTGGAGTGTGTCAGCAGTTCCTGCAAGAGGAAGGCATTGATGCTAAGGACTGGCCCGCCCGTTCCCCAGACCTGAATCCAATTGAGCACATCTGGGACATCATGTCTCGCTCCATCCACCAACGCACGTTGCACCACAGACTGTCCAGGAGTTGGCGGATGCTTTAGTCCAGGTCTGGGAGGTGATCCTCAGGAGACCATCCGCCACCTCATCAGGAGCATGCCCAGGCGTTGTAGGGAGGTCATTCAGGCACTTGGAGGCCACACACACTACTGAGCCTCATTTTGACTTGTTTTAAGGACATTACATCAAAGTTGGATCAGCCTGTAGTGCGGTTTTCCACTTTAATTTTGAGTGTGACTCCAAATCCAGACCTCCATGGGTTGATAAATTTGATTTCCATTGATAATTTTTGTGTGATTTTGTTGTCAGCACATTCAACTATGTAAAGAAAAAAGTATTTAATAAGATTATTTCATTCATTCAGATCTATGATGTGTTATTTTAGAGTTCCCTTTATTTTTTTGAGCAGTGTATAATTACAAGCATTTCATAAGTGTCAAAGGCTTTTATTGACAATTACATGAAGTTGATGCAAAGAGTCAATATTTGCAGTGTTGACCCATCAGCCCTGGCATGCTGTCAATTAACTTTTGGGCCACATCCTGACTGATGGCAGCCCATTCTTGCATAATCAATGCTTGGAGTTTGTCAGAATTTGTGGGGTTTTGTTTGTCCACCCGCTTCTTGAGGATTGACCACAAGTTCTCAATGGGATTAAGGTCTGGGGAGTTTCCTGGCCATGGACCCAAAATATCGATGTTTTGTTCCCCGAGCCACTTAGTTATCACTTTTGCCTTATGGCAAGGTGCTCCATTATGCTGGAAAAGGCATTGTTCGTCACCAAACTGTTCCTGGATGGTTGGGAGAAGTTGTTCTCTGAGGATGTGTTGGTACCATTCATGGCTGTGTTCTTAGGCAAAAGTGTGAGTGAGCCCACTCCCTTAGCTGAGAAGCAACCCCACACATGAATGGTCTCAGGATGCTTTACTGTTGGCATGACACAGGACTGATGGTAGCGCTCACCTTGTCTTCTCCGGACAAGCTTTTTACCGGATGCCCCAAACAATCAGAAAGGGGATTCATCAGAGAAAATGACTTTACCCCAGTCCTCAGCAGTCCAATCCCTGTACCCTTTGCAGAATATCAGTCTGTCCCTGATGTTTTTCCTGGAGAGAAGAGGCTTCTTTGCTGCCCTTCTTGACACCAGGCCATCCTCCAAAAGTCTTGCCTCACTGTGCGTGCAGATGCACTCACACCTGCCTGCTGCCATTCCTGAGCAAGCTCTGGAAGTTCTTGGTGATCCGATAAATGGTTGATTTAGGTGCAATCTTACTGGCAGCAATATCCTTACCTGTGAAGCCCTTTTTGTGAAAAGCAATGATGACGGCACGTGTTCCTTGCAGGTAACCATGGTTGACCAAGGAAGAACAATGATTCCAAGCACCACCCTCCTTTTGAAGCTTCCAGTCTGTTATTCCAACTCAATCAGCATGACAGAGTGATCTCCAGCCTTGTCCTCGTCAACACTCACACCTGTGTTAACGAGAGAATCACTGACATGATGTCAGCTGGTCCTTTTGTGGCAGGGCTGAAATGCAGTGGATTTTTTTTGGGGGGGGATTCAGTTCATTTGCATGGCAAAGAGGGACTGCAATTAATTGCAATTAATCTGATCACTCTTCATGACATTCTGGAGTACATGCAAATTGCCATCATACAAACTGAGGCAGCAGACTGTGAAAATTAATATTTGTGTCATTTTGGCTACGACTGTATACTTTATCTCCATGAGATTAAGTATGCGTTGATATGACAAAGTGTGTTTGGAGCGATGTTATGCATATCTAGATTAACCTTTAGACTAGGTGAAAACAGAGCCAATATTATGAAACTCTGAGCAGGTGGTTTAAACCTACCTCTTTCTTTGGTCGGTCTGAGACCAGGGTGTCCTCTCCTTGAGGGAAGATGTGAACGAGCACCAGCTCACACTGCTGGATAGGCATCAGTCTGAAACACAGAGACACATTGGAATGCATCGGAAGAACTCAAGAAACGTCTTTAGGGTCCTCTCGAAGCCCTTCTAAGATGCCCAATAAAATTAACCCAGTCTAACAAATCTCCTCCTCTAAATCCATTTGAATTCTTCCATCAAAAATATCCCCAAAAATCTGACTTCTAAAGTTAATCTTTAATCCCCACTAGAGTGTAAAAACAGTGTTATTCTCTTCAAGCTCTCATACCTGTCTGAGCCTGCTGCCATTTTGTTTTGCTCTAAAATGGTCTCTTGCACACAGTCCTCTAGCATTCGCACATGGGTGTCACTGTGTAACAGACAGAAACACACAATACCCCATTAGGATTTCCATGGATGCCTTCAAAGATGGGCATTACCTCAGTATCTACAGGTTCTCAATGAATAACCAGGTTTAACAGAATCAATAGATCTATTTTGGTACTGTCCTTCGGTGGCTCCCTTCTGGAGTCAGGTCCAGGAGTGGTTGTTAAGTCATAATGTATGTTCTTAGGGACCTACAAACAGTACTGTTAGGAGTTCTGAAAAACCACCAATCAATCATTGGGAAATATGAGTACTTCTTTTAAGGGAAATCTTGGCACAAACAGAGAGGTTCAAGACCTTTGTAAGTCTTCACAGTAAAATAGAAGAATGTATTGCAAAAGGAAAAACTGTAGTGTACTGGGAAAGATGGGTTAGTCTGTGGACATCTGAGGGTTGGAATTAAGATTGTAGTGGTCAATTCGTCGGAGCATGGACTCTACAAGCTGTCGAAAGCATTCCACAGGGATGGTGGCCCATGTTGACTCCAATGCTTCCCACAGTTGTGTTGCCGGGGTAGGTTCCTTGTTCCTTGTCAATCGTTGGCTTATTGGTGAAATTGGCATTCAGAAGTAAGTAAATCAATTAAACCTTTATTTATGCAATTGCAGATAGAAGTTGACAACGGAAACACAGCACGCATGTTTCAGAGTAAGTTCTGCACTCCACCTAAGGGCGCAGCTGATTTTATACACTCCCTAGTGGTATGATCACCTACGTCAATGTATTTGTGTATCAATAAGCTGAGGTTACCTTATAAGGCAACCTAGTACAGTATCTTCTCTGAATTCCTTAGCATTTTTCACTGTCACACAAGATCAAAATGTCAAAACCAGACAGTGGTTACTTCTCTTTATCTAGTTTCGGCCTGACTCAGACCCAGCCTGCAAGCACACTCGCAACAGCCAGGGCTTAACCACAAAGACTAATATAGATAGCTTGTGCAACGTATAGTGGCAGTTTTTAGACACATAGCAACAGTATCTTATTTTAAGGCCTGCAGCAAACCATATGAATCTTAAGGTCCCCTTAATCAATAATGGGTAGGGTCTTTGGGACCCACCCCCTACAGCATCAGGTTGGCTGGATGTCCTTTGAGTGGTGAACCATTCTTGATATACACAGGAAACTGTTGAGCGTGGAAAACCCGGCAGCGTTGCAGTTCTTGACACTCAAACCAGTGCACCTGGCACCAATTACCATACCCCGTTCAAAGGCACAAATATTGTGTCTTGTCCATTTACCCTCT
This sequence comes from Brachymystax lenok tsinlingensis, assembly GCA_030435695.1. Classification (NCBI taxonomy): domain Eukaryota; kingdom Metazoa; phylum Chordata; class Actinopteri; order Salmoniformes; family Salmonidae; genus Brachymystax; species Brachymystax lenok. The sequence continues at coordinate 15,038,636 of CM059783.1, read as the reverse complement.
GAATGACACATACACAATCCATGTCTCGATTGTCTCGAGGTTTAAAAATCCATCTTTACCCTGCCTCCTCCCTTTCATCTATACCAGGGCTCCACAACCCTGTTCCTGGAGAGCTACCCACCTGTATGTTTTTGTTCCAATCCCAGTTGTAACCAACCCGTTTCATCTTATCAACTAGCTAATTATGAGAATCAGGAATGCTAGATTAGGGTTGGAGAAAAAAAAAAAAACTTACAGAACGGTAGCTCTCCAGGAACAGTGTTGGAGAGCCCTGATCTACACTGATTGAAGTGGATTTAACAAGTGACATCAATAAGGAATCATAGCTTTCACCTGGATTCACCTGATCAGTCTATTTCGTAAATCTGTTCCAAAGTATTACCACGCATAATAGATACATGTAATTGTATACAAATGTCAGCAAGGTTTGAAGTGATTAGGTTTTAGTCTTCTGTTTGGGCTTCTAGTGGTCAATGTGCAGTCTACACATTATTTGTAATTATGTTCCGGCCACCTGAACATTCACTAATGAAAAAAAAGAAATCGGCCTGCAGCTGAATCCAGTTGATGATCCCTGGTCTATGTAAAGTACACTCAGTGTATATACAGAATTGTAATGTTTTCCACAGGTCCTCCAACTACAGGAGAGGGGGGTAGGGGCATAATAAATAAAAAAAACAGTCTAAAGTACCAGTCTAAAGTTTGGACACACACACTCATTCAAGGGTTTTTCTTTATTTTTTACTATTTTCTACATTGTAGAATAGTAAAGACATCAAAAGTATGAAATAACACATTTGGAATCATGTAGTGAGCAAAAAAGTGTTAAATCAAAATATATTTTATATTTGAGATTTTTCAAAGTAGCCACCCTTTGTTTGCCTTGATGACAACTTTGCACACTCTTAGCATTCTCTCAACTAGCTTCAAGAGGTAGTGACCTTTAATGCATTTCAATTAACAGGTGTGCCTTCTTAAAAGTTAATTTGTGGAATTTCTTTCCTTCATAATGTGTTTGGTAGGGGTGGTATACAGAAGATAGCCCTATTTGGTAAATTTCATATTATGGCATGAACAGCTCAAATAAACAAAGAGAAATGACAGTCCATTACTTTAAGACATAAGCCAGCAGCATACCACCCTGCATCCTACTGCTGGCTTGCTTCTAAAGCTAAGCAGGCTTGGTCCTGGATGGGAGACCAGATGTTGCTGGAAGTGGTGTTGGAGTGCCCATTAGGAGGCCCCCTTTCCTCTGGTCTAAAAAAATATCCCAATGCCCCAGGGCAGTGATTGGGGACAATGCCCTGTGTAGGGCGCCGTCTTTCGGATGGGACGTTAAACAGGTGTCCTGACTCTCTGTGTTCACTAAAGATCCCATGGCACTTATTGTAAGAGTAGGGGTGTTAACACCAGTGTCCTGGCAAAATTTCCAATCTGGCCTTCATACCATCACGGTCACCTAATCATCCCCAGTTTACAATTGGCTCATTTATCCCTCTCCCCTGTAACGATTCCCCAGGTCGTTGCTGTAAATTAGTATGTGTTCTCAGTCAACTTGCCTGGTTAAATAAAAAAGGTCAGTCAATCCGGAAAATGTCAAGAACTTTGAAAGTTTCTTCAAATGCAGTCACAAAAACTATCATGGAACTCATGAGGACCGCCACAGGATTGGAAGACCCAGAGTTACCTCCACTGCAGAGGATAAGTTCATTAGAGAGTTACCAGCCTCAGAAATTGCAGCCCAAATAAATTCTTCACATAGTTCAAGTAACAGACACATCTCAAAATCAACTGTGTGAATCAGGCCTTCACGGTCTAATTGCTTCAAAGAAACCACTACTAAAGGACTGCAATAATAAGCAGAGACTTGTTTGGGCCAAGAAACACGAGCAATGGACATTAGACCGGTGTCCATTGGTCTGGAGTCCAAATTTGAGATTTTTGGTTCCAACCGCCGTGTCTTCGCGAGACGCGGTGTGGGTGAACGTATAATCTCTGCATGTGTATTTCCCACCGTAAAACATGGAGGTGTTATTGTTCTTTGCTGGTGACAGTCTGTGATTTATTTAGAATTCAAGAAACACTTAACCAGCATGGCTACCACAGCATTCCGCAGCAATAAGCCATCCCATCTGGTTTGCACTTAGTGGGACTATCATTTGTTTTTCAACAGTCGGAGTCAGAGGCCGAGCCTTCTCTGGTCTCTACTCCTCCCGTTACCGGGTCTGAGATGCCGAGGCCTCCCACCATTAGCACTGACAAATTGAAAACTCTAGTCATTGGCGACTCCATTACTCGCAGTATTAGACTTGAAGCGAATCACCCAGCGATCATACACTGTTTACCAGGGGGCAGGGCTACCGACGTTAAGGCTAACCTGAAGATGGTGCTGGCTAAGGCTAAATCTGGCGAGTGTAGAGAGTATAGAGATATTGTTATCCACGTCGGCACCAACGATGTTAGGATGAAACAGTCAGAGGTCACAAAGCGCAACATAGCTTCAGCGTGTAAATCAGCTAGAAAGATGTGTCGGCATCGAGTAATTGTCTCTGGCCCTCCCAGTTAGGGGAGTGATGAGCTCTACAGCAGAGTCTCACAACTCAATCGCTGGTTGAAAACTGTTTTCTGCCCCACACAAAAGATAGAATTTGTAGATAATTGGCCCTCTTTCTGGGACTCACTCCACAAACAGGACCAAGCCTGGCCTGTTGAGGAGTGACGGACTCCATCCTAGCTGGAGGGGTGCTCTCATCTTATCGACGAACATAGACAGGGCTCTAACTCCTCTAGCTTCACAATGAGATAGGGTGCAGGCCAGGCAGCAGGCTGTTAGCCAGCCTGCCAGCTTAGTGGAGTCTGCCACTAGCACAGTTAGTGTAGTCAGCTCAGCTATCTCTATTGAGACTGTGTCTGTGCCTCGACCTAGGTTGGGTAAAACTAAACATGGCGGTGTTCGCCTTAGCAATCTCACTAGAATAAAGACCTCCTCCATTGCTGCCATTATTGAAAGAGATTGTGATACCTCACATCTCAAAATGGGGCTACTCAATGTTAGATCCCTCACTTCCAAGGCAGTTCTAGTCAATGAACTAATCACTGATCATAATCTTGATGTGATTGGCCTGACTGAAACATGGCTTAAGCTTGATGAATTTATTGTGTTAAATGAGGCCTCACCTCCTGGTTACACTAGTGACCATATCCTCCGCGCATCCCGCAAAGGCGGAGGTGTTGCTAACATTTACAATAGCAAATTTCTATTTACAAAACAAAAAAGCAGCGTTTCGTCTTTTGAGCTTCTAGTCATGAAATCTATGCAGCCTACTCAATCACTTTTTATAGCTACTGTTTACAGGCCTCCTGGGCCATATACAACATTCCTCACTGAGTTCCCTGAATTCCTATCGGACCTTGTAGTCATGGCAGACAATATTCAAATTTTTGGTGACTTTAATATTCACATGGAAAAGTCCACAGACCCACTCCAAAAGGCTTTTGGAGCCATCATCGACTCTGTCGGTTTTGTTCAACATGTCTCCGGACCTACTCACTGCCACAGTCATACTCTGGACCTAGTTTTGTCCCGTGGAATAAATGTTGTGGATCTTAATGTTTTTCCTCATAATCCTGGACTATCGGACCACCATTTTATTACGCTTGAAATCGCAACAGATAATCTGCTCAGACCCCAACCAAGGATCATCAAAAGTCGTGGCTATAAATTCTCAGACATCCCAAAGATTCCTAGATGCCCTTCCAGAATCCTTCCACCTACCCAAGGACGTCAGAGTACAAAAATCAGTTAACCACCTAACTGAGGAACTCAATGTAACCTTGGCAATACCCTAGATGCAGTTGCACCCTAAAAACAAAAACATTTGCCAAAAAAACTAGCTCCCTGGTATACAGAAAATACCCGAGCTCTGAAGCAAGTTACCAGAAAATTGGAACGGAAATGGCGCCACACCAAACTGGAAGTCTTCCGACTAGCTTGGAAAGACAGTACCGTGCAGTATCGAAGAGCCCTCACTGCTGCTCGATCATCCTATTTTTCCAAGTTAATTGAGGAAAATAAGAATAATCCAAAGTTTCTTTTTGATACTGTCACAAAGCTAACTAAAAAGCAGCATTCCCCAAGAGAGGATGGCTTTCACTTTAGCAGTGATTCATTCATGAACTTCTTTGAGGAAAAGATCATGATCATTAGAAAGCAAATTACGGACTCCTCTTTAAATCTGCGTATTCCTCCAAAGCTCAGTTGTCCTGAGTCCACACAACTTTGCCAGGACATAAAATCAAGAGAGACACTCAAGTTTTTAGTACCATATCTCTTGACACATTGATGAAAATAATCATGGCCTCTAAACCTTCAAGCTGCATACTGGACCCTATTCCAACTAAACTACTGAAAGAGCTGCTTCCTGTGCTTGGCCCTCCTATGTTGAACATAATAAACAGCTCTCTATCTACCGGATGTGTACCAAACTCACTAAAAGTGGCAGTAATAAAGCCTCTCTTAAAAAGCCAAACCTTGACCCAGAAAATATAAAAACTATCGGCCTATATCGAATCTTCCATTCCTCTCAAAAATTTTAGAAAAAGCTGTTGCGCAGCAACTCACTGCCTTCCTGAAGACAAACAATGTATACTAAACGCCTCAGTCTGGTTTTAGACCCCATCATAGCACTGAGACTGCACTTGTGAAGGTGGTAAATGACCTTTTAATGGCGCCAGACCGAGGCTCTGCAACTGTACTCATGCTCCTAGACCTTAGTGCTGCTTTTGATACCATCGATCACCACATTCTTTTGGAGAGATTGGAAACCCAAATTGGTCTACATGGACAAGTTTTGGCCTGGTTTAGATCTTATCTGTCGGAAAGATATCAGTTTGTCTCTGTGGATGGTTTGTCCTCTGACAAATCAACTGTAAATTTCGGTGTTCCTCAAGGCTCTGTTTTGGGACCACTATTGTTTTCACTATATATTTTACCACTTGGTGATGTCATTCGAAACATAATGTTAACTTTCACTGCTATGCGGATGACACACAGCTGTACATTTCGATGAAACATGGTGAAGCCCCAAAATTGCCCTCCCTTGAAGCCTGTGTTTCAGACATAAGGAAGTGGATGGCAGAAAATTTTCTACTTTTAAACTCTGATAAAACAGAGATGCTAGTCCTAGGTCCCAAGAAACAAAGAGATCTTCTGTTGAATCTGACAATTAATCTTGATGGTTGTACAGTCGTCTCAAATAAAACTGTGAAGGACCTCATGCGTTACTCTGGACCCTGATCTCTCTTTTGATGAACATATCAAGACTGTTTCAAGGACAGCTTTTTTCCATTTACGTAACATTGTAAAAATTAGAAACTTTCTGTCCAAAAATGATGCAGAAAAGTTAATCCATGCATTTGTAACTTCTAGGTTAGACTACTGCAATGCTTTATTTTCCGGCTATCCGGATAAAGCACTAAATAAACTTCAGTTAGTGCTTAACACGGCTGCTAGAATCTTGACTAGAACCCCAAAATTTGATCATATTACTCCAGTACTAGCCTCTCTACACTGGCTTCCTGTTAAGGCAAGGGCTGATTTCAAGGTTTTACTGCTAACCTACAAAGCATTACATGGGCTTGCTCCTACCTATCTTTCTGATTTGGTCCTGCCGTACATACCTACACGTACGCTACGGTCACAAGACGCAGGCCTCCTTACTGTCCCTAAAATTTCTAAGCAAACAGCTGGAGGCAGGGCTTTTTCCTATAGAGCTCCATTTTTATGGAATAGTCTGCCTATCCATGTGAGAGACGCAGACTCGGTCTCAACCTTTAAGTCTTTATTGAAGACTCATCTCTTCAGTAGGTCTTATGACTGGAGTGTAGTCTGGCCCAGGAGTGTGAAGGTGAACGGAAAGGCACTGGAGCAACGAACCACCCTTGCTGTCTTTTGCCTGGCCGGTTCCCTCCACTGGGATTCTCTGCCTCTAACCCTATTACAGGGGCTGAGTCACTGGCTTCTGGTGCCGTGGCGGAGATCTTGTGGGCTATACTCGGCCTTGTCTCAGGATGGTAAGTTGGTGGTTGAAGATATCCCTCTAGTGGTGTGGGGGCTGTGCTTCGGCAGAGTGGGTGGGGTTATATCCTGCCTGTTTGGCCCTGTCCGGGGGTTTCGTCGGACGGGCCACAGTGTCTCCCGACCCCTCCTGTCTCACCCCAGTATTTATGCTGCAGTAGTTTATGTGTCGGGGTGCTAGGGTCCGTCTGTTATATCTGGAGTATTTCTTCTCTTATCTGGTGTCCTGTGCGAATTTAAGTATGCTCGCTCTAATTATCTCTCTCTTTCTTTTTTTCTTCTTCTCTCTCTCTCTCTCTCTCTCTCTCTCGGAGGACCTGAGCATTAGGACCTTTCCTCAAGGCCTACCCGGATGTCCCGAGTCCACCTGGCCGTGCTGCTTCTCCAGTTACAACTGTTCTGCCTGTTTTATGAACATTTTAAAATCTTGTCCATGTTCTGTTATAATCTGCACCCGGCACAGCCAGAAGAGGACTGGCCACCCCTCACAGCCTGGTTCCTCTCTAGGTTTCTTCCTAGGTTTTGGCCTTCTAGGGAGTTTTTCCTAGCCACCGTGCTTTTACACCTGCATTGCTTGCTGTTTGGGGTTTTAGGCTGGGTTTCTGTACAGCACTCTGTGACATCAGCTGATGTAAGGGGGGCTTTATAAATAAATTTGATTTGATTTGATTTGAACAGGACAACGACCCAACACACCTCCAGGCTCCAGGCTGTGTAGGGGCTATTTGACCAAGAAGGAGAGTGATTGAGTGCTGCATCAGATGACCTGGCCTCAACACAATTGAGATGGTTTGGGATGAGTTGGACCGCAGAGTGAAGGAAAAGCAGTCAACAAGTGCTCAGCATATGTGGGAACTCCAAGACTGTTGGAAAAGCATTACAGGTAATTGCTAGTTGAGAGAATGCCAAGAGTGTGCAAAGCTGTCATCAAGGCAAAGGGTGGCTACTTTGAAGAATCTCAAATATATTGATTTGAGATTCTGGTTACTACATGATTCCATGCGTTATTTTATAGTTTTGATGTCTTCACTAGTATTCTACAATGTAGAAAATAGTAAAAATAAAGAAAAACCTGTGAATGAGTAGGTGTCTCCAAACTTTTGACTGGTACTGTATAAATAAGAGGGGATTTGAAATTATACAAGTAATGTTATTTGATAGTTCCAAATCTTTCTGCTAATTTCATATCTTATCTATCCCTTTAAAATGTTTTATTATAATAAATAAACAGGTTTACTAATTATGTTAATGTTTACCTCTTGGCGTTTGTGAGGCAGATAATGCGCCCCCTGTTTGCCACCCTGTCAGCCGTGTCCATGAGGGTGGTGCGTGCCTCGTGCTGGTACTCAGTGATCTTACACAGTGACTCCACCGCTGCCACCAGGCCGTGCAGGACGCTGCAACACTCAGGGTCCTCCTGTGGGTTAGGTGGACCCACAGCTGCCAGAGCAGACATGAGCTATCACATGAATACAAAGGGAAGCAGGTCAAGTCAACCATACATTACAACAAAACCTATCTGGACAGGATTGGTTAACCTCAAAATGAGACAATGAGTTTGGTAGTAGTGTAGTGAGTGGTGCAATAACAAAAAGCTGTAGACTTTCAACAATAGATTGCTTAGAATCTTAGAATTAGTGCTGTACAAAATTGTTGCCCCGTTGATAAATAAGCATCCATCTCTCGAAGATGGAAATAAAGTACCTCATGAGTGCTTTGGTCCTCTTGCCTCCAGCTGTTCAGAATGTGGAACTCTGAATCACTCACAATGTAGTTGATCTGAAACATAATCACTGAAGCATTATAATGTGCTGTGCCCAACTCGGAATATGAATGAACACAGACGATTTGGCCAACGCACAGACAGACTATACTCCGCTCTGACCTGGGCTAAAACATACTATACTCTGTTCTGACGTGGGCTAAAACAGACTAGACTGCCAGGCTATGGGATGGAAGGACTCACCAGTTTCTTGAGGGGGTAAACGTCATAGAGGATGCGGCAGTACTCCATGGAGCACTCCACAGCACAGGTCCACAAGGACTTGGACACTGGGGCCAGCGGGATCATGCCCTGGCCACGGCTCTTGGTCAGCACGTCACACTCCACCTGCTGCCGACTGGACTCTGCCATGTAAGGGCAGTGGTCGACCACGAATGCCGTCTTGTGGGAGACTGAGAACATCTTCATCTCTGGTTCACCCTGTGTGAGTTCTGCAGAGGTGATAGGAGGAAATATTTAGTCTGGTTTTAAGATACCATCTCTTCTCAATTTAGATGAAAAGAGCAAGGCACCAGTAACGTTGGCTAGCTACAACCTACGTACTGACACCAATTTACATTGCTAATATATACAGTAGCTAACTAGACTAAAAGAGAAACATGCCCTATGACAATGTCCTTTAGATATAGATTTAGCTAGCTAACGTTAGTCAGCTAAGATAAGTTACCCTGGCCCCTGCAATGTCGTTAGGATAACCGTCGTTAGCTAACTAGCTAGTTTCCAGACCGATTAAAACACTTCATTGCTACGTTAGCTAGCTAGCCAAGTAGTGGGTGAGCCGTCTGCAGAAGTACCTGGGACCGATGAGATTGAAGCGCGTCGATTTGCCAACGTTAAGCCAAGCTAATGTTAGTTTAGTTTGCTAGCCAGATTAGATATCAAACATTGTTAGCTTACAAATTAGTCAGGTTTTCACACCATATAGCACCCGTATTGTATGGTTCCTTTCCACCAACGAAAATACGGATTGTAGTTGTACAACTAAGTTAATAGATATCTATGTAGGTAATAAAAAAAACGACATAACGCTGGAGCAACAAAAAAAAATCAGAGGCGCACGTAGCTGTAGATGTTATTGATGGAACCATGTCCGTCGTGTATGGATGGTCCGTGTCTTACTTCAATATATTTCATGGTTCCTGTCTTCTTTGCATAGACACATTTAGCAGGGTTCCCAAGTGGAGGCCCGCGGACTAAATTTGGTTTAATTTGGCCCCCCAAGTGTTCTGAATTTTCATTGTTGGACATAAAAGACTGTAAAACACCAGGAAATCAGCTCCAAGTGATTTTAATTTTGGAAATATGTCCCCAAGTATTCCCACTTATATTTTTTACATTTAACTAGGCAAGTCAGTTAAGAACAAATTCTTATTCTTATTTACAATGACTTTCGGTTACTGGCCCAACGCTCTAACCACTAGGCTACCTGCCGCCACATATGTGATTATATACCAAAAAATATAAATGTATTGGATTTATATAGCACCTTTCTACCAACTGAGCAGCCATTTTTGTGTCAGAACGTTCACCACACATCAGCTATCGGATGGAGAGGTGAGGAGTGATGTAAACCAATTAGGAATGAGGGGGATGATTAGGTGGCCATGATGGAATGTGGCCAGGTTGGGAATTTAGCCATGACACCGGGGTGAAAACCCCTACTCTTACAAACTTCATGGGATTTTTAATGACCACAGAGTCAGGACTGCAGTTTCAATGTCCCATCCGAAAGACGGCCCCCAATGTTTCCAAATGTAATCAAGGTTTGAAATGACTCTGTTTTAGTCAAATATTATATCTGGTTAGGCTTCTTTGCGGTCAATTTGAAGTCTACAAATATGCTTTTATTATGTTCCTCCCCCCAGACCATCCACTCATGAAAAAATTGGCCCATGGCTGAATCTAGCTGATGATCCCTGCTGTTGAAAATGTGCACAATCCATGTGCAGCATATGACACGTTCAATATAAATATTTTTCATTTAATCGTATAAATAATGTATTTTGACAAATCATGTATTTGCTTTTATTTCAATTTGTCATCATTGTTATATTCTGATAAGAAAGGTTGGAACAGTATTTGTCAGGGCAAAATTATGATAGCGAACAGTATCTATTTGATATGGATCAGTATAAGTAACAGTTGACCCAAACCTATCTGATGGGGTATCAGTATCTGATAGGAAGTGTTAGGGTTGAGAAATTCAAATATGGTGTTCGGACAAAAGGTGACACATAGTCACCAAGTAAGTTCTAATTATTTTATTCACTCAAGCAATAAATGGTAAATGCAATCTTCGTATATACGGGTTCAATGTAGTACCACGCAGGGCCAACAAAGAACTGACCAACACCCCCAAAGGTTCTTGTTAAATACCCCGACAGAGTTAGTTCCTGCTTCATGAGCTGGCCTGTCGGCGTAGAGATTGGGCGTGGTTTAAACTTCTATCGTTGTCACACAGGCCGGTCCCAGCCTCATGGCGCTCCTTGTGAGTGGTCTTCTTGTTGATATCTTGATGTTCCATCCAGGCTGCCTGTACCCCTCACACACATGGTGACATTTGTGACCGTTGCTGACCCTTGTTTCAGTTCCTTTTCCACCAGACTGGGTCTTGTGATAAACACCCCACACCCCCCAACTTGACCACAAGTCTGCAACTGTCACAAGATGTCTACACAGAGTTTACACATACACACATCTTTACAGAACAACCCCCAATATAATTAATAGCAATTGCTAATACTACTATGGTATGAAAATGTCAGATTCCCACAGAAGCAAAGATGGGGAACAAAAGTATCTGCAAACACTGTGATATGGAACTTATCTAATGGGAAACAGTATGGTGGGGAACAGTAGGTACATTGAATATGGAACAGGGAACAGTAGGTCTATCTAATATGGAGCAGTATATGGAACAATATCTGACAGGGAATTTGGTTGGGAGCAAAACAGATAAGATGTGCTCGATATTCATTGTCAACTGTCAAGATTTAACATTCAAAAGGCACTCGTACATCTGAGCTATCTTTGTTGCAGGTGCATGGTAACAGCTGAATAAGAAAAAATAAGAAATCGGCACACTGCTCTTGCTAGTATCACTGCTCTTTATTAAGCTTTATGTATGGCCTTCGTCAGAGCTTTTTTATTTTTTTGAAAAAACTCTGACGAGGGCCTTGAGGCCGATACATAAAGCTTAATAAAGAGCAGTGATACTACCAAGAGCAGTGTGCCGGTTTCTCAAGACATGAAATTGCACAATATATGAATGGATGTCAAACGATTGTTCAATTAAATAAATGTGAGGTATTTTGGCCTTCCTACTGTTATGTTCATTTTGTTAGTTTTTTCACTGCTTTTTCAGGACTCCTAAGCTCTTTTATGCCCCCCCAGATGCAGCATGGTTGAGAATCACAGAACTATTAATAACCAGCAAATGCAATAATAACATTTCGCACTGAGAATCCTTCAGTGCATATGGAAACTGGAAAACTGTTTCATATTACAATATATATACACACAGTCAATTATTAGACCGTACTTATGTGGGCGTAACAAAGCTGCTCATCCTGCTAATTCGCTCAAAAACTGATATTGGAAATGGCAGACCTACATTGGTTTGATAACAACATTGTGGGAGGAAACCCGCCTGTCAGAGACTACTAAAAAAACTAATCCTAAAGTACCCATTGTACGTATAGGACTACCCCATTCTCTCAATTTTGAACTTAATCTAAAAAGCATCCAATGTTTTTTATTTTGAAACAATGTTGAGAAATAAAGTGGGAACTTTTGAAATACATGCAGCTCATTGGCGTTAATTCCGCCATAACATTTTGCTCAGTGTTGCCAATTGAGCAAAAGTCACTATATTTAGCGAGTATTCAGACCCCTCTAGTGACACATTTTTTAAAAAAGTGACTAGCGACAAATCTAGCGACCTTTTCTGGTGTTATTGGAGACTTTTGGAGACTCTGACGTGAAACCACGTATCGTTCTTACTCTTCTCATCGAGCAGCAGGTGCTGCCGTGGTCCCTGTCCCCGTCCCCGTCCCAGTCCCAAAGCACTCACAGGCGGCCCAGTCCTCGCGCAGCAGTCCCTCCTAGCTGCAGTCAGAGCAGGAGATGTTCACCCCTCCGCGTCCAGACTGCAAATGAATTGCGCATTGCAGGAAGCCGCCGGTGGCTGATCCCGCCCTGGCTTATATTCAGGGCGGGATGTAAATGTAAAATGTTCTTTGTCTAAAATAAATCACTGCATTTGACTCACACAGCCTCAGTCACTTACTCACCTTGTCCACTGTGTTTGTGCCTCTCTGTGACATAAGCTAAACATCTAGCTGGCTTGCTCATCATGTCTCAGTCTAAACTGTACACTCAAAAATACAGAAAGGAGTGGGAATCAAACCCTGAATTCAAAGGCTGGTTGAAGCCGTTTATTTGAGATGATACACGGGCATACTGCCTGTATTGTAAGGCTGATTTCAGCGCCAAACTTAGTGATGTAAAAATACACATGACAACTCAAAAACGTACTCAAAAGGCAAAGCCTTATAACAGTTCCACCCAAAACAAGCTTCCATTTATGGTTAAAAAAATTTACTCTGCAAAAAAGGCTGAGGCCACCATGGCATTAGCTATCGCTGAACACTGTTCCATGCATGCATGTGATCTAGGAGAGAGGAATAACGTCGTGGGAGAGACAAAAAGTGAGTAAAAAACACCCTATATGTTTAGAAGTACAAATAAACTTTCTTCCTCTTGTTAGGTTTTGCGTAGGTTCAACTGAGATAGGAACGATCGTACACCTGAACTTAGTTAAAATAATTGTTTAATTCAAAAGTTAATGAATGGCAAATACAATTTCCGTATATACGGGTTCACTGTAACATCATGCAGGACGAAACAAAGAACTGGCCAACACCCAAAAAGTTCTTATTAAATACCCCGACAGAGTTTAGTTCCCACCTCGGGATGGGCCTATCAGAACAGTGGCTGGGCGTGGTTTAAACTTGCCTGGCCAATCGTTGTCACACAGGCTGGTCCCAGCCTCTTTGGCGCTCTTTTTGATTTATCTTGTTTTTGGCAGCTCAGTATTTTTCCACCAGACAGGGTCTTGAGATAAAGACCCCACACCCCCCACTTAACCACAAGTCAGCAATTTTCTCAAGATGTCCGCACAGGGGTTACACATACACAAGTCCTTACAGAATAACCCCCAATATGATTAATAGCAATTAGCAATTGTTGATACTATTATGGTATAAAAATGTCAGAACCCCACACTCTCTCCTACAGCGTCCAACACAATTACATGCACATGGCCAATTATGCAAATTAGGTGATGATGATGAATATCGAACCTGAATATCTGTGGTTGTTAGGCTAATACGTTAGCCATTACACCAATAAGTCAGACTAAATTGACGAGATCGCTAGTTGTTGTACTAAGGTCGCTGGAATACATACATATTCCTTTATCACACTAGTGGACATAGCATAGGCTAACAACCACACTGATTTACAGATGCAAGATTTTAGTCATAGCCTATGGCTGGCTGCACAGCTTGCCCCTACTATTATTGGCCCAATGTACACTCCCACTTTCCCACACAATCAAATATCCTTCGATCGTCGGGATCTTTGGACAGTTTGTTAAAAACTAGATCATTACTTTGTAGTTATTTAAGAGTTTATTTCCAAAATTCTATATCCACCAATTCTTTACATTTGTGTTAAAAATATATATAATCAGAAATAATTGCCTATGGGTACCTTCATGTGTGTTTAAAATATATGTGTTTTTTATTCATACATTTTGAATGTGTATGTTAAACACTATATATATATATTAAAACAACAATACAATGACAATACTAATGGCTGCTCCCATCAGTGGGTGCTCTGGTCAGTGGGTGCGCTTGCCCCCACCTGCCCCAAGAGTCCAGAAGGGCGAAGCCCCTGCCCCCGGCCCAAAGGGATTTTCCAAGGGTGGGAAGGATTGAGCCCCTCCCGTGATCCAGGAGGGCATGGAAGCTAGCGCACCCATAACCACCAGGACCAGCACAGACACCGCTCACAGCATGAAACCAAAACACAAAACATAAATAACTAAACGCAAAACATACAATAATCATATCCCCACCCTCACCCCTGATTGGCTGTATTTCCCACACTCATTAATTCCAACCTTTAGACAGCCACAGATCAACCCAGCTTTCCCAGTAAATCATAATTCTACCATTTACTCTTGCTACATCCCTCCATTCTCCCATTGTGTCCCACTAGGGACTTGAAACTCCCCGTATGCAACATTTCTGCTGAAAATGACCCCAAAATAAACATTTTACCCAACAGCACAATGATATTTCATATTGACTGACTGTGGTCCTTCAAATCCCCCCAAAATGCCGTTTGTAGGTCCAACTGTGCCCTGATATTATGACATAACATCCATTCCTGGACCTGACTCCAAAAACAAGCCACCGATGGACAGTACCAAAAGAGATACTCTTTGATTCTGTTTCCACATGGCAGAGTCTGCACAGGGCTGACTGTTTAATGCCCGATATACAGAGCATTATTTTTGTAGCGAGAATTTCATATAATAGCTTCAATTAAAAAGAACGGATTGATGCGTCAATTACAGTGGTGTAAAGTACTTAAGTAAAAATACTACTTAAGTCGTTTTTGGGGTATCTGTACTTTACTAAACAATTTATATTTTGGACAACTTTTACTTTTACTTCACTACATTCCTAAAAAAAGTATTTACTTTTTACCCCATACATTTGTCATGACGCTAGCCCTTTCAGTGAATTGGCTTGCAGAGATGTGAACAACCCCCCCTCTCCTGTTAGGAGGGGGAGGCAGTTTTATGACTTTACAACCACGTAGGAAATTCCTTTCAGATATACTTCTCTCCCTGACCATGCAGTATGGAGAGAGAGAATTTCACAGTAAGACAAAGGGACTCTCCCGCCCAATTCTACTACATCCCAGAATTGGAGAATTAAACATGATTCATAATTTAGAGAATGTGAAAACGGTTGGTGGAGAAGTCAGCTACGACCCTGTCAGTTTTGTTTCATGTTTGTGACCTCATGAAAGACAATACAGCCACATTACCCTAACTCTGTTTATACAGGTTCCTCACTTATCAGGCTTGCATCTAATTCTTGTATAAAATGAATGAGTAAACATGAAACTATTTGCGAAATTATATTATGTGATGTTAACCTTTAAAATTAGAAAATTGTCTTCCCTGTAAAGTTTAACTAAGTCAGTAGCCACGCACAAGTGAATAGACATTGGTTGGAAATGATGAACCAACGCCTTTTCTACATTTCTATAAAAGCCCCCGTGACCCAAAGTCCCTTAAGTTCCAAATAACGGGAGGACTTGTTCTCCTCGTTTAAAAGGGATAATTTCAACTACAGTGGGGCAAAAAAGTATTTAGTCAGCCACCAATTGTGCAAGTTCTCTCACTTAAAAAGATGAGAGAGGCCTGTAATTTTCATCATAGGTACACTTCAACTATGACAGACGAAAGGAGGAAAAAAAATCCAGAAAATCACATTGTAGGATTTTTAATGAATTTATTTGCAAATGATGGTGGAAAATAAGTATTTGGTCACATACAAACATGCAAGATTTCTGGCTCTCACAGACCTGTAACTTCTTCTTTAAGAGGCTCCTCTGTCCTCCACTCGTTACCTGTATTAATGGCACCTGTTTGAACTTGTTATCAGTATACAAGACACCTGTCCACAACCTCAAACAGTCACACTCCAAACTCCACTATGGCCAAGACCAAAGAGCTGTCAAAGGACACCAGAAACAAAATTGTAGACCTGCACCAGGTTGGGAAGACTGAATCTGCAATAGGTAAGCAGCTTGGTTTGATGAAATCAACTGTGGGAGCAATTATTAGGAAATGGAAGACATACAAGACCACTGATAATCTTCCTCGATCTGGGGCTCCACGCAAGATCTCACCCGTGGGGTCAAAATGATCACAAGAACGGTGAGCAAAAATCCCAGAACCACACGGGGACCTAGTGAATGACCTGCAGAGAGCTGGGACCAAAGTAACAAAGCCTACCATCAGTAACACACTACGCCGCCAGGGACTCAAATCCTGCAGTGCCAGACGTGTCCCCTGCTTAAGCCAGTACATGTTCAGGCCCGTCTGAAGTTTGCTAGAGAGCATTTGGATGATCCAGATGAGGATTGGGAGAATGTCATATGGTCAGATGAAACCAAAATATAACTTTTTGGTAAAAACTCAACTCGTTGTGTTTGGAGGACAAAGAATGCTGAGTTGCATCCAAAGAACACCATACCTACTGTGAAGCATGGGGGTGGAAACATCATGCTTTGGGGCTGTTTTTCTGCAAAGGGACCAGGACGACTGATCCGTGTAAAGGAAAGAATGAATGGGGCCATGTATCGTGAGATTTTGAGTGAAAACCTCCTTCCATCAGCAAGGGCATTGAAGATGAAACGTGGCTGGGTCTTTCAGCATGACAATGATCCCAAACACACCGCCGGGCAACGAAGGAGTGGCTTCAGAAGAAGCATTTCAAGGTCCTGGAGTGGCCTAGCCAGTCTCCAGATCTCAACCCCATAGAAAATCTTTGGAGGGAGTTGAAAGTCCGTGTTGCCCAGCGACAGCCCCAAAACATCACTGCTCTAGAGGAGATCTGCATGGAGGAATGGAATGGGCCAAAATACCAGCAACAGTGTGTGAAAACCTTGTGAAGACTTACAGAAAACGTTTGACCTCTGTCATTGCCAACAAAGGGTATATAACAAAGTATTGAGATAAACTTTTGTTATTGACCAAATACTTATTTTCCACCATAATTTGCAAATAAATAAATTAAAAATCCTACAATGTGATTTTCTGGATTTCTTTTCCTCATTTTGTCTGTCATAGTTGAAGTGTACCTATGATGAAAATTACAGGCCTCTCTCATCTTTTTAAGTTGGAGAACTTGCACAATTGGTGGCTGACTAAATACTTTTTTGCCCCACTGTATACAGGCCAGGACTAGCATATATCAGACTGCAGCTGAACATATGCGCAAATCTAGTACGAGAACACTGACCGACGAGGACGAATCTCCAGAGTGAGATGAACCTCTCAGACCATGTGAACCTCTCACACGACGACCCGAAAGATTCTACAAAGGACGAGGGCGACATCGACTGGGCAAACCAGATCCTCACATCACCAGCTCAACTATCGAAGCCAGCTTCACATAAATACAATACATTGCTTTTCCGAATGAGCGATCGTTAGTGGCATATGTATTTATGTGAGAATAGCTTCCCAGGTCCGATAGAGACCCATGTTCCTTAGTCTTCCTCTGAATATACTGTGTTATAACCACAATGTTTTGTGTTGTTTAGTCCACTAGGGACGGTATTTTACGGTATAATGTTATTTCTTTTTATCTGTAATTCTGTAATTATTTGGTAAATAAATAATTGAGCTAATTGGTGTATGGATGTTTTATAGCAAAGGCTGGGATCGTGCAGATAGCCAATAATTTTACGTTGTTTGGAATGAGAACTGATGAGGTAGTAATTCATTAATAGAAGACTGTACTCGATAAGATATGAAAATATCTATAGAGTCGATTCGGGAAATAGACTCTATAAACATTTTCCCGCGGTGCAACCGACTTCCTAGTTAATTAAAGTTTACATTATTAGTTTAATCACGTGATAATAATTACATATAGAGAATTGATTTGATAAAATAACAGTCTTCACATTTAATGACAAGCCAGAGACACAACACATTTCCCCTGACACCCAAAAGTACTCGCTACATTTTGAATGCTTAGCAGGACAGGAAAAGGGTCCAATTCACAAGCTTTTATCAAGAGAACATCCCTGGTCATCCATACTTCCTCTGATCTGGCGGACTCACTAAACACACATGCTTTGTTAGTAAATCATGTCTGAGTGTTGGAGTGTGCCCCTGGCTTTCCAAAAAAATGGGGCCCTCTGATTTGCTTAATTAAATTAATTTGAAATGATTTGTACTTCTACTTTTGATACTTAAGTATATTTTAGCAATTACATTTACATTTGATTCTTAAGTATATTTAAAACCGAATACTTTTAGACTTTTACTCAAGTGGTATTTTACTGTGTGACTTTAACATTTACTTGAGTCATTTTCTATTAGGGTATCTTTACTTTTAAAATTGGGTACTTTTTCCACCACTGGTCAATTGTTGTTTTGTATATCAGTTCATAAACCCGATGCCGTGGTATTGAGATATTGAAAATCTGTTCCCAACTAGCTTGAATTTTATGCAGCATAGTTGTCAACCCTCTTGACTGTAAGTGAAACTGATACATTTTACGATTTATATTGGTCGTTTTAAGCCATTTATTATTTTAAAACAAATTCATTATTTTCTCTTTTAAGTAATTGCCACTTCCATTTTTGTGGCAGAGCTGAGATTAGTTGGTTATAATTTTGTATTTAGCATACATCTGTCACGATCTTCAATAGTGACGGACCAAGACGCAGCGATGCTTCCAGTATACATATTTTATTTAATGTAACTGGGAAAAATAATAAACAAACGAAGATCGTAACTACGGTGAACATAAACACTCAAACCAACAATCAAACAAACAACAATGACCCACAAAACCCCATAGAAAAGCACAAACATATATATGGTCCCCAATTAGAGGTAACGACAATCAGCTGCCTCTAATTGGGAACCATTAACCCAAACATAGAAATACGACACCTAAAACCAAAAAACCCTACAAAAACAAAACAAACTAAACACGCCAGCCTGAAACCCAGGGCTGGACGTGACAACATCTCCATACACTGTCACATCTGCTCCTGCCACAACCCTAGTAGACATCCGGTGTCTCCTTGACCTGCAGCCACTCCTCCAGTACACTCTCTCTCTCTTCCCCTCCCTCTCTGGTTGTGTGTGATTGTGTGGTTGGAGACAGGTGTGCTGGAGCCAGAGCAGATCCTCACCAGCTGCAACCCGTTCCATAATCAAGACCTCTACCAATACTCAGTCCTGCCACTTCCACTCTGCCAGCTGGTAATCTCCATTCAGTCAGTCATGCGTCTAGCTATTTGTTATGATTTAAGATCCTGTATCCTGCTGTGCCTGTTTCCTTGCCTGACGCTGTTTCTCCTCTCACTACAGTTTTGCCGCTCTGACTCTGATTCCTGTCTCCTGTTCCACATCTCACCACCCTGCTACCCTGTTCTGGATTCAACTCACCATCACTCCCTTGGATTCCCCTCCGGACCTGTTTACCCAACCCAGCTCACTCCAACCTCAGCCTCCACATCTGGTTTCCTACAACTCATCCGAGCTTCCCTGGATTTGCACTTCATCTCTCCCTGTGTTACAATAAATATCTGTCCCACAAGCAATTCATCCCTGTTTCCTGGGCTGAGTATGCTCTTGGATTGCTGTGCTGCTCTGCCTAACATACACCTGGATGAATTGCTTGTGGGACAGAATTTTACCATAACTGTTTACAATGTACACTGCCATTCCAAAGTTTGGGGTCATATAGAAAGGTCCTTGTTTTTGAAAGAAAAGCAAAACAAATGTGTCCATTAAAATAACATAAAATTGATCACAACATTGTCAATGTTGTAAATTACTATTGTAGCTGGAAACGGCAGATTCTGTATGGAATATCTACATAGATACAGAGGCCCATTATCAGCAACCATCACTCCTGTGTTGCAATGGCATGTTGTGTTAGCTAATCCAAGATTATCATTTTAAAAGGCTAATTGATCATTAGAATGTCACGTCTGCTCCCGCTCTTCCCTTCCCCTGGCGCCTGAGGGCGCCAGATTACCCTGCATCACACGCTCCTGCCATCCGTCACTCACACCTGCCCTCCCTCGTCACTCGCATCAGCGTTATTAGACTCACCTGGACTCACTTATCACCTGTTATTTCCTCCTCTATATTTGTCAGTTCCCCCAGCTCTGTTCCCCGCTGCTGCATTGATTGTTTTTTGTCTTTAGTTTTAGTTCTTGACGCTGTTCCTGTCTTGTTATTCCTGTCTCGTTATGTCCAGCGTCATCTCATGTGACATAGAAAACACTTTTGCAATTATGTTAGCACAGCTGAAAACTGTTGTTCTGATTAAAGAAGCAATACAACTGGCCTTCTTTAGACTAATTGAGTATCTGGAGCATCAGCATTTGTGGGTTCAATTACAAGCTCAAAATGGCCAGAAACAAAGGACTTTCTTCTGAAACTCGTCAGTCTATTCTTGTTCTGAGAAATGAAGGCTATTCCATGCGTGAAATTGGCAATAAACTGAAGCTCTCGTGCAACGCTGTGTACTACTCCCTTCACAGAACAGCGCAAACTGGCTCTAACCAGAATAGAAAGAGTGGGAGGCCCTGTGCACAACTGAGCAAGAGGACAAGTACATTAGTGTCTAGTTTGAGAAACAGGCGCCTCACAAGTCCTCAACTGGCAGCTTCATTAAATAGTACACGCAAAACACCAGTCTCAACGTCAACAGTGAAGAGGCAACTCCTGGATGCTGGCCTTCTAGGCAGAGTTGCAAAGAAAAAGCCATCTGATGCTCAAGATACTCAACTAGTCTAAAGAAGGCCAGTTTTATTGCTTCTTTAATCAAAACAACAGTTTTCAGCTGTGCTAACATAATTGCAAAAGGGTTTTCTAATGATCAATTAGCCTTTTAAAATGATAAACTTGGATTAGCTAACACAACGTACCGTTGGAACACAGGAGTAATGGTTGCTGATAATGGGCCTCTGTACTCCTACATAGATATTCCTTTACAAATCTGCCGTTTCCAGCTACAATAGCCATTTACAACATTAACATTGTCTACACTGTATTTCGGATCAATTTGATGTTATTTTAATGGACAAAAACATCGCTTTTCTAAGTGACCCCAAACTTTTGAACGGTAGTGTATATTTGTTTTACATTGTTTGCAAACTGATATGTGACACGCAAAACAGGAAATGACTGATGGGTCGCCACTGAATTTATCTAATGTGGAACAGTATGGTGGGGACCCATAGGTCTATCTAATATGGAACAGTATAGGGAACAATATTTGACAGGGAATTTGATTGGGAACAGAACAGATAACAAGAGTAAAATATGTGCTCTATATTTATTGTCAACACTCAAGATATGAAATTCCACAATATGGATGTCAAACAATCTTTCAATTAAATGTGAGATATGTTGACCATACTGTTATGTTGAATTTGTTCGCTTTGTCCCTACCTTTTCAGGACTCCAAAGCTCTTTGAGGACACCCACGGGCCCACTGGGTAATAATAACCAGGGAATGCAATAATAACATTTCCCAACGACAATCATCCATTCACTGCAAATGGAAAACGACAACTACACTACGGGCCTAACGAAAGCTATTCAGACAGTTTATGTGGGCGTACCAGCGGTGCCCAAATCGCTCAAAAACTAGGCTGGTGGGAGGGAACCGGTCTGTCTAGAGTGACTACTCAAAAACTCTCCTCCTAAAGTACCCATAGTCCGTATAGGACTACCCCACCCATTCTTTCAAATTAGAATTTGTTCTGAAAAGCATGCAGCGTTTTTTTTAATCAATGTTGACAAATTAAGTTGGTCAACTTTTGGAACACATGCAGCTCATTGGCAGTAATCTACGTGATGCGTTATTCCCGCGTTAACATTTCCAGACAACCCTCCACTTTTAACCACTGATGACTTGTGCCATGTGACAGATTTATTACAATTTAAAATGAGTGAGGACGGGTACAACGACATTATGGAGGGCGACACGGAGATAGAGATGGGAATGATAGAGGACGTCGGTAAGTTCATGTGGATTTCATTATCTTTCGCAAAACGAGATATTTTATCGCAAGAGAAAAGGGCGGAAGAATGTAGGCTTCATTTGTAGCCTTTCGTTTCCACCTATCATGAACCATATGCTACGCTTCGCCATTCAAAATATCGTTGTTTGTGCACATTTTGTTTCTTCTCAAATGTAATTCTGTTGTGCACCTTATATATTTTCTCCTTTATTATTTAATACATTCAAGAATTATGCAATAACTACTGACTTTTGGCACCACCATTGCCCTCTAATGAGAGGGTTCTGCTCTACCCTACACTATACTTTATTATAAACTTCGTTATCATCTACCACAGTGTCCATAATACTGTAGTGAATTAGAGGGTATCTAACTGCTAATCAAACCCAGTCACTGACTGGTCAATCATTCCTTCGGAAAGTAAGCTCCAATGTTTCCAAATCTCTTTATGCACAGGAACACCTTCCATGATCTCAGTGTTTACCATGAAGGATGCCCCTATCCACTTCTGACACCAGTGCCGCGAATTCTGGGATATCTGTGGTTGTCAGGCTAAGGCCATAGCCAGTACGCCAAGAGGTCCGACTTACTTGACTAAGTCGCTAGTTGTTGTACTAAGGTCACTGGAATACATAAGTATTCCTTGATCACACTGGAGGACAATGCAATAGATAGGCATAGGCCTAACAACTGCACTGATTACATTCACTGATGCCAGATTTCAGTCATAGCCTATGGCTGACTGCAAAGCTTGCCCCTACCCCAGTCTAAATTCACAAGAAACAAACCTATTATTGGCCCAATGTAGACTCCCCCTCTCCTACAATGTATAAATTCTCTGGGATTAGGCAGATTTTCATTACAAGATAATTACTTGATAATAGTTGTAGTTTCAGGTTATATATGTACTGAGGGAAGGGCCTGAAAAGAAATCCACATCATTTATGTGTTTTATACTCTCTCCATTTAACAAAGTACTTTGAAAGTGCTTCCAACAAGTGCTGGTGCTTCATCAGTCTGTCTTTCTGCCATGAGCTAGTAAACAAAGCCTTTGACCTGGTCTAGCATCACTACAAGCAGGCTCAGCGTAGCATGTCTGTTCCTAGGAAAGCACTCTACAGGGGGGAAAGGGTTTCCTGTATAAATCACATAGCTAGGTGGATGGTTTTGCTGAAGGTAAAGATTGTATTGTGTCTCGTATGTTCACAGTCAAACTTGGAGAAATGCATGCCGCATGGCATACAGTATGCAAGTATTTAAGTATTTCTGGTAACTTCGAAGGATCTGCATGCCAAACAATTGAGAAATATTGCATACAAGCAAGTCAAGTGAAGTACATCACGCATGCTTCAATTCAATAACATTAGAAGATTTTTAAATAATGTTTTCAGCACAGTTTTATTAGCACCGTTGCTATCAACTTGTCGAATGAGGGTACTTGCCTAAGAGACTTAAACAAACTATTCCATCATGGAGAATCTGAGTTTGAACATTTACAGTGTTTTCCAGGGCGTTACTAAGGGCAATGTTTTCCCAACAGCATCTGTTTCCAGTTACATTAGGTTTCCATAGTACTTTCGACCATGGGACTTTTAGAAGTTTTCCCGATGGAATGGCATCTGTTTTGTAAAGTATGAATGTATTACCAGACACAATAAAATGTAACATTTAACTGAATGAACACAATTTAATGTGGGTTGTTGAATGTGCTTTACTTTGGTATTATATTCCCCTCAGAAATAAAGATGTGAGTACTTTGCACTGGTGCATATGCTCAGTAAATCTGATAATGTGTATCTGCTGGGCCTTGTCAGAGTCTTGCAAAAGATGGTGATTAAGAAGAGTCAAATCTCCATCAAGATCCTGTCATGCATGTCTCTCATGTCTTAATGCATGTTTTCTTTTGGGGGGGGGCAGTCTATTCTCAGGAGTTTTTGCCAACCTTTGAGACTATACCCGTAGGGGCATCAGTTCCCAAAGTGGAGAAGGTGAGTCTCAACCCTTTAAATTGTATAACATTTCTGCATTATAAAAATTATTAGTACTCATAGCTTTGATTGTAGTTGTAGTATTAGTTTGAGATGCCAATGAATAACTTTACAATTATTACCATATTTGTATAACATGGCTTGTTCTTGCATTCATTTCACCAAGAGGGATGTGGATTAATTCGCTTTTGTATTTTCCTATGCAGAAAATGCATGAATCAATGTGCCAAATATCGTTAATTACAAGAGAGGTCTATGTTTGATCCCAATCCAAATGTGGACTATTATAGTTCATGGAACAAAAAAGGGTGTGTCACTTTTTGCCGTTGTAGACTCTTCCCTCCCTCTCCCATCTAAGTCTGATGTCAGTTGAGAAAGACGTTGTCTAGTAGGGTCTCGTACAAGCACAGTGAGGCTGTCTGTCAGTCCATCTCTCGTTAAAGGACATGTATGATATCATGGAAGAAGAGTTTGAGTTTGAGGCTGTGGAGCTACCAGATATCGCCTGTTGTTTTTGCCCACAGGCTGAGTTCAACGGCAAATCTGACTCTCTGTTCTTCAATGATGGGGTTAGACGGATTGACTTTGTCTTAGTCTATGAAGATGAGGACATGAAGGAGACTGACAAAAATAGAACGTTCCAGAAACGTAAAGTAAGTGCATTTCTAGAAGCAGATTGTGAGTCTAAGTGTCCTTATTCACTTTCAGCATGGTCAGCAGGTTTCTGTCTGACAGAAGTTAAAAACAGTATTCCCTACTGTGCTGTGAAAAAGCATGTTTGAAATGATATGCAGTTTCACAATGTAAGCATAGTTTTGAGGAATATGTGAATCCAAATGTGTTTTCTTATAGCTTAAGAGGAGTACTGTATTATCTATGAAACAAGTTACTAAAGCCGCATTCCATCAAAGATGTTAACTTGTAGGAATCAGTGTTATGTTCTGTCATAGAAGCTGGTGTTGTATTATTCCTGGACTTAAGGCATTCACACAACGCTTTCTCATTGTACACCCGGGAATATTGACTCTGAATATTTATACAGGGAGTTTTTCTTTGCTTCAGTCACGGTGTGTCAGATCTAAGGTATCCCTATGATTAATATGAGGCCATTTACAAATGTACTATCATTTTATCATCATATGCCAAATAAACATAACAAAATAAAACATGAGGAAACTCTAGACAGGGTGTTGCACATGCAGGTATGTCGTGTACTGTATTTCACACTTCTGTGAAAGTAAAATCTCTATTTCACAATATCCATCACAACAAGGTGACAGAAATGTAACATACACTAACATACACTATCCTTGCAAATGTCAAAATATAATTTTCCAAATGTCCGATTTTGGCACAAATGTCGCATTTTGGCTGAAATAATAAGTAAATGCACCTTTGATAGAGGTAGCATTTGTGATTCACCAACAATCCCCCCATATGTTGAATTCATGTTTTACAGTGAGTGGTTTGGGAGCAGGGAGTATTGAAAGCAGCAGGAGTGTACACGCCTCCTATGCATCTGTGGTCGCTCGTCTTGCCAATCTCTTGATGTCATGTCCCAGTGGGGCTATTATGATATGCCCAGACTAGACATTCCATTATATAGACACTCCATTATACTGAAGTGCTGCTGTGGTGGTTTTAATGCACTTTCACAGACGGAGAGGGAAAAGGAGTCAAAAATCCACTTCCCAACTGACCATTTAGTCATTCCCAACCCAGATATATATACTGTATTTACAATTCTTTACAAGTATTGTGGATGCACTAAACAGAAGCATACAGACGTATGTAGTAGCAATGTATTTTGACTGACCAATGAGCTTTTATTTATTTGATGTGGTTTTATCAGAAGCGTCTTGTATCGGACACACAATTCCCATATAGATGTAGTCAGTTTCATACATGGTTGAAATCAGTCAGTGCATTGCTATCCATTGAGGGGAAATAAGTCAATGTAATGTCAATATAATTACACTTTTAATTAATTATTTATTATTCACAACCACAGTTAAGATGGGATAATAATAATAATGTATTAGATATTACATTTAACATTTGTAAAGCACTTTTCATTAGAAGAGTATTAAGAGAAAACGATTGGACCTTATCCAATAGGGAAACAGAAGGGGAAGTGTTACAAACACGGGATCCATTGATTAAACATCCTGTGTTCTCTTCCCTAGAAACGCAGAGAGTACTTTGAGGCCAGCTTGATGAAGATGGGGATGGAACTAGAGGCTGTCAGATCTGTGAGTGGCCACGTAATGCATTTTACAAGGACTGGCTTTATGTATTTACTCTGCTGTTAGCTTGCAGAGTGGGGTTGAGTGTGTCGATCTTCAGGGACGATTGGGTGGAAACAATATTTAGTATCTTACATTCGTTTGGTTTTAAATGGTAAAGAAACACCCAATGTTTGTTTTTGTTACATAGTTTTATTATCATACTGCTTATTTAAGTGACCTTTTTGGCTGCATTTTAGATGGCAGACACAGTTGTTGACAGTTTTCCTTTTAAACAGCCAACTAATTCCTCAGAAAGGGTTGAGATTGAATTGCAGTGGAAAACTATGTTTCACCAATTCCATTATATGAGTAGTTTCCCAATTATTGGCAAACTTTAGTGGTATTTCATGGAACAGGATCAATGAGTTAACATTGATAAACACAGAGACAACTTCTGATTTTGTAGATAATAAAGCATTGCATTAGATGAATGTGATGTTTTAGAACTTGTTTTATGTGGAGGATGTAATTTGTGATCATTGCAATGTCTTTTTAATTGCCCGTTAGGGGATTACTGAAGTTGTAATACATTTAGTTGAAATGAAAAGGGCTGCCTTATCTTGTTGTTTTATCTTTGTCATTCCGACAAGGTGGTGGATGAGAAGCTGTTGTTCGTCAAGGTGCACATGCCCTGGGACATGCTGTGTACCTACGCAGAGGTCCTCCACATCAAGCTGCCCATTCAGCCCAATGACCTGTCCACCACGTCCTCGCCCTTCAACTTCCTCAGCTGCATCACCAAACACTTCTATCCCAGCGAGGACCTCATAGCCAAGGAGACAGAGTACTTCACCGCCCCATTCGAGAAGGACAGGCTGGAGTACTTCTACGTGAAGGACCGGGACCTCTTCTTCACGCCGTCCATGAGGAGTAGAATGGCAAGGGCGCTGCTTTCTTTACCTCATCATGGGACACAAACCCAAAAGTCAACCAATAAGAGGTTAAAGAGGCAGCAGCGCACTAGATTTTGATAGAGATTAAAAATAAATCACAAAAAAGAAGTCACCTCATTGACTTAAATTTCGGTAGTTTAAGCATCTCAGGTTTCTGATGATGCTAAATGGTATTGGAAGTAGACCACTTAGATTGGTTATTCAGCCCTTGCGCTATGAAAATATCAATGTACCTATACTTAAAACACAGTGTTAACATTCTTTTCCTAACACTTCAATGATAACAGAATGGTTGGTCTTCCTCCTCAGGCCTACTACATCCTCAGCCGAGCCCCCTATGAGGTGCAAGAGAACATCAAGAAGTTTGGTGTCAACAAGCTGCTCGATGGGGGGGTGTACAAGGCTGCTTATCCCCTGCATGATGTGAGTGGCGGTGAAGAGCGGGGTGGCACTAGTAACTGACAACATAGTACATTATACACCAATCGATCTGTGAAAAGACTGAGGGGTGTTTTTATGGACTTTTTCCATTTTGTTTTCTGTGAACTTACTATAGTGCAGATTCAACGTCATGTCGAAGGAAGATGAGTGCCCCAATGAGAGATACCTCCTGTATAATGAGTGGGCTCACCCTAAAAGTTTCTATAAGATGCAACCACTTGATCTCATAAGGTAATTTATCCTTGAATCTACTTTCGCAAAAATGCACATTGAATGCACATCGCTGCTTTAGCATAATAAGGTGTTGAGAATTATTCTTCCAAACAGAATGTGCTTAGAGGTCTAATCATTGTAATTATGGCAAATAAGGGATGAAAATAATAATATTTTCTCACAGAAAGTATTATGGGGAGAAGATTGGCATTTACTTTGCTTGGCTGGGCTTCTATACAGCCATGCTCGCCCTCGCTGCCATTGTTGGACTTGGCTGTTTCATTTATGGGTACACGACTCAAGAAACAAGCACCTGGAGGTATGTTTAAAACTCAAAGAAAGTACTTCAGAAACCCACAACACCATAGAAATGTATTACAAGTTGCTAATTGTAGTGTATATCAAATGAAGATCAATTAGTACAGGACACATAAGGTTAAGTAGAGTAAATATAAGTTCCTTGATGTTCCTTCCATGCTGGTCCCTGACACTTGGTGAAAACCCAATTATGTACAACTTTGTTGCATTTTGATGTTGAGTTTTTGGTGAAGTTTGACCCATCTGCTCTGTTCATTTATTGGACAGCAAAGAGGTGTGCGACCCTTTGATTGGAGGAAATATTGTGATGTGTCCGCAGTGTGATAAGGAGTGCACATACTGGAGGCTTAACAGCACCTGTGAATCTTCTAAAGTAAGTAATGCATACATTAGGGTTCACTAATTCCAGTCCATGGCTGTACAGAATTTTTCTCATTCACTCACATGGTCAATTAAGAGTGCTAATAATTATGAAAGTGACTTATATGGATAGTGAGTCCCTTAAAATTATATTTGCCAATGCTTGTTATGTCAGACTGTTTCCTCAGACTCCTTGGCCCATGAGACATGCTACAAGTCATATTAAACATTTTTGAACAGGGCTTGTTTTCATATAAATTACTAAGAGTCATGGATGGAGGGAAAACTGATGTGAAAAGCTAAGTATTTCATGTGATCTTGTTTTCTTAGAAACTGTGCATATTTGATAACTATGGGACGCTGGTATTTGCTGTCTTTATGGCCATTTGGGGTGAGTTATTTAATTCATTAAACTTACCAAATGTTCAAATGTACAGTTGTGGGCAAAAGTTTTGAGAATGACACAAATATACTTTTTCACAAAGTCTGCTGCCTCAGTTTGTATGATGGCAATTTGCATATACACCAGAATGTCATGAAGAGTGATCAGATGAATTGAAATTAATTGCAAAGTCCCTCTTTGCCATGCAATGAACTGAATCCCCCCAAAACATTTCCACTGCATTTCAGCCCTGCCACAAAAGGACCAGCTGACATCATGTCAGTGATTATCTCGTTAACACAGGTGTGAGTGTTGACGAGAACAAGGTTGGAGATCACTCTGCCATGCTATTTGAGTTTGAATAACAGATTGGAAGCTTCAAAAGGAGGGTGGTGCTTGGAATCATTGTTCTTGCTCTGTCAACCATGGTTACCTGCAAGGAAACACATGCCATCATCATTGCTTTGCACAAAAAGGGCTTCAAAGGCAAGGATATTGCTGCCAGTAAGATTGCACCTAAATCAACCATTTATCGGATCATCAAGAACTTCAAGGAGAGCGGTTCAATTGTTGTGAAGAAGGCTTCAGGGCGCCCAAGAAAGTCCAGCAAGCGCCAGGACCTTCTCCTAAAGTTGATTCAGCTGCGGGATCGGGGCACCACCAGTACAGAGCTTGCTCAGGAATGTCAGCAGGCAGGTGTGAGTGCATCTGCACGCACAGTGAGGCGAAGACTTTTGGAGGATGGCCTGGTGTCAAGAAGGGCAGCAAAGAAGCCACTTCTCTCCAGGAAAAACATCAGGGACAGACTGATATTCTGCAAAAGGTACAGGGATTGGACTGCTGAGGACTGGGGTAAAGTCATTTTCTCTGATGAATCCCCTTTCCGATTGTTTGGGGCATCCGGAAAAAAGCTTGTCCGGAGAAGACAAGGTGAGCGCTACCATCAGTCCTGTGTCATGGCAACAGTAAAGCATCCTGAGACTATTCATTTGTGGGGTTGCTTCTCAGCCAAGGGAGTGGGCTCACTCACAATTTTGCCTAAGAACACAGCCATGAATAAAGAATGGTACCAACACATCCTCCGAGAGCAACTTCTCCCAACCATCCAGGAACAGTTTGGTGACGAACAATGCCTTTTCCAGCATGATGGAGTACCTTGCCATAAGGCAAAAGTGATAACTAAGTGGCTCGAGGAACAAAACATCGATATTTTGGGTCCATGGCCAGGAAACTCCCCATATCTTAATCCCATTGAGAACTTGTGGTCAATCCTCAAGAGGCGGCTGGACAAACAAAAACCCACAAATCTGACAAACCCCAAGTATTGATTATGCAAGAATGGGCTGCCATCAGTCAGGATGTGGCCCAGAAGTTAATTGACAGCATGCCAGGGTGGATTGCAGAGGTCTTGAAAAAGAAGGGTCAACACTGCAAATATTGACTCTTTGCATCAACTTCATGTAATTGTCAATAAAAGCTTTTGACACTTATTAAATGCTTGTAACTATACTTCAGTATTCCATAGTAACATCTGACAGGAATATCTAAAGAGACTGAAGCAGCAAACTTTGTGACACAAATATTAATTTCCATTCTCAAAACTTTTGGCCACGACTGTAGAGGTTTCAGAAACGGTATTATTTTAGTGTGTAGTTTTGTCTTTCTACGCTTATTATCAATTAGATGTTGCATGATAATGATATTAGTGTTTTCCTTAACACATGCTACAGTCTAGGACCAGGCAAGTAAAATAAAGCTTTACACTCTTGTTCCCATCCTGGTTCTAGTGACCGTGTTTCTGGAGTTCTGGAAGCGCTACCAGGCAGAGCTGGAGTATGACTGGGACACCGTGGAGTTCCTGGAGCAGGAGGAGCAACCTCGTCCCGAGTATGAGGCCAAGTGTAACCACACGAGAATCAACCCTGTCACACGGGTAAGGAAGATACTTTCGACACACAGTCTCTATGGTGATTCCATAGCGTCAGACTCAGGAGGCTAGAAGAAACCTCCACAACCGATGATAGTAATGTTATATACTTGTTTAAAAAGGACAATATTACCTGTATCATTACTTCATTGTCGAACATGTTATTCTTCATTTAGGCAAAAGAGAAAGTACCTTATACAGCCTGTGGACGGTGTATAAGAGTGTCTTTAGGAATCGGGACCGTCTTATTCTGGGTAAAAACTTTTTGGATTTCTCTACTGTTATCTTGTTCTGAATTGGCCAATTCAAATTCATTCCAACAGCAAAACATGTTTTATATAACCCTAACCTTTGTTTCAAGTCTGACCCCTCCAATTATTGTGTTTGTGCTTATGTTCAGATTGTGTTGATCCTAGCGTCAGTGGTGGCCATCATCGTATACCGACTGGCAGTGTTCTTCTCATTTTCTACGAGACTCCAGTCTGACCTAAAG
The DNA here is from genome assembly GCA_030435695.1 of Brachymystax lenok tsinlingensis. Lineage (NCBI taxonomy): Eukaryota > Metazoa > Chordata > Actinopteri > Salmoniformes > Salmonidae > Brachymystax > Brachymystax lenok. The sequence continues at coordinate 15,007,595 of CM059783.1, read as the reverse complement.
GAGCTCGAACCGTTTAAGGAGTATGTGACTGCACAAATGGCCACCTCCATCACTGCTTCTATCATCAGCTTCGTAGTAATCATGGTGCTCAACATCCTGTATGAGAGGGTTGCCATCTGGATCACTGACTTCGGTGAGACGCCCCAATGTCAAACAACAGGAAATATGTGGTTTGCTATACAGAACTATGGTATTTCTCAAACTGCTTTCAGACAAGGGCTAATATTCACTCAAACGTGCCTTAGCAAGGGTTATGCAGTGCCCCAAGCATTCTGCAATTATACTATGGTATGAGTAAATATTGCACGCCAATAGGTCTGAAGTAATCCAAATATATGTATGCCAACATATTTATAATCTAGGACATTCACACCACCACAATAACCCTTAGCTAATGTCCTTATCCAGAGTCACTTGCAGAATCTGGACACAGCAAAAGCTTTATTTAAGCCTGATGTTTTTTTGATGAGACTGAGAAGATGTCTTACTTCATTTTAAAGAGCTACCAAGGACCAAGACGGATTATGAGAACAGTCTGACTCTGAAGATGTTCCTGTTCCAGTTTGTCAACTACTACTCCTCCTGCTTCTACATTGCCTTTGCCAAAGGGAAAGTGGTTGGTTACCCTGGGCAACCTGTTTACCTGCTGGGCAAGTACAGGAATGAGGAGGTACGTACGCCTATCAGTTGATTGGAGCTTGGTCCTTGGTACAGAATATGTGATATCACAGTATGACAGTGTTTTGCTTTTCCACTTCGCTTGTGTTCTAACTATGTTGCCAAATTATTAGCTGTTGCATTCTGTGGCATTTTTGTTTGACTAAAAGAGACCTTCATATTTCAAATGAATGAACCTAGATGAGGAAATCTTCCAGTAAATACAAGTTGTTTGAATGGAGGTGCTTTATCATGTAATACTACAAGATGGCTGACATTGGTTGATGCATTGTTTGTGTCTTATCCTTACCAGTGTGATCCAGGAGGATGCCTGATTGAGTTGACAACCCAGCTCACTGTCATCATGGGCGGTAAAGCCATCTGGAATAACATTCAGGAGGTGTTGCTGCCGTAAGTTTTTGGTTCAATGGAAGAACATAAAATAGCCAACCACATCAGCTCTCTAGCAGCCAAGCAACTGTAAAGTTTCCCAGTTACATTGGATCAGGGTTAGTTCAATGGTTTATTCCATCCCAACTCAAAATGGAATTCCCCCTTATCTTCAAGTGTATCTGTATCCAGACATCATTATTATCTGATTCAGAGAGCAATCATAACGGCCTCTTTTTTGTAGGCACTAACGGAGACTAACTCCACTATGGCTTATTGGCCAAAGCCTATGGGGAAAATAATGATTTTTTGTTGGGTATCTGGATAAATGCCAAAAACACAGGCTTAGGAGATCTTATACGTTTTGTTCTATGAGATCATTTTCATCAGCTAATATCACTTTTTGGGAATTTTAAAGCATTTAGAGTTGAAGTCGGAAGTTTACATACACTTAGGTTGGAGTCATTAAAACTAGTTTTTCAACCACTCCACAAATGTATTGTTAGCAAACTATAGTTTTGGCAAGTCGGTTAGAACATCTACTTTGTGCATGACAAAAGTCATTTTTCCAACAATTGTTTACAGACAGATTATTTCACTTATAATTCACTGTATCACAATTCCAGTGGGTCAGAAGTTTACATACACTAAGTTGACTGTGCCTTTAAACAGCTTGGAAAATTCCAGAAAATTATGTCATGGCTTTAGAAGCTTCTGATAGGTGATTTGACATAATTTGTGTCAATTTGAGGTGTACCTGTGGATGTATTTCAAGGCCTATCTTCAAACTCAGTGCCTCTTTGCTTGACATCATGGGAAAATCAAAAGAAATCAGCCAAGATCTCAGAAAAACAATTGTAGACCTCCACAAGTCTGGTTCATCCTTGGGAGCAATTTCCAAACGCCTGAAGGTACCACGTTCATCTGTACAAACAATAGTACGCAAGTATAAACACCATGGGACCACGCAGCCGTCATACCGCTCAGGAAGGAGACGCGTTCTGTCTCCTAGAGATGAATGTTCTTTGGTGCGAAAAGTGCAAATCAATCCCAGAACAACAGCAAAGGACCTTGTGAAGATGTTAGAGGAAACAGGTACAAAAGTATCTATATCCACAGTAAAACTCCACAGAGTCCTATATCGACATAACCTGAAAGTCCAAAGAACACCATCCCAACCGTGAAGCACGGGGGTGGCAGCATCATGTTGTGGGGGTGCTTTGCTGCAGGAGGGACTGGTGCACTTCACAAAATAGATGGCATCATGAGGGAGAATAATTATGTGGATATATTGAAGCAACATCAGTCAGGAAGTTAAAGCTTGGTCGCAAATGGTCCTTCCAAATGGACAATGACCCCAAGCATACTTACAAAGTTGTGGCAAAATGGCTTAAGGACAACAAAGTCAAGGTATTGGAGTGGCCATCACAGAGCCCTGACCTCAATCTTATAGAAAATATGTGGGCAGAACTGAAAAAGCGTGTGCGAGCAAGGAGGCCTACAAACCTGACTCAGTTACACCATCTCTGTCAGGAGGAATGGGCCAAAATTCACCCAACTTATTGTGGGAAGCTTGTGGAAGGCTACCCAAAACGTTTGAGCCAAGTTAAACAATTTAAAGGCAATGCTACCAAATACTAATTGAGTGTATGTAAACTTTTGACCCACTTGGAATGTGATGAAAGAAATAAAAGCTGAAATAAATAATTATCTCTACTATTATTCTGACATTTCACATTCTTAAAATAAAGTGGTGATCCTAACTGACCTAAAACAGTGATTTTTACTAGGATTAAATGTCAGGAATTGTGAAAAACTGAGTTTAAATGTATTTGGCTAAGGTGTATGTAAACTTCTGACTTCAACTGTATGTAAACAAAAACATAAAGCACATAAAGGCTTCATAATACATTAAGGTCATGTTAACTGACTGATATTATCTCATAGGACAAAACGTATAATATCTCCTATTTCAACCTCAGATCTTATTTTTGGTGTTTATTCCAAAACCCCATTATTTCCCTATTAATTTTCCCCATAGGAAATGCTAACTCATTTCCGTTTTTTAGGACTACTAGCTGGCGAGCTCTATTACCTTGTTATAAGCATCATGATTCTGCGATTGACATGTTTCTCATCATCAGGTGGATGAAGAATTTGATATTCCGCTACTGCACACGTGTGGGGTCTGAAAAGGTGATTCCTCGCTGGGAGCAGGACTATCAGCTGCAGCCCATTGGGAAGCTGGGCCTCTTTTATGAATACCTGGAGATGGGTAAGATATGAAGAATGAGGAAAACTCTCTCCCACCCAAATCAACCCCTAGCCCCTATCCCCCGCCACCTCTGTAGATTTGAGAGGATTGGATAGGTGTGGACACAATATGGTGGCAGCTATATGCGTATGCTCTGAAGTTTTTTAAGCTGATGCTGCTATTTCTTTGGGCTCTGTCCAGAAACAACCTCTAGCCCCTATCCCCAAGGCACTTACTTAATCTAGAAGGGATGGATGGACATAAGCTATATGGTGCAAACCCCCCCTAGCTACTATCATAGTATTAGGTTCCCCCCTAGCTAATCAGCTACGAACTACCATAGTATCAGGTTCCCTCCTAGCTAGCCTATCAACTACTATCATAGTATCAGGTTCCTCCTTAGCTAGCCTATCAGTACTAACTGTCATAGTATCAGGTTCCCACCTAGCTAGCCTATCAGATACTATCATAGTATCAGGTTACCCCTTGCTAGCCTATCGGCTACTATCATAGTATCAGGTTCCCAGCTCTATTGATGTTTTGGCTTTTTTTCTGCAGTGATCAAATTTGGCTTTGTGTCTGCGTGGCTTTTTCCTACAGTGATCCAGTTTGGTTTTGTGACTCTGTTCGTGGCCTCCTTCCCCCTGGCTCCTGTCCTGGCTCTGGTCAATAACCTCTTTGAGATCCGGGTGGACGCCTGGAAGATCCTCACCCAGTTCCGCCGCATGGTTCCAGAGAAGGCCCAAGACATCGGGGCGTCGCAACCCATTCTCCAAGGTGTCGCCATCTTGGCTGTGGCATCAAATGTGAGTGATGGCTCCTCCATTGGATTATGAAGTATTATGAAACATACATATATTTTTTAAGATTGTGTATTTATCTTGGTTATTCTCCATTGCATAATCCCATCACTGGATGTCAGTCATATAATTAGATTGTTACCATGCTGATGTAGTGACATTCTTAGATAGATTATAATTAATCTATTATGGTGAGCACCAGTTTAATGTGCACTGTCTCCTCCACTTCCTTGTGTCTCTGCCAGGCCATGATCATTGCCTTCACATCAGACATGATCCCACGGTTGGTTTACTACTGGTCTTTCTCTGTGTATCCCTATGGAGATCATTCCAGTCACACCATGCAGGGCTATATCAACAACACGCTCTCTGTGTTCGACATCCAGGACTTCTCCAACAAGAGCCGGCCCTTGCAAACACCTTACTGGTTCAATAACAGCACCACCTGCAGGTAATGTGAATGAATATGAGATGGGTTTCAATGAAATCGTGTTAGACATTTAAATAGTTCATGCAGTCTCTCTGTCATACTTTAGATATCGAGATTTCAGATATCCACCAGGACACCACAGACAATATGAATACAGTATCTACTACTGGCATGTGATAGCTGCCAAGATGGCTTTCATAATAGTTGTAGAGGTGAGTAGAAATGTCTCTGAAACGTTGCTTTGACCTGATTTTTCTTTCTACATTGTAGTCTAATGCCAGATAGACATTTTCTAGCCTTTCAAGAAATCCTAATAATGTTTTCCCTCCTTCCGACCCTTGTCCCCTCAGCACATTGTATACCTGACCAAGTTCGTTCTGTCCTACGTGATCCCGGACGTGCCTTACACAGTGAGGGAACAGATCAAACGAGAGAAGTACTTGAGTCAGGTCATCCTTCACGAGACCAACCTCAAACTGGTGACCAAACGCTTAAAGCCTGTCGCTGATAAGATACATAAACACAATGAGGACAAGGAGGAGGAGATGATGGACCTTTACTTTTAATCTCTGAAACTTTGTCAGAGAAGAGAGAGTCCTGCCTTTGTCAGGACCTACAATATTTACAAGTATTGTGAGCAGCTAAATATGTATTCAATACATGTTTTAATAGCTTTAATATTATTAGTAGGTTAATAGCTTGGTGGGGACTGCGACCAACCAAACCAGCCATGAAGCTCAGCTCTGTTGCTCAGATCTCTGGATCTATTGCATATTTAGCACTTTTATGTCACTGATTGTTACATGTACACTTACATTTAATGTGTCTTGTATTGTTACAATGATGACATTTTTTGGAGGTCTTAACTTAGACACTTCTGGGAGGAACACCACAGTGCCTGGGTGTTACATACAGTACATGTATACACTGTTACATTTCAAATCAAATCAAATCAAATTTATTTATAAAGCCCCCCTTACATCAGCTGATGTCACAGAGTGCTGTACAGAAACCCAGCCTAAAACCCCAAACAGCAAGCAATGCAGGTGTAAAAGCACGGTGGCTAGGAAAAACTCCCTACATTTAATGTGTCTTGTAATGTTAAAATTAGGATTCAATGCCATATGTTTGACTGTATGGTAAATATGGAAGATTATGAATGACAACAATACTTTTCTTCTTTAAACAAAACATACAGATTTTTATACAATTTGTGGCTTAGGCCTGAGGCCTATCCAAACATGTCTAATACTCAAGGTTTGCTTGATTTAGTCAGGAATAATTACAAAAAGCTCAAATTGCGTTAACCAGGCAAGCCATCAAGTATGGAAGCTTGTTCCCGCCACCCAAGAAAAAATATCTGACTACAAGTTAGGAGATAGTAAGGTGTAATTATGAGATAGAAAGTCATAATTATGAGATAGAATGTCTGGATCATGGACATTAAATAGTCCTGCAGGTCGACCCCTTTTTTAAAGGGGCAATCTGGGATTCACACAATAACAAAGCTCCCACCACAGCTGAGGAATGGGGCAGGATAAATGTAACCAATCTCAAATACATAGACACAAGGACTCTCATATGGCTACAAGGACTGACCATCCATGAGATACAAATTATATTTTTAACAATGTTTTGAAGCTATACTGTGTTTGTTTACAATCGCATTGTTTACACACGAGAGTAAACCAAGCTTATATTTTGGGTTCTGATTGGGTAAGACCGTTAATCATTTCTAAGTTGCATTATTGAAGAATCAGTGGCTTTACACTGAGGGTACAAAACATATTTGTAGACACCTTGTAGAGTCCATGACCCAACAAATCGAGGCTGTTCTGAGGGCAAAAGGGAGTGCAACTCAATATTAGAAAGGTGTTCCTAATGTTTTGTACATATTAATTAAATCTGATGTCAACCAGATGTCATCAAACAGGCACCAACTCACATTAACAAAACTCTTCAATACGTTAATATTGAACAATGTCACCACAATCTCTCTATCTTTCTCTCTCTCTCACACACAATCTGTGATTGACTATAGGATATGCGTATGGATATCCTTAGTTGAGGAGGGCCTGATGCAAAGTGCACATTGGATTTATGTGATACAGATCGCCTGAACGTATCTCATAATTATGACTTACTATCTTATAACTCGTAGTCAGATTTTATTTTTTGGGTGGTGGGAACGAGCTTCCATACATACTCATGGTCACCTCAAGTATTTACAGTAACATTTTTGACCTATGTATTGGATTTTAAGCATTTTGATAGAAGTCTATCACCATAGACTAACCTCTTGAATCAATAAATGTTGCTGTATTATATTGTGATTTTTTTAAACCAAAGGTATATATGAACTAACAATCTGCCCCTGTGTACAATGTTTGTCTTTCAAGTATTTTGTCAAGTATATTGTAATGTGTATGTTATGCCAAATAAAATCTAAATTCTTTGTATTTTATATAGAAATTATGTTGGTCGTGAGTAGAGATGAGATGGTAGCGGATGTCCGACAGTCTGCAGTGAATGCCATGCAGGAGAAGGATTCCGACAGTGAAGAAGGTTGACTTTGTTGCGTTTATAGTGCAAGTGAGACATTGCACTAGTCAAACTCATAAAACATGTAAGAAGTTAGACATCATTGTGAAGGCAGCAAATAGATTTCTGAATCTCCAGGACTTTACAGCAGAAATGTTACAGGGAATACTGAATGAAGAGGTTCCCCCCTCCCAGGTTCCTGAGCCTGTGTAGGGATCTGAATAGATATTTAAATCTGACTGAGCCATACACAGTACCCTCTGTAGTGCCTTGCGGTCAGAGGCCGAGCAGTTGCCATACCAGGCAGTGATGCAACCAGTCAGGATGCTCTCGATGGTGCAGCTGTATAACTTTTTGAGGATCTGAGGACCCATGCCAAATCTTTTCAGTCTGAGGGGGAATAGGTTTTGTCATGCCTTTTTCACGACTGTCTTTTTGTGCTTGGGCCATGATAGTTTGTTGGTTACTTGAAGCTCTAAACCTGCTCCACTACAGCCCCGTCGATGAGAATGGGGGCGTGCTCAGACCTCCTTTTCCTTTAGTCCACAATCATCTCCTTTGTCTTGATCACGTTGAGGGAGAGGCTGTTGTCCTGGCACCACGCGGCCAGGTTTCTGACCTCCCTATAAGCTGTCTCGTCGTTGTCGGTGATCAGGCTACCACTGTTGTGTCATCGGGAAACTTAATGATGGTGTTGGAGTCGTGCCTGGCCATGCAGTCATGAGTGAACAGGGAGTACAGGAGGGGACTGAGCACGCAACCCTGAGGGGCCCCAGTGTTGCGGATCAGCGCGGCGGATGTGTTGTTACCTACCCTTACCACCTGGGGGTGGGCCGTCAGGAAGTCCAGGATCCAGTTGCAGAGGGAGGTGTTTAGTCCCAGGGTCCTTAGCTTAGTGATGAGCTTTGAGGGCACTATGGTGTTGAACGCTGAGCTGTAGTCAATGAATAGCATTCTCACATAGGTGTTCCTTTTGTCCAGGTGTGACAAGGCAGTGTGGAGTGCAATAGAGATTGCATCATCTGTGGATCTGTTGGGATGGTATGCAAATTGGAGTGGGTCTAGGGTTTCTGGGATAATGGTGTTGATGTGAGCCATGACCAGCCAATCAAAGCACTTCATGGCTACATACGTGAGTGCTACGGATCTGTAGTCATTTAGGCAGGTTACCTTAGTGTTCTTGGGCACAGGGACTATGGTGTTCTGCTTGAAACATGTTGGTATTACAGACTCCGTCACTTTCCAGTCGGTCAGCGCATGCTCGGAGTACACGTCCTGGTAATCTGTCTGGCACTGCGGCCTTGTGAATGTTGGTTGTGATCCGCCAATAAAAACTCAAAGAAGAACAAGGGGAACCCCCCCTCTTCCCCCAGTTACGTCATCAGTCTGCGACACTGTCTGTCTAGACAGTGTAGGACCCAACTCACATGTCGTTGCGTGCAATTTGTATGTAACTTCTGCATCTTTACGAAGTGTTTTTGAACACTTTAGTGTTGTTACATTGAATTCGTGAGCATTACTAGTACGTTGTCAATAATGAGTTCTCAAATCACTTGTGTTGGATGGGTAAAGCGAGGCGTTTCGAAGGAAACACCAGATAAGGTAAGTAGTTAGCTAGCTAAATTGCCAACAAGGCATAAAATACTTCTGTGGTGTTTTTATTAGTCGGATTCTGTTGCAAAACGGAAACCGTTTACTGTAGGAACCTAACTGAAGCAAACGAAACGGGGAGGGACCTACCATAACTTGGCCAATAGAAACTCGTTTTCGTTGCAAAACGTTGTTTGGAGTAAACGGTTTCAGTTGCAAAACGTTTTTCAACGGAATCAAATTAATGAATACCCCCAGCTAGCAAGCTAGCTAATACGTTCTATTGGAATACAGCATTTATAGTTTATTAACACCATAATTCATACAAATAAAATGTATGGCACCCGCTAGGTAATGTCTGTTTTAACCTGCTGCCACATTTTGTTACAGGTGGAGTTGAGCAAAGAAGAATTGCAACGCATTATAGCAGAGGCAAAAGAACAATTGGGGTTGGTGGAATTTTTGGATGACTTACTTGACACACAACTTTGTTTGTTTGTTTGTTTGGAGGGCTTCAGAAAAGAACACTGACCTGAGTGGGACTATGAGTGCTATTGCCTGCTATTCAAACTCAGTCAATATAGGAAATGAATTGAAATATTGAAATGTTTGAAACACTAATTATTTCTTGACCAGCAATGTGACTCAGAAATAATTTCTTCAATGGGGGGATGGGGGTTTCATCAAATCAAACGAGTTGAAAATGGAATTGACCCCAACATTATAAATTTTGTTTTTTCTTTGAACTATTGTTCAGGATTAGCAATTCATGTATTTGTGTCAATGTAAACTCAGCAAAAAAAGAAACATCCTCTCACTGTCACTGCGTTTATTTTCAGCATACTTAACATGTGTACATTTTTGTATGAACATAACAAGATTCAACAACTAAGACATAAACTTATAAAGTTCCACAGACATGTGACTAACAGAAATTGAATGTGTTCCTGAACAAAGGGGGCAAAAGTAACAGTCAGTATCTGGTGTGGCCACCAGCTGCATTAACTTGTTAGGCAGCGGCTCCCGAGGTGACGGTTTTGGAGAGTCTGGCGTGCCCAAAGTAAAATGCTTGCCACTCAGGCTCAGAAAATAGGATATGCACATAATTAGTACTATTGGAAATGTCATTCTGGTGGCTTATGGCTCACTTTGAGACAGTGCCTATTGAAAAGTCTTTGTAACAGGACACTGAATGTAGTACCTATTGCTTCCACTGGATGTCAGCAGTGTATATATAAAGTTTCATAGCAATCGGAACTAATGTGTTCAATAGGTAGGGGTTTTGGTGAGAGGAGCTCTATTTCGGTTGCACATTTTTGGGCGCACGTTTGGCTGAGCGGTCCACTTTATTTGACTTATAACGTTTAGGTGACCTTCCAAGTGAAAGATTATCACTTTTATTCATAAAAGATAAGCTAAGGATGCATTTTAATTGGTTTTTGTTTTGTTGAGGAAAAGTTTATAGGTTTAGTTGAGCGCGTCCTCTTCACGTTGGATTTTCTGAACGCTAGCGCCCCACCACTGCCTAAGAAGTTAAGGCCTTATACAGCTCGTTGAGTGCGGTCCTAGTGCCAGTATCGGTTTGTGGCGGTAAATAGATATGAATAATATAGATGAAAACTCTCTTGGTAATGCAGATAGTGTGGTCTACAGCTTATCATGAGGTACCTCAGATGAGCAATACCTCAAGACTTCTTTAAGTACTGCAGTGCATCTCCTCCTCATGGACTGCACCAGATTTGCCAGTTCTTGCTGTGAGTTATTACCCCACTCTTCCACCAAGGCACCTGCAAGTTCCCAGACATTTCTGGGGGGAATGGCCCTAGCCCTCACCCTCCAATGCAACAGGTCCCAGACGTCAATGAGCAGTATGGCTGCTTGCAGGAAGGGTACCATATGAGGGAAGACGATGTCTTCCCTGTAATGCACAGCGTTGAGATTGCCTGAAATGACAACAAGCTCAGTCCGATGATGCTGTGACACACCGCCCCAGACCATGACGGACCCTCCACCTCCAAATCGATCCCGCTCCAGAGTACAGGCCTCGGTGTAACTCTCATTCCTTTGAAGATAAACGTGAATCCGAACATCACCCCTGGTGAGACAAAACCGTGACTTGTCAGTGAAGAGCACTTTTTGCCAGTCCTGTCTGGTCCAGCAACGGTGGGTTTGTGCCTAGAGGCAACGTAGTTGCCAGTGATGTCTGGTGAGGACCTGCCTTACAACAGGCCTACAAGCCCTCAGTCCAGCCTCTCTCAGCCTATTGCAGACAGTCTGAGCACTGATGGAGGGATTGTGCGTTCCTGGTGGAACTCGGGCAGTTGTTGTTGCCATCCTGTAGCTGTCCCGCAGGTGTGATGTTCGGATGTACCGATCCTGTGCAGGTGTAGTTACACGTGGTCTACCACTGCGAGGACGATCAGCTGTCCATCCTGTCTCCCTGTAGCGCTGTCTTAGGCGTCTCGCAGTACGGACATTGCAATTTATTGCCCTGGCCACATCTGCCGTCCTCATGCCTCCTTGCAGCATGCCTAAGGCACGTTCACGCAGATGAGCAGGGACCCTGGGCATCTTTCTTTTGGTGTTTTTCAGAGTCAGTAGAAAGGCCTCTTTAGTGTCCTAAGTTTTCATAACTGTAACCTTAATTGCCTACTGTCTCTAAGCTGTTAGTGTCTTAGCGACCGTTCCACAAGTACATGTTCATTAATTGTTTATGGTTCATTGAACAAGCATGGGAAACAGTGTTTAACCCCTTTACAATGAAGATCTGTGAAGTTATTTGGATTTTTACAAATTATCTTTGAAAGACAGGGTCCTGAAAAAGGGACGTTTCTTTGTTTGCTGAGTTTATTTGTCTTTGCTCAGTGAACGTGTAGGTGAAGAGGAGGAGGATGATGAAGGCATGGCCAGCGGGCAGGAACAGAGTGACGAGGCAGAACCTGTTCAGGGACAGGAGCCAGAGCAAGATGAAAATGAAGCAGGAAGGGAGGAAGCTGATGAACTAGCAGAGTATGGTTTAGATAGATATGATGAGGAAGACTCAGGTAAATATAGTTTCTGCATCTTCTCTCAGATTATGTCTGATCTTAAATTCATGGGTTATCTCTCTCTGTTAATTTACCAAGAGGACTGTGTTAATCACTGTTTGTTTATTCCCCAAATAACTCTCTTACTGTTCATCTTTTTATGGCACAGTGACTGCCAAACTTGGTGACAGCCTTGCCGGCCTCACAGTGTTCAGCACCAATGAGGAGGATCCTTACATTACCATCAAAGACACAGTGAGTCCAGGGCTGTGTGCCAGTTCAGAGTGATGAAACACTCATCAGTCTGGTTTGGTACCAACTAGTAGTGCATGCCAAGCATATCACATAAAATATGTTTTATTGTCACACACTGGATAGGTGCAGTGATATGTGTTGTTTTTACAGGGTCAGCCATAGTAGTACGGCGCCCCTGAAGCAAATTGGGGTCAAGTGCCTTGCTAAAGGGCCATCGATAGATTTTTCACCATGTCTGCTCGGGGATTCGATCCAGCGACCTTTCGGTTACTGGCCCAACCCTCTAACTGCTAGGCTACCTGCCACCTAAAAAATCCATATTCTGATAAATGACCTAATTGTTACGATACCGATATATAGAAACAATAAGTTTATAATGTGCACCACAGTATTTTTTTATTATCCTTTAAACTACTACTACTAGTTTGATGGTTGTAGCCATCAATTGTCCCATTAAACAAACTTATTTCATTTCAAACTTTTCTAGTATAGGCTACTTATGGTGATGAACGATATCAGCAAAATGCCTGCGATAAGTGGTCGGTGTCGATAATTTTCGGTTTATCGTCCCAGCTCTTCATTTGTGGTAATTCTGTGTCATTCAGACTTAGTTGTTGTTGTCTTTTCTTTGTGTCTCCAGGACCAGTATGAGCGGGAGGACTTTCAAATCAAGCCCAATGATAACCTCATCATTTCAGGCAGAGCAGAGAAGGACTGCTGCAACCTGGAGATTCACGGTGAGTTGCAGAGACTGTTGTTCTAACTGGCAATTTGACTCTCAGCTTAGACTTACACAATCTCCTGCTTCACAGCATCAAATAGTATCAGTGTAGACATAGTGAGTGTACAAAACATGCTCTTTCCATGACATAGACTGACAAACAAGCGATCATAGCTTTCACCTGATGTCAAATCCACTTCAATCAGTGTAGATGAAGGGGAGGAGACGGGTTAAAGAAGTATTTTTAAGCCTTGAGACATTGATTGTGAATGTGTGCCAATCAGAGGGTGAATGGGCAAGACAAAGTGTTTAAATGCCTTTGTACGGGGTATGGTAGCAGGTGCCAGGCGCAATGGTTTGTGTCAAGAACTGCGACGCTGCTGGGTTTTTCATGAACAGTTTCCTGTGTGTATGAAGAATGGTCCACCACCCAAAGGACATCCAGCCAACTTCCCACAACTTGCAGTAAACATAGGCCAGCATCCCTTTGGAACGCTTTTGAAACCTTGCAGAGTCCATGCCCTGACGAATTGAGTCTGTTCTGAGGGAAGGGGGGGGTGCAACTCAATATTAGGAAGATTTATTTTACTAGTGTTTGGTATACTTCGTGTACATGCCAGTGTAAAAACAAAAGTTGTTTTAATGAATGCATTTATTTGCCTCTGCACAGTATACAACGCCGAGGAGGAATCCCTCTATGTTCACCATGACATACTCCTGCCAGCCTATCCACTGTGTGTGGAGTGGCTTAACTTTGACCCTAGTCCAGAAGGCACAGGTGAGTGAATTAACTTTTTATAGTGTTAAATGGATTCTCAAATTTTACTTTGATAAACAGCAGTTTATCACAACCCGTCTCTGCGAAATGGACATTCAATTCAGTGTTTTCTCAGTGTATAACATGTTTATTTTTTCTTCTTCACATTAACTCCATCCGTTTGTACAGGCAATTATGCGGCTGTAGGCAACATGACACCGCAGATCGACGTTTGGGACCTGGATGTGGTGGACTGCCTAGAGCCTGCCTTCACGCTGGGGAGCAAGAAGGCCTCCAAGAAGAAAAAGAAAAGCAAAAAGGTCATTTTTCCACAAGGACTTGAATGTGGTAGTTTTTACTGTTTATGGTGTTGGTGTCTCCTCACTATGGCCCGTATCCTAACATGCTATTTGAATTTTCAGGCTGCAGCAGAGCCAGTGGAAGGTCATACAGACGCTGTACTGGACTTATCCTGGAACAAACTGGTCCGGTGAGTCATATTGGAGTTGTATCCGTTACCCCTCACCCCTAGCCCCAGACCTTTCCACTCATGTCAGTGTAACCACACAATCACAATGTCACTTGCGTTGTCACAAACCTACCCTCCACCTTTACTTTGAGTTTCTGTGTGTTGCTGCTCTTTTCCACAGCAACGTCTTGGCCAGTGGGTCAGCCGACGAAACAGTGATCCTGTGGGATCTGGCACAGGGTAAGCCGGCCACAACACTGCGCAGACACACTGACAAGGTACGTGTATCCAGTCATCACAGCCTGTTTAACTTCCCACAATGGGCCTACTCTAAATAAACCAAAATACGATGTGAAGTTGATTTTGTATGTTGCCTCACCTGCTTACTTGTAATGTTGATCTCAAACATTAAAGTAAAGTCCCTTTTAGGTTCAGACATTGATGTTCCACCCCTTTGAAGCTCAGACCCTGATATCAGGATCATACGATAAGTATGTCCAATCTTAATCTGTTACAACCTCTGAAATTGTAAAATGAATTGTCATCCCCTGTATATAGGAGGTCGGGATTGTGAATGTACAAAACTAACAAGTCTTAACCTGCGTCTTCTTCCTCTGGCCAGGTCGGCAATCCTGTATGACTGCCGCAGCCCGGACAGCAGCCATCGCACTTGGAGGTTTAGCGGGCAGGTGGAAAGGGTCGCCTGGAACCACTTCTCACCCTGCAACTTCCTGGTAAGCTGCCCTCTCGCCACCTCTCATATAGCTTAGCATATTGGCTAACGTTCACATGGAAAATGCTTGGTGCACTTTCCTGTTTCCACTCTCACTGATGTTTGGCTGTGTTTTAGGCGAGCACAGAGGACGGTTTTGTTTACTGTCTGGACGCACGCTCGGACAAGCCAGTGTTTACGCTAAGGGCACATGACGGAGAGGTGTCAGGTGGGTGTTGTCACCTACTTCCTATAGCCCCTACCCCTTCACATTCAGACTTTAAAATACTGGAGGGAGTACTGGTACACAAACATGGCATTCAAGGTCAGGGAAACAGAATTGAAGTCAGTTGTCTCTGGCCCTGTAGGCTTGGACCTTAGCAGCCAGATCCGGGGATGCTTGGTCACCTCGTCAGCAGACAAACACGTCAAGATTTGGGACATCTTGGGGAACAAGCCCAATCTGGTTCACACCCGGGACATGAAAATGGTAAAGATGGTTTCTCTGTCGCTGTAATCATTGCCATGTCATTGCAATAAGATCAATCACGTTTCTGTCTAACAGCGACTGTTTGGATGTGTGCTGTATATGTGGCTGTTGCGGTAAAATGCTCCCTTTCTGTTGATAGGGGGTGCTGTTCTGTGCAGCGTGCTGTCCTGACATGCCCTTTGTATATGCCTTTGGAGGACAGCGGGATGGCCTGCGGGTTTGGGACATAAGTGATGTGGCAGCAGGTACAGTTTCAATGTCATTACCTTTTGCTCTAGGCCTGACAGGTAGCAGAGTCTCATGTATTTTATTTTTGTTTCAGAAAAATGTATATTTAGAATATGGCAACTAGCCTTTACACTTTTTTAGTCAAACAACCAAATGTATTTATAAAGCCCTTTTTACATTAGCAGATGTCACAGTGCTATACAGAAACCCAGCCTAAAACCCCAAACAGCAAGCAATGCAGATGTAGAAGCACAGTGGCTACGAAAAACTACCTGTTCAATACAGAGGGATAGTATCTCTCTCCCTCTGTATTGAACATCTATTTATTATTGGCTTTGACTGTTAAGTTTATATAGCTATCATCTCTGCTGCTTGGTAGTAGAGTCATGGGTTTGTATATCTGTGTGTCCGCTTGGTCACTGAGGTGTTAGATCAGTAGCTGATGGTTATCAACGTGGTGTGTTTGTGTGTACGTGACCGAGTATGTTCACAGACTTTCTTTGCGTGCCATCCATGTATGTGCTGTCTCCAGTCGCTGAGGTGTTTGGCAATCGGGAGCGGTTGGTGGCAACCACAGCGCCTGAGGCATCCAGCAGCACTTCCTCCACAGCAGATATGGAGCTTTCCTAGTGAGCCACTCTGGTCCAACTTCCAATCAACATAGAGCGGCACCTTGGACTCGTACAGAGAGATCCACATAGCCAAAGACTTTGTCAACCCGGGACCAAGAAGGCACTTCAACAACATTGACAGAACTGTGGATGGACTTTCTCTTCAAACTTTTCTTCTAAAACAGATCTCCTAATAATTAAGCGCTACATAAATATTTGTTTTGTGAGCTAAAATATTTATCTGAATGTGTATGTCAAAATAATTCAATAGATATTTGTTTTTGACTAACAATCAATGAAATAACTATTGAAATGTTATTTTGAAGGCACAGGTATCTGGTTTAGTGTCATTAATGATTATTTGTGTAGGAATTTGCTAATCTTGGCCTGAAATCCTGAGAAGATGATTCCCCCCCCCCAGAATAAACAATGTATTATGTCAGTGACATTCCTGCATTGGTTGAATTAGAAATGTGTGAAATCTGAAATAATTACTCAAACATTTACTGAAAGGCCCATCAGGGAAAAATGGTAAAGAAATAAGGATTTGACCAACTTGTGAAAAATATACAGTACCAGTCCAAAGTTTGGACACACCTCATTCCAGGTTTTTCTTTGTTTTTTACTATATTCTACATTGGTAGAATAATAGTGAAGACATCAAAACTAAGAAATAACAGATATGGAGTCATGTAACCAAAACATTTGGTTACATGATTTGTTAAACAAATCAAAATATATTTTATTTTTGAGATTATTCAAAGTAGCCACACTTTGCCTTGACAGCTTTGTACACTCTTGGTATTCTCAACCAGCTTCATGAGGTAGTCACCTGGAATGCATTTCAATTAACAGGTATGCCTTGTTAATTTGTGAAATTTCTTTACTTAATATGTTTGAGCCAATCAGTTGTGTTGTGACAAGTTAGGGGTGGTATACAGAAGATGGCCCTATTTGGTAAAAGTCCATATTATGGCAAGAACAGCTCAAATAAGTAAAGAAAACGACAGTCCATCATTCCTTTAAGACATGAAGGTCAGTCAATGTGGAAAATTTCAAAAACCTTGAAAGTTTCTTCAAGTGCAGTCGCAAAAACCAAGCGCTATGATGAAACTGGCTCTCATGAGGACCGCCACAGGAAAGTAAGACACAGAGTTACATCTGCTGCAGAGGATAAGTTCATTAGAGTCAACTGCACTTCAGAAATTGCAGCCCAAATAAATGCTTCACAGAGTTCAAGTAACAGACACATCTCAACATCAACTGTTAAGAGGAGACTGCGTGAAATCAGGCCTTCATGGTTGAATTGCTGCAAAGAAACCACTACTAAACACCAATAATAAGAGACTTGCTTGGACCAAGAAACATGAGCAATGGACATTAGACCGTTAGGAAATCTGTCCTTCGGTCCAGATTTGAGATTTTTGGTTCGAACCGCCTTGTCTTTGTGAGACGCAGAGTAGGTGAACGGATGATCTCTGCATGTGTGGTTCCTACCATGAAGCATGGATAAGGAGGTGTGGGGGTGCTTTGCTGGTGACATTGTCTGTGATTTATTTAGAATTCAAGGCACACTTAACCATCATGGCTACCAAAGCATTCTGCAACGATACACCATCCCATCTGGTTTGCGCTTAGTGGGACTATCATTTGTTTTTCAACAGGACAATGACTCAACACACCTCCACACTGTGTAAGGGCTATTTGACCAAGAAGGAGAGTGATGACCTGGTCTCCACAATCACCTGACCTCAACCCAATTGAGATGGTTTGGGATGAGTTGGACTGCAGAGTGAAGGAAAAGCAGCCAACAAGTGCTCAGCATATGTGGGAACTCCTTCAAGACTGTTGGAAAAGCATTCCAAGTGAAGTTGGTTGAGAGAATGTCAAGAGTGTGCAAAGCTGTCAAGGCAAAGGGTGGCTACTTTGAAGAATCTAAAATATAAAACATTTTGATTTGTTAAACACTTTTTTGGTTACTACATGATTCTATAGGTTTTATTTCATAATGTTGATGTCTTCACTATTATTCTACAATGTAGAAAATATTTAAAAAATAAAAACCCTTGAAGGAGTAGATGTGTGCAAACTTTTGACTGGTACTGTAGTAAATCTGATATTTGAAAAGGAAAGGACGACAATCTTTTTTTTATCATACGCATGTGTTTGAGGAAGCTTTTATCTGGGAATTGAGCATTACCAGTTCTATAACCAGGGGCAACAGAGACAGATCCTCCTCTCTGGGTAGTCTGGCCAGTAGATGGAGTGGTCTACTCCAAAAATAAACACACTCCCAGAAGTATCTCTCCAGCGATACTGGACTCGAGTCACTGGCACTGCCCTCAGCAGATGTCTCTGTTGAATGATGCGGCACTGGGGCCAGCTGGAGTGGGACGACCGCACCATCCGCCGTGAGGCTGCGTTGACCTCTTCCACAGAGAAGGTGCTAATGGGGCACACCTTTTGGCCCAAACCATTGTGGAGGATCTCCCCTATGGCATGGGAAATCCTTTCCTCTGGGATGCCGCCTGGGACACCTAGCAGGTACCTGTCGAGATGACAGCGGTAGTCCACCCGCAGCTCTTTGAAGTAGCACAGCTGACCCTTTCCCACGCACATCTCACAGCAAACCCGGCCCAGGGACATGCAGGACATGCAGGGCACCATCTTCTCACCCTTGCACTCTCTGCAGGGCTTTTTGGTGCCCCTTCCTCGCCCATGGCACACAGGGCAGCGCACCCTAGTAGAAGCACAGCAGGCCTTGCACATAACCCACTTCTGCTCCTGGCAGTATGAGCACCCGGTCACTTGGTCTGTGTGAATCAGCCTGTAATTTAACACCTGGTTGTGGAACATCTTGGCCGGGGTCACAGGCACCTTCCAGGGTTGTGGCTCCTGTACTTCCCCTGCTGGTTTTGGAGACACTGGTGCTTTGGAAGTTTTGCATTGCGGTTCAAATCTTAAGCACACAGACCTGTGCTCTGTAAATGTTTCCAATCTGTAACAGTATGCAACCTCATGGGTTACGCCAGTGATGACCATTCCTCTGGCTGCAGTGGGTGAAAAGAGCGGTTTGTTTCGCACCCAGTCAACAAGAACATCACGGATCGTCTGTTCTGGCAGAGGAGACAGGGTGAATGGGTTAAAAACCTCTGGCTGAAGTTTCACTGATATCTTTGCCTTCCCCTCCTCCATTGGCGGTGGAGCTGTGGAGTACTGAGAGGGTTCCAGTATGATGTCACATCGATAACCCTTGCAATGTTCAGTTGCCATTATATGGAGGTTAGGAGCAATGCTGCAACTTGAGTTTCATGTTAACGAATTAGCAAAATGTTCAAATCCCATTATTTCTCAGTTTACTCTATTCCAATTCTAAAATGATATTTATGATGTCATAATGCATTTATACAAATGTGATAATGGTCAAAATACATTTGTCAAAATACATTTGACAGTTAAACTGTCCCAGTTTTATTTTTGCATTTTTACTTTGGCTTTACTAAAGAAAAGGGATTTGTTCATAAAGGTTTGCACAGCGAACAAACACGTAGTTTACGTATCCACACGGAATTATTTCCTTGTAGTACATCCTCGGAAATATTTCCATGTAACACAAATGCAACATATTTGTTGAGCATGGCTACTACAGGTCATTTAAATAAGTTGAGTTGTTTATTTACACGGTTTTCAACTGTTACTCAACCTAAACACTGCACAGGTGAGTACTGTCTATTGTAAAACTTGCAAGATTAAGGAACGCGTTTTGTGAACACAACCTCAAGTGCTGAAAGGATTTAGTCAGCTAACTATCTAGTTAATGTTAGCGCACATATATTAGCAAGCATTTCTGAGGCAGAGAACCAGCTAGCTAGCAATCTTATGACTGTAGCTTGGTTGTTATTAAATTACATAACTGTACCTTTTGATTTATATCAACCAATATATCCACAACAGGCGTTGTGCCTGTCCTTCACAAGTCAACTATCCGTGGACCTTCCATTGATGATGATTGGTAAGTAGATCGCTTGCTACGTAGCCTTAGTTACAGTAAATCATACTTTTCTGAGTGTGTGTATTGTGGTGACTTTGTTCATTTCTTGTCACCTTCATTGCAGTAAGGTGGAAATTGGTGTGACATCTGATGGGAAGACCATAGTGTGCTACCATCCCTCTGAGGATGTTCCTTATGAACTTACCCAGGTAAGAAATTAAAACTTGGATTTGCCGATACTGACGTTAAGAGGTGATGAGGAAAAGGAAACACTTAAATACTGTAAATACTGCATTTGCAAACACAATAAGCCCTGCAGATTGATCTGTAAAATCATGATGTCTGTGGGAGGCTGAGATTTACCTGCCAACAATATGCCCCTTTTCTATTAAACGGCAAAATAAGCCCTGCGATTTAGGTTGAAAAACAGCATAAATGGTCTTTGATTGTAAAGCTTTCTTATGTATTTGTGACACTGTAGCCCATTCTACGACCAGACCCCCTGACCAATCCGGCAGAGACACATGACCAGGTGCTGAAGGCCCACCTCGGAAGGGAGGTGCTGCAGAACAAACAGGCTCCCACCATCGAGGAGCTCAGTAAAATGTTTCAC
The DNA here is from genome assembly GCA_030435695.1 of Brachymystax lenok tsinlingensis. Lineage (NCBI taxonomy): Eukaryota > Metazoa > Chordata > Actinopteri > Salmoniformes > Salmonidae > Brachymystax > Brachymystax lenok. Next base: position 14,987,060 of record CM059783.1, on the reverse strand, counting down.
ACCACCAAGCACCGCTGGTACCCAGTGGGACAGTAAGTACACCTTCTATGATTGAATCACTTTAGTGATAGTCAGTACTAACTGGGCACTGTCTAAATTATACAGATGCTCAGAAGGGGACAATTATGTTGATGATTGCTCAAAGCAGGGCAATAGATAGAAGCCACACCCATTCCATATTAAATATTGGTACTGAACTCACATGGCACTTCCTTAGTATTAAAGGCCCAGTGCAGTCAAAAATGTAATTTCCTGTGTTTTATATACACTGCTCAAAAAAATAAAGGGAACACTTAAACAACACAATGTAACTCCAAGTCAATCACACTTCTGTGAAATCAAACTGTCCACTTAGGAAGTTCACTGATTGACAATAAATTTCACATGCTGTTGTGCAAATGGAATAGACAACAGGTGGAAATTATAGGCAATTAGCAAGACACCCCCAATAAAGGAGTGGTTCTGAAGGTGGTGACCACAGACCACTTCTCAGTTCCTATGCTTCCTGGCTGATGTTTTGGTCACTTTTGAATGCTGGCGGTGCTTTCACTCTAGTGGTAGCATGAGACGGAGTCTACAACCCACACAAGTGGCTCAGGTAGTGCAGCTCATCCAGGATGGCACATCAATGCGAGCTGTGGTAAGGTTTGCTGTGTCTGTCAGCGTAGTGTCCAGAGCATGGAGGCGCTACCAGGAGACAGGCCAGTACATCAGGAGACGTGGAGGAGGCCGTAGGAGGGCAACAACCCAGCAGCAGGACCACTACCTCCGCCTTTGTGCAAGGAGGAGCACTGCCAGAGCCCTGCAAAATGACCTCCAGCAGGCCACAAATGTGCATGTGTCTGCTCAAACGGTCAGAAACAGACTCCACGAGGGTGGTATGAGGGCCCAACGTCCACAGGTGGGGGTTGTGCTTATAGCCCAACACCGTGCAGGACGTTTGGCATTTGCCAGAGAACACCAAGATTGGCAAATTTGCCACTGGCGCCCTGTGCTCTTCACAGATTAAAGCAGAGCACGTGACAGAGTCTGGAGACGCCGTGGAGAACGTTCTGCTGCCTGCAACATCCTCCAGCATGACCGGTTTGGCGGTGGGTCAGTCATGGTGTGGGGTGGCATTTCTTTGGGGGGTCGCACAGCCCTCCATGTGCTCGCCAGAGGTAGCCTGACTGCCATTAGGTACGGAGATGAGATCCTCAGACCCCTTGTGAGACCATATGCTGGTGCGGTTGGCCCTGGGTTCCTCCTAATGCAAGACAATGCTAGACCTCATGTGGCTGGAGTGTGTCAGCAGTTCCTGCAAGTGGAAGGCATTGATGCTAAGGACTGGCCCGCCCGTTCCCCAGACCTGAATCCAATTGAGCACATCTGGGACATCATGTCTCGCTCCATCCACCAACGCCACGTTGCACCACAGACTGTCCAGGAGTTGGCGGATGCTTTAGTCCAGGTCTGGGAGGAGATCCCTCAGGAGACCATCCACCATCTCATCAGGAGCATGCCCAGGCGTTGTAGGGAGGTCATTCAGGCACGTGGAGGCCACACACACTACTGAGCCTCATTTTGACTTGTTTTAAGGACATTACATCAAAGTTGGATCAGCCTGTAGTGTGGTTTTCCACTTTAATTTTGAGTGTGACTCCAAATCCAGACCTCCATGGGTTGATAAATTTGATTTCCATTGATCATTTTTGTGTGATTTTTGTCAGCACATTCAACTATGTAAAGAAAAAAGTATTTAATAAGATTATTTCATTCATTCAGATCTATGATGTGTTATTTTAGTGTTCCCTTTATTTTTTTGAGCAGTGTATATTTCCATGCTGAAGTTGGAAGAATGCTGTGAAAATGATAATGCTCTTTTAGTATAAGAGAGCTGTTTGAAAAGGTCGCCTGAAATTTCAGCCAGTTTTGGCCTGCTTGGTAACATCACCAGGCTGTATATTAGTTAATAGACCAATATAAAAGAGTTCCAAACGTCTCTGTCAATAACGAGGCTTCGGATTTCCCCTCCCCACTCCGGCAGTCCTAGCAAAATTCTTGTTTGAGAAATTGCTCTTGCTAAGAAGCTATTTTTTGTTTTGTTTTTGACCATTTTGATTGAAAATAATCCCAGGAAGGTACTTAATTGTTACCCAGAAATGATTTGATAGAGATAACGTTTGCATTGGGCATTTTAAGTATCCAAAACGTACCTTGTTGCTTATTTGTAAATTAATGTCATGCTAATGTATTGAGTGAGAAACTTGCATGAAGGTGGGTACAATCCTCACTCAGTTTTTTAAATCACCTATAGAGTGCATTCGCAAAGTATTCAGACCCCTTCCCTTTTTCCACATTTTGTTACGTTAGTCTTATTCTAAAATTGAGAAAAAAATACATTTTATCCATATTCACACAATACCCCATAATGACAAAGCGAAAACAGGTTTAGAAATGTTTGCACATTTTTATTAAAATTAAAAAACAGAAACCTTATGTAAATAAGACCCTTTGCTATGAGACTCGAAATTAAGCTCAGGTACATTCTGTTTCCATTGATCATCCTTGAGATGTTTCTACTGCTTGATTGGAGTCCACCTGAGGTAAATTCAATTGATTGGACATGATTTGGAAAGGCCCCACAGTTGACAGTGCATGTCAGAGCAAAAACCAAGCCAATGAGGTCGAAGGAATTGTCCGTAGAGCTTCGAGACAGGATTCTGTCGAGGTACAGATCTGGGGAAGAGTAGCTAAACATTTCCGCAGCATTGAAGGTCACCAAGAACACAGTGGCCTCCATCATTTTTAAATTGAAGAAGTTTGGAACCACCAAGACTCTTCCTAGAGCTGGCCGACTGAGCAATCAGGGGAGAAGGGCCTTAAGTCAGGGAGGTGACCAAGAACCCAATGGTCACTTTGCCAGAGCTCCAGAGTTCCTCTGTGGAGAAAGGAGAACCTTCCAGAAGGACAACTATCTTTGCAGCACTCCACTAATCAGGGCTTACGGTAGTGGCCAGACGGAAGCCACTCCTCAGTAAAAGGCACATTACACTCCACTTGGAGTTTGCCAAAAGGCACCTAAAGGACTCTCAGGACATGATAAACAAGATTCTCTGGTCTGATGAAACCAAGATTGAACTATTTGGCCTGAATGGCAAGCGTCACGTCTGGAGGAAACCTGGCACCATCCCTACGGTGAAGCATGGTGGTGGCAGGTTCATACTGTGTGGATGTTTTTCAGCTGGTGGGACTGGGAGATTAGTCAGGATTGGGGGAAAGATGAACGGAGCAATGTACAGAGAGATCCTTGATGAAAACCAGCTCCAGAGCACTCTGGACCTCAGACTGGGGTGAAAGTTCACCTTCCAACAGGACAATGACTGTAAGCAGACAGCCAAGACCATGCCGGAGTAGCATCGGGACAAGTCTCTGAATGTCCTTGAGTGGCCCAGCCAGAACCCGGACTTGAACCCAACCGAACATCTCTGGAGAGACCTGAACATCGCTGTGCAGCGACGCCAAGCTTGTAGCGTCATACCCAAGTAGACTCAAGGATATAATCGCTGCCAAAGGTGCTTCAACAAAGTACTTAGTAAAGGGTTTCTAAAAAGCTGCTTTCGCTTTGTCATTATGGGGTATTGTGTGTAGCTCGAGAATACAATTTAATCCATTTCAGAATAAGGCTGTAAGAAAATGTAGAAAAAGTCAAGGGGTCTGAATACTTTCGGAATCCACTGTATATTGAAAATGTTAACTTTTGTTCCTTTTTTTCTTAGGTACCATACGCGACGCAGAAAGAGAGATCCCCCAAAAGACAGATAGTCGTTAAGGAGTGTCTTACCTTCAGAATGGTTAGGATATGTCTATGCATGTTATTGTGGATGAAGAAGGAGAGCACTGCAATGGAGACCAGTGTAGCGGGAGAAAGAAAACGCTGCAACTGGGACTCAAACTTTGGCTCCTACGGTGCAGAGCAATTTTACATTGATTGTGATAACTGTCCATTTTTACGATCATTTCAATTCAGTCTGTCTTTCACGTTTTTGGGATTCAAAGAAATTACAATAAAGAGTACGCTCATATTTCCAGTATTTGAAAGCACCCACTCCTGGAACATGAAGTTCGTTTAATTGAAATATGTTCACGCTGGTCGTTGACCAAAATACATTTCCCAGCATTCACAATCCCGTCAGAGGCCAACACAATTCACCGGAAGGCGTGTTTGGCGGCGACGAACGAGTGAACATACAAAAATACTGTATACAGTAAAACAAGATGGCAGGACTACCCCGCAGGATTATAAAGGTAATTCAAAAAACTCAATGCAATAAATAGTTCACAATCCGTAGTTAGGTCCCCTTTGAGTTGCGAAGAAAAACACGACTCGGCACGTGCATTGCCATGTACTTGCTAGCTAACTACTTCCGTTAGCTAGGTACTGTATGTCTCAGCCCCAAGTCAGAGGAATGTTTGGTCAAATGTATTAACCTTCCTGCTAAATATGGCCCAAGTCTGCTTAATTGTCTATTCGTGTTGAAATTAATAATGTTCTTAGTGTACATGTATTGAAGTAACCTTACTATGGTTTCAAGTTAGCGATCTGAGCAGTGACACTCGACTGGCACTGCTAGCTAACGATAGCAACGTACATACAGCTAGCAAATGTAGCTAGTTAGATTTATTGGTGTACTACTGGACTCCAGAGTATGTATTATAAACTCACATTTACTTGCTTGCTTGAAAGTGCTTTGGGTAGCAAAGCTAACATTGCTATAGTATAGAAGCCGGTTGGTAGTGGAGGTATTTTTCTCAAACTGTGTCTAGGCCCAATGAGCGGGATCAGGAGATCCTGTTGGTCTTGCAGGAGTTCTGTCAGAAATGAATGAAGCGACATGGGACACTAGTTTGTTTTTGAAGCCACCTAGTATATGTATGACAAACGTTTGACAGAAACATTCAATTACCAGCCTACTCAACTAGCCTAACTTACTGACTTGCCTAGTTGTTGAATAAAAAAACGGAAGACAAACATTCACGGTGAGTGTTATAGTTTACATGGGGCTATCAGAGTTCTATTTGAAAGTTATTGATAATACATTTATTTCCATCAGAATGACAGTCATACCATGAAGATGTTACATGTTGGTTCTCACTAGGCCTCAGAATAATTCACCAAAAACAGACTTTGCAGCTAGTTCACCTCCAGGCATGTAATTACTATTATATATTTTGTTTATTTAACTTTTTATTTAACTGCAATAGAATGTATCCTATGAGCTCTTAGCTGAGGATCTAAAACACTGGGTGAGTGACCATTTTGTGCTCTTGAAAGAGACAAGACAGAGTGTTCACTGGCCCTAAAAAGTTCAGAAACAGAATGTCAAACCTGACCTTGAATGTATGGATGGCTGTCCTTGCACCAAAACATAGTTGTCCAAAACCTTGGTAACTATTGACCCTGACCTGACATCTGGTTGTTGGTGCTTATCTGTCTCGCTACATGTGTCACATTCTGTTTGAGACAATTTAAACTGGGTTCACTTCAAACATGAACATGACACGTTTTCTGTTTATGTGTTTCTCTATCTACCTGCATGTCTCGATCTGTATCTGTCTGTGTTCAGGAGACTCAGCGTTTGCTGGCCGAACCCGTTCCTGGAATAAAAGCAGAGCCTGATGAGGCGAATGCACGCTACTTCCATGTGGTGATTTCAGGGCCCCAGGACTCCCCTTTCGAAGGAGGCACCTTTAAACTTGAACTCTTTCTGCCAGAAGAATATCCCATGGCAGCTCCCAAAGTGCGATTCATGACCAAAATCTACCATCCCAATGTGGACAAGCTGGGTAGGATATGCCTAGACATCTTGAAAGGTGAGTTATCCAGATTCACAATTATCAATAGTCAGTCATGTCTTGACTCAAAGTATGACTCCTTCCTCCACCATTTTCTTTTTCTCTCACAGATAAGTGGTCCCCAGCTTTGCAGATCCGCACAGTGCTGCTATCAATCCAAGCATTATTAAGCGCTCCTAACCCTGATGACCCACTTGCAAACGATGTTGCAGAGCAGTGGAAATCAAACGAAGCCCAAGCCATTGAGACAGGTGAGACAGCGCGCGCACATGTCATGTTCATGTTTGAAGTGAACCCAGTTTAAATTGTCTCACCCCTTGGCATTTAAATGATTTTGCATCCTCTGATCAAGAATACCGATCTCTGAATGTGAATAAAGCCTGGTTTTAAACAGAGGCAGTGAGTGAGAAGGAACCAATTACTTACTGCTCGTAGTGCTCTTCACTTCAGTCTCCTAAAGTGCCACTGCAGGTCAAGTCAATTTAGAGATGGCAAGACATTACTTCAAGAAGAATGCTAATACCTGTAGTTAATGAACCCCTCTCTGTGCACCTTGCAGCTCGGACATGGACCAGGCTTTACGCGGGAAACAGCATTGAGGTATAGAAGAGAACAGACGGGCACTGGATGTTAACAAAACCAAGATTATCTCCTTTATTTGCATTTAAAGGACAGTCTTAGACAAAAAAAACAAGATAAAAGCAAGCAAAAAAATACGGTAAAGAATATATTTAAAAGAAAACGAGACTACTGCAGCCCTCTGGTGATTTTATGACACATAGCAATGTGTTTTGTCTTTGTCCTGGCTCACTGCTCGAATGCATGGACAGAGGCTGATGCCCAACCACAGCTTTCTGTTTCTCCGCTGGGGGGGGGGGACAAGTCTCGGCGCACCACCGAGGGGTTACAAACATAGGAAATCGCCCTGGACCCACAGTCTTACAATGGGTCAGTTTAGTCCAAGGTCAATAAACTGGGGGAGTTTGACACAGCCACCAAATACCCACCCATTTGAAATATGTCCACTTGAGGTTATGCCGCCTAGCCCCTTGTTGAATTTATAGTAACCTTTGTTTCCCTCAGACAGTTGAAGTTGTGGGTTCGGAAGCCCTGTGTTTGCAAGCCCTTGGCAAAAGCTCAGATTAGGGAGGTGAGGGTGTCGGTTACGACGTCCTTCTGGGGAGAAAGGCGTTATTTTCTTTTTCTTTTATTGTTCTTTTTTTTTCTCCTATGATACTTAATTAAAAGCATGTACTTAACCAAGCTCAGAACCTGACTGTTCTAACAAGTTTGATCCGTATTGATACCTAGAAGTATCACTTGGGGTGTTGATGGGGGGGGAAATGTCCACCCAATTCTGACATGAAACAACGAGGCATGAAATACTATCATCGTCACTTCATTGCTGATCCACACAGGCTTGTGTTGCTTCTGTACTGCTTTTCTGTAAATGTTATGTTGTAGTAAAAATATTTTTGTTATTCCATTTTGTTTGATCTCTTTCTTGCTAGCACTGTACCTACATATTCTGGTAGGTGGTGTTTCATTGCTTTTCCCAAACTCTGTTCTCACCCTTGTCTTTCCACAATTCTCTACTGCAAGTGTATCCACCGTTTAGTTCAACCAACATCCTGAAAGAGGGGAGAAAGTCAGGGAATGTTCTAATTTATTTATCTTTTTCTAAGGGATGTAGAATTAAATATCAATGATGATTCGTCATCCAAGCGTCTGGCCTTTGGAAGCCATTCTCAATCTATGTCTCTGGTTAGTCCACTCTTCATGTGAAAAGGGCAAAGAGAATCGTGTATTACCGGTGTCTGAAATGATATGGGAAAATAAACCAATGCATTTGCATACGTGGCTCCTGTAAATAAAACAAGTTGAGTAAGACTCCTGTGAATGTGTGTGTGTGCTGTTGGGTATCTGGGGAGGGGACATGGCACACTTGTTTTGTTTATTGACACGCTTGCTCTGTCTGAGTAGATGAGTACCTGTATGTCAGGGCCATGCTCGTCTTTAGGGGCCAGTATGTCACAATGGTTTTATTGTTCTGTCTTTGTTTATATGGCAACAGTGAGCCACTCAGTGGGGGTAATTCCATGAAAATCGTGGCTTTTTTACCCATTTAAAATATGTATATATTTTTTTTAAACTAAAACTTAAGTCAGATAATAGTTAACACCCCTTAACATTGTAAATCACCATAAATGACAGCTTAATGCATTTTAATTTGTTACTACATTCCACAAAATATTCCTCCTTCCCTTTTTGTCACTGGTGTTACATATATTCGAATGATAATTCAGGCTTTCCATGTAATTGGACTATTTAATTTGCATATATAATCGAAGACATAAGGTTAATGATAATATTAAGAAAATGTTTTGATTAGTAATAATTTACTTTAAACAATATACTTATTTTTTTACAATAACACCAGTGATAAATTTGCAGGCAAGATGGCATAGCTGTTGGCCACAGTAGCTCAAACCACACTTCTTAAATTGTAAATAAGTCACGTAACTTTGTCTATTGACACCAGTGCATCAATCTAAGTAACAATAAAAAAAATCCCCATCAAAATCTGTCAATTTAAGACATATCTGGCTTTTTGCATTGGCTACGTCTGCGGTGGAAGGTGGCCGAGCTACAGCTGTGCTTGTAAATTATTGTTATCAACTTTCCTTTCCCTTTACTGTAAACTGTGTAACACTCCGGTACTTATTTGGTAGTAGTTCTGAAAGTAGCACTCATTAGCCAAAAGCGGTCCCCGATGTGTCATTGCTCTCTCGCTCTGCTGTGTGCATCTTGCTAGCTGTCACTCAAATGGTGTGGGGCTGAAGCTCATTGTCTGAAACTCGAATTGCATGGGGGGAAAATCTAGAGAAAATGTTGTACAGCTTCCAGAAACAGTCGCTTTCAAACTAGAGATTTCGTGGCTAATCAAGATGAGACCATAATTATGCTCTTAGATCATGCATGTATAAACTACACACTGGCCAAAGCGGGAGGTAAAAAAAAAAAAAGTACTAGTTGCCAAAGTTCCGGAGCATGTCTTTAAGGTTTAGCATGAAATTACCAAATTAATCTTCACATTGCTAACATGAAGAGAGAGTGCAGACCCACCATGTTCTTTTCAAAACAGCCCTGCCTCCAATGAACCTTTGACCCAGGAAGAAGTTGGTAAAGATGTAGATTTTTTTTCAAAGTGGTCATCTATAATTGGGTAACACAAGTGACATGAAATTGAGGGACAGCTATTCCCTATAAACTACACTATTTGGTTGATATTTTAGTTGAAGTATTCCCCTAAATACTTTTATATTATAAAAGTGCGAGAGAAATATATATTTTTACTCAAAATATGTCACTAAATCACGACTCATTCATGACCCTAGGGAGTAGGACAAGCCAATTTCATGGTATTGAGCATGTTGTACTATATACAGAGCATTCGGAAAGTATTCAGACCCCTTGACTTTTCCCACATTTGTTACGTTACAACCTTATTCTAAAATGGATTGATTACATTGTGTAATTTTAGAATCCGGTTGTAACGTAACAAAATGTGGGAAAAGTCAAGGGGTCTGAATACTTTCCGAACGTACTGTATTTACTGTCTATTAACACACAACACTTCAATTAAAACAAACACGGTGTGTCATTATCTGACACTTAAGTGTTTTCCCTGGTGGTTAAGGCAGGGAAAGGAAAGCCACCATTTTCATAGAATGACCCATGTGCCAATCCTCGGAATGTAAATGCAGGAAATGATTCCTTGTATTATGGTCCTGTCTTCGTTTATATGGCAACAGTGAGTCACTCAGTGTATGAACTAATCATCAGAATATAAATGCAGGATATTATTCCTTGTAGACACTAAACATTAACTAACCTCAAAGCAATAAAGATTTTCCAGTGAAATTAGTCCCATCACTTTATTTGTACATTTTAGTCAGTTAGCAGACACTCTTAATCACACCGACGTACAGTTAGTGTCGTGGGGGGGGGGGCTATTAGATTATCCATTGTTACAGGGCGTTGTTACAGGGTAGGCTATCTGTTGTTACAGGGTAGGCTATCTGTTGTTGCAGGTTGACTTACTGCTAACAGCTCAGAAACTTCCAAATATAAACAGAACCTTTGTGACAGGCATTGATTTATTGACCTGACAGGTGAACATTACTCATCACCAGGTGCTTACGGCACAGGGTAGGACACTGTCTGGCCACTCACAGTAGACGGACGGTATGTTTTGGATGTCACGACATCAATGTGTCACGGAAATATAACACTTTCTGCTTGTTTGCTAGTAGAAATACATTATTTGTGGTGTAATGCTCTAGTCTTAGTGGTTGCATGGTAATAACTGTTTTTGATCTGACGTCGTTATGAAGTATTTGTTTGTTGTGATGGGATTATGAGAGTGAATTGTGACTATGAATGTCTGCACTGCCTGGAGATCCACTCTCCACAAGACAGGGAAGGGTGGGTGGGATCTCTTCCTGTGAATATTTCATCTGCAGTGGGAAAACAGACTGCCGTGCCAGGCTTCTCCTTCGCTGACCTTTACATATAACCAGCCACCGAGGTGCAAACTGCAGTGAAAGGGGTGATAGTGCATGGCCTCCAAGAGTGCTGTATGGAATAATGGTGCAAGATGTCTTATTTTGGTGTTGGTGTGACAAGATGGGAGGATGACATGGGTGTGATGCAGTATGAACAGCGATTCACTGCATTATATTATCAGAATGTACAGCAGACACACAATTGTGTTAAATGCCAATGATTAATATCCTCTACTCGTGTAGATATTGTATGTTTTGAAAGTAGGTTGTGAAATACTGAGTGTGTTATCAGGAAGAAAACAAGCCACAGCTCAGTGGTAAAACCATGGCAAATATGTCTAGATTCTGAGTTTTTAATGTACATGTACAGGTGTGACTGCAGGGTACAGTGAAAATCTTTGGCTCTGAGCTCCAAAACACAGGACTAGTGAAATAAAATAATGAAAATGGTAAGTAAAACAATATAAATAGTATAAATACAATATAAATATAAATATATAAATACATTCAAATAGAATTTATTACTTTTTTTCATGTAGACTTACTGATTGCAGGGGTTGGGCATTTAGGGTCAAAGTGTTGTGACATCTATTGGTATAAGATATTACTCAGTAGGCGAGCTTTGTGAGTGATTAGATAAGGTACTCTGAACACTAGTGGGCTACAATTCATGTCATGGAGCCTCTTATATTGTCATATCTTCATCTTGCGAGTTCTGTGGCCGGCCAGGCAGGCAGGCCTGCAGACAGTCCCCTTTAGAGCACTCCGTACCGAGGTCAAATTGAGTCACAATGGTGGAAAATATTACTCTTAGATGGATGATGCTGTCCTTCAGGTGTATCATCTCTGTTCACTCAGGCTTTTAGCCAAAGTGTACTTCGCTATAATATAACCTGCTCAAGATTCCACTGTCTGTCTTAACGCCCTCTGCAGTCACATTTGATGTGTCATTCTGCTTAGTGTTATTCATGGTACAATTTGTCATAGATTGAAAATAATTTCTGTTTAGTTATTTTTTTTTTAAAGCTATAAAGCCAGGTTAAAGCCTTTGTCAGCACGGGGGGAGAAGTGCTGCCACTGACCAGATCTGGGCTTTCACTACAGAGGCTCATGAGACAGGGTAAATTCAAAACAAAATAGCTTTATTTCCTATGAAGTTTACAACCTAAAGAATCAATAATGAATAAAACGTAAATGTTCAGCAACACAAACGTGCAAACAGAGCTACCTGCTCTCAGTCCTCTCCTATAAATTAGTTAAACTAGTACCCTCAACAGCTCACATTTTTGTGAGCACACCTGATCAACTTGTCAAGTAATCATCAAGCCCTCAATGAGTTGAATCAGGTGAGTTTGTCTGTGGTTACATCAAAAATCTGTGCTGTTGGGGGTACTGGAGGACTGGAGTTGGTATACACTGCTTGAAATGAAGGAGGCAGCCACTGATAATGGGTTGTGTCCCAATAACATCTCCTTTCTCCCATAAGTGTGGACTTATTCACTTCCTTTCATGGATTTGAAAGGAAATTACTGTTGAATGTATACTCCTCTAGCCCATGCCTACACCAATTCAATTCTTTTAAACTTGTGGAAATCAGTGAACGAGTGCACACTTGAGGAGGAAGGAGAGATTATGGGGACGCAACCCATGGTGTGGTAGCTGATTGAGCTGTGAGCCACACCCTTAAAACACCCTAGAGTCGATGTCCGAGCCCCCGCAGAAATCTAATTAGCGTTAAAAATAATTACCATAAAATCTGTTAGTTTAAGAGAGATCTGTTGTTTTGCATTGGATGCGTCTCTATCCGGCGATTTCATATCTGCGGTGAAAGGTGACAGAGTTAGAGTGGTGTTTGTCAGACCATGAGACAAAATCCAAACAGTGGCCTACAAACTATTATGATCTCACGAACACATACTGTGCATTTCGGTAGTTTGCTCTAGGACACCCACAGGCCTCACAAGACTCGTCTGAAGGTCCCCGGTACCAGTTGAAAATATTGAAGTATATATAGAGAATGTTTAGTGTCAAAAATATCCTTCAGATATAGGACAGACACTTCAGAACAAACTTCTTTCGATTTTTTTTGTTGTTGTTCCATGTAGTGAATCTGTTATTCAATGCATTTGTATGGGCTAACAGCAGTAAGGCCAAAACCTTTTTCATACTTAATTTAGATATTTGATTTGGAATTTTATCTTTGCTATGACCTTCTTAAAAAAATCCATATAGCTTTGTAGACTCCCACAGCATGAGCGTTCCAGGCTGACTACATGTCTAAAGTTACCCGTTAAGTTTCTACCCCTCAAGGCACCACACCATAAAGGTTGCTTTTTCAGTTCAAGTCTACTTCAGAAGCCCTAACTATAATAAAACACATATTAACCCAATGCCCATTCAAAGAATGAAGTGTACTGCATTTGTCTTCCTTGCAAAAATACTTGGAGGAGGTCAGACTGTTCTCCACAATATCCTCTGTCCATGCTGTGTATTTTGATTCAGAGAACTTTCCCACAATCTAGCAACTACACTGTCGCTCCCTGGCCTTGTTTATGTCTCAGCACACTGTTCTTCCCATGATTACAGCATGTCCAGCTCAAGGAGACAGTGCTATCATTGTTAGTACAACGCAACGGAGGACTAGATTGTTTTCCTCAGGGGGAGGTGAAACAGGCCTATAGGTAACTGTAGTTGGTAATATAATACCATTACACACACACACACACACACACACACACACACACACACACACACACACACACACACACACACACACACACACACACACACACACACACACACACACACACACACACACACACACACACACACACACACACACACACACACACACACACACACACACACACACACACACACACACACAGAGGCAGTGAGGCACACAAACACACACATATGCACACACATACCCACACAGAGAGACACACACACAACCCTATAATAGCGTAGCTTATAATGTCAGGTGGTCCATGTCTAAGTGATGTTTTCCCCATCCTAATGAAAGGCCATGAGAAAGACCTGGCTGTGATAAACACCCATTGTTAGTCTTATGTCTTTAAGAGCAGGTTATTGTGATGATATAATAAATGTGAAAGCTGTGTTTACTTATGGCCTCATTCCCTGTCACAATAGTTGCTCTGTTTCCTTTACCTTGTGACATTACCTATTGCTATCATTTTGTTTGTTTGCTTGTTTGACCCTTCAATTTATAGGGTTAGGGTCAGAGGGCAATGTACTATTGATTTGAGGGTCAGGAAAGAAAACAAATAGATATAAAATTAAGCCAACAGCCATTTGTTTGGTTGGGTACAGAACATCTACCAGGTTTCCTGGTGATCAGTTATGACAATTACTGTGAGTACATGTGTACAAATGTTTCATGTAATGCTTATAAAGGCTTTATAACAGCCTTATATGGTAACCTAGAATGACACTGCATGATTTTGCTCTTTGTGGTTCTATTTTTGGGTCACTGATCATTCATTGGTAAATACTTATATGGAGGCAGAGGATTCTGTTTCACACAGATAGAGGGGAGTTCTATGTTGAATAGTGACAACAGAAACATTAGATCCATCATGGCCGTCGAAGCAGACGGTCAGAGTTCACTTCATCATCCGTTATTTGTCACTCAATGAGGACACTGTCAGAGTATGACATCAAGAAAAACTGGCATCAGGATACCTATTATTGCTCAGAAATAGCCTTGCTATTGTTATTTTACTACAGATCTTTAATTATTACTTTTATTTCTTATTCTTATTTTTTTTAAACTGCATTGTTGGTTAAGGGCTTGTAAGTAAGCATTTCACTGTAAGGTCTACACCTGTTGTATTCGGCACTTGTGACAAATTAAATTGGATTTGATTTGATTTCTCTACAGAGAGAAAAAACACTGGTCTCAACATTAAAACATGTAGAAATATTTTAAAGAACAGATATAACAATTATATTTTGATTACTGTTATTATTCTTTGTAGTAGTGGTGGTAGTATTTCACATTACACACACTTATCTAGATGTACGCATGATATATAGTTTATTAGTCGTATGTAGAGGATACACATGGTATACACTGTCCAATAATTTATCAGAGAAGGGAGCATTGGGGGACAAGTGTAGCAGTATTAGCAATAGTAAATAAGAGTCAGCCTCTTATTTGTGTGTGTGTGTGTGTGTGTGTGAGAGAGAGAGAGAGAGAGAGAGAGAGAGAGAGAGTGTGGATGTGTGATATAGGATAAATTATGCTTAAAGGACAATTATCTTTCGCTAACCCCATCCAGGCAGTAGTAGTGACCTATACAACACACCCCATGCTGCTCAACAAGCCATATATAAATATCCTAATATTACACTTTAGGGAAAGGTTTATGGGTCGTAGTGGGAGCTGTGCTATTGCCGCTCTAGAGCCTGCTGCTCTTAGAATTAACTGGCAATGGGCCATGCCCTCATGATTCTGGGAGATTCAAAGACCAAAGCACCTCCCCTTTAATACTGTCTAAAAGGGAATTACAGCAAGTGACTTGATCATCTCAGACTCTAATTGGCACCAAGGGAAATCCGAACCGGCTGTGCTGAGAGAGTGGATCATTAGCAAATGAGGAAAGTGACAGAATAGATGAAGAACAGTCGGATTAGCCTAGCTGTGTGTGTTCTGTGTGTGTTTTGAGATTGCCTTGGCGATGGCAGAGAACAAATGTGTTAGACTGCGGCTCTATCATTAGAGTGGTGACAGGAATGGGCAGAGGTTCAAATCTGGTGCCTTCATACACATCTTTCTGTCATCCTTAAAGCATGTGAAATCAAATCCCCCTTCTCCCTCTCACTTGGACTGCAGCTAATATTATGGGCTGTTGATATTCTTTTTTCTTTGGGCAAGATGATGCTGTAGATGACTGCTTTTGGGTTAGATGACGATATTGACTTTTTGTCTAGAAGGTTCTGCAGGTCTATTCTTTGGGAGTGTTGACTTTTGAGACCCTGTCTATTTTAAAACAATGACAGAGATATACAGTACTTTGTGTAAGAGAAGGGGGTAGAAAGAAGTTATTATTTTGGTAAAAGTGATTTTAGAGACCAATTCAAGTAATGGAAAGATAGAAAGAGATCCATTGAGACAGGGAAGATAGCATCGAGGCATAAGTTATTTTGGTGTTCCACAACACAGTCTGACAGGTTTGCAATTCTGCTCATATGAGATTTTACACATCAATGGCTACCCCATTGCCTTTCGTCACTCCTACACAACGCTTGTCGCTCAGTGCAGGCGGAATCATTGCTCTGTCTGACGTAAGACCCTGATAAGATTTTGATTAGTCATTTCAAACTGTAACGATCAATTATGAAAAAGCAGGCTATCTCACCCCATGACCTAATCAATTTTTATTTCTTTAAGTTCAATCCATCCTCTCTTAAAAACAATCACATCATGATACACTGGTTGTCAGTTCTGAAACTCTGTGAGTGACAATCTCTTTGATGAAGAGTGTGAGATAGGATGCTTGTCTTGCTGGCATCAAGTTAGAAAAGTAAATCAAGTTAACAGCTCTTTTGATTCAGTAATTGAATTCCAATTTTGACGAGAACACAGGTTTGACAGATGACTACACTGGCCTTACTGGTATTTCAAAACCTTTAGAGGTGAAGGGTTAACACTTACAATTACATTCTTTTCTCGCTTGTGGTGCAGAGTTACAGCACCAAAACACAGGTGCAATGAATGAACTCAGAGGTGTGTATATATACCATATTTGTGGATGTTTGTGTGAATCTCACTTTGTCTTGACAAAGGTCTCTGACCGAAACATTGATAATAGATTCTGCAGAGGAAAAAACAGGAGACTTTGTATTTCAATGCCAACTAAAGGATCCCTGTACCAGTAATGACAAATATAATATTCAGGTTCCGGTAGAGATATTGTTGAATGTATAGTCTGTACAATTTCTCTACTGCTATGCAATACTAGTTTCAGTAAGTAACAAAACAAACTTGCATTTACAGTTTCTAAAACATTGGCTCAATAATAAACTGTTTTCTACTTTTACAACACCCTCAGCAAATACTTGTCACATGCTTCTTAAACAACAGCTGTAGACTAACAGTGAAATGCCGTGACTAAGATAGAGAAACTCCTATACAAAATGTCTTTGGTATGTGTATACACTTAAAAAAGAAGGGTTATATCGCTTGCTTCATCTATGGAACCCCCAAAAGGTTCTATATAGAACTTTTTTCTATGAGGGGAAGGTAGGTGTGACCTGTCTTATATAACCTAAAAGCTATACATTAACACACAAAACTAGACATCTTCAAGTAGGCCCACCTTCCTTTATAGGCTATAAACAGATCAAACCTAGACTAGATCTATATCCCCAACTTGCTTTCAGTCAATAGCATGAATAGTCGTCACAGAGTAGCTAAGGTAGGCTATAAAATTGACAGTGCTTATTTGTGAAATATTTTTTTTTCCTTTTCTGATGTGAATACAGAAAAAGTGGAAGGTGAAAACTCCTCTTTTCCACCACCCCCAATCCCAAGACAGTGGTTTACAGTGGAGGCTATTATAAGGAGTCATTTAAATACTTTGATGACTGACATTTCAGGCCAATATGTCACATTACATCTTATATGGAGAAAATACTCTGATGAAGTTATAGGCTTCAGGGTTCAAAATTGTAACCTTACTATTTTTCTAGATGTCCTATCCATATGGGTGGGCTTACGGAACAAACAGGATAGGCTACTTTTCAAGAAAGCATAAAGTTAGATGGAGTGAGCACTGCATAGATGTTCAATCACAGCTACATTTGTACTACATTTTTATCCTATCCTCATCAGACGTATGGTGACGTGCATAACAGCGCTCCGCCAGGTTGCCTTCTGTCTATTGACAGTCAGCGACTGCGCAAAGCTAACTTGTAGCCTACTACCTAAGGTGGGAGGACTTCGGAGGAGGGTACGGTATTGACTCCCTCTACTTAAATAAGAGATTGCACATAGAAGTGGAGGGTATGGGGGACTGAACTGCATCCAATAACCCAACATCACGGAGGGAATTCCCTGACGAGAACGCACTAAACGCAATTGGAGTGAATGGGAAAATACACTGTCAATGGGTAGATAGCCGGTATATCGCGTTATTGGACCTCAGTAAAACACATATGCCAGTTTTCTCTTCGCCATCCAGAACCTTGGTTTGGTGACACACTCTTCGTTCGTTCATTCTCTGGATTTCGTTGCCTGCCCCGTGAGGAGAAGAGTAACCTTCATAATGAAGTTCAAGCCGAACCAGACCAGAACTTATGATGGCGAGGGCTTCAAGAAACGAGCGGCATGCTTGTGCTTCAAGAACGAACGTGAAGAAGAGGTATAACGTTAGATGGTTATATTTCTCATTGACAGTTCAGGGGACCGATGCTGTCCTGTCTTTAAACCAAACCACTGTTCTCGGCTATATCCTACACTTGTCAATATTTTATCTATAATTGCCTATTGCAATAGACTTAGATATGGTTTCACTGTGGTTTTACCACTTAATTCATCAGAAAATGTCGATGTGCGGGGGCTGTCTTGGCGTGTCAGAAAGAAATGCTTCTGCGGGTTTTTAAAACCTAATGATTAGAGATGTAGGCTTGATGTTAAACAATCAAAAATCAACAACAGGAGTGTTATAGTCTATTTATACGCTTTTTTTATGGTCCTACGTTCCATAGCTTTAGTAATACATCCTTGGTGGTGTTGTGTGACTGCCCGCGGCTATCCAGTTTGGGCTAGTTTGAGAGCAAAGCGAGGGGGGCGAGGCGCTCTGTTGCATGTTTCATTTGACGGGCGGGACGTCAGTCCAGCCGTTGCTACATTGTATGACGATACTTCTGTACTAATGCATACGAGTTTAAATACTAGTAACAATATCACCGTTATCATTTTACACATTATAATCTCTGCTGCCTCATAAAAATGAACTGAAAATGCGTTATTGATGAAGTGGCCATTTTGTAAGACAGGTTTTCAGTATCATAGGCTAAAACCAAAGGTAGTCTACTGAAAAGTAGTCTCTATCAATGCTTTGTTTTTATATTTCTGGTTTGAGAGAATATCTGTAACAAATTGCTGTCGTCCTAGACACATGCCCCTCGTAATAGTTTCTGGTTTTTAACGGGCTTCACCATGATAGCCTACGCACCACCATGATGCAAGCGCTCACCGTCTATGTTTTAACAAAATGGTCTATCTACCCCAAGTCAATTTCCACGAAATTATAACAACATATAGTACTCCGTACACACATGTTTTACATTGTATTAAATGGGAAGCAAATGTTTAAATTTAATAGGCTATATTGTTGTGCATGTGTCATTTCAGTCAATATAGCATGCTCCAATTGTTTCTGCCTAGGTCTATTTAAGTGTTTAAACCACAATTTATACAGATATGACTTAGACCTACTACCGTAACAAGTTAAATAGGCCCAATTTATCATATCCAAAATCTAAGGACCTATTCCATTGTTATGTGTTACTATTTTATTTAAACTGCATTGTTGGGTAGGGCTTGTAAGCAAGCATTTCACGGTAAAGTCTACACCAGTTGTATTCTGCGCATGTGACAAATACAATTTGATTGATTTGATTTGTTGTCATAGGAGACTTAGTAAGCAAATGATGTCATTTTTCAGTGCGTGAACTAAAGTCGAGAAGACTATTAAGGTTGCTCATTAATGTAAAAGTGGTGATGCTTTTCATTTCTTACTGAGCCACACGCCTTGTTTATGAACAGCTCCTACATTTGGATTTGTACTGTCTGATAGAAATCCAAATTTGTATCAGACAGTTCAAGACACGGCAGCCTGTGACTTCCCCTGCACCACTGTTATGCAATATATAAGCTGCAGACTTTATCTGTCTGTCTGTCATTAAGAACTCTATCAGAGCACTCAAGTATTTGTAACACACACACACACACACAGAGAGAGAGAGAGAGGTGGCCTGAAGGAGAAACTGTTGTCCCTGAAGACTGCAGGAGCCTTGTTCTCTCCCTCGTGTATAGCCGGTTCTTTCAGGAAACAAGGAATAGAGATATATCAGTTTGCTGTGTGTCAGTGTGTGCTGTGCCATAGGCACATTGCATTGTGGTAGAGCAGCTGGGTAGCTGGAAGGCTTTCTCACTGAGTTATATTAATGAGACTGCCCAATCTCAGTCTCAATGCTGCATCCCAGTCTCCCCTTTGATTTTTACTTGTGAAGTATTTATTAACAATAGTAATTACCTACACATACAATCTTGCAGCTGACGTTTCATTTGTGATGCTATAAAACAAGTAAACCTTTGTGTAATATCTTAGCGTGTTTTAATATTTAAGATACCTGTGGTGGAACAAATGGAGACCATCTTCAATCACCCACCTGTGTCTCTGGTCAAGGGTATTGTTAGATCAAGAAATGCTTCGTCTGTGTCTGTTCAACTGTTACTGAGCTGTTGTAATGCATAGAGCCCATCCCCAGGAACATCTTTACAGAGTTTGCTCTGGGTCTGTCCAGCTACTCTGTCGTACTTGCATGCACTCGTACTTGAATGCACTCGTTAAGCCTGAACAGGAGAAAAGCCTCTGTGGCTCCTGTGTGGCCAATACTGTCTTTGCAAATGCCACCTCTTTGTGCCAATCCCATGCTGTTGAGTCCCTGAAGGATTGTGGCCTATCTGTATCTGAAGATCTTGTCTCAACCTGCTTTGGTCAGATCTCAGCAATCAAATCTCAATCCCCTTTGTGGAGATGGAACAAAAATACACACACACACACACACACACACTCACACACACTTGAGAGGGCCTGAGTAGGTTAGTAGGAACTCTGTGTGATGTCAGAGACTTTGTTTAAGGAATGGAAAAGGAGAAAGATGAACCCTCTAGGGTCAGGTGTTCAGTGACAAGGTTTAAAGTCCAACAAGGGAAAAGAGGAACATTACATCCTTCAGGGCCAGTGGGTGGGTCATTTGCCTCCAACAACAGTAGAGACTAGAAGAGCGTTCATGCCGGAGGGTAGGAGCGATCTGTTATGGGTGCCTTCATCCAGCAATGGGTGTCATCCTGAGACTGTATTACAGTACATTGTGTCTTTTCAGTCCACTGTGTCACTACAAGACTAAGGGTTTGTTGACACTTGGTAAAGTTGAAGTACGGTGTATTGCTGGTCTGGATGGGCTAAAGGGTAGCCTGTTACTAGGCAAATGATGTTGCCGTACTTGTACATTGCTAGATAGGAGTCAAAGCTGTATTGAATGTGTGTGGTCTGGAATTGGCATATATTTGGGCTTAGTTTTTTTTTATACCGACTAGGCTGAAAGTAGTTTTATTTGGTGTAAAACAAGGGGCTGCAAACTTCCGTATGTTGACTTCATAGGTCTATTTTGGTTATGACTAATCACTCTCCTAATGCAATACTTCAGTCTAAAACTTCAAACCTCCGTAGGCTGGCATGTGGCCACAGGCGTGTTGCTCGTGTTGCTCCTCCGAGAAAGTAAGTGTTTATTTCCTCCCTGAGATTCCTGGCCTGTTTAGCAGGCTTACAAAACGCACTGGAATCTCGCTGGGAGACGCTGCTCTATTCCCTTTGCCCCTCCATCTGCACCTGACCTTTGACCTATCTAATATGTTGGTGTGGTGTGTTGCTGCTCGCTGTGCCGAGTGTTCCTCAGTGCCATGATGTTTCAGTGGGACATACCTTGTTAGCCTAAGCTGTTGACATAAATGACATGAACAATGTTTTGTATATTGCATGAATTTGTATGAGGTGCTGACAAGCCTTATGTCTTTCCTGGAAAGAGTTAAATTCATTACAGTTCATATCCAACCACATTTTGAGCAAGAAATAGAACAAATAGTACTTAAAGTGAGGCAAAAATAACACTGGCAGGATGTAGTCTAGCTAGCTTTGTTTTGTAAACTCCACGGTAGACACTGTCAAACGCAGTGACATCCCTGAGCTGCTTAAAGCCTTGCCCCCAAAAACATATTTGCAAAGGCCCACAGCAGAGCCCCACCCCCATATATAAACACAGACAGTACCCCCCCCCAACACACACACACACACAAGTGTACACACACACTTGTGTACACACACGTACACTCACATTCTGAAGCGCTAGCAGTCTGTTATAAATAGGTTAGTAGGTTCATTCTATCTCCATGGTTTATGGCTTTAGGGCTCATACTGTAGGGTACTAAGCAGACAGTCTGGTCTACCCCGCTGCTTCAGTTGGATCCCCTCATCTGTATGTGGCGCCCGTAAATATAGCTAACCGTCCCACTCCCTGTCCACCCTCCATCCCCTCTTAGCCCGGGACGAGCCAGATGAGATGTCGGCTCTGGCCTGGGAACATAACGTGGTGACCCAGAGTGGAAGGGTGACACATGTCGTATCCACTGTGTGGCCTCTCTTGGCCACTTGACTTGTCACTGCCTGGCTCCTGGCTCGGACAACAACGAGTCTGCTCCAACAATCCCACAATCCCATTAGAGCAGCACAGAGGAGTGTCAAAGCCGAGCTGCTAGCTGGTATTACATGGTTGTCAGGCTGACACACTGGTCCCGTATAGAGGGGTCTGGATGGGGAAAAGATGGAAGGTGAAGCCACACAAGCTGCTTCTGACGCTGGATCACTGTCGTCTGTTGTATTCGACTGACTTGAGTTGGATGTTTCCTCAGCATGGTGAAAGAGACAACTGAGCAACTACGAGCCCCATAGATCATGAGTGTGTGTGTGTGTGTGTGTGTGTGTGTGTGTGTGTGTGTGTGTGTGTGTGTATATATTGCATCATGAAAATGCAGATACAGGCTCATTCAATCTGTAGGGATCGTTGTACACGGCAGACTGTGGTGTAATTTAAGCTCAGGCACCTGCTTCGATGCGCCCAAAAGGACCTGATCCGGGTCAATCGATCAGCAAAGGTGGAGCATAGGGGCCTGTGATGGAGCATAGGGGCCTGTGGTGGAGCATAGGTGCCTGTGGTGGAACAGTGGGCCCTGTGGTGGAACAGTGGGCCCTGTGGTGGAGCAGAGGGCCCTGTGGTGGAGCTGGACTCACAGAGCTATTGTGTTTTCTCTTCCAGGTGTTGCTGGTGAGCAGCAGTCGGCACCCGGACCAGTGGATCGTCCCAGGTGGAGGGATGGAGCCGGAGGAGGAGCCCTGTGGCGCAGCAGTCAGAGAGGTGTTTGAAGAGGTGAGTTCACCTCTCATCATCATATAAAGGAAAGATCCAACCATTTTGAAACATATATTTTTTTTGGCATCTCTGAGCGATGTTCTATCAATTCCCGGGGTCATTTCATGTTTTCATATAATGAAAAACTTTCAGATGCACATAAAAATAAAAGAATGACCCGGGAGTCGATAGAGCATCGCTCAGAGATGCACAAAAACAATATCACATTCAGAATGGTTGGATCTTTACTTTAATCCAATCAATCATCACCATAATCATCAGTGATGATGAAATTTAAATTAATCACAAAGTGGGTGTATAACTAATAGCTTCAAGTCATGCAGTGATCATGTCATCTATATGAGTATCAAACTCTGGCCCCTGATTTGTCATTTAAAAGGCAATGTGCAGGAATGTCTGTAGGCCCTAAATATTCTCATATACACTATGAGAGAGATAGACACCCTCTATAATTCACCACTGCCTTCCTTGCGGCATGTGACTGACCTTGTCAATGTCCTGGGATGTCTCAATGGCACTTCACAGCATGTCCTCTCCAAAGTGGCTTCACAGCTAAAGGGTTCAGCTCTGAGAGACTTGATGTACGCAATGATTGTGGGGGACGGGAACTCACTTATGACATGACACAATTTGGAGGTACATTTTAGTGGGTCCAAGGTGGGTTTGTAGAGAAGGGGTCAGAAGGATTTGGTTCGGGTAGTGACTGAGGAGCTCATGGTATTCCAAAGGTCCAGCTGGTGGGAAACCTAACGTACTTGGGTACGTCAGCAGGCTAAACTTGGCTCCCTGCTGGATTCCAGCACATTCACAGGTCCTAAAGCCTGTCCAGTGGACGTGGGCAGATTCTTTGTGAAGCTTGATAAAGTTGAAGGAAGGGGAATAGGGGATGTGTCTTTTTGGAAACGGTAACCTCTCTGATTTTGACCTCTAAATATACATCAGAACTGGGTGGGTTTGTGTTGTGATATTCAATCACATTATATTGGTCAATGTTCTGATCACACACACTCTTCACATCAACACACACACACACACGCTCTCTCTTCACATCTCAACACACACTCCTAACTCCAGTCGAAGGTTTTCATTCTAAACCCCCATACAGTATTGTCAAGAATTGGATTTCTACTTTCCTTTTTAATCTAACACAAGTGTTTTGGTTTGTCAAATTGCCAAAGGCCCAATACTGTCATCTCACATCCCCCTAATGCCTCTCTCCCCTCTCCCACCAGGCAGGAGTGAAAGGCAAGTTGGGACGTCTCCTAGGTGTGTTCGAGGTAAGGCGTGACTCTGGGCTGACAGTAATTCTAAGACAGTTACATTTTTACTCCCTGAAAAACTGTCATTGCTATCTTAGTGTAAATTGTCACATGAATGAAATTCAAGAATAGAAAATGAGTGGATTTGGTTGATGCCTAGTCAAGGGTTGACAAACTACCCTAAAGCATGTGCACCCTCTGAAAGCAGCGTTTTTTTTCTTGAGGTGCCACAGGTAGAGGTTCTTCCAACCTGCATTTTGAAATGTAGTTGTTTTCTTTTTAACTTTACAGCAGAATCAAGACCGAAAGCACCGAACGTACGTTTACGTATTGACCGTGACGGAGACATTGGAAGCATGGGAGGACTCGGTCAACATAGGTGAGTTTATGGTCACATGACATCAGGACTTCAATGTCTCGTATAATAATCTGTTTTTCCAGGAAGGATGTTGCCAGTACCAACAGGCCTCACAGACTAAACAATGAAATCCCAAAATGGCCTGGGATTGCAGAAAACAAGCAACAAACAAGTTCAATATTTTTCCAATAATATCCGGCTTCACCTAATCTAAAGTTTGGAGTCATAACACATCAATTCCAAAGTGGCTAATTAGGACTCAACTTATGCTGCTAACAGCATGGACTAAAATAGCTGGTAAAAGGTAGAGTAAAATGTGAAAGTGCGATTGGATTACTGAGCAGGTCATCTATCGCAGGCATTCCCAAACAGACCTCGACTCACCACTGACTGCACCGAACAGTGTGACCTAACCTCTGAAATCCATTAAACATCCTTTAGACTTCATCAGTCTTTTTCCTGAGTGGCTGGAGCTTTTTGTCCTTATTGATCTTACAGTAGGCAGTATATCAGCCTCAGTCTTTCTTTCGCTTTTGTTTACCGACATAACCGCACCAATATTTGTTCCTTTGCACTAATAATCCTCATTCCTGTTAACACAGGATTACCAAACATGGGCTATGACTTGTTCCTCAAAAAGAATGGTGTGAAAGCATGCCACTGTGATTGACCTTTCCTTTAAATGAGCTCATGTCTATGGCCTCATCTTCACGCAATAACACTGTAGCTGTTAGAGATAATCAATGTATTCTGATAACATCTATTCTGGAAACATGTATTCAAAATGGCTATTAGCACCCTTCACAAGACTTTAGGTAGGTTGAAATTAATAGGGGCATTTTGAATGTTTAGACGACAAACAGGGCGTGTTTGCAGATTGGTAAGGGGATACCAGAATATTTTATTGACAGTGCCACATGGGGTTGATCCAGATCCCATTTCTTTGTGAGAAGATCCCCACCCCTCAAAGGGCAAATGTCACACTAAGTTCATGTAGAAAACCCCAGTAGTTCTGAACGCTGACTGGTTATTGGGAGTGTATTAAAGACATGCTCTGGCACTTTGGCGAATAGCAAGTATTAATCGCTTTGGGCCAGTAAACAAAAGGTCTCTGGTTTGAATAGTTTTTATGAAACCCTTAAATCAAGTTAACAGTTCATAGGTGTTATTCAATTTCAAAATGACTCAGGACAATGCCACTTTCAGGTGATTGGTGTATAATGTCCACTGCTTGCCCCCACTGGTGGTCAACAGAAGGAGTGATTCACACTGTCTCCCCCCTGCAGGTCGTAAACGGGAGTGGTTCACAGTGGACGAAGCCATCAAAGTTCTGCAGCACCACAAGCCGGACCACGCTGAGTACTTGAAGCGGCTTCATCTCAGCTGCTCTCCAACTAATGGGAACTCCCTGCTCCCCAGCCAGCCCCCTAATGACAACTTCCCCCGTTACGGCCCCCCCACCACAGGATCTGTTCTGGGCCCCTCGCGCAGATAGGACTGGCCCCTTCCCACACCTATGAACTGTCTTCTACCTGTACAGATACACTGAAAACTGACATTTTGCATGAATATATGAATCCTCAGAGTCACGGCTCACACCACATGTATGTAAATTACTGTATACTTGGACAAACCAAAGCCATACTTGGAACTGTGTCTGGATGATTCAGTTAAGGAATGCCTTTCAGTAACTTCTTTTAGAATGTTCTATTGGGGTCAATTGTATTATTATTTTCTTACATAAATAAGTAAATCACACAACATGGCTGCCACAGAAAAGGGGTCATTGGCTGACAATAGGATGGAAAATGGCAGTGTCATTGGACCTCAGGAGCTGGCGCAGTATTGACAACAAGAGATGCTACCTCAGTTGGACGAGCACTGGAAGGATGTCTTAGCACGGTGTCAGGTTCCCTTTGGCTGGTGTTTAACCTATACAAACAAACTACAGCTCAAAAATATGACTGTCTATCTACTTCAAGTAGTACCATAATGTGTGGACAGAAGACAAGGGCTCACTATTGTCCCTCCCCCTTCACCTCAGTACTTGGTGCCCTTCTTCACGTTTAGGTGTAAAAACAACACCTTTTGTATTTCTAATATGGGGCATTTCACATTTAATTGCCTTTAATTGTGTTGCCTTGATTGTCATCAGTTTTTTTCTCCATCTATCATGAATAACAATAATTTGATATACTAATTTAATTATTAACCCCCGCCCCATATATGATCTGGTCAATCTTCATAATAGTCTCTTTACTAGTTGAAGGCAGGCCCTCTTTAATATAATAATATCTATATTTCATTCCATTGCCACAAATGATGTCTCCTCAATGCTGAGATAATGTACCTTAATCCACACTTGTGCATCTTGTCTGACCACTGAATGAGGATTGAACCCCCCCACACAGGGGACGTGTAAATACTTTGCTGCAGAGAAGTGTTATGTGTCTGGTTAACAGAAATGCAAACATATCAACTTTTCTCCTCCATATTTGCGATTGTTTTTCTAATGTTGTAAAAATAAAAGTGTGTTTCATGGAGAAATGCGGTGCCATGTAGTGAAGGTGTGACAGTAAAAATGTCCCTCCTTTCAGTTCCACCTAAGAACAGAGATGAGATGACATGGAACAACGAATAGGGAAGTTGTCTGAACGAGAAAGGGAATGGATGGAAATGAGTGCTTTCAGTGTTAGATTTATGGTGTAACGACACTGGTGGTTAGGCTGAACATGGAAATGTTCTTACGATGGACATGGATGTGAGATATTGTAGTTGAGAACACACTTGTAAATTGTAATGCTTTACTGGAGATTACACAAACATAAGTGGTTTCACTTTTTAATCTTATCACTCAACCACTATCTCACCCATACACCCAGCATTAATTTTATCACAAGAATACCCCTCTGAGGCAGACATTGTCAAATACACACCAGTATGTCAACTTTCAAATACTTGAGGTATTGCAGGGTGGGTGGAGTTTGTACTTTTGGGATTATTCCACTGGTTCCATTTTACTAGGCAAGCTAAATCAAGAGCACTGTATTTTACTTGACCAAGGTCTGCCATTGTGGATAATGCATGTTTTAATTTGAGCTCATGCTTCATCAAAGCAGTTTTTTGGGAGGGAGTGTTTAGGCGCCAGTAAATAACTGAAGACAGGGTTAAAAGATGAAGGTGGGATCTATTGGGAATTTGATATTGACCCTTCTTAAAATCTGTTGCATGAAAAGATATCACCGGCCTGTCTGATTGGACAGTCATCTGGCTGGTTCAGTCTTTCTATAAAACCTGTCATTGGATAATGTCTGCCACTTGGTCAGACTACATGAGTTGTTTGTTGCATACATTGTGTCTGTGTGACAAATAAATATCGATCCTGTGCCAAATGATAAATGTTTGATATAATTGGCCAGGCAGAATGATAGTCAAAATCTACTTACTCTATCCATGTCTAATACATGATAATAATTGGTACATTTGGTAAAGTTCTAAGGATTTCAAAAAAATACATGGTTAACCAGTTTTATTTTTTATGGATAGAATAATTTATGGAGATTGGATTGATGCATACTGATACACTACTTTCAGGAAGGAAAGTAAGGACATTAATGCTATTTGTTCTGAATTGCGAGGACCTTTTTTTTTTTTTTTTTTCTTGCGGGAAAAATGTGCAAATGTACAGCAGCTGTAGTTTTATTTTGAATG
Organism: Brachymystax lenok tsinlingensis; assembly: GCA_030435695.1. Taxonomy (NCBI): domain Eukaryota; kingdom Metazoa; phylum Chordata; class Actinopteri; order Salmoniformes; family Salmonidae; genus Brachymystax; species Brachymystax lenok. Next base: position 14,959,089 of record CM059783.1, on the reverse strand, counting down.
AATAACCCCCCATGGACACTTATTACTGACACTAAACAGTCCCTGTTTAATGAATGGGTGGGGGACTGCTGTGAATGTGTGCTGATCAATTCAGATTTGATTTGTTCCAGGCACTCTCTCACTAAGGTGTCTTGAGGCACTCACTTGTTTATCAATGCAAACAGAATTTCCTTTATGATCATATCAACAGTGAATTTCCTTTATGATCATATCAACAGTGAAATTGGATAAAGTGGATTGAAGACTATTCTGTATGGAATAATATTTAATTAAAAGGGAATTACTTGACTCCAGCCTGTCTGTACTGTATCTACTCATTTTGTTCAGTGTTTCTCCAGTCTTTTGGTACATTGTTGGTGCATGGTTGTGTGAGGGGGGTGTTAGTGGGTGGGTCAGGTGTTACTTTGTGTTCGTTTTCCAATAAAAAGACAGTATAGAACAGGAAGTCCACAAGGATGCTGCATGGAAACAGACACAAGATGACTGCTCCAGAGCACTTAGGAGGGGTGCATGAGACTTACTGGCCTTCAATATTTTTAAGGTTGTTGAAAAAATGATAGGCTACAGCCCAATGAACTGAAAATGATTTTGGAAAAAAGTCAATCAAATTCTATTTCTAAAGCCATTTTTACATCAGACATCACAAAGTGCTTTATAGTAAGGTGTCTGCTCATGTAACTACCATGTACAATGAGCAAAAATATAAACAGAACATGTAAAGTGTTGGTCCCATGTTTCATGAGCTGAAAAAATATCCCCGAAATGTTCCATACGCACAAAAACCTAACATCCCTGTTAGTGACCATTTCTCCTTTGCCAGGATAATCCATCCGCCTGACAAGTGTGGCATATTAATAAGCTGAATAAACAGTGATCATTACACAGGTGCACCTTGTGCCGGGTACAATAAAAAGCCACTCTTAAAATGTGCAGTTTTGTCACACAACACAATGCCATAGATGTCTCAAGTTTTGAAGGAGCGTGCAATTGGCATGCTGACTGTAGGAATGTCCACCTAAGCTGTTGCCAGAGAATTTAATGTGCCACTTGGGGGCCTCCCGGGACCCGGGTTCGATCCCAGGCTGTGTCACAGCTGGCCTCGACTGGGAGACCCATGAGGCAGCACACAACTGGCCCAGCGTCATCCGGGTTAGGAGAGGGTTTGGCAGGCCGAGATTTCATTGTCCCATTGCGCTCTAGCGACTCCTGTGGCGGGCCGGGCGCATGCATGCTGACAGGGTTGCCAGGTGTACAGTGTTTCCTCTGGCACATTGGTGCTTCCGGGTTAAATCGGGCATTGTGTCAAGAAGCAGTGCAGCTTGGCTGGGTCGTGTTTCGAAGGACGCACGGCTCTCGACCTTTGCTTCTTGGGGAGAATTTTTTTTAATAAAAAAAGATACATTTAAAAAATATATGTCTCGGAGGCCGGATTGAAGTACTTTGCACCCTTGGGTTAGGGTATGGGCAGGGATAAGCTATGGACAATGAACACAATTGTATTTTATCGCCATTCATCTGCTGCCATCACCTCATGTTTCAGCATTATGATACACAGCCCCATGTCGCAAGAATCTGTACTCAATTCCTGGAAGCTGAAAATGGCCCAGTTCTTCCATGGCCTGCATACTCACCAGACATGTCACCAATTGAGCATGTTTGGGATGCTCTGGATCAACGTGTATGACAGCGTATTCCAGTTTCTGCCTAGATCCAGCAACTTCGCACAGCCATTGAAGAGGAGTGAGACAACGTTTCACAGGCCACAATAAACAGCCTGATCAACTCTATGCAAAGGAGATGTCACACTGCATGAGGCAAATGGTGGTCACACCAGATGCTGACTGGTTTTCTAATCAATGGCCCTACTTTTTTTTTAAGGTATCTGTGACCAACAGATGCATATCTGTATTCCCAGTCATGTGAAATCGATAGATGTAGGGCCTAATGAATTTATTTCAATTGACTGATATCCTGATATGAACTGTAACTCAGTAAAATCTTTGAAATTGTTGCATTTATATTTTTGTTCAGTATGGATAATCTGAAGGCTACCTACCTCTGTTTAGGTGTCCCAGGTATCTTTGATGCTGTAGCAGTGTCTTCAGGTGCACAGGGTCAGAGACAGACTGAACACACTCCTCCAGGTCAGAGAAGGCAAGGCTGAGACAAGATGCTGTCTGAAGGTGAGAGAGGAAAACTTAAGGAGAGTGCAGTCCAATCCCAAATCAACCCCTAGCTCCTACCCACTGGAAACACGTGGATGTTCAATCCATTGATTCATTTATTAAAGGGGGTTCATTCATAACAGTTATTCATTCATAACTGTAAATGCAACATTTTTCACATTTGAATTGATAGGATGAAGATGCAGTCATATCAGTACCTGTGTAAAGCTGGGCACCGGCAGCAGCTCCTCCAATCTGGAGAAAAACACCCACACCAGAATCTGCAGTGCTGTGTCATACTTAGTACCGTACTGCACTGGGAACACCTCCTTTAATGAAAATGTAGAGAGCCATTACACAGTCAGGTGAATGGTCTTGCCTTTGACACTTGTTATCATCAATAAGCATTAGTTTAATAAAATACTTATTTTATCCATTTGCACAAATATTCTTGATATTTGTCACAGTACCCAACTTGACACACAAATCACATGCTTGGGAGCAATACATTTAATTTCTGGTTGCATGCCTGCCTGCTTGCTCTTCAGGCATTCCAACACTTTTGCTTGTTATTACACAGAACTACCCAACTGTGGTATAGAAATCATAAAGTGTGACTGAGATTCAAATGGTATTAGTAATTGACAGGTGTTATACAGGTGTTGTATATCAGAAATGATCAGATAGTAAATGGAAACAATGTAAAATATATACATATATACTTAGGGGGGCACTTGGCCTATCATCAGGGGGTACTTGAGAGTACTCAGAGACCATAGGCCGACTGGTAAAATGCACGAGGGGGTACTTCAGGGGAATTGCGGGCACAGCAAAATTCAGTTGGTGGTACAGTAACCAATAAAGGTTGGGAACAACTGATCTACAACAGGGATGGGCAATGTTAATGGGGGCCCCCCAAAAAATGAATAAATAAATTTGGCACTCATGAGGGGCTGCAGTGGTTTGCCAACCCACAAGTGCAGTCAGTGCACTTTGGGGGTCTTAAGTGAAGTTGTCCCCCCCACCTTGCAAGCAAAACATTTTAGCAGCCCCCCTCTTGACGGCAAAGAGGACATTAAAGTTTGAGTTAATTTCCTGCAATTCTACACATTTTGCCATGGGCCAGAGAGAAGATTTTGTAATTGTATAACTAATTTCATGCAATTCTGATCATTTTTTCAAATGGAGCAGCCTGGTCTCAGGCTAGATGTAACATAGTAAATGTAAATCTGAGACACTCAAATTAGTATGATATGTTATATTTGGAATGGTATGATTACATAAGACAGGTTACTTAAGACAAGAACAAAAGGAGGGTGGTTGGTTGGGGTGGATTGGTGGGCGTATAGCTTTAGAAACTTTTCAACTACTTGCACGTTAGCTAACCCTTCCGCTAACCCCTAGCCTAGCTAGCGTGAGCCACCTAGTTAGCGTGAGCCACCTAGTTAGCGTCAGCCACCTAGTTAGCGTCAGCCACCTAGCTAACGACAATCACAACAAATTGGAATTCGTAACATACCATAATTTAGCAAATTAGTTTCATACAAAAGAAATGGATGGACATCCACAAATTAATACATACCATACTAAACATAGCATATCATACTAAATGGAATGTCTTGAATTTACATACATAATAATACAAAATGCTCTGAGCCTAGGTTGGGCAGAGAGTTACATTTACAGTTTTACAGCCAATTTCCTGCAATGTTTTTACATTTTGCCATAGAGTGGAGACATGTTTGCAGTTTTTTTATATGATATCTGATGATCGTTGGGGGCCGGTCGATAATTCGACCATGATTAGGTAGCTGGGCGCTAGACTAACTAACCAATCTAATCTAAATTTTGCTGGCATGAAATAACTGAGTGACAGTCAGTAACTGACATAAGAGAAAAACTGCTGATGCACAACAAAATTTCGAAATAGCACCTTGTGTATTGTACTAGTACTACTATCAACAGTAAATTGAGACCCTGACAGTTCCTAAAAAAAAAGTGTGGTTGGGGGGAGACTTATCCGCGGGCCTATAAAGTGGAGGGCGCCAGTTGTCCATCACGGATCTACAAGGGTTGCTATTTGCCAGAGTTGGCCTTGTAGCCTATCGACGATAACATTTTGGCATTCTTCCCAGCGTGTCCTCGCTTCCTTATTTGTAAAATGATATTACAGGTGTCGACTATACAGACCACACCCCAGTGGCAATGAACTCAACTGTCTCACTTGCACCGGAACGGACTCACCCGAATACTTCACTGTTCGGGAACACCGAGTCACTGTGTATGAACGAATCGGGAAAGGACGATAGTGACACTTTTTATGAATCTGCGGGCTATTTTATGGAATTATACGTTTGGAGAGCTACAGAATCATGGAAGCGCCGCAATTTATGAAGTCCGTTTTACCTGCGCTAGACTCATTCACACTTGACGCAGATGACACGAGTTTGGCATTACCACCAGAGGATAATACAACGACTCTTTCAACCGTCCGGAGTTTTCGTGTTCAGCAACAAGTGCAGCTCACACTTGCTCGTAAGGGCAAAAAGACAACGTCCAATGGTAAAATAGTAGTTTACAAATGTGTTTTCATTGAGTCTGCACGAATAAACAAGGTCTGTAAGATGAGCCTATTCAAATCGACAAGGGAATTTGAAGGTGGGGGGGGGGTGTTTAGTCATAGTCTACCAGGAAATACAGGACGGGTCGAAACCAGATGCAACCAAATGGACATGCAGGCCTAGTCATTGGTGTCAAATTCTTAGTGACATTGTATTTGTCATGATGTTTGCAATCATGTCAGAAAACGATTATATACAATCTCCTCTAGCCTACTGTATTTGCAGTCCTCCCCATTTACCTTTACAATATGAGAGGGCGTGTGTCCAAATGGTAAATAGGGAATTGGTGCGATTGCATGATCCTTCTGAACACATGTGGTTTATCTTTCAGGTAGTCTTCATCTATCCAGAAAGCCACCAATTATGACCGGTTCCAGAGATGGAACCTTGTCTAACATGAAGGTAAGGCCTGTCCTATAATACACACACACAACCCACTATCCACAGTCACAGGTGCTTTAGCCTCCCTGAAGTTAAATCAGAGAGCCTGAATGTTAGAATGAACAGTTACGTGATTCAACTCTGGAGCAAGGGACTTCAGCCTGCATGGCAGTCAAGTGCAATGTGTCTGGAGGATACGTGAAGTGGTTTAAAATTATACTTTTTTTTAAAACTTGAATTCCATAGTTAGTGGGTCACTGAGGTGATGAACTTCACAAGAAACAGCAGGAAAATGAGATGTTATCTATTGCCCCTAAAATAAACTGTAGTCTGTATTGGTTTTGAATGTACCACCCATATGGTTTGAATAAAAACAAATTGGATAGTCTCAGGGATGTGCAACTATTGTAAGCCCCAAGCCCATAGGGCATTCAACACCATCTCAAAAATGTGACAAATAAAGCCTTTCCTCCTGGCACACTTGACATATTAATCACCCTTTTTTTCTGTTCTACCAAACGTTAAAATTCTATCATCTCAAATAGACAATTGAATTGAACTGCATTTTATTGAATAATAACTTTATGATTCCTAAAGGAAACCTAAGGTGTGGCTTTAAAACACAATACAGGGTGATGCAACGATAGAAACACAACAGTGGTTATTCAGACAGAGAGAGAATTTTGTATGATCTTTTTCCCTAAACCTTTTGTGTTGCTTTGAGTCATCACGACTGTGTCCAATTATATTCAACTGCTTTTCACAGATGTTTTAGCATTATTAACAGAAATGTCTTTATGGTTGATTCAGTTGTAAGCCTTCTGAAATGGGGCAACCACTGCTTTTCACCTTTCCATGTAGACACACTCCTCTTTGGGCCAGATCGGAGGCAGGGACTTCAGCAGCCTGTCGTCTTTGAAGGAGAATATAAGAAGTCCGTCTAAGAGGGTGGATTTGACCCCAGTTACCAGCCCTGAGTTACCTCGCTCCCGTCTGGCCTACGGGACACTCCGTTTCGGAACCTACACCCTCCCCGGCCCTAGCCAGCTGCCCATGATGGGGACTTCAGAGGAGCGGTCGTATGGGACAGACTTGATGCGGTGTTATGCCCATTCAGAAATGGCCCATAGCACAAGGACGCACTCCATGGCTAACGGTGGCAACTACCACTGGGGCCAGTCCCTCAGACAGACTCGAGGTCCTCAGCCCCTCTCTGCAGACCACTCATTCCTCTGCAGCAGCCCTGCGATTCGCACCGACTACAGCCCCTACCTGATGGAGGTTCAAAGGGGGGCAAGGAGACAAACAGGCTACGGGTCAGTCAATGCTACCCAGAGAACAGAGGGCCTGGCCTGGCCGGGCCAGGTGGGGAGGGAGAGCCAGGGGCATGTGGGAGCCAAATGGCCTCCCTCGTACCCGGCCTCGCTGGTCAGCATGGAGGTGGACATGGGCCAGAAGAGGGCGGCGATGGAGCCAGAGATCCAGCAGACAGACGTGAATGAAGTCACTGCGCTGTAAGACGGCTTATGTGTTCTACACAAACCTGTAGTTGATTACATCTGGCAATGAATTTAGTCCCCAACAACTCAAATGTTTTGTCACATGCTTCGTAAACAACAGGTGTAGACTAACAGTGAAATGTCTTACTTACGGGCCCTTCCCAACCCCGCAGAGAGAAAGAAAATAGAGAAATAACAGAAAAGTAATAATAAATGCACAATGAGTAAGGATAACTTGGCTATATACACACACACACAAGGTACCAGTACCGAATTGATTTACAGGGGTACGAGGTAATTGAGGGAGATGTGTACGTACTGTATAACTAGGAATAAAGTGACTAGGATAGATTCAACAGGGTAGATTATCAACAGCAGCAAAAGGGGTCAATGCAGTCTAGGTAGCTATTTGGTTAACTAACTAGCTATTTAGCAGTTTTATGGCTTCGGGGTAGAAGCTGTTCAGGGTCCTGTTGGTTCCAGACTTGTGGTTTATCTAGGCTGCCACTAAAGCTACTGTAAAAGAGTCTTCCAGAGAATTATTGGTGGTTCAGTTGCTTATCTATCGTTTCAGGTCAATGATTTATCCAGATTTTGTAATAGGTGTATATAAATGAATACAATGGAAATTGTTGTGAGGATGAGAAATTGGATGAATAAGCTTTTGGAATTGATCAAGTGAGTGAGTGTGTGTTTGTCATTGACAGGAAGTTCCTCTTCATTGCTCTCTCCCATACACAGGAAGCCGGAGAGCAAGGTGCCTGAGCTGACATTGGAGAGGGCAGTGAACCTGCTGGGCCAAGAGAATGAGGAAATGCAAATCACTGCTGCCAGCTTTATTCAAAACCAATGTTTCAACAGCGCTGATGCTAAGAAGATGGTGAGCTGGGGCCCATCTCTACTACTGTTGACTTGGCCATGGTTAAAGGCTTCCAGGCTGTAGGCCTACAATACAACTGATGTTGACAATACACTATGTGCCATTTTCAAATAATTGGATTGGTAGTGTTATTTCCCTTTCAATTTATATTGAGATTATGTGGGCGATTCGCATGAAAATTCAAGTTGAGCTCACTCGTCATAGGAAACAAGGGTAGATGAAGATCTCTGCCTGTCTGTCCCCAGGTGTTCTACCTCCACGGTATACCCAAGTTGATCAAACTGCTGCAGAGAGACAGCAAGGCGCTGGAGCAGATAGCGGCGGGGGCGCTCCGAAACATTGTCTACGAGAGCAGCGAGAACAAGATGGAGGTGAAGGACAATGAGGGTGTGGCCCCTGTGCTGCGTCTGCTCAGGAGAAGTTGCGACATAGAGACCCGGCGGCAGCTAACTGGTTAGTTTGAACACCGGCTTGTGTAGATCTGAAATAAATCGTCGTAGCACTTTATTAATGATCAGGGCACATATTCAAAGAGTGCCTCAGAGCAGGAGAGCTGATCTAGGATCAGTTTAGCCTTTTAAATCTGAATGAATGAGGCGGATCAGCACTCCTATTCTGAGACGCTTTGTGAATGTGATTTACATGAACTTACATGGTAATGACACAGTAGTAACCTAAGAATGAAACATGTTCCACAGGACTGTTGTGGAACCTATCCTCCCATGACCTGCTGAAGGAGCATCTCTCCAAAGAGGCCCTGGAGATCCTGACCACTTCTGTGCTAGTGCCCTGCTCAGGCCTGTCTGAGGGGGAGAACCCCAATGACGGCATGCTGGCTGACCCAGACACCTTTTACAACGCCACTGGCTGCCTCCGGTAGGTCGTCTGGTCTGGACAAAGGCGTTTATTGGCCATTTGTGTGTTTGGCACTGACCTATGTAGTATCTGTGGTAAAGTATTTCTAGGGTTTCATCTTAGGGCAGCCTGGGATAGACACTCGGCAGTGGGATGCAGAAAGGGGTATAGTAATGTTTGGAATGATCATTAAATAATTTGATTGACGGTCCTCTGTAGCTTAGTTGGTAATGCGTGGCGTTTTTCAAAGCCGGGACTGTGGGTTCGATTCCCGGGTCCATCCATACGTAAAATGTATGCATGCATGACTAAGTCGCTTTGGTTAATAAGCTTCTGCTAAATGGTGTACAGTGTCTTCAGAATATATTCACACCCCTTGACTGTATCCACATTTTGTTGTTACAAAGTGGGATTAAAATGGATGTTTTAATTTTTTCAACAATCTACACAAAATACTGTCAGTGGAAGATTAAAATAAATATGAACACGCAAGTATGAACACCATGGGACCACGCAGCTGTCATACCGCTCAGGAAGGAGACACGTTCTTTGGTGCAAATCCCAGAACAGAAAATGACCTTGTGAAGATGCTGGAGGAAACAGGTACAAAAGTATCTATATCTACAGTAAAACAAGTCCTATATTGACATAACCTGAAGGCCACTCAGCAAGGAAGAAGCCACTGCTCCAAAACCGCCATTAAAAAGCCAGACTACGGTTTGCAACTGCGCATGGGGACAAAGATTGTACTTTTTTGAGAAATGTCCTCTGGTCTGATGAAACAAAAACAGAACTGTTTAGCCATAATGACCATTGTTATGTTTGGAGGAAAAAGGGGGAGGCTTGCAAGTCGAAGAATACCATCCCAACCATGAAGCACGGGGGTGGCAGCATGTTGTGGGGGTGCTTTGCTGCAGGATGGACTGGTGCACTTCACAAAATAGATGGCATCATGAGGCAGGAAAATTATGTGGATATATTGAAGCAACATGTCAAGACATGGTCGCAAATAGGTCTTCCAAATGTACAATGACCCCAAGCATACTTCCAAAGTTGTGGCAAAATGGCTTAAGGACAAAGTCCATGTATTGGAGTGGCCATCAAAGCCCTGACCTCAATCCTATAGAAAATTAGTGGGCAGAACTGAAAAGGCGTGTGCAAGCAAGGAGGTATACAAACCTGACTCAGTTACACCAGCTCTGTCAGGAGGAATGGGCCAAAATTCACCCAACTTATTGTGGGAAGCTTGTGGAAGGCTACCCGAAATGTTTGACCCAAGTTAAACAATTTAAAGGCAATGCTACCAAATACTAATTGAGTGTATGTAAACTTCTGACCCACTGGGAATGTGATGAAAGATATAAAAGTTGAAATATCATTCTCTACTATTATTCTGACATTTCACATTCTTAAAATAAAGTGGTGATCCTAACTGACCTAAGACAGGGAATTAAATGTCAGGAATTGTGAAACTGAGTTTAAATGTATTTGGCTAAGGTGTATGTAAACTTCCGACTTAGACTGTATATCTTGATTAGATAAGTATTCAACCCCCGAGTCAATACATGTTAGAATCACCTTTGGCTGTTAGTCTCTGTAAGTCTCTTAAGAGCTTTGCACATCTGGATTGTACAATATTTTCCCACTTATTAAGGAAAAATTCTTCAAGCTCTGTCAAATTGGTTGTTGATGATTGCTAGACAGCCATTTTCTAGTCTCACCATAGATTTTCAAGACGTTTTTAAGTCAAAACGAACTAGGCCACTCAAGAACATTTTAATATTGTCTTGTAAGCAACTCGTGTATATTTGGTCTTGTGTTTTAGGGAGTTGTCCTGCTGAAAGGGGAATTTGTCTCCGGGTCTGTTGGAAAGCTGACTGAACCAAGTTTTTCCTCTAAGATTTTGCCTATGCTTGAAAATATGAAGAGAGGTACTCGGAGAGTGTTTGATTTGCCCCAAACAACTTTTGTCCTGAATACAAAGCGTTATTCTATTTGCCATGATTTCTGCAGTTTTACTTTAGTGCCCTGAGCGGTTTCCTTCCTCTCTGGGAATGGTGTCTGTATCTTTGTAGTGACTGGGTGTATTGATATACCATCCAAAGATTTTTGCAGTTCGTTCCAGTCATTGGCAGCAGAGAACTGGAAGGAAAGGAGGAATTGGCTTTGGGGGTGACCAGTGAGATATACCGGCTGGAGAGCGTGCTACGAGTGGGTGCTGCTATGGTGACCAGTGAGCTGAGATAAGGCAGGGCTTTACTTAGCAGAGACTTGTAGATGACCTGTAGCCAGTGAGTTTGGCGACGAATATGAAGCGAGGGCCAGCCAACGAGAGCATACAGGTCGCAGTGGTGGGTAGTATATGGGGCTTTGGTGATAAAACAGATGGCACGGTGATAGACTGCATCCAATTTGTTGAGTAGGGTGTTGGAGGCTATTTTATAAATGACATCGCCGAAGTCGAGGATCGGTAGGATGGTCAGTTTTATGTGGGTATGTTTGGCAGCATGAGTGAAGGATGCTTTGTTGTGAAATAGGAAGCCAATTCTAGATTTAATTTTGGATTGGAGATGCTTAATGTGGCGTTTTCTATCAGGAGTTTGAATCACAATCAACCACCACATGTTCGAATGGTTCACCTATAACAGGTATTGGACAACGGAGCAGGAGAAATAACCTGATTTGGTTTTCCTGTTATCTGACATGTGTGGCATGTCCGATAGAACCGAGCCACATCTTGTTTTAAACCTGGCCTAAAGAAATGTCGAAGGACCCGATCATAAGTCTTGGTCATTCCTAAATGACCAGACCACTGGTGATCATGAGCAAGGGATAACACATTTTGTCAAAAGGCTGTAGGAATGACTATTTGGTAAACAGCATTCCAATCTCCGCCCGCGTCAATATGGGATGTCCATTTACGAATGAGGAGATTACCATCAATGAAGTTAGCCACGTTCTTCTTCTTTACCTCTTCCAATGAGACAACCCTAGAAAAACATTTAGCAAGCCTGTTCTCAACCTTTGGGGTAGCAATCAGCTGCTCACGAGTGACTGGTAACTGTATTGCATCAGCAATAAGTTCAATATCCTTCAATTCTTCCCTGGGCTGTTTGTCAGAGGGCAACAGCTTCCCAGACGTAGCACGCAACCCATCTTCTTGATCAGACTCTTTGAACAGAACAGTATTTGACAAATCTATTACGTCACCCATTTGTCGTGCCCGAACACGAGTGACAGCACAAGCAGGGAACACATGTGGATAACTCTGTGCCAGCTCATTGGAGAGAGAGAGAGGTCACTTTTATCCAATACAGGTACCACCTTTCCTCCGGCAATATCGTTACCCATGTGGCAAAGAAGGGGGTAGAGTGATAAATGGCAGATATGTAAGAGCAGAACTAATAAACGGACTCTGCCCTATCACTAAAATGGCAACCCTGATCAGAACTACAGATACAAAATGGCCGACCGCCAAAACAATTCCCAGAAGCAAGGGGAACCCTCAGAAGGTGGGGCCAACCCACATATAAGGGGTCAAGACAAACCAGGAAGAGAGAGAGAGAGAGAGTGTGCTGGAAGGATCTGTGAAACAGAGGAAGAAACAATATATTGGCTGGATTTACCGTGTATGAGCTGGACTGTTTCGGACTTACCTGTTGGCGTTTGGACCTGGACCGACCGAGAACCTGATTTGTGTTCCGAACCCTGCTATCCTTGACCTTGCCAGCGGCCTGGGTGCACCAGAACGGAGAAACAAGCACACGGGTACTGTCCTGTTCTAAATAACTCAATTTGGGGTGATTTTGGTGATTGTGACAAACGCACCTAACCTTGAAGAGGTTTGCCTCACCCATTATAAAGGTCACACCTTTTAATGGCAACAGGACATACCCCCCACTCTGAATATTCCACTGATTAACTCTGTGCACATTCACAAAGTGCAATGGCACAAAACCCATTTCAATACCCTGAACTAACACTGGAACCACAGTAGGTACTGTCGGATAAGGGCAACACATCAGACAATATAAACAAACGACTGCGCCGCACCGGTATCTCTAAGGATTTTAACCGGACGCTGAGACGCTTCGTCATTCGTTAGGGAAACAAACCCCTCAAATGAACGGTTCATAACTGCGGTCAGGGACTGGGACTTTCAAACTACATTTGTCCTGAGGCACCTGTTGGCGGCTTGGCACGAAGAGGCATCCCTTGTTTGCGTTTTAGCAGGAAGCAATCATTAGTCATATGTCCCACCTTATGACAATAGAAACAGGGACGCTCATTTTTCGGGTGTGCTTGATGTACTGCTGGCCAACTAGGGCTAAAAGTAGGCAATTCAGTTTGAGCCGAAAACACACTTGTGCGTCAACACAAACTCGTCTGCCAACACAGACGCTTCTGACATGGAGGATAGTTTGTTCATTTAGGTAAACTACAATGCGTTCGGGTAAGCAATTTTTAAACTCTCCAACAAGATTAACTCCCGGAGAGAGTTGAAATCAGTTACCTTGCTAGCAGCATGCCATTTATCAAACATATGTCCCTTGTCTCTAGCAAATTACTAGAAGACTTTCTATGAAACCTAAATCTTTGTCGGTATGCCTCAGGAACAAGCTCATAGGCTTGAAGAACAGTAGCTTTGACCACTTAATAATTCAAACTGTCTTCGAGGTAGCACGGACAAAACCTCTTGGGCTTTACCAGTTAATTTACACCAAAGTAATAGGCACCATACCTCTTCAGGCCATTTCAATGCTACTGCTATACGTTCAAAAACACAAAAATAGGAATCAACCTCTGCCTTAGTACCTTTGTTCAGAGAGTCAATCTGCCTACTAATGTCAAGTGTTTGAAGCCACAGCTGGTGAGTACGGCCCACTAACAGGCACGGAGGCTAGCCTCGCTGTCTCTGCCTTCAGTTCCATCTGGCGCATTTTGAACTCCAACTGCCGCGGTTCTCTTTCTGCCTCAATTTTACACCTCCAACTGGAGATTCTTGCATAATTTGGTCTCTCTTCCGCCTCCGGTTGGCGCTGTATCGAACGGACATCCCTTATGACATCACCGTTTGCCCCGTTTTGATCCACTTTCCCCAGTCAATGTGGCTGGAGCTTTAGCCTCGCCCTTGTTCTCAGACACCGGCGGGCTTACATGAGCAGCAACATCCCATACAGGGGTAGTAGGCTCAGGCAGCAGTAACACAAGCACTTGATCTTCCAACAAAACATTTAACACCAGCTGTTTAACCTCCGCTTTAACTAAACTCTGCGGAATAGATACAGAATAATGGTCAGCCAAGGTCAGTAAATCAACATTTGTCAAAAACCTACCACATAGGGTTATCCAAAAAGGCTTTCAAATCAAAAGTAGCCATCTTGAACTACCACTAAAACGCAAGAGCCAACAAATAGCAAACACTAATGCTACATCAGCTATTCCCAGATTTGACGCACAACACTGAACTAGACCACCTCAATTTGCACGCGCGGCATGGGTGTCAGTAAAGACGGCTCCCGGATGAGCCCCCACTTATGTTACGAACCCCTTTTGCCCAGCAGTCTAGGGGAGGGTAACGAGACCCGTAACATATCTCATGCAAATTATAACAGTGAAAAGGAACAGTGAGAACCAAAAGAAATCCACAGACAACTTAAACCTACCGTCAAACACTTTAGGTTTATTGTCAAACACACAGTAATGGGGTGTGGGAAAAGGGGCTGAGCTGGACCCAAGGAAAGAACTAATAAATATCCAAAAACCCCTAAGCTAATCTACCTGCTTAAAGGACAGCTAGCTAACTAACCAATAAAATAGTGGGTTGGCCGCCCAGTTCTAACTAGGGTATTTAGACTAAGTTTTCCAACGGGTAATGTACAGTCGTGGCCAAAAGTTGAGAATGACAAATTAATTTTAACAAAGTCTGCTGCCTCAGTTTGTATGATGGACATTTGCATATACTCCAGAATGTCATGAAGAGTGATCAGATTAATTACAAAGACCCTCTTTGCCATGCAAATGAACTGAATCCCCCAAAGACATTTCCACTGCATTTCAGCCCTGCCACAAAAGGACCAGCTGACATGTCAGTGATTCTCTCGGTAACACAGGTGTGAGTGTTGACGAGGACAAGGCTGAAGATCACTTTGTCATGCTGATTGAGTTCAAATAACAGACTGGAAGCTTCAAAAGGAGGGTGGTTCTTGGAATCATTGTTCTTCCTCTGTCAAACATGGTTACCTGCAAGGAAACATGTGCCGTCATCATTGCTTTGCACAGAAAGGGCTTCAATAGCAAGGATTGCTGCCAGTAAGATTGCACCTAAATCAACCATTTATCGGATCATCAAGAACTTCAAGGAGAGCGGTTCAATTGTTGTGAAGAAAGCTTCAGGGCGTCCAAGAAAGTCCAGCAAGTGCCAGGACCGTCTCCTAAAGCTGATTCAGCTGCGGGATTGGGGCACCACCAGTACAGAGCTTGCTCAGGAATGGCAGCAGGCAGGTGTGTGGATTGGACTGCTGAGGACTGGGGTCAAGTCATTTTCTCTGATGAATCCCCTTTCCGATTGTTTGGGGCATCCGGAAAAAAGCTTGTCCAGGGAAGACAAGGTGAGCACTACCATCAGTTCTGTTTCATGCCAACAGTAAAACATCCTGAGACCATTCATGTGTGGGGTTGCTTCTCAGGCAAGGTACTGGGCTCACTCACAATTTTGCCTAAGAACACAGCCATGAATAAAGAATGGTACCAACACATCCTCCGAGAAAAACTTCTCCCAACCATCCAGGAACAGTTTGGTGGCGAACAATGCCTTTTCCAGCATGATGGAGCACCTTGCCATAAGGCAAAAGTGATAACTAAGTGGCTCGGGGAACAAAACATCTATATTTTGGGTCCATGGCCAGGAAACTCCCCAGACCTTAATCCCATTGAGAACTTGTGGTCAATCCTCAAGAAGCGGGTGGACGAACAAAAACCTACAAATTCTGACAAACTCCAAGCATTAATTATGCAAGAATGGGCTGCCATCAGTCAGGATGTGGCCCAGAAGTTAATTGACAGCATGCCAGGGCGGATTGCAGAGGTCTTGAGAAAGAAGTGTCAACACTGCAAATATTGACTCTTTGCATCAACTTCATGTAATTGTCAATAAATGTTGACACTTATGAAATGTTTGTAACTATACTTGAGTATTCCATAGTAACATCTGACAAAAATATCTAAAGACACTGAAGCAGCAAACTTTGTGGAAATTAATATTTGTGTCCTTCTCAAAACCTTTGGCCACGACTGTATGCCCAAGGGCTACTTGACTTTTCCCAACAAACAAAACAAACAAACAGCAATACATACTCACAGGATAACGGACAATGTGAGATGTAGGCACAAAAAATCAAGAGAAAGAGTGAAAACAACTGACTGGGTTTTTAAACCAAGGGAAAGGGGATGTGATTGGGTAAGGGAAACAGTAGCAGGTGTGTCTTCAGATAGGCGTCTGATTGGCGACTGATGAGACTGATGACTGCCACCTGTGACTAGGGGAGAAGGAGAGAAAACAAATACACACGATACCTGTATCCGTAACATGCACCCATGACCAGCTTTGAAACCAGATTGCATAGCAGAGAAGGTACGGTGGGATTCAAAATGGTCGGTGATCTGTTTTGTTAACTTGGCTTTCGAAGACCTTAGAGAGGCAGGGTAGGATAGATATAGGTCTGTAGCAATTTTGGTCTAGAGTGTCTCCCCCTTTGAAGAGGGGGATGACCGCGGCAGCTTTCCAATCTTTGGGGATCTCAGACGAAACGAAAGAGAGGTTGAACAAGCTAGTAATAGGGATTGCAACAATTTCGGCAGATAGTTTTAGGAAGAGAGGGTCCAGATTGTCTAGCCCTGCTGATTTGTAGGGGTCCAGATTGTGCAGCTCTTTCAGAACATCAGCTATCTGGATTTGGGTGAAGGAGAAATGGGGGAGGCTTGGGCAAGTTGCAGTGAGGGGTGCAGGGCTGTTGACCGGGGTAGCCAGGTGGAAAGCATGGCCAGCCGTAGAAAAATGCTTATTGAAATTCTCAATTATCGTGGATTTATCGGTGGTGACAGTGTTTCCTATCCTCAGTACAGTGAGGAGCTGGGAGGAGGTGCTCTTATTCTCCATGAACTTTAGTGTCCCAGAACTTTTTGGAGTTAGTGCTACAGGATGCAAATTTCTGTTTGAAAAAGCCAGCCTTTGCTTTTCTAACTGCCTGTGTATATTGGTTCCTAACTTCCCTGAAAAAAAACTTCAACATGCTCAAAGTGATATTCAATGTCTTTTTTTTACCCATCTACTAATAGGTGCTCTTCGCGAGGCATTGGCAACAAAAAACAACCTTCCTGGTCTTTTTCGTTCAATCTTTGAAGTTCTCTGTTCAACTGCGGAACCATACAGATAATTGTATGTGTGGGGTACAGAGAAGGTGTAGTCATTCAAAAATCATGTAATCAATATTATTGCACACAGTGAGTCCATGCTACTTTATTATGTGACTTAAGCACATTTGTACTCTAAAAGGGTTGAATACTTATTGACATTTCACCTTTTTCATTTTGATTTCATTTGTAAACATTGCTAAAAACATAATTCCACTTTAACATTATGGGGTATTGTGTGTAGATCAGTGACACAATCTCAATTGAATTCATTTTAAATGTAGTCTGTAACGCAACAAAATGTGGAAAGAGTCAAGGGGTGTGAATACTTTCTGAAGGCACTGATTATTATACGGTGACCCAGGTGGTTCATGTGCAATCAATCTGTCGCCACAGTGTTACATCTCACAAGACTTTGTCAAGCGTATTTTATTTATCTCTGACAGCCTCCTCGCAATGAGTGAGAACTGTGAGGTTCCTCAAAGGCCAGCGTCATCCTGTTACTCCTTTCTACCTGGCAAAACAGGCATGATGACTTCTGCCTAGGCAGCATCACCTCAATGGAGCATCAATGCGCTGAAAACTATATCCTGCATACCTTGTGTTCCTGTTGAACCGACTGACATTTATTTGGTTTGGCACAGATATACCACCTGACAAACACAACATGGAATAACAAGGAGTGTTTTGCTTTTGCCTAGCAACCGATACAACTGAAAACAGTCAGGGACTAAATTATTAATGGAGCCCTCTCCCTCTTAGTGCCTCTAGTCGAATTGAAACCTCAATCCATATTGGCTGGTGCTATCAAGCCCTGGCAACCATTGACTTGTGTAACTCTGAGGAATTCCTCAGTCTTTGGCCTAATTTAAAATGAAAACACACAACACTCCAACTCACAGGCATAACCTTGGGTCATCACTTATGTTACTGTATTTGGCTTGACGTTAACAAAAAGTCTGCAGAATTTTTAGGAATAAATAATTACCATTTGGTTACATGTATTGAGGCAACTGTCATGTGTTTTTGCGTGACTTCATCTAAAAGGAAGTGGAACAGTTGACTCATTGACAAGTGGTTGAAATTAAAGTGCTTACAGTGCTTGAAACGCACGTTGCTATCTCTCAACACATTTCAACGTTGCTACACCAAATATCTCTCTGCTACATAAACATTTGGCTCATCCGGCCAACAGCTAGGATAGATATTTAGCCAGTTTGGCCAATGTCTGGAATGTAAAGAATGCTTTTGTTGTTGCCTATTGGCGATAATGACAATCTGTCGTTGTTGTTGTCAGAAACATTAGCTCGGCTGGTCCAGAAGGGAGAAAAGCCATGCGGCAGTGTGAGAACCTTATTGACTCACTGGTATACTACATCCGCGGGACCATAGCTGACTACAAGCCTGATGACATGGTACTGCATGTAAATGACTAAAGTAACATTTACTAAGCTTTTGTGCAAAGTGTTCACTTGTTTCTTTTCGTACAAGCATTAATAAACATTTGTAGGTGGAATAAATATTGACACAGGGAAATTAAATAATTTTTTCCTATATTTTATCAATTTGTCTCTAGAACATATTGATCTTGCCTTTAGTGTTAAATACTAAAAAAACATCATGAACCAGCTCTGTTCTCCAATTATTTTTTTTTGCAATAGACATCTACAGAATGTTTGATCTTAAAATCATAGTCCCCTGAACAGAACCACTTCTCTCCTCCACAGTCCACAGAGAACTGTGTGTGCATCCTACACAACCTCTCCTACCAGATGGAGGTGGAGCTTCCACAGAAGTACACCAGCGAGCTCCATGAGTCTCGACTCAACCTGGCTCCAAAGACCAAGACCCCCGGCTGTTTCGGTTCCCGCAGTGGCAAAATCATCCAGGTAGGCTCCCATCACCTCTGTTGTGGCTGTTATCTTCTTTGTTTCCCTTATGTACTTGACATGCACTGTTTCTATCTGGTTATAAATAAGTTATTACCACTAAAGTAAATTAGCAATGCCTATGTTATGGATAAGCCGCCTTGGTAAGTGGTAAAGCATACATTTTGAATTAACTCTTTAGGCCCGATTTTCTTTGACAAATGTATTTGTTAAAAGCCTTATACACATTAATTGAAAATGAATGTGAAACCTGGTATCTTGGAGTTAACTTTGAATTAAAGGGCCTCCTGTTATCTGGTTGTTTTGGTCCTATAGCATCTTGAACCAAAGCGCCCTCTGCTGGAGGAGAAGGGTAGTCCCTGTGGGATAGAGTGGCTGTGGAGCGCTATCACTGTGCGCATGTACCTGTCAATCATGGCCCGCAGCATCCGTCCCTACACCCAGGAGGCTGCCATCGGAGCCCTGCAGAACATCACAGCTGGGAACGGCCTGGTAAGGCTATATCACAGATCTATGATCTTATTTCTATGGGCTATGTACTGTTCTGGGAGTGTGGAATTGATTTGCCCATGGGTTTGATTGGAATAGCTACAATACAGCCACACATCTATTATATTGTAATGACTTGACTGTATAGTAAGTATTACATTGATGTTACCATTACATTGATGTCTATTATATTGTAATATTACATTGATGTTACTACTATATTGCCTGTCAGTTGGTGATGATGTTGGGCTCATGGCTCTGTATGGGCAGGTCTCCCAGGCCATCGCCCACACCATAGTACAGCGGGAGAATGGTCTTCTCCAGGCCATGAAGATGCTCCAGGAAGGAGGGATGGATGTGAAGAAGACTGCTGTGTCCCTGCTATGTAACATCTCACGCTACAGAGAGCTTCACGCTCACATTGGTGAGCTGAGAATTGACTCATCAACCGCAATGTTTTAGTCCTACATAAGTCCCACAAAGTATTTTCCTTTGGACTTGTAAGTGTATGTAAAAGCACAGAATCATAAAAACTTGACACTGTAGAAAATCAAACAATCTCTCACAAAGCGTTGCACTATCTCTGTAGTCAAACAGGTGTTGCCACAGCTGGTGGTCATGTTACCCAACTCGGACACGAGCACAGACCTGCCTACAGAGGTGACTGTGTCCCTGTGCCACATCCTCATCAACCTGAGCCAGGACGAGACACAGCACGTCAGGGCCATCGTCAACCACGGGGCGCTGCCCAAGATTATCAACATCAGCGCAAAGGACAACGGGTCAGTGGGTAGCTTCTGAAGACCATGACTACATTGCCTGGATTTAACATGTCAACTATCCACATCATGATATACTGCACGTAGCAGTCTGATGCTCGACTGCACAGTCGATGTGGCACTGTTGGTTGATGCTATGCAAAGACTGCAGATGGCCTTAAATGCACTGTATTATTCCTGAACATTGTGAGTTGTATTGGAGGGAATTTATTTTTATCTGTTAAACCTCTTCTCCTTGCTTTATGCTGTTCCTTTTATGTCCAATGACAGTAACCTTGTGTCCCTTTAGGTTCGGTCCCACCAGGGCTGGCCAGGCAGCTTGCATCCTACTACACAGCATGTGGAGCCACTCAGAGCTCCACAGGGCCTATAGGAAGGTGAGGCCCCTACACAGTATAACCTCAAAGGATAAGAAACATTTGGTGTGGTGACAATAGTTTTTCATTAATCTAATGTGTCGCTTTTCCTCTCATAATTTGGTAGGCTGGATATAGGAAAGCAGACTTCATCAACAGCAGGACATCAAAGGCTGTACATTAAATACGGGACTAAGCTGAGGATCACAAGCGTTGTGCTGATTGAGGCAATAGTGCAGTTTCTCTTCTGTATGGATGACTCAATTCACTGCTTTATAAAATACTTGTTTTGTGTGTCGACTTCTCCACTGTGTGAGGTGTGTGTGTGTGTGTGTGTGTGTGTGTGTGTGTGTGTGTGTGTGTGTGTTCCTGTAACAACAATTGCTGCAAGCCCTTGGTAGCAGGCCAAGTTTTCTACGATGGTGGAAAAGATTATTAAAAACAAAACTGATGGAGGATCAGCAATGACTTGAATTCCATTTGAAGGAAGGGTTTTGAGGAAGAAAATGAATCCGCATAGAAGTGGAAGACAAGATAAGGTTAACATTATGACGTATGTTAGTCTAATGAATGTCATAACTGAAGTTGTAAAATACAGTTTTTATGTTAACATAGTTGGGGTTGTAAACAACATTAAATTACTACCTGTAGGTCTATTAAAAATGTCCACAATCATGGATTTTTCTGGGGGGGTCAATCAAAAACAGAGCCACAAACTTAGATAGACAT
Source organism: Brachymystax lenok tsinlingensis (assembly GCA_030435695.1). Taxonomy (NCBI): domain Eukaryota; kingdom Metazoa; phylum Chordata; class Actinopteri; order Salmoniformes; family Salmonidae; genus Brachymystax; species Brachymystax lenok. The sequence goes on along the minus strand of CM059783.1, from coordinate 14,938,034 downwards.
GGTTTCTTATTCTACATGTCAAAGGGCAAGTTTGTTCTACATAGCAGATTTCTATCTGAATGGAACAAAGTTTTGCGTCCTGCTGAACGCACCCCTGGTGTGATATCTGTAATCCAAATAATCACTATAAAATAGAGGGTGACAAAGTGCTGAAAAAAATGCCTAAAAGGCACTAAATATTTTATCAATCTGAAGTTGATAGATGTGCTCCAGTTTTAGAGTAAATATTTGTGTATACATATTTGTTAGCCTACACGTTGCACTCGAGATTACTTGGGAACTGCATGGGTAGGTAGGTGTTGAATCGTTTTGTTACTACAATGTTTTACTACTTTGCTTAAAAGAAAATACAATTGTGGTTTAATCATTAAGGTTGAATGGTTATTTTGTGGTGGTAGTCTTTACAGCAAAGACGCAGCACTTTATACGCCCGGCCACCCCCCAGTCCCACCTTTCAACTGCATCTCTTTAGCGCCTGGAACGTTGATCGGCTGCGCTTGTATGTCATTCCCCGCAAACGTCAGATCCATTTAGGCCTAGAGATGGTTTCTCGTTTCTATTTTTGGCTCTTAGCCAGACTACTTATGTTTTCCGTGGTTGTCATTGAGTGGATGTAAGGTACAAATCAGTGCTTCGCGCTATACATACATGACATCGGCAATGACACTCACGAACTACTCTAGACAGACGTTTTGCCTGTTACAATGGGCAGATTCGATTATGCTGAGCCGCGGGGCACCGGACATAAACCCGTCACGTCATTGGGCGAATTGAATAGTAATCTGCACCACTCTGTCATTTTGTCAACAAGGCATCGTCCACAGACATACAAATATTATCCTAGTTATTAGCTACTATACGTGCTTAATTAGGCCAACGTCAATTTTGTTTTGAGCCGATTTCGCCCTGGCCTCTGAACGGAGCTCCTGGTTCACGCCCGGGAGGCAGCTCGGTTCCAAATCGAATGCTATAAACTTTCACCCGAAGCGAAGCACGCCTACACCGGCGCCCGGACGGGACGAATCGATGTTCCTGTATAGCGTCTGGGTTTTCCGAGATTACCCACGACCCAACCCAAACAGGAAGTGTAAACACTTCTCACGTAACAGAAGCGCATGTGATAGCCCTTCTGTTAGACTCCTCAGCATTCACCACTTGGGACTCTGATACTGTTTTTCTCAGTTGGTTAGTGTGTGCACCAGAATCGTCGAGGCCATGGACTCGATCAGTTGTTCGATCTGCCTGGATCTACTGAAGGATCCAGTGACTATTCCCTGTGGACACAGCTACTGTAAAGGCTGTATCAAGGGATATTGGAGTCTTGATGACCAAAAGGGAATTAACAGCTGCCCCCAGTGCCGACAGACCTTCACCCCAAGACCTGCTCTGAACAGAAACATTCTGCTGGCTGAGTTGGTAGAGAAATTGAAGACCGATTTCAAAACGGTTCCCTCTGCTTCTTGTTTCCCTGGACCTGAAGATGTGAAGTATGATCATGATGACTCAGTCGCAGCAGCAGAGAGGACGGATAAACAGGTAGGCCTAAGGATCTGGAACACGATACTGCCATCTATAATGTATTATATTTAGAGATCAGCTTCATTATTGCTGACTGTTTTGCCAGAAACTGGAATATAAGGAAATTCTAGCCAACTCCAAAGTTGAACTGTTCCAGTGACACACACTCTGGGTTCAGTATCACATAATCCACAATTAGGTTCTTATTTGTAAATTCTCTATTCTGCTTTCAAATTGACTGATGATAGAGTCAAAAACCAACTATGTTAGACAAAATAGGCTGTCACAACAAAATCACTTTAAAACAAACAAAAGATGGAGTAGATTACAGTAAACAGCAGAATGGGCCAGATAACATCCAGACCGTATCCTCAAAGGTCAAAGATCACTCATTTACATACACTGCAGAGGCATGAACTCTGAACTGTCGTAACCTTTTTGTCTTGAAGGCACTCATTTATCAGTTAATTTAGTCTAAGTGATTTGTTTAGCATAATCATGTTGTTTTCATATGACAAGTGTAGTTCAATAACTATTTCCCCACTCAAAAACATAACTTGGTCTATTATGAAAACTGTTGTCATTTTGGTAATCATTTGAAAATGCTATTCTCTACAGGGGCAGTTGAGGGAGAAACGGCAGCAAGTCGGGCTGAGAATCTGTGTGAGAGAGAAGGAGATGCAGGACATAAGACAGGCGGTGATGTCCCTTTCAGTGAGTATTTATTAACCATTTAGAGTATGTACATTTATTTTGCAGAAAGTTACGTACTATTCCTAAACTAAAACCAGGGAGGAGCCTAATACCTCTGGGACACACTATAGGGAACAGACAGATTGTCTGGGGTCTAGGCATAGAGAATGATAGAGGCCTCTAGTGGCCAAAAGGCCATCCTAAACTAAAACCAGGGAGGAGCCTAATACCACTGGGACACACTATAGGGAACAGACAGATTGTCTGGGGTCTAGGCATAGAGAATGATAGAGGCCTCTAGTGGCCAAAAGGCCATATTAGCATGGGCAGTGCCGTAGAGGGCTTCTACCATTTTAATTTAGTCAACTGGGTGGGACTTCCAACTTCATTGGCTGATCCTTCCTGGTGACCTTGTTGGAGTCATGTCCAACTGGGTCATCAGGAGGGATCAGCCAATTGTAAGGAAGAACATGTACTATGTCAAAATGGAGACCGCCTCAATTGCGCTGCCCATGCTGTCACAGATGCTATAATGACACAATGCAAAGAGGAGTGCTCTATCTATCTATGGGTCTAGGTGAGCGCAGAGTGTTAAAAATGGCTTCCTTCTCTCTTCTTCTCTCGTAACAGCTTTCTGCACAGGCAGCAGTAGAGCACTGTGAGCTGGTCTTTGCTGAGCTGATCCGCTCCATTGAGAGAAGGCGCTGTGAGGTGAAGGAGCTGATCAGCGCCCACAAGAGCGCGTCAGTAAGCCAGGCTGAAGGACTCCTGGAGCGACTGGAGCAGGAGATGGCTGAGCTGAAGAGAAGAGACAAGGAGCTGGAGCAGCTCGCACAAACAGAGGATAACATTCATTTCCTTAAGGTAACATCACTCTTTCTCTCCACAGTGGCAGGGTGGTGTTCAGAGCTAGGCACGAAACTACCTGAGCTTGTTCAATAAGAATGTTTATTTTTGTTTCATAATATGTTCCCTGTTTGTGCCCATCGAACATGACCCAGGATTCCTTACTTCTACCCAACATATAACCTCTGAGCTCCAGAATTCTGCTTATTTTCTTATTGTCTATTCTTCCTCTCTCACTCTCTCTCTCGCTGTAGACTTTCCAGTCTCTTTGTGTGGCTCCTGGATCTGAGCTCTTACCCTATATCACTGCCAACCAACACTTCTCCTTTGAGGAAGTGAGGAGCTCTATTTCTGGAATGATGGAGCGACTGGAGAATGTGTTGAAGGAGGAAATGGTCCAGATACCTGGAAAAAGTAAGTGTTATAGATATAGGGAAGATAAAATAGGGAAGATAAAATATTTGGTTAACTTTCTATTAAATGCTTCTTGATTATAAATGAATACATCCATTTGTCTGCCTATATTGTATAGTAACGTCTGTCTCCGAAGTCTATATCCTCAGCCCAGGACCAGAATGTGAGTAATACACACACACACACAGAGAGAGTGAATATTTAATCTTGGTTTAATTTTGTATATATTTGTATTGAATGCTTCTTAATTAAACATGAATTAATCAATGTATCTCCCTACTCTATATAGTAACGGCTGTTGCTGAAGTACATTTTCATCATGAGCCCAAGACCAGAGTGGAGTTCTTGGAGAGTAAGTAATACCGTCACACACACACACACACACACACCTGATCACGAATGCATATTTCACCTTCATTACATTTTTTCACTTTCTTAGACTACTGCCATCTCACGTTGGATCCCAACTCGGCATATCAACACCTGTGTCTGTCTGAGTGCAACAGAGAAGTGTCATGGAGTGACAAGGCTCTGTCTTATTCTGACCATCCAGACAGATTCACCGACCACTACCAGGTGTTGTGTAAAGAGGATCTGTCTGGAACCCGCTACTGTGAGGTCGATAGGAGGGGGGAATGTGAGGTAGCCATCACATACAGAAGCATCAGCAGGAAGGGCGGATTGGAGTGTTGCTTTGGTTCCAATGATCAGTCCTGGAGTTTGGTGTGTCGTAACTCGAGTTGTTCCTATTGGCACAATAAGAATAGGACGGATATCCCTGTCCCCTGCTCAACCAGAGTCGGAGTGTATCTGGACAGCAGGGCAGGGACTCTGGCCTTCTACAGCGTCTCGGATACAATGACCCTCCTCCACAGAGTCCAGACCACATTCACTGAGGACCTTTGTGCTGGGTTTTGGGTTGGTCCTGGTTGTGGATCATCTGTGGCTCTGTGTTGACTGAACGTCATAGAATAAAGTGTATTTCAAATCAAATTTTATTTCTCAAATGCGCTGAATACAACAGGTGTAGGCTTTACCATGCTTACTTACGAGCCCTTTCCCAACAATACGTAGTTAAAAAGTAAGAAAAAATAGAAAACAGTAACACAATAAAATAACGAGGCTATATACAAGGAGTACCTGTACCGACTCAATGTGCAGGGGTACAAGGTAATCGAGGTAATATGTACATGTAGGTAGGGGTAAAAGTGACTAGGCAATCAGGATAGATAATAAACAGAGTAGCAGCAGTGTATGCAAAGAATTTGAAAGTGTGTCTATGTGTGAGTGTGTGGCGTCAATATGCGTGTGTGTGTTGGAGTGTCAGTGTAGTATGTGTGGGTAGAGTCCAGTGAGTGTATAGAGCCAGAGCTCTATGCACAAGGGGGTCAATAAAAATAGTCCGGGTATCCATTTGAATAATTGTTCAGCAGTCTTATGGCTTCGGGGTAGAAGCTGTTCAGGTGCCCTTTGGTCCCAGACTTGACGCTCCTGTACCTCTTGTGTGGTAGCAGAGTGAACAGTCTATGACTTGGGTGGCTGGAGTCTTTTAAAATGTTTATGGCATTCTTCTGACACCGCCTGGTATAGAGGTCCTGGATGGCAGGGAGCTCGGCCCCAGTGACACATGGGAAGGAAATATAAGACTGATCACTTAGGAAAGCTGGAGAAAGTTGATTTGCTTAAAATCGTGTTCTGGATGAAGGGAGTTGACACTTCATTTAGGAGTCCCGCTGCGAAGCCGCTCTCTATCTACAATGTTTGATTCCAGCTTTACTAATGGGGAGGGGTGGGGCCATTGTTTTAAAGATTACAATAATAAATTAAATAAATCATTTAATTGTTTGTAGTATCATTTCTGACTTGATAAAATAAAGAACAAAACTGAAGTTCCTGAGAGGGGGGTTAGAGTTAGTATTGGGGAGTTGTTATTTTGTTACGTGAGAAAAACCAGGAGATGGAATTTGGATGATTGATGTGGTGGGGAACAGTTCTAGATCCACTTACACTGTTATAGTGCTTCCCCTCGACCCTGTTCCATCCTCTGTGTTTTTGTCTTGGTTTGGTTCAATCAATTAATCAAATGAATTTATAAAGCCCTTTTTATATCAGCAGATGTCACAAAGTGCTATACAGAAACCCAGCCTAAAACCCCAAACAGCAAGCAGTGCAGATGCAGAAGCACCTTGACCTTGTCAATTGACTCTCTTTTTAAATTACATGGAATACTTTTTGATAAAGGACAGGTTTTAGTAAGACTTTTTATTGAGAATAATATTTGAATTTCTTACACCTCTTTGACCTGGAGGAAAATAAAATACAGCCCAACTTGCAACCTGCCTATTTAAACATACATATTTTTATCCAATTGAGTAATTTGACATTTGTGACCATTTAACCATGTACAATGTATTTTATTTTTAAACAGACAACCAATAGATGCCAAAGCTGACATTACAGAGGATCTTCTGTAAAATAGATCTAATGAAACTGTAGGAGGACAGATGAAGATTAGAGTGGGGCTCTGTTTCTGCTGCTTGCCCAAGGTGGTTTCAGTCTCATGTCCGTAGTCCCTGGACAGTCATGTGCCTGTGCAGCAGTAGCTACCTCTTTGACTTTCATGCATCTAAGCAGTGATAACCCTGTTGGGCTGTGTAGTGTAGCTGCAGTGCGGTACTGCTGGAGGGGGGAGGTGCAGGGGGGCTGAGGGCCAAGGAACATCATGCCTCCTACACAGGGCTGACACACAACACACACAGAAACCATATGTTTACTGTACTCTGGGTAATGGTCATCCCACTCGGCACACACTGGTTAAATAAACATTATTTCCACGTCATTTAAGTTAAATAAACATTGAATTGATATCGGTGCCCAGTGGGATGTTACTAACACTGACCTTGAATTGTCCCCTACTGAATCATCTAAAATGTCTCTATCCACAAAATTGCCGGTTACATTGTTCAGTTTCAGCAGCAAGAAAAAATAGCATGTGTAATATCTACATACCCCTGCTGATCGAACAGGCCCTCCCCCCACTCCAGTCCGCTGGGAACGTAGGGTGGCAGGTCTTCTGGCCTGGACACTGGCTGCATGTGATGGTACACACAGTTTGACTTTGAAAACCATACTATGATACACTTATCTCTCAAGTTCAATGTGTCACACATTATAAATTAAATTAAGGAATCAGAAAAAAAGTAATTCAATTCAATGACAGAATAAGAGTTCTGACTTTTAACTATGGAGGTCTGTACCGGTGTGTGGCCTTGCAGGGTTGCTCTGGGGCTGGGCCCGGGCCCGGAAGTCTAGCAGAGCACAGGGGGAGCAGGAAGGATGGGTTATGGATGAAGGGTTCTGGGTCCACGGACTGTGGCACACCCTAAACACATGCTTCTTCCTGTAGGAAAATCAAACCACTAGCATTAAAGAAATAGTATCACTTTGTGATGCTTCAATCAATTCTTGTTCTAATGGTACCTCTACAGAGCATGACTTGAATGTTTCATTTGAATACACACATGACCTTTTAATCAGAAGAAAGGGTGTCTTGTCAGGGCATTTCATCTCTGTAGCAGGGATGCTTGCCTCTTCACAGGACAAAGTGTCCTTTCTGCAGCTCTCCACTTTTTCATGATGCTCAGCCCAGGCCTGGTGTGGCTTTATCCCAGTACAGTGTGCAGGTGTGTACCATGCTATGGCCTAGCCACCCACCAGAGTATGCAGATCATCACGTTATGTATTCAGCACATTCAATGCTAACATACAAGTACTAACATATAGAGAGACTTGTAGGAAATTTATTTTTTAGATTAAGTATGTGATGAAAGGCAAATAATGTAGTCCTGGATCAATTATATACTATCAGTCTATCAATCATCCTTCACCCCTCACAGTGTTCTCACTTGGCCATTGTCTTTGCATAGGACTGTGGTGCACTCTGGTCCCAACATGATGCGCTCCAACCCTACCCAAAGGAAGTCCCCTGGGCTCTGTGTCTTCCTTCCAGAGGCTTCAGACCAAACCTTACAGTACAGTACAAATCACGTTCAAAACTGAGTCGACTTCACAAAACCTCTGTCAAAGCATAAGCCACCTCCTAGAATTATTGATTAAGTTGTTCAATTGAAAATTTAATTAGGCTTTTTCTGTAAACAAAAGACGACACACTATGACAATCTATACCAATGTTCACCAAAGGATTAATGTCTGTGTTTTCATCACAGGCCTACCGTAACAGAGCTAGCTGGCTGGAGGAGTGTTCTGGGAGGGAAGCGGAACTCTGCGATGGGACGTCCTGCTACGTTCTGCTGGAGACGGAACCCCCCGATGTCCTGCTCTCTCTGGGAGGAGTTCCCCAGCCTCACTAACAGACCCTGCAGCTGGACATCTGTGATCCGCACACTGCCTGAGGCACTATGGCACAGCAGCGCAGTCATCATCACTATCGTTTCCTTCATCATCTACATCATCATTACCATCATCTCCATCATCCTCACCTCCATCATCATCATCATCCTCCTCATCACCATCATCATCTCCATCATTATCATCATTACCATCATCCTCATCATCACCTCCATCATCCTCATCATCATCTCCATCTTGACCATCATCATCACAGTAAGCCAGCACCACAGTCACCTTGGCATGACTTGACACTTTCCTACTCCCAAACTGATTGTGTTCAAGGGTCATACCTGGAGTATTCATGCCTGTGTTGCCTGGCTGTGGATAGCCTCTTCCTTTCCTGTGTCCCGCAGGGAATGCTCTCCTCCATCAGGTCCTTAGTCAGGGAGTGCCAGATATCTGTGGTGCGTCCGGCTCGACTGGCCTCAGTCGACACAGAACGCCTGTCACGAGCAGCCATTTTGTCCCTACCTGCAAAGGCATTTGAAGTTGATTGGAAAATATTTAACAGGTAAAAATAATATGGTGGAAACTCATTATTAGGTTGGCTTTCACCTGGTGAAGAAGAGGAGAGTTTGGATTTTTTGTTTCATTTTTGTAGACTGTCACTACTTTTCACAATTGAACATCCCAACATCTGCATGGGTTGTCCATCTAACAGAGTCCAGATTGGACACACCCCAAACTAAGATTACGCCTCAATCACACCGACAGTGAAATGCATTTTGATTCACCAGAAGTACATTCATTTCCAATGGAACGCTGAGTTTGCCTTGCACCATTGCGTTGCAGAGGCAGTTGCAGTGCGTTATTTGTGGTGCATAGTTGGATTTATCGAACGTATGCGTCAAACTGTATGTGTAGAAGGCTTGGCATAAATGGCAGCAGAAGGTGAATGTTGAACTTTTGTTGCACACGTATCCAGATGATGCTGCATGCCATTTTGCGCAAAAACACTGTTGGTGTGATCGAGCTGTTACTGGTGATCTCCACTAGGTATACAGACACCATCCCAGTTTACGCTAATTTTCACGTATTTCACACACACTCGTATTGAAAGCAGAAGAACAATGTTTAGAAACTAAACCATTAGTTTGTTATAATATGACAGTACATGACTTGTTGCCTGAATGTTTTAGTCTGCGTTCTCTATACTTTTATATTCAAATGCAAAAATACATACTGCTATCCGCTCCCTGATGCGGTTTTCTGGAGTAGATGTCTGCAGCTGTAGCAGATCTCTTCACATGGGCCTGTCTTTGGGGATGGACCAGGTGGAAAACTTGAAACTTTGTACACACATACAAATGCACATACATCTTTATATGTTATGTGGCTAGTCTTTCCTACCTGGGGACCAATACTGAAGTCCGATGGGTATCCCAGGACACCTTCCACATTGCCTGTGTGGAAGAGATTATATTCCATCTATTTACTGAAATAGGTCTGGTACAGTTTAAAAAAAGATATCCTTGATAAGACAAACACTTCCCTCAAATACTGTATGTCAACTTGATTTAATGTGTGTCAGTAAGGCCTAGTTCAGAAAGGAAACACCACGTGCACGTTTAACCATTTAATCGTATATTAGAAAAGAGTACAATGCATTGTCTTGGCATTGGGCTCTGCTTCTTCAGGGTAGCTCACTGCCAGAGTGAAGCGTCATATCACGATGATAAAATAACTACAGGTAGTGAGCAGGATATGCTATACCAAATCCCCTGAATGAAGAAACACTGAACCCTGGGATATCAGAAAGCAGCTAGTTATAGCAGCAAGAGACACCAGCACATGCGTGCGCGATATCTGGCATCAAGGTAGCATGTGTAGAACTGGTCAGTTTACATGGACAGCATGTAACTAGAGTGCGAATCCAATTGGTGCAATATTCTCTGATGCAACAGCTGGTGCGCGATGTCTAATATTAAAGAAGTCTCAAGGTATTGTTCGCCTGACGTAGAGTACCTTATGATAAGCTGTAGACCACATTATCTACCAAGAGAGTTCTCATCTATATTATTCGTAGTCGTCTATTTATCACCACGGACCGATGCTGGCACTACGACCGCACTCAACCAACTCTATAAGGACATAAGCAAACAAGAAAATGCTCATCCAGAAGCGGCGCTCCTAGTGGCCGGGGACTTTAATGCAGGCAAACTTAAATCAGTTTTACCACATTTTTACCAGCATGTCACATGTGCAACCAGAGGGAAATTACTCTAGACCACCTTTACTCCACACACAGAGATGCATACAAAGCTCTCCCCCGCCCTCCACTTGGTAAATCTTACCATAATTCTATCCCCGATTCCTGCTCACAAGCAAAAACTAAAGCAGGAAGTACCAATGACTCTCTCAATACGGAAGTGGTTGGATGGCGCGGATGCTACGCTACAGGACTGTTTTGCTAGCACAGACTGGAATATGTTCCGGGATTCATCCAATGGCATTGAGGAGTATACCACCTTAGTCATCGGCTTCATCAATAATTGCATCGACGACGTCGTCCCCACAGTGACCGTACGTACCCAAACGAAAAATAAAATTAAACCATCTAGTGTTCAGCGAAATAACACAATGTCAAATACAGGTAGCCAAGTCAAATAAGTAACATCCAATCACATTAACCGCTACTCTCTCGCGGGAATTCCACTAACGGTCCGTATGTATCCAAACGTAGATGCTGCTCATTCTGTGCTTTCCCGGGTAACAGACAGGGATATTGGACCTTCGAAGAGGCGCAAATATGAAGAGGCGCAAATATGATGAGAACTACATTGATTTGGGGTTCACTTATTTTGGGAGTAGTGCCTTTCCCCAGCCATAGTGTGTTATATGTGCTAAAGTACTCTGACAACTTGCTGTTTATTATCTATGCATAGTCACTTCACCCCTACCTACATGTACAAATTACCTCAACTAACCTGTACCCCCTAACACTGACTCGGTACCGGTACCCTCGTTATTGTTATGTTATTGTGTTACTTCTTATTCTTTTTTTTCCTTTTTACTTTAGTTAATTTGGTTTAAAAAATTATTAACTCTTCTTGAACTGCACTGTTGATTAGGGGCTTGTAAGTAAGCATTTCACGGTAAGTTCTACACTTGTTATATTCGGCGCATGTGACAAAGTTTGATTTGATTTGATGCCACCACTCTCGGGTTTCCTTTCTGAACTGGCCTCGCTTCATTTATTTGTTAAAAATGTCACAAGACCAAGCTGTAGCATCAACAGAAACAGTCCTACAGCTTCCTTTTAGTTTGGAAATCTGGACATAGAAATGTAATATGCAGAACTGACACAATGATCTGACTGTCTTTTTGTAGTCAGGCATTCCTAAATATCAAGCATTCCTAAATATTTCCTACAGAGGGCAGTGTTGCAACAATAATAAACACTGGCACTTAACGTCAGCATCTGTGCCTTGAACCATTTTACAAAGCAAAACAACACAACTAATTTTGTTCAACTTTAGGGTGGGCTATATACTATATCACCACCTATCATTCTTCCAATCAAATAAGGTGTTATCTTGTGTTCTCTTTCTTCAGAAAGTGATACATTATTGAGGCTACAGACAGATTTTCCTTGAGGTAAATGTCTAACCCCTGTAATCATTCCACAGAGCTCTAAATAGATTGATCTATATTGACTGATGTAATCTAATACAATTAGCCGACAACGTTACCTCACCAACTGCATGAGCACACTCAGGACCTGTACGTTTTTTCAGTCACATCCCCAATGAAATGCTCTTGCAGGCACTTTCCTAGTAGCTACATACCTATAACGCCAAACCGTTGATAACATGCACAAGTTATACTTTAAAGTCAACTCTCATTTGTATTTTAAGGCTTTTGTTTTGTTTCTGATACCACAATGAATGTGTTCATTTGATGCACCAGTTTGGATGTTCTAAGAATTTTTGGAACGTGAAGAGCAGTGTTTGTTAACAGTGTTTGGAGCTCATGTTTGACTAGTTAACGTTGTGCAGTAGCATACTGTGTCTATATCCATTACATGACTGAAAGCATTCCATGAACATGTGCTTGACTTTACTATGTTTGTAAATATATTTGAGTGTTGGAGTGTGCCCCTGGCTGTCTGTAAATAAATAAAAAAACAAGAAAATGGTGCTGTCAAGTTTGCTTAAAATAAGGAATTAGAAGTGATTTATACTTTTACTTTTGCAATTACACTTACTTTTGACAGTTGAATACTTTTTCCACCCCTGCTTTGTAGTTGTTATTCAACTCTCAGACATAGATGGAGAATTTAAAATGGTATTTTTGGGATCTTTTGAAAGGCAACCAGCAATGAAAGCCAAGGCATGCAGAGTCAATTTGTAGTGTCTTGTCTCTTTTCCTAATCCCCCACACTGCATCTCATTGCTAGTGGTGTTCTGCATTAGAGGGAATTATCCACTGAAGTATGTTCATGCAGAGAAGGACTCTGGAAGATAATGAAGCCATTGAGGCCTGTACTATGCAGCACTCACCCCAGCATTGTGGAGAGTCGTTCCATATATCAGCTTCATGAGGTGGAGCCCATATTACACGCCAAAATATCCCTCTGATCTCTTAAGAATGTATGGAATGTAGTAACACCCTCTATGATGTAACACACATTGTGAGGCCGTGCCATGGCAACCGCTAAGTATGCAAAGGTTTTTGTTCTTTGTCGAGAACCTTTTTGAGAGGGGGTTTGAAAGTGTTTTTTAACACCATATCATCTTGTTGAGGTCACTGTTTCTTCCTGGCGGGCTTGACCACAGATTGAAACTTTTTTGGAGAGAATTGCAGCAGGGGTTTGAGAGAGAGAGAGGAGTTCTTATCGATTATACTATGAATCTGTGTGTCCTCCCCACATCCCTCCTTTTCAGTCCAGCTCTTTCCCGGGCACAGTGATTTACACACACACAGAGAACGATCCTGAAACTATTGTACAAAGCAAGCTATCCTATACAGAATAGTTGATGAAATAATGTTTGACTTACACACGCTATCTTGTTTGTGTGAGTAGAGTCGGTCAGTGACTCTTCCGTCCCTCATCTATCTCTCCTCCAAAATGGGAGTCACAAAGGCAGGACTTTTCAGTCACAAATCAAGTTAATGGACAAGCTTAAAGTAATTTCATATACCATACAAAATTCTCAGGGAGTCTCACAAGCCACAACTTTAATATCTTATTTTTATTTGTTTATCACTTGTGGTGTACTATATATATATATATAAATCGCAAAAACATTTAAACATGTGCATGGATCTTTGGCACTGTGGATTTGCTTTAGAGTTACTCTATGTCTGTATCTGGCTTTAGTGAACTGTTATATACCACGTCTGTCCTTGTGTCAACCAACAGTAGATACTAAATCCACTAAATAAATCATATGAAATACTAAATCCACCCACAGTATTAACGTGCAACAATACTGTAATAGCAAACAGATGGCAATATGGCAAACACGATAAAACTTCATCCAATGTCGTAATCCAAATCCGAGCCTAGTTTCCGAATGAAAGAGCTGATCATGGACTTTGTACCATAATGACATCATAGCCAATGCACTTACCCCTGCAGATCGACTCCGTAATGGTACCTTGTGTACATAGACAAGTTATCGTTACTCATTGTGTATTTATTATTACTTTTACTATTACGTGTTTTTCCATTTTTATTATTTAGCTATTTTCTTTCTGTCTGCATTGTTGGGAAGGAACTGCAAGTAAGCATTTCACTGTTAGTCTACAACTCTTTTTTACAAAGTATGTGACGAATAAAGTTTTATTTCATTGGAAGACTGGCGTAATTTAAAATGACCAGGTAATTGAGCAGAGGTATTTAAGTCTCGAGTAGTCCGTTATTTTGTAACATTGACTAAATCCTGAAAGCTGTAGACAAACATCTGTCAAAGATCCTAGAGGCTTCATCTGGTTAGGCATGAGGGTCAGAACATGGAGCGTTTTAATTCCTGTAGGTTCAGAGGGTGAGGTCAAATCAAATCCCTCCTAACCTATTGGAACTAAACACAGGTCATTGAAAATACCTGAACATCCTTGATGGGGTGTCCTTAATAAACACCTTGCTTGATACAATATGTAACAATTGAGAAAAACAGATTGGTACAATCTAAGGCCAAGTGGCAAACAATAATGCACTAGAGATGGATGTGTGGGCAGATGAGATGTAGTCATTGTTTGTGTGTGTCTGTAAGTTGTTGTTCTTTAAAAATGTTTTATGTAAAATAAAATTCAAAATTAAATATTATTCCCCCAATTTTTTTTATTGTTTATATATGTATTGTCCTGTGTAATATATTGATTTCCTCCAAGTGCTCTTAATCACCACAGCATACTCTCACTCTCTTTCTCTGCTTACGCATATATAGGGAGTGGGCTGGATGAGCGGAAATGAGGGTAGCGAGAGAAGTGATTAGGGATTCTGCCTGATCAGCGCCACACGCAGTGCACATGATTAATGCTCATACTACTCTAGAATGAGAATTGCTTTCTACATCCCTCAATCTAGCTACCAGTCTCAGAGTTTACAGTGGAAATACACTCTCCTTCAAATCTAACAGTCATGTTGTGTTGATCATCTTTTATCAGGATTTAGGATCAGTGATATAGCCAGGATTAAATATATATCCCAGTAATAAAACAACCACTCTAAAGGGTCAGTTAAGGGCACATTGCTATAGCTACAACTGTGGTTGCTGGACTGATGGATTCCTAATGTGCAAGCCCAAAGGTCCCTCTTTGCGGATGCAATTCAGCTGCTCCCTAGTGTTCCTTACGAACACTCTTAAGAAACTGCCATGATGCTTCAGAGGCAATCACTTCAGAGTCATTGCTTGTCATTTCATCTACTGTCAGGTATATAGTAATTCTTATGACAGTGTCACAACAATGTTTAGTGGCTACTTACAGTAGGGTTGGCCTCGCGCGACCATCCTGATCTCGCAAACTTAAATGAAGTGAAAGGAAAGTTCAGGGCAGCGGTCAGGGTGGTGGATCAGGCTAACTTAGCCTCTAAACAGAACACTAAACACAATACTACAGTACACAGCATAAAGTCATGTTTTGGTATCACCCTGACCCTACCTTAAGAGCCAATGTACTGTATATTTTAATGAGTAGAAGAGCCCTCCTGCTCTGACCAAGACTCTAAAAACCACTCTGGAGTGGAGGACAAGATAGATGGATATTTTCACCCTCCCCTGATACGCCACATTTCACTGGTCATGCTACAGATTGCTCCTAATGAAACAGAAATTAATACTGAAAATAGACCAAAATTATCCACCCATGTAAACATTGAAGTCTATATAATGAACATAATTTCGGTCCACAGTAATTCAGAGATGAAACATTCAAAACTGTTTACGTTTTTGTGCTTACATGAACAGTGTGACTGAACAAGAACCTAACCTTTCTCTCAGAAAGGCTTGGCAAAAATAGTCATGTTTCTGTAAGGCGATTGAAAATGTCAAACTCACCAGTATGTCTGACATTTTTTCAGGCAACTTGTAATGTAACGTTAATGTGCGCCTTGTTTTCTGGACCTCTCTCTCTGTGTTTCCATGCTGCAGGAGTTTCTTTGTCAGGGGCTTGTTTGTCGTTGCCATGGGGCAGCTTGAAGTCCATAAGACCAGGCAACAATAGAGGGTTTAAGATTTGATTTACAGCAGCCTACATACTGTATGCTGACCCACACCCCTACTGCCATTGGTGCCATCTTTTCCCTGCCAACTTGTGCTAATCAACCATCTGATCCTATGGATAAAACCTAAATGTTACATTTAATACAATGAGTGAATCCAATGTTGATGTGTCTATTATTAGAGATAGAACAATGAAAGGGACATTACATTCCAAAATCATATTCATTTCGTGAAATGTATTCAGACCTCAAGTGGTCGTCTGTTGAGATAAGTCCATGTCTTGGGTCATCTGTTGTGGCC
Organism: Brachymystax lenok tsinlingensis; assembly: GCA_030435695.1. Classification (NCBI taxonomy): domain Eukaryota; kingdom Metazoa; phylum Chordata; class Actinopteri; order Salmoniformes; family Salmonidae; genus Brachymystax; species Brachymystax lenok. Next base: position 14,922,186 of record CM059783.1, on the reverse strand, counting down.
ATACACCGAGTGTACAAAACATTAAGAACATCTTCCTAATATTGAGTTCCTAATTAGCGTGAAAAACCTGTTCCTAATGTTTTGTACACTCATTGTATGCATTTGACTGTAGGTGTGTGAGTACCAATTTAAATAATTATTAGAACAAAACAGGAGACATTTTGACCGCAACAAACTGTCCAACAATTAAGAGATCTAAAGGTTATCATAATGTGAAGTAAGTAAGTAGCCTTATGCGAGCCAGGCCAGCTCATATGGCAGGAGCCTATCTTCTGTTTCTATAATGTGAGGCAGCTTTATGTAGAAGCACACCCCCTGGACAGGACACTAGTCTATAGTAAGGCCTTACCATGAATCTATCTCCTTAATGCCAAGCAGAGACACATCAGGTCCCATTTTTACAGTCTTTGGTATGACTCAGCCAGGCATCAAACTCACAACCTTCCAATCTGAGGGTGGATGTTCTAACCACAAGGCCACTGAGTCATAATTCGGAGACCACTCCAAATTCCAAAAGTACTGACCTCAATGTCTCTAGTTTACAGTGTGATTGTTTCAGTCCAGCTAAGAGAACACAGTCTGCCCTCACCATAACTCTCTTCAGGTCCAGCTCTTTTAGAAGTGAGTCTGCTGATTGGAGTATGAAGGCCAGTGATTCACAGCTCTCAACTGAAAGACTACGTCTAAACAATCTATAGAAGCAAAGAAAAGTTTCTAAAAGTGTTAAAATAATGTATGTGAGTATAACAGAACTGATATAGCAGGCGAAAACCCGAGGAAAATCCATACGGATTTGCAGTTACTTTTGTACATTACCTTCTTCTCCAGGGTGCCTATTAATTTGTATTTTACCTAGGACTGAGATTGCAGTACCTATGGCTTCCACTAGATGTCAACAGTCTTTATACAGAGTTTGGAAGCTGTAGCCCTGAGCAGAACGAATAGGAACAGGAAATAGTCGAGATAGCTCAGATGTCAACAAGGTTTTACGGGTGCGAGACCGTATGCGCGCCCCACTGTATTTTCCTTTCATAAGGTTACCATCCGAGTGAAATATTATCGCTAATATTCATAAAAGGATAGCTAAGGATGCATTATAAATGATCTATGATTTGTTTAGGAAAAGTTGATAGGTATATTTGAACGCGTTCTCTTCACGGTTCAATGGGCGATTCGATGTTGGATTTTCTGATCATAACACGCTAACCAAACGGAGATTTATGGATATAATAAATTACTTTTTCTAACAAAAGAACCATTGGATGTCTTCGTTGGACACATGGGAAGCCCTCAGCAGAAGTTATTCGAAAGGTAAGAGATTTATTTTAGCTGTGATATGGGTTTTGTGTGACCCGCGCTGGATATGAATTTATGCTAATGAGGAAAATATGTTGTGATTTTCAAATGTTGTGATTTTGAGCACTTAACAGTGCTCAAAATGTTTCTTCTGTATGTATCCTCAATTTGCAGAAACTCATGTTCTTTATTAACCCCTTCACTCAGAGAGAGAGAGAGAGAGAGAGAGAGGTTATTAACAAAAATGGTTGCAGAGAATCACAAATGCCAATTAGCTAAATGCGGGTGTCCTCAAAAGCAGAACATTGGTAGGGTTGTAGATCATTTTTAAATCATCAACCAAAGTTCACCACACACGTTTATTTTGGGTTAGAAAACAATTTTAGGGTGATACAGATGAGACACATTCCTGCACATTGCTGACTGTTAAGTGCTCAGAACCTGAGGAAAAGTGGATCTGCAGTTCCAATTGGTATGTGCGGCTTTAAACCTGTCCACAATGCCTTGCAGTGTCCCATCTACATTACAATGTAATTTACAAGCTTGTGCAATGAGAGATCTGTAATCCTAGCAACAATAACCAACAACTGGCAATAATATAACTTCTTATTCCGATAACTACCGTCAAAATAAAAGTCCCCAGTGAAACTGCTTAGTAAATTATAGGAAATCCATGGCTCACTTTGATAAATTCTGCGCACATCCCATAGGAGTGGGGTAGTGTAACAATCCTAGCCTGGACTCAAACTCAGGTCCCTCTAGTTCTAAGGGTAGGCTACCAGAGGAGGCTGGTGAGGGGAGGACGGCTCATAATAATGAATGCAATGGAGTGAACGGACACATAGAACACATAGAAACCAGGTGTTTAATGTGTTTGAGACCATTCCATTTATTCTGTTCCAGCCATTACAAAGAGCCCTCCTCCCCATTTTAAGTGCCACCAGCCACCCCTGTAGGCTACCTACCCTTAGATCTAGACTGGGACCTGAATTTGACTCCAGGCCGCAGTTTAATCTCAATTTAATTGCTACATTATCATATTAAAATGTAATTTGTATTTTGTTGTATTGCAAAAACATATTGGACTGTACAACAAATGAATTGTGCGTCCATGAAAGTAGGGATCTACTCAGAAGCCCTATCTAAAGTAGACAGCTGTATCAGCAAGTGTAGCCTACCTTTATTTCCTCCACTTAAGCTTAACTACTAGGTGACTCTGGTGAGAAGATTGAAGTCCACTTTTATGGACACTATTAATACATATTTTATCTTGTACAATAGCCTATATGTGCAGTTATGGATGTTAGGGATGTTGATAAGATTCAACAATTTGATTGAAACACAATCAATATTTGTTTTCTGTTCAGTTCAACATGTGCTTAACACATGTTGTAGGCATAATGTGCTTGATTAAAACAAAACGAAATGCTTGCAAACATCACTTATATTTGAGTAAATATAGCTTAATATTGTCATTAAAAATATATTATATGAGGGACCTTTATTGTGAAGGCTGAAGGAATTTACCCAGAAGTGATACTCTGCGGTCCCCTTACAGATGCCAACATTACACAAAAGGGAGCTCGAATCAGTTGTCCTACAACAGATTGCACAGTATACACGCGTTGATATGCAGAGTGCAAACTTTAATTAGGTAGCCTGTTTGCACAATATATAAACCTTTGGATTATGCGATAAAATAACCTGCAGAGAACAATTATCACCGGATTGAATGCCTGAGCGAATTCAGAGTGAGACCAGAGAAAGAGGGGAGTTTCTCATACACTTTTAGCCGGAGGACTGCGGCTGGAAAGAGGTAAATGGATTTTTGCAATAGGCGCAGCCAATGCTTAACGCTGTACTGCGAAGGCCACTTCGCAGTTCAGCTTTAAGAGCGAAAAAAGAGCCCACCATAACTCAAGTATGATGGTGCCTATAGCTGCAAATGTAAAATTGCCTGTGGTATAGCCAATGCATTTTCATTCTCTCTAAGTTAATTCATCTATGCTATTTCTACCAAGAGAAACATACACCCACATACATTTTGGGTGGCCTCAAATATTAAGTGAGGGTTCTAAAAAAAAGTCTGATCACATAAAAAATATTACCAGATGGGATTAGGGGAATTTTACCTAATTGAAAAGCCTATGGATGTAGGGCCCCCTTGAGTAGGCTATGTGACCTAAACAAATCTCTGGACTATCTGGACTGGTTGCAGAGAGAATACCTTGCAACTTTGAATGTCAATGGAATTTGGATTAATAAGAAAAAGTGTGTGTGTGTGTGTGTGTGTGTGTGTGTGTGTGTGTGTGTGTGTGTGTGTGTGTGTGTGTGTGTGTGTTCGTGCGTGTTCGTTCATGCGTGCGTGCGTGCGTGAGGTCACTACTGTAACTTTCTTCAACGTGTCAACAGGACCTGAAAATTGACTACAAATATATATATTAAACATTGGTCAGCAATTTATTTTTATTTTTTATGAATGTATCCAACAACTAGAAATCTTGTGTAATGCTCCAGCCAATGTGAAAGTTCTGTGTGACACAAGGGGTTGGATTCAATCAAACCTGTAATAGGCTTTGTTTAAGTTACAATACTATGCCATAACATTCATGCTCTCTCCCAAATCTGGAACCATCTATGTTGGAAATAATCTGCAGTGCCTTCACAAAGTATTCACACCCCTTGACTTGTCCACATTTTGTTGTTACAGCCTGAATTTAAAATTGATTAAATTGAGATTGTGTGTCACTGGCCTATGCGCAATACCCAATAATGTCAGGGGAATTATGTTTTTAGACATTTTTACAAATTAATAAAAAATGAAAAGCTGAAATGTCAGCAGTAAAAATGTGCTTAACAAGTCAAATAATAAGTTGCATGGACTCCATCTGTGTGCGATTAATTGTGGTTATCATGATTTTTGAATGATTACCTCATCTCTGTACCCCACACATACAATTATCTGTAAGGACCCTCTGTCGAGAAGTGAATTTCAAACACAGATTCAACCACAAAGACCAGGGAGGTTTTCCAATGCCTCACAAAGAGCACTTAATGGTAGCGGGGTAATAATAAAAAAGCAGACATTGAATATCCCTTTGAGCATGGTGAAGTTATTCTTTAAACTTTTGATGGTGTATCAATACACCCAGTCACAACGAAGATGCAGGGGTCCTTCCTAACTCAGTTTCTGGGGAGGAAGGAAACCAGGAGGCCAAAAGTGACTTTAAAACAGTTACCGAGTTTAAGGGCTGTGATGGTTCAACAACATTGTAGTTACTCCACAATATTAACCTAAATGACAGAGTGGAAAAAAGGAAGCCTGTACAGAATACAAATATTCCAAAACATGCATTCTGTTTGCAATAAGGCACTAAAGTAAAACTTCAAAAAATGTGGCAAAGAAATTAACTTTATGCCCTGAATAAAAACTGTTATGTTTGGGGCAAATCCAACACAACACATCAGGGAGTACCACTCTTCAAATTGTCAAGCATGGTGTTTGCTGCATCATGTTATGGGAATGCTTGTCATCGGCAAGGAATAGGGAGTTTTTTTAGGATACAAAAATAAATTACGGAATAGAGCTAAGCTCAGGCAAAATCCTAGAGGAAAACCTGATTCAGTCTGCTTTCCAACAGACACTGGGAGACAAATTCACCTATCAGCAGGACAAGAACCTAAAAAACAAGGCCAAATATACACTGGCTGTTTTACTAAGATGACATTGAATATTCCTGAGTGGTCTAGAGTACAGATTTGACATAAATCCACTTGAAAATCTATGGCAAGACTTGAAAATTGCTGTCTAGCAATGATCAACAACCAACTTGACAGAACTTGAAGAATATTGTACAATTGAGGTGTGCAAAGCTCTTAGAGAAAGACTTAACTGTAATCACTGCCAAAGGTGATTTAAAAAAGTATTGAATCTGGTGTGAATACTTACGTAAATGTTCTGTATTTCATTTTCAATACATTTGCAAAAATGTCTAAAAACATGTTTTCACTTTGTCATTATGGGGAATTGTGTGTAGATGGGTGAGAAAAACAACAATTTATTGTTTATAGATATTTTGTCGAAAAAATTCTAACTGAAAGGTACACCGTATTTAAATGGATGGCTTAAGATAAATGTGCTGAAAACCCTATTGAATGAAAAATCCATGAGAAAATCTGTTGGCTAGCAAGTGGGGGGATTTTCAGCGGTTCAAATTACATTTATTTAGCTCGAGCGAGGGAACCACGCCAGCCAAAGCCCGTTACGCACCTTCATAAGGTAAGTCTGAAAACCAACTACTAAGAAGTGTGTATGAAAGGCGTGCGTATGAAAGGCGTGCGTAAGAAAGGCATAATTTCCTATGTCGCAATCGGGCCCTTAGACTTACCCAGAAAGACTCACAGCTGTATTTGCTGTCAAAGGTGATTCTAACATGTATTGACTCAGAGGTGTGAAAACTTCTGTAAATAAGATATTTCTGTATTTCATTTTCAATAAATTTGCAAACATTTCTAAAACATGTTTTCACTTTGTCATCATGGAGTATTGTATGTAGATGGGTGAGAGGAAACATGTATTTAATCCATTTTGAATTCAGGCTGTATCACATCAAAGTGTGGAATAAGTCAAGGGGTATGAATATTTCTGAAGGCATTTTACCTGCTATATTTCACTATTTACCTATTTTATGTGACAGTGGTGATTTTATTTGATTTTTTTTCAAGCCAAAGCATAAATTCTGCTTGTTTGTATTGAACCTTCCGTCTCATTTCTTTGTTTGATGTGGCAGTTCTGTTTTCTGCTGACTGTTTGTCTAACAAGTTGGAGTCTGAGTCCCTATTGAGCTCCTTGCCAAGGACATTTAGAGTAGCACTTCATTTCATGGTACATAAGTTACCAGGTATTTACTGAAAAGTTACAGGGTACAATGGTAATCACACAATGCAATAACCAGTTCATTGTTTGTTTCTTTGGGATTTCAATATACTTATACATACCGGTAATTTCCTATTAAAGCAATGGAAATAGTAGGCCTATCGTAAAATAAAGAACCACTGAAAGTGGAACTACAAGTTGTAATAGGGACAGCAAACACTCACATCTTTTCAAATTGTGGCTGTGTGCTCTTACGATTTAAAACAGTCCAATATATTTTGGTTTGGTTATTTTGCCCTTCACAAGTGAACAACCAGCTACTGGATGATTTATATGGTATGACAATGTGCAATCAAACACAGACACCCCACTGAACTTAAGCAGACTACTGTAAGTGCCAACACGTGTTTGTACTGTCACTGACAAACTTCCATGCACTTTTCTGCACTTATCTCCTCACATCAATACACTGTCCGTGTATGGGGCTGTGTTAGAAGTGAATTTACATTGTGTAACGGTTCAAAGCTCTTTTAGCATTGATACTAATCTGTGAGGTAAAGGACTGTGAGACTGTATTCATGCTTGTAGCACAGCCGGTGAACAACACAAACAGCAGTGATTTAAATATTCCAGCTTGCCAATAAAATACTGGGAAGAGGTGAACGGAGGCATCCAGTACAGCTGGAATGAAACATCACTAGAAAACATCCTTTTCTAAACCTAAAAGAGCAGACCAGTTTTGGGGATGAAGTACTTTTTAGCTAAAACAAATTTAATTTGTCAGAGGGTCCAACATCTTTGAGGGGTTAACAGGGTTGTACAGTGGGTGGGGCAGAAATTGTTGTTTTCAGGCAGCTTCAGACCTCAAGAGAGACCAGGATTAGACCTTTACTCCCCTGCACTGTAGACCTCCTCTTTCCCCTGTGGGGAGACTGAGTATGTTTCTCCAGAGTCGTGGATCTTATTTCATTGTTAGAGTGTATACACTGGGCTCTAATTACAGGTGGCCTACCAGGACCCACAGTTGGAATTAAAGTTCATCCTTAAAATAAACCAAAGGAATGAGGACTACCTTTTAACAACATACATGGAAAATGTGACAAAAACACATTTACTTGAAGTACAGTGTAGATGCAAAGTTTGGTAACAGAATGACTGTTTGTGCTGTCTGTGCTGTGATTCTGTTGCCAAACATTGCATCTACACTGTTCTTCAAGTAAATGTGTTTTGTAAAATTTTCAGTGGAAATTGTTAAAAGTAGTCATTGTGCATAGAATTGTATGTTTCGTTTAAATTTGCAGTTTTTGTTTTTTTGGCATACATTTTAAAGTGAAAATTGCACATGGGCTAATACTCCTCTCTGTCAAGCATAGCTTGGGGAGTGTTGGAAGGTTGCACATGTTTAGGGCTCATTGTTTTTGGTTTTGTTTTTTTAAGGTAAAACAACGGGTACACACTCCATATAGCATCTAATTATTAGCTAAGCTAGTTATTATTTCAACTAGTGTGTCTTGAGGGTCTACACACCAGGTCTTAATTAGTCTGTGAAAGGCCAAGGTGGAAAGCCCGGCATACAGTGGGGAAAAAAAGTATTTAGTCAGCCACCAATTGTGCAAGTTCTCTCACTTAAAAAGATGAGAGAGGCCTGTAATTTTCATCATAGGTACACTTCAACTATGACAGACAAAATGAGGAAAAAAAATCCAGAAAATCACATTGTAGGATTTTCTATGAATTTATTTGCAAATTATGGTGGAAAATAAGTATTTGGTCAATAACAAAAGTTTATCTCAATACTTTGTTATATACCCTTTGTTGGCAATGACAGAGGTCAAACGTTTTCTGTAAGTCTTCACAAGGTTTTCACACACTGTTGCTGGTATTTTGGCCCATTCCTCCATGCAGATCTCCTCTAGAGCAGTGATGTTTTGGGGCTGTCGCTGGGCAACACGGACTTTCAAAGATTTTCTATGGGGTTGAGATCTGGAGACTGGCTAGGCCACTCCAGGACCTTGAAATGCTTCTTCTGAAGCCACTCCTTCGTTGCCCGGCGGTGTGTTTGGGATCATTGTCATGCTGAAAGACCCAGCCACGTTTCATCTTCAATGCCCTTGCTGATGGAAGGAGGTTTTCACTCAAAATCTCACAATACATGGCCCCATTCATTCTTTCCTTTACACGGATCAGTCGTCCTGGTCCCTTTGCAGAAAAAACAGCCCCAAAGCATGATGTTTCCACCCCCATGCTTCACAGTAGGTATGGTGTTCTTTGGATGCAACTCAGCATTCTTTGTCCTCCAAACACGACTAGTTGAGTTTTTACCAAAAAAGTTCTATTTTGGTTTCATCTGACATTCTCCCAATCCTCATCTGGATCATCCAAATGCTCTCTAGCAAACTTTAGACGGGCCTGAACATGTACTGGCTTAAGCAGGGGGACACGTCTGGCACTGCAGGATTTGAGTCCCTGGCGGCGTAGTGTGTTACTGATGGTAGGCTTTGTTACTTTGGTCCCAGCTCTCTGCAGGTCATTCACTAGGTCCCCCCGTGTGGTTCTGGGGTTTTTGCTCACCGTTCTTGTGATCATTTTGACCCCACGGGGTGAGATCTTGCGTGGAGCCCCAGATCGAGGAAGATTATCAGTGGTCTTGTATGTCTTCCATTTCCTAATAATTGCTCCCACAGTTGATTTCTTGAAACCAAGCTGCTTACCTATTGCAGATTCAGTCTTCCCAACCTGGTGCAGGTCTACAATTTTGTTTCTGGTGTCCTTTGACAGCTCTTTGGTCTTGGCCATAGTGGAGTTTGGAGTGTGACTGTTTGAGGTTGTGGACAGGTGTCTTTTATACTGATAACAAGTTCAAACAGGTGCCATTAATACAGGTAATGAGTGGAGGACAGAGGAGCCTCTTAAAGAAGAAGTTACAGGTCTGTGAGAGCCAGAAATCTTGCTTGTTTGTATGTGACCAAATACTTATTTTCCACCATAATTTGCAAATAAATTCATAAAAAATCCTACAATGTGATTTTCTGGACTTTTTTCCCTCATTTTGTCTGTCATAGTTGAAGTGAAAATTACAGGCCTCTCTCATCTTTTTAAGTGAGAGAACTTGCACAATTGGTGGCTGACTAAATACTTTTTTTCCCCACTGTATATTGTGGTCCTCTAGCTGGACAGGAGTTGTGTACTACTGAGAACCCAGATGTACTTGTGAAAACACATGACAGATTGCATGCTGTGGCTTGTTTACTACTACTTGGCTTTCTCCGTCCACTGTTGTCAACATAAGCTCCTCTTCTTACAGGGTTAACAGCTTATTGCTCTCTCCAAGCTGCTTACGTTCAACTTTTGAGGCTCTACATTTTCTCACTAGGAGCGATGCAGTGGAAGATGATTAGGTGCGCCATCCTGAGTGATGGGATTTTAAGCATGTGACCAACAGTGAGCTGATTTAGCCATGTGTCTTAGTTCACTATTCCTATTCGTTAAGGTTGGCCTTAGAACTGGAAAAGACGGCTGTGCATTTATAAAAAAAAAAAACGTTATGAACCAAACATGCGGATTCAAAAATCAATTTTGTTTTTACGCTGGTATTGTCATCAGTAGTGGAAGATATGGTTTTGATCATGTCTGCCGACTACAGTAGACCACCAGACTGTTGTATAAGTAGCAGCATCAGTTGAAGGCACATTTTGTGTTTTAACTTGAAGATACTTCATATCGTGTCCTGTTGAACTACCCCTGGTCTGCTGAAATTGAGATTCATTAGAAGCTGCAGTCTTTCCCTTCAATTACTCCACGAGGCACTAATCCTGCAACCCCCCTTCAGAGCAGACAGAGTTAGAGATCTGGACAGCCACACTTGGTCATGTGTCTCTTCTTTGTACTGAACCCTTCCAAAACAAAAGGCAAATCTTCCAATCTTCAGGTAAAGTCCTCTAGTAAATCTGGCCAAGCAAGACTAGCCAGTACCACCCTGTCAGTCCAACTACGCAACACTTGAGTGAGCTCATTCAAGCATCCCGTGATCTTTCAAGAAAAGCCCATTTTATTTTTGGAAACTCTTGAAGCCTATATAATGGAATTTATTTGAAAGTTAATCTTTTCCAACTATAGATGAACAGCCAAGTGCTAGAATTGTTCTTGGAGCAGCATTTGCTCAGTCATTTCCAGCTGAATGATATCAGGAAATAGACTCTTGCTGTGCCCAGTGAGTCACCACAACGGCGCAGTAAATGATTGCCTCATTAACCTCACTGGGTGACTTTAAATGAACTTCTCTTAACTGAGTGTAAGGCTACCAATCAACTACTAATAATAACCTCCCCTGATTCTAACAAAACTGACAGCTCTCTGTGTGGCAAAGTTTCCTTTTTTTCCTCATATTGGCTCACTATGAATTTTAAAACTAAGCATCAGCTTTAACATTAGTTGACCATATGTGAAGGCTCACTTAACATCCTTGCCTGCCTTCATTATTAACTGAACCTCTGTAAACTCTGATGACAGTGAGGCGTTTGGAACTACTGATCAGACTAGCTGATTCGGTCCAAAGGAGCTAAGTTCCTTTCTCCCTTCCTCCATCGCTCTTAAAGGGCACCAGAGAGACCAACACTGGCTGTTTGCCGACTGACTAAGCTGAAGCTCCCTGTTATATAAGTAAAAACTAAATTCGCTGCATATGCTGCTGGAAAGTTTAGTCTAGACTCATGTTTCAGGTATTGTGAGTAAGAAATGTCAGTCACGTGGTTAACAGGTGTTGTAACAAGTGTTGTAAACACCCAGTTTTTGGGACATTTTGGGAAATCTCTGTGATATAATTCCAGGCGAGCCCATCCTAGGAACTCTTCTGCCAATGCCATGTTGTTTGCGATGCCATGCCTGCTATCTGCAGCTAGCCTCCCAGCCTCAGAACTGGGTCAGTAGCAGTTCATCTCTGCTTGGTTTATTACTCCAACCTACAGTATGTCACCAGGAAATGAAGTGATTTTGGCTGCCCGGGGATCCGTCTGTGCTCAGTAAAGCTGGCATCAGATTAAGTGAAATTAAATGTAATTTTAGACGGGCAGAGAGTGGGACAAGTTTGTGGTCCTCCTGCTGAGGGGCTTACCTGGGCAAATCTCACCTGTTGAATATGGCATGTCTTGGGAAGAATGCAACGGTTGGGGTTGGAGATATTTGACAAATGACTGATGATGCTGACTGCCAATCAGCAATACTATCCATTTTATTTTCAGTACAGCACCCTAACATCAATCGTCTGTTTAGGCCTTCCTCTCGCTATGGTGGAATGAGAGTCAGGCATTAAAACGTTTTAATTCCAAACCATCAAAATGAAATATCACTTTATCCAAGGGATATTTTGAAGTAAAAACTTGACATTTCCAGTTTTTCACACTTGAAAGACTAGCCACCACCCACTTTGACATTTCTATTAGCCTTTTCAAAGGACAGAGTTTCCTTGGCTTGATTTCAGAAGCATGATGGCATCGTCACCATACCAACAATTAGAATAAAATACAGTCAAAAAATGTCAGCACAATTAGGCTGATAAACTCGCTGCAATGGAGAGCTGGTAAATGAAAGAGGATCTCTGTTAAATCTAGAATCCTTAGTTGCTACATCATTTTTTTTGGACTTCTAAATTAAAGATATACAGTGCCTTCAGAAAGTATTCACACCCCTTGACTTTTTCCACATTTTGTTGTGTTACAGCCTGAATTAAAAATGTATTAAATTGAGATTTTGTGTCACTGGCCTACACACAATGGTGAAGTTATTAATTACACTTTGGGTGGTGTATCATTATACCCAGTCACTACAAAGATACAGGCGTCCTTCCTAACTCAGTTGCTGGAGAGGAAGGAAACTGCTCAGGGATTTCACCATGAGGCCAATGGTTACTTTAAAACAGTTACAGAGTTGAATGAGTGTGATCAGAGAACTGAGGATGGATCAACAACATTGTAGTTACTCCACAGTCAGTAGCGGTGTGTGGGTAAAATCACTGGGGAAACCAAGCCAGAAAAAAATGCCATATTGCAACCTACGTATGTGTTGTGATAATTGCATTGTTTGCTTTATAACCTGTTAGTTCATATGCATTGCGACCGTGATATAGGCCTAAGGCCCAGACAATATGAAGACACAGTGGTAGAATAAATTAAACCACACTTTTGTTTCATCACAAAACCGGGGAGCAGCCTCTGTCTGGTGAAGTCCACAAAACATATTGCATGTAAAAAAACAGTTGCATGGTTAAGCAAGTTGTTTCTGAAATTTTCAGACTACTTAACTATTGATTTAGAACCACGGAGAGTTACTGCAAGTTGCAAAGAAAATAAGAGTTGCCTTCATTATTCCAGCACCATTTCAACTTCAACATTTTAACATCATCAAATCACCTATACTTAGCCTAATACAGTGACAACTAAAATATTCCAAAAACGATTTAGTCCAATCAACATAAGGTAAGTATGATGTGGTTGTCCATGGTTCAGATTTTTTTTTGTGTGTGTTTGCGAGTGTACAAGTAGAAAAAACATGTTGACTCACCCTACTTGTAGAGAAACACCAATTCCATCCTGGCTATGGCTCTGTCATACAGTACATGCTTTTATTTTTTGTTGTCCTAGGCTACCTGGGTAAAATGATTGCTCGCTAGCCTAACTTCCTTTCATGGGCAACGTTAGCTAGTTAACATTAGCCTTCTACATCTGGCTACATATTGAACTTTCATCCTCTCAGTCCAGGGGCACAATGTATACATTTATGGTTGGATCAGAATCGCCATTATAATCATTGGCCAGTATGGAAAATTGTGTAAAACCAATTCCTACCTCCATCCATGGGTAATTAAGGAAAACAATTCAAGTTGTTTCTGTCAATTATGAATTTCTCTTGATGCGATATAGAACCTTTTTCCACCCTCTGTGGAAAAGGTTCTATGTGGAACCCAAAAGGGTTCTACCTGGAACAAAAATGGTTATACCTGGACCCAAAAGTGGTTCTTCAAAGGGTTTTTCTATGGGGACAGCCGAAGAACCCTTTTTTGGTTCTAGATAGCACCTTTTTTTTCTAAGAGTGTAGGCGTGAAGTCAAATCCAAACTGGCTTCCCTTCACACTTTTTTTTTTTGGTGAGCCAGGACCATTCATATTTGAGCTCGCTCAGTTTAGCTCAACACTGATTGGCTATTATTTTACTTTTTTTCTATCAAGGGAGGCCAAATGCTCGCTGACTTCCCTTGCATTCAACGCTACGGGCGCAACAATGTTGGGGCGGCAGGTAGCCTAGTGGTTAGAGTGTTGGACTAGTAACCGGAAGGTTGCAAGATTGAATCCCCGAGCTGACAAGGTAAAAATCTGTCATTCTGCCCCTGAACAAGGCAGTTAACCCACTGTTCCTAGGCTGTCATTGAAAATAAGAATTTGTTCTTAACTGACTTGCCTAGTTAAATAAAAATGGCAGCATCAGGCAGAGGGCTTCCCTTGGCATCCATGAATACATGCCACTGTCCACAATACTAACTTAATTGACATTGAAAGAAGGAAATATTCCAAAACATGCATCCTGTTTGGGAAAAAAAGCAGTAAATTAATACTGCAAAGTGAATACAAAGTGTTATCTTTGTGGTAAATCCAATACAACACATTACTGAGTACCACTCTCCATATTTTCAAGCATAGTGGTGGCTGCATCATGTTATAGGTTGCTTGTAATTGTTAAGGACTAGGGAGGTTTTCAGGATAAAAAAAATTGCAAGTGTTGTACAATCCAGATGTGCAAAGCTCTTATAGATTTACTCTGAAAGATTCACTGCTGTAAACACTTCTACCGGTGATTCTAACATGTATTGATACATGTGTAAAGTTGACATTTCTGTATTTCATATTCAGTACATTTGCAAACGTTTCTAAAAACATGTTTTCACTTTGTCATTATAGGGTATTGTGTAAAGATGGGTGAGAAAAAAAATCTATTTAAACCATTTTCAATTCAAGCTGTAAGAACAAAATGTGGAATAAGTCAAGGGGTATGAATACTTTCTGAAGACACCCATTGATCCCTGAAGAATATAACTTAGAAGTGCCTCATGAGCTTAGTTCAACTGTCGTACCCCATCATAACCAAAAATAAACACTTTTTTGCTCCAATGTTTGTAAACAAACACTGTATAGCCTCAACATGGTTAAAACTATAATGTTTATATCATGGGTGGTCAGTCCTTGCATCCATAACTCTATGAATTTCAGAGTGGTTACATTTGTTCAGGCCCATCCCTCAGCTTTTTACCAAAACCGAGGCGGTGTGACACTTAATTGTTTCAACAGCGGATTCTAGCTCTAAGAGGGCTCTGTTCGGCCCCTTACAAAAAATATCCACTGGGGGATAAGACTCACACCAAGACCCTACCAAGCCAGCCCAGGCAACATTAACATTCAGAAAATGTGGCTTCTGTTTTTATTGTCCGTGGCTGTGTTTTTGTCTATGATTCTGCAAATGTGTCTGTGATGTAGGCCAGTGTGTGTGTGTGTGTGTGTGTGTGTGTGGGTGTGGGTGTGGGTGTGGGGTGTGCGCATGATGAGTATGTAACTGTGACGGTCATCAATTGCTGACGTGGAGTAAAAATGCTGAATGATGTCATTGTGTTCAATGTCATCCGCTGCACCACTTTTCCTCTCCTGTATTGTTAAAAAAAAATAAATATTACCCAGACAACCTGCACTGAGGAACTCTCTTACCTCTCTAGCTTTGATTAAAAAAAAGAGTTTATGCTTATCCACAGTCTAGTCCACTCCACTCAAAGTCACCATTATTAGTCAGTTGTACAACCGAATGCCTGAAATGTGTCTTCCGCATTTAACCCAACCCCTCTGAATCAAAGAGGTGCGGGGGGCTGCCTTAATCGACATCCACATCTTCAGCACCCGGGGAACAGTGGGTTAACTGCCTTGTTCAGGGGCAGAACAACAGATTTTTACCTTGTCAGCTCAGGGATTCGAACTTGCAACCCCCCGGTTACAAGTCCAACGCTCTAACCACTAGGCTACCTGCCGCCCCTCTGACCATATTGTAGAAAAAGTGACAGAAAAACATGGATTATTTCCTAACTGCCAGTGAATGTTTGTTCTTTCCCAGGGCTGAGCCAACTAATCCGGTCAGCGTTGTTGGGGCCTTACAAATCCAGGGGGCTAGTTGCCATGGCGAGATATTGTTTGCATCCAGTCATGCCAGCGCTGCCAATGTGGGCGGTCCCCTCGTCAGCATGCTTCTTTGTTTGTGTACCACTTGTTAGAACAACCCCCCTCCTCTGTGAACACATCCTTGGACGCTTTAAAGTTCTCTCCGTTGTGAATTGGTCAATCACTCAGGTTCATCTTTGGTTTTACCAGTGGAAAATCTGGAATAATATCTGTTTATTTTATCAACTGTACTTTTAATGGATTAGTATAGTATTTGGATTTCCTATTTACTAAAGAAATAACTCAACTTAATAACAGGAAACATCATGAAATCAAAGAGCAATTTATTATGTGGCTCAACCACAGCAACTTCTATTCTCACATTTTCTCTCCTGCGAAGCTTTGCAAAACTGCCGACCTTTCACTCTTCTGTGAGCTTACTGTGCAGTAGAGTCCTTCCCCTCCCCCCGTCTTCAAGGCATGGAGAGAATGCAGGTTGAATAGAGGGCCAGGCTAAAGGGAACCCTAAGTCTAGCTCCAGGTTTTCAGTGGAGGCCAGGCCAGACGGCCACCCTTCCTGGGTAAACTGTAGATACTTTAGCCCCTCAGCTGTCAGGGAAGCAGGCTTCAGCCATGTGCTTGGACCCTGAGCAGGGAACCACCAAAGACCAAGGAGACCTGCCATCTTTAGGTCATCGTGCTTCACAATCTCTTGCCTGTTAGACTGGCGCCATGATTTAGTTATAGTCAAGGTAGGTCTGTACTGAAGAAAAGTCCAGATTTCCCACTCCTGACTGAAAGTGAATTTGATACCCCCATAATTTAGGTATTTAGGAAAACACACTATCAAGTGTTTTATGCATGTATACTAATTTGTCTGTGTAGCATTCAAGCACTGTAAGTAGGCTAAATGACGCTCAAGGGCTCAAGTTTCTCCACTGCCAATTCTGAGGCTGTGCTTGCATCTGGTTGCCTAATACCCAGTGCTAAGTGATAATCTTACGATGGAGGGGCGAATGACTTCAGCACAAATATTCTCATAGATGTGTCCATACCAAATCCTCTTGGAAATTAGGAACACACAATATTGTGTGTATGTGGTCTTTGTTAGTTCAACTCAGGTCAGAACTATGATTGAGTGTCAATTGGCATTAAGACAGTAACAGTAGTACTGTATTTGAGTAGTGATGTTCTGTCATCCATTACAGCGCATTTTCCACATTGATGATAATTGATTATGTATTTCACATTATTTAATAACATCTATTAAGGCATTAGGTATCCAAAGTTACATCAATATTCTGATGAAAGACAGATGTTGTCTGAGTCGGATGACATTTCTACATGATCCACCAAAGAACCATGACTGTTGATATTCACCCCAAACAAATACTTTGGCAGTGAAGAAATAACTTTGATCTAAGTGCTAATTCATAAATGTTGTAGTCCCTGTGTACGGGTGCTGATGATGTCAGATGTGAGTGTGAGCCTTACAGGATGAAGTAACATAGGCAAAATTGCCAAAGGGGACCATCATTTGCACCCAGAGGGGGCCCCAGGACCGAGTTTGAGAAACACTGCTCTAGTATCTTATTTCTTTGTCATATTCCTCTCCCATTACTGCTACAGTCAATATTAGCAGCCAGCCAATCCCATAGAATCAAAGAATATAATATAATAAAATATATATATATATATATATATATATACAGTGGGGGAAAAAAGTATTTAGTCAGCCACCAATTGTGCAAGTTCTCTCACTTAAAAAGATGAGAGAGGCCTGTAATTTTCATCATAGGTACACTTCAACTATGACAGACAAAATGAGGAAAGAAAATCCAGAAAATCACATTGTAGGATTTTTTATGAATTTATTTGCAAATTATGGTGGAAAATAAGTATTTGGTCAATAACAAAAGTTTATCTCAATACTTTGTTATATACCCTTTGTTGGCAATGACAGAGGTCAAACGTTTTCTGTAAGTCTTCACAAGGTTTTCACACACTGTTGCTGGTATTTTGGCCCATTCCTCCATGCAGATCTCCTCTAGAGCAGTGATGTTTTGGGGCTGTCGCTGGGCAACACAGACTTTCAAATATTTTCTATGGGGTTGAGATCTGGAGACTGGCTAGGCCACTCCAGGACCTTGAAATGCTTCTACTGAAGCCACTCCTTCGTTCGGCGGTGTGTTTGGGATCATTGTCATGCTGAAAGACCCAGCCACGTTTCATCTTCAATGCCCTTGCTGATGGAAGGAGGTTTTCACTCAAAATCTCACGATACATGGCCCCATTCATTCTTTCCTTTACACGGATCAGTCGTCCTGGTCCCTTTGCAGAAAAACAGCCCCAAAGCATGATGTTTCCACCCCCATGCTTCACAGTAGGTATGGTGTTCTTTGGATGCAACTCAGCATTCTTTGTCTTCCAAACACGACGAGTTGAGTTTTTACCAAAAAGTTCTATTTTGGTTTCATCTGACATTCTCCCAATCCTCATCTGGATCATCCAAATGCTCTCTAGCAAACTTCAGACGGGCCTGAACATGTACTGGCTTAAGCAGGGGGACACGTATGGCACTGCAGGATTTGAGTCCCTGGCAGCGTAGTGTGTTACTGATGGTAGGCTTTGTTGCTTTGGTCCCAGCTCTCTGCAGGTCATTCACTAGGTTCCCCCGTGTGGTTCTGGGATTTTTGCTCTCCGTTCTTGTGATCATTTTGACCCCACGGGGTGAGATCTTGCGTGGAGCCCCAGATCGAGGAAGATTATCAGTGGTCTTGTATGTCTTCCATTTCCTAATAATTGCTCCCACAGTTGATTTCTTGAAACCAAGCTGCTTACCTATTGCAGATTCAGTCTTCCCAACCTGGTGCAGGTCTACAATTTTGTTTCTGGTGTCCTTTGACAGCTCTTTGGTCTTGGCCATAGTGGAGTTTGGAGTGTGACTGTTTGAGGTTGTGGACAGGTGTCTTTTATACTGATAACAAGTTCAAACAGGTGCCATTAATACAGGTAATGAGTGGAGGACAGAGGAGCCTCTTAAAGAAGAAGTTACAGGTCTGTGAGAGCCAGAAATCTTGCTTGTTTGTATGTGACCAAATACTTATTTTCCACCATAATTTGCAAATAAATTCATTAAAAATCCTACAATGTGATTTTCTGGATTTTCTTTCCTCATTCTGTCTGTCATAGTTGAAGTGTACCTATGATTAAAATTACAGGCCTCTCTCATCTTTTTAAGTGAGAGAACTTGCACAATTGGTGGCTGACTAAATACTTTTTTCCCCCACTGTATATATATATATATATATATATATATATATACACATACAGCACCAGTCAAAAGTTTGGACACCTACTCATTCAAGGGTTTATTTGTACTATTTCCTACATTGTAGAACAAAAGTGAAGACATCAAAACTATGAAATAAGACATATGGAATTCCATATGTGCAGACTGTCAGCTTTAATTTGAGAGTTTTAATCCATATCAGGTGAACCGTTTAGAAATTACAGCACTTTTTGTACATAGTTCCATTTTAGGGGAGCAAAGGTATTGCAACAAATTCACTTATGTGTATTAAAGTAGTAGAAAGTTAAGTATTTGTTCCCATATTCATAGCACACAATGACTACATCAAGCTTGTGACTCTACACATTTGTTGGATACATATGCTCTTTGTTTTGCGTTTAAAAATGTCCCCCAACATTTTTTGGGAGGACGCCCCGGACCCCCCATCTACTTCCCCCCCAATATGTACACCACAATTTTGCCCTTGTGAAGTAATGACATCCTTCATCCTTAGTAGTCAAGCTTCTTTTTCCATCGAGGCTCTCAGTCGAAAAAGGGTGGATTCAGTTATACTTAACACATGACAGATGTTGAGAATAGAGGATGGAGAGAGAATCTCACAGGGGAGCTCCTCAGTCTGACACCCAGCCCCTGCCTTCAGAGGTCCCGTGGTCAAGATTCTATACCCCAATCCATTTCTCAGTATTCCACAAAGGGTATTTTTATGATCTTATCAAATGCTTGAGGGATGGAATTTATTAGACTGGAAAAACACCATACTTCTACATTGTATCATATAATCCCATATCCTTACCTCCTCTGCCACCCAAAATACAACTTCCATGTGAACACTTAACACCTGGCAGCCTGCACCTCACTCTCCTACCCCTGAGCTGTGTGCAGCATTGGAATGGCCCTATTTACAGCCAGTTAACAGGCGGCTCTGGCCTGGAGATTCTGCAGTAACTGTCTACTGTTACAAATCACTCTGCCAGTTCCCAGTGGAATACAACACTGCCTCCGGGAGTCCAAAGGCCTGTATACGTAGCGTGGTGCCCCTGAACGGCTAGCTCAGTCAGGGAAGGCCACAGTAACCAGAGGCGTCTCGGAGGGATACCCATGGCAGGATGGTGTCAAACCAGAGGGAACGTGACAGGGAATTGTTGTGAGGCTGGCAGCAGGTGTGATGAAGATGCTTAAAGAGGCAAGGGAGCTGTTGCCACCTCACGTGTCATTAGGGAGTTAAGGATCAGAAAGTGGATAATGGGACGAAACAGGAAAACGGATGGCCGTTCCGAGAGAGGGATAAAAATGACGGCTTAAACTCCGGGCATCTGTGTTTTCCCTGGCCCGGGAGGCTGGCGGTTCAGATCTGCACTGTTGCGTCTGCCTGATGCCTTGCCAGGTCTGTAATGAGTGCCTTTCAGCTAAGGTGCTTGTGTCAGCAGTTTAAAGGGTTCCTCATGCAAGCGACCAGAGAAAGCTTTCCCGTAGGCATTACCAAATAGAACCGCCATCGTCAGATAGGGCCTTCAAGACAGACTGTCAGACACTGCATTAAACCGATTATTCCAATGATTAAATGTGTACCTCGAAACCAGAAACTGCAACTGAACTTCTGCTGAAGTTTCTCCTTCATCCTTGGTAGAAGCTACAGAGGGACTCCTAAAGTAGCTTTTTAAGTGCATGTAGTGCAGCAACAGATTCATAATTGGTGAGAGTGTGCGGTTTTGATTTATAAGCCTTTTTCTATCCATGTAACCCGCAATGGTTTGGAAATCCAATGCTCTGATTCTATGGGATTGGCTGGCTGCCAATATTGACTGTAGCAGTAATGGGAGAGGAATATGACAAAGAAATAAGACACGAGAGCAAGGTTTCTCAAACTTGGTCCTGCCCCCCCTGGGTGCACGTTTTGGTTTTTGCCCTAGCACTACACCGCTGATTCAAATAACAACTCATCAAGCTTTGATTATTTTAATCAGGTGTGTAATGCTAGGGCAAAAACCAAAATGTGCACCCAGGGGGAGGCGGCCCCAGGACCCAGTTTGAGAAACCCTGCACCAGAGTAGGTGTGTTATTGTGATTATTGGCACGGCTGTAATGTGGTCAAAGATACGAGGCAATGTTGAGTGGTTTAATCCGCATCAGTGAATTGGCACCTTCTTTGCTGTCTCATCTCACTTGTAGTCACCAAGAAAGTTGCAATTTCTCAGAACCTCTGATGTGTACATTTTTAAGCTAGGCCTACTGAGCAAGATGGATAATTTAGCATTGTTTGTGAGTGTCTGTATTTCAGTGTTTGTGTGTGCATTTAGGAATACAGTGAACTCACAGAGCTATATAGTAAACCCAGCATTTGACAGTCTCTCTGTTCTATAGAATGCTGGAGAGATCCTGTGTAGCGCCCCCTTGTGTGGAGGAGGAATGACGACGCCCCCTTGATGAGAGCCATGGAGCTGAAAGTGTGGGTGGATGGAGTGCAGCGGATCGTATGTGGCGTCACAGAGCTCACCACGTGCCAGGAGGTGGTCATTGCCCTGGCCCAGGCCATTGGTGAGTCAATCCATCCTGCAATATTGTCCAACCCACAAAAATATTGTCCAACCCACAAAAACTCACAAAAAGTGAGTTCAAGGGATAAATTGAAAATAAGACTACTGTACCCCTTTAAGCCTGGACACATCAGTGCATGTAGCATATTTGACAGTCCGTTTATGAGAGATGCTAAAGATGGTGGAGTGCACCAAGATTAGAGTTGACTGGGAGTGAACAGAAAATCAAGATGAGCATTGACCTGGGAGTGAGCAGAGATTGTGAGAACCAAGATGAGAGTTGACTGGGAGTGAACAGAGATTGAGAGAATCAAGATGCGCTGTGTTGGGATGATTCGTACATGTCATTGAGATGCTCGCTGAGAAGAAGAGAGAACTACATGATGACTGGATTGTATTCCCATAATGATACCGCATTTATGTATGACAAGCTATTACCCCAGCCCACATGTAGAGGCAACAAAATAAGATTGAAAGAAGCTGTCTGTTTCCACCGCTTCTAGGGAGAAATAGCTGTAGAACCAGCATGGAGCCACTTTTGCATTATGCGTTCACCTCTTTTGCATTATGGAGATGTACTGTACAGACCTGTACTGAACTGTCTGTGTGAGTATGGCTCAGCCCGACAATACCCTGCTTTCAGTTCATACTGCTGTCATTTCATACTGTTTTCAGTTCATACTGTTTTCAGTTCATACCGGCACAGTTTTGCACTTGCACTTTGCACTGCTTAGAACCAAAATTCTGTGGCGATGTCATGGTTTACATAGGTCATTTGCTTTTAGAGAAAATACTTGGAGGTCCTAGAGGTAGCATGTAAGGAAGGGTTAAATGAATCCATTGGATTTGTACATGCTATTCCATTGTGATCCATGCACAGATACATTATTGTAGGACTAACAGCTAAATGCTGTGTCTTTTCATCAACAGTACAGGAGTTATGGTCCAGGGCCTCTTTTGTATGTTTTCAGTCTTTTTTCTGGCCCAGGGTACTTTGATGTGAAAGGCCTTTAGCCAGATTCAGCTGTAGTGACAACTGTGTTCCTTTCATAGGCGTTCTGCTGTTGAGAGGGGAAAGACTGCGGCTTGTGCTCTTAACTGCAGGAGAACACACACACACACACACACTGATTTGGGTCTGGTGAAATTTTATTGAACCATACTCCAACCCTAGCATGAATTGGAACTGAACAACTGCTCCTATATTTGAAAAGAGAAATCCCTGTTGGGTTCTTCCTAGAAAAAACAACCCATTACTCTGAAAGCTCTGCACAGTGCCCACCCACTAAACTGTGTCTGAAAGCAAGTGGGGTAATTGTGAATGGTTCTTCCATAGAGTTTCCCTGTTCTTAGCGGAGGTAAAGAGTTCAGATTAAGGTTGGGGCTGTGTTTCTGAATGCAGGAGGGGATAACAATGACAAAGTCAATGGTAGATTAACTCTGTAATCTGCTGCTACTGCAGAGTGTAGTCTAGCTACTGGTCTGTATGTAACTGGTCACCGGCTGGTATGTGGCAAGAAATAGCGAACAACGTTGCCGTGTGACTACTGTACAGTGAGAGGAAAAAAGTATTTGATCCCCTGCTGATTTTGTACGTTTGCCCACTGACAAAGAAATGATCAGTCTATAATTTTAATGGTAGGTATATTTGAACAGCGAGAGACAGAATAACAACAAAAAAATCCAGAAAAACGCATGTGAAAAATTTTATACATTTATTTGCATTTTAATGAGGGAAATAATTATTTGACCCCTCTGCAAAACATGACTTAGTACTTGATGGCAAACCCTTGTTGGCAATCACAGAGGTCAGACGTTTCTTGTAGTTGGCCACCAGGTTTGCACACATCTCAGGAGGGATTTTGTCCCACTCTTCTTTGCAGATCTTCTCCAAGTCATTAAGGTTTCGAGGCTGACGTTTGGCAACTCGAACCTTCAGCTCCCTCCACAGATTTTCTATGTGATTAAGGTCTGGAGACTGGCTAGGCCACTCCAGGACCTTAATGTGCTTCTTCTTGAGCCACTCCTTTGTTGCTTTGGCCGTGTGTTTTGGGTCATTGTCATGCTGGAATACCCATCCACGACCCATTTTCAATGCCCTGGCTGAGGGAAGGAGGTTCTCACCCAAGATTTGACGGTACATGGCCCCGTCCATCGTCCCTTTGATGCGGGGAAGTTGTCCTGTCCCCTTAGCAGAAAAACACCCCCAAAGCTTAATGTTTCCACCTCCATGTTTGACGGTGGAGATGAGGTTCTTGGGGTCATAGGCAGCATTCCTCCTCCTCCAAACACGGCGAGATGAGTTGATGCCAAAGAGCTCCATTTTGGTCTCATCTGACCACAACCCTTTCACCCAGTTGTCCTCTGAATCATTCAGATGTTCATTGGCAAACTTCAGACGGGCATGTATATGTGCTTTCTTGAGCAGGGGGACCTTGCGGGCGCTGCAGGATTTCAGTCCTTCACGGCGTAGTGTGTTACCAATTGTTTTCTTGGTGACTATGGTCCCAGCTTGAGATTATTGACAAGATCCTCCCGTGTAGTTCTGGGCTGATTCCTCACCGTTCTCATGATCATTGCAACTCCACGAGGTGAGATCTTGCATGGAGCCCCAGGCCGAGGGAGATTGACAGTTCTTTTGTGTTTCTTCCATTTGCGAATAATCGCACCAACTGTTGTCACCTTCTCACCAAGCTGCTTGGCGATGGTCTTGTAGCCCATTCCAGCCTTGTATAGGTCTACAATCTTGTCCCTGACATCCTTGGAGAGCTCTTTGGTCTTGGCCATGGTGGAGAGTTTGGAATCTGATTGATTGATTGCTTCTGTGGACAGGTGTCTTTTATACAGGTAACAAGCTGAGATTAGGAGCACTCCTTTAAGTGTGCTCCTAATCTCAGCTCGTTACCTGTATAAAAGACACCTGGGAGACAGAAATCTTTCTGATTCAGAGGGGGTCAAATACTTATTTCCCTCATTAAAATGCAAATCATTTTATAAAATTTTTCACATGCGTTTTTCTGGATTGTTTTGTTCTTATTCTGTCTCTCACTGTTCAAATACACCTACCATTAAAATTATAGACTGGTAATTTCTTTGTCAGTGGGCAAACGTACAAAATCCGCAGGGGATCAAATACTTTTCTCCCTCACTGTACATTGGTCATCTAAGCCCAGTTACTTAGTAAAGCTCCAATTAATTAATCTGATCAAATCATTATTTCACTCTTTTGCAGGGCGTACTGGTAGGTACACATTGATCGAGAGATGGAGGGAAACGGAACGCCACTTGGCCCCGCTTGAGAACCCTGTGGTTTCCCTCAACATGTGGGGCCAGTATGCCAGCGACGTGCAGCTGGTTCTCCAGCGCACCGGCCCCTCCCTCAGCGAACGTCCCAACTCCGACAGCTCATCCCGTGTGCCCGAGCGCAGCCTTTACCGCCAGAGCCTGCCTCCTCTGGCCAAGCTGCGCCCGTCGGCCAATGACCGCTCGTTCAAGCGTCGGGAGCCCAAGCGTAAGTCCCTCACCTTCACGGCTGGGGCCAAGGGCTTGAGGGATATTTTTGGGAAGGGCAGAGATTCCGAGGCCAAGCAGCAGCAGAGAGCACTGAACCAGGGCAGGGGCATGGTGTCTGTGCCCCTCAGTCCAGCCCGGGATCTGGTGCGCCTGGTCCAGCTGCAGAAGGACAAGCTCCAGCTACTGGAAAGCCGGCTGCAAGGCTGTGAGGCAGAGCTACACGGCTGGGAGAGCGGTGATGGTGGCATGTGTGTCGAGGGTCAGGAGGGCGTTGGCGTGCTGGAGGAGGATCTGGTGCGTCTGGAGCAGCAGCTGCGGAGGAACGAGGTGGAGATGTCTGAGGAAGAGTTCTGGCAGAACGAGCTGCAGATCGAGCAGGAGAGTGAGCGGCAGCTGAGAGAGCAGCTCCGGGAGCTGATTGGACGGGTGCGGGAGTGCGAAGCCCGGTTGGGGGAGTCCCTGACCCGTATCCAGGGCATGGAGGCTGGCCTGGAGCAGGAGACTGAGCAGAGCAGGCAGGTGGACGAGGAGGAGGCCCGGGCCCACCTGGGGAAGGTCAGGGCGGAGCTGGAGCAGCAGGTTCAACACAGAGTGCAGCTGGAGAGCAGCTGCAGGGCTGTGGACCGCTCACTGGGACAGTCCAGCAAAAAACTACAGGTGAGCTTTGGTAGAAGGAAAAATGTATAGGAAAACAGTGATTGTACATACACAAATTCAGCGTTTTAGAGAGGTGCTGGAGACTCTGCACACTGAAATCTACACTCCTATGTGCTTTGGCTGATGAAGACCTAAGGGATGAAACATGTTCAGAAGCAGTAGAGAGAGAAGTGCCATACAAAAATGTACCATTGATTCCTAATGGTTTTGAAAACAACACATGATGTACATAAAAAAACACCTTTTGTAAAATAGGGTTGAAAACATTTATCATTGATTGGAAGACACAACCACCTTATGTAAAATGGATGATGGTGATTATACTGTGATGATACCTTTTGCAGAAGAAAATTATAATGAAGTAAGACACGTAAGCCCATTTTACAGGGCTGCATAATATCTGGAACATATACAGTACCAGTCAAAAGTTTGAATACAGCTACTCATTCAAGGGTTTTTGTTTATTGTTACTATTTTGTACATTATAGAATAATAGCGAAGACATCAAAACTATGAAATAACACATATGGAATCATGTAGTAACCAAAAAGGTGTTAAACAAATATTATGAATACATACAAATATTATATTCTTCAAAGTAGCCACCTTTTGCCTTGATGACAGCTTTGCACACTCTTGGCATCCTCTCAACCAGCTTCACCTGGAATGCTTTTCCAACAGTCCTGAAGGAGTTCCCACATATGCTAAGCACTTGTTGGCTGCTTTTCCTTCACTCTGCTATCCAACTCATCCCAAACCATTTTAATTGGGTTGAGGTTGGGTCATTGTGGAGGCCAGGTAATCTGATGCGGCACCATCACTCTCCTTCTTGGTCAATAGCCCTTACACAGCCTGGAGGAGTGTTGGGTCATTGTTCTGTTGAAAAACCAATGATAGTCTCACTAAGTGCAAACCAGATGGGATGGCGTATCGCTGCAGAATTCTGTGGTAGCCATGCTGGTTAAGTGTTCCTTGAATTCTAAATAAATCACAGACAGTGTCACCAGCAATGTACCCCTACATCATCACACCTCCTGCTCCATGCTTCACAGTGGGAACCACACATGCGGAGATCATCCATTCACTTATTCTGCATCTCACAAAGACACAGAGGTTGAAACCAAAAATCTCAAATTTGGACTCATAAGACCAAAGGACAGATGTCCATCAGTCTAATGTCCATTGCTCGTGTTTCTTGGCCCAAGCAAGTCTTTTGTTCTTATTGGTGTCCTTTAATAGTGGTTTCTTTGCAGCAATTTGACCATGAAGGCCTGATTCATGCAGTCTCCTCTGAACAGTTGATGTTGAGATGTGTCTGTTGAACTCAGTGAAGCATTTATTTGGGCTGCAATCTGAGGTTCAGTTAACTACTTAGGGAGCAGTGGGGCGAGGCCCTGGACCACTACCCGGTGAAATGTGAGGCGCCAAATTCAAAATCCAAAAGTTGAATTATTAAACATTCATTAATATACAAGTGTTGCATAGTCATCAAAAGCTCTGATTCTTGGCAATATCACAGCGTTGTCAGATTTCAAAAAGGCTTTACGGCGAAAGCACAACATTTGATTGTTTGAGGATAGCCCCTCTCATATTTTATGCATTAGCACAAATCCATAACCACTGCGGGTCTCACAAAACGCATAAAATCGCTAATATAAAATTGCTTACCTTTGATGAACTTCTGCTGAGGGCTTCCCAAGTGTCCAACGAAGACAATCCATGCTTCTTTTGTTAGAAAAAGTCATTTATTATATCCATAAATCTTCGTTTGGTTGGCACGTTATGTTCATAAAATCCACCGTCGAGTCGCCCATAGAACCGCGAAGAGAACGCGTTCAAATTATACCTATCATATTTCTCCAAACAAATGTTTCCCTAGGTATCATTTTATGTATATTTACTAAAATATTTCAACCGGATTGTAGCCTGACTGATAAGAAAGGAAAATAAAGTGGGGCGCGCTCTCGTTCTCGTGAACGGAAAAAGTATTTCTCATTTCCACTTCCTTCAGTAAATCTTCTTCTATACAGTTCCCTTTAGCCCTATTGTTTTGAAACCTTGTCTAAAGACTGTTGACATCCTGTGGAAGCCATAGGTACTGCAGTCTCAGTCCTACAAAACAGAAAAATGAATAGGCACAAGGAGAAAAAGGTAATTTGCAAAAGAAAACAGCAAATCCGTATGGATTTTCCTCTGGTTTTCACCTGCTATATCACTTCTGTTATACTCACATACATTATTTTAACACTGAAGTTTCTAAAAGAGTGTTTCCTATCCAATAGTACTAGTTATGTGCATATCCTATTTTCTGGGCCTGAATGGCAGGCATTTTACTTTGTGCACGCCAGACTCCCTAAGAAGTTAACTCTAATGAACTTATCCTTTTTTACTGTTTTATTTCACTGTAGAGCCTTCAGTCCCGCTCAAAATGCCTTAGAATGCTCTTTCGTCCCACCCCACACACATGCGGAGACCTCACCTGGCTTAACTCGTCCCTCCAGAGACAAAACCTCTCTCATCGTCACTCAACGCCTAGGCTTACCTCCACTGTACTCACATCCTACCATACTCTTGTCTGCACATTATGCCTTGAATCTATTCTACCACGCCCAGAAATCTGCTTCTTTTATTCTCTGTCCTCAACGCACTACACGACTAGTTATTTTAGCCGTACTCTTATCCTACTCCTCCTCTACATCACCAGAGGAACAGAGGTTAACCCAGGCTCTGTAGCCCCTAGTTCCACTCCTATTCCCCAGGCGCAATCATTTGTTGACGTCTGTAACCATAAAAGCCTTGGTTTCATGCATGTTAACTTCTTAGGGGCCAGTGGGGCGCTAGCGTCCCACCTACGACAACATCCGGTGAAATGCAGAGCGCCAAATTCAAATGACAAAAATAGTAATATTAAACATTCATGAAAATACAAGTGTTATACACAGCTCTTTAGCTTAGAATCTTGGTAATCGAACCGCGTTGTCCGATTTACAATAGGCTTTATGGTGAAATCTGAGGACAGCGCCTCGTATACTTCCTGCATATAAATATATTTCAAACCAGCGCATGCATTACAAAATCAAATATAGCGATAAAATAAATCACTTACCTTTGAAGATCTTCCTCTGGTTGCAATCCCACGGGTCACAGGAACACAAAGAATAGTCGTTTTGTTCGATAAAGTCCCTCTTTATATCCCAAAAACTCAGTTTAGTTTGCGCGTTTTGTTCAGTAATCCACCCGGGTGTGAGTGTTGACGAGGACAAGGCTGGAAATCACTCTGTCATGCTGATTGAGTTCGAATAACAGACTGGAAGCTTCAAAAGGAGGGTGGTGCTTGGAATCATTGTTCTTCCTCTGTCAACCATGCTTACCTGCAAGGAAACACGTGCTGTCATCATTGCTTTGCACAAAAAGGGCTTCACAGGCAAGGATATTGCTGCCAGTAAGATTGCACCTAAATCAACCATTTATCGGATCATCAAGAACTTCAAGGAGAGCGGTTCAATTGTTGTGAGGAAGGCTTCAGGGTGCCCAAGAAAGTCCAGCAAGCGCTAGGACCGTCTCCTAAAGTTGATTCAGCTGCGGGATCAGGGCACCACCAGTACAAAACTTGCTCAGGAATTGCAGCAGGCAGGTGTGAGTGCATCTGCATGCACAGTGAGGCGAAGACTTTTGGAGGATGGCCTGGTGTCAAGAAGGGCAGCAAAGAAACCACTTCTCTCCAGACTGATATTCTGCAAAAGGTACAGGGATTGGACTGCTGAGGACTGGGGTAAAGTCATTTTCTCTGATGAATCCCCTTTCCGATTGTTTGGGGCATCCGGAAAAAAGCTTGTCCGGAGAAGACAAGGTGAGCGCTACCATCAGTACTGTGTCATGCCAACAGTAAAGCATCCTGAGACCATTCATGTGTGGGGTTGCTTCTCAGCCAAGGGAGTGGGCTCACTCACAATGTTGCCTAAGAACACAGCCATGAATATAGAATGGTACCAACACATCCTCAGAGAGCAACTTCTCCCAACCATCCAGGAACAGTTTGGTGACGAACAATGCCTTTTCCAGGGTGATGGAGCACCTTGCCATAAGGCAAAAGTGATAACTAAGTGGCTCAGGGAACAAAACATTGATATTTTCAGTCCATGGCCAGGAAACTCCCCAGACCTTAATCCCATTGAGAACTTGTGGTCAATCCTCAAGAGGCGGGTGGACAAACAAAAACCCACAAATTCTGACAAACTCCAAGCATTGATTATGCAATAATGGGCTGCCATCAGTCAGGATGTGGCCCAGAAGTGAATGGACAGCATGCCAGGGCGGATTGCAGAGGTCTTGAAAAAGAAGGGTCAACACTGCAAATATTGACTCTCTGCATCAACTTCATGTAATTGTCAATAAAAGCCTTTGACACTTATGAAATGCTCGTAAATATACTTTAGTATTCCATAGTAACATCTGACAAAAATCTCTAAAGAAACTGAAGCAGCAAACTTTGTGAAAATGTATATTTGTGTCATTCTCAACATTTTTGGCCATGACTGTACAGACATAGAAAACCTAAAAAAAAGTTAGATTTTAAACTTTGTCCAAACAAGTCAAACAACGTTTCTAATCAATCCTCAGGTACCCTAATATGTAAATAAATGATACAATTTAAGACTGAATGTATTATGTTCAATACCGAAGATAAATAACGAAGAGCGCACTCTCAGTCACGCGCGCCACAAGACTACAGCCAGAATGAGGGACACCTGGATTTCCTTAAACTACTCATTTTTTTAATAAAAGCCTGAAACCTTGTCTAAAGACTGTTGACATCCAGTGGAAGCCATAGGTACTGCAATATGGCAGCTATTCCTTTCATTGTTCAATAGGGAATGGATAAGAATGGACAGGGAAGTCAAAAAAAATTATTCCTGATGGATTTTCCTCAGTTTTTCGCCTGCCATATCAGTTCTGTTATACTCACAGACATTATTTTAACAGTTTTATAAACTTCAGAGTGTTTTCTATCCAATACTACCAATTATTTGGGCTTGAGTAACAGGCATTGTACTTTGGGCACTCCAGACTCTCCGAACTTCCGAACAATGCCCCCTAGCCCAAACAGGTTAACATCAGAAGCCTCCTCCCTAAGTTTGTTTTATTAATTTGTTTAGCACACTCCGCCAACCCTGATGTCCTAGCCTTGTCTGAATCCTGGCTTAGGAAGGCCACCACAAATTCAGAAATGTCCATCCCCAACTACATTTCCCGCCAAGATAGAACTGCCAAAGTGGGTGGAGTTGCAATCTACTGCAGAGATAGCCTGCAGAGTTCTATCATGCTATCCAGGTCTGTGCCCAAACAGTTCGAGCTTCTACTTTTAAAAATCCACCTTTCCAGAAATAAGTATCTCACTGTTGCCGCTTGTTATAGACCCCCCTCAGCCCCCAGCTGTGCCCTAGACACCATATGTGAATTAATTGCCCCCCATTTATCTTCAGAGTTCGTACTGTTAGGTGAATTAACTGGGATATGCTTAACACCCCGGCCATCCTACAATCTAAGCTAGATGCCCTCAATCTCACACAAATTATCATGGAACCTACCAGGTACAACCCTAAATCCGTAAACACGTGCACCCTCATAGATTATCCTGACCAACCTGCCCTCTAAATACACCTCTGCTGTCTTCAACCAGCATCTCAGCAATCTTTCCCTCTTCAAAGGGAAAGCTGTCGCGGTCATCCCCCTCTTCCGGATTGACTGAACTTCATGTCTTAAAGTAATGATGGACTGTCATTTCTCTTTGCTTATTTGAGCTGTTCTTGCTGTAATATGGACTTGGTCTATTTTCTGTATACCATCCCTACCTTGTCACAACACAACTGACACATTAATTCAAAAAATTCCACAAATTAACAAGGGACACCTGTTAATTGAAATGCATTCCAGGTCACTACCTTATGAAGCTGGTTGAGAGAATGCCAAGAGTGTGCAAAGCTGTCATCAAGGCAGAGGGTGGCTACTTTGAAGAATCTCAAATATAACATGGGATTTGTTTAACACTTATTTTGGTTACCACATCATATGTTATTTCATAGTGTTGATGTCTTCACTATTATTCAACAATGTAGAAAATAGTAAAGATAAAGAAAAACCCTGGAATGAGTAGGTGTGTCCAAACTTTTGACTGGTACTATATATATATTTTACATTTGTCTGGTGCTGAATTCATTCATGTCCTTGACAAAACCATGTTTACAATTAAACATAACTGTCTATTAATTCAAGCATGGTTTCTCACTGCTTGGGAAGAATGTTTTTGAAGTTACTGAGTTTGATTGAAAATGGCCCTGCGTTTTTAGTAGGAACATTTTGGAGGCCTCTCATTAGTCCTCATGATGTAATGTTTACTTACAGGGTGGAGTACACCACATAGGCTGCATTTAGACAGGCAGCCCAATACTGATCTTATTTTCACTAATTGGTCTTTTGACCAATCAGATCAGCTCTGAAAAAGAGCTGATGTGAAAAGATCTGTTGTGATTGGTCAAAAGACTAATTAGTGGAAAAAAATCTCAGAATTGGGCTGCCTGTCTAAATGCAGCCATAGTGTGGGCGTGAGGTAAAACAGTTTTTTTTAAAGAATCGGGTGGTGTGTTATATACTACTGGTGATTTTGGGGCCTGAAAAGAACTGCAGATCTACTCCACCAGACTTACATTACTCTTTCCCTAGAACCAACTCTTCCTTAGCTGGGCCCTAGAATGACTGCTCCTTTAGTAGGTTTAACCACCTGCAACATGTTTGTAACCGTAAACTGTCTGATTTAAAGGTTCTTCTCAATGCAACAATTCCACCTGCAAATAGCCTTAAATGTCAAGGAATAAAATTCCACAAGAGAAAAATATTATATTTTAAACATCGTATGAATCTATGAAGTTGCTTGTTAGGCGCGAGTGGCCAGGTATGCCCCCATCAGTGGACAAACCGAGTATACAGGGAAGTCGAACTGACAGTAGAAACTGCAGGGCAAGTAAATGACTAGTTGAGTGGTTGTTTGTTGCAGGAGAAGGAGCAGGAGTTGGAGCAGTTGACCAGGGAGCTGAGACAGGTGAACCTTCAGCAGTTCATCCATCAGACTGGCACCAAGGTCACTGTTCTACCAGCCCAGCCCAATGACCAGGAGAATAACACAGGTACACACAAGCATTAAAGCATCCTAGTCAGATTGTTTTTGCACAATCTGGGCTCAGACATTTCAAACATTGTATTATCCAACACTACCCCCTAGTGGAAGTTAGTACACCATGTCAGGTTTGTGGAAAGCTCTTTATTTGGTTAGTAATGTCACGTTTTGTCACGCCACAGTCTAATCTACACAGTAACTGCTCAACCTGAAAGCAAAGAAGTATAATTTTTTTAAATAAAAAAAATACTACTTAACAGACTTCTTGATGACTTCCTCCTCCCCACTCTCCAGACCTCCAATCAGGCTCGCTGAAACAGCTGGGCTCCTCCCGCCTCCTCCCCAGTGACCTCCGGGCTCTGCAGAGTCCAGTGTCTTCAGGCCTCAACCCTGAGGGCATCTACGTCTGACCCCTGACCTTTACCTTCTGCTGCCTACCATCAGTGACCCTCTGCTGGAGTTGTCAGCTTCTCCCCTGGAGGATCCATCTCATATCTCCATTGGAGCTCCACCAGAGGAGGCTGGTGGGAGGAGCTATAAAAGGAAGGGCTCAATGTAATGGCTGGAATGGTACCAAACACATGGAAACAACCATTACAATGAGCACTTGTGCTGGCAGCTCATCCCACTAGCCTCCTCTGATCTCCACCGCCCTCCCACAATGCCATCCTTCCCCTTCTCTCTGCTGAGTTTCCTCTATCTTCCATGAGAACACAGAGACCCCCAACAGTTTTGTCAAGACTATAGGATTTAGAATGTTTGCCTCGCTTTGGCTCTTCTGCCACTGGTAGATAGCTGGAGAGCTCGATCATGTCCTTGCTATGCTTTCAAACCGTCATGCATCTTTTGAGGTACAGAAGGCCCAATTTCAAACAGAACGTTTTAGCCTCACCTCTGTGCACTTCTCCATTTCCTCTCGAAGATCTACGAGGACTGAGTAGATGTGAGAAATATGGTATTAACACCACCTAGCACTCTTAACTTTATATAGCAAGCTAATGGACTAGTAAAGTGCACAATCAGTCATGTGATGACTTAACTAAAGAGTCAACTGCTGCCCCTGGCCCTGGACAACCATGAGGAAATCCAGATGTTTGTAGGGGTTGAGACTGAAGAAAGTCCCTTTGAGATCAGGCGAAATAGAGGAAATGAAAATATCTTCAGAAAACCATGATTTACAAAGACATAGGTCTCAAAAGTCTAATGGCCATTTTGTTATAGAAACAGAATGGGTCAGAAAACCATATTTTACACAGATAGGCCACCTTGTGTGAGACCTGTGGTGTGTAGCAGAGCCATATCTGACTGCCTTTTATAAGTATTTTTCTGTTTTAGACTTTAAGAACAGTAAAGGCTGTTATAACAGATACTTATAGACATGGCAGCTATGCTCCAGACATCCGATGCACCATTTATGGTCAACACAGCAGTCTAGGGACTAATTGTTGATCAGTTTTGTTGCAAATTTTTTGTGACTGATGTCAATAGCTGTGTATTCTGCCACCCAGAGGCAGACCAGATTATCTCACAAAACATTTAGCTAGGATCTTAATATTGGTCATTTCATATTGGTTATACATGCAAAAATGTTACATTATGCAATTTATGTGGTTTCTCACTTTCATCGTTGGAATCTTTTAGTATGCTGTAAGTTTACCGTTGCACTTTTACTTTGGAAGGGCCTGTAGAATTTGTACTTACCACTTACAGTTTTTATAGATGTCTTATTTGTGTGGAGTGGTTTTCTTTTCTCATTTGTAACATCTTGAAGAATTGTGGGTTGTCTATTGTCTTACATGGCTAATCATTTTTATGAAGTTAAAAAGATGTCTCACATGAACCAAAGCAAGTTAGACAATGTGATTGCTAGTGGTCAACCTGAATGTACTTAATTTAAAACAGAACATGCTCTGTAAATACCTTTACAGGGGCCACTGTATCTGCCTCCAATATAAAAGTGATGCATTTGTAATGGAGAGAGTTGTTATTGGACTGTGAATGTCAATAGATCGAACTCCACTCTGTGGCTCTTCAGCCTCGTGGAGAGAGGACTGTGTGAGGTAAGAGGTTGTTATTTGGTTGTGGACTAGTTGATACCAGGGAACCCCACCAACAGCAAAGCCGGTGGACACACGTCAAGGTCAACAGACTGACCTAAAGAACGTTCCATTCAGTATCATTCAGTATCCAGGTTTGGATCATGAAGGGTTGAGCTGTGTTTTGCCCGAAATATAACCGAACTGTAACCCACTAACACAAGAACAATGGCTCTTAACGTACACAGCGGAGACTATTAGCATGCCTTACTGAATTGTAAATAATCACTACATAGTATTGGAATATTTTTTACAATATTTAAAATAATGCATAATGCTGACAAAGACAATAGTTGTACGTAATATGAATTAACTTGTTTTATCCTGCTACTCTGTGGACAGCTTGGTGCATGCACTGATGGCTTGGTTTCATTGACGTTTTTGTATTTTTGAAATTACCAGAGGCTTACGATGATAGTGGAGTTATAAGTATGGAAGTATAACGTTTATCACAGTGTATGTTACTGACTGGCATGTCTTGGTCCCAGACCAGTGCATTCACTCAAATGTCATAATAGGTCAGAGGACACCAAAATGCAAACTGTAAACAAATAGGGTTTTTAAACCCTAAAAAGTGCCCCATCTTTTTGGTGGTTATTAAACACAACCTACCAATAAAGGCCCAAAGATGCAGGGTCGTTTCACCTCAAAAAGCACAAGAGGATTGACACCCACCATCTCAGATTTTTCTGAAATCGTTTCTGTAGTGAGTAACAGATACAATTAGCATTCCTGAAACATTTTGATTAAATTCTATTTCAATAAAATGTTTCAGGAATGCCAATTTGACCTGTTTCTAACAAACAATTTTACGAACAATCTGAGATAGTGGGTGTCATTGCCCGCTGAAATGACATGGAATGACTCTGCACTGAAATCTAATCTACTCTATGCATCTATTAGGACTGTTCTTGAATGTTGCACCAACTGAGTATGGTGTTCTCAGAAGTCTTTTAAGGGCCAGTCTTCGTAAACATGTCTGAAATCAAAAGTTTTCCAGACACAGATTAAGGGATGGATTCAATCTGTAGCGCTCTAGCGTGAGTTAAATGTTTATATAATTTCTGATTGAGCCGACATATGCAGCGCTTACCATGAATGCAGTCTCCACAAACATTGCCTTTACATCTCTATTGTGCAGCCAAAGACAGTAACGTAGGCATAAACTGCTTCTCCAAAATAAATCCCTGACCACACTTGTAGGCGATGTCATGGCGACGTTGGAAACATGGCATCGGGTCTAACGGTCGTCTCGCACCGTACTGCGCATGTGTAGGCCACCAATCAAAGGCACAAAAATGTTTGTCACTTTCACGAGGTTGGAGTAATAACATGTTCAACTACTTAAGAGCTTGTCTCGAAGCTAGGTTGTGCCTTTAAATTGAGAACTCATTCATAATGTTTCACTTCTCTCATTGCCTTCTCAAACCCCAGCCTGGTTTGCTTGGTCTGTTTCGCAAGCGTTCCCGGAAGTCTCTGGGTTTAGAAACTCTGTGGCGCAGCTCTTCAGCGATACAGATTAAATCCAGCCTCAAACCTAGTTTTGGATTGAGAAGGACGTTCAATGGAAAATCTCCCGCGAACACAGTTTTTAGTCTAGGACTAGGCTGACGATGTGTCCGGGAAACCAGCCTAAAGAGTAAATGATTGGAAGGAAATTCTGCCAATATGTCGGATGGAGCTGTCATGTATGAGAACATGTTCTACTTCCTTTTCCCCACAAACATCTGAGAGAAATTACTTTGCCACGTCTATGACATCATTGTAATAAACTGATGTTATAAAATGAAATGCTTAATACATTTAGACCAGTGTTGAAAGTTTGTCCTTGTGTTGTTTTCAGTTGTAGCGGATTTCAACTCAAATGAAAAGACAATATTTGAACTTGTTTTGTTGTCCTGCAGCATTAATATTATGACACAGCTGACTCATTCAATGAATGATATTACCTAATGTAAAGAAATGAGGAACTGAGAGGATTAGAAGCTACAATCTTGTCTGTCCACAAATTATTTTGTGTCTTGGAACAATCCTAATGCGCCAGTTGAGGATTGGCAGATTTGTTGAGTCATATTGTGTATCTCAATAATCCAACACACAAGAAAATATGGATTTGAACCGTGGACCACTGGTTTTTCAGATCTGGGAGAGAAATGTATAGACTATGGCTGGTTTCAATCCGTATCACAGAAGATCTGTGTTCAAATTTAAAGGTTATTTCCAATTGAGTCGACATATGCAGTGTTTACCATGAACACAGTCTCCACAAACGCAGGAATATTGCCTTTCAATTTTAATCGAGCTATAACGCAAATCTTCTGTGATCATTCTGCAATACAGATTGAATCAAGCCCATTTATACCTTGCTCTAACATAAGTTCTGATCTTCTTAAACATTCTGATTGTGCCCAAAATTCTTTAGATGTGTAGACAATTAAAAAGACATGAACCGAATGTGATCAGATCTCCCTGAACACCTCTGGAGGTAGTTGGGGATGTATTGTTTCTCCATATTTTACAAGTGTAAAGGAATCTGGAGGTTTAAACTGTTTTTAAATTGGGTCAATGTCAATCATAATCCCGCTTCTAAAATCATTATCGTTATTTGTAGTCTCGAATATCATGTGTAGACATGACAAATCTGAAGAAGTTTATTGAAAAACATGTTTTGGTATGATAATCTGATATACAAAAGAGGACCTGTAAAATCATGTGTATACTACTAGTATTTACATTGGAATTAACTCCTATATTGTTTCTTTCGATCTCAATTCTTTTTTTTTCCGAGACTTTGCCTGTCTTTCTGTTGGACTGCTTTTGGAGAATCTTAACCGGTCTATGAACTCTTCTCATATGATTTACCATATTACCCCTTTGAGTAAATGTTTTCCCACACTCTGAGCACCGGTGAGGTTTCTCCCCAGTGTGAGTATATATGTGCGTTCGGAAGAGAGTCTGAGGTAGTGAAAGATTTGGGGCATTGGGTGCAGGTGTAAGGACGCTCGCCTGTGTGAGATCGCAGATGAACCATAAGATGGCAAGATACTTTGAAACCCTTTCCACAATGTTTACAGGTGTGGGGGTTTTCTCCTGTGTGCGTTCGTGTATGCAGCCGCAGTTCTCCTGAGCTAAGGAATGCCTTACCACATACGCTACATAAATAATTCTTCTCCCCAGCATGCATTCGCATGTGTCTCACTAGTGCACACTGCTGGGTAAACCTCTTACCACAGATAGTACACATGTGATGGCGCTCCCCAGAGTGAATGCGTACGTGCACTTTGAGATCATAAGCACTCCTGTACCTCCGGTCACAGTGTTCACATGCGAATGGTCTTTCTTCTGTGTGAAGTAGCTGGTGCTTTTTCAGAGCCCCAGGAGTAGCATATCGTTTGGGACACTGGTCACAATGATATGGCATCGTGTGAACTCCCATATGTAGCGTCAGCAGTGATGGTTTTTTGAAAACCTTTCCACACTCACATGTATGAGTCCTGTTTTGGGGTGCAGGGGATCTGTCTTTTTTCTTGTCAACCTGTTTAATCACCCTCTTTTTCATCACACTCTTTTTGTCCCCCTTTCTGACCACCTCTTTTTTCTTGTCAACCTGCTTGCTGTCCTTTTCTACTTGGTCGGTCTTGATGTCCTTGCAGAGGTTGGCCATTTCACTGTGAGAGAATGGAGGCAGAGTGCAGGTAAGAACCTGGGACGGCTCGTCAGCATTCACCATTACGTTGAGAGAATGATCCAAGATCAATTCTGTAAGGAGAAAATACAGGAGATAAGATTACATAAACACCATATCAGGAGATAAGATTACATAAACACCATATATATATATATATATATATATATATATATATATATATATATATATATATATATATATAGAGAGAGAGAGAGAGAGATTTTTACACAGGTAACTGCCAAACTAAAGAAAACACCAATATAACATGTTTTAAAAGGGCATTGGGCCACCACGGGTTGGGCACCTTGGCATAGATTCTACAAGTGTCTGGAACTCTATTAGAGGGATGCGACACCATTCTTCGACAAATTCCATAATTTTGTGCTTTGTTGATGGTGGTGGAAAATGCCGTCTCAGGCACCTCTCCATAATCTGACCGACGGCCATGGCGCATAGTTAACATCGTTTTCATGGTCAAACCCTTCAGTTACCACTCGTGCATTGTGGATTGGGGCATTGCCATCCTATGGGGGCATAGCCATGGTAGGCAAAATAATAGCCTGCCCAGTGTTTGACCTTTTGATTTTCCTTACCATCACAGGGTACTGGAGTAACCAACGCTGAGGTCTCTGCAGGTGACAGACCCTCCTGTTCATGTTGCTCTGATGTTGACAGTCCTAGATCTTCCAAACATCTATCAGTGCCTTCATCCAGGATTTCATTGTGGTCTTCATATTCACAGACCTCTACCCCATTATCTATGCATTCATCCGAGAATGGCATCACATTGTCAGAGTTGTCTGGCTCGTAATTAATACCAGCTCTCATTTTTGGAGGGAGGGACAGTGTGGACAGGATGGTATCTGCAGTGTAATTAGAGACATGACCTGGGTATGAGAGAACATCAGTTAAACTCACCTACATTGCCAAGTAAAAAATACAAGAGGTATCCAATTGGACTATTTACTTCATAGCCATTATCTGGATGGAGACTTACTATTGTTCAGGTTTCCATGACGCTGATGGTGCTGCAGCACTGTCTTCAGTTGTTCAGGGTCAAAGACAGTCTGTCCACATCCCTCCAGGACAGAGGGGGCAGCACTGAGCCATGCTGTTGTCTAAGAGGAGCAGGGCAAGAGGAATACAGGACATTAAAGAGTTAAAATACATTGTACCAGCCACTTGAGGTTTTAGACAAGTTTTGAAATGACCAAAAACACCATTCAACTCATCTGTAGAGCCACATGACGCCATGTTCCGTCAATCATTTAGAACTGAGATGTTTTCCTCAGTACCTGCGTGAGGTCTGGTACAGGTAGCAGCTCCTCCAGTCTGGAGAGGAACTCCCACACCAGTGTCTGCAGCGCTGTGTCATACCGAGGGCCATAGTGGACTGGGAACACCTCCTGTGAAATAGACAATTTATCATGAAATGGGTCTAGTGCCAAATGTCTCCATTAAATATGCACTCCGGCTTTTTTGGAACTTTTCCTGTTGAGAAACAATATCCAAAGTATAAGTACAGTAATGTACACACATGTAAGGGTGTGTACATTCGAAACGTTAAGCACGATAGTGCAAACTTCAAGCAGTAGGCCATTCAAGGAGTTGAGTTGGTCTGATGTTATGTCATCAGCCTCCTCCCTTACTTGTGGGAACAATGGAGGAGCAGTTGATCTAAGTTGATGTTCAACTAGTAACCTATTTCAGAAATATATTCAAACAAAAGGTTCATAAAGAAGTCTAGAGAGAAAGTTCCTCACCTGGAAGAAATGCTCCCTCTCAGAAGGGTCTTCCAGCAGGGTTTGGACTAGCTCCACAAAGTTAGAATCTGAAGCCTCCAATTCATCACCATGACTCTGTCATTAGGCGCAAGCAAACAAAACATCTGAACAAGGTACAGGAGTGCATCTTTCGGAAATAAAGTTCTTCCCAGTGCCTCATTCATAAAGTGTTGCCAATTGAACCTACCTCTTTGTGTACGGATTTTTCTGTCAAAGTGTGGATTATGTCCAGGTGGGCCTGGATGGTCAGGAGGTCAGCTGTGCCCTCACTGCGACACAACTCTAAAACCAGCTGGAACAGAGGTGGATATGTGAAAAGCAGGACTAGGGCCAGGGTAGTCTGATTAATCAGGATGTAATACACAATTTAGTGGTACATACAGCCTGAAATGAATGCCTGCAAAATTGTGTTCCTTACAAGCCAGAATGTTGAATAAAGTTAAATGTAAACTTACTCTACCAGTTGTCTGTGTGGTTTGTCCTTCAGATGCTTGAAATTTGAGAAAATATCCACAGGAAAGTATTGGAAATTGGATTTTTTTTCCCTCTCCAAGCTTGCCATGACAATGAAAATTGTATATTCTGACTCGGGAGGATGGATAATTTGTGTGGAATTGTAGGGGAAAGAAATATTGAGGTGTGGATTGTTCTCCATCCTCCCCTGATTCAGAATATACATTTTTACATTGTCATGGAATGGTTGGTTCTATAGCTATTGACGAGAAAAACAAATATCCATTATAAAACTCATTTTACCTAGGTGCCGAACCATATCTCTAAAAGGTTGGGTAAACAATACTTTCCTGTGGAAATTTATGTCGCAACAGCTGAAGGACAATTCGCCAGACAACCGGTAGAGTAAGTTTAAACAACTTTATTCAACATTCTGGGTTGTAATGAACATTTATACAATTTTGCAGGCATTTGTTGCTGGCTGTATGTACCAATTAATTGTCTATTACAGCCTGATTAATCAGACCAAGGCAGACATACAGTAATTGCAGCTAGTAGCTGCCCATAGTTTGTTCCATCATAAGACTCTTCCCATCCCAACCCTCAACATTTCCACCTCTCTCACCCTTGCTCTCAGTCCCAGGATGAGTTGGGTCCTCTGCCTGGAGCTCAGCAGCTCTGGAACCATCTGTGTCACCAAAGTAACAAATTCCTCCAGCTTCCTATACTGCATCACATTACGCTGTTGAGCCACTTGCCACATGAAAGCAGACATCAGGCGTAGAGGTGGAACCAGGAGACTCAAGGAGAACAGAGGGAGATCTGTCACCGAAGAGAAGAGCAATTAACAGATAAACAAATACATTCAATAACTCAGCTAGTTAATATTATTACAAGCTATGTGTAGGCTATAGGACATATTTGAATGGACATCATTTTTCTACATTTAACACAAACGAACCTTGTTCTGATGCTGGATCAATAATGTTATCCATAGCTAGTTCGCAAAGAAAAAGAAAAAAAGCCACTGAAGCAAGCTACTGTTAGCTAGCTAAAGAGTTTGATGCTAACGTTAGGAGTGACCAAGCCTAGAATATACACTAAGCGCTTACAACGTAGCTAAAAATGTTGATATCTGTATGCAAGCTAGCTAATACTATACTAGTTAGCTAGCAAACTAAACCCGTTTTCTATAGATAGCAAATATTTGCACATCCCATTACTTTTACCAAAGATGTTCTACTCATCTATCTATTATTTTACTAACAACAAACAAATCATTGACTTTGACGAAGTACTTCACTTCCGGGTGATGTTTAAAAACAATCCTTCAGAATACAGGTCCTCATTTAAAAAAAGAAAGATGCATACCACAAATATTATTCTCTTTGTATTTAGTCATTGCAATATATAATTTTGTTTAATTGATGGTTTATAATATTGCCCACTAAAATTGCCTAATTCTCCTAACCTGCTGCGTAAGTTCTCCTAACCTGCTACAAACATTTTCCTGTATACCACCTATTCAAAACCCTAAATGAGAGACAGCTCCACTTCCGTAATTAAAATGTACTATAACGAATTAAATATTATTAATGGTTTATATTTTTGTTTCAAATGTCAACAAAATTGCTGTTCCTGTCCTCCTGCCATCTTATCAAGAAAATTAGAGAGCTCATCATTGTGGAAAAGGCTTGTCAAGTCATCTGCAGTTTTCTGGGGAGCTGCCTCTTAACCATCACCGTTCATTAATAGGGATGATAACAGAGCTCGCCAGCTTGTAGTCCTAAAAGCTGGAAATTAGTTACCTCTCATACGTTCAGCCATTCCCATGGGGAAAATGGATGGGGAAAGAATAGGGTTTTGGGATAAACGCCCAAAATAAGGTCAGAGGATAACACAGGCTTGGGAGATCTTGAACGATTTGTTCTATGAGATAACATCAGTCATTTAACATGACCTTAATGAATTATGAAGCCTTTATGTGCTTTGTGCCTTTTTTTATTACGTAAATGCTTAAAAATTCACAAAAGTGACGTTAGCTGATGAAGATGATCTCATAGAACAAAAAGTATAAGATCTCCTAAGCATGTGTTTACCACAGAAGTCATGTTTTCAGTTTATCCAAAAGTCCTCCAAAAACTTCACTAATATCCCTATAGGCTTTGTCCAACAAACCATTGCGAAGTTAGTGCCTACAAAAAGGCACCATTACTATTGCCCTCTATGTCGGACGGAGCTGTCGTGGATAAGAATGACATGATCTACATCCTTTTCCCCACAAACATCTGAGAGAAATTACTTTGCCACATCTATGGCATCATTGTAATAAGCTGATGTCATAATATAAAATGCCTAATTAATACATTTAGACCAGTGTTGAAAGTTTGCCCTTTCTTGTGTTTGTTTCTGTTGTAGCGCATTTCAACTCAAAATATGAAAACTTTTGGACTGCAAGAACTCATTTTGTTGACCTGCAGCAATAGTATTAAGGCATAGCTGACTTATTCAATGAATGATATTACCTAATGTAAAGAAATTAGGAACTGACAGGATTAGATTAAGCTACGATCCGTCCACACATGATTTTGTATCTTGAACAATCCTACTGTACTATGCCACTTGAGGATTGGCAGATTTGGTGAGTCATTGTGTATCTCAATAAGAAGACAAGGATTTGAACCCTGGACATCAAATCGTATTTATGTGCTGAATACAACTGGTGTAGACTTTACCATGAAATGCTTGCTTCCCAACAATGCAGAGTTTAAAAATAAAATAGTAACACAAGGAATATAAAAAAATACACAAGTGGAGTACCAGTACCAGATCAATGTGTAGAAGTAGAGGTATTTGAGGTGGATATGTACATGAAGGCAGGGTAAAGTGACTAGGCATCAGGATAGATAATAATGAGGTATTTGAGGTAGATATGTACATGAAGGCAGGGTAAAGTGACTAGGCATCAGGTTAGATAATAATGAGGTATTTGGGGTAGATATGCACATGAAGGCAGGGTAAAGTGACTAGGCATCAGGATATATAATAATGAGTTATTTGAGGTAGATATGTACATGAAGGAAGGGTAAAGTGACTAGGCATCAGGATAGATAATAATAAGGTACTTGAGGTAGATATGTACATGAAGGCAGGGTAAATGGACTAGGCATCAGGATAGATAATAATGAGTTATTTGAGGTAGATATGCACATGAAGGCAGGGTAAAGTGACTAGGCATCAGGATAAATAATAACAAGATTAAAATAAATAACAGTGCAGCAGCAAATTATGAGTTTAAAAGTGTGTGTGAACGTGCATGTGTGTGTAATGTGTATGTATGTGAGTTTGTGTTGTGTCGGTCTGTGTGTGTGTGTGTGTGTGTGCGCATATGTAGTGTATGTGAATGTGTGTGGGAGTGTCAATGTAGTGGTGTGAGTGAGTGTGTATATGGTTTGTATAAACAGTGCCTTCAGAAAGTATTCAGACCCCTTGACTTTTTCCACATATTCTATAATTGATTGAAATGTTTTTTTCCCTCATCAATCTACACACAATATCCCATAATGACAAAGCAAAAACAGGTTTGTAGAAATGTTTGCTAATTTATAAAAAAAATATATAAATGAAATATCACATTTACATTAGTATTCAGACCCTTTACTCAGTACTTTGTTGAAGCACCTTTTGCAGCGATTACAGCTTTGGTATCTTCTTGGGTATGCCGCTACAAGCTTGGCACACTTGTATTTGGGGTGTTTCTCCCATTTTTCTCTGCAGATCCTCTCAAGCTCTGTCAGGTTGGATGGGGAACGTTGCTGCACAGCTATTTTCAGGTTTCTCCAGAGATGTTAGATCAGATTTAAGTCCAGGCTCTGGCTGGGCCACTCAAGGACATTGAGAGACCTGTCCCGAAGCCACTTTTGCGTTGTCTTGGCTGTGTGCTTAAGGTTGTTGTCTTGTTGGAAGGTCAACCTTCGCCCCAGTCTGAGGTCCTGAGTACTCTGGAGCAGGTTTTCATCAAGGCTCTCTCTGTACTTTGCTGCGTTTATCTTTCCCTCGATCCTGACTAGTCTCCCAGTCCCTGCCGCTGAAAAACATCCCCACAGGATGCTGCTTCACCGTAGGGATGGGGCCAGTTTTCCTCCAGACGTGGCGCTTGCCGTTCAAGCCAAAGAGTTCAATCTTGGTTTCATCAGACCAGAGAATTTTGTTTCTCATGGTCTGAGAGTCTTTAGGTTCCTTTTGGCAAACTCCAAGCAGGCTGTCATGTGCCTTTTACTGAGGAGTGGCTTCCGTCTGGCCACTCTACCATTATGGCCTGATTAGTGGAGTGCTGC
The DNA here is from genome assembly GCA_030435695.1 of Brachymystax lenok tsinlingensis. Lineage (NCBI taxonomy): Eukaryota > Metazoa > Chordata > Actinopteri > Salmoniformes > Salmonidae > Brachymystax > Brachymystax lenok. The sequence goes on along the minus strand of CM059783.1, from coordinate 14,877,284 downwards.
AAAGATGGTTGTCCTTCTGGAAGATTCTCCCATTTCCACAGAAGAACTCTAGAGCTCTGTCAGAGTGACCATTGGGTTCTTGGTCACCTCCCTGACCAAGGCCCTTCTCCCCCGATTGCTCAGTTTAGCCGTGCGGCCAGCTCTAGGAAGAGTCTTGGTAGTTCCAAACTTCTTCCATTTAAGAATGATGGGGGCCACTGTGTTCTTAGTGACCTTCAATGCTGCAGACATTCTTGGGGACCTTCAATTCTACAGTCACTTTACCCTGCCTTCATGTACATATCTACCTCAAATACCTCATACTTCTACACATTGATCTGGTATTCCTCATGTTACTATTTTATTTTTAAACTCTGCATTGTTGGGAAGCAAGCATTTCATGTGTTCAGCACTTTTGAAATGTACAGTGAATTCAGAACATGGGCCGTTCTTACAGTATTCTCCCTATACACCAAGTCATAACCGTAGGATAAATAAAGTGGGAAAATAAGCAGACAATGAATGCTCTTACAATATTCGATGATTACATTTCTCTAAAACAGGCTGTAGGCTACATGTGCACCATCAAGTCAGAACAGTAGGCTAAGTTATGAGGGAGGAAAAGGACCAAATTAATAGGGTGAGCCACATAGGCTACTAACAGCTCACTACACAACATACACTTAGTATTACTTTCTTGGCTATAGTATACAATTCTACCTGGCATATTACATAATTTATGCAGCAGCCTACAAGACATTTTTGGATCCACCTTGTTGTGCTATGCTCACTTGAACAGGAAGGTGGCGCGGCAGTCCTTCTTGTGGGCTCTAGAAAGAGGACCAAAATCCCAACTTAGAATTTTCTGTATTTTCCCAGTCTGAGTTAATTTTATCTGAGTTCCCAATTGTCTTGAACTCACTGAAGTCTGAGATTTCCAAGTTCACAGTTTCCAGTTCTTTGGAACGTGGCAGAAGTCATGCTGGATTGACAGCATGGCCAATGTATTCAAACTTTTCTGGTCCACGGTGTTACCACATTTTTCTTAATATCCAATTGGTAGTTACGATCTTGTCTCATCGTTGCAACTCCCCATTGGACTCGGCGACAGTCAAGAGCAAAGCCGCACTGCTTAACCCGGGAGCCAGCCACACCAATGTGTCGGAGGAAACACTGTCGAACTGACGCCCGGGAGTCAGCTTGCAGGCGCCCGGCCCGTCACAAGGAGTCGCTAGAGTATGATGACACAAGGACATCCCGGCCGGGCCAAACCCTCTCCTAACCCGGACGACGCTGGGCCAATTGTACGCCGCCTCATGGGTCTCCCGGGCACAGCCGGCTGTGACACAGCCTGGGATCGAACCCGGGGCTGCAGTGGCGCCTTAACACTCATTGTTGAATTTGAGATTTCCAACTTATTGTGTAATGTTTATGTCCAATGGCCGATAAGCACGGACACGTTTGATCTATAATTTATTTTCATATGACAAGGATTGTAAAGAATTTTCCAGTAGATTGCCAACTTGATGCATGATGACTGCTTGTCTAGCTTGCTAGCTAAGATTTTAAAAGTATGATGTTGACATGATCAGTCCAGTCAATGCTACGGTAGATATAACGTGATTTGACATACTTTTATCTGTGGCCAATGACCTTGAGCCTTCTTGGATAGGCAATTATAATGTAAGTCTATAGCAGCACCCAAGGGGCTAGATTTTACCCCTAGATTTTGTGGTGACGTAGTGTTCTCATGAGTGACAGAACACTGAGCCAATCATGCCGCAAACAATATTTTTTCACTGTAATAACTACTGTAAATTGGCCAGTGCAGTTAGATTAACAAGAATTTAAGCTTTCTGGCCATATAAGACATGTCTATGTCCTGGGAAATGTTCTTGCTACTTACAACCTCATGCTAATCACATTAGCGCAAGTTAGCTCAACCGTCCTGCTGGGGGGAAACACTGATTCTATAGAGGTTAATATAAGGCATTCGAAATTATTAATACTTTTACTTTTTATACTTAAGTACATTTGAGCAATTCCATTTACTTTTGATACTTGAGTATATTTAACACCAAATAATTTTACTCAAGTAGTATTTTACTGGGTGAATTTCACTTTTACTTGAGTCATTTTCTATTAAGTCATCTTTTACTCAAGTATGACAATTGAGTACTTTTTCCACCACCGACTCAACGGTTATTTTGTATTTTTTTACATTGTTATTTTTTTTACATTGTTTGCAAACTGATATGTGACGCGTATTAATTCCAAAATAACATGCAAAACAGGCACAAAAAAATAAAAAACAGGTGGGGCTCACCTGCCCTGATGACGCGTCGCCACTGTTTGAAATATAACTTTGCTCTCTGCTTCTCTGAACATGCACTTCGTAGACGATAGGCTAAGAATAATTTGATTGAGACCACACAAAGTAGCCTATAGGTGCACTTGATATTGCACGCCCAGTGGAGAATCATAGATTCGATATATAGCCTTATAAGCAACTAATTCTAAAACACTGAGAAATATATACATTTAGTTAATTACATGCCCAACCCCTGGGCTAGATTAAAAAAAATACTAAACAAATATCCCCTTGACTGAAATTGAAAAAGCACGAAGCTCCCCCATTTTCGATCCATCCCTAAGCGCCATTTATATACTGCGCTAACATACTGTAAATCCTGTCCTGATTTTGGCCACATTCTGACTGTGCCCACATTTGACATTCACATTTTTATTTTCATAACACTATAGACCAATATCCATTTTCAGAAATGTTGGTAAATGAGCTTATATTGTATAAAGAACTTATGAAAGACATTGGTGCTCTTTCACTAGGCTATCTAATCATGGCACGGGGTTGTTGAATGACATATATATTTGTTTGAAATCTATCACTTGGTTTCATTTAAAAGACAAATAATATATATTTTAGCAAAACGCTATATCGCCTTACTCTCAGAGAAATAAGCAGTAGGCCTAGATTATTGCTATGTATGTAAAACATTTACATTTGGCATTTTAGTCATTTAAGCATATGCTCTTATCCCGAGCGATTTACAATTCGTACACAAGACGCATATTCTACATGTTAGTGAGCTAGTTAGCTTGTTTACAACTAGCAAAAAAGTTCCACGCGACTCACACTGCTGCGTCACAATACCTGGCACTCTGGTCCTGGACCCGCTACTCACGCAGGTCTAGGATTCTTTTCAGCCAGGGTTAATTTGCATTTCACATATGATTTATAGTGTGGATAAGGCTCCCAAACACTCCAGGATCCGGACCCTTTTTAAAAATGTCTGCCTAAAATGACATACTCAATTCTAACTGCCTGTAGCTCAGGACCTGAAGCAAGGATATACATTTTATTGATACCATTTGAAAGGAAACACTTTGAAGTTTGTGGAAATGTGAAATGAATGTAGGAGAATATAACACATTAGATCTGGTAAAAGACAATTTTTTTAATGCAAGAGAAAGGCCAAACATAGGATTCTAGGTGTAATTTAGATGTTGTCCACAAGATGACAGCTGTGTTTGTGCAAAGTTTGACTGATCCAGTGACGAATCACAACACAATATTTTGTATGAAGTCTGTCAGGAGTTTGCCCAAATGTGCCGAATTGGTCAATGTATACATTTTCAAGTACATAACCATAGAGAACATACAAAAATGCTATGGTAATAAAAATTTTGGAGCCAGAGACAGCAGTGGGGTCAAACTGTAAAACCCAGTTCCTACATTTGAATATAACAAAATTATTTTATCAAACAAAACTATGCTACAATTTATCTCTGGGACCCTCAGGATGAGAAATCAGAGCAAGATTACTGAATGTAAGTACATTATTTACCTTCAGAGGTGAATATATCAAACCAGTTGCCGTGATAAGTGTTTTGTTGTTGTGCACTATCCTCAAACAATTGCATGTTTTTTTTTGTAGCTGTAATAGATACTGTAAATTGGACACTGCAGTTAGATGAACAATAATTTAATATTTCTGCCAATATAAGACAAGTCTATGTCCTGGAAAGTTGGTTGTTGTTTACAACATAATTCTTGTCACATTATCTCATATTGAGCAACAACTGTCTTGGTTGAGTGACACCAATCCCGTAGAGGTTAAAGCGCCCTTATTAATATGGCTAGGTGAGACAACCACCCCATATCACAGTAAAATACTGTATTCAAACATTCCATATCAACTAAACAATGGATATATAGTGTTTTGCATAAAAACAATAGTTTTAATATACACCTAAAATCGATGAATAAAAAAATATGAGAACAGTAGTATTTGGCACACACATGAAGGTACCCACATGCAATAATTTCAGGTGAAAAAACACCAATGTGAAAAATTGGTGGATATAGCATTTTAGAAATAAACTCATGTAGCCAATTCAATTGACGCGTAGTGAAGGGAGTGTGATCAAATCTTCCTGAAGAGCTCTGGAGATGTATGTATATCTTACAAGTGTTAAGGAATCTGGTTGGTCAAACAGTTTAAATTGGGTAAATGTCATCATCATCCCACTTCTAAAATCATTATTTGCAGTGCAAATATCATGTGTAGATGTGACAAACCTTGATTTGAAGTTTACTGAAAAACATGTTTTGATACGATAATCTGATATACAAAAGAGGACCTGTAAAACCCATGTATTTAAAACAGGATCATACATGGAATTTCTTGTCTCAATAATTCCAATCAATATTTAGATTGGAATTACCCATTACAAAGTTTCTTTCGAACTCAAAGCATTTTTACGAGACTTTCTGTGTTTCTTTCTGTTGGACTGCTTTTGGAGAATCTTAACCGGTGAACTCTTCTCATATGATTTACCATATTACACCTTTGAGTAAATGTTTTTCCACACTCTGAGCATTGGTGAGGTTTCTCCCCAGTGTGAGTATATATGTGCGTTCGAAGAGAGTCTGAGGTAGTGAAAGATTTGGGGCATTGGGTGCAGGTGTAAGGACGCTCGCCTGTGTGAGATCGCAGATGAACTGTAAGATGGCAAGATGCTTTGAAACCTTTTCCACAATGTTTACAGGTGTGGGGGTTTTCTCCTGTGTGCGTCCGTGTATGCAGTCGTACTTCTCCTGAGCTAAGGAATGCCTTACCACATATACTACATAAATAATTTTTCTCCCCAGCATGCATTCGCACGTGTCTCACTAGTGTACTTGGATGGGCAAACCTCTTCTCACAGATAGTACACATGTGTCGGCGCTCCCCAGAGTGACTGCGTACGTGCACTTTGAGATCATAAGCACTCCTGTACCTCCGGTCACAGTGTTCACATGCGAATGGTCTTTCTTCTGTGTGAAGTAGCTGGTGCTTTTTCAGAGCCCCAGGAGTAGCATATCGTTTGGGACACTGGTCACAATGATATGGCATCGTGTGAACTCCCATATGTAGCGTCAGCAGTGATGGTTTTTTGAAAACCTTCCCACACTCACATGTATGAGTCCTGTTTTGGGGTGCAGGGAATCCCTCTTTTATCTTGTCAACCTGTTTGATTACATTATTTTTGTCCCCTTTTCTGACCACCTCTTCTTTCTTGTCAACCTGCTTGCTGTCCTTTTCTACTTGGTCGGTCTTGATGTCCTTGCAGAGGTTGGCCATTTCACTGTGAGAGAATGGAGGCAGAGTGCAGGTAAGAACCTGGGACGGCTCGTCAGCATTCACCATTACGTTGAGAGAATGATCCAAGATCAATTCTGTAAGGAGAAAATACAGGAGAACAGATTATATAACCATTATGCTAAACAAAAATATAAACAACATGTAAAGGGTTGGTCTCATGTTTCATGAGTTGAAATAAAAGATCCCAGACATTTTCCATATACACAAAAAGCTTATTTCTGTCAAATGTTGTGCACAAATTTGTTTACATCCCTGTTAGTGAGCATTTCTCCTTTGCCAAGATCATCCATCCACCTTAAAGGTGTGGCATATCAAGAAGCTGCTTAAACATTATGATCATTACATAGGTGCACCTTGTGCCGTGGAAAATAAAAGGCCACTCTAAAATGTGCAGTTTTGTCACACAACATAATGCCAAAGATGTCTCATGTTTTGAGGGAGCGTGCAATTGGCATGTTGACTGCAAGAATGTCCACCAGAGCTATTGCCAGAGAATTGAATACTAATTTCTCTACCATAAGCCGCCTCTCGAACATCATTTTTAGAGAATTTGACAGTATGTCCAACTGGCCTCACAATTGCAGACCACGTGTAACCACGCCAGCCCAGAACCTCCACATCCGGCTTCTTCACCTGTGGGATCGTCTGAGACCAGCCACCCAGACAGCTGATGAAAGTGAAGAGTATTTCTGTCTGTAATGAATCCTGTTTGTGGGGAAAAACGAATTCTGATTGGCTAGGCCTGGCTCCCAAGTGGGTGGGCCTATGCCCTCCCAGGCCCACCCATGGCTGCGCCCATGCCCAGTCATGTGAAATCCATAGATTAGGGCCTAATTAATTTATTTCAATTGACTGATTTCCTTATATGAACTGTAACTCAGTAAAAATTTTGAAATTATTGCATGTTGCGTAAAACATTTTGTTCAGTATATAAATTTGAATTTAGATGCTATATTAGTCAAACAATGGATGAGTGTTTGACCTTTTGATTTTCCTTACCATCACAGGGTACTGGAGTAACCAACACTGAGGTTTCTGCAGGTGACAGACCCTCCTGTTCATGTTGCTCTGATGTTGACAGTCCTAGATCCTCTAAACATCTATCAGTGCCTTCATCCAGGATTTCATTGTGGTCTTCATCGTCATCTGAGTATGGCCTCACATTGTCAGAGTTGTCTGGCTCGTAATTAATAATAACTCTGATTATTGGAGGGAGGGACAGTGTGGACAGGATGGTATCTGCAGTGTAATTAGAGACATGACCTGGGTAGGAGAGAACATCAGTTAAACTAACCTACTGTATATTGCCAAGTTAAAAAGACAAGTGGTTTCCTATATGACTCTGTACTTCATATCCATCATCTGGATGAAAACATAGGGCTCGATTCAATCCGATCCGCTTTAGCCAACATCCACATAGTGCTTCCTTTTGGCGGTGTCAGAGGTGGAACTGCGGTAGAGCTGTCAAATCCACAAGTGGCTCCCGGCATTACACCTAAAACGGACATTGCCATTGGCTTCACGGATTAACAAAAATCCCATGAAACCTTGTTTACAAAATGGAACACTGGAATGTGTGTTGTAATCTATACATCGATTAGGATGACAGAAATCCTCATTATTTAGTTGAATGATTTTTCAATTTGAGCATAATTATTTCTATATAGGTTGCACTTTCTCGCTCAGAACTTCTAACGCTTGGCAGGTGTGGCTTCATGACAATGATCGGAAGAGCAGCTTCTCACCGATTTGACGGCTTCAACACAGTTCCACCTCCGACACCGCCAGAATGTCCGCTATGCGGGAGTCTGCCATCGCCGGTTAGCGGTTGATCTGATTGAATCTAGGCCTTACTATTGTTCAGGTTTCCATGACGCTGATGGTGCTGCAGCACCGTCTTCAGTTGTTCAGGGTCAAAGACAGTCTGTCCACATCCCTCCAGGACAGAGGGGGCAGCACTGAGCCATGTTGTTGTCTAAGAGGAACAGGGCAGGAACAGGGCAGGGGGAATACAGGACATTAAAGAGTTCAAAAGCATTGTACCAGCCACTTGAGATTTTAGACAAGTTTTGAAATGACCAAAAACACTATTCAACTCATCTGTAGAGCCACATGACGCCATGTTCCGTCAATCATTTAGAACTGAGATGTTTTCCTCAGTACCTGCGTGAGGTCTGGTACAGGTAGCAGCTCCTCCAGTCTGGAGAGGAACTCCCACACCAGTGTCTGCAGCGCTGTGTCATACCGAGGGCCATAGTGGACTGGGAACACCTCCTGTGAAATAGACAATTTATCATGAAATGGGTCTAGTGCCAAATGTCTCCATTAAATATGCACTCCGACTTTTTTTGAACTTTTCCTGTTGAGAAACAATATCCAAAGTATAAGTACTGTAATGTACACACATTTAAGGGTAAAAAACAAACAAAAAACTTTTGAGCAAAATAGTGTTTTTTAGACAACTACAAACTTCATGGAGTAGGCCACTCAAGCAGTTGAATTGGTCTGATGTGATGTCATCAACTTCCTCCCTTGCTTGTGGGAAAAATGGAGGAGCAAAAAACATAAAATAAAAAGTCCCTGACCGTACCCCACTTGTACTATGTCATTCCTGGACCACCTGTTAAGATGTGCCTTTTGTTAAGTAAATTAGGTGATAAATTATGTGAAAAGGAGACTGGAGTGCCACTTTAACAAGATCTTTAGGGTATTCTGAATGCAGACGATCTAAGTAGACGATGTTCAACTAGTAACCTATTTCAGAAATATATTCAAGCAAAAGGTTCATAAAGAAGTCTAGAGAGAAAGTTCCTCACCTGGAAGAAATGCTCCCTCTCAGAAGGGTCTTCCAGCAGGGTTTGGACTAGCTCCACAAAGTTAGAATCTGAAGCCTCCAATTCATCACCATGACTCTGTCATTAGGCACAAGCAAACAAAACATCTGACCAAGGTATGGGGGTGCATATTTCAGAAATAAAAGTTCTTCCCAGGTGCCTCATTCATAAAGTGTTGCCAATTTAACTAACCTCTTTGTGTAAGGATTGTTCGGTCAACGTGTGGATTATGTCCAGGTGGGCCTGGATGGTCAGGAGGTCAGCTGTGCCCTCACTGCGACACAACTCTAAAACCAGCTGGAACAGAGGTGGATATGTGAAAAATCAGGACTAGGGACAGATGTACAGTAATTGCCGCCATTAGCTGCCCATCGTTCGTTCCATCATAAGACTCTTCCCATCCCAACCCTCAACATTTCCACCTCTCTCACCCTTGCTCTCAGTCCCAGGATGAGTTGGGTCCTCTGTCTGGAGCTCAGCAGCTCTGGAACCATCTCTGTCACCAAAGTAACAAACTCCTCCAGCTTCCCATACTGCATCACATTACGCTGTTGAGACACTTTCCACATGAAAGCGCACATCAGGCGTAGAGGTGGAACCAGGAGACGCAAGGAGAACAGAGGGAGACCTGTCGCCGAATTGAAGAGAGCAATTAACAATTAAACAAAAAATAAATGCAAAATCGACTGATCCCATAACTCAGCTAACTAGTTAGTAATATTACAAGCTATGTGTAGGTAGCGTATAGGACATCTTTGAATGATCCATGTAAAAACAAAACAAAAATGTAATGAGTCATGGATTTTTCTACATTTAACTACTGCTATGTGATAAGCAATACATGACAAAGCAGCAAACTAACCTTGTTCTGATGCTGGATCAATAATGTTATCCATAGCTAGTTAGCTAACAAGCTAGCTAAAGAGTTTGATGTTAACGTTAGATAGTGCGACCAAGCCTAGAATATACGTTATATTAAAGCAATTGCAATGTAAATAAAAAGGTTGCCATATGTATTCAAGCTAACAATACCCTAGTTAGCTAAGATAAATAAAACCGTTAAGTACAGAGGTTGCTAGATCCAGCGTATCAACAGAAAAACTAAAAAAGTACTTCCAGGTCATGGATTTCGAAAAAATGTCTAAATAAAAGTCCCCTACGTTACGTAATAGTAGAAATGCGTAAATAATCTGTGATTATTAATGATATATGATTTTGTTGGTCTAAACATTTTTTGTCTAAAAAAATCATAATTAAGTGACATTTTGATTAAAAGTGGGTGTTAAAACATGTGTCAAGGACAAATAAATGGCCACAATGCGAATCACTGTATAAGAATACATATTGGTTTATATAACAAAAACTATTCTTTGTGCCACAGTAAAAGTATTGTAGGGAATACTCCGTAGGGTCTGTAGAGTGTATTTCACGAGACTGAATAATACGGAGTGTTGCTGACTTTTTACTGTGGTCAAACAGCTTAAAGTGGGTTGCCTAGACAATATATATTGTACAAATATAGCACTGTACAGGAAAAACGATTTATTGTGTCCATACAACCTCTGTCCAGACTACTCACTAGAGTCCCTAGAATACAAAACAGGTGAGTTTGAACAAAAGCTAGGTCATAGGAAGCTTTATGTTGACATTTGAATAGTGACACACATATCAGCTCCATGGACAGCTATCCTTTTAGAATGTTATGTTGTCACTGCCAGCCTAGCTCCAAACATGTGGAAAATATGTTACCCAAAAGCATATGAATATAATTTAATAGTTTAGTCAGTGCAAGACCACACACTGGTTAAGAAAAAACGTTACTACTGGTGTCAAATAAACTGGGGTGGAAAATACTCAGTTGGGTTTCTACTAACCAAATATGTTCCGTTTTTGAGAGGGGCTGTGTCAAACAGCCTGCTGGTTATTTCTCGGTCTCGGGCTGCCTACATTTCTCGGTCTGCCTACATTTAATGCTGCATGTTATATTAATTCCAAAGCAATACATTAATTGACTGTTATTTTGTTGAATATCAGTTGGAAAAACAAAACACCTCAACAATTTGTTTTTGCTTACCCTGGTGTGAAATAAAATGTCATACATGACTTTCATGCACTCTTGCTTTGCGCTAATGGATTTGCCAAATACCAATTATTAGCAGGTGATTAGTTAAGAAGCGGACTACAACAATGGACTGTCATACCTGTATGACTGACACATGTATACATTGTATTGCTAGTGACAACAAGGTGAAATTAAACAAAATGGTACAAACAGAGAATGTAAATAAGTCTCGGGTTCAAAACCTCTGGCCTCTGGAGAGTTTAAATGAGGGAATATCAACTTCTCAGCAAAGACCCTCAGTCATACTTTTGAGGATAAAAAACATGGTTCTAATTTTCATCCTGATGTAGCCAAGAGTTCATATGAGGAAGTGCCAGTGGTGCAGCTCCATCAAATCTCAGACACCCAAGATATTGGGAATTAATACTACCACTTAGAGACAGAAAGTTATGGTAGTGGTTTATCGGATGAGAAAATCGTAAGCTCTGTGACAACTAGCATGTAACTGGAGAGGATGACGTGGAAATAAGCGAGGATACACTGAAATGTGTTTTGTCAGACGCTTTTATGGCCTATTGGACGGGAGTGAAATAAATATACAAAAAAGGTAAATTCCATTACGAATAAAGGAAAAAAGTACTTTGTTCACAATAAAGAAAAATATGCAAATATGAATATCTTTGTATCTAGTCATTCCAATATATAATTTAGTTTAATTGAGGGTTTATAATATTGCCCACAAAAATCACAACAAGAAATGACACATTACAGACAAGAAATGTAAGAGACAAACAATGGTTTCCTAGCTGTTGGACAGCTCCACTTCAGTAATTCCAAAATAATTATAACGAATTCAATATTAATGTTTATTTTTCAAATGTCAACAAAAGTACAATTACTCTCATCCTGCCATCTTACCAAGAAAGTTAGAGCGTTCATCACTGTGCTATAGGCTTGTCCAGCCTGCTTACCTTGTCAGACGGAGGTCAAAGTCATCTGCAGTTTTCTGGGGACACAATAGGGGAGCTGTCTCTCAACCATCAACATTAATTAATAGGGATGATAATGTCTGACCTGTGGCGACATCTGCCTATTATTCCCTCAAGCCGAGAGAAAACAGGGTCCCTCATATTTCAGCAGCTGATTAATGTTCTCAATGACATTTAGATATGCTGTCTCTTGGCAAATGGAGAATGATCATACAGCAGTCTGTTACGCAAATTAATAATGGATAGTGGGCACGCACGTGAGTGGGTATGCAACTTCCGAGCAAATTGTTTTAATAGTATGTGGTAACTTGCCACAATGGAAATATTCAATACCCTAGCTAGCCATACAATCAATGTATTATTATCTAAATGAATGATACAGGCTAATGGTTCTATTGAGGAAACAAGCCACCATAGATGTGCTCTTCCCTGCACACCCAAGCCCAGGTATGTGCTGTAATCAACACTGATAAATAGCACATACAGTTGAAGTCGGAGGTTTACATACACCTTAGCCAAATACATTTAAACTCAGATTTTCACAAATCCTGACATTTAATCCTAGTAAAGATTCCCTGTCTTAGGTCAGTTAGGATCACCCCTTTATTTTAAGAATGTGAAATGTCAGAATAATAGTAGAGAGAATGATTTATTTCAGCTTTTATTTCTTTCATCACATTCCCAGTGGGTCAGAAGTTTACATACACTCAATTAGTACTTGGTAGCATTGCCTTCAAATTGTTTAACTTGGGTCAAACGTTTCAGGTAGCCTTCCACAAGCTTCCCACAATAAGTTGGGTGAATTTTGGCCCATTCCTCCTGACAGAGCTGGTGTAACTGAGTCAGGTTTGTAGGCTTCCTTGCTTGCACACACATTTTCAGTTCTGCCCACAAATCTTCTATAGAATTGAGTTCCGGGCTTTGTGATTGCAACTCCAATACCTTGACTTTGTTGTCCTTAAGCCATTTTGCCACAACTTTGGAAGTATGCTTGGGGTCATTGTCCATTTGGAAGACCCATTTTGCGATCAAGCTTTAACTTCCCGACTGATGTCTTGAGATGTTGCTTCAATATATTCACATAATTTTCCTACCTCATGATGCCATCTATTTTGTGAAGTGCACCAGTCCCTCCTGCAGCAAAGCTCCCCCACAACATGATGCTGCCACCCCCGTGCTTCACGGTTGGAATGGTGTTCTTCGGCTTGCAAGCCTCCCCCTTTTTCCTCCAAACATACCGATGGTCATTATGGCCAAACAGTTATATTTTTGTTTCATCAGACCAGAGGACATTTCTCCAAAAAGTACAATCTTTGTCCCCATGTGCAGTTGCAAACCATAGTCTGGCTTTTTTATGGCAGTTTTGGAGCAGTGGCTTCTTCCTTGCTGAGCGGCCTTTCAGGTTATGTCGATATAGGACTCGTTTTACTGTGGATATAGATACTTTCCTCCAGCATCTTCACAAGGTCCTGTGCTGTTGTTCTGGGAATGATTTGCACTTTTCGCACCAAAGTATGTTCATCTCTAGGAGACAGAACATGTCTCCTTCCTGAGCGGTATGATGGCTGTGTGGTCCCATGGTGTTTATACTTGCGTACTATTGTTTGTACAGATGAACGTGATACCTTCAGACGTTTGGAAATTGCTCCCAAGGATGAACCAGACTTGTGGAGGTCTACAATTTGTTTTCTGAGATCTTGGCTGATTTCTTTTGATTTTCCCATGATGTCAAGCAAAGAAGCACTGAGTTTGAAGGTAGGACTTGAAAAACATCCACAGGTACACCTCCAATTGACTCAAATGATGTTAATTAGCCTATCAGAAGCTTCTAACGCCATGACATCATTTTCAGCCAATGTCTGCTGTTTGGGAGCATCCCTGTAGTGGATAGGAAAATAATTGAATGGAACAGGGACTTTAGGGTAGGGTAGGATAGGCCTACAGTATACTGTAGAGTGAACATTTTCTCAGAGCGTATAGGAGCTGGCCCAGCAACAGTGAGACTGATGCTGTTCTGTTTGTTGATTGGTTTTTGCTGTGGCCCTCCAGCTGCTGGGACACAGTTTGGCATGAGTTGTGTGGTGTCACACGCTGCCAAGTGAGCTGGCCAGATGGAGACAGCTGGACTGGCAGCCCACCATCCCTATAGCCTCTTCTGTTGGAGTGGGAAGGGACCCTGTCAGTCTCAGAAAGGAGGGGTGATGGGTGTGTGTGTATGTGTTCGCTCTTGCGTGCGTGCGTGTGTGTGTGAGAGAGAGAGAGACACAGAGAGAGAGAGACACAGAGAGAGAGAGAGAGAGAGAGAGAGAGAGAGAGAGAGATAGATAGATAGATAGAGAATGAGAGATTTTATGTGTGTGGCGGGTCTACCAAACAAAACCATGTGCATAGCCCAAACCCAAGCCTGTGTAAGTCATCCAGATCTTTCCTCTCTGCAACTTGTGGTTTTCCTTCTTATTTTCCTTTAACCTACTAAATCAAAGGCTCCATCTCTCCATTTTGACCTGCCTAATACAGTTTTCAACTGAGAGCTATGACAGACCTATGGAACCATGTCCAGGTGGTCATTGGGTTTAGCAGAAGGGAAGCTGGTTGCTGCTGGCCTGGTCTCTGATTGGCAGTTTAGGCCCAGTGCAGCTGCTACCACCGCCATCTGCTGTCAGGATATATTGATCATCTAATGAAAAAATTGGGTTTAGAATGAATCTCAGTGAAATCAACCCCCTTCCTTTCAAAGGGCAGTGACTTTAATCAAGTCCCTACAGGGAAGCCGAAACTCATCAACTGAGCCCACCTCCTACCCCCCTCCTCCCCCTCCCCCACCCCCACCCCCTCCACAATTGCAGGAGATAGATGGAAAACTACGGGTCACTGATCCCCCGGTAAAGTCTCTGCTAGATTTGGCCACAGCTCCAGCATTTTTAGACCAGCGGACCTCTTAACATTGCCTCTTAACTATGTCTTAATGTTAATATAGTACTGTAAGTAAAAACAACTTAATGGAGATATAAGGCTGGTATTCAATCAAACCTACACTATGGGGTGGAACAGAGGATCAAAAGCTGCCAGTCTTTTAAATGATGTGTTTACATGAACATGAATATGGTTGGTATTGTCCTATTCTGACTGCTGCTTTACAAGCTTCCCCACTGCTGTTGATATATTTCAAGTTATTTTCTTGGGTATTGATATTTTGGGGCTTTATTCAAAACATGCCTCAGAACTCACTACAGTGAAATACATTTCAGACTCTATTTTAACTAGGCAAGTCAGTTAAGAACAAATTCTTATTTTCAATGACGGCCTAGGAACAGTGGGTTAACTGCCTTGCTCAGGGGCAGAACGACAGATTTGAAATGAAAAGGGTGTGAAAGGGCGTGTGTCAACACCAAGAGGGACAGCCTCTGGCAAGACATCTGGACATTTGAATATCAAAGTATTCCTCTGCTCATTGAAGTGTCCATAACCCGTACAGTATCTCTGCATATTCTAATCAACGATTAGAAAGTTTGGTGTGACAACAACGTCAAGGCCTTAGTCAATAACAACGTATCCAGCAACTGGTTGAATCTGGTTACTAAAGCACATGTGTTTTTATCCTCCACAGACGTGTTTGAGTCAGGAGGCCTTTTCTCACAATAAAACATTTGGATCTCCATGAATTCAAACTATTATTGACTTGGAAACCTAATAA
The DNA here is from genome assembly GCA_030435695.1 of Brachymystax lenok tsinlingensis. Taxonomy (NCBI): domain Eukaryota; kingdom Metazoa; phylum Chordata; class Actinopteri; order Salmoniformes; family Salmonidae; genus Brachymystax; species Brachymystax lenok. The sequence goes on along the minus strand of CM059783.1, from coordinate 14,862,060 downwards.
ATAAAGTCTGCAGTTACATTTTTTATCTTGGTCCATCTATTAATAATCTGGCTGCCATGTTTTGACCCCCAACCACTTCCTCCACCATAGGTCACCTGTATGGATTCAACTATTCCGTTATAAAAGGTTTCTTTATTTGTTCTGAGAGTGAACACTGCTTGCTGATGAATCACACAGAGAGACAGAAAGACAGGGGAAGAGGGACAGATAGAAAGACAGAAAGACAGAAAGAGATGGAGTTGGAGAGGTCCTAATTGACAGCTTGTCACTGCATTTTTTAAAATCTTGGTGGTTTGCAGTTTGCAAAGTTAAATCATGTTTCCTCGATTGCAATTAGCAGAGGACAGGAGGCAGGTAGGATAATAGTGTCTGGTTCCCTGGAGTGGAGGGATCTCTTAAATAAAATGTCATCGATCCTGCCCAGTTCTTTTGAACGGGACACACCGGTAACCATGGTTATGGGGCTACCCTCTCGCCGAAGAAATTGTTACCCCAGGAGAGCTGAATGGCCGTCAGCGTGACAATTGGATGTGAAACTACTTTCTAATAGAAAATGCAGTCCAAGGTGCCCATCTCACTGGACTACAGATAACCTGGCACAGTCCTCTTCTTCAAGCTTGCTGAGTAGATCTCCTCAAGTGAACTCCTCAGTGTGCTCAGGGACTGTCTGTGGCCTTGGCAACTTCCAAAGCCATTGTAAATCTGGATGGATAGGATAAACGATCAGAGTTGGAAAAAGTCTAAAACAATGGGAATAAAATATAAACTATCCTTGTAGCACACTGTTCACACTGGAAGTTTTTCTTTTAAGTTTGAAGTTTTACAATTATGTCCACAGTTGGGGGGTTGGGGAGAAGCTGCCGGTCATCTTTCTTGAGAGTGAGTGTTTTATTAAAGGATCTTTAATAATAGGCAAATTAATCAACTGGAGATGTGGACGTCAAGCCAATCCCCTGTCAAGTTCTAATGAGCTTTCTGTGAGTGGGTGTGTGTGTGTGTGTGTATGAGGGAGAGAGAGCTTGTGAGAAAGTGTTTGTGTGTGTTTCAGATATATACTTTTTTTTTTTTACATTGACAGAGAACTGTGCCTGTGAACACATTCCATTAGAATGGGATTATTTGATGCTTGTGTGTCTAGGTGGGAACGTGCTTTTTGTGTGAAGGAGAAACTGAGTTTGCAAGTGTGCGTGTATGTGTGTGTGTGTGTATGTACACGCGGGCATGTATATGTGTGTGAGCTGCATGTGTAATTGCTTGTGAGAGAGATAGGGATTTTATATATGACGGCAGTCTTCCTTTCCATCTAATGAGTATACTGCTTCTCTAATAGAGGTCTAAATCTAATGATCCCTCACACCTTAGGGGAACAGAGTGGAACAACAGCCTGGCTGTTATCTTCATCTCACTACTTGATTGGCGGGAAGACATACTGTGCATTCAGTAGTACCATGCATAGCTGGAAATAGCATTCGGCACTATAGGATGTGAGTTTTAGTCACAAAAGGAGTTTAGGCTTTTGGTAAGAATCTTGTGACACAAAAAGAGTGAAAGTGAAAATATACCAATAGAAAATAGATCCTATGTTATTTTTTTTTAACAATAGAGGATTGGTATTTGGACATTATTCTAGGAAGGGAAGTAAGCACTGCCATACTGTGACAAAGTTAGCATTTTTAGAGTCAATAGACATGGTTTAAATGAATACAAACATGCACTATTGCAGTACAACAGGAATGCTATCATACCCCACAAACCCAGTCAACCCATTTTGTGAGAATATTGCCTCATAGGGAGCTGAAAGGGATCCAGATTTCTGGTCCTACCTAGTTCATCCTCTAGGGGGCAGGCTGGCCCAGCATAGGCACACAATATACTATGCCAACACCATATACATATACTGTACCAAAAGCTGAAACGTGGACTTTCTCTACCTGAAGTTAATAGTCCCCATACAGGAACACAATGTCACATCTCTAAACTCTGGTGTTGGAATAGTCTCGAATCCCAGGTGTTGGGATAGTCTCTAATCCCAGGTGTTGGGATAGTCTCTAATCCCTGCTGTTGGGATGGTCTCTAAACCCTGGTGTTGGGATAGTCTCTAATCCCTGGTGTTGGGATATTCTCTAATCCCTGGTGTTGGGATAGTATCTAAACCCTGTTGTTGGGATAGTCTCTAATCCCTGGTGTTGGGATATTCTCTAATCCATGGTGTTGGGGTATTCTCTAATGCCTGGTGTTGGAATAGTCTCTAATGCCTGGTGTTGGAATAGACTCTAAACCCTGGTGTTGGGATAGTCTCTAAATCCTGTTGTTGGGATAGTCTCTAATCCCTGGTGTTGGGATAGTCTCTAATCCCTGATGTTGGGAAGGTCTCTAATCCCTGATGTTGGGAAGGTCTCTAATCCCTGATGTTGGGATAGTCTCTAATCCCTGGTGTTGGGATAGTCTTGAATTCCTGGTGTTGGGATTGTCTCGAATCCCTGTTGTTGGGATAGTCTCTAATCCCTGGGTTTGGGATTTTCTCTAATCCCTGGTGTTGGGATAGTCTCGAATTCCTGGTGTTGGGATTGTCTCAAATCCCTGGAGTTGGGATAGCGAAATGAAAACAGGTAAGGGTTGACTAGGGTCAAAACATAATAGCCTTCAAACAGAGGTCTGTTGCAGACAAAATGACTGAGACGAGCCTACAGTCAGTGGACATGGGTCTATTGATTGGTCTGTGCAGTTTAATGAGAAGAGGGAAGTAATGGGGTGGAGAGTTTAATGAAGTGCTATGGTACAGCCAGACCATTTCTAAAGAGTTTAGACACAGTTCCAAAGCGTCTAGCTGGTTTATGGGGGAGATGTGACAAACGTTGTCGTACAATGTCATACAATGTAAATTGTCATTACAGTAAAGTCAAATTTCAACTGTTGTTTAGGACAACCTTGTGTATAGACATGAGGACAAGTTGAACATTCAAATAAAAGTGTCAAAGACACAGCTATACTCTAGAGTTTGGGTTTATCAGGAATAAACATAGGTACTGTAAATCTGTGTTGCTGCTTGAGGATTTAACTTAGTAGACACCCTACACACAAATCTGACCATAGCAGTAGGCCTCCCAAAGGCGATGGCTCAGCAAGACTCATTAAAGGCTATCTATTTCCCTTCAGGCTCAGTTGGAATAACTGTAGCATGGTTGTTTCCTCAGGGCTTTTATCTTAGCAGAGAGCTGGTGCATGGTTGTTTTCTCAGAGGGCTAAATTGGAGCAGCCAAAGCATTTCTCTTTCCATCAACATGAAAACCCCTCCAGAATGTAATTGAATTGATATACCCTAGCACTCTCTCTCTCTCTCTGTCGCTCGCTGTCTCCGGTTCTCGGCCACCGCCATTGTTTGTGCGAGGAGCAGGAAGCAGAGAGAACAGAGGTTAGCGTGAAGCACCTCATTTATATGGTAATGGAGGAAGAGTCCAGGTGGCTCGCTCAGCGTTCTGAGTCTTCTGACAGGAGAGAGAGAGAGAGAGAGAGAGAGAGAGAGAGAGAGAGAGAGAGAGAGAGAGAGAGAGAGAGAGAGAGAGAGAGAAAGCGAATAAGAGTCTGTGTGTGTGTGTGTTTGTGTGTGCGTGTGTGTGTGTGAGAGAGAGAGACAGAGACAGAAAGAGACTGAATGAGAGAGAGAGACAGAAAGAGACAGAGAATGAAAGAGCAAGAGAGAGAGAGACACAGACAGACAGACTGACAGAGAGAGAGACAGAGCGAGAGAGAGAGAGAGAGAGAGAGAGAGAGAGAGAGAGAGAGAGAGAGAGTATGCTGAGTGCTCACCCTCTGATATGGTGAGAATGTGGTCAGGTCCTCTTGAGTCACTCCAAAGACTGATGTGGGATCAGAGCGCTCCAGTGTCCAAAGCCCTCACGGCTCATTATCGCCTGTTGAAAGTGTAATGAAAAACACACCAACTGAACTGACCCCAGGCGACTGATTCATTAGTGCCCAGGGAGCAGCTTCAAAAGCAACCCCTGAACTGTCTGTCTCATTATCTGTCTATATAATACTCATACTGTGCACCTGTCTCATCTATCTGTGTATCTTTCTGTGCAGCAAATTAAAGTCACATGGACTTTATGGTAACATTTCAGTTGGTGGGTTCTGTATATTTTTTCATACCTCAGGTTGTTGACTAACAAGCACTTAGGAATTGTTGTGTTTTATTAATATGTCATGTATTGCTTACTAAACGTGTTAGTTCTAATGTAGGACCTCTTGCAGTAAAGCATAATGCATTCAGTGTGTTACGTGAGTGTGGTGTGTGTGTGCGTGCGTGCCTGCGTGTGTTATTCAATTCCTTGGTTAATAAGTATTTTTCTTGACTATCACAGCAACTTCGCTGAGAGAAGCTTTCTGCCCTGGGGTAAAGGTTCTCCTCACTAACAAGGCTAGATGGTGCTCTCCTATTGCATTTCTCTATGCTTGTGCTGCAATATGTCTGCAATGGAATAAGGTTTTGCCCTAGGAAGTCTTATTGGAAAGGCTAGGGACGATGATGTAGCATGTGCCACATGATATGCCATAAATACTACATACAACTCCCTCTGACCTCTCCCTGAGGTTTTAGCTTCTGTAATGTTTTGTAAAGACTTGAGTGCAACGTCACACTTGGTCAAAACCAAAGTCTCACAAAAAACAGGTTCTAACACTCGTGGATACTATCACAGATCGATCTGATTCTAACTTTAGATATACACTGTGTGTACACTATGCATGTAGCTCTGGCCTATTAGTGTTTTGGAGCAGTGTGCTTCTGTTTCTTCATGGTTCAGTCCTTTTAGTTGGGCACAGATAGTACACACTTCCATAGCTGCAGTCGCGCCTCTCTTCTCCTCCCCTCTCAGCCCGCGCCTCATTTGTTTTGTGTTTCATCACAGAGTGAGATCTAAAGGGGACATATCTTTGATGTGTGATCACAACCCTCCACCAACCCTCTGTCATCTGTTCCACAACCCTCTCACAAGAGAAAAACGCCTCAAAACACCCTGTTTTCCCACAGTGCTGCCATGGTTTCTACAGATACTTTGAGGAGTGACTCATTCACTGAAAAGCCTCACAGGCAAATCCCATGTTGACAGGGAAGGTGGATTGAAGATCTTAAGATGTAAGGAGTCCTAGCTTTTCAGGCTGTAGTCTGACCAAAGACAAACCATATTTTCTCTTTCTTGGGTCCTTTTCCATTATGTGTGTATCCTACTGTAGAATGAGGTTGAAGTTCCATAAAAAGCAAACAACTTCTGATGTACAAAAAGGCAGCAGCTACACTTCCTGGGGTCCAGCAAAATTAAGGCAGTTATACATTTTAAAAACATTAATGCATTCATAACAGATTTCACAACATATTAAGTGTGTGCCCTCAGAGACCTCTGGTGGCATGTCTTGTGGGCTATGCATGGGTGTCCAAGCTGTGTGCTAGTAGTTCAAACAGACAGCTCTGTGCACTCAACATGTCAATACCTCTCACAAATGCAAGTAGTGATGAAGTCAATCTCTCCTCCACTTTGAGCCAGGAGAGATTGGCATGAATATTATTAATGTTAGTTAGCTCTCTGTTTACATCCAAGGGCCAGCCGTGCTGCCCTGTTCTGAGCCAATTGCAATTTTCCTAAGTCCCTATTTGTGGAACCTATTTGTGGTTACTCCAAGCAGTTTAGTATCCTCAACTTGCTCAATTGACACATTATTCATGACAATATTTAGTTGAGGTTTAGGGTTTAGTGAATCAAATCAAATGTATTTATAACGCCCTTCTTACATCAGCTGATGTCACAGAGTGCTGTACAGAAACCCAGCCTAAAACCCCAAACAGCAAGCAATGCAGGTGTAAAAGCCCGGTGGTTAGGAAAAACTCCCTAGAAAGGCCAAGTCCTAGGAAGAAACCTAGAGAGGAACCAGGCTGTGAGGGGTGGCCAGTCCTCTTCTGCCTGTGCTGGGTGCAGATTATAACAGAACATGGACAAGATTTTAAAATATTCATAAAACAGGCAGAACAGTTGAAACTGGATAAGCAGCACGGCCAGGTGGACTGGGGACATCAAGGAGGAATGGTCCTAATGCTCAGGTCCTCCGAGAGAGAGAGAGAGAGAGAGAGAGAGAGAGAGAAAGAAAGAGAGAGATAATTATAATTATAATACTTAAATTCACACAGGACACCGGATAAGAGAGGAGAAATACTCCAGATATAACAGACCTTAGCCCCCCGACACATAAACTACTGCAGCATAAATACTGGAGGCTGAGACTGGAGGGGTCAGGAGACACTGTGGCCCCGTCCGACGATACCCCCGGACAGGGCCAAACAGGCAGGATATAACCCCACCCACTCTGCCGAAGCACAGCCCCCACACCACTAGAGGGATATCTCCAACCACCAACTTAGATCGCGTCAGTGACTCAACCCACTCAAGTGACACCTCCCCCCTCCCCAGGGACGGCATGGAAGAGCACTAGTAAGCCAGTGACTCAGCCCCTGTAATAGGGTTAGAGGCAGAGAATCCCAGTGGAGAGGGGAACCGGCCAGGCAGAGACAGCAAGGGTGGTTCGTTGCTCCAGTGCCTTTCTGTTCACCTTCACACTAAAGGATTTGTCCCAAATACAATGCTTTTAGTTTTTTTTTATATTTAGGACTAACTTATTCCTTGCCACACATTCTGAAACTAACTGCAGCTCTTTGTTAAGTGTTGCTGTCATTTCAGTCGCTGTGGTAGCTGACGTGTATAGTGTTGAGTCATCCGCATACATAGACACACTGGCTTTACTCAAAGTGGTTAAAGTGGCATGTCGTTAGTAAATATTGAAAAAAGTAAGGGGCCTAGACAGCTGCCTTGGGGAACTATGTTGGAGAGGCTTCCATTAAAGAACACCCTCTGTGTTCTGTAAGACAGGTAACTCTTTATCCACAATATAGCAGGGGGTGTAAAGCCATTACACATACATTTTTCTAGCAACAGAGTATGATCGATGTCAAAAGCTGCACTGAAGTCTAACAAAACAGCCCCCACAATCTATTAATCATCAATTTCTCTCAGCCAATCATCAGTCATTAGTGTAAGTGCTGTGCTTGTTGAATGGCCTTCCCTATAAGTGGGCTGAAAGTCTGTTGTCAATTTGTTTACTGTAAAATAGCATTGTATCTGGTCAAACACAATTTTTTCCAAAGGTTTACTAATGGTTGGTAACAAGCTGATTGGTCGGCTACTTGAGCCAGTTAAGGGGGCTTTACTATTCTTAGGTAGGGGAATAACTTTTGCTTCCCTCCAGGCCTGAGGGCACACACTTTCTAGTAGGCTTAAATTGAAGATATTGCAAATAGGAGTGGGAGTATCGTCCGGTATTATCCTCAGTAATTTTCCATCCAAGTTGTCAGACCCCGGTGGCTTGTCATTGTTGACAGACAGTACTTTTTTCACCTCTTCCACACTTACTTTACGGAATTCAAACTTACAATGCTTGTCTTTCATAATTTGGTCAGATATACTTGGATGTGTAATCAGCGTTTGTTGCTGGCATGTCATGCCTAAGTTTGCTAATCTTGCCAATTAAAAAATATTTAAAGTAGTTGGCAATATCAGTGGGTTTTGTGATGAATGAGCCATCTGATTCAATGAATGATGGAGCGGAGTTTGGTGCTCCAAAGCTTTTTACTATCATTCTTTATGTCATTTATCTTGTTTCATAGTGTAGTTTCTTCTTTTTATTCAGTTCAGTCAAATGATTTGCAGTAGGTTTGCCAATCGGTTCTACAGTCAGACCTGTTTGCCATCTCTTTTTCCTCATCCCTCTCAACCATGCAATTTTTCAATTCCTCATCAAACCACAGGGATTTAATCGTTTTTAGTCATTTTCTTAACTACTTAGGGAGTAGCGGCGCGCTAGATATGGCTGCTATATTGTGATCACTACATCCGATGGATTTGGAAACTGCCTTCAAACAAATTTCTGCAGCATTAGTAAGGATATAATCAATACATGTTGATGATTTCATTCCTGGACTGTTTGTAAGTACCCTGGTAGGTTGATTGATAACCTGAACCAGTTACAGTTTGAAGCTTTCTCTTGAGTGGGAAACCTGATGAAAGCCAGTCAATATTTAAATCACCCCGAAAGTATACCTCTGTATTGATATCACATACATTATCAAGCATTTCACCTGCCTCACTTTGGGTGAGGCAGGTGAACAGTATTTAACATGAGATCCTCTCTAATCTTTACAGGAATGTGGTTCTGAATATAGACCACAATACCGCTCCCGTTGGCATTTCTGTCTTTTCTGATAATGTATTGCTACCATTGTATCAAAGGCATTATCTAACTGAGTTTCAGAGATTGTCAGAATATGAATGTCATTTGTTACAAGCAAATGATTGATTTCATGAACCTTGTTTCTTAAGCTACATATGTTAACGTGGGCTATTTTTAACATTTTTCGTGGATGCTTGATTATTTTTTTTGCTTTACTGGGAAGCTTAGCAGAATGTAGACATACTCTGGTTATTTTTATTAGTGCAGGGTGAGCTGCACACAGTGGACTTCCTACTCGGGCACACCACCTCAGTGCTTACAGTATTACTCTGTTTCATAGGCATATGATTACTGCATACAATAGCTGTAGGATCAGCAGAGGCATTCAGGGCAGTAAGAGGGTGTCACGATCTTCATTTATCGACCAAGGCGCAGCGTGCCGGGTTGAGAAAAACATGTTTTATTTCTCAACTCACCCAAAACAATGAACAAAGATCAACTGGTGTCGTAGCAACATACAACCAAACAGATTCAACTTCCCACAAACACTGGAGGGAAAAAGGGCTGCTTAAGTATGGTTCCCAATCAGAGACAACGATAGACAGCTGTCCCTGATTGAAAGCCATACTCAGCCAAAACAACGAAATATAAAGAATCTAGAATGCCCACCCCAACTCACACCCTGACCCAACCAAAATGAAACATAAACAGGCTCATATTGGTCAGGGCCTGACAGTACCGTCCAAAAACAGTACCGTCCTTTCCGTCCAAAAATCTCCCATGTCCAGGACTCCAGATATGCACACTGCTTGGTCTCTTGGTGGTGGGAAGTTCTGTCACGATCTTCATTTATCGACCAAGGCACAGCGTGCCGGGTTGAGAAAAACATGTTTTATTTCTAAACTCACCCAAAACAACGAACGAACGAACGAACGAACGAACGAACGAACGAACGAACGAACGAACGAACGAACGAACGAACGAACGAACGAACGTCAACTTCTGTAGTATCAACAGCAACATACAACCAAACAGATTCAACTTCCCACAAACACTGGAGGGGAAAAAGGGCTGCTTAAGTATGGTTCCCAATCAGAGACAACGATAGACAGCTGTCCCTGATTGAGAGCCATACTCAGCCAAAACAATGAAATATAAAGAACCTAGAATGCCTGAAAGCAGGGTTGTGTAACGGATGATTTTTACATACTGCACTAATAAAAATTATTTCAGCCAGGATACCTAAAGGAAGTCTATTTCTATGCAATTTTAATAGACTGACTAACATAAGGACCAATTACAAAAATACCTCTCATTAATGATGCTATGTAGCCAAGTCAAGTCTCAGTTTATTTAAAGTGCATTTAACAATGTCTCAACACACTTCACAGAGAAAAGTAATAAATAAAAACAAGAAACATATTGCCTATATTTTTGAAATGATCGACCAGTCTAGGCTTGTGGAAATATACTTTGCTAATGTCATAGTACTAGGCCTATATGATGTGGCCACACTCATACACTGCTCTCTCTCTCCCCCGATCCCAAACAAATGATCCATGACTTCCTCTCTGTACATTCTCATTATCTCACCCTTCTCATTATATTTCTATTGTATTGACATTTTGTCAGGCAATAGTGAAACCACCACACTGCATGCATGTTAATATGAGGAAATGCCAAAGATCACTGAAATGAGCCGTGCCTCTGTGGCCGATGCTGACAGTGATAATTGGGTTGTTGTCTGAACATGGTGCAGAGAAATGAATTGGCTGTTGTGGATAATGAGGGATGTTTGCACCCGCACCCCTACCCCCCTTGCTCTTAGACAGGGAGAATGGCCATCAGGGAATGCAGGCAATATGAATACACATCTCTCTACTGGGAAGTCAGATAATTTTTTGAATTATGTCCCAAGATAGTTTAATGGTTAATGAGTATATGTTTGCTGTTTTCTCCACTTAACGTTGTTGTCTCAAGTGAATGTCGTGGGAACTATTACATGGTTGGCAATGGGACATTACAATACTGTAAATGTTCTGTGAGTTCAGGAGGCAAGGGATTTCTACCTCTTTTCAGAAGGTAGATAGGCCTATACGGCTCAAGGGGAAATAGCTAAGCCAGGCTATTTTATACAAAACCCATGTGTTTAGATCAGGGCAATTCAATTCCACTCCCTGAGGCCTGAACTGATGACATTTTTATTTTCTACCTGGGTGTTAATACATATATTCATGTTCTTGAATGGCTAGAGAGTCCACTCACCTGGTGTCCCATGCAGGTCTGACTCAGTCCCTGAAAAGGAAAGAACGGTCACACTTTATTTGGATAGTCCAGACTTTCCATCTGTAGATGCTCTACAGATGGTCATACTATTAACAAGTTATCTGTTGATAAGAAACCGCTTCCTAAGGTTATGGTTAGAGGTAGAAAAATGGTTAGGGTAAGGGTTAGGGTTAGAGCTAGGGTTAGTAGATAGTTAGTTGAAATGTTACTGATTTTCCAAATCAAGTGTTACTGAAAGTCAACAGTGCCGTGGCCATGAATAGACTACGTTCTTCACAGCTCAGACCAATGTTCCTTTTTCCTCATCATTATATCACTTTCACTACTTCAAAAGGGGCGGCAGGTAGCCTAGTGGTTAGAGCATTGGACTTAACCGAAAGGTTGCAACATCGAATCCCCGAGCTGACAAGGTAAAAATCTGTCGTTCTGCCCCTGAAATAGGCAGTTAACCCACTGTTCCTAGGCCGTCATTGTAAATAAGAATTTGTTCTTAACTGACTTGCCTAGTTAAATAAAGGTTAAATGAAAAAAAGGAACAAGGTAGAACCTGCCTCACCACCAGTAGCACTATTTCTTTCAGCGAGTCTATGTTAGTGGAGGCTGGTGACTTGAAAAATTGAGGAGGATGGGAGACCCACGGTATAAGCGTGGAACGCATGGAGATGTCAAAGGGTGTTTTAAAAATTGTCAAAGAGTAATTATTTTAACATAAAGAATTTAATAAAGACATTTATAGTACAATATTATGGGGAATGGGAATGAGAGGGTTACTTACACAGTGTTGGGAAGGGATTGTGATTGAGTGAGGGTATGAGGCATGAGTTGAGGTGTTCAGAGGCTTGACTTCAGTGCATGACAGGATTTGTCTGGGAAGACAAACTACAATAACACAACACACTACACAGTTAGACAAAAGAGCTAAGAATGAATTAGTCCAAGCAAGGAGTAAAATCATTGATGTATAATAATGTGATTGTGTATGTGATTGACTCTACATAGAAAATTGATAGGGGTACTCACAGTGCTTGGAGGGGAAACATTCAATGTGCCAGTGGATGAGCGGGCACATGAGACGTGGCTTCAATTGATGTCAGGAGAGAGTTGACAATGGTAGTGGAGTGGAGTGGTCATCACCTCTCATCGGGGAGCAGGAGGGGACTTAGGTGGCAATACAAATAGCAGATACATTCCATTACAGCTGCGCCACAGTAGATTTGAACAACAAGTTTCTCCATGAAGTTAAACACAGACTGGGAATCTCCCTCACTTGACACATCAAAGTAGCCCAAGAAACGTTCCTGAATAAAGCCCTGATCATCCAAATACCTGACGATAACTGACAACTGCAAGCAGACTGGAGGCACCATAGGTCCCAGAGTGGGGGGGCAAGTTTTACTCCCTGGGGCCTGGAGTTTTTTCTTATCTGTTAACCTAACCAGGAAAACCCTGTCAAACTGCAACAACCTTATACTTGTTCATATGAATATATTTAGACTAGATCAGGAGGGGGATTTTACCCAGACACAGACAACAACTGATAGACAAACTCACAGGGCTGAGCTTGCTTCATGCATGTTTGCATCATGCAGGCCTAAGCAACTGTAGGCCTTATAAATTTTTTTACTCACATCTGTCATCACTATTATGTTGAAGTTTGGACTGAAAACGTATAGGCAGCCTAGCCAGACCAAGTTGGAATATAATATATTTTCTCCTGATACACAAATGGACTATAAATGCATAACGTTACCAATTAGTTACCCTGACCAAATGGACAGCGCACATAGGCTGTAGTAGCCTACAGTTGATCAGGCTGAAAAATGGTCTAGTTTTCAGATCTCTAATGGGGCAGAGCTCCACCTGTTTTGAGCACCACACTTTTAGGTAAAAAACAAATATAAATGTTTTGCTTGTTATTTTGGCATTAATATGTGTCACATATCAGTTTGCTAACAATGCAACAAAAAAAAAGTCACTGAGTTAATAAAGCCGCATACAAAAATGCTATCTTTTTTGCTTTCTTGAGTAAGGCAGCTCCAAAATGCAGGTGTTTCAGCCTAGCACAGTGTTTTCTATGGTGGTGGGGCTAGCCAGCGTTGCGCTTGATTGGCTCAGATTTGTCATGATTGGCACATTTTTCTGTCACTCATGGGACAGTATGTCAATTCTAAGGCTAGAGCTCGAAAATGTTAGAAAATGGTTCTTGTAAGGACTGACGCTGGAGAAGAGAAGCAGGTACCGGGAGTAGAACATTTAACATGGAACAGACATCAAACAGGACAGAGACAGCGTCAGAACCGGGTATGCAAAGACAAACAAACACTGATCCTGAAGCAGGGAACAGACCTTGGGAACAGACAGATATAGGGGAGATAATGACACAGGTGATTGAGTCCAGGTGAGTCCAATAAACGCAGATGCGCGTGATGTGGGAAGGAAGGTGTGCGCACTAACGGTGGCAGGAGTGCATGATGCTGGGGAGCCTGGAGCATTCGTGTGCCAGGGAGCTGGAGCAGGTGTGACAGTTCTGCCATAGAGTTATATTAGAAGTGCCCATCCAAGAAGGCTCAAGGTCATTGGCCACAGATAGAATGACATCAAATGACGTTATATCTACTGTAGCTTTGATGACTGATCATGTCAACATCTTACTTTCAAAGTCTCAGCTAGCAGTCATCATCAGTCTTCCTCAAGTCAACAATCTACTGGCAAATCCTTTTTAATCCTTGTCATATGAAGAAAAATTATAGATTAAACGTATCGGTGCTCATCGGCCATTGTACATAAAGATTACGCAACAAGTTGGAAATCGCAAATTTAACAATGAGTCGTTTGGAAGCAATCAGTGGCTAACTGCAAGCGTTGCAAAGATACCACTAACGTTAGCCTGCTGGTCAATGGAGTGGCTGTGTTTTCCCCCCGAGTTCCCACCATAAATCCATAGAATGCCAGACTTTGATGACAAAATTTGCCCACAAAGGACCGCTGCGCCAAAAATGTCCAAAAATGTATTGTATGCTGCTGCATAAATTATGTAATAATCGAGGGAGAAATGTATACCGTAGCTAAGAATGTAATACTAAGTGTATGTTGTGTAGTAAACTGTTAGTAGCCCATGTGCCTCACCCTAGTAATTTGGTCTATTGTAAACACATAACGTTGTGGTGATTGGCTTGCACGTGCAAATTCAGAACTCACAACATTCTATAGTAGAATTGTGTTATTTGACGTGTCAAATTAAAAGCTTATTTAACGCGTCTAATAGTGTCATATCTTTTTTGACACGCAAAGACCCAAACGTCGTTAATTTCGTCTACTGTTCTAACTTTGTGGGGCACAAATAGCCTATAACCTGTTTTAGAGAAATGTAATCATTGTAGGAGCTTTCATTGTCTGTTTATATGCCCTATTTATTTATCCTACGGTTCTGACTGGTACAGGAAAAATACTGTAAGAATGGCCCATGCTCTGAATTCTGTTTCGCTGAACAAATAGTTATATTGACTACGTCTGTCATCGCTTGCTCATTAATGTCTTGATCGAAATTACGGATTGCATCTTATCCGCTTGTCGTCCCCTTATGCCATAGTTTGTACATCTCAATTGTCAGTAGAAACCACATTTGTTTAAGCAAGTCAGCCATATCAGCTATGTTTTTAAAAAAGGCAGTAAATGAGGCTGAATTAACTGTTTCGCTGCCAGACAAGGCTCTGCTGAAAGCCTAGTTAAGCAGTGGTAAGGTGTTGAGACGGCTGTTGGGACAGCTTTATGTAGGCCCTAACAGTTTGTGGGCACGGTTTGTCACCGTTATAGTGCAATTCATGTATTGTTTAGTGTTGTGTTGTGTAGTGGCTTTGCTAGCATGCATCCCACATTTTTGCTGCTGCAACATTTATGTAATGAGTTTTTGCTTGTGTCTGTCCGAGTGATTATGTTATCATCTTTGCTAAATAAATACCGGGGGAAAGTGGAAAGCCTACTTGAGCGCGCACTAAAGAATTTGCTGCGTCAACCTCTTGCTTTAATCTAACTTTTAATGGATGATGTGATGGAAGCTATCAAATCATTCTGAATTGATTTTGACATCCCAGAAAAGACAGTAGAAAGTTCCATAGGTTCAGCAAGTAAAGCATTGCAAGCTACTTGTAATTGCACTTGTTAGCGGAACCTCAAAAAAGCCAGTTCTTGCATGCCCAAAAATGCAGAGGTGTTGATAAGCCGCTTGAGAACATCCCTGTTTCTTCTTACTTTCTCGTTGTTGCGCAGTTTGAATACGTAGACCTCATAATCGATGCAACTTTTTCCCAGAAGCTTGAATCTGATGTGAGCATTTATATACTCCCTGCTTTTGTTTTATCCGTTTAGCTGAACGATCAATGTTCTTCGGGTCACTGTACCCCTCTTTTGCCCAAGGCTCAGACTTTCCAAAAAGCAGGCAAGGCCAGCAATACAGGCTGCTTGATGAAAGGCTCCCTGTTAACCAGCTATACATTTGATACCAATTGGTTTTGAACGGCCTCACCTTTCATCCTTCTTCATGAAACTGATCTCAGGCAGAGGTCGACCCTCGGTTAATTTACACCTTTTCTGCGTAGCCCTGAGAATGAAAGGAGTTCTTCAACAAAAAGTCAAAGAATATTGCGGTAGCGTTGGCGCCGAAAACTGGACACCGAAGCTGGTAGCTAACTAGCTAACGTTACTGCTACTTGTTACTGAAGTTAGCAAGGCACATTGAAATAAATTGCACTAACTGGACACAAAAATAAAGTTCTAAAACCAAGAAACAATTTAGAATCTACATCCTCCGTATCCTGTAATTTGACGAAACTAATTTGAATTGAATAATATCCCCAAAATGCTCAAGTATCGCTTTTCATTTTCTATCCAATAACATCACCAACTCACCAAGCTTCTCAACACATAGACCCCCACATAATGCTCTGCGGCACAACCCCAATATGACACACTAGGTTAATTCTCTGATCTTAATCCTATGATTGGATGGACAACATGACAGTTCATACTGCAAAAGTTTTGATTGGGAAGGGGGTGAGACCTACGAGCCTCACAGGTTTTGTATTGAAGTCAATGTACCCAGAGGAGGACAGAAGCTAGCTGTCCTCTGGGTACACCATGGTGCTACCCCAGAAAGTGCTGTTGAAGTTACTATAGAGTTACTATTTGGTGACATATGAATATATTTAGCATAGTTGTATCTATAAAGGATAACTTTTTTAGTGTTTCACTATTTTTATGAAATTTCACTGAGGAGGATGGTCCTCCCCTTCCTTCTCTGAGGAGCCTCCAGCTAATATATTGAAGAAGCCTTCTCCATAGAAATGGCCATACTGCAAGCTCAGTGACCAGGAACACCTGCATGCATTTTACTGGGTTGGTTGCTCTTGAATGGGATCAAAACTAATAACCAGAGAAGAGAACATGCTGTATGTGGGAGAGGTGTGAACATGTGAAAACAGATGCTTTGAAATCGCCCATGTTACCTATATCGCATATTAAAGCCTCCTGTTCTCTCTCTCTCATTACAAGACGACACCCACCCACGACATCCCTCCTTCTTGCCCTCTCTCACACCCTCCCTCTCTTCCCCTCCACCAACTCTTTCCGTCTCGTTCCCTCTTTCGCCTATCTCTCTTTATCTACGGGGAAGGCTGAGAGACAGGCAGGCAGACAGGTGTGATCTCTGAAAAGACTGCTTCATCTCCTTCACCCACACAATTAAAACAGTGTTCCCTCCATTAAACCATGGCCTTCTGCAGGCCAGACGGGAGACCCCTTAGCCTTGCGCCAATTATCTATAGGTGGTCCAATGTCCCACTAACAAGCTTTGGGTTTACAGTGGTCTGTGTGGTAGGTCATTTCTTTTGAGCTGCAAGTCTGACCTAAGCTCACCTTAAGTCCCAGTGATCCACCTGCCCTCTAAAAATAACATCCGCTACTATTTTGTTCAGGACGCCATAAGAAACACTGTATGTACCTCTATGTGTAGGCTACAGTATCGTGTCCATGTCTGCAGGTGTTAGTATGTTTGCCTGTATGTTACGGCTCTGCAACGCCACGTTGCTTGCTACATGTTTCATACATGTGGCTTAACCAGATGCATTGTATGCTGACCGTTAGTGGAGAATCTAAATGGAAATCTCACAGCCCGACAGTATAAAACAAAACAAAAAAATACATTTTTCTACACTGCCATGTGTTTTGGTGAAACGTTTAAACCGCATACATTTGCTGTTGCTGTGATACAGAAGCATAAAAAAAGGTTTGCTGATTTGTTCAGGGTTCAGGTTTTCACCAGTGTGTGTTGTCTGTCACGTCCATGTGTGGGTGAGTTGGATATTATCTTTGTGTTAACAGTATGTGAGACATATGGATATCCAAATATATAATTGCAGCAGAACGGTCTGTATTCACACTGATACGTCTGAGAGTGACAGGAGGAATAGCTGAGGCTTGATCAGCTCATCCATCTCTATCTCTCTGTATGAAGATGGAACACACTCCCATCCCCCAACCCTGCCAGCCCTGAGCCTGAAGATAACCCAATAATGATGCAACGGTCTCGACGTACATTACACTAGTATTTCCACATGGGTGTACCTCACCAACCTCCATCCAAGGTTTGTATTCATGAGAAATGAGCGCAGATGATTGACTGTTTCTTTGAGCAGGTGATTGTGTTCGCCAAATGTAATTGTGCGTGTGTCGGTGTGTGTGTGTTCAGGGGTTCCGGGGATTGATTGTTTGTAATGTGCATTTCTGTGTGTGTGTGTGTCTATGCGCTCGTGTGTGTGTGAGTGTCTATGCGCTCGTGTTTGTGTGTGTGTGTGTGTCTATGTGCTCGTGTTTGTGTGTGTGTCTGTGTGTGTGTGTCTATGCGCTCGTGTTTGTGTGTGTGTCTGTGTGTGTGTGTCTATGTGCTCGTGTTTGTGTGTGTGTGTCTATGGGCTTGTGTGTGTGTGTCTATGCGCTCGTGTTTGTGTGTGTGTTGTTTCCTCTCTCTGAGTCTGGAGCTGTCAGTAAATGGCCCCTCAGCCCCACTCCTGTGTTTGTTTATTCTCTGCCGGGCGCAGGGGTGGTGGCAAACAGATGGGCATCCATGAATTATGGAAATTCAGCTGCTTTAATTAACCACTACACACACGGCTGGATCACAGAGCTTCGTCTGAGGGGTGCGGGCCGTCATGGGTCGTTGAGCTGTGGAGGGAACCGGGCTATAGTGATACCCCTGGGCTGTGGAGCTGACTGAGAACGGGGGTAGAAACCCAATGGGGTGCCAGCTGCCGGGGCCGTGGGTTAAGACGTTAATACTCACAGTTCAACTAGGAAGAAGTGCATTGGGTCACACTATATTTGGATAGTCCGGGTTTGTCATCTGTAGATGCTCTACTAATGGTCATACCATCAACAAACTACTGTATCTGTTGATAAGCAACTTCTTTGGGTTAGGTTTAGAATAAAGGTTAGGGTAAGGGTTTTAGATGATGGTTAGGACTAAGGTTAGGGTTAAGTTTAGGGTAGGATGATGTTAGCCATATAAGGTGTTACATTGCATTGAGGGACCCAAAACAACCCCAGGTCATAGTATGTGCAATATTTGGACACATGTCAAGTAACAATGGGTTTGTAGTATCTGAATGATGATGCCCCCTCCTTTCAAATGATTGACTTTCAGTAAAGTATTATCAAATACATTTGCATGTGCGTAGTAAAAGTTGTTAATCGGACTGTTTATCCATACAGCAAGTGAAGGAATGATGCCTCTGAGCATTTTTCTCAGGCCCGTCAGTGAACACTGATGCACCCTCCATCCCTCCACCCCACCACCTATACCCATCCACCCTAGCTTCCTCCATCCTGAGAAATGAGAAGGGACAGCCTTAGTCAGGGACCAGCACAACAGGCAATTAAAAAGGAATTAAGAGCGTGCAGGGGAAATCAGATATGATACACAATGCCTCG
The DNA here is from genome assembly GCA_030435695.1 of Brachymystax lenok tsinlingensis. Classification (NCBI taxonomy): domain Eukaryota; kingdom Metazoa; phylum Chordata; class Actinopteri; order Salmoniformes; family Salmonidae; genus Brachymystax; species Brachymystax lenok. The sequence continues at coordinate 14,843,523 of CM059783.1, read as the reverse complement.
TAAATGTCAACGTTATTATTGTGTTGTTGATTCTCCCTTACTCCTGCTGCTGCGGCCGTTCCAGAAGCAGGGACGTATAATCCAGCAGACTTAATGAAGCTCCCGGCACCGGCGAGGGTCTCGGCGAGGGTCTCGGCACCAGAGGCGAGCGCCCATGACCTTTCCCTTCCTCAGAGCCTTCTCTGGGATGCCTTGGCTCTGGAGAAGAGGCAAAAGCTATTAGCCATGATGTATTATTCTGTCTGTCTGCCTACATGTAGGATTGTTGTGCTGGTCTGTTTGCCATCACTAAGTCTGTTCTGACTGCTTGCTTGTCTATATGCCTGTTTGTCTGTGTGTGTTCTTTTGTCTGTTTTTTTTAACTCTGTTTTCATGTTTTCCCCATTGTCTGTTGTCTATAATGATAACAACATAATGGGCTTGTTTGACATTGCAGCTGACAGCCGAATGACTGATCTACAAAGAACCTTGCATCATAAATATCTACTCATTATTATTTGTAGATCAGTCAGTCAATTTTCCCATGATACATTGTGGTTTTGATGCTCTTGAACTGGGGCAATATATTTGTTGTATTCTTCCTGTTTGTCTCATTGTGGTTGATTTTCTAACCTCTGTTTAGCAATTCCCCTTTTAATTTATGTAACCTTTATTTAACTTGGCAAGTCAGATAAGAACACATTCTTATTTACAATGATGGCCTAGGAACAGTGGGTGAACTGCCTTGTTCAGAGGCAGAAGGACAGATTTTTACCTTGTCAGCTCAGGAATTTGATCCAGCAACCTTTTGGTTACTGGCCCAACGCTCTAACCACTAGGCTACCTGCCACCCCAAAACTACTGTATGTTTGACAGCCTGTCTAGTCTTGCTTTTTGGTGACCAACCTGACTATCTGACATGTGAAATATTTAACTATGGGCTTAAGCCTTCATGATTTGTTCCCTCCAAATGAATTCCCTGCATTCCAATTGGATACCCATTGGCTACCCCTGTGGCAGTCCCCGAACACCCTCTTCCCCACCACCATCTATTCCATTTAGAGGAATAGCAGTTGATGAGAAAATAAAATGAAAAATTGGGAGGGCAAAATGAAAAGCAGGACAGGTCAAATGAACAGCCTTGGGTGGACAGTAGACAGACAGATCACACCGTCCGAATATAGAACACTCAGATCCCTGTGTCACGACTTCCGCCGAAGTCGGTCCCTCTTCTTGTTCGGGCGGTGTTCGGCGTTCGACGTCACCAGTTTTCTAACCATCACCGCTCCCCTTTTCGTGTGTCTGTTGGTTTTGTCTTGAGTGTACACACCTGTTATTCGTTTTCTCCCAATCACGCCCCTGTTATATTCCTTCCTTTCCCCTCTTTCCCTTATGCGTGATTGTGATAGTTGTACTCTGTGTTATCGCTACGTTCCCAGTCTGTGTACTGTGAGTATTTGACTTTGGTTCTCGGTACTCCGGGTGGCTTGTGTTTGCGCCCGTTTATTTATATGTTCATGTGGGTATTTTTGCCTTTGCCAGTGTGCATTGTAGTTTCATCTGGTGACATTATTAAATACCTTTTCACACGCAACCTACCTCCTGCGCCTGACTCCTTCTACTATTGAACCACAGACATTACACCCTGGGCAGAAATAGAAAGGGATAGCCCCATCCACAAGTTATTAGGTATGGCTTCAGCTTGACAGATATGCTATATTACATTCCCCAATGGGTTCTACACGGGCCAGGTCAACAAGGCACTCTAATACATTCATCTCTACATAGAGGCTTTTAGAGACAGCGCTATTGGAAGCATGTAGAAATCCATGGACTCCAAACTCCAAAATGTACATTGCATGTACATTGTAATGTTTCATGAATAATCTCCGTGTTATGTTAAGGTGTGAAAGGCTGTTATTTATGATAAACGTGAAAGGTATGCTGACATTTTGTTTTGCTGCATTGTGTAGAGAGCAAGAGAGTGAGAGATGTTCACGAATCAAGGCTTATCAACTCCAGATAATGGCAGAGACATTCTGAAATCACAGACATTGTGATGGTCAGAAAGGCATTTTGAGGTCACAGAGACATTCTGATGCTCATAACCCAAATTGGCAGTGACAGTCTTGTCCCATCGCTGCAACTCCCATACGGACTCGGGAGAGGCGAAGGTCGAGAGCTGCGCGTCCTTCGAAATCAGGAAGCCAAACACCGTCCACCTGGCGACCGTGTCAGTGTGTATGTGCCCTCTCCTAACCCAGACGACACTGGGCCAGTTATGCATCTCCCAGTCCCGGCTGGCTGCGATACAGCCCAGTATCGAACCAGGATCTGTAGTTGCGGAGCTATCACTGCAATGCACCGCTGCTCCACTCGGGAGACCGCTGCTCCTTAGACCGCTGCTCCACTCGGGAGGCCCTATCACAGAGACATTCTGAGGTCACAGAGACATTCTGAGGTCACAGAGATGCAGCTCATCATGGAAGAAGGTAAAACATTTAATTGAAGTTTCCCAGACAACAAATGGAGTAAACAAGCCCTTGCTTGACGCTTGCTTGATTGGCTTTCAAATTACCTGAGCGATAACAAGAACAAATATAAGCTCTGCACAAGAACATACTCACGCGCGCATGCAAGTACACAGACACACACACAGCAGTGAGGTATAGACAACACCCTGAAACACTGATTGTATCCTCTTCTGTCAGAACTGTAAAATTATATTGGAGAGAGCAAAGGAGAAAATGGTGTGTGGTCATACTGTAGGTGTGTGTGAGATGTGTGTAAGGTGTGTGGTCATACTGTAGGTGTGTGTGAGATGTGTGTAAGGTGTGTGGTCATACTGTAGGTGTGTGTGAGATGTGTGTAAGGTGTGTGGTCATACTGTAGGTGTGTGTGAGATGTGTGTAAGGTGTGTGTGAGATCTGGTAGGTGTGTGTGAGATGTGCACTGTTTTTGTGTATGCATTCTAGCAGAAGTGTGTGTGCAGATAGTATGTGAGTTCTTAGGCATGAGTGTGTGTTCCCTTGTTCTCCATCCCTGTCTCTGAGTCAGTCCTCAGTTTGTCTCGGCTCATCTTCTGTATAACTGAACTGGATGACAGCCATTTGACATCAGGATTAAAGACATTATTACCAGCTGAGTTTCTGGCCTGTGACATGACCTGAATGAAGACTGGAGCGCACACACACACAAACACACACACACACACACACACACACAGTGTTAAACAAATCTAAATATATTTTATATTTGAGATTCTTCAAAGTAGCCACCCTTTGCCTTGATGACAGCTTTGCACACTCTTGGCATTCTCTCAACCAGCTTCACCTGGAATGATTTTCCAACAGTCTTGAAGGAGTTCCCACATATGCTAAGCACTTGTTGGCTGCTTTTCCTTCACTCTGCAGTCCAACTCATCCCAAACCATCTCAATTGGGTTGAGGTCGGGTGATTGTGGAGGCCAGGTAATCTGATGCAGCACTCCATCCTTCTCCTTCTTGGTCAAATATCCCTTACACAGCCTGGAGGTGTGTTGAGTCATTGTCCTGTTGAAAAGCAAATGATAGTCCCACTAAGCGCAAACCAGATGGGACGGCGTATCACTGCGGAATGTTGTGGTAGCCATGCTGGTTAAGTGTCTCAAATTTAGACTCATCAGACGAAAGGACAGATTTCCATCGGTCTAATGTCCATTGCTTGTGTTTCTTGGCCCAAGCAAGTCTATTCTTCTTATCGGTGTCCTTTAGTAGTGGTTTATTTACAGCAATTAGACCATGAAGGCCTGATTCACGCAGTCTCCTTTGAACAGTTGATGTTGAGATGTGTCTGTTACTTGAATTCTGTGAACCATTTATTTGGGCTGCAATTTCTGAGGATGGTAAATCTAATGAACTTATCCTCTGCAGCAGAGGTAACTCTGGGTATTCCTTTCCTGTGGCGGTCCTCATGACAGCCAGTTTTATCATAGCGCTTGATGGCTTTTGCGACTGCGCTTGAAACTTTCAAAGTTCTTGAAATTTTCCACACTGACCTTCATGTCTTAAAGTAATGATGGACTGTCGTTTCTCTTTGCCTATTTGAGCTGTTCTTGCCATAATATTACCAAACAGGGCTATCTTCTGTATACCACCCCTACCTTGTCACAACACAACTGATTGGCTCAAACGCATCAAGAAGGAAAGAAATTCCACAAACTAACTTTTTTTTTTACTTTTAAGAAAGCACACCTGATTTCCAGGTGACTACCTCATGAAGCTGGTTGAGAGAACGTCAAGAGTGTGCAAAGCTGTCATCGAAGCAAAGGGTGGCTACTTTGAAGAATCTAAAATAAATAATATGTATTTGTTTAACACTTTTTTGGTTACTACTTGATTCCATATGTGTTATTTCATAGCTTTGATGTCTTCACTACTATTCTACAAGGTAGAAAATAGTAAAAACGAAAGAAAAACCATTGAATAAGTAGGTGTGTCCAAACTTTTGACTGGTACTGTGTGTACATATTATTCACACACACTCAAGTGCCTGCAAACACGCACACACAAACACGCACAAACACACACTAGACGTAGACTGTTTTTTCACAGGGTTTTGTCTTTTTTTAACCTTCTTCAACGTTGTATCTGACTGTCCTTTTTATCTCTGTGCCTTGTTTTGCGTCTCCCGTCATCCGCTATCTCTGTGCCTGATTGTGCGTATCTACGTTTCTGTCCACCTTCTATCAACGTTCACTGTGTTTGTGTGTTTGGTTGGTGTCTGTCCTCTGTTTCACTGCACATCCCCCTAACTGATGTCTTCATAAAGCTGCATGTGTTGTCTGACTCTCTCTCCATATTGTGTCTGTGTACAACACAATATCCATCTCTCTCAGTCTGTAGTGCATTCTCTGTTCCTGTTTCAGGATCTCCTTGTGCCCCGTAATCTATGTGTCTCTGTCTCTGTGCGTGCCTGTGCACTGATGGCCCTCCTGTGTGAGTGTGGGTGGCAGAGAGAAGCACCTGCACAGGCAGCATCCCTCCGTGCCTTGTCTCCATGCCCTTGAGCTGTAATTGGCTGAATCTCACCGATAACCAAGGCTTCAGGGCAAAGAAACCACAGCTCCCAATCAGCCAGCTGTCAATCATTCCTGGTGCCAAACTAATACCTGGGATAACAACAGAAGAGTCCAACAAGTTCCTCCTAGAGATAGAGTTGTGGTTATCCTCTCAGAGGCAGACAGGGTCTTGTACTCTGAGAACAGCACAAGGGTGATACAGCCATAGGCATACTCTGAGGGCTAGTTTCCAAGACACACATTAAGCCTTGATTAAGAAAGTGCTTTCAATGGAGAATCTTTCAAAAAAATAATTAAGGCATTTGGGATATACAGTGCCTTGCAAAAGTATTCATCCCCATTGGCGTTTTTCCTATTTTGTTGCATTACAACCTGTAATTTAAATAGATTTTTATTTGGATTTCGTGTAATGGACATACACAAAGTAGTCCAAATTGGTGAAGTGAAATGAAAAAAAAAAACTTGTTTCAATTTATTACATTTTTTATTAACTGAAAAGTGGTGCGTGCATATGTATTCACCCCATGAAGCCCCTAAATAAGATCTGGTGCAACCAATTACCTTCAGCAGTCACATAATTAGTTAAATAAAGTCAACCTGTGTGCAATCTAAGTGTCACATGATCTGTCATATGATCTCAGTATATATACACCTGTTCGGAAAGGCCACAGAGTCTGCAACACCACTAAGCAAGGGGCACCACCAAGCAAGCGGCACCATGAAGACCAAGGAGCTCTCCAAACAGGTCAGGGACAAAGTTGTGGAGAAGTACAGATCAGGTTGGGTTATAAAAAAATATCCGAAACTTTTAACATCCCACGGAGCACCATTAAATCCATTATAAAAAAATGGAAGGAATATGGCACCACAACAAACCTGCCAAGAGAGGGCCGCCCACCAAAATTCACAGACCAAACAAGGAGGGCATTAATCAGAGAGGCAACAAAGAGACCAAAGATAACCCTGAAGGAGCTGCAAAGCTCCACAGCGGAGATTGGAGTATCTGTCCATAGGACCACTTTAAGCCGTACACTCCACAGAGCTGGGCTTTACGGAAGTGTGGCCAGAAAAAAAGCCATTGTTAAAGAAAAAAATAAGCAAACACGTTTGGTGTTCACCAAAAGGCATGTGGGAGACTCCCCAAATATATGGAAGAAGGTACTCTGGTCAGATGAGACAAAAATTTTGCTTTTTGGCCATCAAGGAAAACGATATGTCTGGCGCAAAACCAACACCTCATCACCCCGAGAACACCATCCCCACAGTGAAGCATGGTGGTGGCAGCATGGTGGTGGCAGCATCATGCTGTGGGGATGTTTTTCATCGGTAGGGACTGGGAAACTGGTCAGAATTAAAGGAATGATGGATGGCACTAAATACCGGGAAATTCTTGAGGGAAACCTGTTTCAGTCTTACAGAGATTTGAGACTGGGACGGAAGTTCACCTTCCAGCAGGATAATGACCCTAAGCATACTGTTAAGCAACACTTGAGTGGTTTAAGGGGAAACATTTAAATATCTTGGAATGGCCTAGTCAAAGCCCAGGCCTCAATCCAATTGAGAATCTGTGGTATGACTTAAATATTGCTCTACACCAGCGGAACCCATCCAACCCCCCCCCAAAATCTATTTTAATTCCAGGTTGTAAGGCAACAAAATAGGAAAAATGCCATGGGGGGTGAATACTTTCACAAGCCACTGTACCTTTAATGCCCACGGGCTGTTTTTTTAAAGCTTTTGTGGGATTTCACATTTTTGATTATATGTTCCAATTAGGTGTTTCAAAACGCCAAGATAAGATTGCAATCACTCTGATCCAGATTTCCTGGTGGTCGTCCAATCTGACATTCTGTCATAAATGCAGCAACTGTTTTTGGTTGGAGATTGATATCCTTTTGATCCTGTATATTGGGACAATTAGGATTTGGACGTTTAAATGTTAAATCAACAGTTTATTTGACATAACTGGTATTGCATGTCTGTTTTCGTTACATTTGACATTGATGCCAGAGAAAATGCTATAACCAATTTTAAAGCAAATATTTTTAACACAAGTCAAAACAATCTCTGCATACAGTATTTATTTCTCAACTAGATTCTCTTAGTTCTTACTCAACTACATTCCCTTAGTTCCTTCACTCAACTACAAAATCTCTTCTCTTAGGTCCCTCTCCTTCCCCATTCCTCCCTCTCTTCTCTATTTCCCTCTACAGCCAGCTCTTTCCCTCTCCTTCCCCATTCCTCCCTCTCTTCTCTATTTCCCTCTACAGCCATCTCTTTCCCTCTCCTTCCCCATTCCTCCCTCTCTTCTCTATTTCCCTCTACAGCCATCTCTTTCCCTCTCCTTCCTCATTCCTCCCTCTCTTCTCTCTTTCCCTCTGCAGCCAGCTCGTTCCCTCTCTTTTCTTTCTCTTTCTCTCTAGCCTGTGTACTCATTCTCTCCCCTCTGCTTTTCCTATCTTCCTCCCTCATCTCTCTTCCTTTTTCACTCTCTCTGCCCCCGCCACACTCCACTCCCCCACTCCTTTGCTCTTGATTATGCCGAGCCTGAGGGGGAAAGAGTCACTATGGAAACAGGGGATGAGGCAGTGTGTGAGAGCTCTCTTTCGTAGTGAAGGGAAGAGCACAAAACAGAGGGGGGTGGAAGGTAGAACACCGACTGCAGTCAGAGTCCAGGGATGATCTCACCCCCTCTCCCTCTGGCACCGATAATGGCAGGGAGAGCACTTCACCTTTTTTGCCATCATCAGCTCAAACCTCTGAGTGTGTTTCTGTGTATGTGAAGAGACCGCTCCACTACTCTACCATTCAACTGCTACAGTGGCCATAAGCTTACCTGTGTGTGTAATGTTTTTCCTCTGCCACAGTATATTGGAGCATTGGCAAAATAATACATGTTTTTGTATGTGACAGTCAATAGGCATTAAGCGGCAGAGTTCAAGGATGTTGGCAAGAGCTTATCGGCATCTCTGCTATTCTGAAGGATCACTACTGATCACTACTGACCAGCTTCTCAGGTCCTCCACACACACACACACACACACACACACACACACACACACACACACACACACACACACACACACACACACACACACACACACACACACACACACACACACACACACACACACACACACACACACACACAGCACACCTCAACCTGTTTCTAGACTTAATTAATTGTTCCTAAACCACACACACTCAAGCCTGGACAAAGGGGTTCCATCCTATGTACGCAGAGGGACAGGCAATACGTAGTCAACTCCCTCCATTCAGGACCTCTAAATAATCCTCAAATATTTATAGAACATCAGCATTTCATTGGGATAAAAGCGATTCTAAAGATTGAGAGGAGTAGGGCTGTGTAGGGAGGGAGAGAGAGACAAGTAAAGAAAAAGGTGGGAAGAGTAAGAGAGAGAAAGTGTGGGTTAGAAAAGGTGGGAATGTAGAGGGGGTAGAATGAGGGGAGGAGAGAACGAGGGGAGTAGGGGTAGGGAGGGAGCAAGACGTAAGGCAGAGAGAGTGGTGGAGCGAGTCAGAGAGAGAGAGGGAAAAGAGGAAACAGCTCCTCTCCTGTTAAAGGATGTCAAGTCTTCAGCTGAGAGCCGTTGAGGAGCACTGATCCATCCATCCTTCCTGCTCGTCCAGATGAATCTCACCACTGCGACTCCACAGCCTAGGCACAGCCTTGTAGGTATGTACCCCTCTGCTCTACTCTCTCCGCTCTACTCTCTACTCTCTGCTCTCTACTCTCTCCTCTCTAATCTCTCTACTCTCTCCGCTCTACTCTCTCCGCTCTATTCTTTCCTCTCTACTCTCTCCTCTCTACTCTCTACTCTCTCCTCTACTCTCTCCTCTCTACTCTCTCCGCTCTACTCTCCACTCTACTCTCAACGCTCTACTCTCTCCTCTCTACTCTCTCCTCTCTCCGCTCAACTCTCTCCGCTCTACTCTCTCCGCTCTACTCTCTCCTCTCTACTCTCTCTGCTCTATTCTCTCCGCTGTACTCTCTCCGCTCTACTCTCTCTGCAGTGTTCCCACCATGTCCCTCAGCTGTCCTGACTGCCAACACTTAGCTCAGATCAGACGGGCTCTTGTGTGCTTAGCTCTATAGCGAGGGAGTGACAAACTCTACAGAGTACAAAGCAGGCTAGTCAATGGCAGGTTTGAGGAATGTGTGTGTGTGCGTGCGCGTGCGCGTGTGTGCGTGCGTGCGTGCATGCGTGCGTGTGTGTGTGTGTGTGTGTGTGTAGGAAAAAGAAGGTGCTTTATGCACCCTGGAGTATTGTGCAACTATTATGTCTACATCTGCATGAACCCAAAAAATGTGCTGTTGATAGTGACCCAAGTCAAGAAACTGTGTGTGTGTGTTTGTCCGCGTGTGCAAGTGTGTCATAAAGGAAAGTTTGCCAGGTGCGCTTTTTTAGGAGACAATTTGAGTCGGCTAATAAAAGAGAGCAGATTGTCTGTACGTTCTGCATTACGTCAACAACAACGGAAACAGGTTTTACAGGAGGTTTACAGGAGGTTTTTTGTTGGTCAGCATCATTTTCAGCTATTGTGTTAGGTTGTGTTCAAGAGAGACATGGTAAGTTCGAACATTACGTCAGCGGTGTCTCTGCGTCTCTAAGCCAAGAGAGAATTGATTTGACTTCTAACTGATATGCTTGCTAGTTTAGAACCTATGTGATTGTGGATACATTTTGTTTACATTTTAATATGAACAGGATGAATGCTGCTATATATAATACTAAACATATATTACTAAATAGTCCATGTGGTTGTTTCCTTTGTGGTTTTAGGTTAAATATATAGATAGATTTAATATAATATTCGACGAGCAGTGACAAAAACATTTGTAAAAGAAATAACCAATGTGCATATTTGCGGAGTCAGGCTATTCACATAGCTAGCTCATTGACATTAACCGTCCTCCAGCGGCCAGGTTGCTATCCTTCCATGTTGTTCAACCTAAGTGTGGATGAATTTACGTACATGTATGATCTATTCATCAGCTCTATTCTCTATTTGCATTCATCAGCTCCAGCTATATGTCCAAGAAAATCCTTGTGGCGGTTTCCAAATGGACAGTGATTGTACTTTGTGAAAAAAAATATATTAATTGCAGTTTGTTCATGTTGTGGCAACACTGCAGTAGTTCAAGTTCCTATATCACAGTCAGAAATATGAAATGCAACTTTTATTTTAATATAGTCATGATACCTTTCTATCAGCCATTATGGAAACTGTTCTACAAATAATTTGCCAACACAATCCCACAGCCATCATAGGGCACAGTGTAATTCAGTGGGTGGACAAAACATCAAAATCTCATAGTTTCCCTTCGAAATTCGCCATATTATGGATGAACATCTATTTTTTTAAGCATTCATTCTGTGTGGGTTCATGGGTTAATTCCGTGTGGTTACAGAGTTAAAACAGAAACAACTCTAAGGTTAACAGTTTAGGCATTACTTCTGAGTGGTTAAGGTTAGGGCTATGGTTTGGGGCAGGCTTAATACAAAATAATACAAAACAATGTCCTGTTTCCATCAACTATCATCAAGTATTCTCACGGCTTGCTAGAGCGCTGTGAAGTGCGGTGACGCAGTGGTCTAAGCAGCGTGCTCCGCCTCTGAGCATGGTGAGTCTGTGTCCAGTGCTGGGCGAGCGCAGAGAAAGGCAGATATCCACGTTCTCAGGACCTTTTCACATCCAAGTCTATTTCTGGGGATCAGGCTGGGACAAAACCACCTCATTAGTCCTGTGAAGGGCATGTAAACACTGAGGAATATGTTGAATATAGCTGTACGGAAAGGAATCAATACACATATTTGAAGTTCAGAAGAGAGAGCACTGAAGATGCCAGTGCCTTGGGAGAGTATTATATATTGTGCTATAAAGGCTTTATCACATGAGTTACTGTTGGAACATAATGAGCAACTAATTCTAAATCTAATTATTTAAGCGGTATACTACAACAGTGGAAAGTTTAATATGCATACAGTTGAAGTCGGAAGTTAACATAACCTTAGGTTGGAGTCAATAAAACTTGTTTTTCAACCACTCAATAAATGTCTTGTTAACAAACTATAATTTTGGCAAGTCTGTTAGGACGTAATTTTTCCAACAATTGTTTACAGACAGATTATTTCACTTATAACTCACTGTGTCACAATTCCAGTGGGTCAGAAGTTTACATACACTAAGTTGACTGTGCCTTTAAACAGCTTGGAAAATTCCAGAAAATGATGTCATGGCTTTAGAAGCTTCTGATAGGCTAATTGACTTAACTGGAGTAAATTTGAAGTGTACCTGTGGATGTATTTCAACCTTCAAACTCAGTGCCTTTTTGCTTGACATCATGCGAAAATCAAAAGAAATCAGCCAATACCTCAGAAAAAAAATTGTAGACCTCCTTGGGAGCAAATTCCAAATGCCTGAAGGTACCACGTTCATCTGTACAAATAATAGTACGCAAGTATAAACACCATGGGACCATGCAGCTGTCATACCGCTCATGAAGGAGGCGTGTTCTGTCTCTTAGAGATGAACGTACTTTGGTGCGAAAAGTGCAAATCAATCCCAGAACAACAGCAAAGAACCTTGTGAAGATGTTGGAGGAAACAGGTACAAAGTATCTATATCCACAGTAAAACAAGTCCTATATCAACATAACCTGAAAGGCCGCTCAGCAAGGAAGAAGCCACTGCTCCAAAACCACCATAAAAAAGCCAGATTACGGTTTGCAATTGCACATGGGTACAAAGATCGTACTTCTTGGAGAAATGTCCTCTGGTCTGATGAAACAAAAGTAGAACTGTTTGGCCATTATGACCATCGTTATGTTTGAAGGAAAAAGGGGGAGGCTTTCAAGCCGAAGAACACCATTTGCGCAGGAGGGACTGGTGCACTTCACAAAACAGATGGAATCATGAGGTAGGAAAATTATGTGGATATATTGAAGCAACATCTCAAGACATCAGTCAGGAAGTTAAAGCTTGGTCGCAAATGGGTCTTCCAAATGGATAATGACCCCAAGCATACTTCCAAAGTTGTGGAAAAATGGCTTAAGGACAACAAAGTCAAGGTATTGGAGTGGCCTTCAAAGTCCTGACCTCAATCCTATAGAACATTTGTGGGCAGAACTGAAAAAGCTTGTGAGAGCAAGGAGGCCTACAAACCTGACTTAGTACACCAGCTCTGTCAGGAGGAACGGGCCAAAATTCACCCAACTTATTGTGGGAAGCTTGTGGAAGGCTACCCGAAACGTTTGACCCAAGTTAAACAATTTAAAGGCAATACTACCAAATACTGATTTAGTGTATGTAAACTTCTGACCCACTGGGAATGTGATGAAAATAAATAAAAGCTGAAATAAATCATTCTCTCTACTATTTTTCTGACATTTCACATTCTTAAAATAAAGTGGTGATCCTAACTGACCTAAAACAGGGAATTTCTACTAGGATTAAATGTCAGGAATTGTGAAAATCTGAGTTTAAATGTATTTGGCTTAGGTGTACGTAAACTTCCGACTTCAACTGTATATAGGATTTTGGGTCATTTTGTATCAGGCTCACATGTGGCTTATGTTTGTGTAAGTGTTTGTAACGAGTTTGTATTTAGGTGTGTGTTTGTAGTGTGTGTGTGTGTGTGTATTTAGGTGTGTGTTTGCTCAATCTGTTACATCTGTTTCACTGCCCGTCTCTCGTAATGTGATCATGGGTAACTGTGGGTCCCTTGAGAAAGGTTTTCCTCGTTCTCTGTAGACAGCTCTCTTCATTAGCGCCAGTAGGAAGTGGCTAACGTTATTCTGAAGATCGGCTGTATCGATCTCCAACCTTTCCCTCTGGGAGCAATGGACGATGCAGCTGCTGATCTGAAAGCAGCTTTTCAGTAATTCTCGATTTAACATCTTAACAAACCAAGTGTCATATATTGTATTAATGAGTTAAGATGCTTTTAACACACTGATCAATTGGTAAGTTTAAAGAGTAGGGCTGGGGTAGGGAGAGATTATCCTAGACCTGTACTTAGGGATAAGTTTCACCTGGGGTGTATTCCTCAGAGCTGATTCTTTCTCATCTCCTGTCGTTCTCCGGGAGATCATCCCTGGAGGGTTTTCCATGATTCACTGTACCATCTCTAGAAAAATGATTGTTTCTAGCAGGCTGTATTATAGACCGAAAAAAAAGAGTGTGGTCAACACAGTATTCAAATTATTTGTAAACCTTGTATACTACTGTTGCCCCGCCTTCCCCCGCCTTGCCCTGCCCTTATTTGTCCAACTCACGAGATCATCAGATTTACTCATACTACTTGGAACACAGGCCTGCACACCCAGTAGCTCTTCAGGACTTGTCATATGGAGAAACTCACCACATCGTGGAACTCACCAGGGTGATGAATGACAGCCATTTTGTGCCAGAACTCTCAATACACATCCACTGTCACAGCGAAGTGGTTATGCTAATTTGACACTGGAGACCAGGCTACATGGCCAAGGTGGAGTGAGGGGCCAGGTTTGGAATTTTGCCAGGACACGGATTAACAACGTTCTTGCGATAAGAGCGTTGTTAAGAACTTGCACTTGTCTTGTTTTCCATGAGCATTTTCAGTCGTAGATAAAATACATTTAATATTACCAGCGTGGTTACCATAGCACTGTTGCAGTGCCCTCTTTTTGAATAGGTCAGATGTACGTAGTCCATAGAAATATTTTGCCAGTGTGTATGTATGCCACGAGATATAAAGAGAGCATGAGAATGTACTGAGTATAAAATAAAATGGAGTCATGCAAAGGCTACAGTTAATGAGGTTTACAGGTTTATAACTGTCTGATAGTGTGTTATATTGATTACATCCCTTGGCCTGGATAATGTAATTCTAATCCACTGTAATAACTGATTGTATTGATATGACTAATTTGCCTGATTTCCAGATTGTATTTGACAATAAACCTAATTTAATAGGATTATAATAGATGTATTATTTTAATCTTCATGATGTTTTTGTATATGTTTTGTAGATGTTCTGGGTGCCAGGTAGCCTAGTGGTTAGAGCGTTGGACTAGTAACCGAAAGGTTGCAAGATTGAATCCCTGAGCTGACAAGGTAAAAATCTGTTGTTCTGCCCCTGAACAAGGCAGTTAACCCGCTGTCATTGAAAATAAGAATTTGTTCTTAACTGACTTGTCTATATTTTTTGGGGGGTTGGTTAGAATTACAAATTAAGTCTGAGACCTATTTAAATTCTAGTTAGAAATGTGTGTAAAATTGACTGCGAGCTATAGTAATGGTGTAAGGGCTCTGAAGGCAAGTCTTCTGGAATCAACTGCAGGAAACGAATATAAACAAAACTTCTTTAATAAGGAAAATAGTGAAACACACTACCACCGTAGTACACAGTGGTACACACTTGCTCAACCACACGGAGCTACTCATACATGAAACAATCACGGACAAAACTGAGGGGGGAACAGAGGAATGAAATAACACATACAATTTGGGTAATGTGGACCAGGTGTGAATAATGAGAAAAGACAAATAGAAAATGAGAAATGGATCGGTGGTGGCTAGAACTCCGGTGACGTCAACCGCCGGTAGCCGCTCGACCCAGGAGAGGGACCGACTTCCGCGGAAGTCGTGACAGTACCCCCCCCTTTACGCGCGGCTCCAGCAGCGAGCCGACACCGGTCTCGGGGACGACCCGGAGGACGATGCGCAGAGGGCTCCGGGCGGTGAAACTCCCGCAGCAGTGAAGGATCCAGGATGTCCTCCACCCGCACCAAGCTTCTCTCCTCCGGACCGTACCCCTCCCACTCCACGAGGTACTGAAGGCCCCTTGCCCGACGCCTTGAGTCCATGATCGCTCGAACTGCATACGCCGGGGCCCCCCTCGATGTCCAGAGGGGGCAGAGGGACCTCCAGAACCTCAGGTCCCTGGAGCGGACCAGCCACCACCGGCCTGAGGAGAGACACATGGAACGAGGGGTTAATACGGTAGTCGGGGGGAAGCTGTAACCTATAACAAATCTCGTTCAGTCTCCTCAGGACTTTGAAATGCCCCACAAACCGTGGCCCCAGCTTCCGGCAGGGCAGGCGGAGGGGTAGGTTTCGTGTCGAGAGCCAGACCCGGTCCCCCGGTGCGAGCACCGAGGCCTCACTGCGGTGGCGGTCGGCGCTCGCCTTCTGCCGCCTCACGGCTCGTTGCAGGTGCACGTGGGCGGCTTCCCAGATCTCCTCCGAGCGCCTAAACCATTCGTCCACCGCAGGAGCCTCCGTTTGGCTCTGATGCCACGGTGCCAGAACCGGCTGATACCCTAGCACACATTGAAATGGGGACAGGGGTTGTAATTTCCCCTCTGGGCAGGTGCCTAGGCGCCTTGTACTGAGCGCACACCGAGCAGGAGGAAACATAAACCCTCACGTCCTTTGCTAAGGTGGACCACCAGTATTTCTCACTAAGACAGCACACTATCCGGCTGATACCCGGATGACCAGAGGAGGGTGATGTGTGAGCCCAAATGATCAGACGGTCACGGACAGTGGACGGTACGTACATACGCCCAGCGGGACACTGGGAGTGGGCTCTGTACGCACCAGCCAGCTCGATATCCGCGTCCAGCTCCCATACCACCGGTGCCACCAGGCAAGAGGCAGGAAGTATGGGAGTGGGATCGATGGGCCGCTCCTCTGTGTCATACAACCGGGACAGTGCGTCTGCCTTCACGTTCTGGGAACCTGGTCTGAAGGATAGCAAAAAATCTAAACGTGTGAAAAACATGGCCCACCTTGCCTGACAAGGGTTCTGTCTCCTCGCCACCCGAATGTACTCCAGATTACAGTGGTCAGGGGGTGTTTAGTTTCTCTCCGCCGGGCTGAGCTTCTTCTGAAAAAAGGCACAGGGGCGGAGCTTAGGTGGCGTACCCGAGCGCTGCAACAGCTCCGATCCCAGCCTCGGACGCGTCCACCTCAACTATGAAGGCCAGAGAGGGATCCGGATGAGCCAGCACTGGAGCCGAGGTAAACAGAGCCTTCAGGTGACCAAAAGCCCTATCCGCCTCAGCTGACCAACGCAGTCGCACCAGACCCCCCTTCAGCAGTGAGGTAATGGGAGCCGCTACCTGCCCAAAGCCTCGGATAAACCTCCAGTAGTAGTTGGCAAACCCTAAGAACCGCTGCACCTCCTTTACCGTGGTTGGAGTTGGCAAATTACTCACGGCTGAAATGCGGTCGCTCTCCATCTCCATCCCTGACGTGGAAATGCGATATCCTAGGAAAGAGACGGACGGTTGGAAGAACAGACACTTCTCAGCCTTGACGTACAGGTCATGCTCCAACAGTCGACCAAGCACCCTGCGCACCAGAGACACATGCTCGGCGCGTGTAGCGGAGTATATCAATATGTCGTCGATATACACCACTACACCCTGCCCGAGCAGGTCCCTGAAGATCTCGTCTACAAAGGATTGGAAGACTGATGGAGCATTCTTCAAACCGTACAGCATGACGAGATACTCATAGTGCCCTGAGGTGGTACTAAATGCCGTCTTCCACTCGTCTCCCTCGCGGATATGCACCAGCTTGTAAGCACTCCTGAGATCCAGTTTTGTGAAAAAGCGCGCCCTGTGTATTGACTCGATCGCACTGGCTATGAGAGGCAGCGGGTAGCTGTACCTCACAGTGATCTAAATGATACCTCAATAGTCAATCCACGGGCGCGGACCTCCATCCTTTTTCTTCACAAAAAAGAAACTCAAGGAGGCAGGTGAAGTGGAGGGACGAATGTATCCCTGTCCCAGAGATTCGGCAACATATGTCTCCATAGCCGCCGTCTCCTCCTGTGACAGAGGATACACATGACTCCTGGGAAGTGCTGCGTCTACCAGGAGATTTATTGCACAATCCCCTCGTCGATGGGGTGGCAATTGAGTCGCCAAATCTGCATATTCTGAGGGGATGTGCACGGTGGAGACCTGGTCTGGACTCTCCACCGTAGTTGCATCGATGGAAACACCTACACACCTCCCTGAGCACCCTCGTGACCACCCCTTGAGAGCCCTCTGTTGCCACGAAATATTGGGGTCATGATATGCCAACCAGGGTATGCCCAGCACCACAGGAAACACAGGAGAATCAATAAGGAAAAGACTGATACCCTCCTCATGACACCCCTGCGTCACCATACTGAGTGGAGCCGTGGCCTCCCTAATCAGCCCTGACTCCAATGGTCGACTATCTAGGGCATGCACAGGGAAAGGAACATCAAGAGACACAATGGGGATCCCTAACCTACGGGCAAAATTGTGGTCAATAAAATTCCCAGCTGCGCCTGAATCTACTAGTGCCTTATGCTGGGAATGCGGGGAACACTCAGTAAACTCTACCAACAAAAACATATGAGCAACATGAGGCTCTGGGTGAGTTTGGTGCTTACTCACCTGGGGTGACACAACAGTGCTCTGCCTGCCTCCTTGACTCCCTGAAGAACCCCCCCAACACCGGCCAGCAGTGTGTCCTCTGCGGCCACAGCTGGTGCAGGGAATGGCTCCTCCTCCGGTCCCCCTGAGCGCAGCACCTCCCAGCTCCATAGGGGTCGGAGCAGAGATGCTGGATGATGGAATTTGCAGACCCCGATCCAGACGTCCAGCCAGCTCCCAACGGACGTCCTCCTGCAGACTGCATCGGAAATGGTCGATCAGAGCCCGCTCATTCCATCCCGCGCCCACTGCCAGGGTACGGAAGTCCAGGGCGAAATCCTGCGCGCTCCTCGTCCCCTGTCTTAAATGGAAAAGGCGTTCACCTGCCGCTCTCCCCTCCCGTGGATGGTCGAAAACTGCCCGGAAACGGCGAGTGAACTTCTCATAGTGGTCCAACACCGCGTCATCCTCTCCCCATACGGCGTTGGCCCACTCCAGAGCTTTCCCAGACAAACAGGAGACGAGGGCGGAAACACTCTCGCGTCCCGAAGGAGCTGGGTGGACAGTCGCCAGGTAGAGCTCCAGCTGGAGCAAGAACCCCTGGCACCCGGCCGCCGTCCCATCATACTCCCTCGGGAGCGAGAGCCTAATCCCACTGGAACCAGATGAAGAGGGGGTAACCAGTGGGGTAGGTGGTGGTGAAGGTTGAGGTGCTGGCAGTCCTCCTCTCTCGAACCTCTCCAGGGTCAGCAGCACACGATCCATGGCTGAGCCGAGATGTTGAAGCATATTCGCGTGCTGCTGAACGCGCTCCTCCACATTAATAGGAGGGCTGTTATCTCCTGCTGATTCCATTTCGTTTTGTAGGTCCGTGATTCTGTAAGGGCTCTGAAGGCAAGTCTTCTGGAATCAACTGCAGGAAACGAATATAAACAAAACTCCTTTAATAAGGAAAATAGCGAAACACACTACCACCGTAGTACACACTTGCTCAACCACACGGAGCTACTCATACATGAAACAATCACGGACAAAACTGAGGGGGGAACAGAGGAATTAAATAACATATTATCTCATAGAACAAAACGTAGAAGATCTCCTAAGCCTGTGTTTACCACAGACCTTACATTTGACGTTTATCTCAAAACCCTATTCTTTCCCCATTAATTTCCCCCATAATAATGGCTGAATGAACCTGAGGTTACTTATTTCTGGTTTTTAGGACTACACGTCGGCATGCTCTATTGAGAGTTAAAATAACCAATCACTGCAAATAAAAATGTACATTTACTCTTTCAAACCATGTAATGTTCAAATAAGCCAACTTTCCCCCATTTTTATTTTATTTAATTGCTAGATATTACGAAGTTGAAAGGGCATAAAGAAGTAAGTGAAATATTATATAATATATTTAGATGTGGACGTGCATTTGTAATGAGAATCTAAGGGGATCTGAATAATATCATTGATATTAACTAAACCAAAATGATTTATGAGCAACTAGTTTTCCTGCTTTTTCTTTACTGTGTTTAATACAGCAATGACCCTATGCAACTACGGTAATTTGTTACCGTGATAACTTGTTGATTAGATCTTTGTGACAATTAGATAGAAGAGTAAATTAACAAGGCACTTGTCACGGCTGTAGTGTTTCTATTACTCTGTTTGGCACAGTGGGGTGTCTACATAGAGGTTGTTCACTTGTGTTTGATGTTTCATCACAGACTCAATCTACTTCATGCGTAGCTGGGAATGAAGGTATGTGTTTCGTATGTGTTTTGTATGTGTTTTATATACAGTATGTGTGTGTGTGTGCTGCAGAGAGAGAGAGTGTGTTTGGAGATCAATGTGAGCAGCTGTTCTCTCCTCACTTCAAACGCCGCCTGTGTTGTTGGTGCGGCTGGGCTTCCGACAGCCTTCGCAGGGGGATCAAAGGGTAACGAGACAGGCAGCGTACACACGCCCGACAGCCCCATGAATATTGATACGGCTCGGGAGGGAGATGGAGGCAGAGCGTCTTCAATCGCTCATCAACCTCCACTGATGAACAGGATAGGGGGGTCGTGGGTAGGTGGGTAGGTGGTGATGGTGGGGGCTGAGGTATGGGACAACATCTGCGAATAGCTTCATTTGGCCGACAGACTGACACACCCTTAACTTGGGCAGTCGAGTTAATCGAGGTGAGGGATATATTAATTCCTCCTTCCTGTTTACCCTTTAAAATGGAGTCTTCTTATCTGCCCTATGTGACGTCCATTCTAACACAGAAAACGACAGTTTGACTACCCAGACACCTCCAGGGCAGGTACTTTAACCTGAGCTATGTTGCATATTAGTCTTGTTAAATGGCAGACAGACAGACACTAGTGGGTGGACAAGCGTGGAGGCGGGGAGACTGGTGTGAGCATCAGGCTAAGCCCCACTGGAGGCAGGTCGTTTGTGGGGGCGACTGTGGTGGATGGGGGTGCCTCAATCTTGGGACTCCAGTCGTAAATCAAGCTGCCTCTCCGGGGCTGTTATCGTCAGTCTCAGGCCCCAGGATAGCTTGTCCTGTGGACTGCGTCCGAGGCCGAGGCGAGGCGGATGCGGCCGTTGTCACAGTGGTTATCGATCGTGTAGGATGAGTGTTGCCATGGGATTCCTGTCCTGGCTCGGTCACTGACATATCTCCTGTCTAGAGCCTAGCCGACACAGTCTAACGAATGCAAAGACACGAATACAATACAGACACGGGTCCAAGCGCTCACTCAGTTTAATTACTACATCAACCAAACAGTCTTTTGACTTGCATCTTAATTAACTGAACTTAACTTGATATCCCAAGTTGCCAAAGTAATTTTTCAGAAGAATTGTCAGTGACGAATATTTTGTAGTTATTTGCGAGTCGAGGAGTTGAGGCTCATTGGAGGAAACCTCCCAGATGGTCGAGGTGACTTGGATTGCCTACGTTGGTGTCAAGTGAAACATCAACCCGATCAAGCGGATATGAACACAAACAAAGTCCCCCTCTTCAACAGCCATTTAACCCATCATCCTGTTAGGCATCATCAGATCCTCCTCGTTCTTTGTTCTCCAGCAGACAAGTTCAGGAGCATCACCTCATGTTGGGTATCTCTGACTGACAGAATCGTTTCTGAAACTACCTTTACTGCTGACAAGAGCTTTGTCACTCTGGGAGGCAGACCCTGAGAGCATTATAAAGCAATTTCCCTCTAATCAGGTTCACTACAAAGCCCTCACATCCAACCACCCTGGTATACCGCCATTGTTGCCGCTGTTCTATTCCTCTAGGCTCGTATTGTTTTTTAATGAGCGTTGCATGGTGCAGACTGTCGATTGAAGTTACCAGAGGTTTTTTTTCTCCCATTGCCTTCATGTTCACAGTTCTTTGAAGATGGGGATTAATGCCAGTGATTGACTTCATATAAAAAACGTGTTTTGCCAGATAGCGAGACCCCAGCAAGTCTTATCAAAATGACACACTGTTGAAGTCAATCGCTACAGTGATGCACTTCATAGTTGAAGATATTCCTGTTGTTGTTCATCTCTGGGCTGTGGTGTTGACAGAGCACCACCTGACACTCTTACAAACAAAAGTGCTATCTAGAACCTAAAAGAGTTATTCAGGTGTCCCTATAGAAGAACCCTTTAAAGAACCTTTTTTGGTTCTAGACAGAACTTTTTTGGTTCTTGGACAGGTATAACCCTTTTGGGTTCCTTGTAGAAAGGGTTCTACATGGAACCCAAAAGGGTTCTCCTATGGGGACAGCCGAAGAACCCTTTTGGAACCCTTTTTTCTAAGAGTACCACATGAAAATGTGCCCAAAGTGACACATCTTGAGCCAGTGTCAAGTTGGTTTTAGGTTTGATGTTGAAGACCTCTATTGGTCATGTCATAAAAAAAAGAGAAAGTGAAGAGAGAGAGAGTAAAGTTAATCCTTCGTTAATGTATTCTTTATGATTGTCCTTCCAGGTGGAGGAGACGAGGAGCTGCACTGTGCTATGGAGACAAAGGTGAAAGTGTTCTCCTGCCCCAGGCTGTGTGGAGTGCACTGCATACAAAGGTGTGCCATTCTCCCTCCTGTCAAATTCCTGTATCTCGTTGATGACTAGCTTCAGCCAGGATCGTAGGGTGTCATTGTGATGACTCCAGCCGATGTGTTACACAGCTACTACTGTGGGGCCTTTAACACTCCATTATGGTGTGTGACTGACATGTTCCTAATGGGATTATAAAGCAGGGTTCTCTGTGATCACCTGTTGGCCTGTGTTAGAGTGCATTACTGGGATGCCTCCTTTCCATGGGTGTGATGTCACCACTTGTTCCATGCTGTATTGTTTTGCGATTTCTTCCCCCCTGTTGCTCATTGGCCAGACTGCACTACTAGTGTAAAATGTCACCCGGAGTGTGTTACTGAGACGGCCGTTGGCTGAGTCACACTGTGATATTTACCAAACCATTGCAGCAGTAGATATCACAAGACAGTGCTCTGATTCCCTGGCAGATGGATGTAGGAGCTTTACTTAGTGCTCCCTACGGTGCTCCCTCTAATCATCTGCATGGGTTTCGGGTTTCAGATCTCTCTCTCTCTCTCTCTCTCTCTCTCTCTCTCTCTCTCGCTCTCTCTTCCCTCGTCTTCAGTAGTTCCTGTTGCTCTCTACGATCGACAGGCTCGCCGCCCCATTCTCGGTTTGTGTCGCAAATGTTAATTAAACCCTCTAATTAGCTTTCCTCGCTAAAAGGGTGAATTAAATCAGACCCGGAATGGCAAATGATTCCTGGCATTAGCATAATTGTGTTTTTGAAGTGTAAAGATCTAGGCATTAGGATGCCGGCAACAGGCATTGTGCAGTGATTTGTTGTGTTTGTGCTGAGGCTCCAGGGGATTGTGACACGGGTACGGGTACGGGTACGGGTACGGGTATGGTGTACTCTGACCCTGCAGGGGTCTTTAACGAGACCTGTTCCGAGACCTGTGTGTGTTTGTGTGTGTGCACGCTCTACAGTAGGTGACTAAAGCCCCAAAAACATATGCCGCACTGCAGGTTCCCAAATTTTTTGGGTCAAGGTGTATTGTTAGGACTGGTGTTGTTTTGCCTCAATATCCAAAGACATTGTTGGTGGACAGCTTGCAGGGTATGTTGTCTGAATGCAGTCAACACCCCTGATATAGCATAAACATTCTAAGTGAACTTGCACTGCGGTTTGCATCCACCTGGTAATTGATTGTTGTGTGCTTGAAAGAGGACGTGAAGTAGCAAGTAGCCAACAGCAGGGAGAAAAATAGAGAGGTTGGGTTTGTGAATAACGATCG
Organism: Brachymystax lenok tsinlingensis; assembly: GCA_030435695.1. NCBI lineage: Eukaryota > Metazoa > Chordata > Actinopteri > Salmoniformes > Salmonidae > Brachymystax > Brachymystax lenok. Next base: position 14,820,743 of record CM059783.1, on the reverse strand, counting down.
GGGTGTGTGTGAGTGTCACAGGAGGTTGACTTAATTGGGAAGGATGGACTCGTGGTAATGGCTGGAGCGGAAGTGGTGGAATGGTATCAAATACATTAAACACATTGATTTCCATGTGTTTGATGCCATTCCATTCACTCGATTCCAGCCATTATTATGAGCCATCCTCCTTTCAGCAGCCTCCTGTGGTGTACATTGTGTGTGTCTGTTTGTGTGTGTGCATGTGTGTAAGCACCACAAGACTGGCTTCTCTGCTCTTTTTGGAATCCTGGCATTCATTTGGTTAGTGTTCCCCACTGTTAGATTGATGGCAGGAGTGCTCTAACAACAGAGAAACCAAGGGCAACGCCACAGAGCTGCAACTCCACTCTGAGAAAAGCAAACAGCACAGGACAGAGACTGAGAAAAGGTCAAAGAGGTCCAATAAAGACGACAGATGGAGAAAGTCATCTGAGACGATAGAGAGGATTGGAGTGCGAAGACAAAAAATGAATCAAAGAACTAAACGAGCTGAAATGCAACATACAGTACATGGAAATGCAGAAACACATTAACAAAAGGGAACACATTCATGTCCAGATCCATTCGCACCACTGACATTAAAAGCATCGTGACAGCTGATCTGTATGACAACCGGCACAAGACTCCTCTAACACATGAACCCCCACAGACTCCTCTAACACATGAACCCCAACAGACTCCTCTAACACATGAACCCCCACAGACTCTTCTAACACATGAACCCCCACAGACTCCTCTAACACATGAACCCCCACAGACTCCTCTAACACATGAACCCCCACAGACTCCTCTAACACATGAACCCCCACAGACTCCTCTAACACATGAACCCCCACAGACATAATATATGGTGTCTTCAGAAAGTATTCAACCCCTTGACTTTTTCCACATTTTGTTGTGGTGAGAGACTATAAAAAATAGGTTTTCAGTACTTCAGTGGAATGTAAAGGAAATCACACTGCAAACTATCACCCTCATGCACTTAAGGAGATCACCAATATCACGGACACATTGAAACTAATGGTTATACTGTATGGAGGTTAAACGACCCTGACCTAGTCAGATATACAGTACTTTCAGAAAGCATTCACACCCCTTCACTTTTTCCACATTTTGTTGTGTTACAGCCTGAATTTAAATTGAGATGTTTCATCACTGGTTTACACACAATACCTTGTCATTTCAAAGTGTAATTATGTTTTTCAAAATGTTTACAAATTCAGATTCAACCACAAAGACCAGGGAGGTTTTCCATCGCCTCGCAAAGAAGGGCACCTGTTGGTAGATGGCAACAACAAAAAAATCAGACGTTGAATATCCCTTTAAGTGTGGTGAAGTTATTAATTACACTTCTGATGGTATATCAATACACCCAGTCACCACAAAGATACAGGTGTCCTTCCTAATTCAGTTGCCAGAGAGGAAGGAAACCACTCAGGGATTTCACCATGAGGCCAATGGTGACTTTAAAACAGTAAAAATGGCTGTGAAAGGAGAACTGAGGATGGATCAACAACATTGTAGTTACTCCACAATACTAACCTAATTGACAGACTGAAAAGAAGGAAGCCTGTACAGAATAAAACATATCCCAAAACATGCATGCTGTTTGCAATAAGGCACTAAAGTGAAACTGTAAAAAATGTGGCAAAGAAATTAACTTTCTGTCCTGAATACAAAGCGTTAGGTTTGGGGTAAATTCAACACAACACATCACTGAGTACCACTCATCATATTTTCAAGCATGGTGGTGGCTGCATCATGCTATGGGTATGCTTGTCATCGGCAAGGACTAGGACGTGTTTTTGTGATAAAAATAAATGGAATAGAGCTAAGCACAGGCAAAATTCTAGAGGAAACCTGGTTCAGTCTGCTTTTCACCAGATACTGGGAGACTCATTCACCTTTCCGCAGGACAATAACCTAAAACACAAGGCCAAATATACACTGGTTGCTTATCAAGACGACATTGAATGTTGCTGAGTGGCCTAGTAACAGTTTTGACTTAAATCGGCTTGAAAATCTATGGCAAGACTCTAAAATGGCTGTCTAGCAATGATCAACAACCAGCTTGACAGAGCTTGAATAATTTTTAAAGGAATAATGTGCAAATATTGCACTATCCAGGTGCGCAAAGCCCTTAGACTTAGAGACTTACTCAGAAAGACTCACAGCTGTAATCGCTGCCAAAGGCGATTCTTACATGTACAGTATTGACTCAGGGGGTTGAGTTGAATACTCATCTAATCAAGATACAGTATATTAGTGTTTTATTTTTCATTCCACTTTGACATTAGTGACAAAAAATGACAACTAAATCTATTATAATCCCACATTGTAACACAACAAAATGTGGAAAAAGTAAAGACTTGTGAATACTTTCTGAAGGCACTGTATGCTTTCTGACATTTTCTCACAACATACACACACATAACACACGCACAACAAATCTCCCCGAGGCCTGATTGAGTGTAAGTGTCTGCACTGCTGGTCAAGGTCAGCTGATAATGGGAGTGATTGAGAATGGGGAGCAACAGTCTCAGGTAATGAGATTTACGACCCTGAGCCCCCCTCCACCTCCCCCTGACCACCCTCCATCTCCCCCTGTCCACCATCCTCTCCCACTAACATGATTTATGGCTCTAATAGAAGTCTACACTCCCCAGATAGAGGCTTCACTGCACACATTACCACTGAGGGAAACTCATCCTTCCACAATGTGTGGGAGACCAGAGAAACAACTCTACCAGAGGCAGAACTAGGTAAGAGCTGGCGAGGTGCTATAGCCAAAGCCACACTGCGTAGCCTTTCTACCCTATGTTAACTACCAGTATACCACACAGGAAGAGCTTGCCACCAGGATACTACACAAGTAGAACACCAACATTGATATTTACAATATCCCAAGTGTTTGGTGACCACATAATGTCAGCACATCTCGAGTTTGCTTTTATAGTGTATACTGTAGCATACATAGTCATAACTTGGCATATGGCATACAACACTGCTGTTACTGCCAGGCTATACCAGATCGCATCAGACAACAAAAGGACGTGTCCAGATTTACCTAAACATTGACGCACATTCTAGGTTGTTACTTTTTTTTAATCTCATACACATAAAATAGTACATTCTTTGTCTATTCTGCTTTTGTTAACAGAGGCTTCTGGAAACCAAACAACAGCGAACAGTCAGATAACATCCTACTAGTTGTAATGCTAATACTTGCTGTGGCTCAAACACCAACTGTACGTGTTCAAAATGAAGGTGAGTGGGATTTGGCTTCTTGTTCTGTTGTTTGCACTGAGCCGGTCTCCAGGCTCGTTGTTTTAACGTAGGAAATGAGACCCTGTTATAAGCTCCTCTAAGCCGAGGTTGGCAGTTATTGACGTGCCTTGTCCTTGGCTGGAGGTTTATTTTGTTGATTTTCCCTCTGCCAATCAGGAAAGTCGCAAGTAGCAGTCACTTTGAACAGCCTGTTAATCTATAATCTCATATCACAACACCCTGGCAGGGAGTGGGTGGAGGGGGCACTCCATCGAAAGCAAACAATAGCTGATGGTGTAGCGTAGCCTATGACTGTTGATGTTATGTGTGATGTGGTGACTGTTGATGTTATGTGGTGACTGTTGATGTTATGTGTGATGTGGTGACTGTTGATGTTATGTGTGATGTGGTGACTGTTGATGTTATGTGGTGACTGTTGATGTTATGTGTGATGTGGTGACTGTTGATGTTATGCGTGATGTGGTGACTGTTGATGTTATGTGGTGACTGTTGATGTTATGTGTGATGTGGTGACTGTTGATGTTATGCGTGATGTGGTGACTGTTGATGTTATGTGAGATGTGGTGACTGTTGATGTTATGTGGTGACTGTTGATGTTATGTGTGATGTGGTGACTGTTGATGTTATGTGAGATGTGGTGACTGTTGATGTTATGTGAGATGTGGTGACTGTTGATGTTATGTGAGATGTGGTGACTGTTGATGTTATGTGAGATGTGGTGACTGTTGATGTTATGTGAGATGTGGTGACTGTTGATGTTATGTGAGATGTGGTGAAAGTTGATGTTATGTGAGATGTGGTGACTGTTGATGTTATGTGAGATGTGGTGACTGTTGATGTTATGTGTGATGTGGTGACTGTTGATGTTATGTGGTGACTGTTGATGTTATGTGTGATGTGGTGACTGTTGATGTTATGTGTGATGTGGTGACTGTTGATGTTATGTGGTGACTGTTGATGTTATGTGTGATGTGGTGACTGTTGATGTTATGTGGTGACTGTTGATGTTATGTGTGATGTGGTGACTGTTGATGTTATGTGAGATGTGGTGACTGTTGATGTTATGTGAGATGTGGAGAACTCTCACTTGGTCATCTTTTTTGCACTATTGGTTAGAGCCTGTAAGTAAGCATTTCACTGTAACTACACCTGTTGAATTCGGCGCACGTGACAAATAAACTTTGATTTGATTTGGTATGTCAGAAGCATGTTGGTCTGTTGGTAATTTTACTGATGACCAGACCTGGGTTTAAATACTATTTAGGGTATTTAAATTACTTTCAAAGACCTCTGGAAGTAAGTATTTAGATATTTTTATTTGAAAAGTAGTTGAACATTGGAATGTATTTGGAAATACTCAAATACACTCACTCAACTACACTCCCATGCATTTAACCCAAGTATTTTAGAAATAGTATTTGAAATAAGTATTTGAAAATACTTTAAAATACTTCCAATAGAAGTAGTGGATTCGGGTCACATTACTGGTAAATACTCAAATACACACAAAAAAAGTATTTAAATAAAACAAGTAGTTGAACCAAGGTCTACTGCTGAATTTTTAAGAGAATAAACCACAATCAAACTGTAACTATGTATTTACATGGTCGTTTTATAGACAGCTACAGTTTAGTTATACATTGTTACACATTTATACCTGTTTGCAGCATGCATCCTATTTCAATGATTTACAAATTAACTCCCAATCGTAACTACACTCAACATGGTCTGAGGGACACTTATTGTAAAGTGGGACCAACTTTGACAGAGACAGGCCGGAATTGGCCAAAACACATTTTTCATTGAAATAGGACCTCCATGTTTTTTTAAATGTAATAAACACTTTCTTCTAATTTCCAGAGTCACGGGCCTATAGCGGGGGGAAGGCTAGAGGCAGATAAAAATAGAATAATTGAGAAGAAAAAAAAGGTGGAGGACCAACCTCCAGTCTCGATGGGAGCTTTTAAAGGCAGTACATGTATGTCACTCCTGTCTGTCTCTAAGGGCTTCATTAGGAGAGCCCCATGTCTCCTCTCTGTGAGTCCTTGTATGGTCTCTGCAAGCCTCCACCTGGCTTTGGGAGCCCCCCCCTGCTCTAGACTGTTTAAACCAGCTTTAGAGCCCCCATGACCTAGATGGGGACAATTTCTGCTAGTTTTATTGTCTCTAGTGAGGGAAATTCATTCATGGGAGGTATTGCTATTGCTAAAAAAATCTGCCTCTGTTTGGACTAACATCCAGATATGTATTTGTCACAATCATTTGAATTAAACTATGTGTAAAGGAACTACTAACTTGGACAGTAGGTCTACCGATTATGACCAGATTGTCTGTACAAAATCCACTCCATCACCAAAACGAATCATAGAGAATAGATTTTGTGGCTGTGTTTGAAACAATTAATAAATATGGTTACATGTCATAAACGATGAAGAGCATGATCCCATTTATGATACCAGACTGGAGACGTGCTAATATCTTCTCCATGGTCTCTCCAGGGAGTTACAATGGTGTTAAGTTGAAAGGGCAGTTTTAATTCTCTGTACAATATCTGCGGCATGCTGTGGCTGCTTTGATGCTCATACTCGACTGGTTAGAGAGAAGCCATCATCTCATCCCATCATCTCACATTGACTGCAGGGTACTTGATGCTGCCATGTGTCAGAACGGCTGGAGGCACTGTAGATGATTTGCTACCTGTCAGCATCAAACGTCGAGAGGAAAGTCAGTAACCTCCCACAACTCCCTGTTGAGGTACAGAGTATGTTCTTCTTATGCTGGAGAAATGCGCGTTTGGATATTTCAGTCATCAAAAGAATGTTCACTGCGCTGGTATGAGTTCAAATGTACTATAATTGAGTCTGTGCATGGTACATGTATTACTCTGCTTCGAATATTACACCCACATTTGTTGAGGTGTTACGATCATAATCACCACCAGTCTTAAAGCTTTTCATTGAACTTAACAATAAACGTGGACAGTCCATGAACCAGTAACTATTTCACTGGGAGTGACTGCCTTTTGTAACCGAGCCATCATGTTAGCTTCACACAGATCCCAGTACAGCTTGAGTTTGGACCGGAACGAGGCCCAACAGACGGGAGAGAAACGACTAGTTGGATGACTCAGTCGGAGGCAGCAGCTTGTTAGAGTGGAAATGGATAAGCCGTGGCACAATGGGAGTCTTAGGCGTGTCTTAGGCGGCTGCGCTACAGCCTGCCTGTGTCACCCGGGCTGCTAGACTCATTTGTGCCCAGCGGTGCATGCACCAGCCAACTCACACACTGTTTTTCTAATTGCCACAGTTTCACTGTCGGCATCAGCCAAAGCTCAGATTTACCCTACGGCGTCTCGATCTAATTCTGTCTGTGATGTGAACAAAATGTTTCTTCTTGAAAATGGCACCTTTGCCAAACATTGCTCCTTATTCCATCAAAAATGGAAATGATTATGGGGATATCATAAAAATGACTTGACATGAGAGAAGATTTTTATGTACTATATACTAGAATGATAATGTCTCTTTCACCTAAACCCTTACATACACTGCCATGTCTCTTTCACTGAAACCAATTTGCACCTGCTCTACCACTGGAACTGAACTGCACATCATTTACTATACATGACTTGCAAACTAATGCATATTGCAAATTGCTATATAATACTTACATTGTACTTAGTTACAGCTTATACACAATCTAGCAGTTACTTATACCAGTGAGAACTTCTCCAATTCATCATCAGTCCATATTTCAGCAATAAGGTCAGAACGGGGTGTGGTATATGGCCAAAATACCATGGCTAAGGGCTGTTAGGAACGACGCAACGCAGTGTCTGGATAAAGCCCTTAGCCGTGGTATGTTGGCCATATACCACAAACCCCCAAGGTGCTTTATTGCTATATACCACGGCTGTCAGCCAATCAGCATTCAGGACTCGAACCACCCAGTTTATAATCTCAAATATGTCACGACAGTCAACTGTTTGTCATTAATCATCATCAGCAATGAACATAACGACAGACGAGAAACCAAACATGCTGTCATCATCAATCAGGCACAGGTTTCTATGTGACAGTCTTAACATATTGCCATAGTCAGGTAGGGACAGGCAGACAAATGGCCATGCAAACATGCTGTCAGCAGCAACCAGAGAATGAGATCCAAATCTGCTCGCATCATCCCTTTGAGATAGATGGTAGGATAATATCACTTGCTAGATAACGTGTTCTGAATTTACATGGAAGGGATTGTACAGTATACCGTTTTTATGATAAAGATAAGAGATGTCTTACTGTCTTTGATAATGGGTCTCTTCTGTTTTTGTTATGCAGGTAGACTGATGTTCATATTCTACTATGGACGGTGTGTGGTACATCGACTGGAGCAGAACAGGCCCCAAGGACCATTCATCTCTACCATAGGTGTGTCATCATGTGTGTGTCTGTGTGCATCAATACTGAAACCATTAGTCTGTATTTATCCACCTACTGCATCATCTTAACTCATTTTAACTGTGAAGAAGGTTTGATTAGGCTGCGTTTAGACAGGCAGACAATTCTTATCTTTTAATCATTAATTTGTCTTTTGACAAATCAGATCAGCTCTGAAAAAGATCTGATGTGAAAAGATCTGATGTTATTGGTCAAAAGGCCAATTAGTGTAAAGAATATCTGAATTTGTCTGCCTGTGTAAACACAGCCTAAGTATCCACCTTTTCTTGGTGGATCTGTGCTTACTTAAAAAAAATATATATTTTTCAGTAGAGATGTGTGCGTACATTATAATAGTTTTAATATATTCAACTTTGAATTGTGTTCTTGTTGCTGCATGAAATTAGAAATTATAATCAAGTAAAGTTGTTAATTGTCCAATCTCTGAAAGTCATTGGATATTATGATGCTTAAAACATTTAAAATATTCCATTTATAATGGAAAATACTCAAGAGAATGCTTCATAAATATACAAAATCCTATTTCCTCTCTACTACATGCCCCTCAAAAGACCTTGCCATGTCAACCCTTTGTGAGTCTGTGTGATGAATTTGTTTGCTGGCTGCTCGAAGGCAACCAGGTTTGTATTGTAAGGCGGACGTAATCTCTAGATCACCTTGCTTGGATCAAGGACTACAACTAAGGGAAATGTGCAGGATAGAGGTGTTCAGAGCTGGTGTGTGTATGTGTGTGTGCATGCGTGCGTGTTTGTGTGTGTGGCTGAGCAGGGGGGAGCTAGCGGGAGCTGGCGGGAGTGGGAGTGTGTGGACAGCCCAGGTAAATTGTGATTGACAGGCCCTGAAGCCCTCAACAGCGAATAGATGAATAATAGAATATCCTGTGGTGCCAGCCCCCATCCAGAGCTTGGAATGAGACACATAGCCTTCTGAGCTCTGACAGATTCAGAGAATGATTCTCTGTGCGTGTGTGTGTGTGCGTGTATGTGTGTGTGTGTGTGTGTGTGTGCGCCTTTTCTCATTTTGTGACCAATCTTTATCTTTAAAACACCCAACCACATACCTTGTCTCAACCTACCCAGGGTTGGGGCTGTTAAAGACAAGTGTCTTAAGCTGACTGAAACCACCACCGCCATTCCAGGAAGAGGAGAGAGACTTATTATAATAGATTCTAAAAGATGTTGTCAGGCTCTACTTGGACCTTGTGATTCTGACCACCTGAGCTAAGACCACATGGGTTCTGCTGTGTGAGCTCTCTAGGAACATGGTGATGTGACGTGAGAAAAAGGGGGGTGGGTTCTTGGCCCTGACAGTGTAGTGTCTGTCTGGGAGGTAGTCTTTAAGGTGCTCCGTGGAGGCCCTGAGACAGGGCTATCTGCTTCCAAATAAAAGAGACAGGCCCAGAGACCTGGTACCAGATGGTTAGTAGAGCTAAGGCTTAGGGAAGAAGGAGCCACATACATACAGAGATAGTTATATAGCCACACTGCCAAACCCATTGGCCAAATGCATTACTTACCGGTTCCCTATGGCCTGCTCACTAACTCAATTATTCAGTCACGTGCACACACATACATACACAAACGCACACTGGCCGTGTGTCCCTGTCTGCCAGACCTGTGAGGTTTCCCATTAGTTGGGCTGCAGTGTGCTGGAGAGGCGCGCTGGGGCGAGAGACATCAATTTGCTTCCTCTAATGCGCTCGCTGCCCCCACAAGACATATTGATTATTTTTTCCCCGCAAAGTGACAAATAGCATTTTCTGGGGCATAATGGAGATGGATGGTGGGTTTATGAGCAGCCCTGGGGAGATGGTGTTGGGGGGGGGCACGCCTCCTTCATACTCTCCAGACCCCCCACCGAAAAACGGCTGAAAACAAACATAGCTAGCAGGGAGAGGAAGAGATGGAGGCGATGGGGTTGCTGCGGCAGAAGGAGGGGTGTAAACGGGGATAGGGGAGGCAGATGTCGAGGAGCGATGTTCCTTCATTAGATACCTCCTCTCTGGAGAACCCCCTCGATCACCCTCCCCGTCTTAATGGCCGCCACACAGAGTTGCAGCTGCTTCAATATTAACTCTGCATCAACACCAGCCTCGAATAGGTTTACCTTACATCTATCCCGGCTGCAGTGGAATTTACTTACTAAACAGCTGAAGAGTGATTGAATTTATTTTACATTTATGTGCTGTAGGCATAATTTACATGTTTTTAGACTTTCAGTTGATTCATAGTAGAATTTTCTTTCGATGTAATATTTTACTATTTGTAAGTCTTTTGATATTTATTTAGTCCCCGTCCTGTCAGGAGATAGTGGTGTTTGCTACACCAATCTAGCTTTGAGACACCATGAAATCGGACATCAGGTAGCCTAGCAGTTAAGAGGGTTGGGCCAGGAACCGTAAGGTCGCTGGTTTGAATGTCGGAGCAGACTAGGTGAAAAATCTGCCGATGGGCCCTTGAGCAAGGCACAAACCCTAATTACTCCTGTAAGTCGCTCTGGATAAGAGTGTCTGCTAAAAATTATGCATTTTTTCTTTTTTAACTCACCAACCGTGCTCTCCATCATAGATAAGACCTTCCGTTGAGATTTTGCTTCCCACTGGTAAGGTGAAAGTACGTCTTTGATCATAATTCTGATCAATACTCTGCTGACAGATCGTCATCCCCTAAGCCAACCTTGCTTTTTGACAGCTCTTTGAAATATCTGAATTCACTTTTTTTCTCAATACTTTGTTTTAAGAAGTGTCTTTAACATTTTTTTAAAGGGTTCGTTTGACAGAGCTGACTGGTTCTCCACACTAGACATTTTCTTTATTTAATTCTAATATCGCAAAACTTTGCGATATTGACCTTTGACTCTGTCTTTTCTACTCTACCTCCTTTGCCTCTTCACATCTTAAGATCCCCCATAATTGATTTGTTAACTATTAATTCCACAGTAAAACCCCTGTGTTTGGTTATTGGAAATGCCTTAACTGTCACTCAAAGAATTTTGCTCACATTTGAATGATGCATAATGTTAATAGTGGACTTAAAGAGAGATACGCCAAGAATTTGATATGTCCCGATATAGGCTAAGTTATCAATATGCATTTTATAATACTAATTGTAGCCAACTGGGTATCCAAACCCAACCCCATGTCATTATTGAAAAATAGAGCGCATGAGACTGGGTAGCATTAACCTTGTGCAGGGCTTTTTTTTGTCATTCACAGACACAAACATCTCAGATACCTGAAAAAACATCAAACAGAACAGCCCCAAACTGAAAGGAGTCTGACACACGGCAGACAGAACAGGAGAGTGAGCTTAACATATACATACTGTCACCACACAGAGCAGAGGCAAGCTGTCAGTGATCACAACAGACGCTATATGGGAGTGTTATTACTGGCCCAGCCTGATAAGCGGAATGATCTGCAGTGCTGATAAAACCGGCGGGTGGGATGGAGGGAGGAGGTGTCTGCTGGCTATTATCCTGCATCGATTTACTCCTGTCAAGGTTGGCTGGGCACGTAATGAAGTGTGGGATCTTGGGATGGCGTGCGTGCTCGTCTGCACCATATAGCTTTTTGGTGATATTGGGATTCTACGAGCGTTTCCGTCCGGGTGGGTATGAGTGATTGTGGACGGGAGAGGAGGTGCTTTCTGCAATCACACTTTATTGCACAAATAAAGTGTTTTTTCTTTCATCCTGTTTGATTGATTGAATGCTTGCTTGTTTTTTGATTGATTAAAGATTGTTGCTACCTTCTGCAACAATTTAGTTGGTCAGCCCAGAATTCACTGAACGACTGCAAATGGTATGTGATTGTCCCTGTGTAGAATTTCCACAACAGGTATAAGGTAGAACTCGCCTTCAACATCCTTTTCATTTTCTCTCTAGGCACCTCTCTCCCTCTGACTTTCTCTCTCTCCCTCCCTGCATCTCTCTCTCCCCCCTGCATCTATCTATTTATCTCACTCTCTCTAATCCATGGCTCTACAGATTCTCTTTGTACTGCTGTCTGACAAGTCATTCTCCAACTCTAAGGGCTGCCCCGGTGCTTGGGATAATGGGACGATACGCTGGGTGCTGTGGCGCGATAAGCCCGGAGGATGCTGGGAAACACACAGAGAGTGTCACCCAAAGCGATAAAGCTCTATTGTCTTCAGTGTCTGCAGAGCCGGGATTATGGTTTTATGGACGGCTTTAGTGTTTCGCAGAGCCTTTTGGAGAATGGCATGCAGCACAGACACCATGGCCGTTCAGGCAGACAGTGTGCGCATGAGACAGACGTCTACAGCACGTTTTCACATCTGTCTCATCCAATTGTCCTCTCTGTTTCTCGAAAGACTCGCATCTGTAGAGCCATGGATTAGAGAGAGTGAGATAAATAGATAAATAAATGTGAGAACGTGTCATGTGTCCGTATGTGTGAAATCACCTCACCCAATAGCCTTGCCTGATGACTTTTTGCACAGGAAGCTCTCATCCAATAGCTTTTGTGAGAAATACACAATGGCATCTATGCCGTTATCCAGTTATCCATCTCTGTCTCGCGGCCTTCGATGCTATGGCGTAACAATCAGGCTATGATATTGATCTAGCCAGGGTACTATTTATCAAACTATATTCTTTCAGTAATACCACCCAAACCTTCTGTTTCCTGCAACACTACAGGAACTGTTCAATTTGCAAATAAGTGCTTTTGTGTGGCTCCAATACCCAAGTGACTTTTTCTTCTGTTCTCTGGCTTGCAGAAAGGTGTGGTTCAGCACTAGAAGTAGCTAAAGTTCTATTGAGTATGCACCCCGAAGGAGCTTGATAATGTACTTTCTCTACCTCTATTGCAAGAGCAAGCATTTCACCAGCTTGTCTTGAAATGGATCTGGTTGTTTAGATAGAAAACAGACCAGTGTAAGAGGATATGTAATATACATCTGTCAAGATAATACACAACTTGTATATCAAATAAGGTTGGAAAAAACCCCAACGTAGACTAAGTGTAGACTAACTCTTGCCTCTACAACCCTAGGAATACTGTTATATGCATTCTGAAAGAGCATAGGTTTCAGAGAGAAACACAGGTGATTCTGCCTAGGCCCATTACGGTATTAGGATACAGTGACTCTTAGTGAGACCGGGAGAGGGGTCAACCAGTTCTAGCAGAGATCGATATCAGAGATCGATAAGCAACACTGATGAGCACAGTTCTGCTATAGATAACTGATCCTGGGGGTGCTTTAAGTTCACTAGGCACCGCCGTGCCATTTCCAGCCATCATCCTGGATTTTCCATTAGGCTGCGGTTCACCCACTCCTGACCCCAATCTCAGAGACATCTCGCAGAGACGTGATGGGGGGGAGATTCGTGGGCACCTTTTCTCAATATAGCTAACCACCCATCCCTTTGACACAGCCTTAACAATTGAGTAGAGGAGCAGTGGGCTGACCTTGACCGCTCAGATGACGGAGTGGGGGAACGCCTCATGTGAGCAGATCCCCTAAAAATAGCATAGGCGGCAATTAAGCGCCAATCTAATCATCCGCCTGCGTAAACGAGCCGACGATTCCGCCCTCATATTCCCCAGGCTTTCCAGACCATTTCCTCATCATCTTTGGCTATCTGTTTAATTACGCCCCCGTCAGCCCCAGATGAGGGAGCGATAGCCTTATCACCACGGCTCATTTCCAAATCCATGAAATTAATCAAGCTAACCTCCCATCAGCAGACTGCTATGGCTTGGTGTCTCGGTGTGACATAGTGGCTCAGAGTCAGTGTGAGAACTTAGCTAACTGGAACTTTAGTGCTTTTCCCAGGGAACAGAGGATGTTCCTAGACCTAGAGCAATGATGTTCCCCAAGGTGCTCCTTACATACAGTTCTAACGTACAGCTGTTTAGATGCATAGTTCACAAAATATTATCACGTTGCCTTGATAAACCTGACCAATTGTAAGGTATTAGTGAGTACCTTTACAAAGTGGCATCAGTGGCAGCACAGCTGTTCCAACTGCCCACCCTCCAGAGGAAAAGACAGTGCTCGGCCAACCAAAGCCAGGCTGAGTTTCTCTCCGAGGTGCACTCCATTCTGACAGCCAGGGTCTCAGACATCGATTTTGGAAGCGAAGGTTGGGCGGATCCGTCACCACGTCGGGGGCTGGCAGCAGAACCAGACAGGCGGATGGAGAGCTCCCCCTAGGTTTGGGCCGTCATTTATCTATAAATGACGGCAGATGGTGGGCTTGGCGCCGGTGCCATCCTCTCAATCTCCCAAGGTGCATTTCTCTGATGGATGTGGATGAGGGGAGGGCTGGGAAGTGGCTGTGCACATCTGTGCTTCTCGATAACGGGGGGCTAAGTGTGTTTGTGTGCTAGCCGTAACTCTCGCATACTAATCATGCCACCTTCCTCTGAGTTTATTCCCTTCTTAGCTACGTCTCTCACCGTTTGTCTCTCTCAAGTGGTGAGAGAAGCCCTCCATTCGATCCTGTGGAGGAATTCTTACCAACAAGATTTCACACTGTTACAGCCCAATGGACAATAAATTATGTTCTGAAGATAAAGTATTCCTTAGTTCAGTTTTAATAGTTTAACACAGGGTATCCCAAACTTGGTCCTCAGGAACCCAAGGGGTGCACATTTTGGTTTATGCTCTAGCACTACACAGCTGATTCAAATATCAACTAATCGTCAAGCTTTGATCAAGCTGTGTAGTGTTATGACAAAAACCAAAAACGTGCACCCCTTGAAGTCCTGAGGACCGAGTTTGGGATACCCTGTGTTATACCATTAAAACTGAACCCCTTGGGATCCTGAGGACCGAGTTTGGGAAACCCTGGTATAACATGTATCAAAGATGATTGTGTTTGTAACACATAAGTTGTAATATATTCTGAGAGCTGTAAGGCCTCAACATTCTGTATTCCTTAAAACTGCTCTTTCTTTGTCACTCACACAAACACGCAAAACACGTAGTAGACAGCAGATGTATTTGGACAGTAGAGGCCCTCCGTCATTGGCTGATCTCCTTGTTAGGGTCATCTCATGGTGTTAATAACCCTGGCCTCTTGCCAGAACCATTAGAGTGGCGATAACGCCATCATTAGCCCATCCACGTCCTAACGCTCACATCTCCATGGAAACCCTGGGCTCTGGCTGCTCCGCGAGGCGCCCTTGGGATGCTTCCTGCGTCGTCATGGGGTGGCAGCTCAGGAGTGAAGCTGATTTAGCGGCTGCATCAGGGAGCTGTCAGATTAGTGGCAGGGAAATAGGGTCCAGCAAACAGTCAGCAGGGTGATTGGCTCAGCAATAACAGAACGCCCCTTTGCCGACAGGGACCGGTACTATGCGGATGCAATGACAAAAAAGACAGTTAGCGAACTCCGCCGGGGCTTTACGAGGCGTGACTTGCTTTCGCATAGCCTTGATTGTAGATGTGACATTCAGTAGCGTGATTATGTAATGATGGGAAACTGTTACAGAGGATTTGAAGCAGTAAAGGGCCAGTCACATTGGTTCGTAGGGTACATTAAGCATGGCATAATGTCCATCTTAACAATACCGTACATAAAACTTACATGCACCTTAATGTTGTACTCGTTGTGTTATTGTACTCTTGTTATTCAGTGCTGTCAGCATGTTATAAACCTGCTGCATCCTATCAGAAATGGTCCCATTAGATAACAGTGCATCTTCCAACATCCCTCCGTCTGCATTAGGGTGGGTGATGATATGATTTCATGAATTAAGTCATTCATGCCCAAATAAACAAATCAAGTATTATATTTGAGAATGACACTGTGCTTTATTGAGAGTTCAAAGGAGTATCAAACTAGTGAGTTATTGTATTTCCTTTCCAAGTCTGCTGGTTCAGGCTGTTTGATCACACTTTGGGCAAGGCAACTGAGCAGATTGTCTTGACAGATTGGTGTGGAGGATGAATATGGAAAAAATGTGTGGGAAGCAGAAGATTCTGTTGGATATTTATCCTCCTTAAAGTCCCTCTCTTACTAAAATATGTCAGTGTAATATACCAATGCATACACTTTGTGGGCCTGCAAGCCATAGCTTTGCCTTCAGCTCTCTATATGCTTGTAACACGCCACGGCATGTTGATAAACCAACAGCTGTTGTTATGGTTGTTTTCATTGTTTGAATTGGCAAATGGCTTTAGTGATGGCAAAACTGAAACGTGCCCTTCAATACATTTCAGGGGTGCCCAGTGATGCCAGACGGTTGTCGAATTGATCCCATAACAGGAATTACGGGAGATCTTCTTTAGACTTTTTAAAAAGTTTTATAGTCGCAGATCATTGTTGTAATCAAAAGCTAAACAAAGTATGCATTGTATGTCATACTAAAGGGTGACGTAAGGGTAATGCTTAGTTTGGCAAAGTCCCAGACTACGGACCTGTTTTACCAACGGTTATGAATAGTCAAGGAATATACTGTATGTACCGCTATGCATTACACAGGGTTTGATATATACTTAATTATAAATGGTTTAAGCTACACTTTCTGAGACATAACTCTTTAAAACCAGTAGGTGTCTAACATAAAACATGAACGGAATAATGGGCAATATGTGGTGTGTTTGTTTAGCGAAATGTTGAATCATGAATGCTCATGAACACTCCAGACGGTTTACAGAGCTTCTAGGAAAGCTGACACTCACTTAGCCCCAAAAACCATCGCTATCTAGTCAAGATCCCCCACTGCCTCCTACCATCGATCCTCAGCACAGACAGCGACGGCTCGGGTCTAAATATTGTCCTTTGTTGTGTGTAAATAACATCTCTTAGCGACAGACCCAGTTACAGAGGCTTTCCGGTGTACTTGGCCTGAATGTGTTATTGCTGTTACTCTGTGTAGACCACATCATTACTTGATGCAGACTAATAAACTGCTGAAGGACAGTATTCTGCATCAAGATGTAAAGTATTACAGATTCAAACACAACAGGAAGACTGCTGTATAGCTGGCTCACAACAGAGAGTCACTTTCAGTTGAAAACTGACATTTAATATGTTATTTGTCAATGGGACAGAACATGCAAAGCCAGTTTGTGTCTTTGGAAAGGGCCTTTGCAAATATGTATAAGCAATATTGACAGAGCTTTGGAAGTGCTGTAGTGGTTCAGACACAGTTCTGAGGACCTTTGGGCAGAGTTGTGGAGTAAAATAGCAGAGCTAGCTTAGCACCAGTTCTCCAAAGGAGCTGACATGGTGACCTGCAGAGTATATGGCTGGATGGTATTCTCAAGGTTAGAGTCTCCTCTTCTGCCCTTGAGACCTCACACAAACACTCCGGGAAAGTTTTTATGTTGCGCCTTGTTGACTGGCAGCTCATTATGGCAGCGATGTGTCATGCATGTGTTTGCTCCCAGACAGGCCACGCCACGGGCTGCATGCTAATTGGGGAGGCGTAGCCAGTGTTGAAACAACCTTGTGTCCGCACCAGGCTCTGATTATGTGATGGGGGGCGGCTTGGCGGGACACCCACGCGAGTGATTCGCAAACACGATTTGTCGTCTGCCTAGCAGGGGGTCTCTCTCCTCCTCCGCTCCGTCTTGATACTCCTCACCCCTTCTTCCTCTCGTGATGCTTTCGTTCTAATCTGACCTCCAGGTTTCATAGCAAAGTCAACTCTGACCACTCATCCAACGTGAGAGCCGTCAAAGGAAAGAGAGAGTGAGAGAACTGAAAGAAAGAGAAAGATGTGAGAGGATAAGAAATAACGTTGAATAAGGACAGACATACAGGAATGCTGGAAGAATAGAAGAATGGTGTAGAAAAAATTATACAAACAAAGTTAGACTTTTCCAGTCGGAATCAATGCAGCAGTACGGTTATGTTAGTTGTAACCTAAAGCTATACTTCACCAACAGGCAGAGCAATTTAAAGGTGCACTATGTAGAAATCACTCTGCCATTTCCTGGTTGCAAAAATTCTAATAGTTTGCCTAATTTCAGTTTATGTGACAAAATCAGCAACTATAGTGTATAGAATCATTGTACCATCTAAATCGTTGTGAAATATTTTTTCAATAACCAAAAATATTGTATTTTCAGCTGTTTGAAGCTGGTGTACAAAACCGAAAGTAAAAGGCGCAAAATCTATAACTAACAGATCTATAACATTTCTATGTGAATATAATCCAGTCGCCCAAAAAGTTACATATTGCGGCTTTAACTGCAATTTTTTTGTATTTCATAACATTGTCATCATATAGTAGATACATCATAGCAGAGCTTTCTTCTCACAATGCAGGAGGCAGGCTTTCAGAGTAATAAAGGCCAATAAATGATCCACAGCCGCACACACACACACACACACACACACACACACACACACACACACACACACACACACACACACACACACACACACACACACACACACACACACACACACACACACACACACACACACACACACACACACACACACACACACTCACAATGGAGAGGGTTGCCAACCACAGTGTTTAAGTGCCATCAGTCCTCCTGCCCTCGTAGATAAAGAGGGACCTGCCATCAGCCACACGGCCGTCTCGTTCAGTCCTCATTAAAAAGCCATCGTATTAAGAAATCATTTCAGCTTGTCCTGATGAGCCTTTCATTGCCTACTCTAAAATCTTTTCACTTATTGAGAAGTCGAAGGGAGTGGGAGTGCTATGGAGAACGAGAGGTAGAAAGAGAACGAGAAAGAAGCTGAATGGAAGATTGCAGGGGAGGCCAGATTTGATTTTTAAGAGCATTTTATCATGTCATTTTGAAGGCTATTTCATCCTCAAGGGTGAAATGCTGGCTTTGGCTTCTCCAACATCAGATATGGCTGTCCTATCTTGCCGCAGGGAAAGACTCTTCAGAGAATTGTTGGCTAAGTTGGGAAGGGGTCTTCAGGCCAGGTCTTGGTTGTGTTGAATTATTGAGTGCAGTAGTCTGTGTGAGGAGTTGCTCTGTGATTTCTTGAGACTTACAGTATTAGGGCAGTTTTCTGACTTGGATGTGTTCTTTGGTCTTTAGCTCAACGGGTGTATCATCGTGAAACGTGTCGTAATAGCTAGGGAGATGCTGGTTATTAGAAAAAGTGTTGAGGGGAGCTTCCTTCTACTAACATCTCCTATTCTCTTGCATGCAGTTTGCTTTGGTTTTGGGGTGTGGCTCAAGGGCAGCCATTACAGCAGTAGCCCATTACTCATCCTCCTAGCTGCTGTCTCGGGGCTCCCGCTCCAGTGCTAATGCAGATTACAGGGATATATGAGGGCTATTTTGTTCTCAGTGGGGTGGGAACGATCACTAGCAACCGTAGCTCTCTCAGATGCATGAGTATACATCTGTTCCCACTGTGAAATGGCACCCAAAGATCCATCAGAGCCAGAACCCAATCAAATCTGTGGATAGTACATAAATTACACGTTAATTAACACTTTATAGGAGTTTAATTATTCATGTACAACATGTTAATAGATGGCAAGGCCTTTGTGCAGTTTGGGGTAGTTCCAGAGTCCACTTCTAATTGTTAGAGTGAGTCATTATTCATCTGTTGTGTAAATAGCCCATTTGTCATGTAGTGCTATTGGAGCTAAAATGTTGGAGCAATCTATCTCTCCAATAGCGCCAGTTTGAGGCAGATCAATCGATCATTTTACAATAAATATGTCACTGCTCATTGTGTGCCATATCATATTGAACCATTTGGAACAAAATTGAGAGGGGGAAAAATAGGACACTGAAAAGAGAACCTATTTTTTTGGACATCTATCAAATGAGGTCCATAGGGTCTTATAGGAGGCTTCAATTGTGCTGCTAATGGCAGTACTACTAACTCAAATTTTACTGCTGCCATTAACAATAGTGATGTTGAGCAATGGTGATAGTAACTGTCACAGCATTACATTTATATTATGTAATAATTATAATAATCTATCCCTCCGTTCTTCTTTCAGGGCCCCACAAAATCCAGTCATTTGGAAGAAGTTGTTTCAGCGATCAACATGTCAGCAATTAGCACATTAACAGGTGGGTCGGCTGGTGCCACCATCTCACATACTGGTAAGTCATGTCTTCTGAAGACATCTATTATAGAGATAGAACGAGGTTTTCGGTCCTATATAATACTTTACGCATTGACCACGTCCATAATTGTACCTGCAATTGTGTAACCCCACATCCCCCCTCTTTCTAAAAACAGGTCACAAGATGTGCTGGGCTCACCCTCCATGAATCCCAAGAATCCCATAATGCTCTAGGAGTTTAAAAGCTCCAATCCAGCTCGAACTCAATCTCACATGACTCCAGTTCCCATCACCAACTTGACTCCAGTCCCTTGTTGTTCAGTCCTGCTGTTTCCACCCAGCGGTCTGGTTGTGACAGTGGCTTTCAATGAGAATCCAGTTGGCCTTCCCTCTCTTGTACCCCTCATTAACGTTGGCCCCCATGTCAGAGCCCTGGGCTGCAGAGGGGAAGGCTCTCATGGTGTCTCTGCTGTACGGAGAGCCAGGTCTGATCCCAGCCATGAGGAGCCCACAGGCGGAGAGCCCTGTTTAAAATTCCGCTCTGCAACGTGTCGGCTTTCCAATCCACCGGGATTGCATTATTAAACTTACACAAGCTCATTTCCATACAAAGCAGGATATCAGCGGCAGAGAGTCATGCATATTTATCGCCGTGTGGCTTACGCACGAATACACTCGCACAATAACCCGCACGCAGGCATAACTTACTCGTGGTACATACAGTAAGTGAGGGAGGAAACCGAGGTGCTTCCTTATGGCTTGAGCATGAGAGGTCCTGAGTGAGGATGGTCAGTGAAATCTACATGTCAATCACCTGACAAACCGAAACATAAACAGGCAGTTTCTCACACGCAAACAGGGGAGATGAGATGAGTTACACTTTGAGATCTGACGAGAAGTGTATTACTGATAATCTACATGCACAGTCATTCACACACGGTCCAGCCAAGCCTCCACTTGTCCATGTTGACTGTTCCCTGCTAGTAGCTATTTCCCTTAATGTCCCGACTCCCTACTCTCAGTTCCATTTCCCTGCCTGTGTCTCCCCCCGTCCCTGCTGCCCCACTGTTCTTCTCCTCCTCCACTAGTTTCCGAGCACCGGTTTCTCCTCTCGTCCTCCTTCTCCCCCTCTTTTCTTCCTTGCCCTCCTTCAGGTGATGTCCGTCCCTCCTCCTCCTCCTCTTGTGAGATTGCTGCTGTGTCTTATGGCTTTTTATTCCTACGTGAGGGTAGATGTGTTCATGTAGGGATAGAAGCCACTAAACACACGGTGAGAGGTCAACGTGCAGGCCAGTAGAGCCTAGGCTTCCTTTTCCACACAGAGCAAATACCCTGCGGTGAAGTTATGGTGGAGTTTACTGTCAAACTCTAGGCCTACATGCAACCGTTAAGTGACTTCTAAACAGAAATGCCAAACACATAGGCCTAAACAGAGTGGCAGCTCTCAAAGACCCACCAACGAAGGCCCAGTACTAAAGGCTGCAACAAAGCCAAAGAAGGTCCTAAGATATAGTCCAAAACCAGTCTGTAAATCACTGGTTATCAAACAACCTTGATCAAGAAATCCTTAAGGGAAGACATTTTCTGCTAACAAATGGATGGAATACTTCAAGCTAAGGTAGGTCCACTACATCCATCTAAACTCAGGTGAGTTTCGTCTAGGTTCCCAACCCCAAATAGGCTGAATATTAGAATCCTGAGATCATCATTGTAAAGCGTCATTGTAAAGCGTGAAATGTTATTATATGTGCTTTATAATGATCACAAATAAAACCTACTCCTAGCTGCCATCATAGCTGAAGTGTAATAATTCAACACCCTCACTAATGTACATGAATGTTCACACTATAAATCTACATCACAACACATGATAGGAGCATCAATTATTGACAGTGTTTTCTATAGACCTCCAAGCTTTCAGGGAGAATATGTTGGAATAGATTACTGCCAATGGATTCCCTGCCTGAGGCTGTGTGTGGCTGTCTGTTTACCTGAGTTGAGTTGATGCATTAATATGAAGTCTTTGTATGTATATACATGCATCTCTGTCTTTTAAGAATCTATCTCCTGGCAGACTTAGATTTTCCTGTAATAAATAATGCTCTTTTGTGTTTTGTGTTGTTGCCGTTCTTCATTTGTTTTCATATTTTCAATGGTGCGAAAATGATGAATAAATTATGCATTCAGCCAACCTTCTGTACCGTTCTGTTTCTTTTGCTCATCTGCACCGTTATTTAAATGAAACACACACACACACCAAAGCATTGTTTTCGCAACACCTAGACAAACTTGTGTTCTCAAATGAAATGCTGAAAGGCTGCTGCAGGGGTTGAAAAAGTTTAAATTCCTACTCATTTCGTATGTAAATAGCAATTAAAAAACACACCCAATCATGACCTTTGACCCCTAACACCTGTAAGAGCACTGTGTTGAATCCTTTCATAAATTGTCAAAGGAAAATGTTGATACATTTGTGCCAATGTTTTGCCATAAAAAGAAATCAAGGCAATATTGATGGGTAAAAAGTTGACACTGGCTTGGCAAACAATATTTCGGACATGATTGTCAGGGAAAGCCTGCTGTCACAGGCGAACCGTGACAGCAGAGTGGAGCGGAGCAGTCTGGAGTGAGTGATTGAGTTAAAGTGGAAACTTGATAGAAGACCAGCATGTTTTTCTTCTTCTCTGTGGTTGGGAGCAACCCGCCCACACACACCAGCCATTTGTCTAGGGGATCCAGTTTGTGGTTTCATGATGAAACTAGAGGAAATCCGACTGCTGCCGGCACACCACACATTCTCTTTTCTATTTCTTCTCTCCTTTCTTCAACAATTCCTCCTCGTAGCCTTTTCCCCCGAGCGCCGCTTCCACTTCTTACCGCAATTAGCGGAACGCAAAGAAGCCCACTTGTTTGTCAGCATGAAAATAAAATGGTAATTGGATAATCCGTGGAATTTTGGCAGTGTGTTCGGGGAGTTTGTAATTAAACCTCAACTTCTGACAAATATTGATTCAGATGAGCCCAGCGAGTGAAACGCATGCTAAACAGCTGCAGGGTGAGCCAAATGTAGCCTGAACCATGCCAGTCAAAGAAGGATTAAGCTGTATTTACACAGGCAGCCAAATTCTGATCTTTTTTTCACTAATTGGTCTTTGGACCAATCAGATCAGCTCTAATAGGTCAAAAGACCAATTAGTGGTAAAAAATATCAGAATTGGGGTTCCTGAATAAATGCAGCCAGAATCATGTCTATATTTGTTTCCCCGTTAATTCAGAAAGTGATACTCAATGGTCATGTCCGAAATCTGTCTTGCCTACTTTTTACTAAAACGGCATACTGTATAGGCTGCTAATCGTAGTACACACTATTTTCAATGTATTGTTTAGTAAAAATGATGCAGTAAGCAAAACATGTCAACATACTAGGACTCACATATACTGAGAATGCGTCATCTAATGCATAATTGCATTTCCCGCCAATTGTTCATTTTGGTACAGCCCGTCCTGCCAGCGGATTATCAGTTGTTGTCAAACACACATGGGTGTGAAAAGATGATTCTCTTCCTCAATAGCATGTAGCCAATTCTAATAGATGAAAGGCCTAAATTAGTTTGAAATCTTGCATTTAAACAATGACTGACAGGGGGATGCTGTTTGGAAGCCACCACACAGCCATTTTGGTACTCCTCCATTGTAAAAAATATTTCTGAAGCTACAGAAATGCATTTATTCATGTCTACAGTCGTTTTTGACAAGTATATTCTATTACAGACACCTTAATGCATACTTTACAATTATATTATGTGAATAAGACATCAAAATGAATAATATATAAAAACATATTCCTTAAAGTAGTTTTTAGAGAGTGCTAATGTTACTGTCCCAACTACAACAAGGAAATACTTAAATACATGTAATTATGTCCTTGAAACATTTTAGTGAAATACTATAGCAATCCATTCATTCCTATGGAGGACTGCGCCTTCTGATGAGTACCAATATGGCGACCAATGGCTTCAAAGCCTCTCATTGGCAAATAGATAGTATCAACAATCCAGGGTTTATACACATCATTTAATTTAAAGCATACTCAAATGTTGAAATTGGCTACTACAGTATTTAGAACCCAAGTATACTGTAGGTATGGGTATTCGGACAAGGCCAGTATCTGTGTCCTCAATACCAGTTGTTTAATTAGTCATCTTTGACCTATAGTGAACCTTGCTGCTGAGTCTTATTGGCTAAATATATGTCTTAGCAAGACATATCTCACAACAACGCCCAGGTCCTCAAACAAGTGTGTCAGCATTCTGGCGGTGATCACAGTGGTTATGACTTTTTAATGGTTTGTTAATGGTCTTTGCTGTGTTGCATCCCAGCTGCCCAAACAACATTCATTGATTAAATTGCTGCTGCTGAGTCCAGTATCAAGCTAAACCTGTAATTACTGAGAATGTTTGAGTTTTGCTCAGTCAACAACTGGATAATGTTGGCTAGAAAATAATTCCATTCCTGATAGGAAAGGCTATATTCTCTCCCCACAACCATCCAGTGTAAGGTTCTGCTTTTCTTTTCTTAGTCAACCTTATGTTCTTTTTCTTTGTGTTCTTGAACGTAGCCCTGTTTCTTTGTGTTCTGGAACATAGCCCTGTCTTTCATTTTTGTTCATTGATTTCACCTGTGTTCATTTCTCACCTGGTCTCATCAGCTCCCTTGTCACGACTTCTGCCGAAGTTGGTGCCTCTCATTGTTCGAGGGCGCTCGCTGGTCGGCGTCGCAGGTCTTCTAGCCATCATCGATCCATTTTTTATTTTCCATTTGTTTTGTCTTGTCTTCCCACACACCTGGTTTCAATTCCATCATTACGTGTTGTGTATTTAACCCTCTGTTTCCCCCATGTCCTTGTCCGGAATTGTTTATTTTGTAAGTGCTTGTGCACGTTGTTCTTGGTGTGCGACGGGTTATGTTACGCATTTATTCTGTTTACTGTGTTTTCCGGTGGGTTTTATTATTAAACTGCTCCGTTGTGAAAACACAGTTCTGCTCTCCTGCGCCTGACTTCTCTAGTACGCACCCCTTACAGACCTAAACATATAGAGTCAGCAGGAGCTGGTACCCCGGGAATAGGGGTGGAGGAGCGCGTCCGGGAGAACGCAGCAATGCTCCACCATCTAGGCATCACCATGGACCGCGTTGTCCAGACAATGGACCGCTGGGAGAGACAGGGAGTTCTACCAGTGGCTACACCAGCACAACCGGGGTCTCCACCACTCGCCCCTCCTTCTCCTGGTTCCAGTGGGATTCGTCTCTCCCTTCCCCATGAATTTGATGGGAGAGCCTGCGAAATGCCAGGGGTTCCTATTACAACTTGATTTGTACCTGGCAACTGTCCACCCGGCTCCTTCGGGCCGTGAAAGGGTGTCCGCCCTTGTCTCGTGCCTCACCGGGAAAGCCCTGGAGTGGGCCAACGCCATGGGGAGAGAGGGAGATGCGGCGTTGGATCAGTTTGAGGAGTTCACCCGCCGTTTCCGGGCAGTCTTCGACCACCCGCCCGTGGGTAGAGCGGCGGGTGAGCGCCTCTTCCATCTGAGGCAGGAGCGCCCAGGAGTTCGCCCAGGAGTTCGCCCTGGAGTTTCGGACCCTGGCTGCCGGCGCGGGATGGAACGACAGGGCCCTGATATACCATTATCGCTGCAGTCTGCGCAAGGACGTCCGTCGGGAGTTGGCATGCAGAGACACCACCCTAACATTCGACAAGTTGGTGGACCTGTCCATCCGGCTGGATAACCTGCTGGCTACCCGCGGATGTTCAGATCGGGGTTTATTGGTTCCATCCCCCCGCAATCCCTCTCTGATACCCATGGAGTTGGGAGGGGCGGTGCGCAGGGAGACCAGAGGGGGTTCCAGCTCGTGCACCATCTGTGGCCGCAGAGGTCACACTGCCAGTCGGTGCCGGGTTGGTTCCTCTGGGTATCGAGGCAGCAGGCCGGGCGCTCTGGCGTCACCTCAGGTGAGCCAGCACCATTCTCACCCAGAGTCCTCTGTTGCACATATGTTTTTGTATGTCATTTTTCGTGATTTTTCCCCGCATTCCCAGCATAAGGCGCTCGTCGATTCAGGCGTGGCTGGGAATTTTATAGATAGATCGTTCGCCCATAGTTTAGGGATACCCATTGTTCCCGTGGATGTGCCTTTCCCCGTTCACGCCTTAGATAGTCGACCATTAGGGTCAGGGTTTATTAGGGAGGTCACCGCTCCTCTGGGTATGGTGACGCAGGGGGTTCACAAGGAGAGAATTAGTCTCTTCCTCATTGATTATCCTGCGTTTCCCGTGGTTCTAAGTCTATCCTGGTTAGCTTGTAATGACCCCACTGTTTCTTTGCAACAGAGGGCTCTCACAGGGTGGTCGCGAGAGTGCTTGGGGAGGTGTTTAGGGGTTTCTGTTGGTGCTACCACGGTGGAAAGTTCAGACCAGGTCTCCACCGTGCGCATTCCCCCTGAATATGCCGATTTGGCTCTCGCCTTCTGTAAGAAGAAGGCGACTCAATTACCACCCCACCAACAGGGGGATTGTGCGATAAATCTCCTGGTAGACCCCACACTTCCCAGGAGTCACGTGTATCCCCTGTCACAAGTGGAGACGGTGGCTATGGAAACATATGTCTCCGAATCTCTGCGTCAGGGGTACATTCGGTCCTCCACATCCCCCGCCTCCTCGAGTTTCTTTTTTGTGAAGAATAAGGATGGATTAAATCTAAATTTAATCTAATCTGATCTAAATCAGATTACGGTGAGGTACAGTTACCCGCTACCTCTAATCGCCACGGCGATTGAGTCAATGCACGTGGTGCGCTTTTTCACCAAATTAGATCTCAGGAGCGCTTACAACCTGGTGCGTATCCGGGAGGGAGATGAGTGGAAGACGGCATTCAGTACCACCTCAGGGCATTATGGGTATCTCGTCATGCCGTACGGGTTGATGAATGCTCCATCAGTCTTCCAAGCCTTTGTAGACAAGATTTTCAGGGACCTGCACGGGCAGGGTGTAGTGGTGTATATTGATGACATTCTGATATACTCCGCTACACGCGCCGAGCATGTGTCCCTGGTGCGCAGGGTGCTTGAACAATTATTGGAGCATGACCTGTACGTCAAGGCTGAGAAGTGTCTGTTCTTCCAGCAGTCCGTCTCCTTCCTAGGGTACCGCATTTCCACCTCGGGGGTAAAGATGGAGAGTGACCGCATTGTAGCCGTGCGTAATTGGCCGATTCCCACCACGGTAAAGGAGGTGCAGCGGTTTCTTGGGTTTGCCAATTACTACCGGAGGTTTATCCAAGGTTTTGCTCAGGTAGCGGCTCCCATTACGTCACTGCTGAAGGGGGGTCCGGTGAGTTTGCAGTGGTCGGCTGAGGCGGACAGGGCTTTTGGTCACCTGAAGGCTCTGTTTGCCTCGGCTCCAGTGCTGGCTCATCCGGATCCCTCTTTGGCGTTCATAGTGGAGGTGGATGCGTCCGAGACTGGGATAGGAGCCGTGTTCTCTCAGCGCTCGGGTACGCCACCGAAGCTCCGCCCCTGTGCCTTCTTCTCGAAGAAGCTCAGCCCGGCGGAACGAAACTATAACGTGGGGGACCGGGAGCTGTTGGCTGTCGTAAGGGCTCTGAAGGCGTGGAGGCATTGGCTTGAGGGGGCCCTTTTCCAGAAGAGAAACACCCTTTTCTCATCTGGACTGACCACCGCAATCTGCAGTACATCCTGGCAGCGAGGAGACTGAACCCTCGCCAGGCCAGGTGGGCCATGTTTTTCACCCGTTTTGTGTTCACCCTTTCCTACAGACCAGGCTCCCAGAACGTGAAGGCAGACGCATTGTCCCGGCTGTATGATACAGAGGAGCGGCCCTTGGATCCCACTCCCATACTCCCAGCCTCCTGCCTGGTGGCGCCGGTAGTGTGGGAGCTGGACGCGGACATTGAGCATGCGTTACGTGCAGAGCCCGCTCCCGTCCAGTGTCCCGCTGGGTGTCTGTACGTCCCGTATGTTGTCTTTGACCGATCTATTGGGCCCACACGTAACCCTCCTCTAGTCATCCTGGGATTGGTCAGACAGTGCACTGATTGAGCGGGAGGTACTGGTGGCCTACCTTGGCTAAGGACGTGAGGGTTTATGTTTCCTCCTGCTTGGTGTGCGCCCAGTGTAAGGCTCCTAGGCACCTGCCCAGAGGGAAATTACACCCCTTACCTGTTCCACAACGGCCTTGGTCGCACTTGTCGGTGGATTTTCTTACCGATCTCCCTCCCTCACAGGGGAACATCGCTATTCTGGTTGTTGTGGATTGGTTCTCTAAGTCCTGTCGTATCCTCCCTCTGCCCGGTCTCCCTACGGCCCTACAGACTGCGGAGGCCTTGTTTACGCACGTCTACTGGCACTACGGGGTGCCTGAGGATATAGTGTCTGATCGAGGTCCCCAGTTTACGGCTAGGGTTTGGAAGGCGTTCATGGAACGTCTGGGGGTCTTGATCAGCCTTACTTCGGGATTTCACCCCGAGAGTAATGGCCAGCCGGTTCTGGCGCCTTGGCATCAGAGTCAGACCGAGGCTCCTGCGGTGGACGACTGGTTCAGGCGCGCGGAGGAGACATGGGAAGCTACCCATGTTCACCTTCAGAGGGCAGTGACGCGTCAAAAGGAGAACGCAGACCATCACCGCAGTGAGGCGCCGGTGGACCGAGGGACGGGTCTGGCTCTCGACCCGAAACCTGCCCCTCCGCCTGCCCTGCCGGAAGCTGGGTCCGCGGTTTGTAGGGCCATTTAAAGTCCCGAGGAGAGTGAACGAGGTTTGTTATAGGTTACAGCTTCCCCCCGATTACCGTAATAACCCCTCATTCCATGTGTCTCTCCTCAGGCCGGTGGTCGCTGGCGCGCTCCAGGAGTCTGAGGTGCGGGAGGTTCCTCCGCCCCCTCTGGACATCGAGGGGGCTCCGGCGTACTCAGTTCGCTCCATACTGGATTCGAGGCGTCGGGCGAGGGGCCTTCAGTATCTTGTGGAGTGGGAGGGGTACGGTCCGGAGGAGAGGTGCTGGGTTCTGGTCTAAGACATTTTGGACCCTTCAATGCTGCAGAAGTTCCACCGTCTTCGTCAGGATCTCCCTGCGCCTCGCCCTCCGGGTGATGCGCTCTGCGCGTGAACCTACACCTGAGTATTCATTACATCCAGACAGGGTTGCATACTATATCTGCTGCATTTCTATAGGTTTATATTTCTATAGATTTATATTTCTATAGGGTTATATTTCTATGGGGTTATATTTCTATAAGGATATATTTCTATAGGTTTGTATTTCTATAGGTTTACATTTCTATAGGGTTATATTTCTATAGGTTTATATTACTTAAGGGTTATATTTCTATAGGTTTATATTTCTATAGGGTTATATTACTAAAGGGTTATATTTCTATAGGTTTATATTTCTATAGGTTTACATTACTATAGGGTTATATTTCTATAGGGTTCTATTTCTTAGGGTTATATTTCTATAGGTTTATATTTTTATACGTTTATATTACTATGGGTTTATATTACTATTGGGTTCTATTCCTTTGGGGTTCTATTTCTATAGGTTTCTATTACTTTAGGGTTCTATTTCTATAGGTTTGTATTTCTATATGTTTATATTACTATAGGGTTATGTTTCTATAGGTTTATATTACTATAGGGTTCTATTTCTATAGGTTTATATTACTATAGGTTTCTATTTCTATAGGTATATTTTACTATAGGGTTCTATTTCTATAGGGTTATATTA
The DNA here is from genome assembly GCA_030435695.1 of Brachymystax lenok tsinlingensis. Classification (NCBI taxonomy): domain Eukaryota; kingdom Metazoa; phylum Chordata; class Actinopteri; order Salmoniformes; family Salmonidae; genus Brachymystax; species Brachymystax lenok. Next base: position 14,791,181 of record CM059783.1, on the reverse strand, counting down.
CTATAGGTTATATTACTATAGGGTTATATTACTATAGGTTTATATTTCTACAGGTTTCTATTAATATAGGTTTCTATTACCATTAGTTTCTATTACTATAGGTTTAAATTTCTATAGGTTTAAATTACTATAGGTTTACATTACTATAGGTTTATATTACTATAGGGTTATATTACTATGGGGTTATATTTCTAAAGGGTTCTATTTCTATAGGTTTATATTACTATAGGTTTATATTTCTATAAGGTTATATTACTATAGGTTTGTATTTCTATAAGTTTATATTACTATGGGGTTATATTTCTATAGGTTTATATTACTATAGGTTTATATTTCTATAAGGTTATATTACTATAAGTTTATATTACTATGGGGTTATATTTCTATAGGTTTATATTACTATAGGTTTATATTTCTATAGGTTTACATTTCTATAGGTTTAAATTACTATAGGTTTACATTACTATAGGTTTATATTACTATAGGGTTATATTACTATGGGGTTATATTTCTAAAGGGTTCTATTTCTATAGGTTTATATTACTATAGGTTTATATTTCTATAAGGTTATGTTTCTATAGGTTTATATTATTATTAGTTTCTATTACTATAGGTTTCTATTTCTATAAGTTTATATTACTATGGGGTTATATTTATATAGGTTTATATTACTATAGGTTTATATTTCTATAGGGTTATGTTTCTATAGGTTTATATTACTATTAGTTTATATTACTATAGGTTTATATTTCTATAGGTTTATATTACTATAGGTTTATATTACTATAGGTTTGTATTTCTATAGGTTTATATTACTATGGGGTTATATTTCTATAGGTTTATATTACTATAGGTTTATATTTCTATAGGGTTATGTTTCTATAGGTTTATATTATTATTCGTTTCTATTACTATAGGTTTATATTGCTATAGGGTTATGTTTCTATAGGTTTATATTACTATTAGTTTCTATTACTATAGGGTTATGTTTCTATAGGTTTATATTATTATTAGTTTCTATTACTATAGGTTTATATTTCTATAGGTTTATATTACTATGGGGTTATATTTCTATAGGTTTATATTACTATAGGTTTATATTACTATAGGTTTATATTTCTATAGGTTTATATTTCTATAGGGTTATGTTTCTATAGGTTTATATTTCTATAGGTTTATATTTCTGTAAGTTTAATCACTATAGGGTTCAATTTCTATAGGGTTACATTTCTATAGGGTTCTATTCCCGCCCGTCCAGCATCACTACTCTGGACGGTTCTGTCTTAGATTATGTGGACAACTACAAATATCTAGGTGTCTGGTTAGACTGTAAACTCTCCTTCCAGACTCACATCAAACATCTCCAATCCAAAATTAAATCTAGAATTGGCTTCCTATTTCGCAACAAAGCATCCTTCACTCATGCTGCCAAACATACCCTCGTAAAACTGACTATCCTACCGATCCTCGACTTCGGTGATGTCATTTACAAAATAGCCTCCAATACTCTACTCAACAAATTGGATGCAGTCTATCGCAGTGCCATCCGTTTTGTAACCAAAGCCCCATATACCACCCACCACTGCGACCTGTACGCTCTCTTTGGCTGGCCCTCGCTTTACACTCATCGCCATACCCACTGGCTCCAGGTCATCTACAAGTCCCTGCTAGGTAAAGCCCCGCCTTATCTCAGCTCGCTGGTCACCATAGCAGCACCAACCCGTAGCACGTGCTCCAGCAGGTATATCTCACTGGTCACCCCCAAAGCCAATTCCTCCTTTGGCCGACTTTCCTTCCAGTTCTCTGCTGCCAATGACTGGAACGAACTACAAAAATCTCTGAAACTGGAAACTTATCTCCCTCACCAGCTTTAAGCACCAGCTGTCAGAGCAGCTCACAGACCCCTGCACCTGTATATAGCCCATCTGTAAATAGCCCAACCAACTACCTCATCCCCTACCGTATTTATTTATTTATCTTGTTCCTTTGCACCCCAGTTTTTCTACATTGCACATTCATCTACTGGACATCTACCATTCCAGTGTTTAAATGCTATATGGTAATTACTTTGCCACCATGGCCTATTTATTGCCTTACCTCATTTGCACACTTTGCATATAGATTTGTTTTTCTACTGTATTATTGACTGTATGTTTGTTTTACTCCATGTGTAACTCTGTGTTGTTGTATGTGTCTAACTGCTTTGCTTAATCTTGGCCAGGTCGCAGTTGTAAATTGAGAACTTGTTCTCAACTTGCCTACCTGGTTAAATAAAGGTTAAATAGAAAATAAAAAAAAATAAAAAAAAATCCTTTACATTTATATTTCTATAGGATTATAGTTCTATAGGGTTCTATTACTATATGGTTCTATTCCTATAGGGTTTTATTCCTATAGGGTTATATTACTATAGGGTTATATTTCTATATGTTTATATTTCTATAGGGTTATATTTCTATATGTTTATATTTCTATAGGGTTATTTTACTATAGCTTTATATTTCTATAGGGTTATATTTCTATAGGTTTATATTTCTATAGGCTTATCTTACTATAAGGTTATTTTTCTATAGGGTTATATTCCTTTATGGCTATATTTCTAGAGGTTCATATTTCTATTGGTTCATATTTCTATAGGGTTATTTTACTATAGCTTTATATTTCTATAGGTTTATATTTCAATAGGTTTTTATTACTATAGGGTTATATTTCTATAGGGTTATGTTTCTATATTGGTTTATATTTCTATAGGGTTATATTTCTATAGGTTTAAATTTCTATAGGGTTATATTTCTGTAGGGTTATATTTCTATAGGGTTATATTGCTATATGGTTATATTTCTATAGGGTTACATTTCTATAGGTTTGTATTTCTATAGGGTTATATTACTATAGGGTTATATTACTATAGGGTTATATTTCTATAGGTGTATTGTTCTATAGGGTTTTATTAGTATAGGTTTACATTACTATAGGGTTATATTTCTATATGTTTATATTTCTATAGAGTTCTTTTTCTATATTTTTATATTTCTATAGGTTTATATTTCTATAGGTTTATATTTCTATAGGTTTATCTTACTATAAGGTTATTTTTCTATAGGGTTATATTCCTTTATGGCTACATTTCTAGAGGTTCATATTTCTCTAGGTTTATCTTACTATAAGGTTATTTTTCTATAGGGTTATATTCCTTTATGGCTATATTTCTATAGGCTTATATTTCTGTAGGTTTATGTTACTATAAGGTTATTTTTCTATAGGGTTATATTCCTTTATGGCTATATTTCTAGAGGTTCATATTTCTATTGGTTTATATTCCTATAGGGTTATATTTCTATAGGATTATATTTCTATATGTTTATATTTCAATAGGTTTTTATTACTATATGGTTCTATTCCTATAGGGTTATGTTTCTATATTGGTTTATATTTCTATAGGGTTATATTCCTATAGGTTTATATTTCTACAGACTTATATTTCTATAGGGTTCTATTACTATAGGGTTCTATTTCTATAGGGTTATATTCCTATAAGGTACTATTCCTATAGGGTTATATTACTTTAGGGTTATATTTCTATAGGGTTATATTACAATAGGGTTCTATTTCTATAGGTTTATATTTCTATAGGGTTATATTACTATAGGGTTATATTTCTATAGGTTTATACTACTATAGTGTTATATTTCTATAGGTGTATTGTTCTATAGGGTTATATTACTAAATTGTTATATTTCTATAGGGTTATATTACTATAGGGTTATATTTCTATAGGTTTATATTTCTATAGGGTTATATTCCTATAGAGTTATCTTTACATAGGGTTATGTTCATATAGGGTTATATTTCTATAGGTTTTTGTTGCAACAAATAATCCCACTATCTGCATTTTCCCAGGAATATAATTATAGCATGTATGTATATCCTATTAATGGTCAGTGAAGTGAATGATATTACTACAACCCAACATTACCATAAGAGCTACACAGTTCCATTTGATGAACCCATCGTGTCTATGCACAATGAAATATGATTGTCTACCTGTCTGAATAACTTAAAATATCAGTTCACAGCCAAGCCACAATTGGTGCAATCCAGTTTGTTGTGGTCCATGTTGAATAAAACAAGCCAATAGCCACTCCAAAAAGGTTTTCCTGCAAAGAAAATTGCATTCACCACTGAACAGGTGCTTGAAGATAAATGAGACCTGATTGAATGTCCAGTTGAAGACAATTCGTCCCTTTGTGCCATACACATACAACTACCTACCTACAGCACAGACTAATGTCAACATAGATCTCCCAACACTGTATATTAGGATAGTGCATAAGTAAAGCAGCTCAGTGATCACACCTGAACCCAATTCTGGGTAATGACTGAAATAGACACAGCGCCCCCTGCTGTTGGCTGATTCTGCAACACCCACTCACTTTACATGCCACTGTACACTCTTACACTCGCTATCTAGAACCTAAAATGGTTCTTTGGCTGTCCCCATAGGAGAACCCCTTGAATTACCCTTTTTGGTTCCAGGTATAACCTTTTTTGGTTTCATGAAAAACCCTTTCCACAGAGGGTTCTGCATGGAACCCAAAAGGGTGTTACATTAAACAAAAAAGGTTATCCTATGGGGACAACCGAAGAACCCTTTTTGGCAAAATAAATTCTAAGGGTACAGAATAAACCTTTCTGAATCAATACATGATGAACACAATCAGATTGTGTTACCTAGAGTGCCAGCCATTCCAAAATGCCATTGGGCAAACTTTGTGGAATTAAAGGAGCTACAATGAGACCCAAATTATGTGGTTTGACCTCGTATAATTTCACAGCTGTTAGCCTACATCTGAGCCTATTCTTGTCCTATTTGGACTATTTACGATATACTCTCTGGTTTCTGCAATCGATCTGAAACAAAGTGTATAAATACAAAATGTATTCTCAAACTTTTCGTAATGCTCATGGCAGTGTATGAATGGGTTTGACGTTCCTCTCACAGTGGGCTATTGATTGTGTCTGTGCCCCAGCTGAAGTCTTCCCAATTAGAAGATGCGATTACTACGCTCGACAAGTGTTCCTCCCTACAGGTGCCATCTGATTTAGCATGGTAGAACAATGATCAACAGTGCTCACAACTGGGGTCTACTTCCATCCTCTTCTACACACATTTGATTAAATTAATTAGTGTAATTTGCTCTCAAGCATTCAGCGTAACACAGAACCCCTACTTTTCTCCACCAAGATCCTGAAAAGTCAGAAGTGATGCTATGTTGCAATTGGGTGGTTTGTAAATACAGAGAATCACTATCATACATAAAGAGTGGGATTAGTTAGATGGGAGTGTCTCACTGATTGATATCATTATGGGAATGGCTGCAGGAGCACTGACTGGGTGTGCAGCCAAGGACACAGAAGAGGTTATTTGTAAAACTTTTCTAACACGGTAAATTTACTGTCTGTTCATGGAAAACAAATAAAAAAATTACCAGAGACTATGTGGTGCTTCCTTGGAATACTAACAAAAAGTTGAAGTTATATTCTCAAACATTCGTTCTATATTAACAGGCTGTTTTTTATTAGAAATATTGTTTGACAACAAATGCAGTCATATGCCGTGTCCACGTGCTAGTCGGAACTAGAAAACTCAGCCATTTTTGACTTACTAAATAGTTGAACGCGGCACATGTAGAACTACAAACAGTTAGCAAGTCGGACATTTCTGAGTTTCCTATAGTTCCGACTAGCACGTGAACATGGCATTAGGCCTACTTGTAAAATCATAATTTCCATAGCCTGGTTTCAAAGACGTTATATTTTTAATTGTATTGGTAGTCAATAAGTATATTTCCTCCCTCATTCTCTTACTCCAAGCCTATAAAAACTGCCTAACAAAAGTAGAGTGGAGGGCCTCATCAAACAAAAGACACTAAAAAGAAGCCTGTGTTATGTTCAGATAGCAACAGGCTTTCAAAACAACCAGCAACACAGTACACACACACCAGTGCAAACACACACACACACCAGCCAGGTCACCCATAATACAAGTCAGTATTCAACGTCCATCCATGTCTGAGGATGTCGGGAGATGACGTGGAAACCGGCCATTAGGGGCAACAGTGAGCGCTGTTACCTTCAAGTAGGTTTTGGTTTTGCTAGGGTGTTCTGGACGGGGATGGTGGATGGGCATAAGCATCTGCCTCTGATTTCAAAGATTGCAAGTTCAAAGCATCTGCCCCTAATACCAAAAGGTTGCAAGTTCAAAACCAGCAATAGAAAGTTGTTTTTTACATTTTTTTAAGCCTTTCCCGAACTTTTAACCCTTACCATGACCATTTGGAGTTAATGCCTAACCTTAAGATTTCGGAGTTAATGCCTAAACGTAACCTTAAACACTTTGAAATGTGACATTTGGAACAACTTAGATTTTTGAGGAACATCTAATTCTGACGTGAGACTGTGACAACTTGTTGACACACACACACACACACACACACTGACACACACACACACACACACAATGTTGCCGTCTCCATGATGCCAAGGATTAATTAACACAACAGACTATCGGCCCATCTCTTGCCAGAGAAAGCTTCGCCCCTTGATGAAGTTGGCTGTGCCACCTGTCTCAAATATGCTTCTTCACCACGCTCCTCCGCTTTTCATTCGTTCCCCCATTCCTTACTCATTAATTTAGCAGCCACCCTTTATCCAGGTGGGTTCACAATCGCTTAGTGACAGGGTTAAAAGTAAGATGTAAATCCACCTTGTTCATATGCTTTCATTCTTCCCGAGGACACTCGGTCACGTTAATGAGGGAAATGTAAAACGTTAAAGTGTGCAATTACTGCAGTATGCCACGTTTGACTATAACGGACAAATGTTCCATTGACTGATAATGATAAAGTCCTTTATTACAGACTTTTGTGCTCTTTCATTCTAAATGTCCTGACAAACATCTCAAGTGTGTCTTTGGAGGGAACTGTACTGTCATTAGCTTACAGAGTAGTTGATTATTGTTACACCACTGTAAAGTGTCCATACAATCAGTGGCGATTTTAGCAAGTACATCTTGGTGGGGCAAACTCCCCCCAATTTTTTTTTAGATGCATGCCAGTAAAGCCACTATACAATACAACACTAAACAATACATTAATTGCACTTTAGCAAACTGTTAGGGCCTACATAAAGTCCCAACAGCAGTCCCAACACCTTACCACTGCTACTCCTGGCTATCAACAGAGCCTTGTCTGACAGTGAAATAGTTCATTCAGCCTAATTTATTGCCTTTTAAAAAAACATTGCTGATTTGGCTGACTTTCTTAAACGAATGTGATTTCTACTGACAACTGAAATGTACAAACTGTGGCATAAGGTGGCGACGAGCGGAGAAGAGGCAATCCGTCAGAACAGTAGGCAAAATTATGAGGGGAAAAGGGACCACATTTTTAGGGTGAGGCACATGGGCTACTAACAGCTTACTACACAACATACACTTAGTATTACTTTCTTAGCTACAGTATACATATCTCCCTGGCAAATTACATAATTTATTGCAGCAGCATACAAGACATGTCTGTACTCACCTTGTTGTGCTGTGCTCACTTGAGCAGGAAGATGGCGTGGCGGTCCTTTGTGGGCAGATTTTGTTATCAAACTTTATCAAAGTCTGGCATTCTCTGGATTTATGGTGCTTTCAAGACAACTGGGAACTCTGAACAAAACAAAGTTGAATCATGATGATGTCAGTGATCTTCAGGTCGGAGCTCTAGAAAGAGACCTGAGTTCCCGACTTGCAACTCTGAGTTGGATGACCGTTCAAAACTTTTTTTCCCAGTGTCTTGAACGCACTGAAGTCTGAGATATCCCAGTTCCGAGTTTCTAGTTGTTTTGAGCGTGGATGAAGTCATGCTGGATTGACAGCATGGCCAATGTTGAAGGTTTATCCTTTTAAGCTTGGAAAAGAGACCTTTAAACCCAGACTTGGACCACACACACACTCCACTGAATAGTAGGCTAGTGATTGGTTTGCAATACTTGTAGTTAGCCACTGATTACTTCCAAACAACTCATTGTTGAATTAGCGATTTTGAACATTATTTATCTTCATATGACAAGGATTGAAAATTATTTGCCAGTAGATTGTCGACTTTATTCCTGATGATGACTGCTAGCTTGCTAGCTAAGATTTTAAAAGTATGATGTTGACATGTCAGTCCAATCAAAGCTACTGTAGATATAACGTGATTTGATGTCATTTTAGCTGTGGCCAATGACCTTGAGCCTTTTTGGATGGGCACTTCTAATGTAACTCTATGGCAGCACCCAAAGGGCTAGCTCTACCCGTAGATTTTGCGGTGATGTAGTATCCCCATGAGTGACTGAACACTGAGCCGATCACGGCGCAACTAGAGAACATTACCAACCCCTACGCTCCGTATTTTCCGCTGGCTGCCCCATCACTACAGAAAGCACTGAGCTAGGCTGAAACACCTGCATTTTGGAGCTCCCATACACAAGAAAGCAAAAAAGAGACCAAGTTTGTATGCAGCTTAATTAACTAAATTAATGTTTTCATTTTTTTTACATTGTTTGCAAACTGATATGTGACACGTATTAATGCCAGAATAACATGTAAAACGGGTGCCCCACCTGCACTGAATGACAGGTTGCCACTGCATACAACATAATTCAAATTCAAATTGGCTTAGTAACAGAAGGCATCTCAGAACTTCAGCCTGATCTGATCTGGCTGCAGAGTGTATTATCCTGCCCTGATCAGTCTGGAGCTGCTACTAATCTAACCTCAGAGAGGGAGCGGAGCGGCAAGGAGGGAGGCTCCCTATCAGTGCCTGAGTCGTTGAACCTGGTTAAATATAGAAGTGGATGAGATGGGCATCGATTTTTTTTTTAGTTGACGGCCCAGACTGACAGCGCTGAACGCAGCAGGCTTCACAGAGCCGTCGAGGGAATTTGCCAGACGAAGGTGATGAGATGAGATGGAAAGATCACGGCTACAAAGCTGCACAGCTACGCGCTCCAAGCTCCCTCCACCCCAGCACAGCGACGGTCTCCCCCAAAGTAATTACTGCACACACCCCCACTCTCCAACTCTGAGAATGCAATAGGATTTTGTCTGGCTGAACACCAGCCTGCCTCATCGCACTCCTTTTGCCAAAAAAAGCAACCTGTGTGCACACACACACACACACACACACACACACACACACAAACACACACACACTACACACACTCTAACACAGTCTCAGTCATCCTTATGTCTCTTTCCCCCCCTCCAACTATACACCCCCTCCCGTTTACAGACAAATGCCTGTGTAGTAACACTGTAATTATGAACTCTATTCATCTTGTGTGATTAAAAAAACGCTCAACTCGATTGCTATACAATTACTAAACTATTGTGCAACAATATGTGAATAGGCCTACATTCATACATTCCTACTGTATGTTTTACCCCTGTTTTTCTTTCAGCAGGAAGTCACAAAGGCTTCTGAATCTGCCTATAGCACAATGCATGCTCCCCTTGCATCCTAATACACCTCCTCCCCCCTACAACTGTCATGGTCAGCCACAGAAGATCTCACTCTTTGATTGGCTTGAAATGTCCTCAGTGTTCAGGAGGGCACTAGGGCAGAGCGGCTGTTTGCAATCTACAGTGGCAGACAAGGGAATCGATGACCTATTTTCATCCCAGTGACCTGGGCGAGATAAACCGCAGCTCATCATTTTACCTGATATTGATTGAGGCCAAGTGAAAAGACCCAACTCTGCTGGCTTCCTGACATGTAGAAAGACAGAAAGTGTTTTAATCTAGACAGCCCTGTCAGTAATTCAATAGCCCTTTGGGCAACCAGGAAAAGGGTCTCCTGTTTAAGTCTATGGTGACTCATTTGAAGTCATAAGGTCCTATTCAACCAAACTTGGGATTCTGGGTTCTAAAATATTACTGCTAGGCCTGTAGCTTGGGTCCTTTATTACAACATGCTGTCATGCTGTCGTTCAGGCACCATATTGGTACTGCCCATGGACTATGATCAAAAGTGTTGAAAAATAACTAATGACGCGTTGTCCTGTTAAATAAATTATCAAATTAATTAACAACTAGATTGGTGTATATTGAATAGTGGCCTTGCTTTGTCTTGTAATTTTTGACTAATTTCACTACTGGTATGTTGAATCAAATCAAATCTAATTTAATTTGTCACATGCACCGAATACAACAGGTGTAGACCTTACCGTGAAATGCTTACTTACAAGCTCTTAACCAACAATGCAGTTTTAAGAAAATAGAGTTAAGAAGATATTTACTAAATACGTTAGAGTAAAAAATAAAATACAGAGAAGGTAACAATAAAATATCAATAATAATGTCACTCATTTAATTTGTTATAGTTTAATTTAGACTTTGATCTTTTCTCTTTTGAAAATTCATTCAATGTCCCCAACATAAAGTGGTGTACCTGAAAATCCTCTACCAGTTTCACAATTGTGAAATGTATTTCATCAGAATCCTGTACTTTTAATGAAACTATTTTTTAGGAGGGACTTTCTATATTTTTCTATCAAATGTCACACTTCTAACTATGGAACACTACATGACCATTTCATAATTTAAGGACAAAATAGAACAGGTTTTTAAACAAATTTAATGAGCCTTTTGAGGCCTTGAGACATTTTGCCTAATGAGGCATTCAGGTCATCTCTCACTCTTCCTGCCCTTGTGGTCTGTCCACCCCTGGTTAAATTGTTTGAGTATCGAGACAGATCTCTTTCTTTTGTCTCATCGCTCAATTATATAACGCCAATCAATTGAGATGGGGACATGAGTTAGACACACAGGTTGACAGTAGGTCTGTCACGGCTTGTTGATGGAGCAGACCAAGACACAGTGAGGTTTCCAGTATACATACTTTAATAAATGCAAACTGGCAAAAAACAATAAACAACGAACGAGCCACGCAGGTGTGGCTCACGCAGGTGTGGCTCACGCAGGTGTGGCTCACGCAGGTGTGGCTCACGCAGGTGTGGCTCACGCAGGTGTGGCTCACGCAGGTGCAAACAATAACCCACAAAGCAGGTGGGAAAAGGAACAACCTAAATAGGATTCCCAATTAGAGGCAACGACAACCAGCTGCCTCTAATTGGGAACCACACTCAAAAACCACCATGAAGTCTGTAAGACAACCCTAGTCACGCCCTGGCCTAACCCCCATAGAGAAACTCAGAGGGCTCTCCATGGCCAGGACGTGACAAGGTCTGCAAACTGACAACACTACTCGAATACTGATCTATGAAACACATAGACCAATCTAACATAACTCATGAATCAGAAATAGCTGGTAATACCAAGACATTCATAGTAATTCACTGGATACACAATGTGTGACCACAGATCCTTTCATGGACGAGACAACGTGTCAACAGTGGTAGATGCTCTGTTCCATCTCTTAACAAGTTATCTTTCAAAAGTGACTGTTCAAAGTGATTATCCTATTAACCTGTGTGGGTTCTGTACTGTAATGTGTAACAATGTTATTACTAGTAGCAATATTCTTGTAAGTAAGCATTTCACTGTAAGGTGTGTGACAAATACAATATAGCTGTTGTATTCGACGCATGTGACAATTACAATTTGATTTTAGCTGTATAAATGTATGGGCTTCCAAGTGGCGCAGCTGTCTAAGGCACTGCATCTCAGTGCTAGAGGCGTCACTTCAGACCCTGGATCGATTCCAGGCTGTATCACAACCGGCCGTGATTGGGAGTCCCATAGGGCAGCGCCCTATTGGCCCAGCGTCGTCTGGGTTAGGGTTTGGCCGGGGTGGGCCGTCAATGTAAATAAGAATTTGTTCTTAACTGACTTGCCTAGTTAAATAAAGGTTAAACAAAATAAATAAATAAAAATCTCCATCTCTAGTCGTCTTGCCACAGACCATATCATCCTCTCTATACCAAGGTATTTGTCTCTCTCTGGTGGTGATTACGGGTAAAAGTAAGCCCTGTCAGAGCACTATAGGGACCTCAGAAAATATACTATAGTATTGTGCATCAAACAGACCTCGGGGACCCCCAGCCGTTCCATGTATTTTATCTATTCCAGAGCCAGCAAACCTGATTCAACTTGTCAACTAATCATCAAGCCCTTGACTAGATGAATCAGGTGAGCTAGTTCAGAACTACAAAAAAAAGTGAACCGTCTGGGGGTCCCTGAGGAGAGGTTTAAGAAGCACTGAAATAGACAACAGAAGTACAAATGGCCGAACATGATAACACAAATTAAAGTAACTACCTGAACGGACACACATTACACACAACCCAACACACACAAAAAAAGCCTTCTACTGTGATTGTTGATCAACAGTCCAAAACAGAGCATTGATCAACAAGCAACATCACAACAGCTGAGCTGTTCCAAAATGTACTGCTTAAAACAACTCCAGCACATCCCACAGCAGTGCATAGGCATGCTTATGCCACATCACAGTATTAAGGTGTACACAGACTAACATCTAATTGACTGGTCTGCTGGCCGTGCATTATGCCAGGGATAGCCTATGCCACAAAGCTGGACAGATAATATTCTGAGATAACTGTATACTTCAGAGTTCGTACAGTTAGAGACACTTGAAATGTGCATGTATTGTAGGCTATACAGATGAAGTATCTTAATTTGATCACTCTTTTGATGCTGAGAATTTTCCTGTGCAATGCACATGAGCTTCGTGATTTACATAAATTACTGACACGCGGTTATATTAACAGTTTCCCACTTTTCATGTAGCCTCATTTTGACCTGCTAATGACTTAACCACCAATCAAGCAACATTATGGACCAAACGTTCAAATCCTGTTGCTGCAGGATGATTTTTCTGCGACAATACAGGTCAAATGAATATCCTACACCTGTAGGCCTACCTAACTCGACAATGAACAACCCATATTAAGGAACCAGAAATGCAAGAGCTAAATCTTAATGTGTATCTATGTAAACTGACTAACTTACCGATCCTGCTATGTGCTAGAAAGGCCTGCCTTTGAAGTTACAGCAGGAGGCCCCGCTGGAGAGGGTTATCGAAAACGTCCAACACCACTCATGCTTCATCCAACTGTATTTAATTTTTTTTTATTTCACCTTCATTTACCTAGGCAAGTCAGTTAAGAACAAATTCTTATTTAAACTGATGGCCTACCACGGCCAAAACCTATCCCGGACAACGCTGGGCCAATTGTGCGCTGCCCTATGGGACTCCCAATCACAGCCAGTTGTGATACAGCCTGGAATCAAACCAGGGTCTGTAGTGACGCCTCATGCACTAAGATGCAGTGCCTTAGACTACTACGCCACTCAGGAACCCATGAAAACTCAATAAGGTTATGTTCCCCATAGACCAAATGTAATGGTGCATTCAAAGAAACTCGGAACTTGGAAAAAACAAGCTCCGACTGGGAACATTGTTTTGAACGGTCATCCAACTCGGAATTACAATTTGGAAACTCAGGCATCATCTAATGTCATGTTTAAGACAACATGGAACTCAAAAACTCTGACATTTTCGACTTGGAAACTTGTAGAAAGATGAGGCCCAAGTTTCCCACTTGAGAAATTTAAGAATCAACCAATAGGAAGCTCTACGCAAATAACTTACGTTAACTTTAACTCAGAGGTTCCGAGTTTCTGAATTGTCTTCAACGCAACTCTAGATCTCTGACTTCTCCGACCTGAAGATCAAATCAAATCAAATTGTATTGGTCACATACACATGGTTAGCAGATGTTGATGCGAGTGTAGCGAAATGCTTGTGCTTCTAGTTCCAACAGTGCAGTAATATCTAACAAGTAATCTAACAATTCCCAACAACTACCTAATACACACAAATCTAAAAAGTAATCTAAGAATTCCCAAACTACCTAATACACACAAATCTAAAGGGGTGAATGAGAATATGTACATATAAGTATATGGATGAGCGATGGCCGAGCGGCATAGGAAAGGTGCAGTAGATGGTATAAAATACAGTATATACATGTAATATGAGTAATGTAAGATATGTAAACCATATTAAAGTGGCATTATTTAAAGTGGCGTTGTTTAAAGTGACAAGTGATCCATGTATTAAGCTGTCCAGTGACTGGGTCTCAATACAATATATACATGTGATATGAGTAATGTAAGATATGTAGACATTATTAAAGTGGCATTATTTAAAGTGGCATTGTTTAAAGTGACTAGTGATACATTTATTAAAGTGTCCAGTGATTGGGGGGTCTCAATGTAGGCAGCAGCTTCTCTGAGTTAGTGATTGCTGTTCAGCAGTCTGATGGCCTTGAGATAGAAGCTGTTTCTCAATCTCTCGGTCCCAGCTTTGATGCACCTTTACTGACCTCGCCTTCTGGATGATGGCGGTGTGAACAGGCAGTGGCTCGGGTGGCTGTTGTCCTTGTTTATCTTTTTGGCCTCCCTGTGACATCGGGTGCTGTAGGTGTCATGGAGGGCAGGTAGTTTGCCCCCGGTGATGCGTTGTGCTGACCGCACCACCCTCTGGAGAGCCTTGTGGTTGAGGGCGGTGCAGTTGCCGTACCAGGCTGTGATACAGCCCGACAGGATGCTCTCGATTGTGCATCTGTACAAGTTTCTTCAGCCTCCTGAGGTTGAAGAGGCACTGTTGCGCCTTCTTCACCACATTGTCTGTGTGGGTGGACCATTTCAGTTTGTCTGTGATGTGTACACCCAGGAACTTAAAACCTTCCACTTTCTCCGCTGCTGTCCCTTCGATGTGGATAGGGGGGTGCTCCCTCTCCTGTTTCCTAAAGTTCACGATCCTCTCCTTTGTTTTGTTGACATTGAGTGAGAGGTTGTTTTCCTGACACCACACTCCGAGTGCCCTCACCTCCTCCCTGAAGGCTGTCTCGTCGTTGTTTGTGATCAAACCCACTACTGTTGTGTCGTCTGCAAACTTGATGATTGGGTCGGAGGTGTGCATGGCCACGCAGTCCCAGTGTTGAGGGTCAGCGAAGTGGAGATGCTATTTTCTACCTTCACCACCTGGGGGCGGCCCATCAGAAAGTCCAGGACCCAGTTGCACAGGGAGGGGCTGAGACCCAGGGCCTTCAGCTTGATGATGAGCTTGGAGGGTACTATGGTGTTGAATGCTGAGCTTTAGTCAATGAACAACATTCTTACAGGTATTACTTTGTCCAGATGGGATAGGGCAGTGTGCAGTGCAATGGCGATTGCGTCATCTGTGGACCTGTTGGGCGGTATGCAAACTGAAATGGGTCTAGGGTGGCCGGTAAGTGGCAGTGATATGATCCTTGACTAGCCTCTCAAAGCACTTCATGATGATATAAGTGAGTACTACGCGGCAGTAGTCATTTAGTTCAGTTATCTTTGCCTTCTTGGGTACAGGAACAATGATAGTTTAGTTTGTCTGGAAGCCTGACGTCGGTAACCATGACGCAGCTGTTTTTGCTTTTGTAGTCCGTGATATCCTGTAGACCCTTCCACATACGTCTTGTGTCTGAGCCGTTGAATTGCGACTCCACCTTGTCCCTGTACATTTCACTTGTTTGATTGCCACGCGGAGAGAATAACTACACTGTTTATATTCATTCAGCCATATTACCAGACCTCTTTCCATGGTTAAATGTAGTGGATCGCCTTTCAGTTTTTCACGAATGCCGCCATCCATCCACAGTTTCTGGTAAGGGTAGGTTTTAATAGTCACAGTGGGTATGACATCTCCAATGCATTTATTTATAAACGCACTCCTTGAGTCAGCGTATAGATCAATGTTGTTCTCAGAGGCTGACCGGAACATATTCCAGTCCGCGTGATCAAAACAATCTTGGAGCGTGGTTTTCGAATAGTCAGACCAGTGTTGAATGGTTCTCGTCACTTGTACATCCTGTTTGAGTTTCTGCCTATAAGCCGGGACGAGCTTAAATCCGTCGTGGTCGGATTTGCTGAAGGGAGGGCGGGCAAAGGCTTTGTATGCATCGTGGAAGTTAGAGTAGCAGTGGTCGAGAGTATTGCCCCTACGTGTCGTGCAATCAAAATGCTGAAAAATCTTTACTTCTTAGGGATAGGCCCCTTTTTTCTCAATGACTTGCCCAAAGTAAACTGCCTGTTGCTCAGGATATGCATATAATCGTTACCATTGGAAAGAAAACACTTTGAAGTTTGTAGAAATGTTAAAATAATGTAGGAGAATATAACACAATAGATATGGTAGGAGAAAATCCCAAGAAAACCAACCAGAATTTAGCTCCAATTCCTATGGCTTCCACAGGGTGTCAGTAGTCTATGTTCAAGGTTTCAGGCTTGTAACTTCCAAAACTAATAAGAAATATCAGTTTTAGTACAGGGATACAGTCTTGGAAATGTGGGTTTGCGCGCGCTATGAAGACAGGACGCACCTGCTAAAATCGGTTTCCTATTGAACATACTTCTTTCCGTAAGAAATATTATAGTTTGATTACATTTGAGGGTATCTGAGGAGTAAATAGAAACGTATTTTGACTTGTTGAAACAAAGTTTAGGGGTATATTTTCGGATTCCTTTCACTGCATGTTGAACGAGTGGATTACTCACCAACTAAACTGACTTTTTGGGATATAAAGAAGTATTTTATCTAAAAAAAACAATGCTACAAGTTATAGCTGAGACCCTTTGGATGACAAATCATAGGAAAATTTTCAAAAAGTAAGTGAATATTTAATCGCTATTTGTGAATTTATGAAACCTGTGCCGGTGGAAAAATATTTTTATGTGGGGCGCCGTCTTCAAACAATCGCATGGCATGCTTTCGCTGTAATAGCTACTGTAAATCGAACAGTGCAGTTAGATTAACAGCCGATATAAGACACTTATATATACCTAAATGTTTAATATCCATAATTTTTATGATTATTTATTTACCCTCCAGAAAATAGCGGGACGCCTAGCCCTAATTAAGTAATATTGATTTCAATTTTGTGTTGGATGTAGTAGAAGGCCTAGTAGTGATGGGCATTTCCATTCTTCAGTCAGCCAAATAATTTGCTAGAGGCATCACTACAGACCTGGGTTCGATCCCATAGGAGAATCCCATAACGCAGCGCACAATTGGCCCTGTATCGTCTGGGTTAGGGTAGGGTTTGTCCGGTAGAGGCTTTACTTGGCTCATCGTGCTCAAGCAGCTCCTTGTGGCGGGCCGGGTGCCTGCAGGCTGACTTCGGTCGTCAGTTGAAGGGTGTTTCCTCTGAAACATTGGAGCGGCTGGCGGGCGGGTGTTAAGAAGCGCGGTTTGGGGGGTCATGTTTCGGAGGACACATGACTTGACCTTAGCCTCCTGAGCCCGTTGGGGAGTTGCAGCAATGAGACAAGATTGAAAAAGGGGGTAACAAAAAAATGCTAATGATAAAAACAAAGAAATGTATGTGTGCCTAATTAGAATAAATACACGGTGACTATTTGCATATATGAATACATTAACATAAAGGGGTAGAACAGGGCTGGAACCACCAAAAACCTTGCTGTGTCTAGGCCTACCTGCCTCATTAATTACTGTTGTTGTATATATCACTATAATCCGGTGCTCGTTTTCAGAACATGCTCTCATTTCAGCACATGTAATTAATTTCAACTGTATTAAATGATTACTTTTTTAAATTCCAGAAAAGAAATTACACTAATCAAAATAAAGTTATCTTCTCTTTCTTGTGATATAGGTGTCGAGACAATCTGTTAAATCCCCACAAAGCTTCAGAGTTCTATAGATGCAACGGAAATACAAAGTATTTTCGTGGTCGTAACGTTAACAGGAAAAAAAGACAGGTACAAGCAAGAGTATGAGAGAGTAACCAGAGTAAAATGAAAGCAATCAATCCAATAATTTTTAAGTTGATTTTGCACCTTTCAAACACAGGAAATAGATAGCTGAAAAATACAGATCCTCAGGTGGGCGGAGCATTCTCATTGCTACATTTCTATTAGACATCTAAATACAGGTAGGTTCCAACTCGTTTCTCATAAATCCAATAAAACAACGTGAGAGATATTCTTTATTGCAACTTGATGTTCAACATTTAGCCTTTTACTCACAGTTCCAGTTTTGGTTTGTGGAAGACATTAAATGTATTCCAAGCACAGGAGGCTGGTGAGTGGTGGAAGGCTCATAATAATGTCTGGAATGGAGTGTTATCAAACACATGGAAACCATGTGTTTGATACCATTTAATTCATTCCGTTCCAGCCATTACTATGACTCCGTCCTCCCCAATTGTGGTTCCACCAGTCACTTTTGATTCCAATGTGATAATGATGGCAAAGGTAAACAAACAAAAAAAAATTGAAACCTGTGTCTCTGCTTGGCATCTATCACAGTCTATCAGTATCTTTTTGCTGGTGCAATACAGGTAACTTACCAGGTATCACAATAAACAAATATAAGGTTTTTTAAATGTATT
Organism: Brachymystax lenok tsinlingensis; assembly: GCA_030435695.1. Taxonomy (NCBI): domain Eukaryota; kingdom Metazoa; phylum Chordata; class Actinopteri; order Salmoniformes; family Salmonidae; genus Brachymystax; species Brachymystax lenok. The sequence goes on along the minus strand of CM059783.1, from coordinate 14,772,713 downwards.
TTACTTACATTCCATACACAATTTCAGCACATTTTATTTTCTATCAAAGCGGCTATAACAAAATTTACTTAAAAGATTTCTCTGCTGTCGGAATGCTCAGAAAACGTGTACAAAGAAATGCATGTCATTTTCACCTTGAATATTGAAAACCACAGGGGGGTGATGTGTTCAGACTTGATCATGTGCATCTGTCTACGTGCTTTACAACTCATATTGTGCTTTACAACTCATATCACCTCTGGTCGGCTAGGAGTCTACTTCAGACAGACGGTGCTCACAAGCAGCTTGGAACTCTGGCAGTAACAGGTGAGACAGACAGCATCTTTTGACCTGTTGCCTTATAGGATAGGCCTACACAGATTAAGGATTTACTATACAGAATAAGAATTGATACCGAATGGAATTTGAAAAACAAAATGAAGTTTGGATTGATTCAGATGACGAAGAAGAGGAAACAGGTGAGTTTCTCTCTATTTCTTGCTCTGGATCAGTGTTGTCTATGGTTTATGATAAAGGTAGATCTTTCCTCCTATCCTAGCTAGGTTATTCCCCTCAGGAGTTTAAAGGAAATTCCAAATAGAGAATTTAATATTTTCTTTACTATCATGTTTATTTATTTATGGGATTTTCATTTCCCTTGCTTCCTGGATTGAAATACTGTATGAGGACCTTAATTCTCAAAAGGAGTTAAGAGCAACCCTGTTATCCACTATAAGAAGTATAAGGCCCTCATCCTGACACTCACATGTTTCTCTCTCCCAGGTGATTCCTCTGATCGGCTTCATGGCATTGTCTGTTGCTGGAGCCACCTTTGCCTCCCTCTACTTCCTTTTTACAAAGAGTGATGTCATGTGAGATTTTATGTATTTTATGTTTAGGGCTGGTTTCCTGGACCCCAAAAGCTTAGTTTCCGTTGCAGATTCTCAATTCTTAGTTAAGGAGAAGGTTTAATCTGGGTTTGGGAAACCGTCATATTCTTCTATTTGCTATTTAATGTGGATTATATTTGTTTGTCTTGCTATTTGTTTTGTTTCTAGTAATGTGAACTAAGTACTAACCTGACACTTTAAAATACTTTTATCTAAAGTTAATTTGCTTATCAGTCTCTGACAGGCCTGCCCGTTTTTTACTTTCTCATTTGATAAAAGACAAACCCTGGCATAGTAGGCAGGGATATATTCTGTTTTAATAATTTGTCTTCAACTTTCTTTCAGTTTAAATAAAAGTAGAAACCCTGAACCCTGGGAGAGAGTGGATCCATCTAAACCACAGAAGGTGATTTATAACATTATAAGCACTATTTCTGTCCTCTCTATGTTGGCATGGCCATTTGTGTCAGTGGTTCCTCCTCTATTCTGCTTAGTCACACAAACAGAGCAGCGTTGCCAAGTATAACTATAACTCACTCATCGTGGGCAGGAAGTATCCCATTTTAACTGTCATCTAAACGTCATTTAAACTGTAATCTAAACGTCTGTATTCATGGGTGATTCTCTGCATGGGCACCTATTGGTAAAGGAGGCAGGCACCAGTAGTGTTACATGATGGGAGATTGATTGACTGTGGATGTAGTGAGAAGCTAGCAGTGTTGGGGAAGCTACTCTGAAAATAAAGTTTACCAAGCTACCAATTACTTCACACTGAAAGAAGTTAAGCTACTCTAAAGCTACCCCTGTGAAAAATATAGTTTACTTAACTAAAGTTACGTTGAAAAAGTAGTTCACTACATCGTAACTACTTTGTGAAAAATTATCATATGTAATTCTGAAAATTATAGGTAGGTAATTTAGCTTATTAAACACAAAAATTATGTTTCAAGTGAGAATGAAATAGGTCTTATTCCGAAAAGGAAAGGAAATGATTGCCTACTTCACCATATTCTATTTTCTTAATGCAAAATAAGTAGTGTGTAGGTCCAGTAGGTAGCTACACCACTATATGGCAAAGACAATTGTGTAGTTCCAGTAGGTAGCTTCACCGCTACATGGTAAGGAAGTAGTGTGTAGTTCCAGTAGTCAGCTACACCACTACATGGTAAAAATAAGTCATGTGTAGTTCCAGTAGTTAGTTTCACCGCTACATGATGACCAATTGTAAATGGAATTGACCCCAACCCTGGTGAGTATTTGCAGTAACATGTGATCAGTAGTGGTGGTTGTTGTTGTAAGTGTTGTTGTTGTGTAAGTGACTGTGTTGTTCCTATTCTAAAGCTGGTCACTATCAACCAGAAGTGGAGGCCGATTAAAGAACTGGAACAGGTGAAGAGCATGACAAAGTGATCTCGCACGTGTGAGATCACTCTCTCTCTCTCTCTCTCTCTCTCTCTCTCTCTCTCCCTCTCTCTCCACTCTCTCTCTCCACCCTCTCCCTTTACCCTCCCCCTCCATCCTGAATGGGAGCCCACCAAGCTGCCTGCCTCCCCTTCCCTGCACTACTATCAGTCTAGCGGAATCAATTCTACACAGACTAGCTTCTCTGATCCTGAAGTACATCTGTACTGCACTATAGCTGACTATAAGTGTGACCAAAGCTATTTGTTTGTGAAACATAATGTGTGTGAGTGTGAAATAAGTTATTGCAATTGAAAATGGGCACGGCTCATGTTATTAATGATTAATGAGAAGTGTGTGCCTGTGTGATCCAATTTAAAGCAATGGCTGTAGAATGACAATGCCACCATCAGAAAAATTGCTTTAAAAAAAAGGTGTTCTTTCCTTTATTGTACTATAGAAGTAATAATGATAGTTCCTTCAGAAAGTATTCACACCCCTTGACTTATACAACATTTTGTTGTGTTACAGCCTGAATTCAAAATGTAAATGAATAACTTCACCCAAACGGATATTCAATGTCTGCTTTTTTCATTTTTACCCATCTACCAATAGGTGCCCTTATTTGCGAGGCATTGGAAAACCTCCCTGGTCTTTGTGGATGTATCTGTTTTTGAAATTCAGTGCTTGGGACCTTACAGATAATTGTATGTGTGGGGTACAGAAAATCATGTTAAACACTATTAGTGCACATAGAGGGAGTCCATGCATCTTACTATGTGAAATGTTAAGCAAATTTCAGCTTGTCATGTTTTATTAATTTGTAAAAATGTCATACAACAAAATTCCACTTTAAAATGATGGGGTATTGTGTGTAGGCCAGTGACATTTTAATCAATTTTAACAACACAACAAAATGTGGAAAAAGTCAAGGGGTGTGAATACTTTCTGAAGGCACTGTATTACTTTGTCAATATAAGGAAAACAACCATGACCACTGATCTGACCTATGACCCCTAAAATGCCAATACTGCGCTCTGCCTTTGTAAGACCTTCAACAACTAAACTCAACTGAGTTTATTTTCAGCAAACTTAACATGTGTAAATATTAGTATGAACATAACAAGATTCAACAACTGAGACATAAACTGAACAAGTTCCACAGACATGTGACTAACAGAAATTGAATAATGTGTCCCTGAACAAAGGAGGGGTCAAAATCAAGAGTAACAGTCATTATCTGGTGTGGCCACCAGACCCCACTCTTCCACCAAGGCACCTGCAAGTTCCCATACATTTCTGGGGGGAATGGCCTTAGCCCTCACCCTCCGATCCAACAGGTCCCAGACGTGCTCAATGGGATTGAGATCCGTGCTCTTGCTGGCCATGGCAGAACACGGACATTCCTGTCTTTCAGGAAATCACGCACAGAACGAGCGGTTTGGCTGGTGGCATTGTCATGCTGGAGGGTCATGTCAGGATGAGCCTGCAGGAAGGGTACCACATGAGGGAGGAGGATGTCTTCCCTGTAACGCACAGCGTTGAGATTGCCTGCAATGACAACAAGCTCAGTCCGATGATGCTGTGACACACCACCCCAGACCATGACGGACCCTCCACCTCCAAATCGATCCCGTACAGGCCTCGGTGTAACGCTCATTCCTTCGACGATAAACGCGAATCCGACCATCACCCATGGTGAGACAAAACCACGACTCGTCAGTAAAGAGCACTTTTTGCCAATCTTGTCTGGTCCAGCGACGGTGGGTTTGTGCCCATAGGTAACGTTTTTGCAGGTGATGTCTGGTGAGGACCTGCCTTACAACAGGCCTACAAGCCCTCAGTCCAGCCTCTCTCAGCTTATTGCGGACAGTCTGAGCACTGATGGAGGGATTGTGCGTTCCTGGTGTAATTCGGGCAGTTGTTGTTGCCATCCTGTACCTGTCCCGCAGATGTGATGTTTGGATGTACCCGGCAGGTGTTGTTACACATGGTCTGCCACTGCGAGGACGATCAGCTGTCCGTCCTGTCTCCCTGTAGCGCTGTCTTAGGCGTCTCACAGTACGGGCATTGTAATTTGTTGCCCTGGCCACATCTGCAGTCCTCATGCCTCCTTGCAGCATGCCTAAGGCACGCTCACACAGATGAGCAGGGACCCTTGGTGTTTTTCAGAGTCAGCAGAAAGGCCTCTTTAGTGTCCTAAGTTTTCATAACTGTAACCTTAGTTGCCTACCGTCTGTAAGCTGTTAGTGTCTTAACGACCGTTCCACAGGTGCATGTTCATTAATTGTTTATGGTTCATTGAACAAGCATGGGAAACAGTGTTTAAACCCTTTACAATGAAGATCTGTGAAGTTATTTGGATTTTTACGAATTATCTTTGAAAGACAGGGTCTTGAAAAAGGGCCGTTTCTTTTTTTGCTGAGTTTATATGGGTAATGCAAAAGCAAAGTGCACTATCTAAAATCTAAATGTGTTTATCCAACTTTCTTGGCTTTCTCATGGTGTGTGTGTAAGGGCGTCATGATCGGGATAGCCTGAACTCAGGGCCCGATAGAATATCAAGGCAAATCACAGTAACTATAGTGAAAACACGGTGGAACAAAGCCAAAGTGCACTTAGTAACTTAATTTACTGCTATTTGCCTTGGTTTTTACTTGGATTTTGTAATTACAGCAAACTTGACCCAAAATAAACCGATACTACAAAGCCTGATTTCAGTCTTGACTCAATTTTAACCAAATGTGTAGTTACTGCTGTTTTCAATGTTTAGATAAAGCCTTGAATAAAAGAAAAAGGGATACCTAGCATTAAATTGTAAAAATATTTAGCTTCTATATGTGGTAAATGGCACGTGTGTATTTAGATTGTGTATAGGCTTGTCTCCCATATGAATCTTCTCTTTGTGCCAGAGTGGGTTCAAATGCCTTCTGGTTCTTTTTTTCTGTATTTATGTATCTGTATATGTTATGTATGTATGTATGTACAGTACCAGGCAAAAGTTTGGGCACATCTACTCATTCAAGGGTTTTTCTTTATTCTTCTATTTTCTACATTGTAAAATAATAGTGAAGACATCAACACTATGGAATCATGTAGTAATCAAAAAAGTGTTAAACAAATCAAGATATGTTTTATATTTTAGATTCTTCAAAGTAGCAACCCTTTGCCCTGATGACAGATTTGCACACTCTTGGCATTCTCTCAGCCAGCTTCACCTGTAATGCTTTTCTGACAGTCTTGAAGGAGTTCCCACATATGCTGAGCACTTGGCTGCTTTTCCTTCACTCTGCGGTCCAACTGAATTGGGTTGAGGTCGGGTGATTGTGGGTAAAAAAAGTGGACTTTTATTGTCCCCAGCACAAGGTGCACCTGTGTAATGATCATGCTGTTTAATCAGTTTCTTGATATGCCACACCTGTCAGGTGGATGGATTATCTTGGCAAAGGAGAAATGCTCACAAACAGGAATGTAAACAAATTTGTGCACAAAGTTTGAGATAAATAAGCTTTTTGTGCATATAGAACATTTCTGGGATTTTTGATTTCAGCTCATGAAACATGGGACCAACACTTTACATGTTGCGTTTATATTTTTGTTTAGTGTAGTTTAAAACAATGTATTTGCTTGGTGTCTGTCAATGACTGACTGCACCATATTCATTTGCTGGTCCATTACAGGTAACCACCAGGTGTCACAATAAACAAAATAGAAGGGTTTTATAAACATATTCCATACACAATTTAAACAAATGTTATTTTCTATCAAAATGGTTCTAACAATTATATTTACTTGAAAGAGTTCTCTGCTTTCGAGATGCTCAGAAAACATGCATCATAAATGCACTTGGCATTTTCACCTTGAACATTTGAAGCCACAGTGGGGCGATGCGCTCACACTCACAGAGGAAAGTTGATCAACCGCCGCCTCAATTGAAACACTGTGAAGGATTTCGATAGCGAATATGTCTACATGCTTTACAACTCGTATCACCTCTGGTCGGATAGTAGCCTACTTCAATAGATCATCAGGATGCTCTGCTCACAAGGACCTTGGGACTCTGGCGGCAGCAGGTGAGACGGCCAGCATCTACTGTATAGACCTGTTGCCTTATAGGATGGACCTACACAGATTAAAGATTTGCTAGACAGAATAAAACTTTTTACCAAATTAATATTCGACTCAATTATTTAAAACAATCCTACGTGTTTTCTTTTAAATACCTGAAAGGAATTTGGAAATAAAAATGAAGTGGATTTATTCAGATGTTGAGGAAGAGGAAAGAGGTGAGTTTCTCTCTATTTCTTGTTTTGGATCAGTGTTTCTATGGTTTCTGATGAAGGTTATTTGTTCTTCCTATCCTAGAAAGGTTATTACCTTCAAGAGTTTAAATAAACCCCAATTCTCAAATAGAGTTAAGACCAACCATGCTATCCACATATAAGGGTATAAGGTCCTTATCCTGACAGCTACATGTTTCTCTCTCCCAGCTGATTCCTCTGATCGGCTTCATGACATTGGCTGCTGTAAGAGTCACCTGTGCCTCCCTCTACTTCCTATTTACAAAGAATGATGTCATGTGAGATTTGATGTATTTTATCATGTATTTGCTGTAAATTTTTTGGGCTGATTTCCTGGATCCTAATAAACCTAGTAATGTATAAAATAATTTTTGTTGAGATTCTCAATTTAGTATTTTTAGTCCAGGGTAAGAGTTAATCTGGGTCTGGGGAATCCACATTTTTTCTTATTTGCATGCGCATTATATTTCCTTGTCTGAATATTTCATTGTGTTTCTAGTAATGGGTACGATTAGAAACTTGAAGTACTTACCTGGTATGATCTAACTTTAACTGTAGCCCCATGCTGATTTCCTTAAGTGAATTTGCTTATCAGTCTCTGACAGGCCTGCCTCTTTAACTTTATATTTGTATATATATATATCTGTTTTAATAATTTCTCAAACTTTCTTTCAGTTTAAATAAAAGTACAAACCCTGAACCCTCGGAGAGACTGGACCCATCTAAACCACAGAAAGTGATTGATAACAATATAAACACTTATTATGTCTGTCTATTTCTTACCTATCTATGTTGGTATTGACATTTCTTGCTTTTTTTGTATTGTGCTGTGTATGCTTTACATGCTTTACATTATAAACTCTCTTGATATGCCTAGTTATTTCTGATAGAAGACCACTCTAAGTTGATATTGATATTGGTATGGGTATTGAGACCACTCTGTGGGTAACGTTATGGGTATAGGTTGTGTGCCAATGCAGTGGTTCCTCCTCTATTCTGCTGAGTCACACAACAGAGCAACGTTGCCAAGTAGGACTACAACTTACCATAAAGGGCTGGGCTACCATCGGGGGGAGGAACGTCTAAAAGTAAAAGTAATTTCAACTGTTATCTAAACATCTGTATTCACAGTTGATTCTTTGCATGGGGACCTATTGATAAAGGAGGCAGCTGCAGTAGTGATGAGTTAATGCCCTGTGGGATTGATTGACTGTGGATGTAGTATGAAGCTAGCAGGGTTGGTGTCAATTCCATTTCAATTTTGTCAATTCAGGAAGTTGACTGAAACTGTAATTCTAGTCAAGCAATGAGGAAAACTGGAACTTGAACTTTACTTTGTCAATTGACTAAATCTAAATGGAATTGACCCCAACGCTGGCGAGTATTTGTAGTAACATTTGACCAGTAGTGTTATTGTTGTTGTTGTGTAAGTGGGTGTGGTTTTCTCCCAACCACAGCTGGTCACTATCAACCAAAAATGGAGGCCCATTGAAAAGCTGCAGCTGGTGAAGAGTATGACCAAGTGATCTCTCTATCTCTCTCTTTCTCTCCATTCTCTCCCCTTCCTCCCCCCCTCCATCCTGAATGAGAGCTGCCTCCCTGCCCATCCCTGCACCCCCTCCCAGTCTAGCAGAATCCTTTCTGCGCAGACTAGATTCTCTGATACTTAGTGTGCGGAAACGCTTCTGCTATACTGGTGGGGTATCAATGTGCTCAATACTGTCCCCAGGACTGAGGATGTCCACAGCTGTAGTGTTACTTACATCACCAGGCTGTAAAGAGTTAAAGATTTTGTCTGCACTGTAAACCAGCTGTCTGTCCCAGTGATGTAACTGCACTATATCTGACTAGAAATGTGTCCAAAGCTGTTTGTTTGTGAAACAAACTGTATGTGTGTGTGAAATAAGAATTATTGCAATAAAAAATTACCATTGCTCTTGTTATTAATGAGGAGTGTCTACATGGAGTTAAGTACGTCCATTCTGGTGGTTGTTTTCAAAAGCTTGTGTCCCCAACTATCATCAAGGTAACTTTATCACAGCTCTGTCTGGCTTGTCTCTGTCCCCAGAAGTGTGTCTGATGGAGACATTAACCTGTGTAACGGAAGCTGTGGTGCCAAACTGTCCATAAGGTGACATCATAGTTCTGTCTGGCTTCTGTCTGTGTCCCAGAATGTCAGTCTAGAATTAGTACTCAGAAAACATTATCGGCCATGCATGTCTTGACTGATGGAACAGTCCTAATGCACCAGACTGGGCTGAGTGGAGCCAATCCCTCTCTTAACATGATTACTGATTACACTGAGGCAGAGGGAGAGCAGGATGGCGATAGAGTTACCCTCAGGACACTGTGTGTGTGTGTTGTGTCCACGTGCATGCACCTTTGTGTTGCTCTCCTTGTGTTTGGCATTCAGAGACAGTCCTCCTACTGATTGGTGGAGCAATAACACCTACATGTCCCTCTCATAAAGCGTTATTATTATGTCACCACTTACTACAAGTATACACTGAGTGTACAAAACATTAGGAACACCTGCTCTTTCCATGACATAGACTGACCAGGGGAATCCAGGTGAATGATCCCTTATTGACTAACTGTTAAATCCACTTCAATCAGTGTAGATGGAGGAGACAGGTTAAAGAAGGATTTTTATGCCTTGAGACAATTGAGACATGGATTGTGTATGTGTGCCATTTAGAGGGTGAATTGGCAAGACAAAATATTTAAGTGCCAGGTTATGGTAGTAGGTGCCAGGCGCACCGGTTTGGGTGTGTCAAGAACTGCAACGCTGTTGGGTTTTTCATGCTCAACAGTTTCCCGTGTGTATCAAGAATGGTCCACCACCTAAAGGACTTCCAGCCAACGGCACGCCAGTAGTCATTGATGAAAGAGGACAAAGGAGGCTGTGACACAAATTGTGCAGAGCAACAGACGGGCTACAGTTAGTCAACTGACAGTCCAGTACAACATTTGTGCCCAAGGACCTATACAATAATGCACAACTCATTATACATGAGTGGGAAGCATTGGAGTCAACATGGGCCAGTATCCCTGTGGAATGCTTTCGACACCTTGTAGAGTTCATGCCCCGACAAATTGATGCTGTTCCGGAGGCAAAAAGAGGTGCAACTCAATATTAGGAATGTGTTCCTAATGTTTTGTACACTCAGTGTATGTGTGGGGTACAGGGATGAGGTAGTCATTCAAAAAAATCATGTTAAACACTATTATTGCACACTGAGTGAGTCCATGCAACTTATTATGTGACTTGTTAAACACATTTTTACTTCTGAACGTATTTAGGCTTGCCATAACAAAGAGGTTGAATACTTATTGACTCAAGACATTGAAGCTTTTCATTTTTTATTAAATTGTAAACATTTCAAAAAACATAATTCCACTTTGACATTATGGGGTATTGTGTGTAGGCCTGTGACACAAAATCTCAATTTAATCCATTTAAATTAAGGCTGTAACACAACAAAATGTGGAAAAACTCAAGGTTCTGAATGCTTTCTGAAGGCACTGTAGCTGCCATTACCACAGATGAGCATGTGTCATTTAACCACTGGGTGAGTCTGGACCGGTAGACTCCCTGTGAGGCAAAGTCTGAACTCTTCTTACCTCGCTACCCTTACATCAACAGATATTGCTCTATAACCATATCAATTTGAGATCTCAAGTAAAAAAAGACTGTCTATACTACCACAGAGGCTAAATAGTCCATCCTCCTCTCCTTGAGGTAATCAATGATGTGATATGACTGGATGGGTGAAAGCTATACAACAGAACCCTTGCTTACACCCATTCGATTGTGTGAGATCTGCACTTACCTAGAGGAAAGAGGAAAGAAGGAAAGGTGCACATGTAAAGGGTTTGAATAGGGTCTGTGTGTGTACGTGACAACAGTCTCACATACACACATCCTGCCACTCACACCCCTGTCTTGTGGTTAGGAGGTCTAGCTCATTGTGACTTAGGCGTCCACTCCACTCCATAACCAGAACACTGACTGTGTTTCCTCTTGGTTATTGGGATAGGCAGGGTTTGTATCAGTTCTAAACTGATCACCCAGGCCAAGAGCAGAATGGAGTACTAAAGTTCTAAACCGGGCTAGTCACAGTGTGGTGGTTATTATAGAAGGAAAACAGGCTAGTCAAGTGTAGTGGTTATCAGCATGTGTTTGCTTCACTTCTTCCGGACTGTGACACCTAGGCTCAAGTCTGGAGGGAACACACCATACTGCTGACAACTACGCCATCTAGTGGTGTTAGTGTAATACAATAGCACAAACAGGATCTCACCTCTCTAGTCTTCCATAGAAGCAGAAGAGACCACAAACAGCACTCTTGTCCAATATTATATCAGCCAATGTCAAAACCCGGATGTATGACCTCTGTCATTGCCATATTATAACTAAACATGTTAATCTGACTCACGTCCCTCTGCCTCTTTCCACTGGGCACACACTGGTTGAATCAACGTCGTTTCCACGTCATTTCAATAAAATGGAATTGATGTTGATGGAAATCTGTGCCCAGTGGGGTCCTTGTATCTAATAACAAATCACCTTTTTAGGTGAGTTTTCAAAATACTATATCTATTATTTCAGAATGTACTAACAGGTTCTTCATTCACATGTTTCCAGTCAACATATCTTCCAGTCGAGACTGTGACTGACAGTTATGCTGCATTGTTTAGTAAAAGAAAGCGTGAGTGACAGACACAAAGACAGATCTCACTCTCTCTGTCTAAGTCTAGTGATAATTTAACTCAAGATTGATAACCAAGGATCATTCACACACAAACTAACAGCTGATCATGTGATCAATGACCGGCCAGTACTGCATCCTGAGGTTATGAAGGGAACGGAGGAGCCTGGTGGGAGGAGCTATAGGAGGACGGACTCATTTTAATGGTTGGAATGGAATAAATGGAACTGAGTCAAACATGTGACTTCCATATACTGTACAGTTCCATTTATTCCACTCCAGCCATTACAATGAGCCTGTCCTCCTGTAGCTCCTCCCACCAATCTCCTCTGGAAGGGAATAGCTGTCTCTGTTCTAATGTCCATACCAGTGTACCACTTAGAATGCATGCCCAATACATAGGCTGCATCCACATTTTTTAGGCTAGGCGGTGGACTCTGCAGTTTGCGCAAGTGTGTGTAGCCCTGTTCCTGTGAGTCAGGACCTGCTCGATGCAGCTGGTCAGGCTGTAGGTATGGAGCAACAAGTGTCGGGCCTTGGCCTGCACTGGCACTAGAGGGCACAAGAATAACAATACACACAGAGAGAGCGTTAGGACATTGTCTGCTTCTCAATTAATCTTTCCTCGATTCCTCGCATCTTCTCTCCTCTCTTGATGCCTCCTTGGCCTTTTCTCAATTGGATTTCCCAGATTCCTCACTTCCACTCCCTCCTTCCTCTCCTTGCTACCTTTTGAAGAAGTTCAAAGGTAATCGAGGAGAGGAGGCGAGGAGAGGAAACATGGAAACAAATTTGCTTGCATAAAATTAGACTCACCTTCTCCACTAGCGCAAATTATATTTACATAATTGCATGCGTGCTTTTCTCTTCCGAGAAAACAAGATACAATAAACATTTATTTGACATATACACTGAGTGTACAAAACATTATGAACATGTTCTGCTATTTCCATGAAAGACTGACCAGGTGAATCCAGGTGAAAGCTATGATCCCTTATTGATGTCACCTGTTAAATCCACTTCAGTCGGAGTAGATGAAGGGGAGAATACAGGTTAAATAAGGATTTTTAAGCCTTGAGAAAACGAAGACAGTGATTGGGTGTGTGCCATTCAGAGGGTGAATAGGCAAGACAAAATATTTAAGTGCCTTTGAATGGGTATGGTTGTAGGTGCCAGGCGCACTGGTTGAGTGTGTCAAGAACTACATCGTTGCTGGGTTTTTCATGCTCAAAAGTTTCCTGTGTGTACCAAGAATGGTCCACCACCCAAAAGCCATCCAGCCAACTTGACACAACTGTGGGAAGCATTGGAGTCAACATGGGCCAGCATCCTTGTGAAACGCCTTCGACACCTTGTAGAGTACATGCCCCGAAGATTTTATGTTTTGCACACACAGTGTATAATGGTCATCGAATTAGTATTAATGCGTTATAATTGACACAAAACTTAGCCCTAAAAAAAGTAGTGCATGAGAGCGCTTTCGAGAACACCAAACGTGAGACATTCAAGATGGTGACAAACTAAACAGTATTTTATAGACAAACTGAGCAAGGTAATGATTGTGTCTTTAGCATGAATGTAAAAAAGCACTATTGCTAACACATACAAATGCGAGCTCTCGTCTGAACATGAACTAATAGAGATTCAGAAATACTAATGGACCTATTCCACTCTAAGATCACTCTGCTGAATGACAATACAAGAGGCACGAATGTCAATCAATCAAATGTATTTATAAAGCCCTTCTTACATCAGCTTATGTCACAGAGTGCTGTACAGAAACCCAGCCTAAAACGCCAAACAGCAAGCAATGCAGGTGTAGAAGCACGGTGGCTAGGAAAAACTCCCTAGAAAGGACAGTGTCATACTGTAGTACCTGGTGGTAGGCTATGTGCAAAAGTGTGTTCATAACCTATGGCACACAGTATTTACTTGCTACAGATAGCCTTTGAGATCTGTTTAGTGGGAATCTGTCATGCTACAGATAGCCTTGGAGATCTGTTTCGTGGGAATCATGCACCATGGCCTATTTATGCATCTACTCACTGGCATACCCCCACCCACTGCTGCCAGAGAGAGAGAGTGAGGAAGGAAGCCTCTGAGTCAGCACTCTGCACAGCCTTAGTGGAACATGCCCTCAGATTGCAGACACAGCAACCCAGATAGAAAGGCAACGATGAGTCCACCTCTCTGTCTCTCCTTAGGTAGCACACAGGTTCCTGCTTGATGTGTGTGGGCTACTCCATCCTAACGGATGGCTTTCACACGTGTTGTGTTGATGTGGCTAAAAAGATTCAGATTCAATTCAAACACAATAACTACAACAAAGTTTATTGTCAAAGTTTCCAACACAACAACTTGTACTACACATGTTCTGCAACTTGACATGGTCACATGTCTTTTGTGCTGTTTGGCTGAGCCAACCATAGAAGCTGTGACTGCTTAGTTTTCCAGCTTCAAGGATGACGGCTTCTGGGCTTCTTTCTGTATCTAGACTATACTCTTTGGCTGCAAGGAGGCACTGTAGGCTACTTGGTGAGTGAAATGAAGAGACGTGCAGCTAGTGAGGCCTAACACAACTCAAGCAAACAAAAGACACTGCTGTTTATCATACAGCTGCTTGGTGTGAGGCAACTGACATTGATTGTTTCTCACCTTGACACACACACACATACACACACATTTAGTGTCAGGTTGCCTTTTACTGAAGTTGTACCCTGGGAAGAGGCAGGTTGCCAGATAAAAGTGACTGACTGATGTCCCTTTTTGACATAAGATGAACCCATAGTCTTGTTTCATTCATATCAAATGACTATGATAACGTTGTAGCTCATCAGAAAATATGTATTGTGTTTCACAGAAATTAGAGGTAAACTTCTCCCATTCTTTATGGGTCCGATGTTGCGACAGTGCAGCTTCTAGTGACCCCAAAAAGTATCTTCAAAATGTACTTTGAAGAGAGATAACTGTTTCGTGGTGAATAATAACATTGAATGTAATTGTGTGAAATACACTCTTAGAAAAAAGGGTTCCAAAAGGGTTCTTCGGCTGTCCCCAGAGGATAACCCTTTTCGGTTCCAGGAAGAACCATTTTTGGTTCCAGGCAGAACTCTTTTGGGTTCCATGTAGAATCCTCTGTGAAAAAGGGTTCTACATGGAACTCAAAAGGGTTTTACCTGGAACCAAAAATGGTTTTTCAAAGGGTTCTTCTATGGGGACAGCTGAAGAACCCTTTTAGGTTCTAGATAACACCTTTTTTTCTAAGAGCGTAGACACTGATATGTGAAGTACTGATTGAATTCAGCATAAGAGAAGCAAAGCATATGGCAGCAAAATCTGCCAAACATTAAAGGATGGTTTTCTAGCCAAAGATTTAGCCTACTAGTCCTGAATTTAAAAAGTACTTTACTCAGAGATTCTCCATTAAGCACGCTTTAAGTCCAGGACTAGGCTTAATCTGGGTCAGGGAAACCATCCCTCAACCCTTAAAGGCCCAACACAGCAGGATATGTTACCTGAAAACTAGCTGTTATTGGCAGAGAGGTTTGGAACTTTCTTTGTTATTGGTCTACTAACTTATACCACCTGGAGGAAAGCCCAAACTCCACCCATGCAAAGCTGATGAAATCTCAGGCAGCCTTTTCAAAGGGCATTATCGTAATTTTCACAATTTCACAGTATTATTTCAACCTCATAGTGTGGAAAAAGCATGTAAACACAGGATAATCAGGTTTTTGACTGCACTGGCCCTTTAAAACAGCCCAGCTCTAACTTTTATATTTTTTTCCCTTTTACATTGAAAGATGTGAAGGTAAAGCGAGGGATACGTCCAGAAGTTCCCTGCAAAGGCGAAACCCTAATTTCAAGTCCCCAGGTCCTTCATCTTATGTTTGTGAATGTAGAACACGGCATTGAGGATATCGGCCTTTGAGTAATGACCTGACGGATCTGGGCTATTTCCCCTGGGCCAGAGGGCCTTCCTCCACAGTGCTGTGCTTTGCTGAGGAGCTTTTCCATCAAAAGTTGATAAACACGCACACAAAAAAAATATGAAACATGCTTCACATTTTTCCAGTATTTTCCTGTTTTAAGATGTTGCAATGCAAACTGTGTCCTATAAATTCGATTTTTTCATGCCCATGCTGAAAATCAATTTTAGATACCTCCATGTTCATTTTAGACATTGATTTAGCTGAGATTCCACTTCACAGCATCTGAGCAAGCATATAATGTATAGTGCACAAACTTTTCATCCCCTGCACCGAAAAGTTTTAGCCTAGTTTTTAAAGGACTCTTTAAGTGCCAGTGACCAACAATTTTTTTTAACAAACTTGCAGGAGTCAACATCGTGTTTTTAAGCTGTACAGGGTGGCAGAAGCTGCTATATCATATCAAACTGTCATTCTGTACTACATGAAACTGAATGGTGAAGCAAAAATATGGAATCACCATTTGTCTTCTTGACCCAAAAGACCCTTGACCTTAGCCTAGATGCCACAAGTAGATTTGCTGATGAACCTCTTACTGCAAATTATATTCACATGGACATTTTAGGATATGGCCCCATGATTTTAATGGATTGGTTGTGGATCATATCAAACTTACAAGCATTTCACTACACCCGCAATAACATCTGCTAAACACGTGTATGTGACCAATACAATTTGATTTGATTTGATCATGACAGGTGTGTTGTAGACATCCTGTTGGACACCAAAGATCAGTTCCTGGTGATCCAGGATTATACCATTTTCATCACACCACTCCACAGCTCGATAAACACTGGTATTCCTCATTGGTAGAATCATCTGAGAATTTGATTGCATAAGTGTTTTGGAACAGTTGCATAATAAACAGCTCCATCCAATGTGAAATCCTGACTAAAATATTGAGACTCAAGGTCATAGCACAATCTGACAGTGCTGAAAGATGCTGTGGACCAGCTCTGCACCTAGGTGTTTATCTGTGTTAATGATCAAATCTGTACTCACTGTACCATGCAAACCATCCACAATTTAGAGTTTATGTGTAATGCATTCATCTACTTATATTTGACTGCTGATTTATTCATACATTTTTATGTAGACATTTTGTGCAGGATAATCCCCTTTGAGAGAGTCCGTAATTGCATGTAGCCACAGATCTACAACAATATTTATTTGGTGGGTGCTTATAATTACTTGTCCTATTTTTTGTGCATATCCCAACTCCCCCTTGAGACACCCTCAGACTCAGAGTGGTATCACGGCTTACCCTATCCCTACCCTATCATTTCGGGTTGAAATCTTAAACACTGGCATTAGATCAAGTGAAATTAAATAGGCTACTTCATCATGGCGACATATTGTTCTATAATACCATTATACACACAATGTGCTATATACTACATAATTTGTTGTTTGACGTCAGTCAAATGTAGGCTACTTTTCAATAAAAGGTTGTGTGCTTAATCAGAAAATGCCTCTTAAGGTTCAAATATATTTAATGGGCTTAGGCTACAGCAATAGGCTTACACTCATGGTTAACTTGTAAAGATGCGTATTTTGTAAGTCTCTAGCTGTAGGAACACGTCCATCTATTGATCTGCAGCCTATGAACAGTCAGGAGAGTGTGGCAGGGTGCCACCTGGACGACGTGCATGAAAACCACGCCTGTCCCAAACTCTTCGCCCACTGCTAAATCCATCGACCTTATTCACCAAGCTTTTTGGAAGGACGAAGTCAGGGTGGACGATAACAGAATGGCAAGCTAAATTATCCATAAAAAAAACGTTATACATCCTGAGTAGTTGTAGGCTAGGTTCTGTATTTATTTATAGTCATTAAAATATTAGTTACACATGTGCTCGAGACATGTAGGCTGGCTAACATATCCCAGGAATTGAACTTGCTGGTGATGATGCTCGTGGATCATGACTGTTCTGGGACTGATGTTCGGTTGGTTCGTCAGCTCAACAAGGGTATGAGGATTCAACCAGGGATATGCAGCGGAGGGACGGAGCAGCAACGGGGATGTAAAACTGGAGACGTCAATGAAAATATTGTTTGTCTGCAATCTCAGGATGAAACGGGACGGGTGTGTCCTGGAAGCCCAGCACTGGCGACAGACACGCGGCTATCCTCCTGTTCCACAGCAGGTAAAGTCCAAAGAAATCATTGTATATTTTTTCTGTAAGGTTTTCAAAGTAGGTGACAAGAGATTAACGAAAACAAACGAATAACCCCTTTACACAGGAGCGTATATATGAGTCTGTAGATAATTGTTGGTGCATGGGTGGTGATACAATGTAGCAGAATGTATAGTGCGCTACAATTTACACTTAACATCCCACACTAACTTTAAATTAATAATTTATGAGCAGCCATAAGCAAGCACATAGATGCTTAATATAAATCATGTATAGTCCTGATGAAGCCTAAATGTGATTGTTTTTCTATAGGCCAACTCTTGAGTTATTAAACATTAACATTTTAATTTCCCTTGATGACCCAGATTTAATTGGTTAGCTCAGCAGCCATAGGTTTCAGGGTATTTTCTTTTATTTGACTGGGTGACCCTCATAATCCTAGCCAGCAAAACTGCTCACATTCACCCATTATGGAGAGTCATTTACATGCTTGCACACCAGTATTCCAATATGACACCAAGTGTGTAAATACAAGATGTGAGTATTTTTAAACCTTTTGCATCATGTCATCTGAAGTAGGCCTAAGTAATTGTTTGTAAATGTTGGCACCCTTTCCCCTCAATATAATTAGTAACGTTTTAAAAATGTTAATGTCTTTTTGGCTAATGACTGACCATTGCATCTTTTGAGCAGTCTGACTCATCATAGGTCTTGTACTGGATGTGGAGACAGTATTGCAATTTAGGACCTATTTAGTGTGCCTTTACTTTAAATACACATTGGATATTTAAGCGAAAATGTTTTCAGTCCATTTTCAGAGTGGCGACAACAAACATCCCCCTGAATTAAAGGAAACATGTATCTCTGAGTACAGTATTGATTATATTGCAGCACTTGACCCATCCCAGACACAAAAGTCCATCCAAAAACAGACATTATTTATTTAGTAAGTTTCAGCAGCCTCTGGCAAGATTTAGCTCCTCCATAAAAGCTAATCGAACCAATTGGGGCGTTTTTGTCTTCTGTACTAAAACACAAAAATGTCCTCCAAGAAACTCCAAAGCAGTAAATCGACTACTGTGTGTAACCTGGATTTATCCCATGCAAGGGGTGAATAAGGTTGAGT
Organism: Brachymystax lenok tsinlingensis; assembly: GCA_030435695.1. Lineage (NCBI taxonomy): Eukaryota > Metazoa > Chordata > Actinopteri > Salmoniformes > Salmonidae > Brachymystax > Brachymystax lenok. Next base: position 14,754,177 of record CM059783.1, on the reverse strand, counting down.
GTGATGTGAGAGTGGCTCTGATCAAGGGGAACCAATGATGATGTTGTCTTTCCAGACCGTGAACCAAGCAGTGGCAGTTACAACGTCTCCACCGGAACGGGAACCTTTTACAGCTGCGTCAGTCAGATCACCATCGGTAATTGTACTTTACAGAATGTCTTACTCTATATCCAAAAGAGACCGCAAGGGGAGGCCATATTTGGTTTGTCGGAAAAAGTCACACTGAAACTTTCAGATATGTTTGGAAAATAGACCCTGTGTGAAAACGTTGACCACGTCAAGAAATCAGACTTTAAAAAAATAAGTCTATCCTTTATCAGGTAGAAGTAGACAAGATTCAATATCATGCATCTTTTACACCTGCACGTTAACAATTCCTCAGGTGCTGTATGTGGAGTTCTTGACAATTAAATTGATATAGAGGAGCCTAGATAAAAATCTAATGTTAATGGATGAGTTTCACAGATTGATCATTCTAAATGTAGCCCACATGCTTTACCTTGAGCCACCTCTAGTCTTCAGAAAATGACAAATCAATAGCCTTTCTCAATAAGCTGCCTTCAGAGGAGTCAATATACAACCCTGGATGAGCATGATTTAAAATCTTTCCCCATTGTTTGGCCAGGATTGGGTACTCTGCATCACTATGGGTCCCTTAAAGTGCTAATGGTCAATTAGTCTCCCCTAATTCAACCCTATTGGTTTGTTGTAGTCTTTACTCTAGTAAGTGCTGTTGTATATTGGAAATGAATAATCGTATTATAAACATGGACAATTCCTGGATTACAAGCAAATGGTGCTCTAAAGTGATGAGCTACATCTAATCAAATGTATTGAATTGATTTATTGATGCAGAATATTAGCCTGGTAAAACATACTGACTGCTGCACTCACCATTGTTTGAATTCACTTATTGACCAGGCCAGCTGATCACAGCCCATGATGAATCCAGATACAATTCAATTTTACTGAAACAAATTGACAAGACTTTCAGCACGCTTATAGGGAAGGACATTCAACAAGCACTTCCACAAATGACTGACGACTGGCTGAGAGAAATTGATAATAAAAATATTGTGGGAGATGTTTTGTCAGACTTCAGTGATGCGTTTGACATTATCGATCATAGTCTGCTGCCGGAAAAACATATGTGTTATGGCTTTATACCCCCTGCTATATTGTGGTTAAGGAGTTACCTGTCTAACAGAACACAGAGGGTGTTCTTTAATGGAAGCCTCTCCAACATAATCCCCAGGGCAGCTGTCTAGGCCCCTTACTTTTTCAATCTTTGCTAATGATATGCCACTGGCTTTGAGTAAAGCCAGTGTGTATGTATGCGGATGACTCAACACTATACACGTCAGCTACTACAGTGAGTGAAATCACTGCAACAGTTAACAAAGAGCTGTTAGTTTAAGAATGGGTGACAAGGAATAAGTTAGTCCTAAATATTTCAAAAACTAAAGCATTGTATTTGGGACAAATCATTCACTAAACCCTAAACCCTAAACCTCACCTAAATCTTGTACTAAATAATGTGGAAATTGAGCAAGTTGAGGTGACTTTTTAACAACACTATCAACAAGGCAGGTCCTACAGGCCCTAGTTTTATCGTACTTGTACTACTGTTCAGTCGTGTGGTCAGTTTCCACAAAGAGGGACCTCGGAAAATTATAATTGGCTCAGAACAGGGCCCTTAAATGTACACAGAGAGCTAACATTAATAATATCCATGACATGCTGAATGCACCTAGGTGTCTGTTTAAACTACTAGCACACAGCTCAGACACCCATGCATACCCCAAAAGACATGCCACCAGAGGTCTCTTCACAGTCCCCAAGTCAAAAACAGACTATGGGAGGTGCACAATACTACGTAGAGCCATGGCTAAATGGAACTCTTTTCCACATCAGGTACAGTGCATTCGGAAAGTATTCAGACCCCTTGACTTCTTCCACATTTTGTTAAGTTACAGCCTTATTCTGAAATGGATTAAATAGTTTTTCCCCATATCGATTTACACAAAATACCCCATAATGACAAAGCAAAAACTGTTTTTTAGATTTTTTCGGGACATTTATAAAAAAATAAATAAACTGATATCACATTTACATAAGTATTCAGACCCTTTACTCAGTACAGCCTTGACGTTTCTTGGGTATGACGCTACAAGCTTGGCACAACTGTATTTGGGGAGTTTCTCCCATTCTCTGCAGATCCTCAAGCTCTGTTAGGTTGGATGAGGAGCGTCACTACACAGCTATTTTAAGGTTTCTCCAGAGATATTCGATCGGGTTCAAATCTGGGCTGTGGCTGGGCCACTCAAGGACATTCAGAGGCTTGTCCCAAAACCACTCCCGCGTTGTCTTGGCTGTGTGCTTAGGGTCGTTGTCCTGTTGGAAGGTGAACCTTCACCCCAAAGGTCCTGAGGGCTCTGGAGCAGGTTTTCATCAAGGATCTCTCTGTACTTTGCTCCGTTCATTGTAGGGAAGGTGCCAGGGTTCCTCCAGACGTGTCGCTTGGCAGTCAGGCCAAAGAGTTCAATCTTGGTTTCATCAGACCAGAGAATCTTGTTTCTCATGGTCTGAGAGTACTTTAGGTGCCTTTTGGCAAACTCCAAGCGAGCTGTCACGTGCCTATTACTGAGGAGTGGCTTCCGTCTGGCCACTCTACCATAAAGGCCTGATTGGTGAAGTGCTGCAGAGATGGTTGTCCTTCTGAAAGGTTCTCCCATCTCTACAGAGGAACTCTGAAGCTCTGTCAGAGTGACCATCGGGTTCTTGGTCACCTACTTGGCCAAGGCCCTTCTCCCCCGATTGCTCAGTTTGGCCATGGGCCAGCTTTAGGAAGAGTCTTGGTGGTTCCAAACTTCTTCCGAACCATCAAACAGGCAAAGCGTAAATACAGGACTAAGATCGAATCATACTACGGACACTCGTCGGATGTAGCAGGGCCTGCAAACTATTACAGACTACAAAGGGAAGCACAGCCGAGAGCTGCCCAGTGACACGAGCCTACCAGACAAGCTAAATAACTTCTATGCCCGCTGTTATTTACTGCTGCTCTTTAATCATTTAATCTCTTTAATCACTTACTTTTTGGGGTATTTTCTTAAAACTGCATTGTTGGTTAAGGGCTTGTAATTAAGCATTTCACTGTAAGGTCTACACCTGTTGTATTCAGCACATGTGACAAATACAATTTGATTTATTTGATTTTCTTGGGGACCTTCAATGTTTTGGTACCCTTCCCAAGATCTGTGCCTCGACACAATCTTGTCTGGGAGCTCTACGGTCTGGGTATTTCTGTTATTTTTTAAATAATTTTTGTTATATACAGTGGGGAAAAAAAGTATTTAGTCAGCCACCAAATGTGCAAGTTCTCTCACTTAAAAAGATGAGAGAGGCCTGTAATTTTCATCATAGGTACACTTCAACTATGACAGACAAAATGAGGAAAAAAAATCCAGAAAATCACATTGTAGGATTTGTTATGAATTTATTTGCAAATTATGGTGGAAAATAAGTATTTGGTCAATAACAAAAGTTTATCTCAATACTTTGTTATATACCCTTTGTTGGCAATGACAGAGGTCAAATGTTTTCTGTAAGTCTTCACAAGGTTTTCACACACTGTTGCTGGTATTTTGGCCCATTCCTCCATGCAGATCTCCTCTAGAGCAGTGATGTTTTTGGGCTGTCGCTGGGCAACAGGGACTTTCAACTCCCTCCAAAGATTTTCTATGGGGTTGAGATCTGGAGACTGGCTAGGCCACTCCAGGACCTTGAAATGCTTCTACGGCCACTCCTTCGTTGCCCGGGCGGTGTGTTTGGGATCATTGTCATGCTGAAAGACCCAGCCACGTTTCATCTTCAATGCCCTTGCTGATGGAAGGAGGTTTTCACTCAAAATCTCACGATACATGGCCCCATTCATTCTTTCCTTTACACGGATCAGTCGTCCTGGTCCCTTTGCAGAAAAACAGCCCCAAAGCATGATGTTTCCACCCCATGCTTCACAGTAGGTATGGTGTTCTTTGGATGCAACTCAGCATTCTTTGTCCTCCAAACACGACGAGTTGAGTTTTTACCAAAAAGTTCTATTTTGGTTTCATCTGACATTCTCCCAATCCTCATCTGGATCATCCAAATGCTCTCTAGCAAACTTCAGACGGGCCTGAACATGTACTGGCTTAAGCAGGGGGACACGTCTGGCACTGCAGGATTTGAGTCCCTGGCTGCGTAGTGTGTTACTGATGGTAGGCTTTGTTACTTTGGTCCCAGCTCTCTGCAGGTCATTCACTAGGTCCCCCCGTGTGGTTCTGGGATTTTTGCTCACCGTTCTTGTGATCATTTTGACCCCACGGCGTGAGATCTTGCGTGGAGCCCCAGATCGAGGAAGATTATCAGTTCCATTTCCTAATAATTGCTCCCACTGTTGATTTCTTCAATCCAAGCTGCTTACCTATTGCAGATTCAGTCTTCCCAACCTGGTGCAGGTCTACAATTTTGTTTCTGGTGTCCTTTGACAGCTCTTTTGTCTTGGCCATAGTGGAGTTTGGAGTGTGACTGTTTGAGGTTGTGGACAGGTGTCTTTTATACTGATAACAAGTTCAAACAGGTGCCATTAATACAGGTAACGAGTGGAGGACAGAGGAGCCTCTTAAAGAAGAAGTTACAAGTCTGTGAGAGCCAGAAATCTTGCTTGTTTGTATGTGACCAAATACTTATTTTCCACCATAATTTGCAAATAAATTCATAAAAAAATCCTACAATGTGATTTTCTGGATTTGTTTTCCTCATTTTGTCTGTCATAGTTGAAGTGTACCTATGATGAAAATTACAGGCCTCTCTCATCTTTTTAAGTGAGAGAACTTGCACAATTGGTGGCTGACTAAATACTTTTTTTCCCCACTGTATATATATATATATATATTTACCCCTTTTTCTCCCCAATTGGTAGTTACAGTCTTGTCCCATCGCTGCAACTCCTGTACGGACTCGGGAGAGGCGAAGGTCAAGAGCCATGGCGTCCTCCGAAACACGACCCCGCCAAGCCGCACTGCTTGCTTAATCCAGAAGGCAGCCGCACCAATGTGTCGGAGGAAACACAGTACAGCTGGCGACCAAAGTCAGCGTGCATGCGCCTGGCCGCCACAAGGAGTCGCTAGAGCGCGATGAGACAAGGACATCCCAGCCAGCCAAACCCTCCCCTAACCCAGACGCTGAACCAATTGTGTGCTGCCTCATGGGACTCCCGGTCGGCTGCGTCACAGCCTGGAATTGAACCCGGATCTGTAGTGACGCCTCCAGCACTGCGATGCAGTGTCTTAGACCGCAGCACCACTCAGGAGCCCCCTGTTTTTTATATTTTATACATTTGCTAAAATGTCAACCAGTTTTCGCTTTGTCATTATGGGCTACAATGTGTAGATTGATGAGGAAAACATTTCATTTAATCAATTTTAGAATAAGGCTGTAACGTAACAAAATGTAGAAAAAGTTAAGGGGTCTGAATACTTTCCGAATGCGCTGTAACTGATGATTTAAAAAACAGATAAAAATACACCTTATGGAACAGCGGGGACTGTGAAGAGACACACGCAGGCACAGACACACGCCTAAACATGATAAGACACCCACTCTACACACAAGTACACATGGATTTTGTATTGTAGAAATGTGGTAGTAGAGTAGTGGCCTGAGGGAACATATCTAATGTGTTGTGAAAAGTGTTATGAAATGTAATGTCATGTAATATGTTGCCTTAATGCAACTTGTTTTTTTACTTTTAGATTTGTGTATTGTTGTGAATTGTTAGATACTACTGCACTGTTACACCTGCAATAACATCTGCTAAATATGTGTATGTGACCAATAAAATTTGATTTGATTTAATGTTGCTGGACCCCAGAAAGAGGAGCTGCTGCCTAATGGGGTTCTTTAATAAATACAAAATAATATAAATCTAGCCCAATTCTAGGCACCTGCATTGTAGTGTACCTTGGTCCCTCTAAGAGGCAGGTGGTGATCTGGGCCTCACGTTCCTCAGAGAGCTAGGCAGGGCATTTTTCTTTATGATGACTGCGACAGATGTTGCTTAGAACGCACTGTATCATTCAAACAGCTCATTGCATGGATGGTTTTCGAGGGCACCCTGAAGCACACGCAGGTGTGGATTACCTTGTATGCTATAGCATTTCAAGTGGCATACAGTTGCAATGGAGGTTGAGATTTCCCACGGACCCACTACATATGTTATGTTAGGAATAAAGATTTATGTTAATGAATAAATAGTAGTAATAAAGTTGCCACCCGAAGAGGCGATCTAATTTCCTACATTCTTAATTCCATTTTAGCGCTTTCTTTAGTGTAATATATAGCCTATTAAAAAATGTCTGTCTACTGATGCTTTACACAACATTAATAAGAAGGCTACTATCTCTTCAGTATGGGCCATTCTACTGTCAATGTTTGTCTATGGAGATTGCCAGCAACGGTTGTGGCTGAAATAGCAGAATCCACTAGTTTGAAGAGTATCTTATAATGTGCTGGGGTTGTGTTTCCAGAAAAGCTGAAGAAGGTCTTCCTCTCTTTGCTCTTTGGTGTGATGCCTGTTGAGTGTGGATAGAGACATTTGTGTTCATACAATGTCTTTAGGATTGATGGGTTTGTTGGCAACCTTCATGTGGTATGCTTCAAAAGGAGTGAAATGCATAAAGTAAACTGTTAAATCAATTCAAGTTAAATGTACACTATGCAGCATGCTATCAATGTTACCATATTTTTCTTATTTAATTCTACAGATTTTACAAAATGTACAGACTTCCACAAAGGTGCTTTGCAGGTGGAAATGTTTCACAACATACCTTTTTAATATAGATTTAGTTGTCAACCGTCAAAACATACTTTTTGTCATAAGTAGCCTCCTTATAGTTATTATTCTTCCCAAGATGTATGTGGAAGTAGACCGCTGACAAACGAGAAACGAAGATGGACTCATCAGACAAGGGAAAGGACAGCCATGGAGTTGGCAACATCAACCACTAGAGAGCAGCATTCTTATGGACATAGCCCCCCCCTCATTTTTCCTTTTGAACTGGGAGAGCGAAATATGTCAGCATTTTGCTAAATTGATTCAACTAGGGAAGCGGAACGCTGAATTTCTGAGATATGGGAAATGTAATCGTAAGTGGAAACTCAACCCTCCAGAGAGCAACAACCTTAGTTTCATTATGAAACAGGAAATAATTTGAATAATATCACAAATTTCCCTTTTCAAGCAATGGGATATTTCTGCATTGTCTGACTTTCTGGGATCTATTCAATATTAAGGATTTTCAAAGAACCCTGACATTGCTGTAAGAGAAATATACTAAGTATGCAAGTTGCAAGGACAAGTGTTCACATTCACATGTTTTCCAGGGTTATGTGTTATAGGAAGGGAGTCTTAGTTTTGAGAAACTCTTTCAGTCTGAAATATTTATGTTCCCTACAGGGTTTGATCTCGGGGGCCAAGTGGCTATTGGTATCTCTCATTGGAAGAGTCCATTCCCTCCCAGAGGTCACCCCCTGTGTGACAGTCCTGACGGGGTTCGCTCCGAGGCTTCCGCTGCCGCAGCCCCGCAACTCCCTGAGTACCAAGAGCCAGTGTCCTGTCCTGCCTCCCTGTCAATCAACCCTATATCATCTCACTGCAGCGCCAGCCAGGAGACCATCAGCGACAGCAGCACAAGTAAGGTTTCACCTTTCAACTTTGAACCATGATTTCATTCTAATCTCAGCTCTGTGGTTTGGTCACTAAAAATCAAGTCTAGAAACGGCTTATCCTGCCCAAGCTCAGAACCTTTGGCGTTGACCGTAATCGGTGTAGATAGCAGTAGTGAGAGCCATCCGGAGATACTGAACAAAAATATAAACGCAACAATTTCAATGATTTTATATATATAATAATACATTTGGCCCTAATCTATGGATTTCACATGACTGGGCAGGGGCGCAGCCATGGTTGGACCTGGGAGGGCATAGGCCCACCCACTTGGGAGCCAGGCCCACTCACTGGGGAGCGAGGCCCAGCCAATCAGAATGAGTTTTTCCCCACAAAAGGGCTATATTACAGACAGAAATACTCCTCAGTTTCTTCAGCTGTCCAGGTGGTTGGTCTCAGACAATCCCGCAGGTGAAGAAGCCGGATGTGGAGGTCCTGGGCTGGCGTGGTTACACTGGGTCTGCGGTTGTGAGGCCAATTGGACGTACTGCCACATTCTCAGCAACATTGGAGGTGGCTTATGGTAGAGAAATAATGAACAGCTCTGGTGGACATTCATTCCTGCTGTCAGCATGCCAATCGCACGCTCAAACCTTGACATCTGTGGCATTCTGTTGTGTGACAAAACTGCACATTTTATTGTCCCAGCACAAGGTGCACCTGTGTAATGATCATGCTGTTTAATCAGCTTCTTGATATGCCACACCTGTCAGGTGGATGAATTATCTTGGCAAAGGAGAAATGCTCACTAACAGGGATGTAAACAGATTTGTGCACAAAATTTGAGAGAAATAAGCTTTTTGTGTTTATGGAAAATTCCGGGGATCTTTTATTTCAGCTCATGAAACATCGGACCAACACTTTACATGTTGTGTTTATATTTTTGTTCAGGATAGATGTGCTGATTCAAGTGATAATGAGAGTAGTGTCTGTGCTTTTGGGAGTTAGGCCAGTACAGTGTTTATCAGTGCCAATGGTGATGAGTTCTATCGAGTCAGTCTGTTGGTTCTGAGTTTCACAGAAGAGAGTATCCTGGAATCACATTATAGTATGAACACACCTGGATCGTGTCATGTCATTTCAGCAAGCCATGACACCCACTATCTCAGATTGTTCTGAAATTATTTCTGTAGTTAGAAACAGATAAGATGTCCTGCAACATTATTTTGTTGAAATATAATTTGTTGCAATATATTTTGATCTCTGAGAAATTAAGCTAATTGATTGCACCCAAATTGGCAATTTTAAATTTATAGGATTCATATAATACTCAATAAATAAATTGCCGTGGGGTGGTCCGTGAGTGGCTTTTGACAATTTCTCTGGATTCCTCGTCTAACTCATTGTGAGAAAAACGTTTGGTCCAAATTGGATGTTAGGCACTATATTTATTAAAGGTTATATGAATCCTATACATTTAAAATGGCCAATTTGGGTGCAATCAATTAGCTTAATATCTCAACAAAATAATGTTGCAGGAATGCTAATCTTATGTTTCTAACAACAGAAACAATTTCAGAACAATCTGAGATGGTGAGTGTAAATCCTCTTTCTTGTGCTTTTTGAGGTGGAACAACCCAACTCTGACCTTTTGAAATAATATGTGGATGCCTTCCACCTTATGGTTGACTGTGAATCTAATATTTGAAATACCATACTGTACATCACAAAAATTCAGTGCTTGAAACAAATATGGTTGTTACATAAGCACACACACACATACACACACACAGTGTATTTTTTGTTTGCACCAGTGGTGGAAAAAGTATAGATACCTTAATAGGAAGTTACTCAAGTAAAAGTTAGTCACCCAGTAAAACACTACTTGAGTAAAAGTCAAAGTATTTGGTTCTAAATATACTTAAGTATCACAAGTAAATGTAATTGCTAAAATATGCTTAAGTATCAAAAGTATAGACCCAGACCCTGTGTAACCAAGTATAAATCTCTTCAAATTCCTTATATTAAGCAAACCAGATGGCACCATTTTATTGTTTTAAAAATGGACGGATTGCCAGGGGCACACTCCAACACTCAGACATTATTTACAAATTATGCATTTTGTGTTTATTGAGTCTGCCAGATCAGAGGCAGTAGGGATGACCACGTGTTCTCTTGATAAGTGCGTGAATTTGACAATTTTCCTGTCCTGCTAAGCATTCAAAATGTAACAAGTACTTTTGGGTGTCAGGGAAAATGTACAGTTGAAGTCGGAAGTTTACATACACCTTGGCCAAATACATTTAAACTCAGTTTTTCACAATTCCTGACATTTAATCCCAGTAAAAATTCCCTTCCTTAGGTCAGTTAGGATCACCACTTTATTTTAAGAATGGGAAATGTCAGAATAATATCACTCTCTTAGATTTATTTCAGCTTTTATTTCTTTCATCACATTCCCAGTGGGTCAGAAGTTTACATACACTCAATTAGAATTAGGTGCATTGCCTTTAAATTGTTTAACTTGGGTCAAACGTTTCGGGTAGCCTTCCACATGCTTCCCACAATAAGTTGGGTGAATTTTGTCCCATTCTTCCTGACAGAGCTGGTGTAACTGAGTCAGGTTTGTAGGCCTCCTTGCTCGCACACGCTTTATCAGTTCTGCCCACAAATGACCTATAGGATTGAGATCAGGGCTTTGTGATGGCCACAATACCTTGACTTTGTTGTCCTTAAACCATCTTGACTTTAGAAGTTTGCTTACGGTCATTTTCCATTTGGAAGACCCATTTGCGACCAAGCTTTAACTTCCTGACTGATATCTTGAGATGTTGCTTCAATATATCCACATAATTTTCCTACCTCATGATGCCATCTATCTTGTGAAGTGCACCAGTCCCTCCTGCAGCAAAGCACCCCCATAACATGATTCTTCCACCCCCGTGCTTCATGGTTGGGATGGTGTTCTTCGGCTTGCAAGCCTCCCCCTTTTTCCTCCAAACATAACGATGGTCATTATGGGCAAACAGTTATATTTTTGTTTCATCAGACCAAAGGACATTTCTCCAAAACGTATGATCTTTGTCCCCATGTGCAGTTGCAAACCGTAGTCTGGCTTTTTTATGGCGGTTTTGGAGCAGTGGCTTCTTCCTTGCTGAACGGCCTTTCAGGTTATGTCAATATAGGACTTGTTTTACTGTGGATATAGATACTTTTGTACCTGTTTCCTCCAGCATCTTCACAAGGTCCTTTGCTGTTGTTCTGGGATTGACTTGCACTTTTTGCACCAAGGTACGTTTCATCTCTAGGGGACAGAACGTGTCTCCTTACTGAGCGGTATGACGGCTGCGTGGTCCCATGGTATTTATACTTGCATACTATTGTTTGTACAGATGAACGTGGTACCTTCAGGCGTTTGGAAATTGCTCCTAAGGATGAACCAGACTTGTGGAGGTCTACACATTTTGTGTCTTGGCTGATTTCTTTTGATTTTCCCATGATGTCAAGCAAAGAGGCACTGTGTTTGAAGGTAGGCCTTGAAATACATCCACAGGTACACCTCCAATTGACTCAAATGATGTCAATTAGCCTACCAGAAGCTTCTAAAGCCATGACATCATTTTCTGGAATTTTCCAAGCTGTTTAAAGGCACAGTCAACTTAGTGTATGTAAACTTCTGACCCACTGGAATTGTGATACAGTGAATTATAAGTGAAATGATCTGTCTGTAAACAATTGTTGGAAAAATTACTTATGTCATGCACAAAGTAGATGTCCTAACCGACTTGCCAAAACTATAGTTTGTTAACAAGAAATTTGTGGAGTGGTTGAACAACGAGTTTTAATGACTCCAACCTAAGTGTATGTGAACTTCCGACTTCAACTGTATGGAGTAAAAAGTACATTATTTTCTTTAGGAATGTAGTAAAGTAAAAGTTGACAAAAATAAATAGTGAAGTACAGACACCCCCAAAATTCTTAATTAAAAATACTTTAAAGTTCTGGGATCCTCCCCTTTTTTTAAATTTTCTCCTAAAATGACATACCCAAATCTAACTGCCTGTAGCTCAGGCCCTGAAGCAAGGAAATGCATATTATTGGTACCATTTGAAAGGAAATACTTTGAAGTTTGTGGAAATCTTTAAGGAATGTAAGAGAATATAACACAATACATCTGGTAAAAGATAATACAAAGAAAAAAAAACAACGTTATTTTGTATTTTTTTGTACCATCATCTTTGAAATGCAAGAGAAAGGCCATATTGTATTATTCCGTGTCCGGGTGCAATAACAATGTTGGCAGCAGTGTACGTGCAAAAGTGTAGACTGATCCAATGAACCATTGCATTTCTGTTCAAAATTTTGTATTAAGACTGCCCAAATGTGCCTAATTTGTTTATTAATAACTGTTCATGTTCAAAATTTTGCACTCTCCTCAAACAATAGCATGGTATTATTTCACTGTAATAACTACTGTAAATTAGACAGTGCAGTTAGACTAACAAGAATCTAAGCTTTATGCCAATATCAGATATGTCTATGTCCTGGGAAATGTTCTTGTTACTTACAACCTCATGCTAATCGCATTAGACTATGTTAGCTCAACCGTCCCGTGGAAGGGACACCGATCCCAAAGAAGTTTTAAGTACTTTACACCACTGGTTAGCAGACTGTGATCCAGTTGGATCCTGCCTGAAAACAAATTGTTAAAATAGTGTTACTAACATGGTAAAGCGTACAACAGACTTTTGAAAACACACTTCTGGAAAGCAGCCAGCATATATAAATGTAGGGTTTGTTTAATTTGCAGTAGCGTGACACTCACTCTGAGTGTTGCATGCAAGTAGGGTAACTAATGGTAGAATTTTCTAAGGGATTCCTCCTTTAAAATATACACACTGTACACAACAATTATGCATTTGTGTGTGTGTGTGTGCACCAATGTGTTTATGTGCATGTGTGTGAGGTGCTGGCTTTAAAAAACACATTGACACCCAGAGCAGCAGCAACTGTCATTCCTTTGGTCAACAACCACACTGATAGAGCCAGCTCTGCTCCGATTGGCTACCCTCAAAGCTCCTCTCCCACGGATTGGCTGACGGGGATAACTGATTAAGAATACTGATTGTCTTGCAGCTCTCTTGATCTCCCCCTCGCTCTCTCCCTCTCTCTGCATAGACATTCTGCTGGACTGCATCTGTTTCTTCCTGAGCTTTGCCTCGTGCCGGCTGGACAGAGGTTTATATAATCTGAGGGATGTTTTGGGGATGAGCAGAGTGTGTGTGTGTGTGTGAGGGAGCTCAGGAGCTAGAGCAGAGCGCTGCGGTGCTCGGGAGTGGAGGTAAACATAGGGAATGTAGCTGATTGCCTCTGCAGAAGGTTATTTTCCTTTTCCCACTGAGGGGTCTTTAGTACGGGAGCCAAGTTTAGCTAGTTGTAGCTACTGTAGCGCTTGCAGAGCCTCCGCTGGGTCGGCCCCCGGGCTGTGTCGTCCTCTCCTCCTGTTGCCCTCTGAGGGGTTGAAGCTCTCCCCCTCTCCCCCTCGCATGGTGAGTGCTGCAAGCAACTTGTTTTAGACCCACAGCAGTGTTTTTTTCCCCTCTGTAGTGGTTTTGCTGCAGTGATCTCTCTCTCTCTGTCGCTCTCGCTCGCCCCCCCCCTCTCTGTTTCGATCTCTCTCTTTCTCTGTCCCTCACTCATATGCTATGACCCACATGTACTCTTCTTTTACTGTCTATCATCTCTGTTCTCTTTTCACACAGTTGTGTTCCTGAAACGTACAGGCATTTGACCTTCACACACGCGTACACACACACACTCTCTCCCTCTTTCTCCCATCTCTCCTTGGCTCCCGTTCCCCCTTCTCTCTCTCCTGTATCGCCCTCCCTCCCACACGGTTTCACTCCGGGGATTGTAAATAAGCTGTGTGTCCAAAGTGTAGCACTCCTCCATTATGCATGGTTCAGGGAAGGAGAAGTGGGTCAGGGCTCAATGGAGACGCCGTGTGTCCGAGCTCCGTTGCCTATCTGGCAGGCGTGAAACGGCCGTTGTGTTGCCCCGGGGCCTGACGGAGCCTGGAGGTCTTCCGCTCACTTACCCAACCAGCTAGCCTACTGTGAGCTGTCATGCTATGGCAATGTTATGTCATATGAACTGAGGAGGCGCTAGCGACCTCATTGGGGAATAGTTTTTCGCAAGAAAGATTTCTCTACTGACAATCATCAGTGGCTTATGATTCATGTTATCAAATCAACTAGCAATACTGTTATACTGTAGCATTTTTCATTCAATTCAAAAGTCATTTTCGCAGCATAACTAGCAATTCATGCACTTTGTTGCAAAACATCTTTAATATTCAACAAAAGTTTTATTGTACCCAAGAATGTAATGCAATGTAACTCAGCAGCGTTGCATCAGTGGGAGCCTGGAAGCCTTGGGCTTGTTTCATTTATGCGTGGAGAAGTCCACTAAATAGCTATTTGAAAGCCAACTGAAACTAGACGGCTTCTAACATTGACTATTTATTTTAACCCTACTTCTGATTTTAAATATTCTCATGTAGCCTAGATTGTTGGTTAATCGGTGTGTCTGACTGGGTATCATGCAACATTTGCTGTTGTCTGTCCTGTTCAACAGTTTTAGATTGTTTGTAGATTCCATGATGAATATATTGTGTAGGTGGTCTAGTTTTTGGAGAGTTCACCATTTCCAGACATTCAGATCCAAAAATGGGCGTCCATCCCAAAATATCTCGGTGCTCTGTCTGTTTTCCTCTGCTGCCAAGGCTGAGGTGACCTCACCAGTAGCTTATGTTACAAATGAGTGGAGATTCCATATGAAACCAGGACAAAGAAATACCATGATTTTGTTTTTTTTTCTCACAATTTTATTCATAGAATTGTTCGTTGGGGGAAGCATTGTTGACATATTTGACATTTGTATCTAAAAGTATAATTGATAAATAATTAATAAAAGTTGGCATATTTATGACATTTTGTCCTGGTTTCGTATGGAATCACTCAAATGCAGGTATGACAGAGAGTCTTATAATGATACTGATCTAATGAGTGACGGTCGTTTCAGCTATAGAATTATATACAGAATCACATTAATTATAGGACCTCTATGAGCTCAGCTCACTAGATTTGTGTGGTTATAAATACCATTAAATGTGAAATAATTATTCTGAATCAATACTAACCAATCTCTTTTTCATCATGTAAGAGGTAACAGTTATGGGAATGAGGGAAAAATAATTTGACTCTTGACAGAATGATTATTTTGTAGGAAACACTACTGTTGTGAATTGTTAGATATTACTGCACAGTTGGAGCTAGGAACACAAGCATTTCGAACACCTGCAATAACATCTGCTAAATATGAGTATGTGACCAATACAATTTTATTTTCTGTGAATTGTGAGCCAGGCTAAATCATGTTAGCTAAACAGTGGAGATTTTAGCATGTACATCTTGGTGGGGCAAACAAAACACAATGTGGGATGCATGCTAGCAAAGCCACTACATAACACAACATTAATTGCA
Source organism: Brachymystax lenok tsinlingensis (assembly GCA_030435695.1). Taxonomy (NCBI): domain Eukaryota; kingdom Metazoa; phylum Chordata; class Actinopteri; order Salmoniformes; family Salmonidae; genus Brachymystax; species Brachymystax lenok. The sequence goes on along the minus strand of CM059783.1, from coordinate 14,738,925 downwards.
CTATAACAGTGACCACAAACTGTTCTTTTTTATTTAACCTTTATTTAACTAGGCAAGTCAGTTAAGAACAAATTCTTATTTACAATGACAGCCTAGGAACAGTAGGTTAAATGCCTTGTTCAGGTGCAGAATGACAGTTCGAATTGCCGAGCTGACAAGGTAAACAACTAACAACCTTTCGGTTACTGGCCCAACACTCTAACCACTAAGCTGTCATACATAAAGCTGTCCCAAAGCAGAGTCCCAACAGCAGTGCCAACACCTTACCACTGCTACACCTGGCTTTCAGCGGAGCCTTGTCTGGCAGCGAAGAAAGTTAATTCAGCCTCATTTACTGCCTTTAAAAAAAACATAGCTGATATGGCTGACTTGCTTAAACAAATGTGGTTTCTACTGACAATTCAGATGTACAAACTATGGCATAAGGGGACGACGAGCGGATAAGAGGCAATCCGTAGTTTCTATGAAGACATTAATGAGTGAGCGACGACGAACGTAGTCAATATAACTATTTGTTCAGCACTTTTGAAATGTACAGTGACAGAATTCAGAACATGGGCCGTTCTTACAGTGTACTCCCCTGTACAACAAGTCAGAACCGTAGGATAAATAAAGGGGGCACATAAACAGACAATGAAAGCTCTTACAATATTAAATTATTACATTTCTCTAAAACAGGTTATAGGCTACATGTGCACCACCAAGTTAGAACAGTAGGCAAAATTAAGAGGTGAAAATAGACCAAATTATTAGGGTGAGGCACATTGAACGACGTTTGGGTCTTTGCGTGTCAAAAAATATACACGTCATATAACACTATTTGACGCATTAAATAAGCTTTTAATTTGACACGTCAAATAACACAATTCTATTATAGAATGTTGTGTGCGCTGAATTTGCACGTGCAAGCCAAGCGCCACCACTACTATCAGTAGCACTGTCAAAACGGTACAAAAAAAAAGTTAGCAAATAACCACACACCTGCCACAAACGATGTGTTATGTTGAATTTGTGATTTCCAACTTGTTGTGTAATCTTAATGTCCAATGACCGATGAGCACCGTTACGTTTTATCTATAATTTCTCTTCATTGTTTCACTTCAGATGACAAGGATTAAAAATGATTTGCCAGTAGATTGTTGACTTGATTCATGGTGATGACTTACTAGCTGACTTTGAAAGTAAGATGTTGACATGATCAGTCCAATCAAAGCTACTGTACATATAACGTGATTTTACGTCATTTTATCTGTGGCCAATGATCTTGAGACGTAGTATAACTCTATGGCAGGACCCAAAGGGCTGACATTTTGGATGTCTACTCTTACTAAGGACTTAAACGTGGCGATGATGTAGTGTCCCCATGAGTGACAGAACACTGAGGCAATCACGGCGCAATGCTCCTATTTTCTTCTGGCTCGCCCCACCACCACAAAGAGCACTGAGCTAGGCTGAAACACCTGCATTTTGTAGCTGCCTTACTCAAGAAAACAAAAAAGATACCATGTTTGTCGCCACTGTAGCTAAATCATGTTAGCTAAATGGTGCAGCTTTACTCACAGATTAGCAAATAATGTCACCTAAGAATCACTTTAGTCCCATGTTACATTTATAGAATAGAGCCTATTTTTCCCTCCATGTGGGAGACTCATTTACTAACTTAATAACACCCATAATAATGTGCCAATAACTTCATAACTTGTCAAGTAAGACTGCTTCCTGTTCATGTGCAGAGGGCATAAGCCACTGTTGGTGCTATCTGGGATCCTTGGAACTTCCCTGTCCTTACTCTAACCATTAACAGTTTTAAATTTCAATGGGGTGTCGTCAGAGTTGGTAAATCCCAAGGATCCCGTTTATAGTTTTCCCATGAGCCACTCTATTTGTCCTGTAGTTAGCTGCTGATGTGATGCAGCACACTTGAATGTAATGTACTTCTCATTATCAATCAGAAGTTTCTGATAGTACTATTTAGTGGAGAGGAGTATTATGTGTTTTGTGACTGTACAAAGGTTCTGTGTGGGGAAACTACTTAAACCAACTAGCTTAGCCTGAACATCCTCCTGAGATAGCTAGCATAGCAGCATGTTAGCACTGGCTTGGCCTCCACGCTTATGGCATGGATTACCACAAGACAATTGGCATTTTGGTGTGTATCTTGGGTCAGGATTTTGGCCAATATGCTCATTGCCTCTGCACTGTGACTGTCTGACTCGGTGTAAATCAGTTTGTGTTTTGTGCATTCAGTGTCTCCAAAGAGGTGGTGTGTGTGTGGCTCAGTTGGTAGAGCTTGGCGCTTGCAACACCAGGGTTGTGGGTTCGATTCCCATGCGGGGACCAGTATAGGAAAATGTATGCACTCACTACTGTTGCTCTGGATAAGAGTGTCTGCTAAATTACAAAAATGTGTGTGTGCTGCTGCCTAGTGGTCACTCAGAGGCAACAAACCCACTGTTGTTAATTATTGATTGGCTTTATGTTTCTCTATGGACACCTAAGCTTCTATGCTTATATCATATCTTATCATCCATCATAGATCAACCTAAAGGTCTATTAGTAGGCCAATCATCTTGTCATGTTCAATATTTATAATTTTCCATGGTCTAATCTACTGACTAGTTAATGTAAATAATGTAAAGTATATCTTAAATGTAAAGGGTTTTCTCAATGTTGTGACTTGTGCTTAATCTTGAACTTAGAGGGTACTGTGGTAGTCGTGGTAACAGAACGATATAGACCTCGTGTTTGGAAGTAGCAGGTCATTTGGATTTTGATGGGCACAGATGGAATTTTAAAGTGTGCAAATTATATGCTTTGATGTGACAATTCAGACCGGCAGAGCTACGTTAGACAACTCTTTCAAATGTAATGTTATTATGGATGGAATCATTCGATTTCTGTAGTGCCCTAGCTTTTATCCCTCACATCTCCTTTGGAGCTGCAGTAACCTCTACTCACGCTATAAAATACCTCCTAGCAGCTGACGGCTGAGTGAAATGTTTATTACAACTGGAAGTCACTGAGGGAACCCGACCATCGATTTCAGCCAGGAAGAAAGAGTTCATGGTGGTTTTATTACCTGCTGCTATATCAATACCTCAGCCACTACGGGAAGGGCGTGAGCGTTGAGCGGTCTCCCTCTCTCTCCTTCTCTGTATGTCTGGGGCTCAGCAGAAATATTCTGCTGAGTCGCAGAGCTGTCACAAAGGGGAATTCAGCGTTCAGACCAGTGACGACCTTCCCCAGAGCCCAGGCTCGTCAGATGGAAGAGTGGGTCACAGACCTCTTCAGAGGGGTTGTTGTTCGCCTACTCACTAGGCCATGTTAGATAATGGCTCCTCTCAGAGGGCGCACAGAATCACTTCAGGGCAGGGGGGCATTATTTGGGACAATGTTATATCAATATTTGACACAAAGTATTTAAAAAACATTTTGCTACTATAGGTAGCGTTATGATAATATCGTATCGTGAACTCCCTGGCAATTCCCAGCCTTACTATATAAGGCTCTGGACTCACCTATCTCCCATTTCCTAACCGTGAGAGAGAAAGAGACAGTGAGAGAGAGCGAGAGAGAGAGAGAGAGAGAGAGAGAGAGAGAAGGTTTGATAAGGTCTCAAACGTTACAATGTAAATGTTCCAGCTCCCTTTCTGTTAGGTTATTTTATTTGTATTTTTATTTTATTTAACCTTTATTTAACTATGTGGGTTTTATTTTACTTTATTTTACTGATAATAATACCCCTCACCCTCTCTTCTGTCATCTCTGTTTTCCCACATAATGTGGGCCTCAGTCTTTACTGATGGTTGATTATATGATGAATTCTCTCTCTCTCTCTCTCTCTCTCTCTCTCTCTCTCTCTCTCTCTCTCTCTCTCTCTCTCTCTCTCTCTCTCTCTCTCTTTTTCTGTATCTCTCCTCCAGGTGTGAGTTTCTCTCTACATGGGGCTGAGCTCCAGTGGCAGAGCCCCAACAGACGCAGAGTTCTGCGGCCCCCACCCCTTGGGGTTGAGGCTGCGGATTTCTCCTTCCCCCCCAACAGGTCGCCAGTCAGAATGGAGGATTCCTTGGCGGGGGCCCCGGATTCCCCCAGCACGCAGGACAACGTGCCACCCCACGGTAAGCCGTTTGGCACCTCCTTAAAGGGGTACGTCAACCAAGTAACGTTACCATAATGTAACTGTTGTGCAGCATCTTTTTAAAGAGCAACTTTTATGAGACAAAAAAACTTTTGTGAAGTTGAAATCTGAGTGGTAGTCATGCACTTCAGTAAAAAAACATTGTTAGATTAAGTGAGTTAGGAAGTAATCTAGGTGTCCTCAGAATCAACACCATATTGAGGGTTTGACAATTGACACAGGGTTTTCTGCTGATGTTCTGTCCAGTTTTGAAGGATGTGAAGTTGTTAATGGAGAGTTTGGAGGGGCTGAGCACTCCGTCCAAAGATGGCGACTCGACCCTGCTCGACCCCGGGACCAGTAGCATCCTGGACGACAACACCAGGACTGACCCGGCACCAGAGGTGAGAGGTCAATTACAGGTGTGTCCGTAAAGCACGTATGGTCAATGTGGGTTGAAGCTGGCTGCTGTCAGTGTTATTCTTATCCTCCTTGGGGGAACTGTAAAGACGTTTAGCCTTCTTAGGGTGAGCTCATTGGTTTCTTACTACAGTAGTGTGATATATAACCCTTAGAAGGGCATATTTAGATCTTATGCTTATGAGCAAAGCACTTTAGCTCAACCGCCTCTGTAAATGTTAGGCAGCGCTAATGGTAAAATGTATTAAAGTCATTTTGGGTCAAAACAGCCTTATAGTGGTTACTCCCTCCCTCTGTTTCTCTCCCCAGGTAGGGAGAAGTAGGTCCAGTGGCTTGTGCTTCAGCGATGGCAAGTGCCACATCGACTACATCCTGGTTTACAGGAAGTCCGGTCCGCAGTCGGAGAAGAGGGAAATATTTGAGCGCAACATCCGGGCCGAGGGCTTGCAGATGGAGAAGGAGGCGAGTACTACTGTGTATTACAGTATATTATAGTGTTAAAGTAACATAGTATTACAGTAACAGTATATTATAGTATGACAGTCTTACAGTAGTCACTGAAGCTCTGCCTGTCACTCATAAACCAACGCAATTGTGCTGATGGCAAGTTTCACCCTCAATCCTGTTTAGAAGGAGCAGGGAAGCAATTGTGCTGAGGGGGTGTGTGTGTGTGTGCTTTTGCATGTGTGTGAGTGGCTGACGCCTAGTGTGCTGACGCAGTAACATCAAGGTCATCATGTGGAACATTCAAAGAGACTATGCTTCTTCTTCTCTCTTTTAACACAGCATCATTTGCTTCTCTCCTGCATGGAGACGCTTTGTTATTTTTAGGTCCTGTGATGGTAGCGTTTTCTTTTACCTACTGTATAGTCAGACTGCTTATGATGACAACAAGATGCAAGGCAGAATTCTGCTTGAAATTGTCAGAGAATGCAGTACTGACTATATAACTGGGCTACTGGGATTTTGAAGAAATCAAACTCACATAGTTTGGTATCTTTTAAAGATCCTAGTAAAAACGATTCCGCAGCCATGACAGCGAATGCCTGTTAACTGTTCTGAGATCAGTCACAGGAAATTGATGTCACATGATGAGAGAGAAAAGAAAATCTATATTTCAACTGTCCCTTTCCTCTTTATGTCCAGTGTCATGTCTTTGGCTATGCCAGATTAAGTGATTTGACATATGCTATTCTATAAAATCACTTCTCTGTAATTAATATTACCTGATTAACCAATCATGTAATATTAATTAACTAGAAAGTCGGGGAACAACGAATGTTTATAGAGCTGTTATCTTCCGAATAAACTCTTAAAGACCTGGTAATCTTTTACATCAACAGCAGTCAATTATTAATCCTGACCTCATTTCAGTCTCATCTGAACATTGTAGAATTCTTGGTTATCTTCACGAACCCTGGCTACCAAATTGAATCAGCAATACAAAATTTGGTTCATTTATTTATTTACTAAATACCTAAATAATCACACAGAATTACATATACGCAGAATGGATCATACATTGATTACTAATTATATCATACATGAAGAACGTCCCTGGTGGACGGAACCGATATGACGGCTGGTTACACAAAGAAAGGGGGTTGTCTTGAATGAAAGCGCGGGAAGACTGGAGAACAAAGAGATTTGGTCTCTATCAGACCTTATGAAGCTATGCTATCGTAAATACAGAATCTTATCCATTCTAAATAACCGCCCATTTGGAACAGGAAAATGCAAGACATATTTACTCTGAGCTGCACCTCAATAGGTTGGTTGTAGATGGAAGGCCGTGTTGCTCAACAGAGATCTTCCTGTCCTCTGTCGGATGTCTCTGGTGTTAGAACGGATACGTTGTAGTATCATCGTCGTGTGGTAGAACGGATACATTGTAGTACCCTGTCTTTCTGAAGAGATTGTCCGTTCTATCCTAGCCCACGTTTGCAGCTGCGGCTGTTGGCTTAGTTCTGTAGTTTGAGTTGGCTTAGTTCTGTAGTTTGATATTAGCCCTTTTAACGTGGGGACCGTCGTCCTCTCGTCCTTGGAACACCAAGTTATTATTTCGTAAAGGGCTTATATAATCAGAGATAGAGAGGCGTGTTTCATAGTTTACAGCCAATGTCTGTTCACTTGGGCGGGGCCACTGAGTTGAGCATAGTTCACTCATGAAAACCAATTCTCTTATTTAGGAGCTAAAATTACATTACATCTTTCCATTTAAATTGCACAACAATTCCATGTGAATCTGATACCTAGAATGTGTAGACTTTCCGAGATACAGTTTATGTCATCCTGTCATTAGTGAAAATGTCCCAGATGCCAACTGCTCTGACATCATATTCCCTGAGTACCAACGCATCTTTTCAGCTGGTTGAATTACTGAAATATGGTTCCTTTCCCCACCCTTTTGACGTTACCATACTCTCTCCATGTTAATAAAGAGATTTTCAATAGTCCCTCTGTAGAGAGAGAGAAAAGGGGGGAAAGGTATTTATGGGGGTCATAAACCTCACCAACAGGCCAACGTCATGACACCAGTTATGAAGTCTATAAACCTCTCTACTCTTGGAAGATTAGTCCAAATGAGGACTAAAAGAGATCCAAATCAAATCTACTGAAGCTGGATACATGTGTGGCAACATGATTTAGAATAGGAAAATTTTCATTTAAAACATTAGATTTTATATTATTCAAATTTGTTTATGTGCTAAGAAACTGTTCTAAGAAATAGTATCAACAGGGCGTAATACTTCTAATGCTGGGTCTTTTCCCCTCAAACAGTTGTCTGTGTGCAACAGTGATGTGATCTTCCTGAAGCTGCATGCTCCCTGGGAGGTGCTGTGTCGCTACGCAGAGCTTATGAACATTCGGATGCCGTTCAGGTGGGGAGACGAACACACAGCCTCTGTAGTTCCAGACACTCACACACATAAATCACATCGACAGACAGGTTCCCACCACACACATACTGCCTGCCTGTCTCTCTCTCTCTCTCTCTCTCTCTCTCTCTCTCTCTCTCTCTCTCTCTCTCTCTCTCTCTCTCATACTATGAATCTACAGTTATTTGCAATGCACTTTATTTTCTGTATTTCTTCATGTTTATTAGATAGAATGGTGAGAGTGCTCTAGAGGGGTCAGATTCTAACACATGCGAGCACCGGTACATGTGTTCCAGAGGCATAAGCGTCCTAGACTGCTAGACCGCCCCAGGCCATTGCAATGCATTAATGCACTGAGATTTTTAATAGTTGATCATGTTGTGGGGGTTTTCAGGAGGAAAATCTACTACATGCATCGACGGTACAAGTTCATGAGTAGGTGAGTGCAAATGTATTTATTGATTGAATTTTGGGGCACAACCCTAATGTTAATGATCTCTGGCTGTGTGTGATGTGGTTTGGGGTTTTCTGTCACCATCCAGGATGGAGAAGAGAATCAACAGATTTCGAGGATGGCTGCCTCGCAAACCCATGAAGTTTGACAACAACACCCTCCCTGACCTGGAGGAGAACGTGAGCTTTACCGCCCCCTTCAGTCGCTCCAGAATACACCAGTGAGTGTGTGTGTGTCCACCACCAGTCTGGTATATGTTTTTTCCTTACTAACTCAAAGGTGAAAATGAATCAATGTCTTCCATCTTTAAACCACAATTCTTAGTTTTAGGGTACCACATTTTTGCAATGTAAACAAATTAACTAAATTTCCTTGTGGGTGTGGTCCAATTTTAGGGCCCTTTTTGGGGGGGCTCAAAAGTGCCCGACGAGGCAAAATGATATAGAATGCACTAAGATGACATCAGGCCAAAATGGTGTGCTTTTCAAAAGCTCAGTAAATCCAACGGACTGGAACGGTCTAGAAGAAATATGATCTAGGATCCTTTTCTGTATCTATATTATGTTACAGTTTCACCATTCACAACAAAGACACGTTCTTCAACAACGCTACCAGGAGTCGCATCGTCCATCATATCTTGCAAAGGGTCAAATATGAGGAGGGCAAAGACAAAATGGGTGAGATTGTCATCGTTGTCTAACACAGTTACAAATGGCCTCTGGATAATACATTTACATTGTAGTCATTTAGCAGATGCTCTTATCCAGAGTGATTTACAGGAGAAATTAGGGTTAAGTGCCTTGCTCAAGGGTACATTGACAGATTTTTCACCTAGTCAGCTCAGGGATTCGAATCAGCGACCTTTCAGTTACTGGCCCAACGCTCCTAACCGGTAGGCTACCTGGCACCTCTCCAAGTATTACAAGTCCACTGCTAGATGTGTTCCACGTTTGAGATACAGCATGTCTCTGGTGTGTAGAGTTATTGACGGTGTCTTCATGTTCTTGTATATGCTCCAGGGCTGAATCGTCTTTTGAGCAATAGTTCATACGAGGCAGCTTTTCCCCTTCATGAGGTAATGCACTGACACTTTACACATTGGCTTGGAAGAAAAATATCTCTTGTAGGATCTTCATTTGAGCCAGTTCACTACAGTAGGAAAATAATCCTGTGGCAACCGGAAATGTTAATTATTATGTGGTTTATAATTAATGGACATTTTTGTAAGGGTTGATACATTTTTTCGTTGGGGCAAATCAAGTCTGATATTTCAAAGTGGAAATTACAAACTTTAGAAGCATTTTTAAAACTCAAATACACTACAAGTTTGCATTTCCTGTCAGTAACAAAAGACTGATCAAATTAAGATCCTACATCTGTAGTTATGATGGTACATTACATGTGTGTGTGTGTGTGCGTGTGTTAACAGGGGAGCTACAGAAGTAAGAACTCCATCCGGACGCATGGGGCAGAGAACCATAGACACTTGCTGTATGAATGCTGGGCCTGGTGGGGTGTGTGGTACAAGTACCAGCCACTGGACCTCATAAGGTACAACACTGTGTTAACACTCCGGCTCTGGAAGGACATCACGGGTCTAATACAATGTATTATCTGCACCTTGCAGGTTGTCCCTAGATCCTGCAAGCAATACAACTTCACCAGCCACATGTATTAAAGCCACATGAATTAATCAATGAAGGAGTGAATTTACTAGATCATTAAAAATGTATAAAGCCACAACATCATTGCAGTGGTGGTACATAATGACCTGTTTGTTGGCGTTTGTCTCCTGGCGGTGGTGTCAGGCGGTACTTCGGGGAGAAAATTGGTCTCTATTTTGCCTGGCTGGGTTGGTACACTGGGATGCTGTTCCCTGCGGCACTGGTTGGGCTCATGGTCTTCCTCTACGGCTGGTTCACCCTAGACCACTGCCAGGTCAGGTAATGTGAGCTCACCTAATACTCATTGGTCTTCTTTAATTAGGTTTTACCCCATTGTTTTACCTTAGTATTTTTTACATATTTTATCCTTCACTATGTTTGGTTTTGTGTTCTTCCACTAGAAAAAATACCAAACAGACGCATGTGTAAATTTGGCCTTAGTCTGGAAGATGTCTATTACCAATGCTATCAATGCCTTAGTCGGGTGGCAGCACTGACACAGGCTGATAAATGCACTAAGAACTGATGTGCATGGAACCAGGCTAAAGGTTGTCTGTGATTCTCCAGTAAAGAAATCTGCCAGGCCACTGACATCATCATGTGCCCCATATGTGACGAGTACTGCCCCTACCTGAGACTCTCAGACAGCTGCATCTATGCCAAGGTGACTTCCGTACTACCATGCAGAGTATGTTAAACTTTTGCCCCAGACTGAGCACTGCTGACAAACATCAGGGCAATTGTGGCTAATTCCGATCCTGGAGAGCCACTGTGTGTGATTCAAATGATTAACTAATGATGGTCATAAATTTTGACCACAATTATTTTGTGTTAGAGCTGGGCTGAAACAAAAGCCTGCATACACTGCAGCTCTCCAGGAACAGTGATTTTTCTCATATACTTTTTAGAAGAATATTGCATTTTTTGACAAACATTTACTTCCAGAGCTATGCCACAGTAACATAAGTAATCCTTTTACTTGACATTTTTGTAATTTAGCAGATGCTCTTATCCAGAGCAACTTGCAGTAATGAATGCGTACATTTTCATACTAGTCCCTCGTGGGAATCGTACCCACAACCCTGCCATTTCAAGCGTCACGCTCTACCAACTGAGCTACACGGGACCACTTTGTGAGCTTGCTCTGGAAAATGTCTAACAAACAGCCCTCCTTTGTATTCTTCATATACAAATGTGACTACTGTTTGTGTTTGTACTGAATTCATGTTTCCTGAAATAATTTCTCTAAGCAATTGCTATTGATCTGTTTCTTGGCTTTAGGTCACCCATCTTTTTGACAACGGAGCAACAGTTTTCTTTGCTGTATTCATGGCTGTGTGGGGTGAGTTTTTATCATTTATTATAAAAATTATAGGGTCAATTTAAAACAAATCTCATTTTATTGAATAATAAAGTTTAAGAAGTAACTCACTCAACAGTTTTATGGGTCAGCATTCCATGCTCACTATATTTAAGTTTCAGTATTTACAGTGAAATGTTACAGGGTCCTCCTCAGCATTGCACAAGATCCCAGACAAAGGGTGTATAGGGAGAGTTAGTGCAGGGCCCAGCCTCCTCATCGTCAAAGCAGCAGGGTCTAGGCAGGGAGGATTCAGCCACTTCTACGTCATAACGACTGTAAGCCGGTGGTTTCAGACTCTTCAAGTCCTCTGGAAGTTGAATGATGGAAGAAGGGACTGAAGCATATGGAATACAGGTGTTACTAATGTTACCTCCAGTTTAGTCAAATGAAAGGTCGCATGTCAACCTGCTTAACTTTTAATTTCAGAATGTAGTGAGATCAAAAGTGTTCAGTGGATTTGCTAAAACAAAAACAAAGGTTTTTGTCAAACTACATATTTGCCTCGGTCAGTTCATGGATCACTACACTGTGTCAAGGCAACATCCATGGAATAGACCTACCTGTTGTGAGGAGCTTCCCCGTACAGGGCAGGTTTCTAAGAGCCTGCTTTAGCCTCGTGTCATAACTCCAGTACTTCAGCAGGCAGAACACAGCTAAGTAGAACTTCAGGCTAAAGGCCAACAGAAGCGCTAGCCAAATGAAGACCTGGGCGGCTGTGTGAGAAGACAGGTGGGGGAAAAAAGAGTTAGGGAGAGAGAGGGAGTGAGTGAGATAAAGGAAGAGAGCAAAGCTGGTAGACTGATATAGAGGAAGGGATGATTAAATGTCTACAGTTTATCCAAAATGGACCTAGATTAGACCTAGCACATCTGGACATGCGCTCGTAATGGCCAGGGCCAAGCCCTTTGCAACGTATAGCAAACTAACCATACAGAAGTTGTAGACTGTAACCAGTGTGGTGGAAAAAGGCATTCCAATCTCAATATAAAAAAGATTTATTACGAGCATGCATGCAAGGGAAAATGTATTTGACTCGCTATTTGTTCTCCACAGACATTTCATACAGACCAAGGATGGGTGGGGTGTTTCACATGCACTTCAAATGAGTTACTTCTGCTTATCACCACAGATAGTAGACCCTGAGAAAGACCAATTATATCAAGGACATGTCCACTCCCCCACACATCCTGGGACAACAGGAACCATGAAAGATTGTTTGACAGGAAATTAGAACAGGGCAGTTTAGAAACAGTTATACAGTTGAAGTCAGAAGTTTACATACACTTAGGTTGGAGTCATTAAAACTTGTTTTTCAACCACTCCATACATTTCTTGTTAACGAACTATAGTTTTGGCAAGTCTGTTAGGACATCTACTTCGTGCATGACACAAGTAGTGTTTCCAACAATTGTTTACAGACAGATTATTTCACTTATAATTCACTGAATCACAATTCCAGTGGGTCAGAAGTTTACATACACTAAGTTGACTGTGCCTTTAAACAGCTTGGAAAATTCCAGAAAATGATGTCATGGCTTTAGAAGCTTCTGGTAGGCTAATTGACATCATTTGAGTCAATTGAAGGTGTACCTGTGGATGTATTTCAAGGCCCACCTTCAAACTCAGTGCCTCTTTGCTTGACATCACGGGAAAATCAAAAGAAATCATCCAAGACCTCAGAAAAACAATTGGAGACCTCCACAGTCTGGTTCATCCTTGGGAGAAATTTCCAAATGCCTGAAGGTACCACGTTCATCTGTACAAACAATAGTACGCAAGTATAAACACCATGGGACCACGCAGCCACCATACTGCTCAGGAAGGAGACGCGTTCTGTCTCCTAGAGACAACATTCTTTGGTGCGAAAAGTGCAAATCAATCCCAGAACAACAGCAAAGGACCTTGTGAAGATGCTGGAGGAAACAGGTACAAAGGTATCTATATCCACAGTAAAACAAGTCCTACATCAACATAACCTGAAAGGCCGTTCAGCAAGGAAGAAGCCACTGCTCCAAAACCGCCATAAAAAAGCCAGACTACGGTTTGCAACTGCACATAGGGACAAAGATCGTCCTTTTTGGAGAAATGTCCTCTGGTCTGATGAAACAAAAATAGAGCTGTTTGGCCATAATGACCATCATTATGTTTGGAGGAAAAAGAGGGAGGCTTGCAAGCCGAAGAACACCTTCCCAACCATGAAGCACGGGGGTGGCAGCATCATGTTGTGGGGGTGCTTTGCTGCTGGAGGGACTGGTGCATTTCACAAGATAGATGGCATCATGAGGTAGGAAAGTTATGTGGATATATTGAAGCAACATCTCAAGACATCAGTCAGGAAGTTAAAGCTTGGTCGCAAATGGGTCTTCCAAATGGACAATGACCCCAAGCATACTTCCAAAGTTGTGGCAAAATGGTTTAACTACTTAGACTCCCGACACTACCCGGTGAAATGTGAGGCTCCAAATTCAAAATCCAAAAGGTTAATTGTTAAACATTCATCAATATACAAGTGTTGCATAGTCATCAAAAGCTCTGATTCTTGGCAATATCACAGCGTTGTCAGATTTCAAAAAGGCTTCACGGCGAAAGCACAACATTTGATTGTTTGAGGATAGCACCTACAATATTTAACCATTAGCATAAATTCATAAACCAGCGCGGTTCACACAAAACCCATTTCACAGCGAAAACAAATCCCTTACCTTTTGAAGAACTTCTGCTGAGGGCTTCCCAAGTGTCCAACGAAGACATCCAATGGTTCTTTTGTTAGAAAAAGTCATTTATTATATCCATGAATCTCCGTTTGGTTGGCGCGTTATGATCATAAAATCCACCGTTGAGTCGCCCATTGAACCGTGAAGGGAACACGTTCAAATTATACCTATACACTTTCTACAAACAAATCAAACATAATTTTTTATGTATCCTTAGGTATCCTTTTGTGTATTTTTGCTGTAATATTTCAACCGGACGATAACGTAAACGATAGGAAAAAAAATAAAGTTGTGCGCGTTCACAATCTCGCGCGCGTGTCAAACCTTGTTTACAAAAGTGGTCCTGTGACTTCTTTCTGTCCCTATCCGTTCTGGTCACTCCTAGAATTCCCAGTCTTTGACTGTTGACTGTTGACATCTAGTGGAAGCCATAGGTACTGCAGTCTCAGTCCTACATAAGATTGTATGGAATAGGCACAATGGAGAAGATGTGCACAAAAACTGCAAATCCAGCTGGATTTCCCTCTGGTTTTCGCCTGCTATATCAGTTCTGTTATACTGACATACATTATTTTAACACTCTTTAACTTTAACACTCTATCCAATAGTTCTAATTATGTGCATATCCTATTTTCTGGGCCTGAGTGGCAGGCATTTTACTTTGGGCACGTCAGACTCTCCAAAACCGTCACCTATGCAGCCGCTCCCTAAGAAGTTAAGGACAACAAAGTCAAGGTATTGGAGTGGCCATCACAAAGCCCAGACCTCAATCCTATAGAAAATTTGTGGGCAAAACTGAAAAAGCGTGTGCAAGCAAGGAGGCCTACAAACTTGACTCAGTTACACCAGCTCTGTCAAGAAGAATGGGCCAAAATTCACCCAACTTATTGTGGGAAGCTTGTGGAAGGCTACCCGAAACGTTTGACCCAAGTTAAACAATTTAAAGGCAATGCTACCAAATACACTCAATTAGTATGTAAACTTCTGACCCACTGGGGATGTGATGAAAGAAATAAAAGCTGAAATAAATCATTCTCTCTACTATTATTGACATTTCACATTCTTAAAATAAAGTGGTGATCCTAACTGACCTAAGACAGGGAATTCTTACTAGGATTAAATGTCAGGAATTGTGAAAAACTAAGTTTAACCTTTTAGGCATAAACGGCGCTAGTGGGCCGCTCCCGATACCCGATGAAATGTAAGGCGCCAAATTCAAAATCCAAAAGTTGAATTATTAAACATTCATCAATATACAAGCTCTGATTCTGATCACAGCGTTGTCAGATTTCAAAAGGGCTTCACGGCGAAAGCACAACATTTGATTGTTTGAGGATAGCACCTCTAATATTTATGCATTAGCATATATTCATATCCAGCTCGGGTCACACAAAACCCATATAAGAGCTAAAATAAATCACTTACCTTTCGAAGAACTTCTGCTGAGGGCATCCCAAGTGTCCAACGAAGACATCCAATGGTTATTTTGTTAGAAAAAGTCATTTATTATATCCATAGATCTCAGTTTGGTTGGCGCGTTATGTTCAGAAAATCCACCGTTGAGTCGCCCATTGAACCGTGAAGAGAACGCGTTCAAATTATACCTATCAACTTTGTCCAAACAAATTAAACATAATTTTTTATGTATCCTTAGGTGATTTTTAATGTATCAATAATAGTAGAGAGAATGATTTATTTCAGGTACACTTTTATGTATATTTACTATAATATTCATGCAAAACAACCTTCCTTAATCAAAGAAAACGATGGTTGAGTTTAAATGGTTCCTGTTTTTGGCAGCATTGCAAGAGATGGTTTAATATAAATGATTCTGTTTGTAATACATTGCCAACATTGTTTTCTAGCTTGAACACAAGTGTACATATTTGTCCTACGTACATTGAATATGACACATACTCACCTAGCCCTAACAACCCTCAAACACTAACCTAGTTGTGTGTTTTAGCAACCGTGTTTCTCGAGTTCTGGAAGAGGCGGCGAGCGGTCCTTGCATATGACTGGGACCTAATTGACTGGGAGGAAGAGGAGGTAAATATATCTTCATTATCAAATTAGAAATAATCTCCCAGGCATAACATGTGTTTTTTTCTTGCAAGAAGATCTTTTCATAATTAGTTTTTTCAATTTCTTAAAAAATATTTTAACAATCATGCCGTGAAGGTCCTAGGGACGTTTCACTTTGCTGAAATATACAAAATATTACAAGACGGAGCATTGCCTTGAGATTCCCACTCGGGTTATGACTAGGGTTGAGTAGCGGGAACTGGGTTACCGAGATTTTCCACCCAAACCCAATCCTTTTTCTCTGGATAAATAACAGCAAGAAACCGGTAAATTATTTCTATGAACATGATGTGAAATAGAACTGTTAAATGATCTGCAATGTCTAAATCTTATCTAGTCTACGGCCTTCTCTCTGCTATTGCATATCTCCATGATCAATCATCAACGCTCACATTGGGGACAGACAGCCCACCTCAGTATGGAGCACATCATTTTGTATTTTTTTTATGTTGAAGTACAATGATGTAATATATTTTTTTAAACACCCCCTTTCTAAAATGTGGGTTTTAATTGATTAACAAAAATATATACAGTCTGCCCACTTATTTTCCTTCCAAATGTGTTTGCCTGTTTTGCACATATCTAAATATTACCAAAAGGGAGGGTTATATGCTAATACACACGTCACACAACATTAGGGGAAATATTATGAATGGTGTATATATAGGTGTACACCTACTAATTATATAAATGTAAAATAGGCCTTACTACATACATTTTTTTAAAATCAAATTCACTTGTCTATAATTGTAACTTTGAAGGCCGCATGTCCTGCACCAGCATAACAGCTTCTCTCCCAGCTTCATGGTTTGAGCGAGGTCCATATAATACAGTGACACAGTCCACACTCAAAAAATTCAACACTTTAGAATGACACTTCCAGTTTTGGCGGTAAATACCGGGTTACCCGGGAGAAAAGTGATTTTATTCTCGGGATGGAACATTTGTAAAATACCTTGGTTATGACACTCTGCTGTGTTCTTGAAAACCCCACAGTTATGTGTTCTACAGCTGTTTCAAGAAATCCAAGGAGACGTGTCATGATCACGTTCCTAGAACATTTTGCAGACATTTGCAGAACATTCTGGGTGCGTTTGTAGCTCAGCCAGCTTTCTCTGTGCTGCAGGAGGAAATCCGTCCCCAGTTTGAGGCCAAATATTCCAAAAAGGAGAGGATGAACCCCATATCTGGAAAGCCTGAGCCGTACCAGGCCTTTACAGACAAGTACAGCCGACTCATCGTCTCAGCTTCTGGAATCTTCTTTATGGTAAGTCCCTGGAGTAGGTATAGTGAATATTTCATAATAAATTAATTTGAGTAGGGACAGGTTCATTAAAATGCTTTGCATGTTGCCTCATGCTAAACCAGTTTCCCACTGGGTTTTGTTTGAATTCATTCAAATCTTCAGTAAGTGGCCCATGCAGGAATCAAACCCACAACTGTGATGTTGCAAGCAAGCCAACTCAAGCAAGTGAGCTATGAATCAGATTTACCTTGTTGCTGTCGGTGTGTCTGACCAGACTGTTTTATTGACCTCAGATCCTGGTGGTGATCGCTGCCGTCTTCGGCATCGTGATTTACCGCGTGATCACAGTCAGCACTTTTGCCGCCTTCGGCTGGGCTCTCATCAGGAATAACTCTCAGGTGGCCACCACCGGCACAGCCGTGTGCATCAACTTCTGCATCATCATGCTCCTCAATGTGGTAAGGGCTTTGTTGAGAAATGCATTTAGGATCATGAGATTAAAAAAGTGTCATATATATAAATATACACACACACTGAGTGTGCACAACATTAGGAACACCTGCTCCACCCAAAGGACATCCAGCCAATGGCAAACCAGTGGTTAAAAACGGGTCATTGATGAAAGGAGACAAAAGAGGCTGACACGAATTGTGCAGAGCAACAGACGGGCTACAGTTAGTCAACTGTCGTACCTTGACACGAATGGGGTATGGCAGCCGACAACCTTTCAGAGTTCCACTTCTTTCATTAAAAACAAGAAACTGCGGTTGCAGTGGGCTAAGCAACGAAGACACTGGAGAATTGGAAAAACATTGCCTGGTCTGATGAATCCTGGTTCCTGCTGTTTCACACTGATGTGTGTCAACATTGCAGGCTGTTGGTGGTGGTGGGATTGTGTGGGGTGTGTTTTCATGGCACACGTTAGGCCCCTTGATAAAAGTGGAGCAACATTTGAATGCCATAGGATATCTGAACATCATTGCCAATCAGGTGCATCCCTTCATGGCAGCAGTGTATCTGTCTGCAAATTGTAATGCGTCTGTGTGTAGCTGGTGTAGAGGAGTCAGGCGCAGGACAGCAGATATGAGTAATAAGAGCAATTTACTCAAATATAATCACAATACAGGTCAAAATATATCCAAGCCCACAATAACGGACCACAATACAATAAACAATCACTCACAAACAAACATGGGGGAACAGAGGGTTAAAGAATGAACCAGTAATCGGGGGATTGAAACCAGGTGTGTAAAACAAGGACAAAACCAATGGAAAATGAAAAGTGGATCGGCGATGGCTAGAAAACCGCCAAACGCCGCCCAAACAAGGAGAGGGGCCGACTTTGGCGGAAGTCGTGACACAAATAGATTTTTTACAACAGGATATAATGCCCCATGCCAAAAGGCTAGGATTGTCCAGAAATGGTTCCACGAACATGAATGAATTCAGCTTACTGCAGTGGCCTGCCCAGTCACCAGATCTCAATCCAGTTGAGCATCTGTGGGATGAGATGGAATAAGCTATTTGGAGCAGAGATCCACTACCAGCAATTCATGGGGGAATCATTGGAGTCAACATGGGCCAGCATCCCTGTGGAACGCTTTCGACACCTTGTCCATGACCCGATGAATTGAGGCTGTTCTGAGGGCAAAGGGGGGGTGCAAATCAATATTAGGAAGGTGTTCTTAATGTTTTGTACACTCAGGTGATATTAATGTCTATCAGTGGTGAAACCCTAATGTCGTGTAGTGCTTTTTGATATAGTTAACTACAGTTTCAGTCAAAATGTTGATAAAAATTTATCCTAACGCCCTTCAATGTCATGACATATCGCGTTTTAGCTACAACAGCATGAGAATCATGAGAATCAAGAAACAAACCCTAGAAACAAACCCTATTAACTGGTAACCTTGTTTTTTTCAGTTGTATGAAAAAGTTGCCCTTCTGCTCACCAATTTAGGTAAGCTACAACTGTTCCTCCATCTGTCATCATGCTGTAACATGCCATCCTCAGAGGTAATTACAGTCAATATAAGGCAGGGGCTGTCATTTTATACACACCCTCTCTCTTTCGGTCTCCCTCTCTTTATTTTTATTTCTCTCTCTATTTTAATCTTATTCTCTATTTTCTCTCTCTTTCTGTTTCTCTCTCTCCGACTGGCTCTGTATCCACAGAGCAGCCAAGGACTGAGTCAGAGTGGGAGAACAGCTTCACCCTGAAGATGTTCCTGTTTCAGTTTGTCAATCTCAACAGCTCTACCTTCTACATAGCTTTTTTCCTGGGCAGGTGAGGAAACATCTCTACTTCATGGTGTAAATCATAATACCCAGCTATATTTCATAGAGATTAGTTAGTAAAATGATGTGATCACCTCTGTCAGGTTCACTGGGCGGCCAGGAGCCTATATCCGCCTCATTAACCGCTGGAAACTGGAAGAGGTGAGTGAACTTGTATGTTTTTCAATAAGCTTTTCAAATTTGTTCAACGTGGAACATTTCCAGTGGAAAGTACTCTCGTGGACAGATGCACATAACATAAATGGTAGTAGCATCTGTCGACAGACTGTGGGATGCCACAACGAATTAGGAACTTTGTTCCAGTACGTAGATTTTTCATCGCTGATCACATCACAATTTCGCATCTTTCGAATTTAGGAAGTGGAGGGGACATTTTGTCCCGTAGACTTGCCAGAAACTGTCTGAGAGTTTCAGTTTAGAGGGGTGGAGAATTCACTAGTCTCTTTAGTATATTTCCTAACACATCTCCTCCCAGAACGTAATTGAGTTTATGCCGCAAAAACCCCAAAGAAATTGTTCTGGGTGTCCCAGATTAAGTGGAAAGTAGCTTGGAACACTGTATTCTCACTCTAACCTCTGTGTTATGAACCAGACATTTATGGTTAGGGTGTAGAGTTACTGAATAGTTAGTTGAAGAGTTGTTGATTGAATAAAGTGTCGGCACTGATTCCCCTTTCTGTGTAGTGCCATCCCAGTGGTTGTTTGATAGATCTCTGCATGCAGATGGGTATCATCATGGTGCTCAAGCAGACCTGGAACAACTTCATGGAGCTGGGCTACCCGTGAGTATGACCTGGCATAGCCAATTAGATGCAACTAGCGCCTAGCGTGTCATCTCCACCAGTCACCCCCCGTGACTCTTTATAATTGGTTGTTTGTCAGGCTAATCCAGAACTGGTGGACGCGGCGAAGGCTGAGGCAGGAGCACGGCCCCAACGCCAAGGCCAGCTTCCCGCAGTGGGAGAGGGACTACAACCTGCAGCCCATGAATGCCTACGGACTGTTTGACGAATACCTGGAGATGAGTATGTGCCCTTTGACCTGAGCCCACATTTAAAGCAACTGTTAAATGAAAACCTGACTTTAAAACGTAATATTCTGTTAACTCATACCCAAATAATGTTGTTGACTCATCCTATACTTGTATTTGTGGCCAAAGCATACATTGGGAATAAAACACCTCAAACAGACCGCTTAAAAAATGCTTGCTATTTCCACATAGAGGATGATGTCATCCTCCTGAGAAGGAGGAGCTGGCCAATCAGTTGGTCTACTCATATACGTTATACATAAATTACCAGTATACACCCACACCTTTCTGTTGTTGGGCTACACCGTTCCAATACAGAAAAGCTGCTTTTTAACATACTTACAAAATTCATATTTTCTATCTCACTATCAACAATTGACCAATCAGAAGAAATCAGTGTGGCTTGAGCCATACAGACTTGTGTGAGACCTGAGTGAGCAACCAAGTAAGCCACTGCTCTGCATTGAGAACACTGAGAATCATTGCTGTCATCATCTTGTATACTGTACACACAAAGTGCAGAAAAGATAGCAAACTCCTCTGTGTAAGATGGGTGTAAAAATGTGTTGATGTTGTCATCGATAGATCTTCTTTCTGTTTGTCCCATTCCCATCAGTGGTGCTTACACTGTTCTGTTTATGTTCACACGCTTTGACTAGAAATGATTTGGACATGAAATGCTAAACATGCTAATATTGGGGATATTGAGTTACATTGGTTTTTGGACAAAAATACAACAATGTTAGCATTTGGAAATTGTGGCCACTGGCCAGGTATATAAAACCAAAGGATGGATTGATGTCTAACCTTGTCTCTAGACTTCTTATGTGTAAATTGGGTGAACCATTTCCTTAAACAATTTGGTTAACACTTTACATTGGGTTCTTATTACTGTGTAAATATTCCTGTGAGTACAGTGTTACAAGTATTTTAATTACTCATTGTTACACTCCAATTTACAGCAGCACATCTAACCCTAGCAGCACCCCTAGATGTAACCATTAGTTATGTTAACAGTAAGTGTAGCAATGACTAATTACAATTATTTTTGCACTGCTTACAGTAATAATTAAACAGTAATAAGAGTACTGTAATGTAAATTGTTAATAAGTTGAGAGAACCTATTGGTCAGATGTGGGACACCAACTCCGTTGTCATTTTTCCCTGATTGCCTGATTGCTTGCAGTGAACATGAAAGGTACTGTAGAAAAAAATGTTGTTTACTAGTTAGGCCATGAATGCATGTGCCAAATATGTTTTTTTGCGCTCCTTGCCGTCGTATTCTGCTTTGCCAGGCAAACTGCACATGGAGAGGAGAAAGACCACGAGTATTACCTTAGGACCTAATTAATTCTATAGAAAAAAAGATTTCCACAGGGCAAAACAGTGTTCTATGAGGGGCTGCAGGTGGTTCTGCGGTGGGCAAAGTGCTTGTGTTAGTGCCATCTTTTTCTCCAGGCTGGGGCGGCAGGTAGCCTAGTGGTTAGAGTAACCGTTGGACTAGTAACCGGAAGGTTGTAAGATTGAATCCCTGAGCTGACAAGGTAAAAATCTGTCGTTCTAGCCACTTTAATAATTAAAATTGGATGAAATAATGTATCACTAGCCACTTTAAACAATGCCATTTATATAATGTTTACATATGCTACATTACTCATCTCATATATATATATATGTGTGTATATACTGTACTCCATACCATCTACTGCATCCTGCCTCACTCATCCATATATTTATATGTACATACTCGTATTCATTCCGTTACTCTTGTGTGTATAAGGTATTTGTTGTGAATTTGTTAGATTACTTGTTAGATACTACTGCATGGTCGGAACTAGAAGCACAAGCATTTCGCTACACTCGCATTAACATCTGCTAACCATGTGTATGTGACAAATAAAATTTGATTTGATTTGAACAAGGCAGTTAACCCACTGTTCCTAGGCTGTCATTGAACATAAGAATTTGTTCTTAACTGACTTGCCTAGTTAAATAAAGGTAAAAAATATATATAATAAATAAATAAATAACACACCTGACTACAGTCTATTGATGACTATAGATCACCTCAGAGGATGTTGATTAACCTAGCTAGTTTCTGGGTGGTGGAAATGACCTTTCTGTCTGAGAGATTCCAGACTGAAATACAGTCTACTTGAATAAGTGGCCAGTTCATAGATTAAACGTCACAAGGCCCACATAAGGCTAAAAACACCGGTCATAAGAATACAGAATTTCTAACAATTTATACCAGTATTACAAATGACCCGGGAATGTAATTTACCAAGTAAACACTGGTGTAAGAATGAGTGGTTATGACCCGTGTATGATGTCATTATTGAAAAGATATCTCATAGTTAACTGACGCATAACGCTATGCAATTCTCCATGTGAAATGTCCATATCAATCTGTAAGCTCTTCACCTTTACAGGAATGACATCCTCTAAAACGGCATGCAGCCTCTGCCAACTTTACTAACTAGGAGAGATCATTATTGAAATGTAATAATTTTGAATTTCACTATTTTATAATCCTCTAATACAGTTGGATATTTAATAACTGTTGAGTAAAAACTGTAACGTGTTTGGACAATAAGAAGTCTAACCTGCTCTTGTTGCATTCCAGAATAAGTTGATCTACATGACTGATTTATCCTCTTTGGGGATAAAAGAGGATTTATCCCCCCTGGGGAGCTGGAGGTCGAAGGTTAACCATGAACTAGCATTCGTACAGTGTTTGCTCATGTAAACCATTGCATACATGCCATGTACTGTATATACACTGCTCAAAAAAATAAAGGGAACACTTAAACAACACAATGTAACTCCAAGTCAATCACACTTCTGTGAAATGAAACTGTCCACTTAGGAAGCAACACTGATTGACAATAAATTTCACATGCTGTTGTGCAAATGGAATAGACAACAGGTGTAAATTATAGGCAATTAGCAAGACACCCCCAATAAAGGAGTGGTTCTGAAGGTGGTGACCACAGACCACTTCTCAGTTCCTATGCTTCCTGGCTGATGTTTTGGTCACTTTTGAATGCTGGCGGTGCTTTCACTCTAGTGGTAGCATGAGACGGAGTCTACAACCCACACAAGTGGCTCAGGTAGTGCAGCTCATCCAGGATGGCACATCAATGCGAGCTGTGGCAAGAAGGTTTGCTGTGTCTGTCAGCGTAGTGTCCAGAGCATGGAGGCGCTACCAGGAGACAGGCCAGTACATCAGGAGACGTGGAGGAGGCCGTGGGAGGGCAACAACCCAGCAGCAGGACCACTACCTCCGCCTTTGTGCAAGGAGGAGCACTGCCAGAGCCCTGCAAAATGACCTCCAGCAGGCCACAAATGTGCATGTGTCTGCTCAAACGGTCAGAAACAGACTCCATGAGGGTGGTATGAGGGCCCAACGTCCACAGGTGGGGGTTGTGCTTACAGCCCAACACCGTGCAGGACGTTTGGCATTTGCCAGAGAACACCAAGATTGGCAAATTCGCCACTGGCGCCCTGTGCTCTTCACAGATGAAAGCAGGTTCACACTGAGCACGTGACAGACGTGACAGAGTCTGGAGACGCCATGGAGAACGTTCTGCTGCCTGCAACATCCTCCAGCATGACCGGTTTGGCGGTGGGTCAGTCATGGTGTGGGGTGGCATTTCTTTGGGGGCCGCACAGCCCTCCATGTGCTCGCCAGAGGTAGCCTGACTGCCATTAGGTACCGAGATGAGATCCTCAGACCCCTTGTGAGACCATATGCTGGTGCGGTTGGCCCTGGGTTCCTCCTAATGCAAGACAATGCTAGACCTCATGTGGCTGGAGTGTGTCAGCAGTTCCTGCAAGAGGAAGGCATTGATGCTAAGGACTGGCCCGCCCGTTCCACAGACCTGAATCCAATTGAGCACATCTGGGACATCATGTCTCTCTCCATCCACCAACGCCACGTTGCACCACAGACTGTCCAGGAGTTGGCGGATGCTTTAGTCCAGGTCTGGGAGGAGATCCCTCAGGAGACCATCCGCCACCTCATCAGGAGCATGCCCAGGCGTTGTAGGGAGGTCATTCAGGCACGTGGAGGCCACACACACTACTGAGCCTCATTTTGACTTGTTTTAAGGACATTACATCAAAGTTGGATCAGGCTGTAGTGTGGTTTTCCACTTTAATTTTGAGTGTGACTCCAAATCCAGACCTCCATGGGTTGATAAATTTGATTTCCATTGATAATTTTTGTGTGATTTTGTTGTCAGCACATTCAACTATATAAAGAAAAAAGTATTGAATAAGATTATTTCATTCATTCAGATCTATGATGTGTTATTTTAGTGTTCCCTTTATTTTTTTGAGCAGTGTATAATGTTTACATTTATTTACCAGCAATGTGAATCATTGCTGGTAAATGTGAATCATTGTGTCTACATAGATTTTCCACGTGTATATTGAAGGAAAAGTCTGCCCCAAAACTATCTTTTGGTATTTGTTTAATTAGTCCATTGTTGACATAGTTCCATAATGTTTTGCTTGTCAGCACTCAAGTTTTCAAGATACGTAACTTTCAAAATACAGAAATCATCCCTGTATGATGCATTTTGCATTTTATGATGCTGCGTTTTGCATCATACGGGGATGATTTCTGTGTTTTGAAAGTAACGTATCTTGAAAACTTGAATGCTGACAAGCAAAACATTATGGGACTATGTCTACAATGAACTAATTTAACAAATACCAAAAGATAGTTTTTGAGGTGGAGTTGTCCTTTAGTATGATTATGTGAGGTATACATAAAGCAGGCACATGCCATGTATTAATCACACAATGGTTACTTAAAGCATTTCTCCTACATGTGTTTGGTGTAGACAGATTTATGTATGACAATGTCAGATGACCGTGACATTAATGACAATGACAGATCAGTGTAACGCTTAGGCTAGGATTCCGTGGTTGCACACAGCATGCAGCTATAACCACATGCATGTGTCACTGTTTATTTTAACCCATAATGCTATTTTAACCCATAATGCTGCATAAATCCATTATGTGTTGTCTCTGTAGGCTTTTTGAATGCTGATTTGTAATTACGCTCGATGTACTACCGTCTGTGACTTCCTTGGCGAGGCTCTTCACGAAGCACAAAATCTAATGGCTAACTTTGTCCTGTGCAATGCCCACACGCACTGACATACAGTAACAATTGTGACATTGAATGGTATAACCTCAAATCATATTGGCCTTTCTGAGTGAATATGGCTTTGGGGTGGCCATCTATACAAAATGTTCTGGGGTTTTTGGATGGGGTTTTGAATAGGACTACTGGTGACGCTTAACACTCTGTGTCTGTGTGTTTCAGTCTTGCAGTTTGGCTTCACTACCATATTTGTGGCGGCTTTCCCCCTGGCCCCGCTCCTGGCCCTCCTCAACAACATCATTGAGATCCGCCTGGACGCCTACAAGTTTGTCACCCAGTGGCGGAGACCCCTGCCCTCTCAAGCCAAAGACATAGGTTAGGCTCATCTTCCTGTCTGACAATCCCCTACTGTAGGGCCATTTTCAAAGGAACGCAAAACATGCCATATAGACATAATTGTTTTACGCCAACACCGCGCCTCAGCTATTTTCACTTAATGGAACCCTATTTCATTAGTTTCAGCACAGACAGACGATTTTAGTTTCAGCACAGACAGACGACCAATCTATTATGCTTTAGACTTCTGGAATCATTTTCAAACCCCTTTATAAGTATTCTTTGAAGAAGTCCTGACAAGCTGCTTGCTGGTGAACTGTTATAAATCATTTGCATCGGAGAAAGAACATTGTTATTATTTTCTCTCCAGGGATCTGGTACGGCATCCTCGAGGGAATCGGTATCTTGTCCGTCATCACCAACGCCTTTGTCATCGCCGTCACCTCAGACTTCATCCCACGCCTTGTCTACGCATACAAGTACGGCCCGTGTGCCGGGCAGGGCCGGGCCGGGGAGAGGTGAGCGAGCCTGACCACAGTGACCATACAGACAAAGTGTCTGCCTTTGACATTATTATGGCCACTAGTAGAGGGCAGCGGCATTGTCCTGCATCACAACGTCAAACCACTGACATTTTATTGTTTCCTGTCCAGATGCATGATGGGATATGTGAACGCCAGTCTATCGATGTTCAGAGTGTCTGATTTTGAGAACACGTCGGTGCCCAGGACAGATGGATCAGATACATTTGGAGAAGCAGTGGAGTACTGCAGGTAGGTTTGGTGACCAAAGAGTTTCTTGGTATGGTTGGGCTTGTTTGAACAGAGAAGTCATAACCTTTGACCTTTCGACCCTGTGTTTGACCCCCCCAGGTACCGTGACTACAGAGAGCCCCCAGACTCGCCCGGTGAGCCATACTCCTACACGCTACAGTTCTGGCATGTCCTGGCCCGCACGACTGGCGTTCATCATAGTCTTCGAGGTTAGTTTGTACAGTTCATTCCATTCTTCAAAACCATAACACAATATTCAGCCAAGATGATTCTGTAATTACTGTACTATTGGTGTTGTGTTCTTTTGTAGCACATGGTTTTCACCATCAAGAACCTGATCGCCTACCTGATCCCAGACCTGCCCAAGGACCTGCGGGACCGCATGCGACGGGAGAAGTACCTGATCCAGGAGATGATGTATGAGGCCGAGCTAGAGAGACTGCAGAAAGAGAAGAATGAGAAGAAGAAGAATTACAGGGCCCATCATAACGCATTGCCCTGAATGCACAAACAGGTGATAAATAATTGCACTGCACTGAAGGGACCAGCACGGAATACTGACAGGCAATCTATAACAGTTTGCAGGCTGCAGAGTGTTGAGCACAGGAATTACATTTATAAATAGGAAGAATTTTTTTATTTTTATTTTTATTTTTTTATTTCACCTTTATTTAACCAGGTAGGCAAGTTGAGAACAAGTTCTCATTTACAACTGCGACCTGGCCAAGATAAAGCAAAGCAGTTCGACACACAACAACACAGAGTTACACATGGAATAAAACAAACATACAGTCAATAATACAGTAGGAAAAAGAAATCTATATACAAAGAGTGCAAATGAGGTAGGATAAGGAAGGTAAGACAATAAATAGGCCATGGTGGCAGAGTAATTACAATATAGCAATTTAACACTGGAATGGTAAAGAAAACTGTGCAGTAGATGAATGTGCAATGTAGAAAAACTGGGGTGCAAAGGAACAAGATAAATAAATACAGTAGGGGATGAGGTAGTTGGTTGGGCTATTTACAGATGGGCTATAAACAGGCACAGTGGTCTGTACACTGCTCTGACAGCTGGTGCTTAAAGCTGTTAAGGGAGATAAGTGTCTCCAGTTTCAGAGATTTTTGAAGTTCGTTCCAGTCATTGGCAGCAGAGAACTGGAAGGAGAGTCGGCCAAAGGAGGAATTGGCTTTGGGGGTGACCAGTGAGATATACCTGCTGGAGGCGTGTGCTACGGGTTGGTGCTGCTAAGGTGACCAGCGAGGCTGAGATAAGGCGGGACTTTACCTAGCAGGGACTTGTAAATGACCAGGAGCCAGTGGATATGGCGGCGAGTGTAAAGTGAAGGCCAGCCTCACGAGAGTGTACAGGTCGCAGTGGTGGGTGGTATATGGGGCTTTGGTAACAAAACGGATGGCACTGTGATAGACTGCATCCAGTTTGTTGAGTAGAGTATTGGAGGCTATTTTGTAAATTACATCACCAAGTCGAGGATCGGTAGGATGGTCAGTTTCACGAGGGTAAGTTTGGCAGCATGAGTGAAGGAAGCTTTGTTGTGCGAAATAGGAAGCCAATTCTAGATTTAATTTTAGATTGGAGATGTTTGATGTGAGTCTGGAAGGAGAGTTTACAGTCTAACCAGACACCTAGGTATTTGTAGTTTTCCACGTAATCTAAGACAGAACCGCCCAGAGTAGTAATGCTAGACGGGGGGACAGGTGCGGGGTAGCGATCGGTTGAAGAGCATGCATTTAGTTTTACTTTGCGTTTAAGAGCAGTTGTAGGCCACGGAAGGAGAGTTGTATGGCATTGAAGCTCGTCTGGAGGGTAGTTAACACAGTGTCAAAGAGGGGCCAGAAGTATACAGAATGGTGTCGTTTCTGCATAGAGGTGAATCAGAGACTCACCTGCAGCAAGAGCGACATCATTGATGTATACAGAGAAAAGAGTCGGCCCAAGAATTGAACCCTGTGGCACCCCCATGGAGACTGCCAGAGGCTCGGACAACAGGCCCTCTGATTTGACACACTGAACTCTGTCGGAGTAAGTGGTGAACCATGCGAGGCAGTCATTTGAGAAACCAATGCTGTCGAGTCTGCCGATAAGGATGCATTGATTGACAGAGTCGAAAGCCTTGGCCAGATCAATGAAAACGGCTGCACAATAATGTCTCTTGTCGATGGCGGTTATGATGTCATTTAGGACCTTGAGCGTGGCTGAGGTGCACCCATGACCAGCCCTGAAACCAGATTGCATAGCGGAGAAGGTACGGTGGGATTCGAAATATCGGTAATTTGTTTGTTAACTTGGCTTTCAAAGACCTTAGAAAGGCAGGGAAGGATGGATATAGGCCTATAACAGTTTGGGTCAAGAGTGTCTCCCCTTTGAAGAGGGGGATGACCGCAGCTGCTTTCCAGTCTTTGGGAATCTCAGGCGTCCACGAAGAGAGGTTAAACAGGCTAGTAATAGGGGTTGCAACAATTTCGGCAGATAATTTTAAAAAGAAAGGGTCCAGATTGTCTAGCCAGCGGCTGATTTGTAAGGGTCCAGATTTCGCAGCTCTTTTAGAACATCAGCTGACTGGATTTGGGAGAAGGAGAAGTGGGGAGGCTTTGGCGAGTTGCTGAGGGGGGTGCAGGGCTGTTGACCGGGGTAGGGGTAGCCAGGTGGAAAGCATGGCCAGCCATAGAAAAATGCTTATTGAAATTCTCAATTATTGTGGGTTTATCGGTGGTGACAGTATTTCCTATCCTCAGTGCAGTGGGCAGTTGGGAGGAGGTGCTCTTATTCTCCATGGACTTAACAGTGTCCCAGAACTTTTTGGAGTTTGTGTTACAGGAGGCAAATTTCTGCTTGAAAAAGCTAGCCTTGGCTTTCCTAACTGCCAGCGTATATTGGTTCCTGACTTCCCTGAAAAGTTGCATATCACGGGGCTGTTCGATGCTAATGCAGAACGCCACAGGATGTTTTTGCGCTGGTCAAGGGCAGTCAGGTCTGGAGAGAACCAAGGGCTATATCTATTCCTGGTTCTAAATTTCTTGAATGGGGCATGCTTATTTAAGATGGTGAGGAAGGCACTTTTAAAGAATAACCAGGCATCCTCTACTGACGGGATGAGGTCAATATCCTTCCAGGATACCTGGCCAGGTCAATTAGAAAGGCCTGCTCGCTGAAGTGTTTTAGGAACGTTTAACAGTAATGAGGAGATCGTTTGACTGCAAACCCATTACGGATGCAGGCAATGAGGCAGTGATCACTGAGATCTTGGTTGAAAACAGCAGGGGTGTATTTGGAGGGCAAGTTAGTTAGGATTACATCTATGAGGGTTCCCGTGTTTACGGCTTTGGGATTGTACCTAGTAGGTTCAAATATGATTTGTGTGAGGTTGAGGGCATCAAGCTTAGATTGTAGGATGGCCGGGGTGTTAAGCATGTCCCAATTTAGGTCACCTAGCAGCACGAACTCTGAAGATAGATGGGGGGCAATCAGTTCACATATGGTGTCCAGAGCACAGCTGGGGCAGAGGGTGGTCTATAGCAAGCGGCAACAATGAGAGACTTGTTTCTAGAAAGGCAGATTTTTAAAAGTAAAGTTCAAATTGTTTGGGTACAGACCTGGAAAGCAAGACAGAACTCTGCAGGCTATCTCTGCAATAGATAGCAACACGCCTTTGGCCGTTCTATCTTGTCTGAAGATGTTATAGTTAGGGATGGAAATTTCAGTGTTACTGGTGGTCTTCCTAAGCCAGGATTCAGACACGGCTAGGACATCCGGGTTGGCAGAGTGTGCTAGGGCAGTGAATAAAACAAACTTAGGGAGGAGGCTTCTAATGTTGACATGCATGAAACCAAGGCTTTTACGGTTGCAGAAGTCAACAAATGAGAGGGCCTGTGGAATAGGAGTGGAGCTAGGCACTGCAGGGCCTGGATTAACCTCTATATCACCAGAGGAACAGAGGGAGGAGTAAGATAAGGATACGGCTAAAGGCTATAATGACTGGTCGCTCTAGGGCGTTCGGAACAGAGAGTAAAAATAACAGGTTTCAGGGGTGATAAAATAGATTAAAGGCATAATGTACAGACAATGGTATGGTAGGACGTGAATACAGTGGAGGTAAACCTAGGCATTGAGTGGTGATGAAAGAGATAATGTCTCTAGAAAGATTTAAACCAGGTGATGTCATGCATGTGTGGGAGGTGGAACTAAAGGGTTGGATAAGGCATATTGAGCAGGGCTAGAGGCTCTACTGTGAAATAAGGCAATAAACACTAACCAGAACAGCAATGGACAAGGCATATTGACAATGAGGAGAGGCATGCTTAGCCTAGTGAACATAAGGGTCAAGTTAGTAGTGAGGCTGGCGACACAGCGTTTCAGACAGCTAGCTGGGGTAGCAAGCTAGCAACGCGTCTAGCAGGCCGGCTAACAAAGACGGAGGAAGACTGTTTATAGCCTCCTCACGCGTTTCCGCCAGTAGACCAGTTGTGATGGGGTTTCGTGTGGTGAAGGGACCAGGCCAGTTGGCACAACAAATTGTCCGATGGACCTGAATTAGCTAGCAGCCGATATGCTCTGGACAGCGAGGCGTTAGCAGGCGCGCAGTTAGCTGATGGGCGTTCAGGTGACGTCGCGTCGGAGGGCCGGTTGAAATATTTCCCTCGGGCAGATAACGTCGGCAGTCCACTTGAGAAGGCCCGGTAGGTCTCCACACCGGCAGTAGAAGCGGAGTCCGGATAGGAGTTATGGCCAGCAGCGTGCTGAAACTCCTCAGTCAGCCGGGAAAGGGCTAGCTTCAGGCTAATTGGTGTATTGCTATGAGACCGACGTTAGCCGATGGCACTCAGGTAGCAGCTAGCTAGCTGCAAGATCCAGTTGAAAAATGTCCAACTGCGGTAGGATCCGAGGATATGGAGGAAAAATAAATAAAAATAGGTCCGTAAGCTCAGGTTTAGTGTGTTATACGAGGGGCGAGAGCTTTTCCAGCTGAAGGTTAGCTGATGCCCGCTAGCAATAGTAAGCTAAATACTAACGTTAGCTAGTTGTTATTTGACCAGATTCGAAAAAACAACAACAAAAAACCACAGATCCGCACTCACATTGGGTGAGGCAGGTTGCAGGAGAGTGTGTTTTGAAGTTGGATTTTAGAGAGCACATATAAAAAGATATGTGAAGAAAATATATAAAAATATTATAAAGACGATATTTACACAGGACAGGACGGGACAAGACAAATACACGTCTAACTGCTACGCCATCTTGGATCACAATAATAACTAGATATAATAATAGAATAACTCACCTGTATGACCAATGTGTAGCACCAAACATCTGGGTGAAGCACGGCTGTCATTTTATGCCTGAACGCTCAACACACATCAGCTATCGAAGTAAGATTTGCCATTTGAAGCACGGGACGACAAGGGACCAGGTTGTGCAAGGAAGTGAAATAAGTAATGTCCCTTTTGTTCCTGTTGTCTAGAAGTTCCACTGCTGTTGTGATTATCTACTGACACTCTCTATGACTCCACAGGCCATACTGGTGCCCAATTTTGCCTCGGTGGTGTTGTGTGGGGGAATGACAGAGAACTGGCTGCATGCACGCCAGTGACTGTCCTGCCTGTCTGGATCTCTCACTGGACCAGGTGAGCGCCCCAAAGAGGACCGTCCAACAAACCTGCATTCAGCATGCTCCTCGCCATGGTGTTCAAACTTACTGTTCGTCATTCTGAATCCGAGAGGCCAGTGGGTGAGGGGAAAAAATAGGACATACATTGGAACATTTGACAATGGGTTTACTACTTTTTTTCCAGATTGCTCCTTCCACTTTGGACTCACAACTGTACATTTCTTCAAAACCTGAATGTAGATTTCAAAGAAACACAAAAAAATAACTTTTGCAGTTCTATTGTCACAACTTAAAAAAAGATTCTGTCATCCGTGCGGTTGAATGACAAACCCTGTTTACAATCCTAGCCTTTTATTTTGAGGACAAACTCATGAGGAATCATGATCAATTGCTTGTACAAGGTTGTAAACCTTCTGCCTTGTTCTCTGCTTACATTGTGTGCTGCAATAAGATGTTATTTGAAACGATGTTCCATCAGATCTGTGTTAGTGGACGCAGACTGCTCAAACATCCAATGCCTTCCTTTACAATGGATACTAATAACAAGAGTAATAAAAATGCATATTTATTACAAACTGGTTTTGTAATTGTCCCATTTGCATTTTGATGTCATTTTAAAACCGTTTCAACATGTTTCCATCTGACAGAATGTGCCACTATGAGAATCTCCATGGAGGTTAGCACATCCTTAGCGGGTAGGTCAGGTTGTCAGAACACAGTATACATCACTAACACTGATGTCTCCTCCAGCTCGTTTAGAGGCTGCCCACCAAGTAGCTGTAACTGCAGCTACTGTCTGCCTCTAGTGTCTAGTGTGGTAACACCTGATTCCCCCTCTGCAGTTCCCTACTAGGCCACCAAGGGGCGCAAATACACCTATCTTCTGATGCAGTCACAGGCCTCAAAACAATGAGAGAGAGAAGGGAATAGGTGTACAGTTAGTTCTCAATTTTTTTTGACAAGAGTCCAAAGATAAACACAGTCATGTTCTGAAGATGAGAAGTATCTTTATTTATGTTTATTTGAGGGGAAATGACCGGTGACATTGTAGGGTGTTTTTTTTTTGTGCCCCTGGAGGAATTCTTGTTAGGTTTACACCAGTATTGGTGTGAAATATCTGTCAAATATTAAAGCTTTATGTTTATTTGAATGCTCTCTACTGTTGGCAGCTTTCTCCTGTACGCTTATATAATTCCTAGTGTCTACATGTCTATGTAATATTAATACACATTTTGCCAAGGGCAACAGTTGGTTCCCCAAGCACCGCCTCAATATCGACCACTTTCTTTCAGATCCGTAGGAATTGTCAGACTTGTTTCACACATTTGGTGCTATAACAGCCTATCAAGGTGAACTAGCTTGTTATCCCTTTCTGTGATAGGAAACAGTTACATTGAGGATAAGATGTCATTTAAAACTGTTACAGCTCCTATTCATGATTGAGGTTCAGGGGTCTAATAAGACAAAACAAGAAGATGGCGGAAGTGGCCAGTCAAGGTCATGTTGGCACACAGCACACTGAAAGGCCTTTTCAGCAGCAACCACAGGGCTGGATTCAAGCAGAAATTGGATGTTCCTGTTTGAGCACAAAATACACAATAAATGTTGGGAGGAAATGTCTTGGCTGAATGTCATTGAAGAGCGACAGCATTTTGGTTGGAAGTTGATTGTCTTGACAACGAATCACAACCATCTTGCAACTGTCTTGACCCTGGAAGCCCGAGAAAATGGCTTTGTAATGCCACTGGGAAGTTCCAAACCGTTCTGTATGTTTTATGAAAACCGCTTTTACAGTATTTTGTCTATGGTCATATTGTGTTAGCATTATCAAGCCATTCTGAGGTTACATAAAGTATCCTTTCTTAGTCTAACTGTCTGACCTTGACTGGGACTGTTACATGTGGAGCTGGAAGCTGTTGGAAGTCACATTAGCATCTGAGTCGTGGAGATGTCGCTTACGTAATAATACATGGATGTACTAATCATCTAATAACCACCGTATCCATAAGTGTGTCTTTCTCTATTGTTTTTAGCTTCATAACTTTTCCATATTGTTCCATTTTATATATTCAAAATGCTTAATCCTCCTGACCCTTGCAAAATGCTTGTAATCTGCTGTGCAGATTTTTAACTTTCGCTTGTACATGATGCACATCACTACAAATTGGAGGCTACAAGTTCTATGTAGTCCAGTGCCATGTCCTTCGGGGTGGATTACTGTGGTGTGGTGGAGGAGTTAGCACAGGGTGCCCATCCACACGTAAACTCTCAATTTTGATGATTAAAAACAGGAGGGGAAACATGACGTGTTTGTTTCCTATTAAGGCACATTTTCTCCTCTAAGAGGATTATCCCTGACACCGGCTTTGAGTTGCGTAAGGCTATCCTGGGAATCTGCGATCATATCAGCCATGGCCTCATATCCTGTATTCTTTCAGCTATGTTCAATACGAAGTGGTAGGGACCTGGGAACATAGAAATAGAATGAATTAATAGATTCTATTTCTATGTCCAGGCTACTGTTTGATGGGATGTAAGCTTCATTTGAGTTTTCATCCATTTCGTTCAGACCGGTAACCAGTGTTCCTTGACCAGTCTGTTTTTTTTTTCTTCAAATTTGTATCCCTCGTTAGTCTTTTTAATTAATCCATTCTAACTCACGTTCTAATTCTTTTTAAGGCAGGACTACTCAGTCTGCCTCTCCGGTCTGTCTAAGCCAACATTCAGACATCAAACACAATGTATCATAATGTTATACCCAGATTTATTGGTCTTCAATAACATTTAATAGGAGTTCTCAAATATAGACTTTCAGATTTTAATTGAAGAGACCCCCTGCTTTGTGTGGTTCCTTGAATGTTGCTTGCCTAATGATTAACCATGCCTGATACCTGAAACCCCATGTCAGCTCCTAGAGTTAATTCTAAGGCTTTAGCTCGGTGGGCTACCACAGACAACTTGGGTTTGATACTGGTCAAATTTGTATACCCCAAGATCAAGGCTCACGGGTAAAAGCTATTTTGTCAGGATCCAGAACTTCAATGTGAGGGTGAAAAGGTTCTAGCACACCTGAATCACACAGTGTTGGTCCCTCAGACATTTTCCAACCCCAGTGAGCGCTTCGACCAGAATAATGCATAGGCCCTTTGAGCAACAGAAAGCACCAACACACAACTGATGTGTTGGTTTCTAACATGGTCTAGTATTTTTATCATATGTCATAAATGATTTCAGCACTCCTGTGGCGACAGTGCCATGGTGCATGTCCTTGAATGTCAGGGCCCCAGCTGTCTGCCCTAATGTTGCTGATAAAGAGCCCTCCTTGCAAGCTGTTTGCACAAACAGATTAGATGTATGACTGTCTTCCTCTGTCCCTGCTACAGGGAGAGAAAGAACCACTCACTGGTTGCCTAGAGCGACACAGCAACCTGTTCCAGCTCACACACACACACACACACACACACACTTAAGTGCGCCTACAACCCTTGTAACAGCGGATAGATAATGATGTAGTCTAATAACACAGTTGATGATGTGGAAAGCTACTCTCATCCTGTCCAAACCGTGACCTGCTGCTTGCACCCAATACATTGAAAGGGACCATTTTTAAGGGTGAATCTGTCAGCGCTTGTCCCGGTGAAAGTGGCAATTATGTCAACAGTGCACCACTCTTCACCTTCCCCACACAAGAAACTGGGTCAAAGGTACCCCATTCTATTTATTGACTTGTCCATGGAACCCATTTTTGTTTATGTGAAATGTTATGGCACCATTTACCAGTCCTGTTCTAGGAAATAGTGCCACAACACAAGAGTCTTATTCCCCTCACTTTAATAGGTCCACCGACCGATCGAATGAATTAATTCTGAAAGTACACATAGCATTGTTATAAATTAATGCAAAAAACAAATTATGAAATTAGTTCCATATTTAATAAATCAACAATAATTTAGTGTGTGCTGCGTCTCTCTAAGTCAAACATTTTAAAATGCTGCTTAATAGTTTCATAGCCAATCATGTTTGACCTTTTCTTGCACATGTAACTGAATAT
Organism: Brachymystax lenok tsinlingensis; assembly: GCA_030435695.1. Taxonomy (NCBI): domain Eukaryota; kingdom Metazoa; phylum Chordata; class Actinopteri; order Salmoniformes; family Salmonidae; genus Brachymystax; species Brachymystax lenok. Next base: position 14,702,746 of record CM059783.1, on the reverse strand, counting down.
CATTTCGAGATTATGGTCAAATGTCAAACGTGAAAGCTTTCAGAGGAGGCATGTAAGAAATCTAAGTGAATAAATATAAAATTATAGATCTGGCTAAATTTGCTAATGGAGGCCCATCATAACAACTTTTTAATGTATTTGTCTACATCTGTTTCACAATCTCCTGCTAAACTAACCTGTTAATTTACATGTTTACTTTCCAAATGTACATCTCCTTCTCGCTGAATGTTTTTTGTATCATTATTATTATTATTTTTTACCTTTATTTTAACAGGGAAGATGTGCCCTGTATAATACAACATAAATATACACATTATACACACATTAAAATACAAAAAAACTGTAATGGGAAGCACAAATAAAACATCACAAATCAACCATTCCTCCACAAATAAGTCCTGTCCCATGTCAGATGCATTGTACATATGTCACAGGTCTCTCCTCTCACTGTCACCCCATAGGTCGTAAACAAAGTTGGGTGGGAACTTTGAAGGGTGGGCTAAAGTTTCACTTCTAATGTCATAGCCTTGGTGACCCAGTAGCACATCCCCTTACAGCCGTGACCTGCAGAAGACACTACTTACAAGACCCAATGTATTATGAACACATACAAATACACACTCACACAGACACTTAGCCCAGCATCTACCTTAGGGGTTTGTACATGTGCAGTCAGTGCCTTAGACCGCTGCACCACTCGGGAGCCCAAAGGTGCAGTAGGGAAAAAGTTGACAGTGTTGCAATTCATAACAGTAACCGCGTTTCCGTCCACAGTTTTTATGCGCGGAAAGACATACCGTATATATAAGAAAATCACAAAAGCTGAGATGGAGGTTTTGGTAAAATTTTTTTACTGTAAACAGATAATTTTTTCTTTCTTTTTGGACATTACTCAAATGGACAATGACCCCAAGCATACTTCCAAAGTTGTGGCAAAATGGCTTAAGGACAACATAGTCAAGGTATTGGAGTGGCCATCACAAAGCCCTGACCTCAATTTTAATAGAAAATGTGTGGGCAGAACTGAAAAAGCGTGTGCGAGCAAGGAGACCTACAAAGCTGACTCAGTTACACCAGCTCTCAGGAGGAATGGGCCAAAATTCACCCAACTTATTATGGGAAGCTTGTGGAAGACTACCCGAAACGTTTGACTCAAGTTAAGCAATTTAAAGGCTACCAAATACTAATTGAGTGTATGTAAACTTCTGACCCACTGGGAATGTGATGAAAGAAATAAATGCTGAAATAAATAATTCTCTCTACTATTATTCTGACATTTCACATTAAAATAAAGTGGTGATCCTAACTGACCTAAGACAGGGAATTTTTACTAGGATTAAATGTCAGGAATTGTAAAAAACGAGTTTAAATGTATTTGGCTAAGGTGTATGTAAACTTCCGACTTCAACTGTACATGTACGTACTCTGTGGATTTGCTGAAGGAAGAACATTTCATATGCCATTGTTACTTGTTTTTAAAGGCCCACTACTGCAGCCACAGCACAGAGCTCACCCAGCCTGAGGATTCACCCATAAGAGTCTGGTCATCAGTTGGTGAGTCCATGTGCCAAGACTTTTGATTAGTTTGTTGACATTTGTAATAACAGGTGTATATGAACCCAAGTACTCATTGTTGCCAAGATAGTGAGTGAGGTGGAAACCAACGCTGAATGCCTCTTGGCACTCAGAATTATTTTTTGTTGGGCATCTGAGAAACAGATTTATTGAATCAGGTCCTGTCCAGTCAAAAATGAGGATTTCCCTGAAATTCTATCATAATGATAGTTAATGATGAAAAGTTCTGAAAAACAAAAGATAAAACTTCATCTGAAATAGCAAGGCTTCCAAAAAGCTGTTATATCTGACAAAAGATAAGCTAAACAGGTTCAGATCTGTGAGACGCCCCTCGGCGGGACCAGACTGTAAATGCAGCAGGTGTCTGGGGTAAATCATCCCATTTCTATCATTCAATCCTTGATGTGTCGTGGTGGTTGGACACTTTTTCAGAGCTCTTGAGACCATCCCTTTTGATGATGATTGCCATGGCAACCGTCCCTAAGGCAGAGTGTGTCTGTCACGGTGTCCTGGATGGGAAGCTCATAATTACAAGTGCATAGTGATTATAGAGGAAGTCTGGATTACGCTGTAGGCCTCCCATTCAATTCCCATATGGCTAATGGAATTGACTTCGCTTTTGGTGTGGGAATTAAATGGACTCAAACTGCTCTGTAGTCTCATCAGGTACTATTGTCACTGCTTACTAAAGCATCACTTGTGATGCTACAACGGTGTCAGGTGCGCCGGTGCACATGCAATGGGTGGCGTGACTAAACTTGTCTTTATCCAAAATGGAGGCCTGCTATCAAAAATGTTGTTTCCCAGGTTACCTATATAGTAGGACCTGTTTTGCTATTGATATAAATTAATATCTAATCTCATTGCCCGGCAAGCTAGTAACTTTTGGGATGTAGACAGCATTCAAGTTTACAGCACCCTTAACTCTTTGTAACATTGTCCAGCACCTCAGAAAAGTTAAGACAATCATTATGGAAAGAAATGAAAGCTACCAAGTTAATTGTACATTTAAAGGCTATGTAATGGATTAAACAAAGCAATATGATATAACTTCACACATGGAGATATTATCTTGGCTGTTACGGTAAAATCAACCAACAGTCAGGTGGAATTGTAGAGGGTACACGCAGGTATACCCCGTATACCCACTTATTTTTCAGTGGGCATTACATATACTCACTTTTTAATTCCCACGATGCGTATCAAAGTAGGCCTAGTGTAGTGGAGGTACAGTATACGCCGTATCAATTAATAAGGCTGATGGAACAGACCATTTTATCTTAAAATGTTGATAAACTATTATTTCATCACATTTAAAGCGCACCAATGTGCACACGGACTTTAACCTAATGTAGCAGGCGTAAAAGAAACGCCTGAAACTAGATCCCCTACATGCTGGTCTTGACGAGAAGGAAAAAAACTGTTGAGGGAGGTTCTCTTCTGCACTGTTCAACCAATCCAGTACATGTGGAGGAGTTAAACTGGAGCTTTACCTTGTTAAAATCCAAAAGAAAAAGTCACATCACAGGTTCTATTTCCCTCAAAACTGAACATCCGTTTTTTGGGGACTCAGCAGAGGCTACATGGTCGTAGGCCTACTCGCAAATGTTCCAAAATACAATTTGAGGGAAAACATTGTTCTGAAATGTCCACCACACATGCGAGCAGTTTCATGGACAGAGATCTAAATATCCATTAGATATTTTAAAAGAGGGGAGATCTAAAGATGCAACATCATGGGTTGCTAATATGACTAGGATTATGCCTTTGATTGCTAGACAAAGCAAGAAAGTTTAAAGAAAACCAATAAAACAAGAGAATGCATTTGAGCAAGTCTTTTATAATGTAATTGCTGCCAATTGATGGGACTAACCGCCTGTAACGAATACGCTGAGGCAGAGTTAGAATCCATGTGCGGAAGTTTATTCAGGGCAGGTTGCAGGAGCATATACGAGAAGGCAGGCAGAGGGTCAAAACCAGAGAAGCAGTCAGATCTGTCGTCATCCAAAGGGGTAATCCAATAGGCATAGGTCAGTAGGCAGGCAAGAGATCGTAGCACAAACATCAGTCAAACAGGTGATCAGAACGCTCGGTAAGGCAGGGTAACTGGCAATACTTCGCAAAGAGTCTAGGCATAGTACAGGTTTAAATAGTTAACCAAACAGGAAATTGGTGCAGAGGAAGCCAGGGGGAGTGGAGCACAGTCAGTACTCAGGTGATGGCTCCCTCTGCTGGTTTGGCCTTACACCGCCTTCTGGTAGATGGAAAGGCTTTCCCAAAACCTTCTCAACTAAATGTTAACCAGCTACAAAGTAGCCTACCTGGCTGAATGATATCATGATTATTTGCATCATACCAGTGGCCATTTGTTTTGAAATCTCCATCTAATGTGCTACAGAAACACCGCTAACCAAACAACAGTGCTATGTGCTTGCACACTTGAATCAAAGGGTAACTACAATAAAAAATAAATGTATTCAATTTTTCCCAGACCTCAAAAGTGGTCTCCTGATGTGGTTTAAGCATTGTTGTTGTGGACTTAGAAGAGGAGGTTCAAACTCATTCCACGGAGGGCCGAGTGTCTGCAGGTTTTAGTTTTTTCCTTTCAATTAAGACCTAGACAACCAGGTGAGGGGAGTTCCATACTATTGTAATTAGTGACCTTAATTAATCAATCAAGTACAAGGGTGTAGCGAAAACCCACAGACACTCAGAGTTTTACAAGTGTGACTTAGAACTTCCAATAAAAATATATATATATATATTAAAAAAAGTGACTTAAAAACCTTAAAAAATATATAAATAAGAAACCTGTGAATTTCTGACTCAGTTGACAGACTAATTTATCTGTTTCAATAGTAGGCCTACTATTAGTCTACTTGCACAGTACAGCTTGTGTAGGCCTGACTGTGAAAGATCAATATGGGATTCATTTTAGGTCATTCAGAGTGTGTCACTATTTCTCAGACGTTTTCACACAGGGCGCCTTTCCGTTGCCGGGTGGGCCGTTCAGATTTTTTTCTCTCACAATTTGAGTATATCCACTTCTCCATGCACCACTATACCACTACACCACTGCCTACAGCGATTCACATCATGTCCTATTTAGGGGAGGGAATCTGTGTAGGATGGGTTGTATCATTCAAGCTAATCAGATATTTTATATTCAATGCTAAAAGCTGTTAGGTGGGTGAGAAGTGTTTCATATTGGATATGCTGATCAAACCCTTCAAAGTTAGATTTTTACCATGCACTGAATTTGTTAATGTAATGTTATTCCTAATAGGATATGCAGGTAATACTACCCAGTGGGAAGCATATAACATCAATATAACACCACCAGGCATTGGTCATGTCAGCGGGACCTTTTCGAAGCACACAGTCACAGGAAATCAGGTACATGAGTCAGGGGTATGGGCTGAATTGAAACGTTGCCAGATAGGCCTAATAACTGCTGTTCAATAGACATGGCATACAGTATGTCCTTTGTTGTGACAATAAGAGTACCTCGTATTCAATTATGAAATATATATATTTCTTTAATCCAAAGTAGATAAGTTCAAGTGTTGATTATTGTGTATAAATATATACTGTAGGCCTATAATTATAGTTCAATGCACCAGTTTGTTACAGTGGATGTCTGTTGAAATTCTTCTCCACTAAAGACTGTGGTAGAAGACATATGGTCATTTCCATAACCATGCTACTCTCTATTCTGATTTAAATAGACCACTGTCTTCGTATGACTTAAAGGGAAAGGGGGATGCCTAGTCAGTTGTACAACTGAATGCATTCAACTGAAATGTGTCTTATGCATTTAACCCAACCCCTCTGAATCAGAGAGGTGCGGGGGGCTGCCTTAATTGACATCCACCTCATCGGCGCCCGGGGAACAGTGGGTTAACTGCCTTGCTCAAGGGGGCAGAATGAGGGGCAAACTGCAGTTGCTACATCCATTTACATCCAGTTGCTACATCCATTTACATCCATAAATGAATTATATATACCCATTCTTGAAGAATATAACGTAATGCCTCATGAGCTTAGTTCAACTGTCACACCCCATCTGAACCCAAAATATAAGCTGGTTTTACTACAATGATTGTAAACATTGTAAATGTATAGCCTCAACACTGTATAGCCACAAAACATAGAACATGGTATTCATGGTTAAAACAACACCTTTGATATAATGTATGGTCAGTCCTCTGTCTATGAATTTGAATGGTTAAATTTCTCCAGGCCCATCCCTCAGCTTTTTACCAAAACAGAGGCAGGGTTGACGCTTTGTTATTGTTTCAACAGCGGATTGGCCCTTTAAGTGGAGACTTGAGAGATACCTAATTGTGTCAACACAGGATCCTTTCAATGATTTTATAACATGAACAACAGAGAATGCAATGCAATAACATGTTGGAAAAATAAACATCCCACTGGGCAAAAACTAGTTGAGTTGATTCAACGTTGAATGACATTGAATCAATTTGGAAAAAAATTAAAAAAATCATCAACATGGGTGAAAACCCCCCTATATACACCTAACTTTTAACCTAAATCCAATGACATTGTGAATTTTGTTGTTGCTGAATTCACTTTAGTTGATAACTCAACCAAATGTAAATCAAAACTAGACGTTGAACTGACGTCTGTGTCCATTGGGATGTAGCCTACATAATTCAAGAAAACTCCTTTGATTGCACTTACTTATTATGGATTTAATCAATATCTGTGATTTCTCTTTGTTTTCATGGCCTACATTTCTTGATTAGACTTGTATAATACAAATGGCGTTCGATTAGCCTTTAGCAACAATAATTGTAAATAGGGTAGTAGTAGCCCCCCAACCCTGTAATTCACATGAAGATCACAAGATGTAAAAAAAAATATCCAACACTTTCCCTGGCTGTCACTGCTCTTGCTGAACAAAAATGTCCTCTGTGTCATTACAACTTTGAACTATTTCAACAAAACCATTTTGTGATAAGTTGATCAAATTTGACATTTAGAAAAATTTGAAGATATATACCAATGAAGTTAGAGCTATATATTTTTGTTAAATATACAAGTAGGAAAGCCTTTAGATAAATAACCAACTTGTTTAGAGAGAAACATGTTGATCATTTTAGTATGTTAAATGAGTGTGTTGGGGCAACTCTCCCCCCTACTAGGGGGTAACTGACCTCTGGGGGCTCATTACCCCTTTATGGTTATGAATGTGTTTATACCTGTCATTTAGACAATGACAATGACACGACCCGCTACCAAAACCTGCGGGCTCTCCTTCACCGCAGCCAAGGTGAGTAAAACATTTAAATGTGTTAACCCTCGCAAGGCTGCTGGCCCAGATGGCATCCCTGGCCGTGTCCTCAGAGCATGCGCAGACCAGCTGGCTGGTGTGTTTACGGACATATTCAATCAGTCCCTATCCCAGTCTGCTGTTCCCAAATGCTTTAAGAGGGCCACCATTGTTCCTGTTCCCAAGAAAGCTAAGGTAACTGAGCTAAATGACTATTGCCCCGTAGCACTCACTTCTGTCATCATGAAGTGCTTTGAGAGACTCGTCAAGGATCATATCACCTCCATCCTGCCAGACACCCTGGACCCACTACAATTTGCTCACCGTCCCAATAGGTCCACAGACGACGCAATCGCAATCACACTGCATACTGCCCTAACCCATCTGGACAAGAGGAATACCTATGTAAGAATTCTGTTCATCGACTACAGCTCAGCATTTAACACCATAGTTCCCTCCAAGCTTGTCATTAAGCTCGAGACCCTAGGTCTCAACCCAGCCCTGTGCAACTGGGTCCTGGACTTCCTGACGGGCCGGCCCCAGGTGGTGAGGGTAGGAAACAACATCTCCACCCCGCTGATCCTCAACACTGGGGCCCCACAAGGGTGCGTTCTCAGCCCTCTCCTGTACTCCCTATTTACCCATGACTGCGTGGCCAAGCATGCATCCAACTCAATCATCAAGTTTGCTGACAACACTACAGTGGTAGGCTTGATTACCAACAACGACGAGATGGCCTACAGGGAGGAGGTGAGGGCCCTCGGAGTGTGGTGTCAGGAAAATAACCTCTCACTTAACGTCAACAAAACAAAGGAGATGATCGTGGACTTCAGGAGAGGGAGCACCCCCCCTATCCACATCGACGGGACAGTAGTGGAGAAGGTGGAAAGTTTTAAGTTCCTCGGCTTACACATCACGGACAAACTGAAATGGTCCACCCACACAGACAGCGTGGTGAAGAAGACGCAACAGCGCCTCTTCAACCTCAAGAGGCTGAAGAAATTCGGCTTGTCACCAACATCACTCACAAACTTCTACAGATGCACAATCGAGAGCATCCTGTCGGGCTGTATCACCGCCTGATACGGCAACTGCTCCACCCACAACCGTAAGGCTCTCCAGAGGGTAGTGAGGACTGCACAACGCATCATCGGGGGTAAACTACCTGCCCTTCAGGACACCTACACCACCCGATGTCACAGGAAGACCAAAAAGATCATCAAGGACAACAACCACCCGAGCCACTGCCTGTTCACCCCGCTATCATCCAGAAGGCGAGGTTAGTGCAGGTGCATCAAAGCTGGGACCGAGAGACTGAAAAACAGCTTCTACCTCAAGGCCATCAGACTGTTAAACAGCCATCACTAACATTGAGTGGCTGCTGCCAACATACTGACTTAAATCTCTAGCCACTTTAAATAATAGGAATTGGATGTAACAAATGTATCACTAGCCACTTTAAACAATTTTGTATATAATGTTTACTTATCCTACATTACTCATATCAAATGTATACACTGTACTCTAAACCATCTACTGAATCTTGCCTATGCCGTTCGGCCATCGACTCAAATCTCTAGCCACTTTAATTATAATTGGATTAAATAAATGTATCACTAGCCACTTTAAATGATGCCATTTATGTTTACAATTCCTACATTACTCATCTCATATGTACAGTGGGGCAAAAAAGTATTTAGTCAGCCACCAATTGTGCAAGTTCCCTCACTTAAAAAGATGAGAGAGGCCTGTAATTTTCATCATAGGTACACTTCAACTATGACAGACAAAAGGAGGAAAAAAAATCCAGAAAATCACATTGTAGGATTTTTAATGAATTTATTTGCAAATTATGGTGGAAAATAAGTATTTGGTCACATACAAACAAGCAAGATTTCTGGCTCTCACAGACCTGTAACTTCTTCTTTAAGAGGCTCCTCTGTCCTCCACTCGTTACCTGTATTAATGGCACCTGTTTGAACTTGTTATCAGTATAAAAGACACCTGTCCACAACCTCAAACAGTCACACTCCAAACTCCACTATGGCCAAGACCAAAGAGCTGTCAAAGGACACCAGAAACAAAATTGTAGACCTGCACCAGGTTGGGAAGACTGAATCTGCAATAGGTAAGCAGCTTGGTTTGAAGAAATCAACTGTGGGAGCAATTATTAGGAAATGGAAGACATACAAGACCACTGATAATCTTCCTCGATCTGGGGCTCCACGTGAAGATCTCACCCGTGGGGTCAAAATGATCACAAGAACGGTGAGCAAAAATCCCAGAACCACACGGGGGACCTAGTGAATGACCTGCAGAGAGCTGGGACCAAAGTAACAAAGCCTACCATCAGTAACACACTACGCCGCCAGGGACTCAAATCCTGCAGTGCCAGACGTGTCCCCCTGCTTAAGCCAGTACATGTTCAGGCCCGTCTGAAGTTTGCTAGAGAGCATTTGGATGATCCAGATGAGGATTGGGAGAATGTCATATGGTCAGATGAAACCAAAATAGAACTTTTGGTAAAAACTCAACTCGTCGTGGTTTGGAGGACAAAGAATGCTGAGTTGCATCCAAAGAACACCATACCTACTGTGAAGCATGGGGGTGGAAACATCATGCTTTGGGGCTGTTTTTCTGCAAAGGGACCAGGACGACTGATCCGTGTAAAGGAAAGAATGAATGGGGCCATGTATCGTGAGATTTTGAGTGAAAACCTCCTTCCATCAGCAAGGGCATTGAAGATGAAACATGGCTGGGTCTTTCAGCATGACAATGATCCCAAACACACTGCCCGGCAATCGAAGGAGTGGCTTCGTAAGAAGCATTTCAAGGTCCTGGAGTGGCCTAGCCAGTCTCCAGATCTCAACCCCATAGAAAATCTTTGGAGGGAGTTGAAAGTCCGTGTTGCCCAGCGACAGCCCCAAAACATCACTGCTCTAGAGGAGATCTGCATGGAGGAATGGGCCAAAATACCAGCAACAGTGTGTGAAAACCTTGTGAAGACTTACAGAAAACGTTTGACCTCTGTCATTGCCAACAAAGGGTATATAACAAAGTATTGAGATAAACTTTTGTTATTGACCAAATACTTATTTTCCACCATAATTTGCAAATAAATAAATTAAAAATCCTACAATGTGATTTTCTGGATTTCTTTTTCTCATTTCGTCTGTCATAGTTGAAGTGTACCTATGATGAAAATTACAGGCCTCTCTCATCTTTTTAAGTTGGAGAACTTGCACAATTGGTGGCTGACTAAATACTTTTTTGCCCCACTGTATATACTGTACTCCATACCATCTACTGCATCTTGCCTACGCCGGTCAGCCATCGCTCATCCATATATTTATATGTACATACTCAAATTAATTCCTTTATTCCTGTGTGTATAAGGTAGTTGTGAATTTGTTAGATACTACTGCATGGTCAGAACTAGAAGCACAAGCATTTCGCTACACTCACAAAAACATCTGCTAACCATGTGTATGTAACAAATAAAATTTGATTAGCCCAGTTAGCACTAGTTTATGCTAACTTGCTAGCAACTTCACTAGCATTAAATGCTAGCCAGCTAGCTAGTTAGCATAAGCTGCTAGGAGCACTAGCTAGCAACCTCACTATCAGATCATATGTGGTAAAATACATTAAAAAAATATTAAATAACTGTTACACAGAGTGGAACAGGGGAACGCAAGAGCAGACTCAGATGAGGAGAGTGGAATGAAGTAACCAAGGTATTTATTGAACCCCAGGGGGGAGATGAAGTGCAGGTCAGGGGAAGCTCAGGCGAGTTGCTGGAAACCAGGTGCGGAGGCTGAGGCTAGAGCGAGAGGGGTTAAGACAGGGTAAGCAGGTCCGGAAGGGAATCCAAGGGAGTAGTAGAGTGGGGAATCCAGGACAGAGTAGCAGGATGACGAGACGTGGGACAGGAAGCCAGGGACCAGAGTGGGCAGAACTGTAGCGGAGAGGAAAACAGCATCAGGCAAGGAAAACATGCACAACAGGATCTGAATAGTAACAAATAGCTAGCCGCATAGACTGACTGAGCAGAGATTACAACTGGCAGTGTGGAAGTGGCCGGGCTGAGTATTTGTAGAGGTCTTAATTATGGAACAGGTTGCAGCTGGTGGTGATCTGCTCTGACTCCAGCACACCTGTCCCTGCCCACACAATCACACAGAGAGAGAGAGAGAGAGAGAGAGAGAGAGAGAGAGAGAGAGAGTAAGTAAGTAAGTACTGGGGGAGTGGCGGCAGGTCAATGAGACACAGGATGAGCAGTAGAGGGTGTTGCAGGAGCAGATGTGACAATAACTTAATTTCAGTTCTAAATGTTTCCGCTAGTGATTGATAGCTTTACTGCTAATTCAACTTTATAGCCTTTCAGCTATTTTACACAGCATTTTATGTCCTATAGCTAGATAAAAACGTAGATAGCTAAGAGAGAGCTTTTCAATTGGCATCTCCCCAACCCCTGTTTTCAGTCACAGGTGGGAGCTGGATTAGGTGCAAGCAGTGCAGGAGGTGGGCTCATGAGTTGTGCTCCAAATTTACTAGGGATAGCTTTATTTGTGACCTACATGTACTAATTAGAATTGTGCAATAGCAGAACATAAGAGAGTTGCCACATCGTTACACTGAGTTAATTAGTTAAGTTATTGTTATTAGATGTTATATTCCAATGTTATTTAATGTTATTATTTATATTTCATTCCAATATTATATTCCAATGAATATTTTTTTAATGAGTTAAAAACAACAATTGAAAACTTTTTGCTCCTGCATGTCATTTTAAAGACTGCTGGGATTTAATGTCATACATTATTCAAATCATATTTAGTGTAATGGTACATAATGGATTGAATGGAAAAGGAACAACAAAGAAAGAATAAAGAAAATGAATGTGCAGGTGAGCTAAAAAGAGGGACTTTACATCAAATCTCCTCATAGTGCGGGTATTAATGGTGACATGTGCAACACCATTCCCCCCCATGTTTTATTTAAATCGTTAAAATAAGACAACTAGACTTAGCTTTTCAGTATTACTTACTAAATAATTTCTAAATAAAACTGATTAAATGGATTTTAACACACTTGTGTGAAACCCTATGCCATAATCTTCTACCGGGGTAGAATAGCCTATCTATATTGACCAAAAATATAAACGCAACATGCAACAATTTCTAAGATTTTACTGAGTTACAGTTCATAGAATGAAATCAGTCAATTGAAATAAATTCATTAGGTCCTAATCTATGGATTTCACATAACTGGGCAGGGGGCGCAGCCATGGGTGGGCATAGCCCCACCCACTTGGGAGCCATGTCCACCCACAGGGAAGCCAGGCGCAGCTAATCAGAATGAGGTTTTGTGTTACACGTGGTCTGCGGTTGTGAGGCCTGTTGAATGTACTGCCAAATTCTCTCAAATGACGGGGTGTCTTATGGTAGAGATATTAACATCCAATTCTCTGGCAAAAACTCTGTTGGACATTCCTACAGTGAGCATGCCAATTGCATGCTCCCCCAATTTGAGACATCTGTGGCATTGTGTTGTGTGACAAAACATTTTAGTGGCCTTTTACTGTCCCCAGCACAAGGTGCACCTGTTTAATGATTATGCTGTTTAATCAGCGTCTTTATATGCCACACCTGTCAGGTGGATGGATTATCTTGGCAAATGAGAAATGCTCATTTACAGGGATGTAAACAAATTGGTGCACAAAATTTGAGAGAAATACTCGTTTTGTACATTATGGAACATTTCTATGATATTTTATTTCAGCTCATTAAAAATTTGACCAACACTTTACTTGTGGCGTTTATATTTTTATACATTTCAGTCAGTAACGCTAATGCCAATATTATTATGCAATTGTTGCAGCCTGATTATCAATAATAGGTTAATCTATCAGACTACAGTATCAATAGTTTTATTTGTAAATGAAACATGTATATTAGCAAATTCTGTGTTTACACACGTTGTATATAAATATTGATTATTTTTAATCAATTGAGGGTTGTAGACCTACTGATGCTGCGCAATAGCGTAACCTACCCAGACACACCGTGGCGTCCAAGCAACGCTTGTATTTTTTCGGGGACACAAGGAAACAAGTCGCCTAATTGGTTTAATAGCCTAAGACTACTATCGATGTGCCATATTTATTTTGTGCGCAACCGCTCCCACAAAAAAGGTGAACTGAACAACACGCTTTCTGACTCCTGAAAGCTCTGCTTTCATTTGACGCTTTTGAAGTCTGGAGATGACAACGCCGCTTTTGAAGTGCGCGATCATGTGGCATTCTGCTTGAAAGTGTATTTTATTGTATGAAGTATTGGATAAAAAAAATATTATATTGGAATATAGCCTACGCATCTTGTGTGAGACGAACACAGTTCCAGAGGAGAGCGAAATACGTTCATTGGTTATGGTCACAATACGAAGAAAACGATGTCGCATAACTGAGGATCTTCGTTTGGAAATGTAAGTTATGTTAAACTTTCTATTGCTTGGACCTTTTCTTTTGTTTGGCAGCCCTCTGGGAGTCTTTTCAATGAGACTCAATCTATTCCCTTATAGCCTAATTTTCAGCTGGTAAAATAACCGTTTCACTAGTAGTTCTAAACTACATGGTGGTTCGAACTATTCCACTGTAAGTAGCCAACTAAACGAGCGTAATCCAGATGGTTATCTAATTGAATAGCTAATGCCTAATGCCTAGTTTAGTTCAACTAACCCCATAAGAACCCAAAATGTAAACATATTTTACTCCAATGTTTGTAAATGTAAACAAACACTAAAGCAGGGCTGCCCAACCCTCTTCCTGGAGCTCTATAGTCCTGTTTTCAGTCCAAACCTAATTTAGCATATCTGATTCAGCTAGTTAAGGTCTTGTTGAGCAGCTAATTAGTAGAATCAGGTGTGTTACATTAGGGTTGGACTGAGAACCCACAGGAAGGTAGATCTCAGGAAGAGGGTTGGGCAGCCCTGCTGTAAAGCCTCAACATGGTTAAAACTAGTTATGATATAATGGATCGTCAGTCCTTGTATCCACAGCTCTGTCTATGAATTTGAGTGGTTACATTTCTCCATGTCGATCCCTCAGTTTATCAAAACAGAGGTGGAATGGCTGCTTTTTTTATTGTTTTAATTAAGGACTCTAGCATTAAGGTTGTTTTGCAGAGAAAACAAGTTAATCACTGTCATATGACAGTATTGGATGCCAATACCCATCTCTCTCTCTCTGTGTGTATCTCTCTCTCTCAGCTCATTTTGAATGGGACGCTTAAGAGTGGCTCATAAGATGTTTGCAACTTCTTCACCAACAACCTGAGACTCAGCCCTCAAACAGTAGAATGTGTCCCGTTGTGCCACAACCGCTTTGTGTGCCCATTGAAGGGCACTTACATGGCTTTAGGGTTACCTTGGCATTCCTCCTGTCCATGTGTCTGTCCCGTATGACGTTCACGGACGCCTGCCCACCACCCTGCCTTTGTGCCAGCGACATCATCTCCTGCAGTGGTCGCAATCTGTCAACCGTTCCACCTGACCTCCCTGGCTATGTCACCCGATTGGACCTCAGCCACAATGTCCTCTCTGCTCTGCTTTTGGATTGGTCAGACCGGCGTCTGGACAGGCTGACCGTACTGGTCCTCAGCCGAAACGCCATTACCCATCTGGCACCAGACGCCTTCGCCCCCACCCCTCACCTTCGCCACCTGGACCTCTCGTCCAATGGGCTGTCTCAGCTCAATGCATCTGGCTTCCATGGGCTCGGGAAACTGGAAGTGCTGCTTCTGTTTGGAAACCGCATCAGTCAGACCATGGTGGGAGCCTTCCATGGGCTGAGCAGCCTGGAAAGGCTGTATCTGGGTGGGAACAGACTGGCTGCCTTCCCCCTGGAGCTCTACCAGCGGAATGGGGCTCTGCCACACCTGCGTTTCCTGGATCTGTCGATGAACATGGTGAGACAGGTGCCTGTGCAGAGCCTACTCTCTCTAGCCACCTGGCAGCAGGGTGGCATCTACTTGCAGGGGAACCCGTTGGTGTGCGACTGTGCCCTGCGTGCCATGCTGGAGTACTGGGAGAGGAGGCAGTACCGTCCCCTAATAGACTTCAGGGAGGAGTATCCATGCAGCCTGGGTCAGGAGGAGTGGCTGAATTGTTCTGGCAGCCCTCAGGGTGGGTTCCATGGAACTGTAGAAGTGTCTTACCAGGCAGAGCCTGGCGATTGGCTCATGGTGCCGTGCCCTGGCATTTCTCTCCCCTTCCAGGAAGGGGTGGTGGTGTTCTGGGTGACCCCAGGTGATGGATCCCCGGCACTGGGCGTAACAGACGATCAGAGCAGCCGCCTCACGGTCCTCACTAATGGTACGCTGGAGATCCGAGGGGCTCTCCGGGGGGATTCAGGGACTTACTCATGTGTGGCAGTCCGCGGGCGACGCCGGAGCTCCGAGACTTTGGAGGTCACCGTCTCCGTAGGTAACCCCAGCAGACCGGGCAAGAGCGGGGAGGAACGTAGCAGCGGCGGGGAGCATTTTAACACGGCCTTTACCACGCTGGTGTCCTGTGTGGTCAGCATCGTCCTGGTGTTCCTCTACCTGTACCTCACTCCCTGCCGTTGCCATGGTGGAAAGGCTGGGGGTGTTGGTGGGTGCGGCGGGCGAGCCATGCTCCTCTGTGCAGACCCCAGGGAGGCGGAGCTCGCAGACAGAAGGGTCACCGGTGGAAAGAGGGTGGCCTTCCTTGAAACGGAGGACGAGCACCCCCACAAATGCAGCACCAAGCACCCAGTAATGGATGCTGCAGCCACAGAGGGAATTTTGAAGAATGGAAGCAGGGCCTTGGAGCAGGTCCTCGAAGAACACGTTGCGTAGCATTCAGGGTGTGTCCTTCAAGCCCCACCAGGCTTTCACTGGACTAGACTACACCATGCAAAATGGACTGTTTGCAACATGGTTCTCAAAATGTCAAATATTGAAACCTCGCATTGAGAATCCATACATGAAAGTAGGATTAACACCCTTTAATTCACAACCGTGATCAGACTTTTTAATGTTCTACCTACTGTGTGGACAGATATGGAAACAATAGTTGGTTTCTTTATGTCAAAGTTTTATACAGATGAACTTGCAGGTAAAAAAAATTGTTCCAAACAAAATACATTCTGTGGAACACCTGTGTGAAATGCATTATGTAGGCATTTATGGATCTATAATGTAATGTTATTACAGGATACACATGGTATAGACTGTACATCCAAATGCTTACTTGCAGGTTCCTAGTCTGTCATAAGGTGCCATGCGCTATTATGAATGATCATAACAGGGCGAACACTAAATGTATTCTTAATGTATTATATGCAGGTTGAATGGATACTAGCCAGCTCTAGCCCCAAGCCTCCCATTGACCTATATACTATTGTTGTTCTCGGTTATTTTTTCAGGTGTGACTGTGAATAGAGTTTTTCAAGGTGAGGAAGGGACTGATATGTTACTGCTGGTAATAATATATTGAACTAACTTGGATTTTGACATTCATTTAGGTGACCTAAATTTCATTGTCTCAATGTTTTATCTTTATTTAAGTATATATGCATTTTAGGTGAGTAGGCTTTTTTATCCATCAATAATCTCGAAAAAGTTGTATGTACGGGACATGTTTGATCTGAACCCCTAGTCCTTCTGTGTTTACAGATCTGAAGGAGCTGGATATATGTAAGCAATAATGGTGACGGCACCATCTAGCCTTTTCAATGGGCTTTGGCGAGCTTCCGCCCAATTGTTTAAACCTATCCAGTTTCATGGGATCTGCAAACGAGGGACTAGGAGCTGTTTTCAGTCTACTCATAGTATTTCATTCAGTTTTGTATAGAATGTTTGTAAAATGGAACTTAAACCTACCATTTCCCAAGACTCAGTCCTCCCCTTTAATTATGTCCTGGGTATTTTGTCACCTCCAGCTAGTAGCTACAGTATCTGAGCCCTGGTTTTTACAATCATGACCTGTGCCCTTTCACCAATGGTCTTGTCCTTGGCTCCCCAGGTAGGAATATTGTTAGTTGTATTTCCTGTATGTTTTGCCATTGCCAAGCTCATTCCCATGCAAGCAATGCTGCCATGCTTGCATTATATAGAAAGGTTTTGAATTAAACTTGTCATGAAAATTGTCTATGTACCTGAAGGATTTTTGTTTAATTTATTTGGGTAATGCTGTTCTCATTTGTCACAATGTATGCAAAAGTTGTCATTCTCCTAACATAGCAAAATGTTATCAAATATATTGCAATATTTAGAGGTATGAATGAATAAAATCATGGAATAGAACAGATTGAGAGAGATGTGAGGATTTCTTGCTCACTAAATGCAGTGTTTGTTTGGTCATTGACATTGCCACGTTAAGAACCTAAGATCATTTTCTGTCCATGTGACAGGGGAATGGTCATCAATAAGCTACGCCACAAACCACCCATAAAGTAGATGAAAATAAGTTTTATTATATGGAAATGTGGTCCCATTAAAAAACGAGGCTACATCCAATGTATCTTTTAGCAACACTTTCAAAAGTCCTTTCAGCCAACAAAAGAGGATCTTTACAAAAATAAAATGTCATGCTTTTGTGTGTTGCAGTCTGTTTGCTTGAAGCCACAGGGATGCCGGCACTGGAACTGATTTTAGATGTGCTGTCTCGCTAACTGGAACAGAAAAGCAATGTCAACAACGCATCTCTTTGTCGTCATTACCATAACTGTAGGGGAGTTAGAGGAACATGTAGGATGAAACTCAACGACAGTTATCGTTGATGAAGGGGCAAGACAAGGCGAGCATTTGTGTACAGCAACTCACAAATTATTTCCTCATGCAATTACATTGTTTAGATTAGAGCACAGTATGGCCATAGTGTACTATATTCTGAACTGTGTTTTTGGTTTTGAAGTTCTCCCTAAAACACACATTGCCCGCAAACTGATGTGAAAACAATTCATGTTTGGGCTTTCTTCTCCTAAGAAGAAAAGAGAACATTTTCCCAGCAATGGCAGGGAGCTACCACCACACGGACTATAGGCCTGGCTTCTGTAATAATGACAACTCAGATGTTTAGTATGTGTACCTATTGGTCAATGACTGGATGCTATGATGAGCCTGTGAAATCTATTAGCATATTTGTATGATCTACTACAATCACACACACACAAAAAAAAGGCAATTTTTGTTAAATACATAGACACGTTACAACACGTACATGTGTGTTCAATTGGCATGTTGACAGGTAAGTGTTAATATGTAATAACTAAGTAATACATGCAACTGTTGAAGCCAACTTTTCCCTCAGTCAGTCCAATGTTAAGATTCTCAACATTAGCAGTGTAGCAGCACATTAGCTATGTAACCATAAGTAAGTGAACAGAACATTGAAAACTGACTCATTGAGTCACTGACACTTCCTATGCTTGGACTAAATGTCCTTATAAAGTAATTGATAGAAAACAGAGATGTTAAATGATAAAGGAAATATTTCCATAGGAAACGTATGAATGGCATCACTACAGACCTGGGTTTGATCCCGGGCTGTATCACAACCATCTTTGATCGGTTGTGTGGTCCGGTTGTGATACAGCCTGGAATTGAACCAGGGTTTGTAGTGACGCCTCTAGCACTGAGATGCAGTGCCTTAGACCGCTGCACCATTCGGGAGTCGTCATTGTAAATAAGAATTTGTTCTTAAAACTTCTTCAGCCTAGGGTCTATTTTTCTCAATTTCCGCCTGACTGACGTGCCCAAAGTAAACTGCCTGTTGCTCAGGCCCTGAATCCGGGATATGCATATAATTAGTACCATTGTAAAGAAAATACTCTGAAGTTTGTAGAAATGTTAAAATAATGGTTGAGACTATAGCACAATAGATATGGTAAGAGAAAATCCAAAGGAAAACCAACCGGAAATATAAAAGAATTGAGAGGGAACGTATAGGGAAATAATAAAATCTAGCTCCCAGTATGCAATTCCCATGGCTTCCACTGGGTGTCAGTAGTCTGTTCAAGGTTTCAGGCTTGATTCTTCCAAAATGAGTAAGAAATCAGAGTTTTACTACAGGGACACAGATTTGGAAATTCATGTATGCACGCGTGACAAAGAGGACACGCACCTGCTAATATCGTTTTCCTATTGAACATACTTCTTTCCGTATTAAATATTATAGTTTAATTACATTTTAGGGTATCTGAGGATTACATAGAAACGTATTTTGACTTGTTTTAAAAAAGTTTTTAGCGGTAGCTTTTTGGATTCCTTTCTCTGCGTGTTGAATGAGTGGATTACTCAAATCGATGGTGCCAACTAAACAGACATTAAAGAAGCATTTTATCTAACAAAACGATACTACATGTTGTAGCTGGGACCCTTTGGATGACAAATCCGAGGAAGATTTTCAAAAAGTAAGTGAATATTTAATCGCTATTTATGAAACCTGTGCCGGTGGAAAAATATTTTGATGTGAGGCGCCGTCCTCAAACAATCGCATGGCATGCTTTCATGTAAAGCCTACTGTAAATCGGACAGTGCAGTTAGATTAACAAGAATTTAAGCTTTTAACCGATATAAGACACTTGTATGTACCTAAATAATTAATATCCATAATTTTTATTATTATTTATTTGAATTGCCCGGAAGTTGTCCCGCTAGCGGGACACCTAGCCTTATTAACTGGCTTGCCTAGTTAAGTAAAGGTTAAATAAAACAATTATCGAATCATTGAAATAGTTGTTGGAAGCCCATTTGACGCAATCTTCCTGGGAAAACATGATGTCATCTAAATATATTAGTGGTGCATTTCTAAGAATTACAAGTGATGTAATTTCCATTCGCAGAAACTGAAAATAACTTTGGAGTGCTGTTTCTGCATAAAGCTTACTTGAGTCTAGGTGGATCTGGAGCCCAAACGCATATAACAGAGAAGGTAGTTATTCCAGAATACCTATGTTTCATTTCAAGGCAATTCAAATGTTTCATCATTCAAAATATCCAGGGGCGGAACTTTCACTGGGGAGGGGGACATGTTTCCCCCACATTCTGAAATTACATTTTGTCCTCCCCAGTTTTGTCATTGGAATGTGATACAAAACGAGGCAAAGGTGTGCTTTAGGACCATGCGGACACCTGCGAGCGGTCGGGTAGGCTGTTTGGAGTGTTTGTCCGACTGGATTTAAAAAAAAGTTATGCCTCCCCCCACTTCTAAAACCAAAGTTGCGCCCTTGAAAATAACTACCATTGAATTTCCATTCTATTAAAGCACTACAAAAGAGTGAATCGACAACACTTCCGAATATCCAGTACATTCCATTTCATAGAACACACCCCCTTTCTCTATTTTCAGCTAATGCATGTCTGTGGTGTGACCTACCTGAGCTCCCCTTAACAGAACTGGGTTTTCTTGATGTCTACTACATGAAAGTTTGCCCTTTACAATGCCCACTGAGCACAGACATCAATTCAACGTCTATTCCACATTGGTTCAACCTAATTTCATTGAAATGACGTGGAAACAACGTTGATTCAACCAGTGTATGCCCTGTGGGTGGTTTGCTCTCTCCCTCTCTATTTTGTACATACTGGGAAGGTTTTACACTCCTGTGTAACTCTGTCATGTCACACTGTTTAGTGCACTATTCAATCCCAACTTGAGATATGCAAATCTGAAATGACACATTTCCTGTTGATATCAATGAATTATTAGCGCTTGAGTAATGAGTGCATATCTCAATGATTCTACCTTCTGTATGTCTACAGTAGGCATATTTTCTCTAGCACAAAAAATTAACAGTACTGTCTTGCAGTGGTGTAAAGTTCTACTTTAGTAGGTTTTGGGGGTATCTGTACTTTACTATTTATATTTTTGACTACTTTCACTTTACTCCATACATTTTCCCTAAAACCCAAAAGTACTTGTTACATTTAGAATGTTTAGCAGAACAGGAAAATGGTCCAATTCACGCACTTATCAAGAGAACATCCCTGGTATCCTTCTGCCTCTGGCGGACTCACTAAACACACATGCTTTGTTTGTAAATGATGTCTGAGTTTTGGAGTGTGCCCCTGGCTATCTGTAAGTTTAAAAAAAATTTAACACACAAGGTACAGTCTAGTTTGCTTAATATAAGGAATTTGAATTTATTTATACTTTTACTTTTGATACTTAAGTACATTTTAGCAATTACATGTACTTTTGATACTTAAGTATATTTCAAACCAAATACTTTTAGACTTTTACTAAAGTACTATTGTACTGAGTGACTTTCACTTTTACTTGAGTCAAGTTATCTTGACGTTTATTCAAGTATGACAATTGAGTACTTTATCCACCACTGCTGTTTTGACTGGTATTTACCTGATATTTGATAGGAAATAATGTGGTAACATTGGGTATTTTCTGGTACTTTACCCCTCTGGTGGCATGCGTTTTGTTCATAGCCTAGTACAGTAGAGAAGTGGCGCCCTCGTGCTTTAACTGAGGGTGCCACACGTTCTGACTGAGAGATGTACTGTTAGGCTTACTCCTTAGAACATATAAACGCTACAAGCACACTAAATAGTAGGCTACAAATCACAACAACATTAGGGTTTGAGTTACAGCTATTATTGAGTAATAATGAATAAAAATTGGGTAATGGCAATACAATACCATATGTACTGTAAATATATTTGTATACCAACTTGAAAATGGAAGAGCATTCTATTTCAAGTCGATTCAGTCCAGGCCAGAGGGTAACATGAAATATATTTCAGGACAAGTTATAATTCCTAACTTAAATGGATGAGATGGTAATGGTTTGTCATCCTACCACCTTTCTTCAG
Organism: Brachymystax lenok tsinlingensis; assembly: GCA_030435695.1. NCBI lineage: Eukaryota > Metazoa > Chordata > Actinopteri > Salmoniformes > Salmonidae > Brachymystax > Brachymystax lenok. The sequence goes on along the minus strand of CM059783.1, from coordinate 14,681,023 downwards.
GACCAGGGTGAAATCCCTGTTGGATCACAATTTGTATTTTGAAGTTTACTGTGTGCACTTAAACCACATTCTGTGCAGAAAGAGAATGTGTTTAATAAAACAATTTTCATCAGTTTTATTTCAACATCAAAACACTTATTGATTTGATTCTAAATGACCATTATCATAACACAAGATACAGTACAGCAGCTTTGTTAGAATAGGGCCCTCTGTGTAACGGTTGTGAGTAACCACTGGATGGAGCTAGTAAACTTCATAGACCTACTATCTCACTGCACATTGTAGAAATCAAAGGTTTGCTACAGTAGATCTCAGTGTTGTATGTGCAGTTCAAGTGCAGGCTGTGACAGTTCAAGCAAGCGCAAGCTGTGACAGTGACATAGTTCCCATACGTCAGTGATAATTTAATAGTAATTGATTCAGTTTATTCATTAGGCATATAAATCATTAGGATGACAAACACGTGTTGAGTTGGAGAACATGAGCGTTCTTAGAAAATGGCTCACATTGTGTCAACGCAGCAAGTGATTTCCATGGCATTCTGCCTTTTAACCTTTCTTAACTGGTTCCCTGTCTCTCTCAGATGGTTGTTTGCTTAGCAAGACCTAAGGAGCCATTGTTTTTTTCAGAAGTAGCTTTCTAATTCTTACCGTCTAAATGTCAAGCATATTTTCTTGTTTTGTACTCTGCGCCTGTGTAAGTGTAACTGGTTGGATGTGTGTACACTACTTTGAATCGGAGCAAGCTTTTATACTCTGTACAGTCGTGGCCAAAAGTTTTGAAAATTATACAAATATACATTTTCACAAAGTCTGCTGCCTCAGTTTGTATGATGGCAATTTGCATATACTCCAGAATGTCATGAAGAGTGATCAGATGAATTGCAATTAATTGCAAAGTCCCTCTTTGCCATGCAAATGAACTGAATCCCCAAAAAACATTTCCACTGCATTTCAGCCCTGCCACGAAAGGACCAGCTGACATCATGTCAGTGATTCTCTCGTTAACACAGGTGTGAGTGTTGACGAGGACAAGGCTGGAGATCACTCTGTCATGCTGATTGAGTTTGAATAACAGACTGGAAGCTTCAAAGGGAGGTTGGTGCTTGGAATCATTGTTCTTCCTCTGTCAACCATGGCTACCTTTAAGGAAACGCGTGCCCTCATCATTGCTTTGCACAAAAAGGGCTTCAAAGGCAAGGAACTTTCTGCCAGTAAGATTGCACCTAAATCAACCATTTATCGGATCATCAAGAACTTCAAGGAGAGCGATTCAATTGTTGTGAAGAAGGCTTCAGGGCGCCCAAGAAAGTCCAGCAAGCGCCAGGACTGTCTCCTAAAGTTGATTCAGCTGCGGGATTGGGGCACCACCAGTACAGAGCTTTCTCAGGAATGGCAGCAGGCAGGTGTGTGTGCATCTGCACGCACAGTGAGGCAAATACTTTTGGAGGATGGCCTGGTGTCAAGAAGGGCAGCAAAGAACCCACTTCTCTCCAGGAAAAACATCAGGGACAGACTGATATTCTGCAAAGGTACAGGGATTGGACTGCTGAGGACTGGGGTAAAGTCATTTTCTCTGATGAATCCCCTTTCCGATTGTTTGGGGCATCCTGAAAAAAGCTTGTCCGTAGAAGACAAAGGGAGCGCTACCATCAGTCCTGTGTCATGCCAACAGTAAAGGATCCTGAGACCATTCATGTGTGGGGTTGCTTCTCAGCCAAGGGACTGGGCTCACTCACAATTTTGCCTAAGAACACAGCCATGAATAAAGAATGGTACCAACACATCCTCCGAGAGCAACTTCTCCCAACCATCCCGGAACAGTTTGGTGACGAACAATGCCTTTTCCAGCATGATGGAGCACCTTGCCATAAGGCAAAAGTGATAACTAAGTGGCTCGGTGAAACAAAACATTGATATTTTGGGTCCATGGCCAGGAAACTACCCAGACCTTAATCCCATTGAGAACTTGTGGTCAATCCTCAAGAGGTGGGTGGACAAACAAAAACCCACAAATTCTGACAAACTCCAAGCATTGATTATGCAAGAATGGGCTGCCATCAGTCAGGATGTGGCCCAAAAGTTAATTGACAGCATGCCAGGGCGGATTGCAGGGTCTTGAAAAAGATGGGTCAACACTGCAAATATTGACTCTTTGCATCAACTTCATGTAATTGTCAATAAAAGCCTTTGACACTTATGAAATGCTTGTAATTATAATTCAGTATTCCATAGTAACATCTGACAAAAATATCTAAAGACACTGAAGCAGCAAACTTTGTGGAAAATTAATATTTGTGTCATTTTCTACTTTTGGCCATGACTACTGTACAATCCAGAATGACTGACAAGCTATCTGACCTGCAACTTCACTCACCTGTGACATGCAAGCTTCCAGTAAACGGTCCAGCCTAGCACAGTTAATCATTTTAAAAAATGTTATTTTTGTCAACATTTCAGATTCCAAATATTAATGTAGCCAACTGTAAGCCAGAGACATAAACAAGCATTTTACAAGAAGTCAGATGCCTTACCAATTCAGTGCTACATTAGTAACACTATTACAGATTGTTATTCTGGGGCCAAGAGGAGGTTGTACATATTGAGATGCAAGCCAGTTACAGCATCACAAGACAGTCCGTAATGAACACGGATCAGATGATAAAAGCTGGACAAAGTTGTGAAATGAAAAATTTAAGGACGTCCATAACACTAGTATACTCATACAATGTATTGACATTCTGAGTATTGACACAGATACATGATGAGTCCATTCTGAATACCAACTCTGTGGCCTTGTGGTTAGTGTCAGCCCTGACATTGACATTCTGTCGTTTAGCAGACGCTCTTATCCAGAGCCACTTACAGGAGCAATTAGAGTTAAGTGCCTTGCTCAAGGGCACATCAACAGATTTTTCACTTAGTCGGCTCGGGAACTTGAACCAGCGGCCTTTCGGTTACTGGCCTAACACTCTTAACCACTAAGCTACCTGCTGCCCTGGAAGGTAATTAAGGACGATTGGGAGTTTGATCCCCGGCCGAGTTATACTAAAGACTGTAAAAGTGGGACCTGCATAGCACTAAGCATTAAGGAGATAGATTGAGGGTAAAGCCCTGCGATAGACTAGCGTCCTTTCCAGGGGTGTACTTCTACATCAAGCTGCCTCACACTACAGAAACAGGAGATAGGCTCCTGCCTCTATTAGCCATTCTGGCTCACACAAGCCAAGGTTCGTGCAAGGCTACTTACTTACGTACAATTCTGTATGGATCTTTGCGAGAAATAACCACGTTGTATCAAAGCCAGTCACTATTAAACTATAGGCAAATTATACGTATTTGATATTTCTTTATTTTTATAACATAATCTCACTCCTAATGGAACTGGTTTCAAGTACTTGTATGTATTTATGAGTGTGTGCATGTGTGTGCGTGGTCACTTCCTGTAGGCCGTGTCAGTTTAGTGTTATTACTGTAGGTAGAGGTGTGTGTGACTCCTATGGTTTAAAGGTGGACAAACAGGCAACTGCCTAAATCTTTGTCCACACCAGACATCATGTTATGATCATGAAGAAAGACTTTGAACCCATTGGGACAGAAAATACCCGTCCTGTATCCTGTATTTACACAGAGGTAAATAATAAGACCTGTTCGTCAGAGGGAAGGAAAGGTGAACCCAGGAGGCGGTCACTGGGTTTGCATTCCAGGTAGAACATACTGCTGGGGTCCTTGAATTAGACTCTGACGTTAAATAGCTTGAGTGAGTGGAAAGTTTGTTTGAACGTTCGCCACCGGAGACAGTTTGAAAACTACAATTGAATGTATTGCTAAGATTCTGGCTTTGTTTTTTGGTTTTTTTTATTAAACGCAGGCATGTTGGTGTCTTGCTTTTTGAACCAAAGGTGCAGGGGCTTGGGGTATGGCTCCTGTTGTGATCTGCTTGGGGGTCAAAGGGTCAAGTCCAAAAATATAATGTTGACGGGAAGCTAATGGACATGGACGGTACAGGTGGTCGCCCGCCCGTACAATGAGCTGAACACAGATGCAGCTAAAAGCATGTAATCTGCAGTCCATGACTCCACTCAGTCCAACACACAGAAAACAATAACAACCTCATACTGAGTCGCCCCATTGCCCCCTCACTTGGAGAAGTGAGATGAAAGAGCAGAATACAGCTCTCAAGAAGAGCATGATAGTGCTATGAAGCTAGACAGACGTCCGTTTTTTCAACTGCGTCATGGAAGTATAGGGCTACGTTCACCCAGTGCCAACCCACTACAACCACCACTGAAGCCTCCCAAACTCCAGTGCTGTTTGTTAAATTAGCGCAATTGAATTTTTGAAAACAACAGGCGCATGATGCTCATTACACAAAGTCCTTGTTTGTGCAAGCGCCTCACGAGGGGCAGCCTTGAATTGCTCAGTGACACAGCATAAAAACTCCCAGAACGGAATACCTCTTATCTCACTGAGGAACTCTCTCCAAATCTGCCCACAATATCCAATTAAGTTAGGCAGGGAAATGTTAGATAGCTGTTCATTCAGTTTTGTTAAAGCCATGTAGTGCCAGCGCGCTCACACAGCCACTGTAGCCCATGCCAAAGGCCTCTTCTAGGAGTTAGATTTAGCAATCTTTCCCAAACCTCTTCTCAAGTACCCCTGGCTAATGTCACTGTTTTGATCTATTCCTGATCTAGTTGACCTGATTAAAGTAACACACCATTGGTCAGTTCAATCAGTTGTGCTAGTTCATGAAGTAGTGACTATTCTGCTGAAGGGTGCACCTGCATCAAATTCTCCGCTCTACCCTGGTGGTACATTAGAACACACTTGTAACAGTCACATGATTGTGTCAATAGCATTTTTGTGAGACACTCGCAAGTTGTGTGAAGCCAGTAGGCCTACACATTAATCTCATTTTGGGGATTGTCACCTTCACACTTGTTTTTTTTAGTGGTTTGTCACATTTTGAATGGTGACAATTTGTTAGACCATCAATCAATCCCGTGTCATGAAGTGCTTAACAACATGACAGTGACAATGAAAAATGAACACTAGAGGGGGAATTCATCCTTTCCTGTCTGGCCAGATAGAAGTTCAGAGCATATACACTGAGTATATCAAACATTAAGAGCACCTTACTAATATTGAGTTGCCCCCTCCCTCCCTTTTGCCCTCAGAACAGCTTCAATTTGTCAGGGCATGGACTCTACAAGGTGTTGAAAGCGTTCCACAGGGATGCGGGCCCATGTTGACTACAATTCTTCCCAGAGTTGCATCAAGTGGGCTGGATGTCCTTTGGGTGGTGGACCATTCTTGACAAACACGGGAAACTGTTGAGCGTGAAAAATCCAGCCGCGTTGCAGTTCTTGACACAAACCGGTGCGCCTGGCACTTACATTTTGCCCATTCACCTTTGAATGGCGAACACAATCCATGTCTCAATTGTAACAAGGCTTCAAAATCCTTCTTTAACTTGTCTCCTCCCCTTCATCTACATTGATTGAAGTGTATTTAACAAGTGACATCAATAAGGGATCTTAGCTTGCACCTGGATTCATCTGGTCAGTCGAGGTCATGGAAAAAGCAGGTGTTCTTAATGTTTTCGATACTCACTGTATGACCATGTGGGAAGGCCAATCGGTTGTCCTCAGATCCCAGCACGTGCTGGTAATTCTGTCCATAACGTTCTAGTCCATGAGGTATGTATTGACTGTGATCCAGCGGTGTAGTGAACTTCACCTCTGAGTGGTGATTAATGTAGCATTCATAAAGCCTTTATGAGAATGACATAGAGGATCATAATGCTCTACATAACATTAGACTCTTTAATATACGTTTATAAAGCCTCAAAAAAATGTTTGCCTCTTATAGTATGATGAGACACATGTTATGTCCTTCATAACAACAAATAAATAGTAATAAAGTGAGCTGGGTCTGGTTTCAGCAGACAGGTCTACAGTTTAATGCGTCGGTTGGTTGGACTGTGGATCAGCATGTTACCGGCGGTCATGATGTGGAGAGTGGACTGGCACGTGTTGCTGCATGTTGTGGACAGTTCCGTTGGACACGTGTGTATTATTGCAGTTTTCCTCCAATCTGACCTGACCATTCGTTTGGGTGCCTTGTGAATGAAGCCCAACAGCAGGAGATGAGCTGGGCTCTCTCATGACTATGTGAACGTCAACAGAGGGATGCGACCCCCTTTTCCATTAGAGAACAGGGGCCAGGAAAATAACCGTCTAAAAAATAGATTACATAATGGGTTTTACATAACGACCTCAACAATTAAAGAGAGGGTAAGAGGAGCGGAATAATTTGGAAATTATGCAGTTGACCTTGGTATTGAGCACCCAGACTGGTCATTGAGGCACAGCAGAGGCCTCCGAAGGGTTAGTCTCTAATGAGGCTGGTACAGTGTGCCTACATGCAGTCACAACAACAGCTGTATATGCCATATCTAATTGGATAATAGGGATTATGATTTTCACTCTCAACATAACTCTGTATTGACAGTTAGGCCTATTCCACCTGAACGGCCATTTTGATAAGGTACAAAGTGTTGTGAATAGTGGCATGGTGAAAACTAGTCCAAGGATCATTTGACAAACAACTATATGTATACGTTTCTATGGTGCCCTTATGTTGTGACAAGATTTGCCACTTCTGCAAAACAGTAAACATACACCTGTGGTATTTTCAGAGTACATGACCCCCAACAAGTGATGACCTCCAGAATACTAACACTTACTGTTGCCCCCCCGTCATGGTCATGGTTAGACCATAAACATACAAGACATACAGTGGATTGCGAAAGTATTCACCCCCCCTTGGCATTTTTCCTATTTTGTTGCCTTACAACCTGGAATTAAAATAGATTTTTGGGGGGTTTGTGTCATTTGATTTACACAACATGCCTACTACTTTGAAGATGGAAAATATTTTTTATTGTGAAACAAACAAGAAATAAGACAAAAAGAAATTGAGCGTGCATAACTATTCACCCCCAAAGTCAATACTTTGTAGAGGCACCTTTTGCAGCAATTACAGCTGCAAGTTTCTTGGGGTATGTCTCTATAAGCTTGGCATATCTAGCCACTGGGATTTTTGCCCATTCTTCAAGGCAAAACTCCAGCTCCTTCAAGTTGGATGGGTGTACAGCAATCTTTAAGTCATACCACAGATTCTCAATTGGATTGAGGTCTGGGCTTTGACTAGGCCATTCCAAGACATTTAAATGTTTCCCCTTATTCCACTCGAGTGTTGCTTTAGCAGTATGCTTAGGGTCATTGTCCTGCTGGAAGGTGAATCTCCGTCCCAGTCTCAAATCTCTGGAAGATGGTTTCCCTCATATGGTTTTCTTCAAGAATTTTCCTGTATTTAGCACCATCCATCATTCCTTCAATTCTGACCAGTTTCCCAGTCCCTGCCAATGAAAAACATCCCCACAGCATGATGCTGCCACCACCATGCTTGGTGTTCTCCGGGTGATGAGAGATGGTGGGTTTGCGCCAGACATGGTGTTTTCCTTTATGGCCAAAAAGCTCAATTTTAGTCTCATCTGACCAGAGTTCCTTCTTCCATATGTTTGGGGAGTTTCCCACATGCCTTTTGGCAAACACCGAACATGTTTGTTTATTTTTTTCTGCCCACTCTTTCGTAAAGCCCAGCTCTGTGGAGTGTACGGCTTAAAGTGGTCCTAAGGACAGATACTCCAATCTTCACTGTGGAGCTTTGCCGCTCCTTCAGGGTTATCTTTGGTCTCTTGGTTGCCTCTCTGATTAATGCCCTCCTTGCCTGGTCTGTGAATTTTCACGGATGCCCTCCTTGCCTGTCTTGGCAGGTTTGTGGTGGTGCCATGTTCCTTCCATTTTTTAATAATGGATTTAATGGTGCTCCGTGGGATGTTCAAAGTTTCTGATATTTTTTTATAACCAACGCTGATCTGTACTTATCCACAACTTTGTCCCTGACCTGTTTGGAGAGCTCCTTGGTCTTTATAGTGCTGCTTGCTTGGTGGTGCCCCTTGCTTAGTGGTGTTGCAGACTCTGGGGTCTTTCCGAACAGGTGTATATATACTGAGATCATGTGACACAAAAATTGCACACAGGTGGACTTTATTTAACTAATTATGTAACTTCTGAAGGTAATTGGTTGCACCAGGTCTTATTTAGGGGCTTCATGGCAAAGTGAATACATATGCATGTACCACTTTTCAGTTAATAAAACAATTTAATAAATTGAAACAATTTTTTTTTTTTTCATTTCACTTCACCAATTTGGACTACTTTGTGTATGTCCATTACACGAAATCCAAATAAAAATCCATTTAAATTACAGGTTGTAATGTAACAAAATAGGAAAAACGCCATTGGGGATGAATACTTTTGCAAGGCACTGTATATCCCAAATGCCTTAATAATTGTTTTGAAAGATTCTCCATTGAAAGCACTTTCTTAATCAAGACTTAATGTCTTGGAAACCAGCCCTCAGAGTATGCCTATGGCTGTATCACCCTTGTGCTGTTCTCAGAGTACAAGACCCTGTCTGCCTCTGAGAGGATAACCACAACTCTATCTCTAGGATGAACTTGTTGGAGTCTTCTGTTGTTATCCCAGGTATTAGTTTGGCACCAGGAATGATTGACAGCTGGCTGATTGGGAGCTGTGGTTTCTTTGCCCTGAAGCCTTGGTTATCGGTGAGATTCAGCCAATTACAGCTCAAGGGCATGGAGACAAGGCACGGAGGGATGTTGCCTGTGCAGGTGCTTCTCTCTGCCACTCATAGCAAAGGGGGTGAGTACATATGCATGCACCACTTTTCCATTTTTTTTCACTTCACCAATTTGGACTATGTTGTGTATGTCCATTACATGAAATCCAAATAAAAATCTATTTACATTACGGGTTGTAATGCAACAAAATAGGAAAACACCAAGGGGGGTGAATACCTTTGCAAGGCGCTGTATCCTCAATGGACCTAGAAACAGCTAGAGGAGGACAGATATGTATGTGACCTAATTCTGACCCAGAGACAGCTAGCTGTTGAATTTAATATTATATATACCACAGTACAGACGTGAGGTTTTAAAGTGTCATCATGGCTCAATGTACGTAGAACAGATAGCATTTTGCCCTCCATGATAGCTAATTATTACCCAGAAATAGAGAAGAGGGAGGATATTGTTGGGGTTCCCTTCATCGTATCTCACGTTAGTGCAAAATATTCTGCCGAATGTCTACCGTCCAAGGTGAATTAGCTGAGGATGACTATTGGAGAAATATCCCACCCAGCAGATACTCTTAGGCCATCGTTTTGATGAGAAAAGAAATGTACAAATACTGACCTGTAGCCTCACAGCTGAACTTATAGGGTTAGCTGAAGAGACTATTTGTTTCCTTTAGTCCAGATGCTGACCTAAACCACAACCTGCTCTAACCCTAGAGGGCACATCAACAAGCATTTATTCAATCCCGTTGCAGAAAGAGTAAGACACAAAAATGATGTCTTTATACCTCTGGTAGGTTTTGTTGCTTGATATTAGAAATTAACAAGTTTCGGAACTTCCAGAACCATTAACATTTTCATGACTAGGGTATAAAAACAATGGGCCGTGATACATACATACTTTTTATGACAACAATCAATCACATGAGGCAACCCAGTTCAAGAAGTCAGAGGTCATTCTAGGGTCAGATGATGTACACAACAATAGCATGTACACCAGTATAAGTGCAAAATGTCATCTGTTAGTCAGTCACAGCTGTGTTGATGACAGATGTGACACATACAACTTGGAAGAATAAAACACAGCACTTCAAAGACTGAGAGGACATGGCTAAATGGTAACCCAAATGCTGGCTAAATGGTAACCCAAATGCTGGCTAAATGGTAACCCAAATGGGGGCTAAATGGTAACCCAAATGGTGGCTAAATGGTAACCCTAATGTTGGCTAAATGGTAACCCTAATGGTGGCTAAATGGTAACCCTAATGGGGGCTAAATGGTAACCCTAATGGGGGCTAAATGGTAACCCTAATGGGGGCTAAATGGTAACCCTAATGGGGGCTAAATGGTAACCCTAATGGTGGCTAAATGGTAACCCTAATGGGGGCTAAATGGTAACCCTAATGGGGGCGAAATGGTAACGCTAATAGGGGGGAAATGGTAACCCTATTGGGGGCTAAATGGTAACCCTAATGGGGGCTAAATGGTAACCCTAATGGGGGCTAAATGGTAACCCAAATGGGGGCTAAATGGTAACCCCTAAATGCCCTAATGGTGGCTAAATGGTAACCCAAATGGTAACCCAAATGGTGGCTAAATGGTAACCCTAATGGTGGCTAAATGGTAACCCTAATGGTGACTAAATGTTAACCCTCATGGTGGCTAAATGCCCTAATATTGGCTAAATGGTAACCCTGATGGTGGCTAAATGGTAAGCCTGATGGTGGCTAAATGCACTAATGGTGGCTAAATGGTAACCCTAAAATTAACAAGTTTCAAAACTTCCAGAACCATTAACATTTTAATGACTAGGGTACAAAACCAATGGGCCGTGATGCATACTTTTTATGACAACAACCAATCAGTTCAAGAAGTCAGAGGTCATTCTAGGGTCAGATGATGTGCACAACAGCATGTACACCAGAATAAGCAGAAAGGCATCTGTTAGTCAGTCACAGCTGTGTTGATGACAGATGTGACACATAAAACTTGGAAGGATAATACACAACACTTCAAAGACTGAGAGGACATGGCTAAATGGTAACCCTAATGATGGCTAAATTCCATAATGGTGGCTAAATGGTAACCCAAATGCTGGCTAAATGGTAACCCAAATGGGGGCTAAATGGTAACCCAAATGGGGGCTGAATGGTAACCCAAATGGTGGCTAAATGGTAACCCTAATGGTGGCTAAATGGTAACCCTAATGGTGGCTAAATGGTAACCCTAATGGTGGCTAAATGGTAACCCTAATGGGGGCTAAATGGTAACCCTAATGGGGGCTAAATGGTAACCCTAATGGGGGCTAAATGGTAACCCTAATGGGGGCTAAATGGTAACGCTAATAGGGGGAAATGGTAACGCTATTGGGGGCTAAATGGTAACCCTAATGGGGGCTAAATGGTAACCCTAATGGGGGCTAAATGGTAACCCAAATGGGGGCTAAATGGTAACCCCTAATTGCCCTAATGGTGGCTAAATGGTAACCCAAATGGTAACCCAAATGGTGGCTAAATGGTAACCCTAATGGTGGCTAAATGGTAACCCTAATGGTGACTAAATGTTAACCCTCATGGTGGCTAAATGCCCTAATATTGGCTAAATGGTAACCCTGATGGTGGCTAAATGATAAGCCTGATGGTGGCTAAATGCACTAATGGTGGCTAAATGGTAACCCTAAAATTAACAAGTTTCAAAACTTCCAGAACCATTAACATTTTAATGACTAGGGTACAAAACCAATGGGCCGTGATGCATACTTTTTATGACAACAACCAATCAGTTCAAGAAGTCAGAGGTCATTCTAGGGTCAGATGATGTGCACAACAGCATGTACACCAGAATAAGCAGAAAGGCATCTGTTAGTCAGTCACAGCTGTGTTGATGACAGATGTGACACATAAAACTTGGAAGGATAATACACAACACTTCAAAGACTGAGAGGACATGGCTAAATGGTAACCCTAATGATGGCTAAATTCCATAATGGTGGCTGAATGGTAACCGAAATGGTGGCTAAATGCCCTAATGGGGCCTAAATGCTAACCCTAATGGTGGCTAAATGCCCTAATGGTGTCAATTTCCTCCATGCTGGATACAATGCTGTATGAATCAAACACACTTCTGAAAGTGTAATGCAGAAACCCATTAGGCAACTTTTGAATTACAGTCAGAGCAACCAATTGTGCAATTTTAGATGGATTGAGTAGATGTCATAAGACTGACAGGAATCATAGTGCAGTGTGTTTTTCTTTTTTTACTTATTTGAACTAATTTGTCTTACCGGTAATCATTTTCGGATGGAAATCAACAATTCTATAACTATTCAGATAAAATGTATAAATAAATACAACGTCCTATGGTTTATGGAGTAACTCTTTAGTAGTTATTGTGGATAAAAAGGTGAATTAATTTACTAATTGAAAACAGGAGACTGGAATTTGATAATTGGTCTGAAGTCAAGTCAGAGTCCCCAAAAGAAAAATATGGTCACGAAGAGGGACTGAACTGAGGCACCTACTACTGTATAATTTAATTTATGACCAAGACTGTGGAGCCATAACTATACCATTGATCAAAACCTGGTGTGCATGAATGAAGAATACAAATATTACCCAGACATAATGACAAGAAGTACTCTCAAATCTGAGTTGAGGAGACAGCAATCAATGTTCTGATCAACAGTCTAATCGTAATTTAGGCAAGTACTTTGCAAAAGACGTTTGCTGAAGTGCGACATGATGTAATGGAAATGATACCTCTCAGATGTGTCGATGTCCGTGTTATTAGGGATGTTCTAACCATTCATAACGATGGCTTGTTTGTCAGTGCCCCTGTTATGCATGTTTGGATCTAAAGGGGCCATCGTAAGTGGCAATGCCTGTGAACAAATTGCTCTGCTGAGCCCTGTCTTAAACACTGATCCCAGAGCTGCGACGGAGTGGCCCCTACCCACCTGCGTAAACAGCTAGGAACAGGGACAGGGAGCCGCAGGGTGCCTTTTATTTTTCAGTTGGTTGTGCAACTTCCTCTGTGTCTGTCTGTGAGATGAACTGAGTACACAGATGTTCTCTCATGCAAAAATAGACACATTTTCATATTCACTCTTGAGTGCTGTTTGTCCCTCAAACAATTAAAGTCCAGGTCATGTTGGGAGCCAATAAAATACAGTTGTTTATTATTCTACAAGAACAGCTGGTATCTGCTGTTTGACAAAAAATGAAAACGGTTGGTCTTCCTATATTTGACTCAACACATCCATCTGAAGCCTGACGTTACATAATGCATGTTAATTTTACATCCTGATTATTGACAATATTGAATACAGCCTAATGTATTCTACACATCAGAGTTAAAGTCTTGACTCAAAGTAGAAAAAAATATGACATGACTCTCCACCCAGACTTACCAAGTGTTTCATGTCTTAGGACTTAAGACTTTTTTTTATGACTGAACAAATTACGGCAAACCTTACACTAAGACCGAAAGGGTCTTGAGTGAGACTATAACTGATGACTGAACAGATGACAGCTATGCCATTTCAACACTTTTCTTTATACAAATACCCCACCCGCTTTCACTATGTTCACAGGACGACTTCTTGAGACTTGACCCCCTTAACTTGGAACCTTCTTGAGACTTGTAAGACACTGTGTATTTATGCACCCCCGGCCTTATTGCTTAATTCTATTCTACTGTATTTAGTCAATGCCACTCCGACATTGCTCGTCCTAATATTTATATATTTCTTAATTCAATTATTTTACTTTTAGATTATTTGTGTATTGTTGTGAATTGTTAGATACTACTGCACTGTTGGAGCTAGGAACACAAGCATTTCGCTATAACATCTGATAAATATGTGTATGTGACCAATCAAATTTGATTATATTTTTTTAAAGACAGATTGGCACAGTCATGGCTAAAAATAACATCAGAACTTGTATAAACATTAGACCTGTTTCAATGTAGTGACTCCCATTTGACTAACAGATCAAAACATGCAGTATTTGTTGCATAAACTCTCTTGGTATTTATAGCTCAATACCTCCAAGCTACAGATGCGCTCATATCTGATCAATACATGCTATGTTGAAAACCATTCACCTTTCACAGAGAAAGATCAGGATAAGCTTTTATGTTATTTTACTATAAATTGGTTGCTTTATCCCCAAGAGCAAATTAGGGATTTGTTGGTGATATAATCTTTCCATAATACAGATGGTTTACTATTGTTTATCTGGCAAAATGTCTGGCTATAAGTAGATTAAACAATGTTGCATCTAAATGGCATTCTCCAAAAATGCTAGCCAGGAGATTTTGTATGTTGCTAAATAACCAGCTAACGAATGTAAAAAAAAAGGTTGGAGGAAATGATAACATCCCAGGGAAGTCAAAAAGAAGCTCAAATGTAAAAAGAGAGAACTATTAGTTTAAGGTGTTATTAGAACTCATTAAATCAGACATCTTACTATGGTCCAAATTACCATTCTACTTTTACAGGTTGCACTAATTCTGGGCTGGGTGGCAGCCTAACGGTTAAGAGGTTGGGCCAGTAACTGAAATGTTGCTGGTTTCAAATCCCCGAGCTGACTAGGTGAAATCTGTGCCCTTGAGCAAGGCACTTAACCCTAATTGCTCTTGTCACTCTGGATAAGAACATCTGCTGAATGACTAAAATGTAAGAAATGGTCACACTGCACAGATTGTTGTACCTTTATAGACCATACCAGTTTTTATTCCATGTCTTTACTAAATCCCCCACCCCTCTAAAGTATTTTGAACACCTGCTAAAATAGTATTTAAATCCAATTCACCATTATTACTACAAGGGAAATTCATTGGCAATTTCTGATACATAATGAAAAACAATTATTGAGAGGTTTTTGGGGGGTGGCATAGGGAGTGGGGAGGGTCTCGTTTTGAAAGCTTTGTTTTGAGTAGGAGAATTGAGTATGGGAAGGTGGCGTGAGCATTATACCATGCGATGCCATGTATGAGGTCACTGGCAACTGTGACCCCAGTCACGCCTAAAACTCCTGGCTGTACCCCCACACCCTCCGAAACCCCTATCTGTGCCCCTTCCCCAAATCTGAACCCAGTCTATTTCAGCTAACTGGGTCACACACCTCTGCGAGCCAAGTTTCCCACCTCTGTGAAATACCCACTGCCTCAGCCACTCTTGACGCAGGAACTTGAAGAGTGTGTGCACAATGATTGCCCATGATTTTACCATCAGGTATCTTTACTCAATCCCACATAGAAGTCATCATTCTGCTATATCATCCTCCTCTTTTAAACAGGCTGTTTCTTCTTGTTATATCATACCCCCAAATACTGTTTATACTTCCTTTATCATAAAGCAGAACTTGTAAAAATGTGGTGAATTATTAATGTAGCACACTGTTACCGGCAATACATATTTAACTAGTATGTTTATCAGAAATGCTTGGTACCGTGGCTAAATATACAAAAGAGAAAATACTTATTTCAAAGAGAATAGAAGCACCCATGCCATGTCTGCTCTGGCGTCACCTGACTCCTATCCTCAAATGGTTCCCTAGATCAAGCCTACATGTCTTATTTGCAAACTTCATTACAGTGTAGGAGTCTTTAATCACTGTCAACTGGTAGGCACTGACCCTCTTCCTGTGAGTGCTTTAGTAGGCATCACTCTCTAAACCAGAGCGTGAGACAGCTGATCTCAGATAATGCACGACAGCCTCTCCAAGGACTTCAGTGAAATTGTTTAGAAATAATTTAGCCATTAATCATAACAGATCCAGAATCAGAGTAGGGAAACATTAGAGTAACATACTCACCATCTACTGATGTACTGTAGGGTGGCAGGTAGCCTAGAGGTAGCCTGGCGGTTAGAATGTTGGGCTAGTAACCGAAAGGTTGCTGTATCGAATCCCCGAGCTGACAAGGTAAAAATATATCGTTCTGCCCCTGTATAAGGCAGTTAACCCACTGTTCCCCGGGCGCTGAAGACGTGGATGTCGATTAAGGCAGCCCCCCGCAACCTCTCTGATTCAGAGGGGTTGGGTTAAATGCGGAAGACACTTTTCAGTTGAATGCATTCAGTTGTACAACTAACTAAGTATCCCCCTTTCCCTTCCCAGTAAGAGTTTGCAGGTTTTTAGAATGTTCAGCTGTATAGATGTAGGATCTTAACAGGAAATGTAAAATCTGTAGTGTATTTGAGGTTTAAAAAGGCTTCTGAAGTTCATAATTTCCACTATCCATGTCCTCTCACTTTCCATTTCTATTTTCCCTTCAAATAATGTATCAACCCCTACAAAAATGTCCATTAATTATAATCCACAAAATAATCAACATTTCCTGTTGCTGCAGGATTCTTTTCCTGCTGCAGTACATGGCTCAAATTAAGATCCTACATCTGTACTGTATGTTGACAATTGATGTCTATGTGATATATAAACATGAAATTTGGTGTCAAAACGACATACGGTACATATGGGCTATGTAGTTGTCACTTAGATCAGGGGTCCCGAACTTTTTCACTCGGGCCCCCCCTTCCAGCATTGGGGAACATTCCGCACCCTTCTACATCTGTACTGTATGTTGACAATTGATGTCTATGTGATATATCCCCCACGTCGATTTCTATGGGAACAAGCACTGTTCATGACACAAACTTTTGACACCCCTCTTATTGGTGTAGAGAATTTTGCAGGTTTAAAGCTTCTTTCCTGCAATTCTACACATTTTGTCATGTCTAATATGTATTAATGTGATATTTGAGTGACAAAAAAATTACAACTATATCTATGGCTAAAATAAAGGTTCAATAAAATAAAATATTCAGTCATATACTCAGTCATACAGACAGAATGGATAAAATATGAAATTAATGTCATATTAAACAAGGTCTCTAGAAGCCGTGCTTTTAAACCCAGAACACAAAGGATAATGCGAGAATAGCATCTCATCCTCACAAGTAAAAAGCACAAACTGACTGACTTCACTGACCTGACTAGTGACATTCAAGTATGTTTTTAATCTTAACAGCATTTGTTGTTTTTAGAGAGACTGTCTTTGCTCCCAAATCATGGGGAATGTGTTTTTGCCAGTAATCACATAAACGTGAGGACTTGTCAAAGCCCTGCCATTGATCAATATGGCATGCCCCACATGAACCACTTTATAATGTATAGCCGTCACAGTAAACGCATAGTCGAAATAGTGCACATAGTAGACTAAACCTTGAACCTCAAAAAAGTGTGTGCAAGGTAATGTCATATTGACCATGTCAATAGCCAGGCCTTGTTTAATCATTCCATTATTCAGCGCAAGTCCAGAAGAAGACTATTTTGCACTTGAAAACAATATATATAGTGCAAAACGAAAATAAGTTTGCTTAGCAGGCTTGCTCTACCGGTTGGTTGCTGACTCATAGCTTTGAGAATGTGAAAGCTGATTTTATGAGCTGCTGAGACAAGCAAAGTATAGCCAGTTGAGATGGTTATTTTATGTATCCAATTCATATAGTTTACGAAATAATTACAATTTAGCATTAACACTGGAGTGATAGATGTGCAGATGATGATGTGCAAGTAGAGATACTGGGGTGCAAAATAGAAAGAGGATAAATAACAATATGGGGATGAGGTAGAAAAACTGTAGGTTGTTGCAATGTTCAATTATTTCATATAAGTAATTACTTTTTTAAAATCAGTTATCTAACTGAAATGAATTTGAAAGTGAACGTGTTGAAGGTTTTTGGAAACTTTATGAAGCGCGCGCAAACAATGGTAACGGTGCCCACTCCTTCTCCTTGAGTGCGTCTACTCAACAAACAGAATGTGAAATGTCAAAGATAACACACCAACGTGAAGGCACTCCAAAATCAATTGTGCTCTTCATTTTTCCTACGTTTTACATATTTTAGTCTGCCACTGTCCATCATACAACTTCCATGTTCTGCCATTGCCTATCGACGACTGCGAGATACAACAGCCAATTGGTTGCGTTCAGTCCTAGGGTGTCTTGGTAGTGAAACATGATGCTTGAAGAGTTGCCATCACATGGTGGAAATTTCCACTGTGTCCCTTGGTTGTTAAATGGGAAGGGTCTCCCTTACTGGTGTTCACTACGCTTACTCGTCCTCCACCTATGAAGTCCCGAACAATTAAAATTTAGGTAGGTAGGTCCCCATTTAACCTTATTTTTCCACCTATGTTTAGCCTGTATATGTTCTCCCGTAGTTGTGTAGGTATTGCATACTTGTTTGTCAACGTCGGTATTTTGAAACACTATCCCATTTCAATTCGCACCGGAAAGCTAATGGTTAATGTTGACATTATTGACAAAACATCAACAAGATAAATTAACCAAGGCTGAAAATTGCGGTTTAATCTCTCAGGTAATCTGTTTAGCCAATAAATGTGTCGTTTAAATTAACTATGGGATATACACGTTCTTATGTATTAGCCATGATATCTGATCAAATGTCATCATCCCTGGAGTATATTTACTGTGTTTGGTGTAGCCTGAACGTTAATGAATAATGTTTTTCGCGCAAATAACATGTGTCGTGTAGCCTACATGAAGGGCAAATATTATATTGTAGACCGTTAATTATTCTTATAACGCCAGTAAGTGATATTACATGTGTAATTCACTTACTAGCCAAATGAAGTAATTATTTTGATGTGTTTTGGAGAAGAAAGAATGCAGTTTCTTCCAATGTTTGGAACTGCCCGGCGTGTGTATTTCGCATACTACAAAGGACAGTGAAAAATAATATTTTCACAACGCCACTCGGAGTTTACAAAGGTTTAATAGTTATTTTGAATAATAATTTCTGTAAGTGTGTTTTAATAGTTGTACAATTATAAATATAGTGGAAATATCTGAACATGTAGAATTAAATGAGAAATCGAGGTATTTTGGAGTGTATGGTTTAGCCTACATACTGATTCCGCCTTCTTCCGTTGATTGGGGAGGTGCGTATTTCAAAAAGATTCCTCAAGGGTTAAGTCATTTTAACCCTTAAGCTTTTTCTTTATGTTTATGTCGTTGATAGGGATATGCTCTGAGAATATTCAGATTTAAATTCACCTCTCTATTTGCTACTTTATTATTTGAATATGTGAACCTAGATATATGTTTAAAGTACATAGGGTTCTCAAATCCATGTTGTTTAAAAACACTCCCTCTGTACCAGCATTGACGGAAGGTTGTACATTATCAGCCCAGTGAGCCTACCATAAGAGGCTCAGGCATGCCATATCTTAAATAGAAATAAAGTAAGTGATTCAGGGTTATATATATATTGTCTGGTGAACTCCCACTGACACTGCATGCATTATTAGGATACCTTTGCCACCAATAACATATTGGTGTCGCCAGCCATGCATACTACTGTGAGATGGGATTTTTTTAAGTCATATTGGTTTTGAGTTGGGCAACCAAATTCAGATGGCCTGACCTCAGGTTTGTCCCTAAATGGTCATGTTTCACACATATGTAGACAAATTCTGATGTTTACAAGTGCAGCACACGTATAGGCTAGTATTGGAGCATAATTTCCCAGTTTAGTTAAATGTTTTTATGGCGTGAAGGTTCAGGAAGTTAGACATGAAGTTGAAACAAAATGTCCAACTTCCGAATGTATCACAGTGATAATACAGGTCTGTTATATAGAGCATGCCAAAACGGTTCGTACAGTTCCTGTTGTTTTTAACTTTACAATGCAGTTTTAGGTAGGTAATGCAGTTACTACGTTGTTGCTTGGTAAAATCCAACCCACATCTTGGGTTGCTGACTGTGTCCACAGACTACTTTCTAGGTATCCATAAAATAAGGTCAATTTGTAATATGGGTAAACTCTCTCTATCTCTCTGAGAAGCCTCTTTTGACACCTGTCAAAAGAACTATTAATAAAGTGTAAAAGTTTTGTGGTGTTTTTTTATTTATTCTCACAAATGGTAACACAAATTATAGAGACAAAGGAAATTACTTGCAAATGTGAGAAATGCTTTTCACATTTGATAAAATCTTGATTTCACAGCTAATCTACTGATGTAACCATTTAGCCACTAGGCTATTACAGAGAACACTGTAGACCTTTGATTGTTTACAGTCTAATAGAAAATGGGTTAATTCTATGTCAAAGGCTTTCATGTCAGCAGTGTGCAGGTGTGTTCAAATGCAGGGGCAGGCCCTGGCACTTTTTCTCTGCACACACCTGTCAGTGGGGATATAGAAATGGGCATGCTCTTTTCATTGGTCAGTATTAGGTGTGTGATGCACGGGCTTGAGTGACAGAACAGATGTAGGTCAAAAAGCCCAGAGCTGTTCATGTTCGAGCAATGACGGCTGATGCAATTGGGACTATGTGGAACAGAGCAAACTTACCCTTAAGCCGGTCGCAAAGTCTGGTTTGAGGTGTGTGGTGCATGGCAGATACTATTAACACTAATCCACTATTATTCCGCAAAGGAATCAAAGGATTTCGAGGTGATTTTCCAAAACACTGTCACTATGTCCTATTGAAATCTGAGAAGGGCATACAATGTGAGGTCTGGCTATTTTTACCACTACTGTTGCATAATGCAATGACTAAATAGTTTGAACAATAACAATATGGAACTTAAATACGCCCTGCACTAGCAATGGTAAGAAATATTTCTTAGACTAGCTTTAATTGTTGTGAAATGGCTTTGAACCAGGTCTCTTAATAATTAATCTTATCTCAGACTAACCTGCATCGATATATCACATTATGTAATACCACATCCTACTGCATAACCAGTTTGCCTCATCTCTCACAGTTCTTACATGGCACAACTGTGTGGATGATTTAGTGCCCGATGCTATTAGGTAATGCAACCCAAGTCCTGCCACGTGCATTTAGCCAACCTTTTGCAAATCATTCCACAATTCCACAGAACTCAATTGGGAATGTGTTACCTTTGGTAGCATCAAAATCATCAGTGATGTAGTGGAGGGTAAACATAATTCATCCACCTTTTTTTACCCAACAGTTTACCCACCTTTTGCGTAAAAATGCATTGAAAGAATAGGAAGCTTTACTTTTTCTCCACGACTGGCGATCAAAGTCTACCCACCTTTTTTCTTACCACTACATTATTATGTACAATATAGGCTAGCATTAGGGATGAATTGCATCAAATTCAAAGGCAAAAGAGTTAGATGATAGTCAACATAGAGGATCGTATGAGATCACGTCATCTTATGTAAGACTTTACTCGGGTAGCACAGTGATAAGACCACTCAATTAAAATTACGTAGCGTAAAAAGACATTTCCAATGGTACAAAATGTAAGTCACTCTGGACAATTACATAAATGTCTCTCCCAGCGTTATCCCACCAACTCTGTTTAGTTTGGCAAGTTCTCAAAATGGCATAAAGCAATGAAAGGCAAACAGGTTTGCTGATAGTGCACCCCTTCCCTGGAGGAACCTGGCATATCTCTAAATGACACATACTGTCCCAGACTAGAGCTGGGCGCTGCCAAAACCATATGAGTCCACTCAGGGTTTTAAGAGTTTGCCTGATAGCCGGTCCACATAAACTCGCCAATGGGTTTGAAACAGAGAGACTCTACAAGTGATTACTTCCTGTAAATAACTAGCATGGAAGAATTTTCCACTTCAATTTATGCTGGTTTGTGAGTTTACTTGCAGGTTTTACAGGAAGCAATCGCTTCGATGAGTCTCGGTTTCAAATGTCTCAGTTGCCAGCACGTACTGGCTCGAAAATTGCGCAATTTTGAGCAAGTGGCTAATGACATGCAGGGCCTCACCTGGCCCCGGGAGCACCCTCCTCCTCTAGCAAATTCAAGGCCACTCAGATGTGGTTCTACGTCAAGCAGTGCAACTTCGTCATCAGCCAACAAAAGCCATGGGCAGATCAATATGGACTGATAAGACCATCGGAACATGGGGGACCTGGGGAGAGTGTTCACAAACAAAGTTAGGACGGACCTTGAAGTCGTCAACCACTCAGCCTTGTTAAAATACACCATACCAGAAGGTGGCAGTAGAGTTGTTTGGCAATGCATGTCTATGTGTGTTGCTTTGTCTAGTCAATGTTAGCTAGCTAGATGCGCTAATGTTGCTATTGTTGTAAAAAGCCCTTGTTGATACTAGCCAGATGGCCACAGCTAGATAACTAGCTAGCAAGATTTATTTTATTTGACCTTTATTTAACTAGGCAAGTCAGTTAAGAACAAATTCTTATTTTCAATGACTGCCTAGGAACAGTGGGTTAACTGCCTTGTTCAGGGGCAGAACGACAGAGTTTTAACCTTGTCAGCTCGGGGATTCAATCTTGCAACCTTTCGGTTACTAGTCCAACACTCTAACCACTAGGCTACCTACTTTACCTGATGACAAAACATTGTTTTATTTACTCTCCATAATCGCATACAGCCCATATATACAGTTTTAGCTAGCTGGCTAATGTTAGCTAAATGGTTAGCATGATTTGCTAGCTAGGGTTCTGATGTGCTAGCTTAGGTAAAGTAAAGATACTGCATTGACTCTCAACAGTTACAGGCAGCTGCTTCATGGAAACAAATCCCTTGTGATTTAATTATAATGTTACTAGCTACAGTGGCTAGGTAGCGTGCTTGGTTAGTGTTGTGTGTACTGTGCTGCCTAGCTCACTTAGCAAGCTAACTTTAGCCAGCTAGCTAGCTAACTAATAAGCTAGTGCACATTATCAAACCTACCAAAAAAGCACAAAACTCCTTAGCTAGATGTAAAATATGTAAACACTTGCTCTATATTTTCTATTTCTTTATGCAGCTTTATTGTTTTAGGTAGAACAATTCTGATTTAAAGGGTGGATTAGCTCTTTTTTTCTCATTCTTATTGTCACTCCTGTCGGCTCCACCACGTGGAGGTTTGTGCTCTCTGATTGACTCAAAGTCAAGTTGTTGGCCACTGCTGACCATTGTGATTCTACAAGTACACAGAAGGTACGTCTTTTGTTCTAGCAAGAGAAGGATCGGCCTCCTACTGTGATAAGTACCCAATCGGCAGTCAGATTCTCGTGTGTTTCATGCTTAGCACATTTCACTGAGAGATTGGACTTGAACGATATTAATACTTTCACATGGGATGCCAAGATCTTGTAGACTTAACCAGATGTTCTCTTGAACAGTTCTCTTGAACACTACAGCACTGTATTGGTTTGATAGATTCAGGTGTAAGTGTTGCATGAAGTGATAAAAGCATGGCAGTCATGTCACAGCTAGTGTAGAGATGTGAGGTTCTGAGGAATGGCTTATATTTAGCTCTGTTACTATGTGGACTTTGGCCTGATGGGAGTCTCTCAGGCACTATCATATTTCTCCCACTCCAGTCCAGCTATGCTCTAAGTCAAATCCCATAGATGAATCCAACCCTGTGTTCTCAGTGCTAACCTGTGTTCTCAGTGCTAACCTGTGTTCTTGAGGCAATCTTGCTCTCTCAATGCTAACTTGTGTTCTTTGGGCTAACTTGTGCTTAATGCTAACATGTGTTCTTTAAGCTACCTTTTGTGCTCAAGAGTCACCTGTGTTGTCCAGGCTAACTTGCATGGCTATTTTTATGCTCAGGTTCAACTTGCATAATGCTTGTGCGTTGTAGAGTACTAACTAGCTGTCACGACTTCAGCCGAAGTTGGTCCCTCTCCTTGTTCGGGGCGGCTTTCGGCGGTCGACGTCACCGGTCCTCTAGCCGCCACCGATCCATTATTCATTTTCTGTTGGTTTTGTCTTCCCTGTACACACACCTTCCCATGATTACTTGTTCTTTATTTAACCCTCTGTTTCCCCCCCATGTTTTTGTGTGTGATTGTTTTGTTGTTTTTGATTCCGTGTTTTCGGAGTATTTGCTTTACACTCGTATTTGTAATTTTGAGTAAACTTCATGAACACTCATTTTGTTGTCCTGCGCCTGACTCTGCCTTATCGGCATCACAGATTATCCTTACACTAGCCTACACTCTTAGAAAAAATAGTTATTCGGCTGTCTCCATCTGTGGAAAGGGTTCTACCTGGAACCAAAAATAGTTTTTCAAAGGGTTCTCCTATGTGGACAGCCGAAGAACCCATTTCTTTTCCCTAAGTGTGTAGAAGCGAAACCTCAGCACTGTTGGCTAACGTGGACATCAAGGCTAACAAATGCACTATTTGGCTGTATTCAATCTGTATGGAGATCCTCATGGAAATATTTCCATGTTTTGGAGCTTACCCTCAACTCACATGTTCAGCTCTATAGACGCCAACTCATATGCTCTGACCTGTGGGAATGCTAGCGAACACACCTACTTGTTAGATGATATTGGCAAAGGCCTAACCAAACACCTTGCAAGTTTTTGGATGAAGAGAGAGCTGAAAATAGAGAATATTACCGCTTGGTATTTACTGATACCAGACAGGTGAAAAGCAGCAGTGTTATGAAGCAACCTTTTCTATGTCAATAGCTAAATTCTGCATTTGCAAATTTGAGTTCCTGACATTCAGAAACCATTCTCGCGAGTTGAATGGTGAGAAGGGACACCTAAATTCAACATTGGGTTTAAAACTGATCTTTGGCCGACATTCAAAGCTTTACTAGTTGTACAGATGGATACAAGGACTCACACAGCCAACAATATTAACTAGCTAGTGTAGATAAGCAGTGGATCGGATGCATCTCAAAGTAGGCTACACGAGTCGACCCCATCTTGAACTGGGCTCCTATAACACCCAGGCATTTATGGTGGAGCTGAAATTGTGGCAGGAAGCCTCGGAGAGTGGACATGTGGAATGTGTCACGTCTGTGAGAGAGAAAGAGAGGTACATGCCACTCATAATTAACTTGCATGTGCAGACAAAATCTAAATAGTTGATTTGTGGGTATCAACTTGACTGACAGGGTGGTTAGGACACTTTTAATAGGTCATGATAATAGTAATTACTAAACATTTTGGGGATATCAATGTAATCCCCGTCCGAGTCATACTGTAAAAATGGGAACCGATGGCGCTGCTTCATAGATAGGCCATGCAATAGGATACCCTTGACTTTCTCCTAAACTACCTTGAGGTGGTCAGCTGATCACTGTAATCTGAGTATTTTTCGACATCGTTGTACCCGGACTATTTGTATTGAGCCCTCTTTTTTTTTACGCTGCTGCTACTCGCTGTTTATTATCTATGCATAGTCACTTTACCCCTACCTACATGTGCATATTACCTCAATTACCTTGACTAACCTGTTGCCCCCCCACATTGACTCGGTACCGGTACCCCCTGTATGTAGCCTTGTTATTGTTTTTATTGTTTTTTTTTACTTTTGTTTATTTAGTAAATCTTTTCTTAACCAACAATGCAGTTAAGAAAAATAGGAGTTAATGGCTTGTAATCAAGCATTTCACGGTAAGGTCTACACCTGTTGTATTCGTAACTAGGGTGTGGAAGGGCAGGTGTATCTCTTGCACTGTATTCATTCCTTATTGACCTTTCAGCATTTGAGGGATTACCAGAAGGAGCATTGTGTTAAATCCTCTTTGCTTTTGAATGCCAGTGCTACACACCTGATAGTACACAGGCTAATGGTTCACCAGACATAAGCATAGAGTTACATATCAAAATGTGTCTCAACACATTCTAAACTGTTATGACGTAATGGCCCAGACATTCTTCCAGCAATGTTTATGGTGGACGGAAAGAGATGTTGGTTTGTTTGACGCAACAAAAGCGGGACTTTCCATTACCGTCCTGGTGATATGTAATCTGGCCAATCATTCACTGCCTACCGGAGATATTTGCAGCAAGTTGCATGGCGTCTGAGATACCGACTTATTTTGGTTGCTTTAAAATTCCTGCTTTTTATAATTGGTTAGAGCGATGTGGAGGCTGCTGGAATGAGGCTAATTGGACTGCGCTGGCAAGAGTCTGGTGACTGGAGTGCTGTCTGCAGTTTGTGGGTGTGCATGCGTCTTTCTTGGGACAGGACCCTCTATTCACCCTATTAGAGATGCCTGTAGTATTGCGGTGACATGGTGTTTCAGCTGTTCCAGTTACCTGCTGGTGCCGGTGGACTGGTTTGGTGTTTTTGTTTTGGAAGATAAGAGAGGTCAGGAGGCCCCTTGACCTGTAATTGACAACCCCTGTTTACCAGCTGCTGTTGACCCAACCTGTGGGTCTCCTGCTGCAGAAATAACCCCACTATAGGGTATCAACAGGCCAGATTCTACTCTGTCGACGTCAGAGACCCCTCGTAAAAAGTTAATAAGTTGGAGGGGGAGTATTTGCCTCCAGTCCAGTGGGTTTTTGGGGGACCACAGTTGAAGTACTTCCAGTAATGCAGTTAATGCAAGGATCTGGCTCTTGGTCTTCACAGAGGGAGAGGTTGCTGTAAATTGCTGTAAACAATACCATAGAAAGTTCAGCCCATGTAGATGAAACCTCTGATATACAGCAGGAAAACATTGCCTCTTATTTATAGCCCGTTATCCACAATGCTAGGTACTGTATATTCCTTCAGGTAGATGCTTGAGAGTTTCAGAATAGGACATCTGTTACTGAATGAATATTGATTTGATTGAAGGTGGCCTCTAATATACAGAAGAGCCCAATGCAAAGTGTTCCGTAAGTTCCTCAGTGTCAATAAGAAATGTTTACTGGAACAATAATTTCAGGAAGGGTTTTTATATCCACATTTGAAAGGAGTGTTTGAAGATGGGAATGTCTTGACATGGGGAAATAGCTGGGGTAAGGAGTGCAACTGGTTAGAGGGCTGAGCTGGTTTTATTTCCGTGGTCAATCCATGTGAGGTCGAGTAAATATGCATCTTCTTGTGTGTGAGCGATGTAATATGACATGACAAATGCCATGATGAAACAATGTTTGGTTAGAATGTTTCACTGGCTTCAATAATGTTGAGCTTTGCTTCAGCCAATGCAGTAGTTATTGTCTTAGTAACGTTGATGTCAAGGCTTTTTGTGTTGGTAGTTTAGAATTTGTGTTGTAATGACTAAGCACGTCTCTGTGTGTTTGAGTAGTGGCTGGAGCAGGCTTGTTCCAGTCAGTCGCTTCTCCTTTGTGACCTGTGCAGGTCTAGAACCGCACATGATTGGCTCAGAGACATTAGACTGTTTGGTGTGAACCACTTGCACTTCGAAAGTGTGACACCATTTAAGGAATGCCCCGTAGCCAGAAGGAAGTCTGTGAAGATATCAGGCATGGTCAGTAGGACTTTCACTAGAATTAACCTTTTAATTTCATTCTCCCTGCATTCATTTCTCTTACCTTCTCGTTAAAATTTCACTCTGATTGAATTTCTGAGCTTCTTTTTATAAATTGCACTCAACTCTGAATAGGCTAGATATTTTCCATGTAATTTGCCGTAGTGGTGATGCATTGCCAATGGTAGCATAGAGTATTTTTGTTTGTTTTCGGTCTATTGGTGCTTAGTAGCAGATCATTTTCCGTGAGTGATGGTTGAGGTATAGATGGAGTTGACATATCTTCCAGCTTTGGATCATCCTGACTGACTCAGTCTTTGAATGGTTGAGATAACTTACTTGCAAAATTGGTTTGTTTTGTCTCTTAACTTGTAACTAATTACAAATACTACATGTGAATATACGACATGCTAATTAGGTTATTCTGTGGAGATATTAGATCTGTATGTGTGAGTGATGTTGTGACTGTACTGCTCTGCCCCTGCAGATATCTTGTGTGGACCAGACAATACTCTCTGCTGTAACAGGTGTGAACCAGACAATACTTTCAGTAATATTTATATTATTTCAAAAAATGTTGGTTGTGGACTCAAAATAAGCATTTCATGTGTCTTATTTGAAGTTTCTCTGTGTATAATGTGTGTGTGTATGTGTGTGTGAGGGGGTTACAAAGTTGGACTCTTAAGACCCCATCCTTCAGTGAAGTGTGACCTTGCACTCAGCGGCACACTCAGCTGCGGCCCCTGATTGGCGGGCAGTGTCACAGCCTCCCCGGTGGATGCCAGTTGTCTCTGGCAGGCTCTGAACGCTTAACGATACGCTGAGTCAACCCATGGTAATACGGATAGTGGGAAGGAAGGGGTGTGTGGTTGAGGGCAGGACAGGGTAGGACAGTGACCGCAGCATGAGGACGGTACCGTTTGCTCCCAGGGATGACCACCCGGGGTGTGTGCTCGGCGGGCCATCACAGAACAAACAGCAGTTGCAGCAACAACTCTCACTGTGCAATCTTGGCCGAGCTTTCAGGATGTCTGTGTGCTGTCCCTCTCTCTCTCTAAACCCTCCCTCTCTTCTTCTCCTGATTCAGTTTCTCTCTCTGCCTTTCTCTCTTGCTCCTTTTTCATTGACTAGAGGAAGGGGGGGAGGGGTTGTTGGCTTCAGGCTCCTGATGTGATTGGCCAGGGTGGGTCCTTCCCCTGCTCTTTAAAAGCCTTCCTCTCACCTGGGTTACAAAAAAGCAGAAGCTCTTGCCTCTCCCGGCTGCTCACTAGCACTGTCCTCATTCTCCCTCCCAAAAAAACAAAAAAAAACTTTGGAACCTGTCATCTCTGAATGGGTGAGTATGTCTCCTTTTCCACATGATTTATCTGCTTCTTATGTTGGGGAACTTTAGTTACCTTGGTCTAAGTTTGTGATTCAAATAGCCACTAAATTGTAACAGCGGAGGAAATAAAATCTTGTGGAGAATTTTCCACAGTTTTCTTGAGAAACTGTAGTAGCACCTAGCTGAGTTTGTTTTGTGCTTTTGAAATTGTGGGAGGTATTTCATTGGTTGAAGTATTCAGTTGGTTTCATTTGAGCATTTGTTTGTGGGTTTATTAGATGTTTTGTTGGGTTGTTGAGAAAACCAAGCCACTTCTGAAGTGGGACTTGCATAACATGAGTGGTAGTTTGAGTTAAATAGAGCTAATCTTTGAGCTAATGATGTGTTGTGTACCTCCAGTAAGAATGGGATCCTCTGGTACTGTGCTTTTGTAGTGTCCTTAAACTTGAAATTGCGTGTTATGTAGGTTGCACAGACTCCTTTTCTGCTACTTCTGGACAGATAAAACTAATGAAGTTCATGTTTTTCCCATTCAAGTGATTGATGTCACGCTGTTGGCATATTGGATTAGAAGAATCTCAAGTTTTGATCAGTGTTTGTTGTGTCACAGAACTGACTTTTCTATTAAATGTGTTTTATCCTTGTATGCAAGCACACTATATTAGATTTAGGCATTAGGCATTTTCAAGAAGGTTCTTTATTTGGACAATGTACAAGGCTTGGTATCAAATATTGTGTTTGATAATGCAATAACCGATTTGGCATACAGATGCCGTATCTTAATTTGATTATCCTGTTGTTGCAGGAATTTTCCTTAACAGCAGGACATACAAACTGTATTTGAGGTTTAAAAAGGCTTCTAATGTTTGTGATTTTCACTTTAAAATGTCAGACTTGACTTGCCCTAATGAAAAATGTATCAACCCCTACACAAAATTTCCATTAATTATAATCCACGTAATAATTCACATTTCCTGTTGCTGCAGGATTATTTTCCTGCTGTAACAAACTGACTCAAATTAAAGTCCTACGTCTGTACTTGCGTGCATTTATCACATTGGTTTTATCAAACAGCAAATGCACACACAGACACATTGACAAACACACTGTGACAACTTTAAATCACATTCACTCAGTTGTTGTTATCCAATATAAAACGTGTTTCAAACAATCATATGCAAAAGCAGCAGTGGTTTTAACTACAGCGGGTAAAGCGTACATTTCAGATGTGCATGAAAGGCAATGGTTCAAGGATTTAGCTGGGGCTGGGTCTATGGCTAAAGGTAGCTTAGTCATAGCATAACACAAGGTATATGCACCGGGAGCAGTGGAGTGCTTAGCTGCCTGGGTGGAAGGGTGAAGTCTGGTTGAGCAGGTTTCTTCTTATTTGCTTGAAGGTAGCACACCGGGGTGGTGTACAGTTTGGACAATGATTGATTATATTTGTATGCAATGCACACTATCAACCACAAAGATACAAATATCTACCAATATGAAGATATAGGCCTACCAGTCAATCTGTCTATCTAGAGGAGACGTAACATAGGAAATGTACTAGGACACACAGCAGTTTCAGGAACGCAGCTGGTACAGGCACTGCAGGAACTAGAATGCGATCAAACCAGAACTGTGTAGAGTAGACAAGCTAGGCAAAACTAAGTATGTATAGAAATGCTTCACAAACCGCTAATGATTGTCTTGGCTTTACATTTCCATACAGGATAGGTGACAGCAGTCACAACAAAAGAGGTGTGTGTTAAGATACAGGTTCAGTCTGTCTATGACTTCTCCACAGCTGGGAGTTAAAGGAAAACATGGAACCCCTTACATGACCTGTTTCAGTCCTGATGGCCATGGCTCTCTGTTCTGACTGGGTACAACATGGAGGATCTACTGTGCATAGACTCACTTACGTAATGGCTTATTGACTGTAAACGTGGCGTGCTTTGACGATCATGTGAGGATGATGGATTTTATACTTGGCCCAGTTTCATCAACGCCTTTCAATGTCTGGGGACAGAGTGTAAATAGCCAGAGTGTAAATAGCCAGAGTGTAAATAGCCAGAGTGTAAATAGCATATGACTGAAATGTATTTTGTGGCGCTAAAACTTCCTTTCGAAGAGTTTTTACAATGCTTGTTTTTTTAATGGGCAGCACTGAAATGTTAATTCATCCATGGATTGGTGGATGAGGTTATGCTCCATAGCTGTTTGTTTATGGCTTTGTCACAGCGTTGGACATCCATGTTTGTTACTAGGGTTTTGATGTGTTCACCGTTGTGTTTTTCCTGGGGTGTTGGTCGGTAGGACAGGGGAGGGAGCAGGGTGTGACTTTTGGGAACCTGGCTGGACAAGGGCCCTGGCTGCTCGGTTGTTTTTACCCATTCTTGTCAAAGAAGCCTTTGTATGGGAAGAACAGTACTGTGGGTAATTGCCTGTTAAAATCATTTAGCAGAACTCTGTGTGCGCTGCCCAGTGCCTCATCTTGTTGTTACGTAATAGCAGCAATCAAATGTTCAATAGAATGGAAATAAGAACACATGCCTCCTGCTGGCCCACTACTTCAGTGCAATTGAATTGGGTTTACCGTGGACAGCAATACAGACAGGCCTTTGTAGTGTGCTCTCCCAGAGGTTAGTAACATTTGGGTGGAAACTTGCCTGCCTCATTAGCCGACCTCTGACCTGAATTTAGGATTCAGATGTGTTTATGACATAATGTTGAGACTTGCTTCAACCCACCTGAAATGAATGTGGTTATAGTATCATAAAGGAAACTGCACAGCAGCAATAGAACATGGACGTGTGTCTGAAAGGGTTACTTAGAGGTTCTTTTAGGGAAATAATGTGTGCTAATCTCAAAAAATAGATAAGTAAAAATGAGGTCACAATTGATAAGGGATTTTACGGTCTGTCAAGCAAAAAAATACTACAATTGCTTGTCTACGTCGACTACAAACTTTTGTTAACTCTCAGTGTATAGCAGAGTACAAAAGGTATCCAAAACCTTTTAGCACGGAATGTCAAGATTCCAATGCGTGACCGGAGCAGTTATATTGTTTATGAAAGACGCCATAGTTAAAGCACACTGAAGTGCATGAGCTACCAACATGTCTCGATTGGGGAGATAAAATGGTGCTGCGGGGTCAGGGGAATGTGACACAGAAGGGTGTGTGTAGAATTACACTTTTTCTTCCCCTTGAAGTGTCCTTTGTCAAGGACCTAGAGTTCTGGCCAGTCAGATAAGACTCATTGAATGTATCTTCATAACATTAACAGTAAGAAGCTCATTGTTGACAGATTACACAGTCAAATCAGAGAATACTTGTGGCCATGACCTTTTTGACTGGACATGTACTACTTTGTATCTTATTAGGGATCTTGTCACTTTATAGAGGGCTAGTCAAAGTGTAATTACAAAGAAATGATGGCTAGTTGAGGCCCACAACTTTTAGTCAACGCTTAGACAACATTGAATGATTGGTTGCATGTTTGCTGGTTATAAGGGTTTCCCGCCTCATCAGCAGCTCTCTGAATATTATTAGAATGTTTACTATCTCTCCCTTTGCTGTTTTCTGCAGGTATTTGCCCTATAGTGTGAGGCTGAGCTAAAGCACGCCAACCTACCGAGTACAACTGCTCTGCTTTGGACCGTGACCCCTTCCCCAGCCCCGCACCACTATAGCCGTGACCATGGACCGCATGGAGCTGAAGAAGGTCTGCACGGAGGCAGACGGTGACAGCACGGACAGTTTGGACGACCGCTTCACCGAGCCCATCGACTCAGAGAAGGCCACCATCAACAGGTGTGGTTCAATACTGGATCAATTATTTTATCTGGGACTTTCTACAGAAAAAAACAGGAAAGAAAGTGCATTGCCTTAGTTGTTGCAACAAGAATGTGTTCTTTGCCAAATTGTACAGAAATTGTGTTCTTTATCATACATTTATTGTCTCCTACCTATCATTGTCTAATGTACACAATGCTTTTCAATACAGTGGTTAGGAGAATCTCTCAGTTCATAGCTTCACTGTAAACCGCCAACAGATTAGCTACACTGTAATCTCATTTCTTCAATCACCAAAAAACATAAACATATAGAATCTGGAACTAGCCTAACTGACCCTGTAACCACTCATAAAGTCCTAACATAGCTGTCATAAACTAGTCATAAAGAAGTATTTTAAACTAGAGATTGATTCAATGATTGTACATCTGCAGTCACTTCCTGGATGAGGATGGAGACGCAGAGAGCCACAAGTTTCTCACTAATGGGATTATGAAGAAGAAGAAGTACGAGGAGTATCAAGAAGAATACGTAAGAAGACTGATGATGAACTATCGATGACAACACATGCATGTTTGCTCTTGCTTATGGACACTATCTCTTCACAACAACCTTGACCATTTCCTCAAAAGCTGTCTGCATTTATTCAAACCTTCATTCCGAGGAACCCTTTCGTAGGAATTGGTAGTTACGTGTGTGTGACGGGTAGTGCATGCACGTGTGTGTGTGTGAAATGTTCTTGTTTACAATCAGTTGAACTCATGGTAATCTCTCTCTTACCCTCTCTAACTTTCTCTCTCTCAGCACCCAGGACATACCTCCTTTGGAATGTCGGTCTTCAACCTGAGTAATGCGATCATGGGCAGCGGCATCCTGGGTCTCTCCTACGCCATGGCAAACACTGGCATTGTGCTTTTTGTGTAAGTGTGTGTCAACTTCTGTCATAGAGACAATGTGGAATGGGGTCAATGTTTGGTTTCTGCAACAGTCAAGTGATTTAAAGCACAACCATGTCACAGCCCCACCTCTGAACCCCATCACCCAATCCATTCCCAGCTTCCCCGGATTGTGTTGACGGTCCATAAAGGCCTGTTCAATCAATCCCTATAACCAGGGTTCTCAAATGTCCAAAACAGGGCGGTGATGCTTTATTTCAGTTCTGTTTCCACTGTGTATGGCTGGGCTTTACCAATAAATTATTTTGTGACTGAGTACTTTCACTAAGCAAAAGCATTGTCATTTTCGACGTATCCCTGAAAGTGATTGAAGGACAGGAGACAAGAAAATAGATTAGGAACCCACTTGATGATTGGTGCAGCCGGTTTGTTCCGGTCCGAAGGAGTTTACAGGGAGTCCCCTAACGTCAGTCCTCCTCATCAGTTGCGACATCTTACTTCCTCACTATCTATTCTGGGCTTCCCTGACATTCTGGAAGGTGGTATCACATAACACCTATTTGATAGTCATTCACCTGCTTGCCTGTCTCTGGCCAACAATAGTATGGTGAGGGGTAGAGGGGCAACTCTCAATTCAAAAACAACATATTTAATTCAGTTAGTTTAATACGTTGGCGCCCATTGGAGGCTGGATGATTGGGTTAAAGGCTCCTTGGTGATCAAGGCCCCTTGTGACCTCTTTAAGCGTAAGGATTTAAGGCTGATCATGTTCAGCCGATGCCGGAAATCCATACATCTCCTCCGGAATAACTCACAAGTTACTTTATTGACTTATATAATAGCTCAGAGTTTAGTCTACCACTATTTTGTCTGAGCTGGCACATATATTGACATGGCATGATAGTGTCTTTGACATGTGCTTCAGGCATTGGAACATGGTCTTCTCAAATAGGCAATAAATGCATGCCAGAGAAAGCATCCGAACCCCCCTCAAGTGAAATACGACTAAGGTTCTAAAGCTAAGTTTACCTCCCTAAATAGGTAATGGGGAAAACAGAGTGAGAGTGACTACGGGGGGAAACTAGTGAAAGTTATTATGTAGGGTGTTTTGTAACCCAGTTGATTCCCCTCCAAGCGTTGTTCATCATGATTTGC
Organism: Brachymystax lenok tsinlingensis; assembly: GCA_030435695.1. Classification (NCBI taxonomy): domain Eukaryota; kingdom Metazoa; phylum Chordata; class Actinopteri; order Salmoniformes; family Salmonidae; genus Brachymystax; species Brachymystax lenok. The sequence goes on along the minus strand of CM059783.1, from coordinate 14,646,922 downwards.
GTAAGATTTCCGTATGGTATAGCCCAATGCTAATGTCTGACTGGTTTCTATCCCAACGTAGAGTCCTTCTCTTGGGTGTGGCCATCTTGTCGTTGTACTCCGTTCACTTGCTGCTAATGACTGCAAAAGAAGGAGGTAGGTGTCATTTTTTTTATTCATGGAAATGTCTGTCTTTCATCAACCTCTGCCGGTCTGTCCTCGCCTTTCTGCTTTTTTCCCCTTCTATCTTTGAATATCACTCATCACCACATTGTCGTTGTTCTGACAGGCTCTCTCATCTATGAAAAGTTGGGAGAGCGAGCTTTTGGCTGGCCGGGGAAAATGGCTGCGTTTGGATCGATAACCCTTCAAAATATTGGTGGTAAGTGAACAGCTAATGTTGCATTCATCGTAGTGTTATGATTCTATATTGAAATGTACATGTTTCAGTGTGGGAATATCTCTCCGTTTTTTGTGTTTGTTTGCACACAGCCATGTCCAGCTACCTCTTCATTATAAAGTATGAGCTGCCAGAAGTGATCCGTGCCTTCATGGGACTGGAGCAGAGCTCTGGGTAAGTGTCTGTCTGTCTGTCTGTCATTGGTTAACTATTTCATAAAATCCATTATTTGCAGTTAATTTGACACAGGTGGCTCAGCACACTACACAGTTTGGTTGGTGTATTGATAGATAGATGGATAGATGGATGGATTGATGCTCTGTGTGTGAGACCTGTTCTCTCTGCGTTGTTTACAGTGAATGGTACATGAACGGAAACTACCTGGTTGCGTTTGTGTCCATCGGTATCATCCTGCCTCTCTGCATACTCAAAAACCTGGGTAAGTGGTGTGGGTGTGTGTGGGCTTGCGGTTGCGAGTGTGTTTCAGAGTTAGTCTTTGTATACTTTGTTTACATAATGTGTTTGTGTGATGGTACAGGAGTTTCTCTCTAATTCTCTCTCTTGTCTCTAGGCTACCTTGGCTACACCAGTGGATTCTCCCTATCCTGCATGGTGTTTTTCCTGGGAGTGGTAAGTTCAACCTGCCTCCTCTTGCTCCTCTAGTTTAGCATTTTTAGCCCGCTGAATGACTGAACAATGACGGATGATGGTGTTGATGTTATATGAAGTACCGTCAGATGTGAGATAAGACGGCTACGTTTCACCTTCTGTCAATATGGCAACAACTGCTGCTTTTTATAAACTCTGTCCAGTCATGTTTCATTGCAGACAGAACATACTTGTTGCCAAAATAGTACATTTCGCCTACATTGCTTTTGTATTCTTGGCACACGGCGTCTTGATCGTACCTCCTTGCTCCTCCTTAAATGTCATCCTGACCTTTTGTAGGGTATTAAGCCAGTGCTGGCTTTGCTCTCACAGGCCATGTGGGCGATTTGCATGCCATGGTAGTTCCTAGTAACATTAAGAATATGCCTGGTGTGGCGTTCAGCTGGTTAGATACCGTGCATGAGATTTTTTATTTTTTTTTCACCTTTATTTAACCAGGTAGGCAAGTTGAGAACAAGTTCTCATTTACAACTGCGACCTGGCCAAGATGAAGCAAAGTAGTTCGCCACATACAACAACACAGAGTTACACATGGAGTAAAACAAACATACAGTCAATAATACAGTAGGAAAAAAACTAATCTATATACAATGTGTGCAAATGAGGTAGGTTAAGGCAATAAATAGGCCATGGTGGCAAAGTAACTACAGTACAGCAATTTAACACTGGAATGGTAAATGTGCAGTAGATGAATGTGCAAAGTAAAATTACTGGGGTGCAAAGGAGCGAGATAAATAAATGACTACGGTAGGGGATGAGGTAGTTGGTTGGGCTATGTACAGGTGCAGTGATCTGTGAGCTGCTCTGACAGCTGGTGCTTGAAACTAAATTCGAGATGAGTGTATCAATAGCCTTCTTTTGATATCTTTAACTCTACTTTGGCCCACTTGCTCTCTAGTGGTGTATCATATTAATCACTGATACAGTCTGTATCATCATTAATGAAATAGATCTGTGCTTGCGGCCACACTCAGCTTTACACAGGGTTTATACCATAGTAGCTATCAGAGAGACATCCTATGTAGTTAGTAACCCTGAAAGTACATAGTTTAACAATCAGCATCTGTTTCTTTGAAGACCGAATGAAAGATTACAGGATGGAAGGAACTCATTGCTCTGTAATATAATGAAATTCTGCCTATGTAATATAATGCATTTCTATGTTTGCTAATCGTCCCCATCTCACCCCATCTCACTCCTCTCCCCCCTCTTTACCCCTCTGTCCCCATCTCACCCCTCTGTCCCCTCTTTACCCCTCAGCTGATCTATAAGAAGTACAACCTCCCCTGCCCGATGCCCTTCATGTACCATCATACCAACCACAGTATGAATGGAACAGCCCTGGGGCCCCACGCCCTGCACAACGGCACTGTCCTCATGGACTTCTCCAGAGCTGACATGTCCCCCGCCTCTTACCTGGACGGCCACCACACCTCAGGGGTCCACTTCGAACCACACCCCGACGAAATGGAGGAGATGTGCATGCCCAAGTACTTTGTGTTCAACTCTCAGGTGAGGTGTGGAGCTACTGTATGTGGGTGGGTGGGGTGTGTGTATATGTGGTGAGTCGGGATGCTTTATGTCATAATTATGATTTTTGGAAACAATATTCTTTGAAAAAAACATTCCCAGAAACGGGATTAATCAATGTTTAGAAGAACCCAATTCTTAACGTACATGAAATCAAACCAAACATATCTGCTGTGAGTTGCTGCTGTGAGTGTGTATCTGGGCCTGTGTTTCATCCACAATCTCTTCTCCTGTCATTTCAGACTGCTTACACTGTTCCCATCCTGGCCTTCTCCTTTGTGTGCCACCCTGAAATTCTACCCATCTACAGTGAACTCAAAGAGTAAGTGCATCCGAGGGGATTACAAAAGACACGTTTAGACACAAATTGCTGCGGTACATTTTCTCAGTACAACTCACATCTCGACTTGCATCTTCCCCAGTCGCTCCCGGAGAAAGATGCAGAACGTGTCCAACCTGTCCATCCTGGCCATGCTGGTCATGTACATGCTCTCAGCGCTGTTCGGCTACCTCACTTTCTACGGTAAGATACACACATGCACAATAAGATACATTTGCAGCAATTGTATTACTTTGTTTCTGCTTTTATTGGCATTATATGCTCATTTTACGAGTGAAATGTTTGAAAAAGAGCCAGTAGTATGTATTAAAACACTAGTAAGCTACCATAACCATTGTGTGTTTGTTTACCATATCTCTCTCTCACACCCAGTTCAGGCTTTTGTATTGGTATGACTTTGACAGCTTGTATTTCTTCTTTCTCCCGAACACAGAAAACGTGGAGGCGGAGTTGCTCCACACCTTCACCAAGGTGTATAAGTTTGACACCATGCTCCTGCTGGTCCGTCTGGCTGTCCTGACCGCTGTCACCCTGACTGTCCCCATTGTCCTGTTCCCTGTAAGTACGACAAGGCATCTGTTCAAACGCACGCATGCACACACACTCGCACATCCACACTCACACGAGCAGAGACTCACACACACGCACACAGACACACACACACACACCCACAAAACATATGCACACATTCTCACGCCTACAATTTATGCAGACACGTTCACACGCTGCTCAACACCTAGGTCATTTTATCCAAATGAGCTAAACATCCATTAATAATTTTAGTACCAACAAGAGGGTCTCTTTCTGTATTGGCTGAGTGAGTGGGTGTGTTGACACGGCTGGTTTTCTTGCTGAACTTGGTAAAGCACATACTGTTCTGCTGTGACGTTAGCTGACTCATTATTGGACTTTCAGCAATCCCGTCAATCCAACTCCCCAGGTCCCAAATGAGAACCAGCCCAGGTTTTCAAAGCTCTGTTTGTCTGTCGTAAGCTTCCTTACAAGAGCACTCTGTCCCTCCTCCAATCATACTCTCGATCATACTTTAGACACACAAATACAAGCATAAACACAAATTAACACGCACACACATGCACAGCTTTGAAACAATTACACCCCTACACTGCTCCCCACATGATGCCAGACATATTCAGTCCCTTCCTTCTGGGAGACACATAGATGGGCACACATCAATAGGCACAGCATGTGAAAGCACGGAAATGTATGCACTCACTACTGTAAGTCTCTCTGGATAAGAGCGTCTGCTAAATGACTAAATGTCAATGTGAAAAGCAGTGCTAAAAGAGACGTCTTGTTCATCACAAGCTATTTAGCCTGGCTGCCAAGGAACACAGTGTAATGTTCACAACTCCCCTGTCTCTCATTTCCCACTCTGCTCTCAGTAGCACATTGTCACCAGATGCTGTCCTAGCAAATAAATACAGTGAAGTCACTTGCTACCGTCCTTATTTTGTTAAAGTGTAAGCTGCAGTTTAGCCTTGGTTTCTGCAGTTTAGCCTTGGTTTGTAGCGTCAGTTCAGGTCTGATACTGTGTTTCTTTTCCACTGGTTATTATGTAATCTCCTGTTCATGTGGCCTGCCTGCCTGCCTGTGTGGTGTGTTGAGTCACTGAATGAGAGCGTTGGCCTTGCATGGCCGTACCTGACCCCCCTATATGGCCGTGGGCTATATTTGTCTTGGCCCTAGCCTGGCACAGGAGCCCATAAAGGGCTGAGGGTCTCAGAGGTGTCATGGACCTCCTTTGTAGCCTACAATGAACCATGCATTAGCACTTAGTAGTGCCCATTTAGAATGGATCCTCTCAAAGGACTTAGTTGACCCAAGGAACATTTAAGATGATAATAATAGATCAGATTTATGGAATGTTTTTTTCTCCAAGTGATCAAAATGCTATACAGGGGAACTGCACCACAATTCCACTGTTTACCTACCTACTGTAGCTTGCAGGAGTTGGGAGATGGGTTCTTGTGATGGGGTGAGACAGTTTTAGGGTGGAAGGGTTAATGGAGTATGTGTTGGTGTTGTTACACTGAGCCACCAGCAGAGGGCAGGGAAGAACTGTCAGCCCCATGGCTCTAGTCAGCCCTGCTTGGAGAGAGAAAGAGAGGTGGGGGGAGTATCCGTTTTGTCTGTGGGCTATACTGATACTCCCACACGCACACAGAAACACTATCTCTCTCACTGTGGGAGTGAACGCTTCTTTGGTCATGGGAATGTGCGAGTGAATCTCACAGTCCCAGTGGAAGTTTACAGGAGATAAGCCCTGAGCAGACAGTGGAAAAACCCTCACTGTGGCCTCCCCCTTAGAGAGAGGGAGGGAGAAAGAGGGAGGGAGAGACAATGCACTCACTGACTACTGCAGCTGACACCAAAATGCTGTGTCAGAAGGGAGGCTAAACGGACACGCCTAGTGCCCAAATTAATTAAGTTTCTTGCGCACCGAGAGTCGAGTAGAGAGTAACGGATTGGGTTCAGTCAGTCCCGATGAGCTACCTAGTTCATGCTTATCGCTAGAAACTTCAGCGAGAATTTGAAACTTGCCTGCCGAAGTTGAAATCATTTTGTTTTTATCTGAGTAAATATATATTTTTTGATGTAACGTCAGACGTTAATGCCGTAGTTGTATGTTTTTGGTGAAAACTATAAATGTGCTTCAACTGTCACCATGGTCTGATATTGGCTACACTATCTAGCTACCCTTTCCTTACTGTGGCAAGCGGGAGCGAAGGACACGGTTTCCTGTGTTGTGTTGCCTGCTTGCAGCGCAAACTCTCCCCATTGAGCAGTAGATTGTATCCAGATGGTTACTACAAACATTACAAGTTTTTTCTTGTCTAGGCTTCTATCCTACTCGGAATAAAATCAAGTTGGATGGAACAAATTGGAGATGGTGACCAATAAGAAAATCTATTTCTCCCTTGCCCATCGACATAATCATCAGGTTTTAACTAGCGCAGTTGTAAGGTAGCCAGCAATACCTATCTGGGAGGGGCTTATCAGGACGACTGACTGAACCAAACCCCTTTGTCTCGACATGACTCTCAGCTGCGCCACATACACTTAATTACCAAAAGTCGTCGAACATCTCATTCCAAAATCATGGGCATTAATAATATGTTGGTCCCCCCTTTGCTGCTGTAACAGCCTCCACTCTTCTGGGAAGGCTTTCCACTAGATGTTGAAACATTGCTGCAGGGACTTGCTTCTATTCAGCCACGAGAGCATTAGTGATGTTGGGCGTTTAGGCCTGGCTCGCAGTCGGCGTTCCAATTCATCCCTAAGGTGTTTGATGGGGTTGAGGTCAGGGCTGTGTGCAGGCCAGTCAAGTTCTTCCACACCGATCTCGACAAACCATTTCTGTATGGACCTCGCTTTGTGCACGGGGGTATTGTCATGCTGAAACAGGAAAGGGCCTTCCCCAAACTGTTGCCACAAAGATGGAAGCACAGAATCGTCTAGAATGTCATTGTATGCTGTAGCGTTAAGATTTCCCAGATTCATCTGTTGGACTGCCAGATGGTGAAGCCTGGTTCATCACTCTAGAGAACGCATTTCCACTGCTCCAAAGTCCAATGGGGGGCGAGCTTTACACCACTCCAGCCGACGCTTGACATTGCGCATGGTGATCTTAGGCTTGTGTGCGGCTGCTCGGCCATGGAAATCCATTTCATGAAGCTCCCGACAAACAGTTATTGTGCTGAAGTTGCTTCCTGAGGCAGTTTGGAACTCGGTAGTGAGTGTTGCAACCGAGGACAGACGTTTTTTTACGCGTACGCAGTTCAGCACTCTGTGGTCCCCTTTTGTGAGCTTGTATGGCCTACCACTTCTCGGCTGAGCTGTTGTTGGTCCTAGACGTTTCCACTTCACAGTAACAGCAGTTACAGTTGACCGGGGGGTAGCTCTAGCAGGGCAGAAATTTGACGAACTGACTTGTTGGAAAGGTGGCATCCTATGATGGTGCCACGTTGAAAGTCACTGAGCTCTTCAGTATGAGCCATTCTACTGCCAATGTTGCTGAATTAGCTGAATCCACTCATTTGAAGGGTCTAACGCATTTAACCCAACTCCTCTGAATCAGAGGGCACCAGGCGTGTCTGTGCAGCCTCTCCCATAGCAGGAAGGCTCCTTGAGCAGGCCGTAGTCAAGCACAGAAACTAAGGGAGGCGATGTGAACATAAAGCAAGTACAGCATGTCGAATACATGTTTGGACACAATCATGTCGATGTGTCTGCTGCCCTGTTCTCTGTAGCCATTAGCTACTGGTCTGTTACACCTGAGAAACTGTGGGGCATAGCATATGCATGACATCTTTTCCAAACACATTAGTCCAGGCCTAGATAACCCAGCATCAAACCATTGATATCCCCCCCCTTGACTGCTGCTCAGGCTTCAACAAAGCATCACGTGCACCTCCGAATTTACAGTGCAGTGAGTTCAGTTCACCGCACAAGCTTGAGAATAAAGTTGTGGAGACATAGGAGAGGTGAGATGAAAGTAACCAGTCATGCTGGCATCACGTTGCCAGGTGTCCAGCCCTCTGAATCACGAGACGTGACATTTGAGATCTCCTCTTGAGAGTCCTTTGCCCTTCATTTGGCAGAGAGGCCTTCAGCACCCAGATTAACGTTTGCTTTGTCTCTCAGGCACTATGTCCTTTATTACAGGCAGGAGGGCTGAGGTTGTGTAGGAGGGGAGAGGGGAGGGGAGGTGAAAGGGTAGGCTCAAACAGTAAAGAACCTAAAGGCAACAGTAAAGATACTTGGTCACAAACCAGCAGGTTTTAATGAAACAGTGTTTAGATGTGGTTGGCAGACTAGTTCCCATGCTCTCTTTGTTCCATGGCTCCTCAATAACTGGATCACAAATAATTAAATTACCTCAAGTCAACTGTTCATTTTGATGTTTAAAAAGTCACTTAAAATGTTCTTAAGTATAATGATTTTTGAGTCATTTTAATTTACCTCCAACATTGTTTTTGAATGTTGGTGTGTGATATGATCTGTTATATTGTGACATTCTATGGCCTCATCTCAAGCTGGTTGACCTTTTCTTGATCGTATTTCTAAATGAAGTAAATAAAGCAGTGGGACCACTTGTCTGAGAAATATAAACGCATGAAATAGGGCCTTCTAACTATTAACCTTGGTATAGTCTGGTGCTTATGGCTCTGTAATAAGAAGTGATTCTGTTTGTGTTACAGTCAGTTATGATGGTTACGTTGACCTAGTAGTGATGGTACTCTTGTGATGGGGTTGTTAGGTTGCTGCTGAGTTTTCCACTAGAGGGCAGGTCAGAGAAGGCAAATCCTGTGGTGCACAAGCACAATGCCCGGTTGGCTGTGACCATATGTAGCCTGCCATGCATGCTGTCTTTTCACAGTGACTTCATGGAAAATAAGCTTATAGTTAGTGAGTTAATTATATATCTGTCCTTGTTATTGCTGTGATACACTATTTTCAGGATCATTTGACTGGCTTTACAAAGTGAACCCTGTCACCTGTCTTTGACAGTGGTTGAATACGCTTGTTGAATGTGGTGGAAAAGGGTTTAAAATGGGTTTTATTTCTGATGGTCAGTCAATTGAGGATTTAAAAAATCTCATGTTAAAACCTGTCTATCTTATTCCTGACCTTATGGTGTGATTGTTTCTCTTAATCTTGGATTTACCTTTTTGCTCTTCCCTTTTGAAAGTCTTCCTCACCTATGAAAAAAGCAGTGGCAAACCAAGGCGTAGTAATGCTATACCATATATCTAGCTGTAGCTGAAAAGGTTGCAGAATCTTTCACTTGGTTGGAGCCTAGTTGGCTTCCAGGTTTTGGGCCATGTAGATAGCTTTTGGCTGGCCTGGTAGTCCCAAGTACCTTAGCAGCGGTGGCGCTTTGCCACATATCTCACCCCAGTGGGAGCTGTCATAGTGGGTGGAGGGCGACACAGGCAAATATTGCATGGTGTACTCCAAAGGCCCTGCGCAGGATCTCTGTTGGGCGCTGAATAGTTCAGAGCCTTGGCGGCCAGGTGGGTAGAAATGTCACGCCCAGACGCCAGGTTTTCACTGGCCCAATTATGCAATGACTGCTGGGAGAGGGCATTGTTTATTATCAATGGTGGGGGGGGTTTGCCTTGCAGAGTTACTGCCACACATTAAAATAATAAGGGTGTAAATCTCTGCCACTCCTTCATACATTCTTTCAGCAAGGTGTCTTTAGTGAAAAGAGCAAATGAGAGGATTTCAATAAAGGGAAAGAAGGGAAACTGTTAATTGACAAGCGTTGCCTGGGGGCAGAACACGCCTATCCTGCTGCCTTCAGTCCTGCCTTCTCTGGCCCTCGGCTGATGCAATCCCAGGGTGCCGTTGCAGGAGGCTCTCCCAGAGTTAATCCTCTGCCTTTTGAATGGTGCTTTAAGCCCCGCCTCCTCAACCTTTCCCCCTGTGGCCGGCTGGCCCATAGCAGTTGCTTTTCACCTGATACCTGTGACCTCTCGCCCAGTGAAGTCTTTAACTCAATGCCTTGAGCTGTGCAGCTCTCAGCCTCTTAGCTGGTGGCCTCCTTCCCTGCCTCTGCCTGGCTGCCTACTTAGACTCTCACCTGCTGCAGTTGAAACACTTCAGTCAGCAGCCAACTGTGGGAATTGGCCTGTGGGCTTAAACTAGTTTGCAGACATGACTGATGATATAGTTACCTACTCGCCCTTGAATTTGACTGTGTGTGCGTTTGTGTGTATGTGTGCGTGTGTAAGAGAAATAAAGACAAAAAAGTGCTGTATTAATCAATACATAAAAAAATATTTTACAAGGGGTATCTAAGTGTCAACTGATCGTCAGTATGTAGCGGTTGATCAGACGTTATAAAGAGGTTTGTGTTGCAGATCCGTTCCTCCATCAATACCATGCTGTTCAGCCAACGGGAGTTCAGCTGGGTGCGCCACATGCTCATCGCCGCCTTCATCCTCCTGTTCAACAACCTACTGGTCATCTTCGTCCCCACCATCAGAGACATCTTCGGCTTTATCGGTGAGTCCTCCTCAACCACAGCAGTGGTCCCCAAGAGCTACGGGGTGTGCAGGCTTTTGTTCCCACCAAGCACTAACACTGATTGATGTGGAGGTATTTCATTGAATGAAGTGTGTTAGTGCTGGGCTGGCTCAAAAGCCTGCACACCCTGAGGCTAGTGCTGTCTAAGTGAGGACATTTGTTTAGACAGAAAAAGCTAGATGACTGATAGTGGTGTTTTTCCTGTTCCCCTCTGACAGGCTCCTCTGCAGCCACCATGCTCATCTTCATCCTCCCTGCTGCCTTCTATCTACGCCTGGTCAAGTCCGTGCCGATGCACTCCGTGCAGAAGATATCGGTAAGTGTGCAGGAAATGATGGTGCACGAACAAACACACAAACACTCAACTCAAAATTACATATGGTGACTCACGCACAGAACAGCCTCTCTGACACACGCAACATACAGTGAGGGGAAAAAAGTATTTGATCCCCTGCTGATTTTGTACGTTTGCCCACTGACAAAGAAATGATCAGTCTATAATTTTAATGGTAGGTTTATTTGAACAGTGAGAGACAGAATAACAACAAGAAAATAAAGAAAAACGCATGTGAAAAATGTTATAAATTGATTTGCATTTTAATGAGGGAAATAAGTATTTGACCCCCTCTCAATAAGAAAGATTTCTGGCTCCCAGGTGTCTTTTATACAGGTAACGAGCTGAAATTAGGAGCACACTCTTAAAGGGAGTGCTCCTAATCTCAGCTTGTTACCTGTATAAAAGACACCTGTCCACAGAAGCAATCAATCAATCAGATTCCAAACTCTCCACCATGGCCAAGTCCAAAGAGCTCTCCAAGGATGTCAGGGACAAGATTGTAGACCTACACAAGGCTGGAATGGGCTACAAGACCATCGCCAAGCAGCTTGGTGAGAAGGTGTCAACAGTTGGTGCGATTATTCGCAAATGGAAGAAACACAAAAGAACTGTCAATCTCCCTCGGCCTGGGGCTCCATGCAAGATCTCACCTCGTGGAGTTGCAATGATCATGAGAACGGTGAGGAATCAGCCCAGAACTACACAGGAGGATCTTGTCAATGATTTCAAGGCAGCTGGGACCATAGTCACCAAGAAAACAATTGGTAACACACCAAGTCATGAAGGACTGAAATCCTGCAGCGCCCGCAAGGTCCCCCTGCTCAAGAAAGCACATATACATGCCCGTCTGAAGCCAATGAACATCTGAATGATTCAGAGGACAACTGGGTGAAAGTGTTGTGGTCAGATGAGACCAAAATGGAGTTCTTTGGCTACAACTCAACTCGCTGTGTTTGGAGGAGGAGGAATGCTGCCTATGACCCCAAGAACAACATCCCCACCGTCAAACATGGAGGTGGAAACATTATGCTTTGGGGGTGTTTTTCTGCTAAGGGGACAGGACAACTTCACCGCATCAAAGGGACGATGGACGGGGCCATGTACCGTCAAATCTTGGGTGAGAACCTCCTTCCCTCAGCCAGGGCATTGAAAATGGGTCATGGATGGGTATTCCAGCATGACGATGACCCAAAACACACGGCCAAGGCAACAAAGGAGTGGCTCAAGAAGAAGCACATTAAGGTCCTGGAGTGGCCTAGCCAGTCTCCAGACCTTAATCCCATAGAAAATCTGTGGAGGGAGCTGAAGGTTCGAGTTGCCAAACGTCAGCCTCGAAACCTTAATGACTTGGAGAAGATCTGCAAAGAGGAGTGGGACAAAATCCCTCCTGAGATGTGTGCAAACCTGGTGGCCAACTACAAGAAACGTCTGACCTCTGATTGCCAACAAGGGTTTTGCCACCAAGTACTAAGTCATGTTTTGCAGAGGGGTCAAATACTTATTTCCCTCATTAAAATGCAAATCAATTCATAAAAATGTTCACATTTGTTTTTCTTGATTTTTTTTGTTGTTATTCTGTCTCTCACTGTTCAAATAAACCTACCATTTAAATTATAGACTTATAATTTCTTTGTCAGTGGGCAAACGTACAAAATCAGCAGGGGATCAAATACTTTTTCCCCCCTCACTGTATGACACATACATGACATAGCCTGACGAAATTAGCACCCATCAACATGCCCATACAGACACACCATAGCTGTTATTAGAACAGGCCCCCCCACCCCTCAGTACTTAGACAACAACCCTGATTTAAAGATTTACAGCAGTCCCCCAAACAGGGTTTCCCAGAGGCCCACTGAGATTCTTGGCAAACAAATTATTGCACTGAATGTACAGATATGAACACTTCACACAACCTCCTCTCACAGTGTCATTATTCTTTTTCCTGATGTCTTTTAGGCGGCCATTTTCCTGGTTGTGGGCATCATCTTCATGTTCAGCAGCCTGTCGCTCATTGTGATGGACTGGATCCACAACCCTCCCGGCTCCGGCGGTGGTCACTAAGAGAACCACCCTTACCTTCACCCCCTCTCACCTCAAACCCCCTCCCCTGACTGTGCCTTGGGGGTAAGGTCACCGGGCTCGCGGGGTGCCCCCACACATCACCCACAGACTGAGTACGTCAGCGTACTGTAAAGGGGCGTTTCGCTTTTCTCAACCCCCACCCCTTTCCACAAAGTATTACAGGAGGGGACTACGTTCTACGACTGAAACAGACTCTTTTAAGTTCGTTATTCTTTTTATTTCTTGTTGTTGTTGGATGGTATAGTTCTAAAGAATCCTCCACAGCAGGGACTCGCCGAAAGGACACAAAGTAATCAAGAAGGACGGTCAGAAACGGGAGACTGCAGACTTTGTGGCTGCGCGCCCTGCCGTAGTTGTCTAGATAGCCCATCATCCCTACTCTGTGATATTACCTGAGCAAAGGAAAAAATACTAGCAGGGACCTCAACCATTAAACTGTCAAGAGAACCCAAAGAGAACGAGAGCTGCCACTATTGGAGCTGGTTGTGACTGCAGGCGTGGCTTCAGGGCCATGGGCTCCTGCACACTTGAAGATTAGAGAGAGAGAGAGAGGTGGGACAAGGGTTCAGAAACAAAGAGCACTTTTAGAATATATTTTAATGTATTTTTAACACCTCCAGACACACAAAAAACACACATACAGCACCCCATATACACTAATTGGAGCTATTTTGCTTACTGTCAAAATATATTTTTGTACACCTAGGGGGAGTATGCAAAGTCGATATAACCGTACATATGACAGCTGTAATATATTTTTCCAAGCTAGAGTGATATTTGTAAACTAGGTTTGGTAAAGTAGTTTCTATTTTATACTCTTACAATCAATCACATCACCAAAGTTTGTGCTGTGGCTAGTGTGTTACTCTCAAAACATCCCTTGACAGCAAACATGAGATCAGACGTTAGCAATCATACACATTGACAGACACATACACCAAGTCAACATTTTCAGCCATGTCCATTCTCCCAATCAACACTTAACGTGATGATCAACACACACTGTCAGACATTTTGAAACAGCCGTGCTGGGCTTCAAACAAGAGACTACATTCATTCAGTGTTATTGTCACAGAGATTTGAATGTTGCCGAGTTTTGAATGTACCGGTACTTGGCCAATGGTCTACTGAATGACAGTTTACATGTTTCTTTCTTTGCCTTCTTGTTCACTCTTGTCCAATGTGTCACGCTACAGACCCCTTGGGTCAATTGCAGCGAACATTACCAGGAGATGAGCTCATGTTGGCTTGAGATCATTTTCAACTTGTAACTCCGTCTCTTCCTAAACTTCATGTGAAGTAAACTGTGCTATGAAATACAACTAGTGAAAGCTAGTTTCATTGAAGAGGAACAACAACAGAACTCTATGATAGTTAAAGAAGGTTTACTGGCAGTATACCATACAGGTTATTTAGCTATTTGACTTGGCACAGCGATCCTATAACCCATAAGAATGTTTTTCTTCTATCCCAGTGTGTAAAACGATATCTTGTGACAAAATTATTGTGTGTAAAATATTGTGTGTAAAATAAGCAATGGATTGGACCTCTAGACTGTGCTGTTTCTGAGACACAAGATAAGTTGTTGTATCTGTGTTTGCAGTTCACACCTTAAAGGGGAAATCTGCAGTTGCTTCATTTTTGGACTTGTAAATTAATGATTTGTACCCATTGATTCTTGAAAAATTTCACTTATGAATGCCTCAAGCTTAATTTTACCGTCGTACCCCATCAGATCCCAAAATATATGATTGGTTTACTCCAATGTTTGTAAACAACATAAATGTAAATAATATATAGCCTCAAAACATGGTTAAAACCATAATTTTGATATCATGGATGGTCAGTCCTTGCATCCGTATATCTCATCCTTCAGCTTTTTCCGGAACAGATGGGGACTACACTTTGTTATTGCTTTAACTGCTGATTGCCTCTTTAAGTTCAATATGGGTCATAATGTCAAAGGTGGAAAAGATTAGAGAAATTAATTGCATCCACTGTTACTTAGCGGGCTTGTCATTTGGTGATGTTTTTACCAGTGGCAGATTGCTGCTGATAGTAGAGGTAACATAAACAGTATGTGTTTATTATTGTAATTGTGACTCTTGTTACTGTAATTTACATAATTTCAACGGACCATAATTTCTTAAAATGCCCTAATTAATTAACACCACGATAAATGCATTTCAAAATGTTGTGCAAATTGTGCCGTGCTGAAAAAACATTTGTCAGTAGGTGGCTACATTAGCAGTTTGCATTCAAAGCGTAGAATACCTGTTTTCTAAGGTATTAAAGCAGATAGTGTTCCGAATGGATCCAGCCAGAATGGACAACATTTACAGATCCTTTGTGGATCTACATATGCATGAAACAAATTGATATTTCAAATGAAATGATATAGTACGTGCATGTTTTGGATTACAAACATGGTCTTTTCTGACAACTTGTATATGCTTTGTAAATAATCTTTATTATATGGTACTCACTGAATTATGTGTGTGGGGGGTTGTAAGGGATTTTACCAGAATTCTTCTACAATCTACAATGTTATTTTGGTATTCAATGGTTTTCGATTTTGCTCTGATATTTCTTTTTTATGGAAGCTTGTACATTTGTAGAAAATCTCTATCCCTATTCATTTCTTTATAGTTACATATCTGGAGTACATAGACCTTGAATTAATGAATGGTTTGTTGGTAATCTTGTCTGATGCCTCAGTCCTACAGTGGCTGCAGGGTCCAAATAGAATCTCAGTGTTGTTGTCTTGCGAGACTTAGGTAGATATTGCCTATGTTGAGCTGAAGTACTTGATTCATGCCATGTGGGTGGGTGCGCTGTCAAAAGATCAATGACGTTCAGATCACATGCTTTTAGTAAGAACCTCCCAACAGTCACATTTTAGATGCGGTCTGCATCTATAGGGGCTTCTGTGTCCTTGCTGAAATTCCTCCTGAGCCTCAGTTACTGTATGTCAAGATACATTTCATGAAGTGTATTGACAAAAACCTTACTATTGTGTGAGAATGCAGAAACCAACCTTTGCCTTAATAATTGCAAACTTCAGCTCATCTTGGGAGCACACCTTCGGGTCAGGCACGGCACCAGATGTAAGACCTTGGTCATACAGTGATTTTCTTATTTGTTTTTTAACATTCATAAGGGGTACGTCCCCCGTCCCCCCCCTCAATGTAGGACTAGAGCGGAGAGCACAGATGTTGGGGTCTCAGACACTCAAGAAGGGGGGAGGGGATCTTTCAGCGCTATGCCCTCAATATCACTCAGGTACAATGTCCTCACCCTCTGTTGTGAAGCATACTTTAGACTGTCGTAGCATGACATGTTGTAGTCACGACAGCTGACTTTAATATACGTTAAATGACTAAACACTCTGGCATGCAAACTACATGTCATGCGTTTGACAACGTAAAGTAGGCTTCATGCCGGAGGGTTTAAGTAATGTGTTACCCCAAAAGCATCTGCCTTATCTGTAACCTGGCCCGAAAGAAGCACTGGGTCAGCACCAGTGTCCTGCCGTTCAGTGTCTGCTTCCTGTGGATCAACTAACATTCAAATTGTATATTTGCCTGAACAAAGGGGATTTTTGTATCAGTGAAGCTGTTTCAATATCATGTAACATGAACAATAAAAATGTGAAATAAACTTGGCTGCATCTCTCTGCTGTTGAAATGAGGGAAAAACAAGGAGGTGCCTAGAGTCAGATCAGGCAGTAGGATGACCAGGGATGTTCTCTTGATATGTGTGCGAATTGGACCATTTTCTGTCCTGCTAAGCATTCAAAATGTAACGAGTACTTTTGGATTTCAGGGAAAATGTATGAAGTAAAAAGTACCGAATTTTCTTTAGGAATGTATAAATAGTAAAGTACAGATACCCCCCAAAAACGACTTAAGTAGTACTTGAAGTCGGAAGTTTACATACACCTTAGCGAAATACATTTAAACTCTTTTTCACAATTCCTGACATTTAATCCCAGTAAAAATTCCCTGTCTTAGGTCAGTTAGGATCACCACTATATTTTAAGAATGTGAAATGTCAGAATAATAGTAGAGTGATTTATTTCAGATTGTATTTATTTCATCACATTCCCAGTGGGTCAGAAGTTTACATACATTCAATTAGTATTTGGTAGCATTGCCTTTTTAAATTGTTTAACTTGGGTCAAATGTTTCGGGTAGCCTGGGTGAATTTTGGCCCATTCCTCCTAACAGAGCTGGTGTAACTGAGTCAGGTGTGTAGGCCTCCTTGCTCACACATGCTTTTTCAGTTCTGCCCTAAAGTTTTCTATAGGATTGAGGTCAGAGCTTTGTGATGGCCAGTCCAATACCTTGACTTTGTTGTCCTTAAGCCATTTTGCCACAACTTTGGAAGAATGCTTGGGGTCATTGCCCATTTGGAAGACCCATTTGCGACCGAGCTTTAACTTCCTGACTGATGTCTTGAGATGTTACTTCCATATCCACATAATTTTCCTACATCATGATGCCATCTATTTTGTGAAGTGCACCAGTCCCTGCACCAGTCCCTCCTGCAGCAAAGCACCCCCACAACATGATGCTGCCACCCCCACAGTTGGGATGGTGTTCTTCGGCTTGCAAGCCTCACCCTTTTTCCTCCAAACATAACGATGGTCATTATGGCCAAACAGTTCTATTTTTGTTTCATCAGACCAGAGGACATTTCTCCAAAAAGTACGATTTAATTGTGATACAGTAAATAATCTAACAATTGTTGTAAAAATTACTTGTGTCATTCACAAAGTAGATGTCCTAACCGACTTGCCAAAACTATAGTTTGGTAACAAGAAATTTGAGGAGTGGTTGAAAAACGAGTTTTAATGACTCCAACCTAAGTGTATGTAAACTTCCGACTTCAACTGTAAGTACTTTACACCACTGAATAAGGCACCTCCGGTGTTTGTGGTATATTGCCAATATACTACAGCTAACGGCTGTATCCAGGCACTCCGTGTTGCGTCGTGTATAAGAACAGCCCTTAGCCGTGGTATATTGGCCATATACCACACCTCCTCGGGCCTTATTGCTAAAATAGTACCCCGAATAAACTAAAAGTGCAAAATTCTCTTTTGCACTGATTATTAGCTACTGAAAAACACAACTTGATTTTTTAGTAATGCATCTTATAAATGCATTACTAATTTAATAATAATTTAAGTACCATACCATAACTCTTTGTAAGTATGTGAAATATTATAATTTTTTCAACATTTGATAACGAGGTCTAATTAATTTACATTTGATTGAACCTCAACTTATAACATTTTCATTTCATTCCTTCTTTTCTACAGCTTTAGTGTTGATGTTATTTCATCATTATCTTTCAATCTCCGTGACAAATATGCAATATGTCTAATGGACGTGTGTACGTACTTGTGCGTGTGCATGTGTGTGTGTGTGCACTTGTTTGGGGTTATATCTACTCACCAAATCCCCTCTCTCCCTGCCCACGGCTGGTGTTACGTAAGGTGGCGATGACGCCTGTGACCAACTTGATTTGGGAGCAATTTTACTGGCGTAATGACACAGTGCAGCCTGGCCTGTCCAGAAATATACCTCTATCCTGTCTATTTAACAACCAGCCCTGACATCTAGCACCCACTTGTCATGTTCCAGGACAGGTCACACGCTGGTGGTCAGGTGGGAGCTAGGAGGTGTTGTCCTCTACCTTCCACCTTACCAAAAACATCTAAGATCATGAATCAGCCTTCAAATGATGTGGAGCAGGTTGTGAGTTTCATTTGAATTAAGACACTATTCCAACTGTACTGACTGTACAGTAGCTCAAGTGCATTCAGTTCATGGTTAATTATGAATGCTATAAATGTTATTTTACTTATGCTATGAAATTTGGGGAAATACCATCAGTAAATTCCAAGAAATTGGGCTATGAAGCCATACCACTAAATGTTGTAGTAAAATATAACAGTAAAAAATAGAATACTACTTTCTTGTATTACTACATTTGTTGGGTGTGTGTCTGAGTGTCTGAGTGTCTGAGTGTCTGTGTGTCTGAGTGTCTGAGTGTCTGAGTGTGAGCACCAGCTCATAGCCTCACTCAGGATGCAGGTCACACTCCTCTGCATGGTTCCCTGTGGATCTGGTTACATAACGCTTCTGCCTCAGGATCATCCCCTGCTTCTATCCCCTCTCTTTCTCCCTCTATCTCTTTATCGTCACCCTGTCCCACCAAGGATACATACTCACCTAATTTCCAATGATGCGCTGACCTTCCTTCTCTGTGTCCTTCTATGACACTGTGATACAGTAATTAATCCAATGAGACATCTCAGAGATTTCATTTCAAAACAGAAAGGTCTAGGCTAATGCCATTTCTGTTGATATATGGCTCTGCTCTAGATAATTCCATATACAGTAAATATGCTGTACCACAATAGTGTGTTTGTTGAAGAGGTAAGTACAGAATCCTCTGTAGTAAGGCTTGCGTAGCACTGTCATAGCAGTGACATAATATGCATTATATGCAGTCATTAACTCTTATGACAGATGACTTAAAGTGATTCTCCAGAACTTTTGTTTAATTTCAGCCAGTAGTTTTTAAAGGGGTGCTCATGAGCCAAAACGGGTCTCCGTTTTTTGTGTACTACGTCATCCAGTTATGTATGATATGTTACGTCCTGCAAATTCACATGATATGTTACATTCGTACAATATGTTATGAATTTGTTGTGCTTAAGATGCCGGACTGCATCTTTAACATTATGGCAGACGTCAGCTAATTGATTATCTGTAAGTTTAACCAACTAGCTTAGCAAAATAACGGTTTGTGTCACCACTGAGTCAAGCTAGTTGCCATCAGCTGTCATGACTGCTTAGGGCATCTGTCATGTCATAGTTTATTTATTTATTGTATTTTTTTATTTAACCTCTATTTAACTTGGCAAGTCAGTTAAGAACAAATTCTTATTTACAATGACGGCCTACCAAAGGCAGGCCTTACCAAGAAGTGATGAGGTGAAGTGTTACCGTTGAAGATAAATGCATTTATGCCTGCTGATTCCATTTCCCATTAACCCACAGCACATGTATCAATATCTCCTGGAAAATAATCAATAGGAATTGATTGTAGCCAGCAAACCGACATATTCCCCCGGAAACTGAGCCATGGTGTGTTGGAATTCAAATGCTGTATACAGCTAAGACACATGCTGATGCTATTTGAGGTTGTGTACATTAGAGTCACATATAGTGAGCTCCAAAAGTATTGGAACAGTGACACATTTTTTGTTGTTTTGGCTCTGTACTCCAGCACTTTGGATTTGAAATGATACAATGATGATTGTGGACTACAGGAAAAGGAGGACTGAGCACGCTCCCATTCTCATCGACGGGGGCTGTAGTGGAGCAGGTTGAGAGCTTCAAGTTCCTTGGTGTCCACATTACCAACAAACTAACATGGTCCAAGCACACCAAGACAGTCATGAAGAGGGCACGACAAAACCTATTCCCTCTCAGGAGACTGAAAATATTTGGCATGGGTCCTCAGATCCTCAAAAGGTTCTACAGCAGCACCATCGAGAGCATCCTGACTGTTTGCATCACTGCCTGGTATGGCAACTGCTTGGCCTCCAACCGCAAGGCACTACAGACGGTAGCGCATACAACCCAGTACATAACTGAGGCCAAGCGTCCTGCCTTCAAGGACCTCTATACCAGGCGGTGTCAGAGGAAGGCTCTAAAAATTGTCAAAGACTCCAGCCACCCTAGTCATAGAGTGTTCTCTCTGCTACCTCACGGAAAGCTGTACCGGAGCGCCAAGTCTAGGTCCAAGAAGCTTCTAAACAGCTTCTACCCCCAAGCCATAAAACTCCTGAACATATAATCAAAAGGCTACCCAGACTATTTGCATATTCCTTCAATTACCTTGACTAACCTCGACTCTGTACCGGTACCCCCTGTATATAGCCTCGCTATTGTTATTTTACTGCTGCTCTTTAATTATTTGTTACTTTCATTTTATTTTTTTATTTTTTATTAAAACTGCATTGTTGGTAAAGGGCTTGTAAGTAAGCATTTCACTGTAAGGTCTACATCTGTTGTATTCGGCGCATGTTACAAATACAATTTGATTTGATTTGAACTACAGTGCTGACTGTCAGCTTTAATTTGAGGGTATTTTCATCCATATCGGGAGAACCCGTTTAGAAACTACAGCACTTTTTGTACCATAGTCCCCCCATTTTAGGGGACCAAAAGTATTGGGATAAATGCAGTTTTATGTATATTAAAGTAGTCAAAAGTTTCGTATTTGGTCCCATATTCCTAGCACTCAATTATTACGTCACACTTTTGACTTTACCAACTTGTTGGATGCATTTGCATGTTTGTTTTGGTTGTGTTTCAGATTATTTTGTGCCCAATAGAAATTAATGGTAAGTAATGTATTGTGTCATCTTGGAGTCACTTTTATTGTAATAAGAATAGAATGTTTCTAAACACTTCCACATTAATGTGGATGCTTCCATGATTATGGATAATCCTGAATTAATCCTGAATAATGATGAGTGCGAAAGTTACAGACGCACAAATAACCTACCCCCAAGACATGCTAACCTTTCCACATTACAATAACAGGGTAGGTTAGCATTTTGGGGGGGTATGATATTTGTAACGTTCTCATTCATCATTATTCACGATTCATTCAATACCTTTGGAGCTCAGTGTAGTTGCGTTGTCTTTTCACCATAGACAACATGACATTAAAACTAGTAATCTCAAACAGTACAGTGCCCATTACAGGACTGGCCTTTTATTTCATATGCCAGGCAATTTAGATAGTCTCCCCTGTAGTTATGTTGCATGACTGTTATGGTCCCAAACAATCCATGTAACCAAAAGGTTCCATATTTACTTAGCGTGTGTGTATGTAGGCTTAATTGGGCCCCGCCCGGCCACTGACCACACCCATATTCACTTAAATAGTAGTCTAGTTTATTGTTCATCAAAGTTCTTGTGGACTAATTATTTGGATTACTTCATACAGACTCCACTGACTTGGTTGGATAAAACATTTTGACATTCAACGCTGCTGGATTGAATTGTGCCTATTTTGGGGGATTTCTTCTTCCTAGATTTCCATTGGATTTTGTGTGTCGTCCTCATCCCCATACCATTATCCCTGCACCGTTGAAGATCTTTGGCTGTTACCAAGGCTGTGTTTATTTAATAGCTACTGCGTTCTATACCTTGTGCGCACTCGTAATAACTTCACCTGGATCAGTTTGTTATGTTACACAGTGGTGTGACTGCCATGACTAGGTAAATAAAGGCTTGGCTACCCTCTCTTTTTCTCTTCACATCCTCCACATCTTCTGCCTCTCTTTAACCCTTCCCCTCCTCTCTTTAACCCCTCCCCTCCTCTCTCTCTTTCTTCCACTCCCACTTTCACCCACTCTGCTCTCCACTATTCTCTCAAGCCCTTTGTTAATTACTTCATGTGTTACAGTTGAGGTCAAATATATTGGCACCCTTGAACTTTACAATGATGTGCAATGGAGAAGAATGTTACGTTTTGTCTTTTAGAAAGTGGTTGAATGGCTATTTTTACCCAGTAGGCACCTGCAATGTACCACTGGTGAGATAAGTTACACATAGATGAGAATCACTTGCATCCAACCAAATCCATTCGAATTTTTAATAGTTTAGTCCAGGCCAATTTATGACTCCATTTTTTTCTTGGCCCCGTGCAGTTGTATATCAAACAAATACATACAGTATGTGAAATAAATAAAAATCAACTTGTTTTAAAATAAATAGTGAATTGTGCAAGGGTGCCCATATATTTAACCACAGCTATATTTCTTATACCTCATCCCTCCATATCCCTCTCATCCAATTTCTCTATCCTCTTTCCCAATGTCCCTCTCCCTCCCTCTCTTCCTCCTCTTCCACTTTAACTTTAGACATTCTTACCCTATGTGCCTATTTATTTTATTTTCCCCCTAAAGTTTCTCTCCCTCTCTCTACCTTCATTTCTTCTCACTTCTTCCCCTCCCTCCCTCAGATCATTATTTTACGAGGATTAACTGTCCTGCACTGTGGGGAGAATTCCAGGAAAACTGTCACCTTTAATAATCCAGTGTCCATGTTTGAGATGACCTCGGTCAGATCGCATTGTCCTGCCACCCTCGTGTGGCCTGCATTAGGAACATAACGTATGTAAGGGAAACGTCAGAGTCGTATTCACTAGGCGCCAAGTGGAAGAAAACGAACTGAAACAGGAAAGCACTAACCTAAACTTGTCCAATAAAAAACGTCAGTTTTCGTTGCAAAACGTGTTCCGTTGCGATGCGTTTTGCTACGGTTTGCACTAATGACCCTGATGTACACAATCACAGACTAACTGGGGCAGTTCAGTTTCTCCCACTTCTGTTAATATTTACACTAAGGTTGATCGTCGGATGTAGGGTTGTGTGACAGCGATTATTTGTTTGAGTTTGGACAACTGTTGTGACGACGGGCCGCCTAGTTCTGTTAGCGATAACTGCTGAAACGTTTTTATCAGCTTTTTTGGAGACATCAGTGATGATCAGCTGATTTAGAGATATCAGTGATGATCTGCTGTTTTAGAGATATCAGTGATGATCAGCTATTTTGGAGATATCAGTGATGATCAGCTGTTTTAGAGATATCAGTGATGATCAGCTATTTTGGAGATATCAGTGATGATCAGCTGTTTTAGAGATATCAGTGATGATCAGCTGTTTTAGAGATATCAGTGATGATCAGCTGTTTTAGAGATATCAGTGATGATCCGCTGTTTTAGAGATATCAGTGATGATCAGCTGTTTTAGAGATATCAGTGATGATCAGCTGTTTTAGAGATATTAGTGATGATCAGCTATTTTGGAGATATCAGTAATGATCAGCTGTTTTAGAGATATCAGTGATGATCAGCTGTTTTAGAGATATCAGTGATGATCAGCTGTTTTAGAGATATCAGTGATGATCAGCTGTTTTAGAGATATCAGTAATGATCAGCTGTTTTAGAGATATCAGTGATGATCCGCTGTTTTAGAGATATCAGTGATGATCAGCTGTTTTAGAGATATCAGTGATGATCAGCTATTTTGGAGATATCAGTGATGATCCGCTGTTTTAGAGATATCAGTGATGATCCGCTGTTTTAGAGATATCAGTGATGATCAGCTGTTTTAGAGATATCAGTGATGATCAGCTGTTTTAGAGATATCAATGATGATCAGCTATTTTGGAGATATCAGTGATGATCCGCTGTTTTAGAGATATCAGTGATGATCAGCTATTTTGGAGATATCAGTGATGATCAGCTATTTTAGATATAACAGTTGAAATGTTATCATTAGCTTTTAGAGATATCAGTTGTTATAAACAGCTATTTTATTTACTTATAGCCTATACATGATAAGCTATTTCAGTACACCCCGTTTTATCTGTTTTGGTGGAGTTGAATGGTTTACTGCTCCTACGTCCTTTACTGGGAGTTGCTGTGTCACACACAAGTGGTGGTCAAGACCCTGTAAATGGTGACACGGTGAGAGAAGCAGCCGCTTGGTGTGAGAGAGCAACCTTTGACCACCACCTCCACCAAGACCTCTCAGGAACCCTTGTTACCTGGTCAACATGTGATTGACAAATGGTCCAATCACAGAGACAGAGGCTTAGGCATAATGAGAAGCCATTAGCTTTTCTGCTTCCATGAGAGCCCATAGGCATTTTCCCGTCACTGGGCTAAACAACCCTAAGAGCACTTCCATGACTATAGGCTACAGATATGTAGAAATAAAGTATTATTTGTGTATGAAAATGTAATGTGATTACATTGCCTCCAATGTTTACATTTTTGACTGTTGCTAAATGATTCTCACATGCATCAGACTCTGGAGTTCAAGGCAAACAAACCGGCTTGCTTTCCGTGTTTCTAAATTTAAATACAACTAAAATGGAACTGTGAATGAAGCAGGTTTGGGCAATGGCCTTGGAAACTAGGCTAGTTGGCCAATTCAATGCCACAGTCTTGACACATACAGTATTGTACGTGGGCAGCACGTGTCTGAAATGTTAGTATACCAGTTGATGGTCACAGTATGATCCTAATGTACCAGGACAGAATGAACAGCACCAGGAGTCTTCATGTGCAGATGATGACCTTAATATAAATGCTGATGGACTGGATGTCCTAAGTATTAAAAGGACCTCGAATCCTGAAGTTAATCTCCACTAAGGTCCATCACAGGAGCATTCTTCAAGTGATGCCTGTGTGTGCCCCTTTTTGTCACAAACAGGAAATAGATTCATCATGGCATTGAAAATTATGTAACATGGGTTTTATTGGGGTTTTATTGTGGAATCCCGTTTATTGCTTCCTGTTGATAAGATACACAGCTTTGATCATTTCTGAGTCACTGGTGTTATAGCCCTGAAATAACGTGAGCATTCCCCAACGACATTCCAAACACAGTGATAAGCCATCTCATGCTGCAGATTGCTCCCACCTAAATCGATGGTTCAGTCCAAAGGGCCTGCTGTAGGATTGAAAGAAACCCTTGGCTACAGAATGGTCTTTGAGACACTTTCCAGACCACTATGTACAGTACACTTTGTTGTTATGATGTGGCAGGACAATAGTCTTTGACTGTACATCCTGTGACCAACTCATACCATAGAAATGGATTGTATTTGCATGATCCTGCCAGCCCTTAGGAGAGAAAGAGCCCTGTCCCAAAAGGAAGTATCTATTTAGGTCATTCCCATTGTCTGACAGACTAGCGCTGGATAGGAGTGACAATAAAAAATAAAAAATTGCCATGCTTTACCGGAAGACAAGAAAAAAACATTTTTTGCCATGCTCCACCAACTGAGCCACATGGAACCATAATGGGTCATTCCTAACAGAACCAAGCACGTAGCTTTTAAAGCCAGTCGCTCTACTCTTTAGACTTTCTTTATCAATAGCTACATTATCTGAGGTAAAAAACAATGATTGGATTGGTATCAGGATTGCGGACGTGAGTTGACAAACTTTATCTGAAAAGTGCTCGTTAGCTACCCATATCTTTCAGGTGTGAACTTCAAAAGCTGTTCACTTGTTATTTGGTGGCACTGTTTGTTTTTTGGGAG
The DNA here is from genome assembly GCA_030435695.1 of Brachymystax lenok tsinlingensis. Classification (NCBI taxonomy): domain Eukaryota; kingdom Metazoa; phylum Chordata; class Actinopteri; order Salmoniformes; family Salmonidae; genus Brachymystax; species Brachymystax lenok. The sequence continues at coordinate 14,621,369 of CM059783.1, read as the reverse complement.
GTATGCAACAGCAATGTCTTCGTAAAGTAAACACAGAGTCATCTGGAGTTGCGACAAAGTGGCCGTTGATGTTCTCTCCAGGTGTAAACCTGAGAGCACCAGAGGGAAATGACTGTGCAGGAAATAAATCAGACTAGAGACATACAATGAGAGGCATCTACACCGCTAAATAAATGGACATTTTTGTGCACACATTCTCTCCTTCTTTATAACCATTACGTGTCGATCATAGGTGATCCTAAACCAGTGATTAGGTTATTGCATGTTTTTCCTTGACATAATGCTGATAGCTAGTGGGTTTAGCCTGATAGGTTCTTTATGGTTATGCAGGCTGAAGGGGAATGTTAATGCCAATAGGGAGGATTGATGGCATTACGCTCTGTCACAGGATATGCAATGCTTGGTGCTGCCACATGGATCTTCCAGGAAAGTAGCAGTAAAGCAACTAGATGACTGCGGAACCAGGCCTATCTCTATATAATGCTGTGGACGGAACCGTGATGTTATAGCATGAGGGTAACCTGTTTGTTGTGTTCCCAGATGCTACCGATCACTGTCCACTGTGCCAACCTCAAAGGAATGGCACCAAAAGGGAAACATTTTAAGATATACTTGACTTTTCATCTTTATCCTCTACGGTCATTTAAGTAACTGAATCCATCTTTGAAAGTAGCTTGTAGCTACGTTGTAGCTTTTTTGGGAGGGAAAACTGCAGGTAGGGTCCCTATACTTGCTAGGTCATGCCTGAACACATTTTTGGAGACAACATTCTGACAATCAATATGTTGTTGTGAGAAAAACGATCCAATCACATATGATGACAACTAAGTTTGCGTGTGAACAAGTTCCTATTTTCCTACAGCACATACCAAGAACTTGAGTGAATGTGCATGCCTATGTAATAATGAGACTGCACAAATAAACTGTTTCTACCCCCTGCACAGCGGTAGAGATCATTGGCAGAGTGTATCAGTATCTCATATGATCTATCTCAGTGGGTGGGTGAACGAACACCGTAGACTTATATAATCAACAGTGGACACAGAAACAGACAGTCAGAGAGCTAGGCGGCCGTGGGGTCTGAGGAAGAAGCGACTGAGAGGTTGAGAAAGCTCCAGGTTTTCATGGGTCCCTGACCCCTATCAGATTCCACACCCTCTCCTGACCCTTCCATAACTGTGCCGACAGGGCCTTTGCCACCTGGTAACCCACCTCTACTTTCTCACCCCTCCAGAGGTTCACGCAACTTAAGTCAACCCAGTTCTCTTGGTTCGTCTTGGTTTTTGAAGCACTTGATGTTCATTGCAATCCGTACTCTTTGGTTCTTCCAGACTATGTTCTGACTTTCATAATCTTCCTCAAGGCAGGACATGAATAGTCACATAAGGTATCCACCATTTTGAACTAATAGCTACAGTATCACTTCCAAGTCTGCAAATGCTGCAGGAATCGATGGAACTCAACAATAATTTATGACTGAACAGCATTAGAAGTGCAGTTTTAGAATGAACCCCCAAGTAAAGAAACAATCATGAAATTCCAAACAAAACTCTTATCAAAGTGTGGTCCACTGTAGAAGTTCAAAGATCCTAGCTATGGTAAGCCATGAAAGTGCATAGTCACAATCCTCTTTTTTTTCTATATTATTATTATAATTTTTTTTACTCATGAGCCCTTTTGTCAATTACATTTCTGCATTGAATTTTGCTGTATTGTGCTTATCAGTCTGGCTGAAAGTGGGTAAAGGTCCCACCTGACATGTGGAAATTAGGTGGGGTGGAGTGTCTGTGTGTGTCAGGAGCTCCTAGTGTGATGGCCTTGTGGGTAGTCCACAGAATCTCCTCTTGAAAACCATGAAGGTCAGAAACCAAGGAGAAGAAGAAACAACAAAGATGGGAACATGTCTTATATGGGTCAACCTGAAGACACTAGGAGGTTGAAACAGTCTACACTGGGAGGTTCAAACAGTCTACACTGGGAGATTCAAACAGTCTACATTGGGAGGTTAAATCAGTCTACACTGGGAGATTCAAGCAGTCTACACTGGGAGGTTCCAACAGTCTACACTGGGAGGTTCAAACAGTCTACACTGGGAGGTTCAAACAGTTTACACAGGGAGATTCAATTAGTCTACACTGGGAGGTTCAAACAGTTTACACTGGGAGATTCAAACAGTCTACACTGGGAAGTTCAAACAGTCTACACTGGGAGATTCAAACAGTCTACATTGGGAGGTTAAATCAGTCTACACTGGGAGGTTCCAACAGTCTACACTGGGAGGTTCAAACAGTCTACACTGGGAGGTTTCAACAGTCTACACTGGGAGATTCCAACAGTCTACACTGGGAGGTTCAAACAGTCTACACTGGGAGGTTTCAACAGTCTACACTGGGAGGTTCAAACAGTCTACACTGGGAGGTTCAAACCTACAATACATTCACACCACTCTGTAAGTAGGTCATTTTGGAATTACGACGGATTTACTATCAGCATCATTAGTTATGAATCTGCCTCCATGTTTTATGTAGGAAGTTGATGATCATATTTTATGGGTGCAATTCGCATTACTATGATTATTATTGGCCAGTGTTGTGGATAGAAATATGTTCAGAAGTGATATGAAACTAACCCCAGACCAATGTGGTGCTGTTTTCTTTCTGTCTGATGTGGTTTAACACTGCCTGACCCTGTTGAAGAAAAGAGCAGTAACCATTTGCAATGAGGAACTTTCTACTAGTTGTAGAAATACTAGTAGTCCGGTCTGCTGTTCACGCCACCATTTTAGCCACTGTGGAAAATGTGCTTGATCAACATCACAACACCACATTTCCTTCCCCTTCCCAGAAGACACTTGAAAACACTTCTTACAGTTCTTCCTGAGAACATATTTTCTTATCTTCTCCAATGCTGACACTATGTCAGACAGGAAGCTGTGTCATAATGCCCACCTCATATCTGTCCCCTTAACCTCCTGTCCTCCACAGGAAATGGTAATGGAGATGGTATTTCACAGCACCTCCGGCATGGTGCACTGCGACAATGCCGTTGAGCAAAGAGACCAAAATCACGCAACAACGACTGGAAGACAGGAAATTTGACTGCCGTTGCTGTGGCAGAGGGAAAACAGTGCACTCATCTGTAAGTAGGCCTAGTCTGCATGTCTTCTTCACAGCCTTGTCTCAGTGTCTCTGTTGATGTTTCTTTCATGCTCTACCACTTGTTGAGTGTATCACTTGTGTGTATAATTACCTCAGCGTATGCTGTTGGATCTTTGCAAGTCTCAGAGTACTTTCTCTAACACTTACAAAGAGTTAGGCCAATGTATTAGTGGTCTAATTAAGCCTGTCTTTCTAGTGTCATCTTAAGCCTGTCTGTCTGTCTGTCTCTCATTGAGTCTCATTGTACGCCTCTCTCTCTCTCTCTCTCTCTCTCTCTCTCTCTCTCTCTCTCTCTCTCTCTCTCTCTCTCTCTCTGTCTGCCTGTTATTGAGTCTCATTGTCAGTGGTGTAGTGGTGTAGTGGTGCTTGGAGAAGTGGGTATACTCTAATTTTGCCCAACATTTCCAAACATTTTCCTTGTTGTTTCATGTTTTCACTCTCAAAATTACACTTTTTAATAGAAAAACTTGTAAAACAAAATGTGAAGTTTGAAGTCTATAACCGGCTACTGATGTCTTTCAATTCGGTGAGCTGCTCCATGCGACAACAACCAGTTGAGAGCTATGTGCTCTTGCCGCCTGATATTCCACTAAAACAGCGTGAATGTGTGCAGCGTGAATGTGAATAGCCTATATTCACATACTTTGCGATTGTGTAGGCTACTTTGTGAATGATTTCGCTATTGTACTACATAATTTATATGGCGTTTACCTTCACTATACTACTTTGATACGCATCAGTGGGGATTAAGAAGTAATATGCAATTCCCACTGAAAAGAAAGTGGGTATACGGCGTATAGCCCCCACTACACCAATGCTCATCATAAATCTGTCTCTCTGTCTTTCCCCACCTAAGGACATCTTGTCCAAGCGTGGGCTGCAGAGAATGTTGCGACTAACGTGCCCTGATTAGTGTGTGTGTACATGTGTACGTATATGCATGTGTACATGTGAGTGTATGTGTGTGTGTCTGGCCACCTTTCCCGCTCCTGATCCCCTTAATCCTCTCAGCCTCCATGGCTCAAACAGCCCTGCATTCCCGCGGCAACATAATTTCCCTGAGTTTCCCGTCCGGATTGAACCCAAACCACCCCCCACCACCCCGGCCCCCACCTCCCTTTGCCCCCTCCCTCCACCCATCCATTCCATCATATCACACACTGTGCAGAGATGTCAGCGGGTTCACTGCGATGCAGGCGGGCGATCCCATCCCAGGAAATCTTAATGGAAAGTTTCGAAGAGCCTTAGAGCGAGTGGCCTACCCTGTACTCAGGCCCCTCGGGGCAGTGATCCCCCCCGTTTGTGCTGCTGTTATAAAGAATGCACCTCTAAACCACTTTCCCACCACTAAGAGGATTACCAAGGTAATGCTTTCATATCAAAAAGATGCTACGGACGATCTGGGAGGCTGAATTTAATTATTCATGTTAGAAGATTGATGTCAGACTTTTCAGACTGGACTTGGATGCCACTGCCCTGTACTGTGACGAAAACCTAATGTATGTCCACGTGAGGGTCAAGACCATGTTGCAAACCATGTCAGCCCACAAACATAACTGATACTGTAGTAACCACTGTAAAAGCACTTAAGCCTCCATAAGTATACCTTTTCAAGTCACCCTAGTTAAGGTCACATGCTGGGAGAGATGGGTGGAAGCAAATGACAGCTATTAGCATAGAAATTGGACAGGATGGAAATTAATATTGAATATAGGATGCTAGCCCTGGAGTCAATAGTTTGTCAATTGCCGGTGTGTATAGCTGGTGTATAAGTCAGGCGCAGGAAAGCAGAGATGAGTGAACAGTGTATTTTAATAAAATACGGTAAAAGGAATAACAAATCCAACATGCCCTAATAAAACACACGGGCGAATATAACCAGTCGTAAACTCGTCAAAGAACACAACAAACAATCACGCACAAAAACCATGGGGAAAACAGAGGGTTAAATAATGAACATGTAATTGGGGAATAGAAACCAGGTGTGTAAAACAAAGACAAAACAAATGATACATGAAAAATGGATTGGCGATGGCTAGAAATCCGGTGACGTCGACTGCTGAAAACCGCCCGAAATAGGAGAGGGACCGACTTCGGCGGAAGTTGTGACAGTACCCCCCCTTGACGCGCGGCTCCAGCAGTGCGCCGAAACCGACCTCGGGGACAACAGGGAGGACGAGGCGCAGGGCAATCCGGATGGAGACGGTGGAACTCCCGCAGCATCGAAGGGTCCAACACGTCCTCCACCGGTACCCAGCATCTCTCCTCCGGACCGTACCCCTCCCACTTCATGAGGTACTGAAGGCCCCTCTTCCGACGCCTTGAGTCCATGATGGCTCGGACAGCATACACTGGGGCCCCCTCGATGTCCAGAGGGGGCAGAGGAACCTCCAGCACCTCAGACTCCAGGAGTGGACCAGCCACCACCGGCCTGAGGAGAGACACATGGAACGAGGGGTTAATTCGGTAATCTGGGGGGAGCTGTAATCTGTAACAAACCTCGTTCAGTCTCCTCAGGACTTTGAATGGCCCCACAAACCGCGGGCCCAGCTTCCGGCAGGGCAGGCGGAGGGGGCAGGTTTCGGGTCGAGAGCCAGACCCTGTCCCCCGGTGTTCACACCTGGTTTCTATTCGCCTCACTGCGGTGGCGGTCGGCGCTCGCCTTCTGCCACCACACGGCCCGTTGCAGGTGCACAAGGGCTGCGTCCCAGGCCAACTCCCGACGGACGTCCTCGCGCAGACTGCACCGATAGTGATTGATCAGGGCCCTGTCGTTCCATCCCCGCGCTGGCGGCCAGGGTCCGGAAGTCCAAAGCGAAATCCTGCGCGCTCCTCGTCCCCTGCCTCAGATGGAACAGACGTTCACCTGCCGCTCGACCCTCAGGCGGGTGGTCGAAAACTGCCCGAAAGCGGCGGGTGAACTCTGCGTAATGGTCCAACGCCGCATCTCCCTTACTCCATACGGCGTTGGCCCATTCCAGGGCTTTGCCTGAGAGGCCGGAGACGAGGGCGGACACACTCTCACGTCCCGAAGGAGCCGGGTGGACGGTCGCCAGGTAGAGTTCCAGCTGGAGTAAGAACCCCTGGCATCCGGCAGCCGTCCCATCATACTCCCTCGGGAGTGCGAGCCGAATCCCGCTGGAACCGGGTGAAGGAGAGGTGTACAGTGGGACCTGCTGTAGTGGGGCTGTTGGAGGCGCTGGAAGACTTTGCGGTGCCCAGATGCGATCCATTGCGGTGCCCAGATGTTGTAACATGGTCGCGTGCTGCTGGACGCGCTCCTCTACCGCCATAGGGAGGGCGTCTGCTCCTGCTGACTCCATAAAGCGGTGAGTGATTCTGTAATGTGTCTGTGTGTTCCTGGTGTAGAGGAGTCAGGCGCAACACAGCAGATATGAGTAAATATAGCAAATTTTACTCAATATTATAAGAAACATTATAATAAAATTATCCAAGCCCTCAAATACGGACCACAATACAATAAAACAATCACTCACAAACAAACATGGAGGAACAGAGGGTTAAATAATGAACAAGTAATTGTGGGATTGAAACCAGGTGTGTAAAACAAGACAAAACAATGGAAAAATGAAAAGTGGATCGGCGATGGTTAGAAAACCGGTGACGTTGACTGCCGAACGCCGCCCGAGCAAGGAGAGGGACCGACTTCGGCGGAAGTTGTGACAATAGTCATAAAGTCTAAGTGTGTTCTATAATGTCCATGACCTAATGTACAGACCTTAACATTATAAATATACAACACGTTGTTTTTAAAACTCCTTACTGTATTGCTGTTAGGTATCGACAACCAGTTAATGGTCCATTCTGTAAAATAAAACTTTTCCACTGCGTCAAATGATTTTGCCTTCATTTTAGCCGTCATCCCACATGACAGAAAGTAGTGTTGGTGTCGTGGGTCCCCTCATGCTTTGGTTTTTCACTCTTTGTGATGGTGTTGATGTAGCCAATGTTTACGCAGTGTCTCCTGGCCGGCACAGACATCATGTCCGATCAGGATCAACTGGTGCGTGTGTGTGTTTTTGTGTGTGTGTGTGTGTGTGTGTGTGGGGAATACCAAAACAAAACAACTCACTTCCTCTTTGGCGACATGTTTGCCTTTCAGTCTGATGGCTACTAGCCCTTTGTGTGTCCAATGTGGAATGGCACTCACTAACCTATTTTCTCCCCTCTAAACATGACAAACTTGACAAACTGTGTTCAAGGTAGTACATCCTAAATGCCCAACATCACCTCATCGCTGAAATGTACATGTTTTGGAAAGCGTTGCTTCGTTCACCTGCAAATTAAATCAACGCTATGTCTGTTGTACAAAAGGAATACAATCCCATAAAATGTATTTTTTGACATTTTCAATTTCGATTTGAAAGGATAAGTTACGTTACATAGATTGATTAGTAGATATGAACTTTCGAGTCCTCTTGTCTCATCTTTCAGTTAGGATGTTTTACAGATGTTTTTACTGTTCAGTAAAAATCTGTTACAATCTGTTTCCCTGGCTTTAGTTACTTTTGAGACAGCTCATGGGACGACGTCATCAGTTTCCACAGAATTTGTCACTAATGTGGCTGCCACCAACAATTATATTTATTTCACTGCGGTGTCCAGTTGCAGCCTTGAGTCATGGTTCATACTGCCTGCCTTCCAAGGAACATTCTTCAACCATTAGGACCACTGAGAATGCATTTGAATATATCAAACTCAAATCGCAAATGTTTATGAGTCACTTACTTGGCATGTACTGCATGTTGTAAGCTTTATTTTTAGAAAAGCAATATAATTTCATTTGATATGACACATTACCTTTTTATTTTTTAGGCAACTTCAAAACAAAACTCATATCCATTAAAACGATTATTTACAAACTATTGTGCAACATCATAGATAAGGTCAAGACATAGTTTTACAGAAAAGTTTACCTTCCACCACTGCAGTGGGTCTTCAAATCAAATCAAATCAAATTTTATTTGTCACATACACATGGTTAGCAGATGTTAATGCGAGTGTAGCGAAATGCTTGTGCTTCTAGTTCCGACCATGCAGTACTATCTAACAAGTAATCTAACAAATTCACAACAACTACCTTATACACACAAGAGTAAAGGAATGAATACGAGTATGTACATATAAATATATGGATGAGCGATGGCTGACCGGCATAGGCAAGATGCAGTAGATGGTATGGAGTACAGTATATACACATATATATATATGAGATGAGTAATGTAGGATATGTAAACATTATATAAATGGCATTGTTTAAAGTGGCTAGTGATACATTATTTCATCCAGTTATAATTATTAAAGTGGCTAGAGATTTGGGTCGATGGCCTGAGCGGCATAGGCAAGATACAGTAGATGGTTTAGAGTACAGTGTATACATTTGATATGAGTATGTCGGATACGTAAACATTATATACAAAATTGTTTAAAGTGGCTAGTGATACATTTGTTACATCCAATTCCTATGTTTAAAGTGGCTAGAGATTTAAGTCAGTATGTTGGCAGCAGCCACTCAATGTTACTGATGGCTGTTTAACAGTCTGATGGCCTTGAGGTAGAAGCTGTTTTCAGTCTCTCGGTCCCAGCTTTGATGCACCTGTACTGACCTCGCCTTCTGGATGATAGCGGGGTGAACAGGCAGTGGCTCGGGTGGTTGTTGTCCTTGATGATCTTTTTGGCCTTCCTGTGACATCGGGGTGTAGGTGTCCTGGAGGGCAGGTAGGTTTCCCGGTGATGCGCTGTGCAGTCCTCACTACCCTCTGGAGAGCCTTACGGTTGTGGGCGGAGCAGTTGCCGTACCAGGCGGTGATACAGCCCGACAGGATGCTCTCGATAGTGCATCTGTAAAAGTTTGTGAGTGATTTTGGTGACAAGCCGAATTTCTTCAGCCTCCTGAGGTTGAAGAGGCGCTGTTGCGCCTTCTTCACCACGCTGTCTGTGTGGGTGGACCAATTCAGTTTGTCCGTGATGTGTACACCGAGGAACTTAAAACTTTCCACCCTCTCCACTACTGTCCCCTCGATGTGGATAGGGGGGTGCTCCCTCTCCTGTTTCCTGAAGTCCACGATCATCTCCTTTGTTTTGCTGACATTGAGTGAGAGGTTATTTTCCTGACACCACACTCCGAGGGCCCTCACCTCCTCTCTGTAGGCCGTCTCGTCGTTGTTGGTAATCAAGCCTACCACTGTAGTGTCGTCAGCAAACTTGATGATTGAGTTGGATGCGTGCTTGGCCACGCAGTCATGGGTAAACAGGGAGTACAGGAGAGGGCTGAGAACGCACCCTTGTGGGGCCCCAGTGTTGAGGATCAGCGGAGTGGAGATGTTGTTTCCTACCCTCACCACCTGGGACCGGCCCGTCAGGAAGTCCAGGACCCAGTTGCACAGGGCTGGGTCGAGACCCAGGGTCTCGAGCTTAATGACGAGCTTGGAGGGAACTATGGTGTTAAATGCTGAGCTGTAGTCGATGAACAGCATTCTTACATAAGTATTCCTCTTGTCCAGATGGGTTAGGGCAGTATGCAGTGTGATTGCGATTGCGTCGTCTGTGGACCTATTGTGGGTCTTTAAAGAGCAGGAGTGTCTGTGTGTTGTGTGGTCTAAATGACCAGACCATGAGACTATTGTTGCCATTGTCCTTAAATGGACTCCAAGACTGACTAGGGCAGAGTTTTTTTCAGAGGAACCCCTGGACTAGATGACACATGACAACAGAAAAATCAAGAGCATGTGACATCACACTGAAGGGTACATTCCATTGTCCTCAAAGGCAATAGCAGTCTCATTGGCCAGCTTAATTAAAGGTCACTATGCAGGAATTTCTCCACCATTTCCTGGTTGCTAATATTCGAATAGTTTGCCCAATTTCAGTTTATGTGACAAAACAAGCAAGTATATTGTAGAGAGTCATTGTACCATCTCTGAAATATATTTTCCATAAGCAAAAATATAGAATTTTCAGCTGTTTGAAGCTCGTGAACAAAACCGAAAGTAAAAGACGCAACAATGAGAAGCATAGTGTAACGTCCAGGTCTGAGTGTTCAGGCTGGAGTGTTTAGTTTTGTTTTGGTGTAGGGTTTCTTCTGTTCTAGGGTGTGTATTTCTATGTTGCGGTAATGGTTCCCAATTAGAGGCAGCTGAGTCTCGTTACCTCTAATTGGGAACCATATATATGTTTGGGGTTTTGCACTAAGGTTGGTGGGTTATTGTTTGTAGTGTGTTCATGCCACAGTGTGTTCATGCCACAGTGTGTTCATGCCACAGTGTGTTCATGCCACAGTGTGTTCATGCCACAGTGTTTCGGTTCTTGCCACAGTGTTTAGTTCAGAATTTAGTGGTTAGTTCGGGTTTAGTATTGTAGTGTTTGTTTGTTTAGTTTTATGCCACAGGGTTAGTTTCATAGCTTAGTTAGATTCTCTAGTTCGGTTCCACGTCATGATCCTCTTTCATTGTTTTGTTCTGTCAAGTCACGTTCGTTAATAAAATATGTATTCTGGATACCTCGCTGCACATTGGTCTGTCCCAAGAGGAAATCATGACACATAGAAGCATAGAAATAGCACACATAGTGCCACTTCTTTTACTTGCTTTCAATGAGAATGACAAATCTATAATTCACATTTCTATGTGAATTTGGTCAGGTTGCGCTAAAAGTTACATATTGCAGCATTAAGTAGATAGAAAACTGTCTTTGAACCGTTGTGCAGTGTAAAGGAACCTCAGCTGCTCTCAGTTGCTCTACCAAATATGTGGTAGCGTCCTCAGTTACCCCATGAACATGGTGACCCTCGAAAAAGTTCAGTAAATCTCCTGAAACTGCCTCTGGACGCCAACAAGAACAACAAATACCCTTTACTTGACAGGCAGGTTTGATCGTCTTTAATTTACTTTCAAAAGGCATCCAAATTGAAATATCCCCTACTTAGATGAACCTTCTCAGAATCTGAGTTTTGGGAAGGTGGATAAAGGCTTGGAGTAGGAAAATCCTTAATTTAAACCCAGGGAAAATGAAAAGTCTTTATGAAACAGAGATGGAGGGGGCTCTTGTGCTAGCGAGCTATGTGCCAAGGTTAGCGATCGGACTTCGAAGCCAGTGAGTGTGTGTACGTGTGTAGAGAGTGTGGAAAGGGGGGATGCCAAAGAGTCGGATGCATTGAGAATAACTATTTATCTAGTGTCCTTGTGGATAAATGGGTTGCATGATAACAAAATGGGCCCTCTGCCAAGACAATGGGGAAATTATATTTGGCCTGGACATGGGGGTGACTGGTTTGAGGCTGTTCTACTGGCTGCCATGAAGGGAACAAACACATTGCAACAAGTGGCACATAAATGATATGCCATTTTCCTCTGTGCGAACCAGGGGTTGGAACCGAAATGATTTCCCAATCGTTTCGTTCTGAACAGAACCACCACGTTTTGTTCTACTATTCCGACCAACAAATTAAAGTTCTGAACCGTTTCGAACCCCGAACAGTTGTGGTTTATATCATCCCTTTCTGTTCCTTTTTCAACCTGTGAAAGCAACAGTTTTTTACATTTAGTTAATTTAATTACTTCACAAATAAGTGCGGATTGAGTAGGCAAGCTAGTTATTTACATTTGTGATGGACAGACAATTGTAGCCTAATTCATGGCGCAAGATGCAACTGAAATTTTGCAGGTGGGGAGAGAATGAAAAAGGGTTGAGGAGGAGGCTTGAAGCACGGGCATCTTGTTATGACATTCATTATCTGAATTAGGTCCACAGAATTATACCTGGGAGGAGCTGCTTTTATGGAGGAACTTTGAATGTCATTTGATCCAGCTAGCTAGTTAACAAGCTTGTGTGTGCAGAGCAGCGGTATAATTAAAATCACGTATTTTCTTTTTGTAGTTAATAAGTCCTATGTGACACTTGATAACTAGGCCTATAGTATCCTTAACTAGCACTGAAAAGTAAATCCATTCTTCTCTTGCTAATAAAAATCCCTTTGCCTATCTTCTGAATCAAGCTTGAAAAATCAGTACAGTAGCCTGGGGGACGGGCAGGTACCCTGAACAAGCACAGGCAAAGATTTTCAGCTTGCATGCAGACACGAATATGCTCCTGAGTGAAATGAAACCTAAAGCATCTCTTACAGTAATATACTATATTTGCACTTCATGCAGATACTTTGCGGTTTTATTTATATGATATTAATGTGTAATAATTCATATGAATCCATATTGTAAAAATATATATATACAGTTTTTTAAATGTATTTTTAATTTCACCTTTATTTAACCAGGTAAGCCAGTTGAGAACAAGTTCACATTTACAACTGCGACCTGGCCATGATAAAGTAAAAGTAGTGTGACACAATCAACAACACAGAGTTACACATGGAATAAACAAACGTACAGTCAATAACACAATAGAAAATAGGCGGCCAAAGGAGGAATTGGCTTTGGGGGTGACCAGTGAAATATACCTGCTGGATCGCGTGCTACGGGTGGGTGCTGCTATGGTGACCAGTGAGCTGAGATAAGGCGGGGCTTTACCTAGCAAAGACTTGGGGTTTGGCGATGAATATGAAGCGAGGGCCAGCCAACGAGAACATGCAGGTCGCAGTGGTGGGTAGTATATGGGGCTTTGGTGACGAAACGGATGGCTCTGTGATAGACTGCACTTAAAGTGTTGGAGGCTATTTTGAGTGTTGGAGGCTAAGTCAAGGATCGGTAGGATAGTCAGTTTTACGAGGGTATGTTAGGCAGCATAAGTGAAGGATGCTTTGTTGTGAAATAGGAAGCCAATTCTAGATTTAATTTTGGGATTTGGAGATGCTTAATATGAGTCTGGACGGAGAGTTTACTGTCTAACCAGACACCTAAGTATTTGTAGTAGTCTACATATTCTAGGTCAGAACCGTCCAGAGTAGTGATGCTAGGCAGGTGCAGCCATGGAAGGAGAGTTGTATGGCATTGAAGCTTGTCTGGAGGTAAGTTAACACAGTGTCCAAAGAAGGGCCAGAAGTATACAGAATGGTGTCGTCTGCATAGAGGTGGATCAGAGAATCACCAGCCGCAAGAGCGACATCATTGATGTATACAGAGAAAAGAGTCGGCCCGAAAATTGAACCCTGTGGCACCCCATAGAGTCTGCCAGAGGTCCAGACAACAGGCCCTCCGATTTGACACACTGAACTCTATCTGAGAAGTAGTTGGTGAACCAGGCGAGGCAGTCATTTGAGAAACCAAGGCTGTTGAGTGTGCCGATAAGAATGCGGTGATTGACGAGTCGAAAGCCTTGGCCTGGTCGATGAATACGGCTGCACAGTATTGTCTTTTGTCGATGGCGGTTATGATATCGTTTAGGACCTTGAGCGTGGCTGAGATGCACCCATGACCAGCTTGGAAACCAGATTGCATAGGTACGATGGGATTTGAAATGGTCGGTGATCTGTTTGTTAACTTGGCTTTCGAAGACCTTAGAAAGGCAGGGTAGGATAGATATAGGTCTGTAACAGTTTGGGTCTAGAGTGTCTCCCCCTTTGAAGAGGGGATGATCGCGGCAGCTTTCCAATATTTGGGGATAGGATACGAGAGGTTACGATACGAAAGAGAGGTAGTAATAGGGGTTGCAACAATTGCGGCCGATAATTTTAGAAAGAGAGGGTCCAGATTGTCTAGCCCAGCTGATTTGTAGGGGTCCAGATTTTGCATCTGTTTCAGAACATCAGCTATCTGGATTTGGATGAAGGAGAAATGTGGGAGGCTTGGGCAAGTTGCTGTGGGGGGTGCAGAGCTGTTGACCGGGGTAGGGGTAGCCAGGTGGAAGCATGGCCATATATATACAGTACCAGTCAAAAAAAATGTACATTGTAGAATAATCGTGAAGACATCAAAACTATGAAATACCACATATGGAATCATGTAGTAACCAAAAAGTGTTGAACAAATTAAAATATATTTTATATTTGAGATTCTTCAAAGTAGTCACCCTTTGTCTTGATGACAGCTTTAAACACTCTTGGCATTCTCTCAACCAGCTTCATGAGGTAGTCACCTGGAATGCATTTAAATTAACAGGTGTGCCTTGTTAAAAGTTAATTTGTGGAATTTCTTTCCTTCTTAACACATTTGAGCCAATTGGTTGTGTTGTGACAAGGTAGGGTGGTATACAGAAGATAGTCCTATTCTTCAAGTGCATTCGCAAAAACCATCAAGTGTTATGATGAAACTGGCTCTCATGAGGACCACCACAGAAAAGGAAGACCCAGACTCACCTCTGCTCACCTCTATAAGTTCATTAGAATTACCAGCCTCAGAAATTGCAGCCCAAATAAATAAATCAACTGTTCAGAGGAGACTACGTGAATCAGGCCTTCATGGTTGAGTTGCTGCAAAGAAACCACTATTAAACGACACCAATAAGAAGAAGAGACTTGCCTGGGCTAAGAAACACAATCAATTGACATTAGACCGGTGGAAATCTGTTCTTTGGGTCTGATGAGTCCAAATTTGAGATTTTTGGTTCCAACCGGCGTATCTTTGTCAGACGCAGAGTAGGTGAACAGATGAGCGCTGCATGTCAAACCAAATTAAATCAAATCCAACTTTATTCGTCACATGCGCCGAATACAAGTGTAGACTTTACCGTGAAATGCTTACTTACAAGCCCTTAACCAATAGTGCAGTTCAAGAAGAGTTAAGAAAATGTTTACCAGATAGACTAAAATAAAAAGTAATAATATAAAGTAACACAATAACAATAACGAGGCTATATACAGGGGGCATGTGTGGTTCCCACCGTTAAGCATGGAGGAAAAGGTGTGATGGTGTGGATGTGCTTTGCTGGTGACATTGTCAGTGATTTATTGAGAATTCAAGGCACACATAACCATCATGGCTACCACAGCATTCTGCAGCAAAACGCCATCCCATCCGTTCCACTGGTGCATGTTCATTAATTGTTTATGATTCATTCAACAAGCATGGGAAACAGTGTTTAAACCCTTAACAACAAAGATCTGTGAAGTTATTTAGATTTTTAGAAATTATCTTTGAAAGACAGGGTCCTGAAAAAGGGATGTTTCCTTTATATATATATATATATAAGATACTGGATGTTATTATTATTGCAGTGATATTAGCCTTGCAGAGACAAAGAGGCACAGTCTTGAAGTAGATCTCATTTGCTATGCCTTTTTGTTCCTTTACTTTTAAGTTGGTTGCTTCCTTTCTGAGATAGTGAACAGGAAATTGTTGATAAATAAAATATCTCTCACCTCTTGCAGCCAATCAGCTGACAGTAGGCTATAGGTTTGGTAGCACACCACTGAACTAGAATGCTCAGCAGCATTTTAAGGAGGTAGAAATGCTTTAAGCTACTCATACAATTATTTGGGACAGTAACAGGGTACACAGGTGACAAACCAAATGAGAGTTTATACTACAGTGTCCTATAGAAATATATCATTGGATGCATTCCATCCAAATCCATAGACAGACATTGACAACATTTAGGCTTCACACTCTCGTGTATCAGTCAAAAGTTACGTTAATTTAAGGTAATTTCCACTCCTGAGGTGCCAACCCTACGGCCTGTGTCTGGACGCGTCAGCTTAAATTATGTGTTAATGTAGCATGGGGCCATGGCGAGGCTGGGGAATCAACCCAAATCCAGGCCCTGCTCCACTTTCCTGATCCGTCTTAGTTTGACAGGGTCACTCTAAAGCCCCAAACAATGGCTCCCACAGACCTATACACAAACTAACTCATGTGTGACTGAGAGGGGAATAATGTGTGTGTGTGTGTGTGTGTGTGTGTGTGTGTGTGTGTGTGTGTGTGTGTGTGTGTGTGTGTGTGTGTGTGTGTGTGTGTGTGTGTGTGTGTGTGTGTGTGTGTGTGTGTGTGTGTGTGTGTGTGTGTGTGTGTGTGTGTGTGTGTGTGTGTGTGTGTGTGTGTGTGTGTGTGTGTGTACATCAGTGTTGCTACGTTTTGGTCTATAGGCTGGGAGGCTGTTCATACCTACCGTTCTGCTATCACATGGAAATGAACCTGGCACGAATAGTGGACGTTGTAGACGAGTGGGCCTTTTACAGTAATATCTCCTGAATCAGCAACTAACCCTAACCACTGAGGTCAAACTGGTCTCATACCACCAAACGACATTAACTTTGTTCATCTGCAAATTTGTTCTCAGAGATCCTTATTTTCTAACAGTGCCAAGGGTTCATTTGTTCACGAAGCCAAAGTAAAGACCAGAAGGCTCGACATAAAGACTGCTGCTAATACGGTTGCATAATGAATGGAAAAGGGGTTATGAACCCCTCTCTGTTACGAAACTGTGTGATTTCACCTCAATGTCAGACACCCCAGCTGAATCAATCAAAAAATGTGTAGCATACTGAGAAACATTGACCCTGCTATGGACAATAATAAAGTGCTAGCCTAATACATGTGTAGTAGCCTAACATGTACGGGCTACAATGAAGAAACAGCTATGTGTCTGTGTGTCTGTGTGTGTGTGTGTGTGTGTGTGTGTGTGTGTGTGTGTGTGTGTGTGTGTGTGTGTGTGTGTGTGTGTGTGTGTGTGTGTGTGTGTGTGTGTGTGTGTGTGACACAGATAACCATAACAGAGAGACAAAGAGAGTCTGTGTGTGAAGTAGGGGGCAGCTTAGTTTGTTTGGAAAGAGTGTGTAAACATAACTTTAACAGCATGGGTGAGAGAACCAACGCGTTGCTTAGACTCGCAAAGAAGCAAGAGTGTGAACCTAAAGCCGATGCGAGGGAGTCACTTCATGACAAGGGGATTGGGATGACACGGATTCCTGGCGCGCTCACTGAACCGTCATCACCTGATTCGTTTGCGTACGTTAATCTTCTTGATAATGGGAGGTCTTCTTTGAAGCATTAGTCGCATTTTAAATTCTACTGACACGCAATCTCGTGCTTTCTCATCAGTTCATCGTCTCGTCAATTTAATGTCCGGGAACCAAATAAAAAACTGTCCAAAAAAGGAGCCATGGCCTAATTTTCGGGGTCATAAGCCAAAGGAATGTAGGCCTAGACTACTATTGGCTATAGTTTAAAGTATAGACTATTGGCTAGGCTATTTATTGTCTTCGCAGTGCAACACACAGCAAAGAAACTAACGAGAACACAGTGACCCAAATACATTATCTGAATTCAACTTTTTCCATGAGAAGAAATCAAGATAGTCGAATGCACATTGTGAAAGGCATTCTGAGGATGGCAGGATACATTTATTCAGCAGGAATCTGTAAGTGGAAGGATTGTGGTAGTATAGCTGTATTCCAAGACCTTATTTTACTGGACCGTGTGTTTGTACACAAACCGCGTCATTCATTCTGGCGTGTGTAAAGTTTATGCCTGTCGCCAAGGCAAAAAGCCACTCCCCTTCCTCCTCGGGCTGATGCAACGCTGGATAGATATAAAGGTGCAGACAAACCCCACCTCGTTTAGAACAACGTAAATTCAAGTTGCGTATCACATCATTGGCAATTTGATTTATATAACATCTTAAAATTGAGCTTTTAAGCTATTGTTATACAATTGTATCCACATTGTAAGTTGTTTTCCTATTTAATTGGGACAATTGATTTGTATCTTAAGTACATTTATTGTTACTGATAATTGGGAATTTAAAACTTCAAGGATAAATACTTTCTAATAGAATATTGGAGACATTCAACGGTGAAAGAATTGTTTCAAAATAAAATTGCTAAGGATCGCCACTTTTTCATAGGGATCTTATTCGTTTTCTCAAAGGTAAGATTCTGTCTGCGCCGCATCTTTTACTGTCTACGGGAAAATATGCTGGGTTAACGGGTGTAGGCTAATTATCTTGTAATTCTCTAGCGATAGGCCTAGTAAATTGATGTATTGTTAATAATTATGTATATTCTATTGGAAAAAAAGGTGAAATAATTAGGCTATATATTGTGTATTGAAATAGCGGGCCGATGTATTTAATCTCTTGCAGGTTATTTCCCTTGTCAATTAGCCAAGATCAATTAGGCACAAAGATCAGATTTATTAGGTTAAAGATGTTTTATTTCTATATTCTTTATAATATTTATGATGCTATGCTATAGGCCTAGGTTACACAGCGCACAAGGAAATAAATAAATAGCACTGATGCTGTAGGCTAGTAGGCTATATTCTTTACAGAGGATTGTCGGAGCGGTAACCAAGAAAGGATTGTAATGAATTTGATGGTTGAGTCTTTCCCCTTATTTCGAATATTTGTAAATAAAAGACATCAATGTCCAAGAAATGATGCAACCCAAATGAATGACTGTAAACTACAGCTGAGGATATCTAAAACAGATATAGGACTACAGCTCTGCGCAAAATGGTGCCATGCCCATAATAGACAAGCACGTGCCTTTGTTTCCATCAGTCAGTCATGGAAGAAATCTTATTAAATGGAGCCCGAAATCAAATGATTTAACAGTCTCATGCCTAAAATGTTTTGGATTAGGCTGTGCTCCATCATTTAAAACCCTAAACTAATAACATGATCTCACATTCTGTTTGAATCAACGGGATTTGTTAGTTACATATATCGGCCTATTATAATGTCAGTTCTTCTTATTTAACACGTTGAAATTGGAGATTTGCGCAATGCTTTTGTCATTCATATTGGGTATGTGACGCTGCGCTGATGTGGATAGACGCGGATGCCGGGCGGCTGGTATTTTTCCACTGGCTCCTGGGATGGGTCAACCCCCCCTCGTCTGGTCACATGACTTCAGATTTATGATGTAGCTGCAGCGCAATGAGTAGCCTAGTCTCTCCCTTTCCAATATTGATTATTCAACGTCCCTGGTAGAACTCAGGGTCCTATGAAAAAAGAGAATGGGAATGGCGCAGGCAAGTGTGAGTGTGTGTGGCAACACAAATTGATTCAAGGTTTTCCATTTGTTTATTTTACAGCATGAAACAGGCCACTGCAAAGACAGAGATGAGCCGCTTCAACATTTCCCCTGATGAGGATAGCAGTATCAGTTCCAATAGTCATGAATACAGTTCCTGTCCAACCAAGAAGGTTCCTATTGACAGGTGAGGCACTGCAGCCTACTGGTTCTGAAGATGCTCTGCAGTAGACCTATGTCGGTGTTTCTAACCGCAGAAATGTCATAAACTTGCATATTTTTGTAGAACTTGTATTATGTTTGTTTTAAAGGCTGAATGAGATTAATCCATTAAATAAATGTTTTGTGCGTGTTTGATTTCCAGTCAATATCCCGATATGGATGCGGAGAGTCAAAACTTCCTTCCAGACTACCACCTGGACAAGAAGAAGTATGAAACGGATTATGTAAGTGCAGTCCTGATAACATATAGGCTACCAATTTGAGGCTTATGGTTTACTGTGTTTTTATTTGAAGGTTTTTTCTTACTGGATATATTTTACTTTATTCTCAACAGCATCCAGGCACCGCCTCTTTTGGGATGTCAGTCTTCAACCTGGGCAATGCTATTATGGGCAGTGGCATCCTTGGTCTCTCCTATGCCATGGCCAACACTGGCATTGCACTCTTTGTGTGAGTACTGTTCTTGTATTCCAGTGTCAGACTTGGGTTTCAATGAAATCAATTGCAGATTATTTCTACATCTGCATTGCTTGCTGTTTGGGGTTTTAGGCTGGGTTTCTGTATAAGCACTTGGTGACAGTTGCTGATGTAAAAAGGGCTTTATAAACACATTTGTTTAATGAAGGAAAACTGCACTGTGGGTTCAATCAGAATGTTCACAATGTGTCATCCAACGGTAATATCCGCAGCTTGCACGGTGTGACGAAGAGCTAGTGTTGTCTGTTTTTAAAGCGGTTAACACCAATGATATATCCCAGGATTGCTGATGCTATGTATTGGCCAGTGAGAGGCTTTGAAGCCACCGTTTGGCCATATTGGCAGTCCCCAGAAGGAGTAGTCCTCCATAGGAATGAATGGAATTCTGCAGTATTACAATATCATTTTTCAAGGACAAATTTACTTGTATTTAAGTATTTTGTTGTTGTAGTGGCGACAGTAACATTAGAATTTTTGAAAATTCTACTTTATGGAAAAACATTGTAAATATATATATATATTTTTATGTTTAGCTCACCTAATATAATTTTAATTATGCATTTAGGTGTCAGTAAACTAATAAATGTGGCAAAAACAAATGTACACATTAATACATTTATTTTATTTTATAGCTTCCAAAATATTTTTTACAGTGGTGTGGGGTGGTGCCAAGATGAAGGCGCAGTGGCTTCAAAACAGCACTCCCTGTCAGTCAACTAGTGTATATATAAATAATTGGAATGAAAATCCACATCCACATGAATCTGGGAAGTAGATAGTAGGAATTAGGAGCGGCAGGTAGCCTAGCAGTTAAAGAGGTTTGTGCCAATAACCCAAAGTGTGCTTGTTCGAATCCCTGGGTGAAAAATCTGTCAATGTGCTCTTGAGCAAGACACTTAACCCTAATTGCTCCTGTAAGTCACTTTGGATAAGAGTATCTGCTAATTAACTAAAATGTAAGTCAACATCACATTGAATAGAATGCAATATAGAATATCACTGTATGTTGCTAGTGTGGAAGATAGTTTGTGGAACTCTCTGAGTCTGAATGCACTCAGTCATATTAGAGGCAATACAGCACATTCTAAACTTAGCAGTGTGATATACCACCAGGTAGAGCACAACAAGGTCACACATCTAAATATCTACCAATGTGAGGCATAGATACTGTACATACAACCTGAGCGCATCATTTATCTACAATCTACTGGAGATGTGTCCTTGTCTAAGACAGGGCATTGGATAACCCTGAAGGAAGTTAGAGTAAGCTGGTGAGACAGCCTACAGAGATCAAAGCTTATGCTACCGCAGGGCACGGTAGCTAGTAGCCACACAGGGCAGTGTTTACGAACAGTGGGCGTACGAGTGTGAGCGCTGGGGTTGGTCACTCAGAGCGGGGGGGAAGCCGCTTAGCAGCGCTAATCTTTCTGCATTGGGGCCAGAGTTATATAAAGGGTAAGGTACAGGAAACGGGCCTCACATGAGATCATGAATAGAGCCAGAAATGGTGGCTAATGCCCCCCCCACCATTCCAGTACTCTTCTTCTTCTTGCCATTACACTCATTACGTGTCATTTCAAAAAACGTTTAACCTAAATCCAATGACATGGTGAAATTTTTCGTTGATTTCACGTTGAATTCACGTTAGTTGACAAATCAACCAAATGTAAATCAAAACTAGACGTTGAAATTACGTCTGTGCCCTGTGGGTAGCCAGTCTGAAGGGCCACTTGCTCCAACAGCTTATGAATATGAATTATGAATATAATACCTCTGATTATTTGTGTAGCATTGTGAAATAGGAGAAATTCTGTAAAATATATAAACCATACTGAAAAAAACCTAGGCGCTCAATGCAAAACCCTTTATTGATTTGGATTATGCATTTCCACAACACACCTTCTTCAGGGTATAAAAGCTTTTGTGTATTTTCACAAGGCCTCCGTTTAAAAAAAGATCTTTGTTTGCGAAAGGTTTCCACACCATGGGACTTGCAAACACTTCACCGTTGGGTAGATTCAGTATTTACAGAGTGAAAACAATTACCTTAGGGTCATCCAAGGTATATTTGGTGAGTCAGTGAAGTGCATATGATGTGATAAGATGTAGACTAAACTATAATGGGCAGAAGTGTAAATGGTGACAAGTAGCTGAGTCGACAGCTGTGCTCGGATATAGTAGAGTAATTGTCTCTATACCACTGTGTTGTGGTTCTGAAGTTGTGCGTGTGAGTGAATTGATTTGCACAAGGCCTTCATAACGTGAACATAGCTCATATCGCTTAGAGATCATTTTTCTCAGTGGCACAATTGCTACTATTAATACAGTGAGACATTGTTAGCTCTGCACGGCTTGGCTGCTAGATAGAATATCCTGACCTGGAGCCCATTGTCCAATCACATCCCTGTATCTGGATTGTGCATAGCTGTGTTGCATCAAAACTGTCCCCATGACAAGGTCTTTGCAGATCAGCTCACAGACAGAGCCTATTGATCCCTGTGTTTGGGTGCTACAGTACAGTAGAGAAGGTCGCTTGGATGTCACTTCCCCAGCCTCAACATGGTCAACATGAGATGTGTCCTTGCGATGGTCAGAACACATGTTCCATGTGAATTTAAGCCCTGCATTGACCTTTGGTGTGGTTTGTCTTCACGTTCAGATGGAACCATCGGGAGATCAAGCCAAAATAATGTGTTTGAATGGGGACTGGTGAAATGCACCGAACGGAAACAAAACTTGCACTTATCCAATGAGCACTTATCAGTAGTCAACCGTGTTACTTGGTGTCAGTGTGGTTAATGCCAGTCGATAATAGTTCTTACCAGTCTTGCAGGCAATAGCAGTCCTTTGGCCTGGTTCCGTACCTTACTCATGATACAATGTTCCTCCTCTCAACAGAATTCTCCTGGTGGCTGTGTCCATCTTCTCCCTGTACTCTGTGCACTTGCTTCTAAAGACAGCCAATGAAGGAGGGTCGCTGGTCTATGAACAGCTGGGTTACAAGGCCTTCGGCATGCCCGGGAAACTGGCTGCATCCATCTCCATCACCATGCAGAACATCGGAGGTGAGAACTAAGGACACTTCAGTGGTCATTCAGGAAGACAGATTAAAGTCGGGGAGACAGTCTTATTGATCCACTAGGAGTTGACTATGGAAAAAAGTTTGAAGTCTAAATGTCAGTGATGTCACACATATAGAAAAGGAAGAGCAGCCCCTTTCCCATAAACCAAATGGTTCTGTAAATGTTTACAATAAATATTTGCAAGGGTACTAGACTTTCCAATGGAACAAACAGCCCTTCTGCAAACCAATAGGCCTATTCATCCTTAGTTAGTGCTACTAGAACATTCTCAGAGATGTCTGTTTTGAAACAAAATACAGGCATGTTTTGATGCAAAGTCACTGATTCACAATAGGACTTTGACTAACCGTGACTTTGCTTTTACCTTTGCAGCCATGTCCAGCTACCTCTACATTGTGAAGTATGAGCTGCCGATCGTTATCCAAGCCTTCGTGGGAGCTAACAACGGGTAAGCAGCTTTGTCTCTAGATTCTGTGTGTGCGTTGGTGTCTTTGTGTGTCTTTTAGTCTGCTGTTACTTTGTTTTGACAAATGGCCCATGGTTGTTTTTGAGCGGTCGACCCTCGAGGTGAAGTAGTGACTTTGGTGTCATTCAAAATGGCGGCGGGTTGTTTTTGAGTGCTGCGCTGGGAAGATGTGAAGAGGCCTCTTTGTCCCTCTCAGCAGAGAGAGAGAGGGACGGTGTGTTGTCGGCGGCCGTTCAAAGGGTCCTTTTAGAAGAGCCAGTGCCGCATCGAGACAGACCTCTGGATGAGCTCATTCATACCAACCAACTGGCCCATCAAACATTCATGTAGTTTTGCCAGCATGAAGCTAGACCACCCTAAGAGCAGGCTGCTATTTCTGTGTGCATTGCAGACATTCTGCCATGTTTGTATTTTACAACAACAGTCAAGCGAGAAACGGACACTACAATAGCTTTGATATAGGTCATATTTTTTTCACAAAAGCTAGAGTGGGTGTAACTGTGTGTGGGTGTAACTGTGTGTTATTATATGAAACTGTGTGGTGATATGTGTGTACAGTGGATGACGTGTTCTTGTCTCTCCTGTGCGTTCCAGAGAGTGGTATGCGAACGGGGACTATCTTGTGATCTTGGTGTCAGTTGTCATCATCCTGCCTCTCTCACTTCTTAGGAACCTCGGTAAGACACAATACAGAGTGTGGCACTTTACTTTTGGCACTTTACTTTTTTACACTTTTTACACGTGCGTGTGTACGTGTGTGTACGTGTGTTGTAAAATGCAGCACCTGTGTAAAATGTTGGGAAAGGGCAGGGGATGGTGATGCACTGTGGCAACGTGTGTAGTAGAGGCCGGAACAGTTTGTTTACATTAGATTCCTTTTTGACTGAAAGAGTTAATATATTGCCTTAGAAGAGTACATTCTTATTCATTGTAATATAGTTTTAATATATGTTATAACGGATATTACACAGTTGATAGTATATTTACAATCTTACATTTCCACAGTATATGAAGTACTCAATCGTTCTTTCTCTCTCTGTTACCTTACTTCAGGTTACCTTGGTTACACAAGTGGTTTCTCCCTGCTTTGCATGGTGTTCTTCCTGATTGTGGTGAGTCAATATCCTAAACTACTCTGCTGTTATGGTCTTTACAGTTCCGGTTATTGTAGTGAATGGCTCACCTACAGATATGATATCTTAATTTTATCACTCTGTTGTCGAAGATAATGTTCCTGCACAGTAGGAAATGCAAATTGTAGTGTATTTAAGGTTTAAAGCGGCTTCTAAAGTTTGTAATTTCCACTTTTAATACTGTCAATCTTGATTTATCCTAACTAAAATGTATCAACCACATTTCCATTAATTATAATCCATACAATAATTCACATTTCCTGTCGCTGCAGGACTATTTTCCTGCAGTGAGAAACTGGTCAAATTAATAAAATAGAACACCTGAATAACTGAGACACATTGGATTACAATTCTGACTTGCTCACACTAGCCGGACCATGAGCAAGCATTCTAAAATTAATTAGTTTTATAATATTGGCAATTAGCAATGTATGTAGCCAATACTCTCTACCTTTTGTATGGGAGTCTAAATGGGCTTGGTTTCCTTTCCAGGTGATCTATAAGAAGTTCCAGATCCCGTGCCCTTACGTCCCTAACATGGACGTCATACTGAACGAGACGGTTAGCAAGGTCCTGAACAACACGGTGGGCTTCCTCAACACCTCCGCCGTCGTCTACAACGAGGACGTCTGCACACCCAAATACTTTGTCTTCAACTCTCAGGTGAGAAATGGACATCCATTAAGTAGTTCTCTTTCTATTTATCGATTTACCACTCAACATATCTGTCCAAGTGATTTCGTACCTGTATTTATGTTTTTTTTTTGTGTGATATAAAAAGAAATTGTGTCTGTGTGCATGTGTCAAATGTCTAATGGTCTTGTCTAACGCTCTCCTTCAGACTGTGTATGCTGTTCCTATCCTGACGTTCGCCTTTGTCTGCCACCCCGCCGTCCTGCCCATGTACGAGGAGCTTAAAGAGTGAGTCTATCGCTTTTTACCCAGCTGCCACGTTGTCAAGGCTTCACACACAAGTGCACAATCACACACACACACACGCACACACACAGTTTATAGCTGTAGTACTTGTGAAGAAGACAGAGAAAAGAACAGGGGTTCTGTGTTGTCTAAACCTCCTCTTCTTTTCCAGTCGTTCACGTAGAAAGATGCAGCGCGTGGCCAACGTGTCTTTCCTGTCCATGTTCATCATGTACCTGCTGGCTGCTCTCTTCGGATATCTGACCTTCAACGGTGAGCTACCCCGCCCCCTTTAGAAACACATTCATCCTTTTTTTAACAGTTGGATACAAAACTAGTTTGAGCAGGAAACAGTCCGTTTCGGGCTCATACAACCAGTTGTTATGCAAGTACTGTCCCCCATGAGAAAACAAGACACAGAATCAGCTGTCCAATACGCTAATGATCCTATATTTGTTATGGCAAGGACATCGCAGCAGGTGTCCAGCCATGTTCCAGACTTCCCTAAAAGTATGGCTACGCAATGGCCCTAGTTAGCAAGGACGACATGATATGACGGAAATGAATGAATGAGGGTGTGAAAGTTACGCACAACCTTGAATAATCTAAGCCGTATTCCATTTGATCTCTCAATCATAGTTTGATTTGGCTGGACATGTGACAGGCAGGTGCCAATGACATTTCTGAAAGAACATCAATAATACAGCAAAATGAGTGAATGTTGACCGTAGGAGTTATTATAGAGCATTGCTGACCAGGGTTCGATACCCAGTTGGTCACACATGGGCCCTGTGTCTGGATATCTGAATATCTGAAAGGTGTAGAAATGAATTGAATATGTGGCTTTATAAGTGAGAAGGAAACAAGCATAAATTAAATGACCATATTGGAATGGCTTTACAGTGCATGTGGAGCCCGAACTTCTGCACACCTACTCCAAGGTCTACAAGTCTGACGTGATCCTACTCATCGTTCGTCTTGCCGTGCTGACAGCTGTCACCCTGACTGTCCCTGTGGTGCTGTTTCCCGTAAGCCCCACATCTATCTATCTGGCTGGCTGGCAGCTTATCTGTCTGTCTATCCAGCTGTCCTTTTATCCATCCAAAACTTGTGAGCATTGTCAAGTTCGGCATTGCCACCATGTTGACCTTGGTCCCCCGTCTCTCTGTCTCTTCGTAGATCCGCACATCGGTCAACCAGCTGCTGTGTGCCTCCAAGGAGTTCAGCTGGATCCGCCACACCATCATCACCATGGTTCTGCTGGCCAGCACAAACTGTCTGGTCATCTTCGTCCCCACCATCAGAGACATCTTCGGCTTCATCGGTGAGTGAATGTGTTCAGTTGGTCAGGTGCAGTTCACAGAATCTAGAAGTTGTAATAGAGAAAGAAAAGAGGTGAACATCCCCACTGAGCCTGTCATCTTCCTCCTCAGGTGCATCTGCGGCAGCCATGTTGATCTTCATCCTGCCCTCGGCCTTCTATATCAAACTGGTCAAGAAGGAGCCCATGAAGTCTGTGCAGAAAATCGGGGTAAGAACCATCCCGCTCCTTTTTGGTCCATGAATTGATGTGTTTATGGGTGTTGTGGTCTGTGACTCCTGGCAAGGAGCATCAATCATAGAGTGGAGAAGAAAGCCTCGTTGTGTTTGTTGTGCTAAGCCCGACGGTCTCGTCCTCCCTCTCCAGGCATCCATCTTCCTGTGCAGTGGTTTCTTCGTCATGATCGGCAGCTTGACCCTCATCACCCTTGACTGGATCAACAATGCCTCACAAGCCGCCGACGGACACTAGGATACCTCATCCACCAGGGGGGCACCTCACCATCCGCAGCTCAGCCGCTAAACATCTGACCGCTAAGACTGCTACCCAAGAAGAAGAAGAAAATGACCTCACATACAACAATGTTTGGCTTTGAACTCTAAGCAAGAGACTATACCATTCCAATGAGAATGTACTGAACTATGTACAGTATGCAGTTAAGCCACGCAGGTGGTGATTTTCTTTTTTCCTTTCGTTGTGCTTTCTTTGTTTCGTTTCCCGGTTTCTCTTTTTTTGTAATTCTGGTACAGTTACAACTTTTGATGGTGCCTCAAACAGGGATCGTGTAGTTGTAGAGTTCCAATGCAGCTCATATTCAGGTACTGCGTGTGAGCTCAGCTTTTTGGGCACGGCGACAACTTTTCTCAGACAGGGCCGCACGCAACCGCGGACATCCTAGAATCCCAGAACTCATTAGAGGTGAAGAACGTGACAGCAGACTCTACTCGAGGTGAATAATTTAGCGTTCAACTTCTTATTTTTTAAAACATTGCCAAAAAAGGTATTTGTAATATGTGTTTATATATTGAAAAGCACTTAATGTTCAGCACACTTGTGAGGAAATTGTCTGTTCACGGACTACTAGACCGCTTATCAGTATTTGTACCAAGACTGTGGGACCTAGCTAGTGGTGTCGGCTTAACTTGTAAAATGCTTAGTATGAATCAACGAAACCTGCCTTCTCAAAACCCCACACTGGAAGTTGCAAAAGATCTCTTAGGAGAAATCTCTTTTAAAGAAATGTATTACGCATTATAATGTATTGAAGACCTTGTTCAAATCTAACACAGCAATGACACTACTGCTTGTAGATGGGGCATGCTCCCTGTCAAATCCCCCGGATGCTAAGGGGAGGGGGACGTTACACTTTTTTTCTTTAAGGAAGAATATCTTGAATTTGACCACATGCGTGGTTGTAATGTACCTGTTTAACTTGCAAAAATAGTATGTTTTCTGACTGTGTTGAGACCGCACATAACCAAACGTCACATCAACGTTACATAATGGCTTCCAAGCAGAACTGAGGGAAGGCGGAGGAATGTCGTGTGAGCTGCTCAGTGTATCTGTCAAAATGTCAGTGTTTTTCTAACGGTTGGCAGCTTCTCCTTATTAAACATAACCGTAGTTACAAAACATAACAAAATTATTGATAAGGATAGTGTAAAGTCGGCTTGTCACCTCGTCACAAACACGAGGTGGGTGGCTCACTGCTTCCAATGTTAACCTCACACATCATCCAAACTGTTATTGTCCTGCGATTATTTATGGAAGAACATGAAATCAATGTAATTTTATCTATTTTACTATATTTATATATTGTACATATATGTGTATATATCTATGAGTTGAACTACTGTATATACGCTCTGTTTTGTTTAACCTTCTATTGGCATTTCACTAAAAACTAATCAGAGCTGTAAAAATAGCTGGTGAATTTGGTCTTTATCAATTTACCCCCCTATGATTAAGTATGGAGCTGTTCACTTTCATTTCTGAAACCATAGTGAAAGAGTTTTCCCTCTTCCACTTGCTGTGATTCTGAAAGACCATGTTTAAAGTGGAACCTACCAAAACATAGTGGCAGTGGTCTTTGTGTAACACACTTCACACTTGTTCTATTTGTGCCCCTGATAACCTGTTCTCACGTGCTTTATGCACGTCTTGGTTAGAGAGTATGTGAGCTATCTCTTGACCTCAGGAGCAAAGAGGGCATCGCCCACCAGTGTTACACTCTTGTTTCAATGAAACACTATGTACATCATGTAATTATTGTCAAAATAAAGTTAAAGATAATCCCACACATTGTCAGGTCTTTATTGTGTCAGTTATATTTTGCAGACCAGCTGATTGTGGTGTGGTTTTGCAGGGAGCCCACCATATGCCGGGAAAGTGATGGCAACTCCTGAGAGAAAAGAACTGGAACCCCTTCAATTTTGATTAATAAACTGCACAAAAACACAAACAATTTCAGGAGAGAATATTACATTGTCTAAATATTGTGGTGGGAAATTATGCATTTTTCAAATGTTGGCATGAATTAGATATATAGTCCAGAATCATAAGTCCACAAGTGTTTGGACAATGAAGTATTACTCCAGCAATTTGATATCAATTTATGAATATGAGGTGACAGGAGGACACACCCATATTCTAGACATGATGCTAATGTAGTGCTGTTGATTGGATTTGAACAGCCAAAATTTTTATAAATGTTGAGAGATCATTTGTTTGTTCGACATGGTGGAATCTTTTGGTGTCTTTAAATTTAATTATGCGAGAAAAGGCAGTGGAAATGGCTTCATGCGCAAATATTTATGTAATAACAATCATTCACTGAACTCTAAACCTCAACTAAATCTTGTAGTGAATAATGTTGACATTTAACAAGTTGAGGGTAAACTGTCATGGTCAAAACATATTGATGCAACAGTAGCTAAAATGGGAAGAGGTCTGTCTGTAATAAAGCGATGCTCTGCTTTCTTGACACCACTATCAACAAAACAAGTCCTACAGGCCCTAGTTTGGTCATACCTGGACTACTGTCCAGTCATTTGGTCAAGTGCCACAAAGAGGGCCATAGGCAAATTACAATTGGCCCAGAACAGAGCAGCACGGCTGGCCCTTAAATGTACATGGAGAGCTAACATTAGTAATATGCATGTCAATCTCTCCTGGCTCAAAATACAGGAGAGATTGACTTCATCACTTGTATTTGTGAGAAGTATTGACATGTTGAATGCACTGAGCTGTCTGTTTAAATGATCAGCACAGCACCCATGCCCCACAAGACATGCCACCAGAGGCCTCTTCACAGTCCCCAAGGCAAGAACAGACTATGGGAAATGCACAGTGCTACATAGAGCCATGACTAACTACATGGAACTCTATTCCACATCAAGTAACTCATGCAAGCAGTAAAATCTGATTAAACTACACCTTATGGAACAGCGCAGACTGTGAAGAGCCACACACACATAGGCACACACACACACATGCTAACATACATACTATACACACATTACATATGGATTTTGTATTGTAGATATGTTGTAGTAGTGTGTGTGTGTATTAATGTGTGTATATTTAAATTGTCTGAATATTGCTGCAGCAGCAAATGGGTATGCATAATAAAATACAAATATTGAAATCAACTTGGAGTCACGATGACATGGTGTGTAGTCCTCCCGCTATTAAATACATTATGATGAACTTCACAGGGTGGTGAAAGTGCACGAACCAGTATAAGTTTGACGCTCCTTTCCAATAAATATCGAGGGTCTTATTCTGGTGACATGATGAACGATGCTTGACTGCCGTTTGACAAGTAAAATGTTCTCGCGTTTATCTATAACAATCTCATCATGTATTGTAGACTAACCTATCTGCTGAACAGTCTCTGCGAGCTGTTTAGCGAAAGGGCTGGTGCCAAGACCAGACTAGGCACATTTGCTATTTAACGCAACACTCTTTGTGTAAAAACTATTGGTAGAGATGAAAATGCGATTGAAACACATTGAACATTCAATTTTTATTCGGTACATGAAAACTTAAGCAAAAAAAATACATTTTGTGTGCACTATGTCAACACGCAATGATTTTTATCAGTAAGGAATCACGGTAGGAATATTTACATATTTTATTTATGCAGATTTTAGAATATTCCCTGAAAATCTGTCGCCCATTGGATGGAAACCTAGCTATTTGAAGTGATTTCTCTAAATGAAACTAAATCACTGTGAGAGTCAAATGTGGTAATTTACCTTGAAATTCCATAATAACACTACAAAACCAAACACAAGGCCATTCGATCAAACCCATCCCACCCCAACCGCCCTGTGGGTTGTCCCTGCCAGTGCGTTCCAGACACAGTATTTTATTTTGGGAGCCCTAAACCAGATTTGGTTTAGGGGCCCCCCACTTTACAGCTAATTTCCTGCAATTCTACCCATTTTGCCATAGGGTGGAGAGATATTTTGGCAGTTTTAAAGCAAATTTTCGGCAATTGCACATTTAGTAATGACTTATGCCATGTTAATAATATATCTGAGTGAGTGCCCCCTGGAGGTAGGTATTCAGCCATGATTACTACAAGTCTAGATAGCTGGCTAACTACCAATAACAAATGTTTTGTTGACATGGCTAATTGAGTGACTGTCAGCAGCTGGGTTTCCGTCCAATTGGCGACAGATTTTCAAGCAAATCCTCTAAAATCGGCATAAAAACAAAATGTGCATTTTCCCAACAGAGATGCTTCCATCAAATTGACTTGCTGTGCGTGATGATGTATTGCACATAAAATACATTTTGTGGTTGAATTCCCATGTACCAAATAAAAAATACAAGTTAAATGGGTTTCCATCACATTTTAAACTCTACTGTTTTCTCACAAAAATGAACTCTGGAATTGGCACGTGCGCTCTAGAGCGCTATCTGATAATCTGATAATGACACACAATATATGTTTTTTTTTAAAATTGTTAATAAACATATGTAAGACAGTTATATTGCTAATTATATTTTCATATTATCGTAGAACACGCTCAGCACCATGAAAATGACTTCGAGCCAGGAGTCATGGTTTAGTGACATATTTTAAATGTCATAATACAAATTAAAGTATTATAGCTGTTTAGGGGATTACTTAAAATATGAACTAAATATTATAAACAATTTACAGGAAATAGCTGTCCCTCAATTTCATGTCACTGGTGTTACCCTTAATTAAAAAAAAGACCACTTTGAAAAAATGACACATCCTTGCCAACGTTTTCCTGGGTCAAAGGTTCATTGAGCACATGGTGAGTCTGCACTCTCTTCATATTAGCAATTTGATGATGCAAAGCTTTAAAATAAAGGTTAATAAAAAAAATATTAAAAACCCTTCACTGGTGTTATACAGTTTATAGTATGGGGAAAGGAAATATGATTGAAATAATTGATCCAATCACATTATTAAGTGATTTATTTACAATTTAAGAAGTGTGGTTTGAGCTACTGTGGCCCCCATTTTAGATATGTCAGCCTACATAAAAAACTACTTACTTATTTAAAGGATTTAGAGAGCCCAAAAAGAAAAAGAGTGAATGATCTCACAGAAAGAGGAACAAGACAGTAGCGAAAGCAATGTCGGGCCAGTCAGAAAAACACAGAAAGATGTTGAGAGCAGGAGAGAGAGACCTCTTCTTTTGCAGGGAAAACCCCTTTTGGGTGGTGACACCGCAGGAGAGAGACTGAGAAACTTGCCAGTGCAAGACTCCTGAGAACTTGCAGTTTATGATGGATAAAATGCACAAACTTGGTCTTTCACAGTCCAGCATCCTGGAGGAGATTGCAGATAGCACAGTTTGTAACAATTCAAAGGCACATGCCAAGAATGTGAACACTCCACTGCACCACTGGCTAGACAGCAATCCAACAAAGAGGTGGAGTAGGGGGTTCACTAAAGTGGACAGCTGACCACGGTCCACCACGGGAAAGACATAAAGGATGCAATGTCTTTCGATAAGGAGGTAAGGGACTCTGGCACTCAAATACAGTTGCATAATGTCAGTGAGGAAGAAGTGGAAAGTAAGGCACAGAGGATTTATGGGGTAACCATAAAAGGAGCCATACGAATGCACCAGGTTCTGAGTATCACGCCTGGCATCCTAAAATACAGAGACATAAGTCGTCTCTGCCAAGCAACGCAAAGCATGTGGGATTGCCCATGTCATGCACTCCAAGAAATCACTCTCCCAACAGTGCCAGGTAACGACGGTCTGGACAAGATAGAGCACAACAGAGCAAATTAAGATTAATTACTGTGAAGACGGATATAGTCATAACTGAGGAAGAGCTGGTTACCCAGTTCAAGTATAGGCTCTTTAAATTTAGGAAACATCTGTTCAACATCTGATGGCAGTACCACAGCTACCGGACCTTGAGAGAGAACCTGACCAATAACTGCCTGATCCATATAGATTTGAGTGAAAACTTCACAAGCAGGTATGCTTCAGAGATCCAGTCAGTTCACTTTGGGGGTTCATACAAGCAGGTGACGGTCCACACGGATGTCTTCTATGTGGCAGAGGAGTCCCCCATCTCCTTCTGCACCATCTCACCCAGCAGAAGGCATGACCGCGCAGCTATATGGGCTCACCTGGACCCCATCCTGGACATGATAAATCAGCAGTAGCCTACCGTGCAACACTTCTTCCGTAATGGCCCTGCCACCCAATATAAACAGAAGGGAAACTTCTATATGGTTGACACTGAACCTTTCAAGAAGGGTTTCCAGGGGAGTACGTGGAACTTTTTTGAGGCCAGTCACGGAAAGGGTGCTCCGGATGGAGTGGGCGGTTCACTAAAGAGGACAGCTGACCTCTTGGTCCACCACGGGAAAGACATAAAGGGTGCAATGTCTTTCAATCAGGAGGTAAGGGACTCTGGCACTCAAATCAAATTCTGATTTTATTTGAAATACAGTTGCATTATGTCAATGAGGAAGAAGTGGAAAGTAAGGCACAGAGGATTTATGGGGTAACCATAAAAGGAACCATACGAATGCACCAGGTTCTGAGTATCATGCCTGGCATCCTAAAATACAGAGACATAAGTCGTCTCTGCCAACCAGTGCAAAGCGTGTGGGATTGCCTATGTCATAGACTCCAAGAAATCTCTCTCCCAACAGTGCCGGCTAATGGCCATGGTCTTTCACATCCACATCAAACAAATGTCATCAACCCGGATACCTCAGCTCCACTTTGTCCAGATGTCATCGAGGCTCACCACACTGGACAGTGATGCATTGTGAACTACGATGAACAACCATACCACAACCATACCCTGGCGTTATACTGGAGGTCCAAGAACATAACGTCAAAGTCAAGTGCATGCACAGGAATTAGGTCAACATGTTCTTCTGGCCAAGCCTAAGAGATGATATCAACTGGTATGGGGATGACCAAATTGTGTGTCTGATGCCAAAGCCACTGAACAAAATATCAGCTCAGATTGCACCTGAATGTGTGAAAGTGGCAGGAGTGAACTGGCTCCCAGAGAAGAAGGCGTCAGTGGTTAGAAAGCAAGGGAGACTGGCTCAGAGATGCTAACAGGTGGATGTGACACAATAACATGACAAAGACAAACATATCGACAAACTTTTGTAAAGATAAACAAATCTCAGGTAAAAGTGAAGTTAGTATGGGAAATAATTAGTACAGGAAAAGTTAGTACAGGAAATAGGCCTGTTCCATGAACATGTTTTACTGTGTACAATATGTTTATATCAGTGCTTTTGGGAAAACTTAGTCTTAGTTTACGTTCAATGTTGTGTTTCTATTGTTCTTGTGTTTCTACAGTTCTAATAGACATATTTTCTGTTTGTACAACAACGTGTTAGGAAATACATTTGAGGCAATAGGCTTCATCTTTTGGTCTTAATCTTTGACCAATAACATTAATTTTATTGTTCATATAAAATCAACACATTCTAAAATGATTTGTAATAAAAATATATTACTAAATTGATCAAATTTGTATGAAAGAATTGTATGTTATGTCATTGGTTTCACATCGTGTCACTGGTGTTACTGCATGGATACTGGTGTTCTGGCATCAGAGTTGCCCATTTTCATAGAATGTTTATTTATCTACCCAACTGCTGCTGCATTCATTAGTAAGCATTTTAAGGATATGATAATCCAATTTTGATGACTCAACTCAATTATTTCTGTTACAACACAAAACACGCGGTAGAAATATAAAAATGTCACAATATAACTTTCTACATACATGTTTAAAGTTAATTATTACAAATCTAAACAATGTATTGATATTAGCATGAACATTTTCGGTCTTTGATTATATATGTACATTAAAATATGAAACTACATTCAGGAAAGCCTGAATTGTCATCTAAAATATAGGTAACACCAGTGACAAAAAGGAAGCACTAGCATTTTTTTATGTAATGTATTACAAATATTAAATGTAATTACACTGGAATGTATGTTGATTTATACTGGTAAAGGGTTAACTATTAAGTTTTGTAAAAAAAACCAAAAACATTTAGCTCTTCAAAATCCCAAATTTCCGTAGAATCACCCATCACTACATGATGAGATTATTATTATGGACAAAAGAGCGACATAGTTTTTATTTGTCAAACGGAAGCCAAAAATCGATCATGTCACAAGAATAAATCCCTCGATATTTACTGGAAACGAGCATCAAAGTCATCACCTTTATTCAAAATCTGTAACCGGATTTCTTTCCCGATGAGTCCTAATGCGAGGACCATACATGTCATCGCGTGACTCCAAGTTTACTTCGATATGGTTATTAAGCATATTAATATTTGCGCATTAAAGCGTTTCCACCGACGTTTTCGCATAATGAATTTTACCAACATAAAAAGATCCCACCTTGTCCAGTGTAAATTTACCGAAAAATGTTCTGTTCCCATCAGGCCTGTCATGACATGTTTTATCCGACATGTACTTTACTCGCATAAAAAGGTTGGATGGAAACCTGGTGACTGTTATAACAAGAGAAAAACGGCTGATCCACAACCAAATTTCGAAATGGCACCTGGTGTATTCTACAATTTTTACTAGAGGAGACCCCGACCTAAGCGACCGTTTATGTCGCTTATAACTGGAAAAGGCCCTGATTGCCAATGTTCTGTTGATTGTCATGTTAGCTGTTCAAATCTTTTGTATAAAAAGGTGGGTTGCTTTTAAAAAAAAAACGGACGATGGTTTTGACAGGCTTGCCCTGCTGGTGAAAATAGTGACGCACATTTTCAGGTTAACAAGCAGTGCATTCGACTGCTTTTGTGAAACATTGGCAAGTGGGTCTTCATGACCATAACAAAATATGTCTGTCAGGTGAAATTGTGAAAAATGATGCCCTTTTAGTGTTAAGAGCTGTGTGAAAAGAACCTGAAATTTCAGTCTGTTTTGGTGGGATGACGTTTTGGACTGCCTGCCAATAACAGCTACCTTTCAGTTTTCCCCTCCCCACACAAACATCTCACACAGTCCTAGTTCAATTCTTGAGAAATTGCTCTTTGCCAAGCTATTTATGTATATTTTCTTACAACTTTTATTGAAAACAACCACAGTAAGGTACTTAATTGTTACCCAGAAATGATTTGATAGAGAAAAAAAAGCTACATTGGACCTTAAAAAATAGAAATTTTGATGTTCAAATTCATGGATGGGGTCAATAATTTTTCCATGCTTGACCACAAACACACACACATAGCCAGACATGAAGCAGCTTATTTATTTCATTGCTCTCTGGTTATTTCGCACAATGTTTATGCAGCACATTTAACAAGTAAGGGAGGTGGCCGTTTTCACCTGATCTGCCAGACCCATACTGTACACTACAAATTCACTGCTGATTGGACAACTGATCTCCAACTCTCAACCAATGAAGTCCCTGATACAATTACACTCAAAAATACATATCCAGTCCACAAGCTTTGAGCTGTGACAACTAAGGCCGAGTTTACACAAGCAGACCAATTCTGATATTTTTTTCACTAATTGGTCTTTTGACCAATCAGATCTTTTCCAGAGCTGATCTGATTGGTCAAAAGACCAATTAGTGGAAAAAGATCAGAATTGGGATGCCTGTGTGATGCAGCCTAGAGAGTCATAAAGGCAATGCACATTTACCTAGGCTTTCTCCAGAATTATCATAATATAATATTTATAAAACAAAAACAAAATGAGAAACAATGACAATATCTTTTAACTAAGAAGTCATTAGGAGGTCCCCAGTGGAGAGAGGGAGACATTCATCATACCAGCTGGCTCCACGAGAGGGTGCTCTCCTCTGTACTACTTATAGCTCCGTGCCCATCTCACCAGAGAACAGGTGCTAACCTTACTGCTCCAGCTACTCTGGGCATCTATCTCATAGCAGTTCCCAAGCCACAAGATCTACTTGAAATAACGGTCTTCTCACACTACAGTTTCCGATTGGATTATTTCTAAACAAAATATGAAATCTATAGAAAAATCTTCAAGGTAAGAGATATCAAAAGTCGGGCTCCAGTCTGTCAGCCGGGAGTCTGTTACACCTGGTAGAAATTGCACTTAAGCAGATGGGCTGAGACCGTTTCCCCCTCAGCAGATGTCTGGGTTTATTTCTTGCGAGCGTGTTTGTATTTGTCCACGTAGGCCTTCACCAAGTTTGCCACTTTCCCAGAGTTCACCTCTCCACTCTTGCTGTGGCAGACCTGAGCAAATCCAAAAATATAAACAGTGTTTTGATTTGTTGAACACCCTATTTGAGTTCTGCTGGGTTAAAGTATTTGTAATACTCCTAAAAGCTACGTTCAATATCAATATCAAAATGTTACTGGAGGTTTTTAACCACTCACTTTTTCAACTGCTTTGCGTACAATCTCTTTGTACTCGTCCTTGGTGATGTCCTTGTTTTGGTAGTAGGGTTTCATGGCTGCTTTCACTTCATTGACGGCTCTCTCATGGATCTGTTGTTTCTAAAGCAGATATCAAGTTAAGAAATCTAGTTCTAATCTAATAAAAGGATTATTCATTCTCTGGGTCAGAATGTAAACACATCATTCACTAGCAAAGTAGCTCCCCACAGTATATACAAAACAGAAAGTATAGGATGCCACTTGAGAATATTGAGAACAATGCCTGGTGCTGTGGTTGTTATTTGTGGCGGTGACATTACCTTTTCTTTCTTGGAGCTGTCTGGAGGGGCGGCCCTGCTGTGCTGGGTGGTGGAGGATGGCATGGCCATGCTGTGGGCCTGGGCTGTGGTGGCGCTACCTACTTTGGTCATGGTGGGCATGAAGGGGGCTTTGCCATGGCCTGCCATGCTGCTCATCATCTGGGAAAGAGACACGGAGGTATTCAGGGGGACAATTCCCTCCAACCGGGACACACTACTATGCAAATACAACACACTTCTGAAAGTGCTATCCCAGAAATACACTATCTACAGTTGACTGAATTAAGTATGAGAGAAGTGAAAATACTCATTGATTGGGTCCAGAAGATTATATTTTGACAAAGGATGCAAAATACTCCTGTCCTTACCTGTGTTGTGCGGCTATCTGCTTGTATGGCTGTCATGCTGCCCTGCTGCATGGGAGGTGGTGGTGGTGGTGGTGGTGGGAGGCCCTGGGCAGCTGTCACAGGGACCTGCAGGACAGGCACTGAGGAGTGGAGGTGCATGGGGACCTGTGGAGGCATCCCGAAGGGGGGTGGTTGCAGGCTGACAGGTGGGCCTCGAGGGCCCATTGGGTAATGCAGGACGTTCATTTGGGGAGGCATGACGTTCAGGGCGGGTGGAGCTTCTCCACCCGCATTGGGCTGGGCATTGCTCTCACTCTGAGCTGGGTCTGAATAGACAAAAACAAATATCAAGAATAATATTAGATTGCCTAATGTACATTCTGGCCATTTATTAAGTTTTACATTGGTGGCAGAAGTGGGATCGACATCAACTGCGCAACAGGCATCAGCAGTACCATTTCAATATGCACAGCGAAACTAGTAACAGTAATGAGTGCATACACTCTATGGCACACAATCTAGAAGGGTTCTGACCTGCTGTTGACGTCTCCTCCTGCCTGCTCCAGCTGCCAGAGCCTGCACCTCCCCCTCGATCTCTCCTGGAGTAATAGTTCTGCACGTCTGCCGGGAGTGTCCTCCGCACAGCCCAGCTGGAAGCTGATGACCAGCCGGAGCGGTCCATCATCGATTCGCCCATCTCAACCTCCTTCCTGCGGCCGCCACGGTTCTCGTTGAATCGGCTGTACGCGTCGCTCCCTGAATTGTTTGAGGTCCCTGAGAATGAGTTTCTGGGCTGCCAGCGGTTTTCTGCCTGCTCCCCCTGTTGGTTGGAGGTTCCGTAGGCGCCCCGGCCTCGTCCTGTGCCTCGTCCACGATCTCCGCCCCAGCCTTTATCTTCCCAGCGAGGGCCACTTGTCACCCTGGCCTCTGTGTCAGCACGCGCCTTCTCCATAACCCAGTCAGGATTTTCCCTGCTGGGGGAAACATCTGCAAAGCCTCCGTTTTCAGAGCGGCCCGCGTCTCTGGCCGGCCTCTCTGGGAAATTCCTTCGAGAGGGGTCGCTACCCGGCCCAGCCCTCCATCCATCTCCAGTCCAGCGATCCCTCTTCCGTAGTGACTGTCCCCCTGAGTCCGGGCGCTCTGGGGACGCCCCTCTTCGGTAGGACCTGTTTCTGGACCTGGAACTAGATCTGGAACGGCTCTTAGAGCGCTTCCTGTTTTTCCTCTCACGGCTACGGTCACGGCTACGGTCACGGCTACGGTCACGGCTACGGTCACGGTCCGTCCTGGGGGCGTCCCTCTCAGCGTCCCGTTCCCTGCTGCGGCTGCCCGAGGCCTGGCGCTCCCTGTTGCGCTCCTGAGATCTGGAGCGCGACCTCCTCGACGAGTCCTGCTTCGACTCTCTCTTGGGAGACCAAGTGGTGGCGGCAGAGTGGAAGCGAGATTTGCGCTGCCTGCCATTCTTCCTTTCCTCTACCTTTTCCTCTCTGACCGAGCTCTCCCGCTCCTGCCTGCTACCATTCCTCTTGTCCTCCGGGGCCTGGCTTGTGGACTCGTGAGCTGTACTTTCAGTCTCTTTTGGTGGATCAGAGGCCAGGTTGGTGCTGCGCTCACTGCTGGGTGAATCACAGTCCATTGGTATTGCTTCTGTGTCATCCTCAGACAGACCGTCCTCTTTGCTGCCGGTTGCTGATTTTTCAATTGTGACATCCTTTGGATCATGCGGCCTGTCCTCCTCGGACACTTTTGCTTCTGAGGCACTTTGAACTTTCTGGGACGCATTCCCGTCTGGAGAGTCACAACGAGTAGAGTCAGAGCAAGATTCAGGCTCTGCAGTGGGGCAGGGAGAGACCTCTGCTTTCTCCTCCTCCACTGAGGCTTTATCATCTGATTTCACTTCTGTTGGATTGTCAGTGGCTTCCACAGTGGCAGCATCTTCCTCCCCAAGTTGTCCTGACTGCCCAGACTGGGGGCTCTCCAATGGTCTGTCTGATGAGTTGGAAGAGGTGGGTGAGTTGCTTTTCTCTGGGTCTTCTATTTGGTCTGGGTGTTTCTCCCCTGCACCTTGGTCCCTGTCGGGGGAGAGCCCAGGGGTATTCAGCACTACATCTGACGATGGTGACTTCTGGTCCTCTTCCTCACCATCCTCCTCTTCCTCCTTCCCACGTTTATCTTCCTCAGAAAGATCATCATCTTCGCATGGCTGGTCCTCAGTGTCCTTCAGGGCATCACAAGCAGAAGGTTCGGGATGGCCTTCCTCCTCGGCAGGGCTGGAGCTGCGTGGCACAGCCTGTGGGCTCACTGCAGTGTCTGAGAGCTGCTCCCTTTCCTCTACCTCTTTCCTCTGCTGCTCTAATTCCTCCTCCTCCTCTTTGGCTTCCTCTTCTTCCTCACTTCCTGATGGACTACTGAGGATGACTTTGGAGGCATTTTTTCTCGCTGGGGCTTTCCTCTTGGTGCTGGGCTTTCGCTGAGCTGCCCATTTGCCCTTCCTCTTACCAGCGGCTGCGGTGCTTTTGCCCGCTTTTGTGGGTGGGTTTGTGGAAGTGTCGGAATCTGAAGAGTGGGACTGCGAAGATGCAGGGTCTTGTGTAGGAGCTTGTTCCTCAGCCCTGCTATGGCGGCCAGAGCGCCTAGTCGTCAGGGCCTCTGTCTGTTTGGAGGGGCCTTTGGAGCCAGATCCACGGGTGCCCTTCTTCTCCTCTCCTTTGGGGCAGGTGACAG
Source organism: Brachymystax lenok tsinlingensis (assembly GCA_030435695.1). NCBI lineage: Eukaryota > Metazoa > Chordata > Actinopteri > Salmoniformes > Salmonidae > Brachymystax > Brachymystax lenok. The sequence continues at coordinate 14,580,441 of CM059783.1, read as the reverse complement.
CGCAAACTTTTCCCTGAAAGACTTATTATGAGATATAATCATGAATATTAGAAGTATTGTGAGAAATCTAACAATGGTCCTATGTAACATAAAATTAGGCATAACCTATAGATTAAAGGTTTGGATTTGGTGCCTTCACTGCACAACCCACACACGATGGAAATTATTCAGAAAAAGTAGCTTACTACCACAATGTAGCTTTGTGTAGTCAAGCAGCTTACAGTCACCTTGCGTGACCTCATTCAAACTCAGTGATTCAAGTTAACATATATACCGGGTTTTGGGAGGGGGGAAAAACTCTAAGGGGGTTCCTTTAAACAGACTCACTAAATGGTTGATAAGCATTTCAAAGCAGGACTCACCAAAATGCCCCGAGCTGAGAGGTGAAGCAGTAGTAGAGAACGGTGACAGGGGTCTCAGAGGAAAGGGGCTGCTACTCCACTCCGAGGGATGGAGCAACTGCCTGGGAGGGAAATATCAGATCAGAGCTCCACAAATTACACTGACCAATTTCACTCATACTGTCAAAAATGCACTCAAAATCACTACTCACTTAAAATCACTTTCTATTGAAAAACTAAATAAAAACTAAAAACTAAATCAACTTGCACAGGGTATTTAACTCACCCTACAACCTCTACCTACAATATACACACACACTCCATCTACATACATTAATTGTGTGCGGATCAACTCACCTCGAGTTGCCAGTGGCAGGAACGGGTACAGCAACAGACAGAAATGGGCAGTCCTGTGTTTTGCGGCTACACTGTTTACAGTCATCCTCAGACGGCTCCTCCTCGGGCACCCAAAGGGGTTCTGCACTGCAGAGTAGACAAAGGACACAATATACACACAGAAAAATGACATCTTTCATTGGTTGTCTTTAAGTCAAAAACAAACTTGAGAGAGAGTCAGTCCATCTATTTCAACTTTGTTATGACAATGATGATTAGAACAGGGTTTCCAACAAATTGTTAAGTACCATAAGGAGTAGTTACTGTGTCTCTGCTCGGTGAGCTGCAAATCAAAATGTTAACGAAGTGGCCTACTCACATGCACTGTGTCATAGTCCCCATTGCTGTGCCTGTCTGGGCCGCAGACCAAGAGCACAGAGGTCCTCTCACCTGGAAAAGAGAGAAACCCATTCAAAAGGAGGCTTGGCTGTTGCAAATACCAGAGAAGCGCCCAGTGGGAACAAATGGGCCTATGAGGACAGGGGGCCACGTTGATACTACTTATTCTATGCCAGAGTATTTTCGAAAACTCTTGGCTGAGCAAATACGAACATGGGAAAGGCTAGATCTGCTGAACATATTTCTAACCAACAATCTAAAATCAAATCAAATGTTATGTCAAATGCGCCAAATAAAACTGGTGTAGATTTGACGGTGAAATGCTTTCTTACTAGGCCTTCCTAACAATGCAGAGTTTAAACAAAGTAGTAACACGAGGAATACAATAGAATACACAAGGAGATATATACAGGGAGTACCAGATCAATGTGCAGAGGTACGAGGTATTTGAAGTAGATATGTACATGAAGGCAGGGTAAAGTGACTAGGCATCAGGATAGATAACAATAAGAGTATAATAAAAAACAGAGTAGCAGCAGCAGCAAATTATGTGTAAGTGTGTGAGTGTGTATGTACAGTGCATTCGGAAAGTACTCAGACCCCTGGACTTCCTCCACATTTTGTTACATTAAAGCCTTATTCTAAAATTGATTAAAGTGTTTTTTTCTCTCTCAATCTACACACACACACACACACACACACACACACACACACACCCCATAATGACGAAGCAAAAACAGGTTTAGACATTTCTGCAAATGTATTAAAAATAAAACTGAAATATCATATTTACATAAGTATTCAGACCCTCTACTCAGTGCTTTGTTGAAGCACCTTTGGCAGCGATTACAGCCTTGAGTATGATGCTGCAAGCTTGGCACACCTGTATTTGGGGAGTTTCTCCAATTCTTCTCTGCAGAACCTAAAACTAAGAGCATTGTATTTGGTACAAATCATTCCTTAAGTTCTAGACCTCAGCTGAATCTGGTAATGAATGGTGTGGCGGTTGAAGTTGAAGAGACTAAATTACTTGGCGTTACCTTAGATTGTAAACTGTCATGGTCAAAAGATATAGATTCAATGGTTGCGAAGATGGGGAAAGGTCTAGCCGTAATAAAGAGAAGCTCTGCTTTTTTGACACACACTCCAAAAAGCAAGTTCTGCAGGCTCTAGTTTTGTCTAATCTTTATTATTGTCCAGTCGTGTGGTACAGTGCTGCAAGGAAATACCTAGGAAGCTACAGATGGCCCAGAACAGAGCGGCACGTTTTGCTCTTAATTGTAATCAGAGGGCTGATATAAATACTATGCATGCCAGTCTCTCTTGGCTAAGAGTTGGAGAGACTGACTGCATCACTTCTTCTTTTTATAAGAAACATTAATGTGCTGAAAATCCCACATTGTTTGCATAGTCAACTTACACACAGCTGACACACACACACACTTACCCCACCAGACATGCCACCAGGGGTCTTTTCATAGTCCCCAAATCCAGAGCAAATACAAGAAAACGTACAGTATTATATAGAGAATGCAGAAATGTGTTAGTACCCTTCCTCAGATCTGTGCCTCGACACAATCCTGTCTCTGAGCTCTACGGACAATTCCTTCGACCTCATGGCTTGTTTTTTTCTACGACATGCACTATCACCTGTGGGACCTTATCTAGACAGGTGTGTGCCTTTCCAAATCATGTCCAATCAATTGAATTTACCACATGTGGACTCCAACCAAGTTGTGGAAACAGGATGCACTTGAACTCAATTTCGAGTCTCATGTAAACACACATTCATTCCATTATGAGGTAGTATGTGTAGATTGAGGAAAACAATTTATTTAATCCATTTTAGAATAAGGCTGGAACGTAACAAAATGTGGAAAAAGTCAAGGAGTCTAAATACTTTACAAATGCACTGTATGTGTTTGTGTAGGTGTGCGTAGTGTGAATCTAATGCGACTCCAGCATGCTAAAACAAACTTTTGTTTCTTAGTTGCATTGCATACATATCTTCACAGTTGGACTCTAAACCCATAAAATCTTGCATGAATCGTACATATTATTTATTATGAAATAGATGCCTCTACAAGGGGTCTGAAATTACTAACCTTCTTGCTCAACACAGAGGGGTCATCATTGCTGCCTGGGGAACATAATTTATCTTGTTACACCTCATTAATAAAATGCCAACAAATGAAGGAAAGAGGATTTATGCGAGGAGAATAAGCACATACATTTCCGAATAAGGCCTTTGACTTTGGCTTCTGATGTCCTCTCAGTCTTTGGTCTCCTCCATCTTCCTCCTTGTTTCCTTAAATATAAATTGTTTTTTACATTTGTCATAAAAGGTGGCATGCATTGAAACGTGTGGCTTTCTCGTGAATTTCTTTTGCAAAATAACTTTACATTAACAGACACAGTTTATTAGGTACACCACCCCGTTCACAAAATTGGTTTGCTGCTACAAACAGTGAGTCACGTGGTCATGGCTTGCTATATAAAGCAGGCAGACAGGTATCAAGGACTTCAGTTCCTGTTCGATTGAACATTAGAATAGGCAAAACGAGTGGCCTAAGCAACTTTGAGCGTGGTATGATCGTCGGTGCCAGGAGCGCCGGTTCCAGGATCTCAGAAACGGTCGGCCTCCTGGGCTTTTCATGCACGACAGTGTCTATGGCAGGGATCATCAACTAGATTCAACCGTGGGACGATTTTCTTTCTTGAGCGGCTGGTCAGGGGACCGGAACATAATTACAAATTTGTAGACTGAAAATTAACTGCAAGAATCCCAAACAGATATTTGATCTGGTCTAGGGTTTAAAGAGAATGGTGTGACAAACAAAAAACATCCAGTCAGTGGCAGGTCCTGTGGGCAAAAACCGCTTGTTGATGAGGGGTCGAAGAAGAATAGCAAGAATCGTGCAAGCTAAAATGCGGGCCACAAACAGGCGAATAGCGGCGCAGTACAACAGTGGTGTGAAGAACGGCATCTCGGAACACACAATTCGTGGGGACTATTTTCCTGGCACAGATAAGGTCCCGTGATACCAATTGAGCAATGTTTCCATGTCCCGAAGAATTCAGGCTGCTCTGGAGGCAAAGGAGGGTCCGACACGGTACTAGATGGGTGTACGTAATAAACTGGTCATGGAGTATATTTTTAAATAGCTGTCAACATATAACACAATATTAAGGTGGAGAAACAGCTAGCAGGTGGGAACAAATACACCCGACAACAGAAAGAGTTGGCTGCTACTATGCGAGAGACAGTTTGTGGGGAAATTACCTCTGCCCTCGACTTGCAATTAAAACCGGTAAATGAATCTCGTCATTGCTCACTTCTAAAGTGGATACCTACTCAACTAATCAAAATGTTCTAGCTGTCTTGATATCCTAGCAAGAAACCATATTGATGTAGCAATGCTCCAAGAAATAATCACCATCTTGGTTAAGGTGAAGACCAAGAAGGCAGAATCACTTTCCTTAAATGTATCCATAATCGAAAGAAAATTGCCTTTATTGATGTGTAAGCTCCAAATTAGTTTGATCCCAAGTTTTATGATTCTCTGAACAGCCTATTGTTAGAATGAATTGAAATCCAACTAGTTATTGGGACAGACATGAATGCCATTTTGAACATGTGGGACAAATCTAATAAAGACCAACTGCAATCCACACGTAAACAAGGACCTCCAACATATACTCTCTGATTACAACCAAGCAAAACAATAGACTTTCTACTCAAAAAGAGTATTCAATTTTCTCTTATCTTACACCTTTATTTTCTAAAATGAAGAAAATACAAATTCGACATACAGTGCCTTCGGAAAATATTCAGACCACTTAACTTTTTCCACATTTAGTTACGTTACAGCCTTCAAAAATTTGTGAAATAATTGTTTTCCTTTATCAATCTACACACAATACCCCATAATGACAAGACGAAAACGTTTTTATTTTTTATTTAAACGGCCCGTTTGCTATGAGACTCTAAATTGAGCATCCTGTTTCCATTGATCATCCTTGATGTTTCTACAACTTGGGAGTCCACCTGTGGTAAATTAAAGGCACACACCTGTCTACATAAAGTCCCACAGTTGACAGTCCATGTCAGAGCAAAAAACCAAGCCATGAGAACAAAGGAACTGTCGGTAGAGCAACGAGACAGGATTGTGTCAAGGCACAGATCTGAGGAAGGATACCAAAACATTTCTGCAGCATTGAAGGTCCCCAAAAACAAAGTGGGCTCCATCATTCTTAAATGGAAGAAGTTTGGAACCACCAAGACTCTTCCTAGAGCTGGCTGCCCGGCCAAACTGAGTAATCGGGAGAGAAGAGCCTTGGTCAGGGAGGTGACCAAGAACTCGATGGTCACTCTGACAGAGCTTATAGTTCCTCTGTGGAGATGGGAGAACCTTCCAAAAGGACAGCCATCTCTGCAGCACTCCACCAATCAGGCCTTTATGGTAGTGGTCAAACGGAAGCCACTCCTCAGGAAAAAGGCACATGACAGCCCGCTCGGAATTTGCCAAAAGGCTTCTAAAGACTCTCAGACAATGCGAAACAAGATTCTCTGGTCTGATGAAACCAAGATAGAACTATTTGGCTTGAATGCCAAGCGTCACGTCTGGTGGCAGCATCATGCTGTGGGGATGTTTTTCAGCGGCAGGGACTGGGAGACTAGTCAGGATCGAGGGAAAGCTGAACAGAGCAAATTACAGAGAGATCCTTGATGAAAACCTGCTCCAGAGTGCTCAGGACTTCAGACTGGGGCGACGGTTCACCTTCCAACAGGACAACGACGCTAAGAACACAGCCAAGACAACGCAGAAGTGGCTTCGGGATAAGGACATTGAGAGACTTGAGTTGCCCAGCCAGAGCCCGGACTTGAACCCGATAGAACATCTCTAGAGAGACCTGAAAATAACTGTGTAGCAATAACTGTGTAGCACGCTCCCCATCCAACCGGACATAGCTTGAGGATCTGCAGAGAAGAATGGGAGAAACTCCCCAAATACAGGTGTGCCAAGCTTTTATCGTCATACCCAAGAAGACTCGATGCTGTAATTGCTGTCAAAGGTGCTTAAACAAAGTACTGATTAAAAGGTCTGAATACTTACGTAAATGTCATCAGTTTTTATTTTTAATAAATTAGTAAAAATGTTAACCTGTTTTTTCTTCGGCATTATGGGGTTTTGTGTGTAGACTGATGAAAAAAGTTCAATTTTAGAATAAGGCTGTAATGTAAAAATGTGGAGAAAGTCAAGGGGTCTGAAAACTTTCTGAAGGCACAGTATGAGCTTGTCTGATCATCACGCTTACTACTGCCAACTACAAATGTCAGAATTCTATGGAATGCCACCAAAGGTTTTATAAAACTGTATGCAACTGCATTTGCATCCTTGTTGAATAAATCCCAATGGGAAATGTTAACTGCATTAGAGCGTTTTCAACAAACCCTTTTTTTCAGACCAGGTAGCTATTACTATTTCAAAGTAAAGACAACTTAATTTATTGACAAGACGAAGCAGAATTTGCCATCCATCGAGTTAGACTCAACCATGATGTCCATGGTAATCCCAGTCATTTACTGGCCAGCAAGCTACGCCATAATGATCAATTCGCTGATATAGCAACTATTGAATCTGAAACAGGGGAATTACTATCAGAACCCAAATTAATAAAAGATTCTTCTATAAATAACTGTACGTCTTCAATGTAACAGCAGATTTGCTATGTAGAGGGACTATAGGCAAAGCCGATAGAGAAGGGACGAAAGACTAGGAAAGACTGTTCTCTATGATGGAGGACTCCATCTCTACTTATGAAATCGCAATCGTTTCCCATTTCAAACATTTGGGAGTAGATAAGACCATTGCCAGAAATTGTAACAGAACGTTCAAGTCAATCCAACCTCAGATTAACCAGCAGAATATATATTGTGAAAATGAATATATTGCCATGGCTGAATTTCTGTAGTTCAATGCTTCCCATGTCTCGCCCTTCTGGCTATTGGGATAATATTCAAGGTGTGGTTTCAAAATTAATATGGCAAGGTAAGCGATCCCGGTTAAAATTAACAAACTTACAAAGAGGGAAATACGTAGGAGGACTAACTGTACCAAACTTTAAATTGTATTTCCAGGAACTAGCATTTCACCCCATCCTAAATTGGTTTAGACATCATTCTTCCACCCCCTAGCTGTAGAGAGAAATATGGTGTATCCCATTGCCCTGGAAGAGGTAGTCTTCACCGATATATCCCTTAATGTAAACTACGCTTTGGTCCTATTATACTCAGTTATTTCACAATAATGCCTTTTGCATCCCCCTGATGGTCCAAATATGTAATCACTACCCTTGCCGATATCATGGACAGCAACGGTTTGAGAACATTTCAAGATTTGAAAGACATTCACATTACCAAGTGACTCCTTTTTTTTACATTTACAATTCAGGTCAGCTAAGCCAACGACTGGATTTATAAATAAATTATCTGAGTTCCCAAAAATAATTAATCTCTATAACATATAAACAACTTTTGGAAAGCTCATTCTGTGCTCGCCATTAAAAAAGTATGGTCCAAAGACCTAAGTGAATCTGAACAACAATTTAACTGGAATAGAATATGGAAAAATATGACCTTGGTGTCCTAACTTGTACATTTTAAGTTTGTATTTAACACCAATGAAAAGTAATGATGAAATTGGCCCCAACTCCCATCTAGGGTTGCAATGACCACATTTAAATGGGGTCACGGTAATCTCCTCTTATGCACTCTGGACATGCGTTGGTAGTACCCAAATCGCTAACAACCATCAGGTCGCTAATGGCCTGGTACTCAGGGCTGTATTGTCCCTCTAACCACTGACATCAATGCAAATATTGAAAATCACATCAAACACATTAAAACAGCATCATGCTTTTAAACCTCACCATTAGGTACAGTGAGGGGGGAAAGTATTTGATCCCCTGCTGATTTTGTACGTTTGCCCACTGACAAAGAAATGATCAGTCTATAATTTTAATGGTAGGTTCATTTTGAACAGTGAGAGACAGAATAACAACAACAAAAAATCCAGAAAAACACGTGAAAAATGTTATAAATTGATTTGCATTTTAATGAGGGAAATAAGTATTTGACCCCTCTGCAAAACATGACTTGGTGGCAAAACCCTTGTTGGCAATCACAATCACAATCTCAGACGTTTCTTGTAGTTGGCCACCAGGTTAGCACACATCTCAGGAGGGATTTTGTCCCACTCCTCTTTGCAGATCTTCTCCAAGTCATTAAGGTTTCGAGGCTGACGTTTGGCAACTCGAACCTTCAGCTCCCTCCACAGATTTTCTATGGGATTAAGGTCTGGAGACTGGCTAGGCCACTCCAGGACCTTAATGTGCTTCTTCTTGAGCCACTCCTTTGTTGCCTTGGCCGTGTGTTTTGGGTCATTGTCATGCTGGAATTCCCATCCACGACCCATTTTCAATGACCTGGCTGAGGGAAGGAGGTTCTCACCCAAGATTTGACGGTACATGGCCCCGTCCATCGTCCCTTTGATGCGTTGAAGTTGTCCTGTCCCCTTAGCAGAAAAACACCCCCAAAGCATAATGTTTCCACCTCCATGTTTGACGGTGGGGATGGTGTTCTTGGGGTGATAGGCAGCATTCCTCCTCTTCCAAACATGGCGAGTTGAGTTGATGCCAAAGAGCTCCATTTTGGTCTCATCTGACCACAACACTTTCACCCAGTTGTCCTCTGAATCATTCAGATGTTCATTGGCAAACTTCAGACGGGCATGTATATGTGCTTTCTTGAGCAGGGGGGACCTTGCGTGCGCTGCAGGTTTTCAGTCCTTCACGGCGTAGTGTGTTACCAATTGTTTTCTTGGTGACTATGGTCCCAGCTGCCTTGAGATCATTGACAAGATCCTCTCGTGTAGTTCTGGGCTGATTCCTCACCGTTCTCATGATCATTGCAACTCCACGAGGTGAGATCTTGCATGGAGCCCCAGGCAGAGGGAGATTGACAGTTCTTTTGTGTTTCTTCCATTTGCGAATAATCGCACCAACTGTTGTCACCTTCTCACCAAGCTGCTTGGCGATGGTCTTGTAGCCCATTCCAGCCTTGTGTAGGTCTACAATCTTGTCCCTGACATCCTTGGAGAGCTCTTTGGTCTTGGCCATGGTGGAGAGTTTGGAATCTGATTGATTGATTGCTTCTGTGGACAGGTGAGATTAGGAGCACTCCCTTTAAGAGTGTGCTCCTAATCTCAGCTCGTTACCTGTATAAAAGACACCTGGGAGCCAGAAATCTTTCTGATTGAGAGGGGGTCAAATACTTATTTCCCTCATTAAAATGCAAATCAATTTATAACATTTTTCACATGCGTTTTTCTGGATTTTTTTGTTGTTATTCTGTCTCTCACTGTTCAAATAAACCTACCATTAAAATTATAGACTGATCATTTCTTTGTCAGTGGGCAAACGTACAAAATCTGCAGGGGATCAAATTCTTTTTTCCTTCACTATACATTTTTTTGACCTCACTGATGATCAATTTGAAGAAAGAAGTTCTTCAAATTGAACATGGTCGTTGTTTCAATGTCAAACAACTAAATGGAGAGCGCTTTCTAAGGTGATGATTAATTCAAAGCATTTAAGACGTTGCATGTAGAACACCCATACGAATATTAGAGCCTACGCATAGGCAATTGCCTTTTGAGCCCAAGCCCCCCAAAAATACCCAGGATTAAAATAATTACTGTGCTGTTATACAATATATTACGCACGGCAGAAAACCTTTTCTATTTCATAAAACACAGATTTAAGATGTCTTTGGTACATAATTGGTCTAGACTCCCAAAAATGTTTTGGGGAGTAATCGCCTTGGAGTGTAGACTGTATTATTATGCATACTGGATGGACTGGTTACCTTATGCTACACTCCAAACTTTCTCTCCATGAGTCTGGGAGAGAACGTATAAGGCCTAGGCGATGCTGTTGGTTCATTGATTGTGCAGGTGGCTTACAGAGTTAGCCTACAATTATAGTGACTGTATTTGATTTTGAATAGCCTAGTAATAGGGTATGTTTTATATATTCATAATCAATAGGCTGACATTAACTTTAGCTACAGAATAGATCACCACTGTGTGTTCCATCTCCAGCGTGCAGAGATAGGGGCTGTCAACAGTTTAAATATGTTTCATTGTGAAAACATGTTACTATCGATGTTCATGAACATATTTCACTTAGTTTCCCAAATTAAGCACAGGGTAGCTGCAGGAACATGGTTGGAGAGACCGTGGCATACATAGTTGGTGCAGAATATCACCTGTCACAGTGAGGATGCATACTCTTCAAAGAGTGGTTGATCCGCAAAGTGAAATAAGTGTTCTTATAAGCACAGACATTTCGATATGCAATCCCGTGTGAAAGCAGAGTTTTGATGGTTGCCACTAAAAAGAGGAGGATCCCAGCTGCTACTATATTTATTTCTCAGCTGCTCCGCTATAAAACCGGAGTAGCATACCCAACATAATTTAAACTGCGGGAACACGGCCTCCATTCGCTATTCGAGTGCATAAGGATGACATGTACTTTTTCCCCTTCCCCTGTTCCTACCCATTTGATAATTGGCCATTCTAAATAAAAATGTGACATATTAGTAAAGACAAATTTAAATTGAAAATAGTCTGATGGGTGAAAATATGATCACTTGATGAGAGAACAGAGTGTGCAGCCTAAGCTTTTTATGCAACTTTTTAAAATAGTCAATAGCCTAGTTGCATCATGCAGTCCACATGTTTTGATTTCTAAGACATTCTAAGGTTTGTATCATTCACAACTGAGGGTGGGAAGGGGTGTAAAACATGGTTTCCGGGGGGGCATGTTAGGCTGGGGGAGTGTAAGCCCACCTCTGTACATACCAATTGTACATACCAATTCTTTACATACCAATTGTGTTACTACAAAATCCTGTGTGATCAATACAATCATTTCTCTGTATGTATTTCTTAGTTTTGTATCCTTTAGAGTACAGGTACATGTGGTATAAACTAAGTGTGTAAATTAACATGTATATTGTACCTGTAACCCCCACCTCCAACAAAACAAATACAAAACAAATAAAAATGGGGTAAAAAATAAATATAATAATGCACCACCGCAAAGTAACTGCCATTAAGCTGCACACTATTTGAATGCTCTCCAAGTTTAAAGACAACGTTTCGACCACTAAGGGTCTTTGTCAGGTTAACTGTGCAGCAGGGCAACCCTTTCACTAACGCAAGACCTCTACTCACTTCAACAAACAGCCACTGGCTTCCGGGTCTGTGCAGCCACACTTCTCTGGCTCTGATTGGCAGACTCTCTTCTTCACAGGAACCTGAGATTCACATCACAACTGAAGTCACAGCACATATATTCTTCCTGCATAGTGACTAAAGCTATAATGTAGCTTGTGAAGTTTCATGCCATTTACAAATTGTGAAACATAGAAGGTAGAGCCAGTGGAGAAACCCCTGTTTACCGTCACACATCCCAGCACAGCGTCACGTTTGTAGACAACATTGAAAGGCTGCCTGTCCACTGGGCAGGATGGAACTGCCTGCAACTTAAAAACACAGACAAATCACAATAGACAACTTGCCAGTTGCAGCACTATCTGTTGCCACTGAGAGTGATGTGTCTAGGGGGTAGGACAGTGCACGGTGCTTACCTCTGCCCATCTGAGGAGGCAGCTGAGGCAGAATAAATGGCAGCAGCTGTCGGGCATGGCCAGGACACAGCGGCCCAGGGCACCAAGGCAGATAGGACACCGCTCTGCCTCTTCCGGCTCCGCGTCACCCTCTGGGGTCTGTCCGTCTGACAACCAGAGAGAGGTGGCACAACAGCTTGACAAAAACAAACTTGAGGGTAGAGATGTTGAAATGAAATCATCATGCCAAAGCCCAATGAAAGATATTTTTCATGATGACTGGCTGGCAGTTACTTACCATTTCCCGATTCACCCGTCATCTTTGGCACAGTGTTGCTTTGTCCCTAATGGCCAGATGACCCCTGGAAATAAAAATGGATGAGAGATTTTTGTTAACAACCCAGTCACAGTACCATCACTTAATTACACTAAACTTGAGATCTCTGTGTGTAACCAAATTGTCAAGCAAGTTTCGCATCGACTTGAATGCATTATTTACACAATGGCCAACTTAATCCTTAAGAGTCTATTGACACACCTGTGTGTCAATTTAAGTAACAATTTATTACAATTTTTTAATCTGTCAGTTTAAACTAGAGATATCTGTTTTTTTGCATGGCCTGCGTCGCAATCCATCTGCGGTGGAAGATGGCCGAGCTATAGCGGTGTTTGTCAGACTATGAGACATCCCAAAAGTCTGTCTTCTCACGTAAACGTCTGAAGCATTCGAAAAGCCTACAAACTATTATGACTGCTCTACGACCCCCACAAGTGTCACAGGACTCGTCTGAAGGTAATCCATACAAACCAATGAAAGTAACCCATACAAACCAATGAAAGTATGGAGGTAGTTTTGTGCCAACAAATATAAGGGGTAATTATGCATCTTCATATGCGTCTTCATAAATATAGTTGCACTTATTGTTTTCCATTTGGTGGATTCCATTTAGCTGTTGATGCTGGGTTTATCCAAACAATAATTATTTTAGTTGGGCGGCTATATAACAATTCATTAGGTTTGGTGATGCTAGTCCCCCTGCTTATTTACATTGTTTAATTGTTTTGACTGTTCATCCTCCCTATATGAGGAGTTTATCCGACTGTTTAAAAGTGTTCGGAGTAATAGTTTTTTATAGATTCTGGAACAGGAATAAAAATCTTGGGGGGACATTCATTTTAATAGTTGAAATTATTCCTGTTATTGTTAAAAGGCACTTATGTCCATCTTTGTAGGTAGGTCCTGTTTAAACGGGTTTCCCAGTGTTCCAAAGTCAGGTCTCGGGGATAGTAATCAATAGGTATTTCAGTTTATTTTGATCCCATTTAAGTTTAAACTTAGTTTTGATGTCTTGGGATATTGGTTGACCTACAGTCAATGGTTCTGATTTCCCTGTATTTAGTCTGTATCAAGATACGACACTATGGTTTTATTTCATCCATAGTGGAGGGAACTCTAGAGAATAATGTACCATTTACCCGTATTCTGACATTTGGTGTTTGGTGCATCATTTGCAGCAAGTTCAGGAAAGTTTCACTAAATTATTATTATTTGCTTCTGCATCTAGAGTTAGCATAAGCAATTTATGTTTTTTCTTAAGAGCGTGTTCCATTACATTATTAATATTTTTTATTTAACTAGGCTAGTCAGTTAAGAACAAATTCTTATTTACAATGATAGGCTACCCCGGACAACGCTGGGCCAATTGTGGGACACCAAATCAGCATGATACGATATTTAAATTAGTCTAATGTGGAGGTTAATGACTTTGGCTAGGTCTGTTTTAAACATGAAGAAATAGTCTAACCTCGAGTATATTTGTTATGTGCCTCCTCAAAATAGTATGTGTAGTCCTTTTCTTTAGGGTGTAGAGTTCTACAAACATCTATCAGACCCACCGCCAAGCCTGCCCTTCATAGTGTCACTGCAGCCTTCTCTGCATTGTGTTTATGTTGACAATCTAACATGGGATTCATGATAAGGTTGAGGTATCCTCCCATTACAGTTGTCCTTTTTGGCTCCATGATAAGTAGGTTTAGCATTTTGGATATGAATTCGGGTCCTTGTTCGTTTGGGTTATATACATTTAATGTTATTTCCGTGTCCTCAAACCTTCCTTTTACTAGTATGTATCTTCAGTCTGTCTACAATGGTTATTTGTGTGAAAAGGGACATTGTTTTTTGCTACCCCTCTTCTTGCTGAACGGTAGGAAGAGGAAAATTATAATTTTCTATGTTCTTCTTTAGATACGTGTTTTTTTGGAGAAAGATGATATCACCTCTATCCCTCTTCAATTTTAACAATACTTTTGTCATTTTTTTAATGGGGCTATTAAAGCCAATTACGTGAAAAAGTAATTTTTATTTCAACAGCCATTTAAGTATATAAGTATTTAGAAATCTTCATAACAGGTGTCATTCTCTTTGTTTCTTGTAGTACCCATAATGCACTGGTCCCCTCTCATTTTCCCATAATGCTGTATTTATTGTTCCATTGCCTGTATTTATTTTTTTACACTGTCTTCATGAATTGTTTTGTTCATACTGTACTTCAAGACATAACCAGGCCCAAATCAAAGGCTATTCAAAATTATTAATTAAAATGACCTCCAATTGTGCTACCACGGGTCATAGGACCCATAAATTGGAACCCTTCCCTTGAAAAGAGCTCACTCAGCACAAAAATATATTCTATAGATCCTTTAATTAGATAAATAGCAAATACATAAGGTAAATGCACATATACATAATTATCAAATAACAAAAAATTTGAATATTATAGCGGTAACCAATTGGGAAGAAGAGCTGTAAATAGTAATAACACAATAAGACTGGGAGGACATATCTAGAAACATGTCCAAGACAACCAACTCTCTGCAAGGGAATACTCATGAAAAATCTTGACTGAATTTTCCAAAACTCCAATAACACAATCAAATTACAACCATGACATCACACCAAGTTGCTGGCGTAACTTTGAAAGAATAGGGCTAACCACACCCACATACTATATTCCTGCCCAGTCATTAATCATTTCTGTCTGCAAACATCAAAGCAGTGACTCGCTCCTAAGTTCATGCTCTACAAGTTCATGCTCTACAACATTGGTAGAGTACGACCCTGTCACACACAGGAAGCAGCCCAGGTCCTAATCCGGGCACTTGTCATCTCCCGTCTGGACTACTGCAAGTCTTGTTGGTTGGACTCCATGCTTGTGCCATCAAACCCCTGCAACTTATCCAGAACGGCACAGCCCGCCTGGTGTTAAACCTTCCCTAGTTCTCCCATGTCACCCCGCTCCACTGGCTTCCAGTCGAAGCTCGCATGCACTACAAGATCACTTGACTGAGAAAAATGAACTTACTATGACTGAGATATGTGGTTGTCCCACCTAGCTATCTTAAGATGAATGTACCAACTGCAAGCCACTCTGGATAAGAGCGCCTACTAAATAACTAAAATGTAAATAAACTATAATCCTATGGGGGTGGCCCAGTACATCACTGGTGCTTCACTCATCCAGGATATCTACTCAAAACAGTGCCTGAGGTAGGCATGCAGCATCAAGGACCCCACACACGCGCTGATCTCTCCCTTACCGTCGGTACACGGTATCGGAGCATGAGGTCTGATACAAACTGGCTCAGATACAGTTTCTATCTACAAGCATCAGACTGCTGTGATTCTCCACACCTTATCACAACTGCTGGCACCAGACTCTTACTATACTTCTCAATGTATACACTTGTCCCTATCCCTAATACCCATGTAAACATTGTACCTTCCTGTATTATACTTATGCTAAAATGTTTATTCTATTGCCATTTACTTTATGTTTGTATTCTTGTTGCATTGTCGAGAAGGAACCTGCAAGTGAGCATTTCGTTGGACGATACCATACCTATCCCGCACATAAGACAAATAAAACTTAAAACTGTATCAGCATAAGCACAGCAACTGTGAACAAATGGTCTCGTCTTTGCCAGTATGTGTCTGGCGAGTAACTTCTTCAATGAAAGGCTGATTTGGCCAAGGATTTATCTCGGTCTCCACGTCCAATAGAAGAAACAAGCATACTTGAATCGTAGATCGCTAGCTAAACGGGCTCCCGACCAGCATCTCAGTGCTAGAGGCGCCACTACAGACCCTGGTTCGATTCCAGGCTGTATCACAACCGGCCACGATTGGGAGTCCCATAGGGCGACAGACAATTGGTCCAGCGTTGTCCGGGTTAGGCCGTCCGTGGTAAAAAATAATTTATTCATAACTGACTTGCCAAGTTAAATAAAGGTTAAATAAAATAAACTTTTAAAAAACTAAAATAAACACGGTCACAAAGTGTACATAGCCAGTTGATAGGTTAATGTCTGCTTGGTGAGTGGAGCAACGGGAAAGCTTGTACAGCTGAATGCATTCAACTGAAATGTGCCTTCCGCATTTAACCTCTGAATCAGGAAGCAAAACAACGGTCCAGTGAAAGGCAGAGCAAACGGGTTTACCACAGTGGCAAGGGTACGACAAAAGGTCTAAAATACAGGCAGGCCTGGACAGTCTCAGATATTTAAATGAAATGGGTTATACAGGTCACTGAGGCCAACACTCTCTACCATGTGAGCTGCTAAAATTACTAAACGTTGGCATTGGATGCTAGAGAACATGGCTATCTTTGATTATTTAATTTACCAACTAGTCAGCCAACTACTAACGTAAGCTAGCTAGCTTCCCACTATCTAGTACATTTGGCGAGCTGTGGTCTTGTATTTTATGTCCAGCTAGCTAACCAAATACCTCGCAGCTAGCTGTCAAGTAAGTTGACATTTAATTTAGTAAACATTATGAAATGCCCTGCGGTCGCTGACGTTAACAGCTAACGTTAACAATTTAAACTTTGATGTGGCCCATGTGTGATGTAACACGACCCTTCAACTTATTATAGTATTAGCAGTGTGTACTAGTCCCCCTCAAACTTCAACTAACTTCTGTTTAACTGGTTAACTAGATACTAATTTCTACTAGTTTGATAACTAAGTTAACGTTATCTTAATTGCAAACTATCCAGCTAACGCTAACAAGATAGTCATGATCAGGCGCTAGTCAGCTAATTTAACTACTTTTGGTTGATATAGGCTAGTCAGCTGTTAGCTAAATACAATTACGTTGTTACTAGCCTGCTAGCTAAGTAACAAGAAAAACAAGTATGCTCATAGCTAGTTAGTTATTCAACTTCATTGGCTAACGAGACTAGCCTGGCCTACAGTACAGACGCTATATTAGCCACGGTAACACCTAACTAGCAGCTAACGATACTTTTGCTTGCCAACGGCTGCAGACTTGCTAAATTGGTTAGCTAGCTACGTGTTTGTTGACTTACCCGAAGCTAAATCAATAGCTAGAAAACTGACGTGGTTGTTTATTTTTTGCTGCCTCACTTATTTCCGTGCATTGGTTAGTCTCCAAAGCTAGAAGAGAACCTGAATATAGCCGAATAGATTGCACTGCTAACTCGTTATACATTTAAGAACGTCTCGGCCACATGTCTCGATGTCTGAGACCTGTGAAGTTTAAAAAGCACCGCACAGTGTCGCTGCAATACATTTTACACTAGGGAAGAAATCCTTCAACTGTTTCCGGTCCCAGATATAACCGGAACACTGTTTAGTTGCCAATGGTATTAAAATATTTTCAAGAAAGCATTGATATTTTCCTTGCTTTTCAATTGAACGGAATGTATATGCAATAACATGACAAACAATTATACCGGTAACTGGCATGGGGGCTGAATGTCTCATTTCATAAACAGTAGCAGGAGACTGACAATTGTAGTGATAGGCCATCAACAGAACATTCAAGTAAAAAGGTACACTACACTCAGCGCCATATACACCCAATTAAGTTAGTTTGGGTGGACAAACCTTCAGATTGAGAATCATTCTGATCCACTTTCCACTGGGAGAGATGATCTAGGAAATACACTTTCTAAAACAGCTCAACTTTCTGTAATTTGATCAATAGAATATACATTTAGGAGAAACCATTTTCCATCTAAATGTGTGTATTTAAAAAGTGGATGATCACAGCCATGTAACATTGTGGAACAGAGGCACCCATTGCCTCCTCACACCACAAAACAAGAGCCCCAAAAAATACAAATTGTTCAGTCTTTTATTTAAAAACTATAAACAGTCACCAAAGTAAATAAAGCCAATCTAACAGACTGTTATGTCTATGTATAATAGCACATCCTACTGACACTGCAGAAATGAGGATGGGTGGGCTGCCCCGCTCGGACGCTAACAGGCAGTCATTAATGTTACACAACACACCATAGAGAGGATAGTCTGAGGACGTGAGCCGGAATGTGGCATGGTATTAAGAATGAAAAAAATAGTACAATAAAACCACACTATATTAACATAGAAAAAAGTAGTGAAGAAAATATACCTGCACATAAAGCAAAGAACACAGGAGAAAACCTGTATAAAACTCCATGTATTTAAACCAATTTACAAATACAAAAAAAAAAAAAATGTACGCGCACTGTGCTCGTACAATGACAAACGTTTACAGTGGATACATGTTGGGGGTGAGAGAATACCTTCAATATTTTCTTCTACAAAATGACATGAGATATATTATTCCATACTCTTTCAGCCAGCAAAATGAGTTCTACAAGGTATTATAATACAAAAAAAGTCAGTTCCACAAAAAAACTGTTTCCCCCCCTTAACTTTACAGCATCAGTACCTTTGCAGAAATATTTACAGGTTTTAAGTACATTCATCCACTGCTGAGTATAGAATCACATTAGATACAAGTAACCAGGGATCATAAAAAAGGAAAAAAAAAGAAACTTAGATTCTAACAAAGTAATGCTTCTATTACTCCACAGAGCAAGTTCCCCAGTGGCTGTATCGGCATGAGGATTTTCTTTATATATATATATTCACAAATATTTACAAGATTCTTTTCATTAATTGTAATGGTATTCATTTCAATAATAAATAAGTGAAAATATATTGACTCAAGTAAGAAAACCACGCTACCAAGTTGTAAAGAAAAACAATCGAGCCAGTCTCCTGCAGCTGTGTCTCCCTCCCCCATCTCTAGCCACTCCCCTCCCTCGGGCACAGCAAAACCCCTCAACGTACTGCCGCTCCTACTCAAATAAGTTCTCTGCAAACAGTCCCAGAATTACAAAAATGTGCTCGTATTTAGGGTTTCGTTAGTAGAGTCCCTCAGGGCAGCAGTCTAAAGAGCTCCCCCTCTTGGGCGGCTGGTGGAAGACCCCGTGGCAGTTTGTTTTGTGAAGGAGATGTGGGGGATTTGAGCACAGTGGGGTGAGGGAGGGGAGTCCGAAGGGCATAGTCTGGTGTTGCCCACCTGTGTGCCCCATTGTCATGACACCCCTGAAGGATGGTTCTCCAATTTTTAGGGGTGGGGTTGCCCTTGTGGACTCAAGCTTGGAGAGAGCGAGTCAGTTCGTAAAGGCATTTTGCGAGCGTTGTGGAGACCTCCATGTTACTGAGTGCCAGCACGGAGAGGTGGCTCTCATGCCTTTTCACCAACCTGAGAAGACAGGACGCTGTCATTACATACTCTCCATCAAACACTAAATAAACATTTGTTTAATTGATTATGATTCATCACGCCGAAAAAACACAGCACGAGGAGTCCTCAGATGACCCTTCTGTTGCTGTGAATGTATACAACAAAAAGAAAAAAAAAGTTCTTACTTTCGACCGCAGTCTGAATACTTGGCAATGTTCTTTAGCGTTAAGGCAGCAGTTAGTCGTATGTGTTTGGTCATTGGACCCTCTTTTTCATCCTAAGGAAAAGGATTGTGAAATTCATCAGTTACAAGATACATTGACAACAAACGATTCCCAAGTGGGAATATATGATAAATATGGAGTAGTGAAGGACTGCAATGTTTAACATCTTAAATCTTATTTCCAGGTATAAAATCATACAATTCTGTCAAGTCAGCCGGATACCTTCAGTGTAAACAAACAGCTAAGCTCAGCCATACTCACAGTGAAGTCCCTGAACACCAGGTTCCGAGAGCCTCTGCGTAGGGCCATAAGGGCTGCACTCGGATGATTGACAATAGCTTTCTGTGCTCGCGGTGCTGGAGTGCTGCTTGCCGCTGGCTGAGGCCTGTGGAACAATGCAAAAGAGTCTGCCACACATAGCGCATTCTAGCATCACCAGAATGGACATTAGCACTAGCATGCTAAGCTAACCAGAGGGTACATACTTGGAAGTTTTCTGATTGGAGTCTTGCGTCTGTGTCGGTTCCTGCTCCAGTTTTAGTGCGGCCAATAGGGCATCTCGAGAACAGTGCTTATCCTGCAGGAAGAGAATAGGATAATTGTCAGCAAAAACCCCCAAACATGGACTGATTGATTGAGAGGGTGTAGTCTTACCTGTAGATGGGTTATGAAGGACAGTCTCTGTCGGGGGAAAGGTTCACATCCCTCCCAGAGGCACTGGCCTGGGTACAGCTCCTTGCCACCATGCTGCGTGGCTGCATGGTAGAACACCCTAGACGGCGTCTCAAACCACCTGGAAGAACAACACGGATATAAATGGGACAGCCAATGAACAGGCCACTTAAGAGACTCAATTCTGATATTTTTTCCACGAATTGGTCTTTTGATCAATCAGCTCTGAAAAATATCTGATGTGATTGATCAAAAGACCAATTAGTGGAAAACATATCAGAATTGAGCTGCCTGTCTAAACAGTTTTAGTTCGCCATGATATGAACACACCTTTCACAACACAGGACTTCTTTAAGTAGGTCAAGTCAATATGGACCGAGATTGACTCACCGTTTACAGGACTGCCACAGACACTTGAAGTTCTGTCCCGCTTTCCTGGTCTGTTCTGGGGGTGCCACCACGGCTTGTGGCCCAGAAAGGGGGGCGTTGGGGCTGGCGCTGCCAGCCTGCACAGGCTGAGCCACTGTTGGCGGAGGCTGCGTAAAACCAGGCAAATCTTTATCAGACCAAATAAGCAAGTGATATTTTGTGTTGTATGATTGTTTGACTATTTCCCAAATAAAACAAACAAGTCACAAAACATATTTTTGTATTTCTTTTACCTTTTTAAGAAGTTTGACAAGACAAATTAAGCTAATTTTGAAGAAACATTTAGATTTTAGCCTAGCTACCCTCTGCTTACAATAAATATGAATAATCTATATTTGCTTGAATTAAACAAAAATATGAACAAAGTTTGAATAAATTATTTAAGGTCCTAGAACCTGAAGACTTTAATGGTTAATATTGTTTTATGCAAGTAATTTGCTTGTAAAATTAACAACTGCAAGCCTTGCATTGTTACACGATGGCATGAAAGATCACACACACCTGCCAATCCAATAAGTGCAATATAAAACACAGGTCAGTCTTGTCAAAGTCAGTCTGTATAAATCATTAAATGGCCTCTAACCCTACTCATTGGCAGTTGATTTTCCCAAAGAACAGCAACAGAAAAGCCTTGTAGTTGCATGTGATGGACAGCACTCTCCCACCTATAACACATTTAAGGACTTGACCGATTGTCCTTTGGACAAGTAGGTCAGATTCTTTACTTGTCCAAAAGAGCAAGCCCCCCCCGCCCCATTCTACCATATAGAATCAGACAATTGCAGGCTACACTCCGCCTATAGGCTTCTTTACATATTCAAGCCTGTCTCAAATTACAAAGAGATTGGTTTGGCCACCCTTTGTAGCCTATAAAATATAGCAACATTACAATTACAACCAAACACTTTTTTCTTTATAAAATAATTCCCCCCAGGGCTCGAAATTATGGGCTTCCCAATGTCCCTGGAACGATAAGAAATATGTCCACGGTTCATAACAGACTTGGGGACGACAGATCCCGAATTCATACAACCACTGCACATTAAAACACTAAAAAGCAATGAGGCTGATGCGTCAGATCAGACTGTTTAGCTTAAAATGTTGATAACGTTTTATTTCTTCATATTATAAACTGAATGCGCACATGGCTGTAGGCTATGCGCAAATGTTTCAAAACACAATTAGCAGGAAAACATTGTTCTCAAAAGTATACCGCATGCGAGAGCAGTTGTGTGACAGATGAAATTATCTGTTAGAAATAAAGGGAAGATCTAAAGATGCATCAACTAGCATGGGTTACTAATATGACTAGGATTATGCTTGGCTACTTTGAAACAAGGTAAGACATGAGTCATAAAATGACAAAACATCCAGGTTTCAAACAATTACGTTTATGGATAAAGGGCAACTCCACCAACCTCATGTTCATTATCTCCAGCACAAAACCAGTGTCAACATGTGAAAACGCTGCATTTATACATTTTGTAGGGAAAAAAACCTAAAGTAAAAAAAGTTCTACTAGATTACATTAACAGTGATTTTCAAACACAGATTCAGAGTGATGTGGGGAGCATGAAAATACCTCCCTTGGGCTAAAAACACATTGCAGGTTGACATACTTTTAATCTTCCCCTGTGATGTCACAGAGAAGCATTTCTTTAGGACTTTTCTTCTCATCTTTGTAACCACAGATTGTAGAAACGTGCTGTTTCACATATGTATACACTGAAAATGATGAATGAGGTCAAAAAGTGGTGAATTGCCCTAAATAGCTTCAAGATGCAGACCCCTCCACTCAGATTCAAGGTGGGTGATGTGCAGTGCGCAACAGGCCGGTCTTGTGACCATTTGATCTGAACGAATGTTAATGACTCTTCATTATATTTGTCAAACGTGACTGGTGTTCAGCCTATATTTATGTAATTCAAAGTCTCATTAAAGTTTGGCTACATTTTCTGGTGCCTCCCTCATGTCAGCATCGGTTTAGACGTGAGGCTGTAGCAAACATGCATATCTTCTACACTTTGACATGTATGCTTTTTTTATTAATGTACATAAAAAAAATATTTTAATATTATTCCAATGTTGGCCTCTGATCCAATTCTGATCTGAGTACTTGTTCGATGTGATTTTCTTTTTTTATTACTCTTGTCCGAACTTCAATCTATATTCTTCTTGTCCGAGCATTGTTTTTACTTGTCCCGGACAAGAGGACAAGCATTACTGTCGAGCCCTGCATTTTATGTTGGTTAAGAAAAACAGAGTCACATGTTTTACCAGCAGGGCAAGAATGTCAATGATCCAATAAAGTATTCAAGATAAGTCAGCAGTCTAATGAGCTTGCTAGCCAACTAGTTGACACGGCTTGCAAAACTGGGACAAGAAACAAATTGTTGAGTTATGTGAAACTCACCGTAGAACTGGTTGCCTGTATGGTCGAGCAGTTCCTCTGCTGCGTGGCATTCTCTATTGCTACTTTGGCTACTGTGCTTGGGTCGGCTCCAGCAGGCACGGCCACCATGGTGGCGCTGCAGCCCGCCTTGTTGGGGTCGCTGATGGTGATGATCCTCACTCCCACCTTACAGGGAATCCCAGACGCCCCCTTGTCCTCATCTGCCGGCCTCTTGAGCGCACGGCTCTCGCCGCTCAAACCATTGGCCGGCAGGGTCCCTGGCCCCGTGGCGCTCTGGGAGTTTACAGTGACAGTGGGAAACAGCTGCTGCCTGAAAGCAGGCAGGGCGTAGTTAGGCCCCGGCCCCATAGGTCCGTTAGAGAAGGGGCCTGTTGCCTGAGGCCCATTGGCAAGGCGCTCTGCCTGCTCAGCTTTGGCAGGATCCTGCTGGGGGACAGAGGGCTCCTGGGGAGCCCCATGAAGTTTCTGAGGAGGACTCACCTCCCCGTTCCCCAAGTGTTTGGAAGCGATGTGATTTGGAATGTTTTTGCTTAAGTGGGCACCGGGTGGAGGAGTCTCCTCTCTCAAAGTCACAGACCCCGTTGACAAGAGCCTTTTTGGGGTCAACATGTCCCTCCTGTGGGTTAGCCGGGCCAGAGGGCTGCTTCCCATTGGTGGGGCAGCTCTCGCTGACCGGTCCATTGACGCAGGCCCCCTGGCTGTTCCCTGAGTGATATGGAGGTAGACTGGAGTCCATGCACTTCGTCCCGTTAAGCAGCTTTGCCCCTGGAGCATCAGCCCCTGCCAGGTCTCCGTTGCTGGTTTTGGTGCCAGCCCCATCGGCCAGAGAGGAGTTCTCCATCACCTCGATCTTGCGTTCGTGGATGTGCAGACCCGTGGCGTCCTTGGCCTCCTCCTCCTTCTGGCAGATTATCTTGTCCCCCCTGAAGGGAGGTGGTGGCCCGTGGAGGGTGTTCCCTGTCTGGACCACTGGCAGGCCTGGTGCAGCGGCTCCTTGGCTGATCTGGGCGGCGGCTGCAGAGACTGAAGTGGTGAAGCCTGTATTGGGCACCACAGTGAAGGTGACCTGGCCACCAGGAGCCTGGCCCTGGATGATGGTGGCGGGGCTGCTGGTGGAGATGAGCTGCACCGTCTGGAGAGGCCCCCCCTGGGGACTGAAGCTGGCTGGGGACCAGCTGTACATTGAGCTGCTGGGGCTGAGGCTGGACCTGTGAGGCCACCTGGTAGAGCACCTGTGGGCTGGGGGCACGCTGCGTGCTGCTAGGGGGGAGGCACCTGGGGCGCGGGCAGGATGAGCTTGCCGCCCGGCGTGGAGGGCCGCTTTGGAAGCAGTAACTGTTTGATCAGGCTGGACTCTGTGGAGGTAGGCTGGGGGAGCGGCTGCTGCTGAGGCAGGGGTTGGGCCTGAATCTGAAACTGCTGCTGGGGGTGAAACTGCTGCTGGGGGTTCAATTGTTGTGGTTGCCGTTTGACTGACAGCATCTGACTGACAGAAGCAGAGCCCTGCATTGGGATCTGGGTGTTGGAAGGAGAGGGCAGGCCTTGGGGCAGTGGAGCGATGGTGGGAGGGCAGGGTGGGGGGATGGAAGGGGTGGGAGGCTGTCCTGCCAGTTGGATGGCCTGGCCACCAGGCATGGTGGAGGGGTTGGCCAGAACGATCTGATGGATAGCCGGGGGCATAGGCCTGGTTCTGCTGGGGGTTGGGACTGACGATGACCACGCTGGACTGCTGCTGCTGGGTATGAGTGGTTGTGGGCGGTCCGCTGGCCTGCGAGGGTGCAGGCTTGGGGGCAATGTTCTGGAAAGTGACGCGGGAGCCCTGGGTGTTGGACACGCCGGCGATGGTGAACACCTGGCCCCCACCCACCTGGAAGTTTTGCAGCGAGGAGCAGGGGGCAGACACGGCGGCGTAGTGTGGGGGGGCAGAGAACACAGCAGTCTCCTGCTGGGGGCCCTGGGAGAGGGCCTGGGGTACTGAGGAGGAGGGAGTGTGCGGCAGGGGCGGCCGCTGGGCGATGGGCACCCCCTGAACCCGCGCTGTGAAGATGTGGCCCTGCTGTACCTGTTGGAACAGTGTGACGGGGGTCCCGGTAGGCGCCATGACCTGTTGATGGTGGAGCTGTTGGGCAATGTTGGGGCTGTGGTTCTGGACCACCTGGCCAGAGGTGGGGATGGAGCTCTGGACCATGGCCGTCTTGAGGATATCCCCTGGCTTGGCCTGCTGAGCTGAGTGGGGGTTCTGATGTGGTGAGGCCTGGGAGTGAAGGGGGAGCCGAGGAACAGTCTGAGCCGCTTGGGGGAGGGGTACACCATCCTGCATGGTGGAGGCCACCTGTGGCACTGCCGGGTTAGCAGTAAGGCTGGGGACTGGAGGCCGGGAAAACCCAGGATGCCCAGAGACAAAGCGTAAACACAGAGAGAGAGAGAGACAACAAAGAACACATTAGAACCATAGACTGAGGTCCAATTCGCACAACTGCAAAGTATGTCTCACCATACTCCAAGACAACACGTATAGCAACTATGTCTTCTGACGTTTGTTGTGATAACAATCAAGGTAAGTGGAAACTTGAATTTTAATGCCACTAACTACAAAAATGTAGTAAGTTGTACAGTGAGTTTACCTGACGGGGATGCCTGTGGGTCGACAGGGACGTCGTGCCTGGGCCCTGGTGTGGGGCTAGACTGCTGCTGGTAGTACAGCTGGATGGGCAGTGGGATGGCCCTCCGTTTGACCCCCACCACGTGTATGTGTGCCTGCGCATTGGGCTTGGTGTCCTCTAGCCGCTTCACTGTGTGGTTTGGAAAGATGGTCCTACAAAATGAGAGAGACATGGTGTGAGTGCAGTTGACACTAAAACCTTGTCAAGCATGTTTCTCAAAGTCCTTGAATTTGGATCACTGTATTGTAACTTGTCCATAAGGCAATTTCTTGGTTGAAAACACAACATGAATACAACATGAATACAAAAAAACGGTATAAACTTCTAGTTGTGTGTTCTCCAAATGATGACGGTTTTCAATTAAATCTATTGATTTAATATGGGATTATGCCAACCAACCGTAGACATTTGAGGAAGCCTTGGGAGGCCAGGATGCCAGCGCGTCCCATCTTGCTGCAGGTGGTGAGGTACTCCGAGTAAATCTCGGAGCGCGACACTGAGCTCTCGCCGCTCACCTCGAAGTGGGCGTTCAGCCTGATGGAGACAAAGGGAACTCAGGATGTATCTATAGCTACTCCGGGGTCAATTGTGACCAGCAAGCTGACTGCTTGACCGAGAACCACTGTTCAACTTACAGAGAAACTGAAGAGCTAAGAGGTGTCACAGAGAGAGCATGACTATGAGAGGGTGTGTGTATGTGTGTGAGAGAGAGGGACTCACCACTGCACTGTAAACTTCTCCCCATCTAGCTCAACAATACCAGGAGGAGGAGGAGTGGACTGGACAGGGACTCTTGCTGCTGAAGTGAGAGATTACATAATTAGTGAGTCTAATTTGATCAACTTACAAAAGTTTTTGAATAAACCCATTCTCTATGCTGAAAACACTTTAGTTCTAATGTGAGATTGAACTGTAAAATCTGCAGAACAGTGCTCCAGTCGTACATGTTGTTTAGTGTGCCGTTCCTCATTTTTCCCACTAGGGAGCAGTGACAGTACAGAACAAGCAGACTGCTGTGTTTACCCTAGCTTGAATTATTCCTAGCACCTCATGCCAACGTCAACTTTATCTGATTGACTGCATACAACACAGGTTTACACCATTTTGCCTGATCATCCATGTTTCTAAATAACCAACGGATGGAACGTCTCTACAGACAGGTGTGGACGCAGAGGCTTATGGGAGCCGTAAACTGATGAGCTGTCAGCTTTCGATCAGTCTCTAACGTACACGACAAGAAGCAAGGCTACACAGAGCTGAGCCTATAATCTCAGGCCATTGTCTCAGGGTCCTGTTCCTTTATACCATACGGCTAATTTTTGCCCTCACATAGCTTGCTCTAAATTCAGATTTTATGTACAACCTGGCTTCATTTAATTTCTATGTGCATCTGAAGATCAGAGAACAGGGTTGAAGTGTTAAGATGCTCACCTGGGATGGGTGCGCCCTGCAGCGGAGCGGGCAGCTGTTCTACAAGCTGCGGCCGCACCTCGGCCACCTGGCTCTGCCCAGCAGCCTGGTGCTCCATCAGCCTCACGGCCGTCAGAGCATCCGGACCAAACGTGTGCAGGTCCACTGACACCAGCCGCACCAGCAGATCTTCCCAGGGAGACACAAATATACCGTTTAATAACACATGTCTAAATTGTTGCATGACGGTTCTTTTTGATTTCCCAATTCTGAAAATCATTAAATTTCCTATTCGTCCAGGAGACGACAAATATCTTCTGCGGAACCAGTTTGTTTGTCAATTAATGCAGTTTGGTTGCTGTGCCATGCTAAGAGACTATACTTAATCAAACGGTACCCAAACACTCAATTAGCCAAGTTGTTAATGCTATACTTACACTTTATCTTGGTTAGATGATTCTCCATGCCCTCCATTCTGGCTTGGTTGTTTATTCTACTGCATGTATCCTCAATCCTGACTAGTGTCTAGGTTACTGGTACCCTGGTTAGGGCTAGGTTGTTGGTATCTCACCTATGCTCCTGTCCACGGAGGCGATCTTGCTGCAGGGGATCTCCCCCAGCTGGGCCAGCAGGTAGAGGACCTCCAGGGAAGACATGAGGAGCATGAGGTCAGGCAGCGACAGCAGGCCGATTACCTCCCGGTACGACTCCTGGTCCACGTACTCACAGATCAGCACGCTGTTGTCCTCCGCCTTGCTCAGATTACCCATGATCTCCATGGCTGAGGAGAGGAGGAACAAATGGTCAGGCTCTGGGAGAATCTACACTTTGACCTGTATCACAATTCATGCTTACTGTTGTTACGTAAAGACATGAAGTCGCTTTCACATTAAAGAGGACCGTGATATAAAAATAAATCTGACATTGAATTTGTAATAAAAAGACTCAGACACTGACAAAGATAAAGTACGGGCTCTGACACTCACCCCTCATCTTCAGGAACCTGTCCCTTGACATCAAGCATTTGGTGATGGTGTGAAACATTAGGTGGGTTGTTCGAAAGTCAACAGGATCTAACTGAAGCTATTGGGAGAGAAAACAGAGATATTAATTCATGGAATCATCAATAACACAAATGCTCTGGAACAGCTACAGCCTTGTCTAACATTATACTGAATAGTACTAATTAATGTAATGAAATAGCTCAATACTGCACAAAATAATAACTTTCAGAACATAAATATAACCGTAGAAATGGCTCACCTCTGCGGCCACGTTGCCGAGTGTATCCAATCCCAGCTGCCGTAGGGAGATGAAGTGGCAGTGGGCGCACAGTAAAAGGAACCGCAGACAGGTGCGGTTAGCAGCAAGCAGTTTGACGTTGGCCTCCTCGAAGGAGAGGTTGCGGAGGATGACTCCCACCTGCAGGACCCGCTGACCCTCGATGTCGCCGATTCCTAGGTTGCGTGGAGGGTGGAAGAGGGCGCCCCAGCGCTCATCCCCCGACGAAGTGTCTGTCACTAGGAGAAGAGCAGAGAAAACAGTGAATGTCTGATCCACCAAGGACATCTTCATGTCAGAGCAATGGCCTTTTAAGAATATTTTTGGGGATCAGAAATCTTCAAATACTTTATTACAAAAAGTTCACAAAACAACGTCGTAATATTTATTTGACGTGCTACTTCTTTTGTGAAAAATATTTTATTGTGCAATAGGTCTTTAAAATGTTGTCTGTCAGCATAAACTGCTTACCTTGTGTCAGGCTGGTCTTGTCCCAGATGAGGTCCCTGACTTCAGAATCCTCTACCACATCCTTCCAGAACTGTAGAATCATATTCACAGATTATTGTTGAAATACTGACTGCCGAAAAGATGCATTGCTATAAAAACAAGAGCGGTTAAGGCTGATGCACTCCCGCGAGGCCAGACATCACACCGTATTCACGAAGATCCCTGAACGGCTGGAGGCGAGGCAACCATTTTTTCCCCTCCCTCTGATCAAAAGCCTTGTAAGTTAAAAACCTATAGTATACATATATAGTGAGTTTTTCAGTTAAATCTACCTTCATGAAGTCCCGGGAGGTTTGCTCCTTCCAGTCCATCCCAAATACAAAGGAGAAGCTGCCTAGTGCTGCAAATTCACAAGAGTACCGTTAGAGAAAACATTCCAACCCTTACATTCTGAGACAGACGGTACTTTCACACCTGAGGGATCACAAAAAAAAAAAAAAAAAAAAGGTTCTGCCATGACAGTGCCTTGAAAAGGAATGTACAGTGTACACATTGTGTTGCATTATAGGCTGGATTTTTGCATTTTGCTTCAAACTCTAAATTAACAAGTTTACCAAGGAGGTAATAACTCATCTAGTCTCCATACAGGCAAATGAAAGGGAATAAACAACTTTCTCCCCATTTCCACTTTGCCCAAAAAGGGAAACGGAGCACAGTAGTGCGAGTGTCTCAACAGTTCCCCCACCAAGTTCCCATTGGTAGATAAAGATTACAAAAACACCCATACATTTCTAATTACTGTCCTACAAAAATAGATACTAATGAAGAATATTTAAAGGTGAAGACGTACAGTCATCGAAGACGCCTGCATGTGCCAGCAGCAACGTGATGAGTTTGGGGTCTTTCTCCAGCTGCATGGCATGCTTGCTCTCGTTGGAGAGGAGAGTGCAAACATTGATTGCGAAGTCCACTTCATTGGGCAAGCCCGACAGGAGAGAGAGCACCAGTTTGTTATAGTCGCATGGGGGCGTGAACTCCATGGACAGTCCATAGCTTTGGCGGAGATAGTCTGGGGACAAAAACAACCACAAATCCAGTTGTAATTTCAACTTCAAAGTGAACGTAAAGAAAGCCTGATGAAAACATACAAAAACATTACAATGTTGTGCTATAAAGACCTCGAGAAATGATGATTTATGAGTTTATTTAGACTGTTCAGAAAAATGATTGCAACTGCATGCACTGGGACACCTGCCTGATACTGAATATGCATTCAAAGATCGGAAACAGTGATTAAAGTCACATGCAGGGGTGGAGTTAATAAGTGCAACTTCCTGAAGCCTCAGTCTCTTGGCATAACTTTGCTGGGATGGCAATGATTGTATGGCATACTTCAGTTATTTGAAATTGATTACAGTGCAATCAATGGAATATAAATAGCTAACTCCTCACAGCCACCAGCTCAGCATCTGTTTCACACGTGTGTGTGTGTCTGACTGGACACCTGAACTGGAGCGACTTCACACACAGCGGGTATGGTGGTAATGCACCATGGTAACACACTGTTGCAAATTGCCTGCATGCCTGGGGACATGACAACCCCAGTTCAGATACACTCTTACTGATGGGGGTCTCTCAGGACTGGGCAAGATTGGACAAAGATTCTAACAAAGTCAAGATTATTCACATGAGATGTGCAAGTAGAGATACTGGGGTGCAAAGGAGCGAAAAAATAAATAACAATATGGGGATGAGGTAGTTGGGTGGGCTATTTACAGGGCTGTGTACAGGTGCAATGATGGGTAAGCTGCTCTGACAGTTGATGCTTAAAGTTAGTGAGGGAGATATTAGTCTCCAGCTTCAGTGATTTTTGCTATTCGTTCCAGTCATTGGCAGCAGAGAACTGGATTGAAAGGCAGCCAAAGGAGGAATTGGCTTTGGGGATGACCAGTGAAATATACCTGCTGGAGCACGAGCTACGGGTAGGTGTTGCTATGGTGACCAGTGAGCTGAGATAAGGCGGAGCTTTACCAAGCAAAGACTTATAGATGACCTGAAGCCAGTGGATTTGGCGACGAATATGAAGCGAGGGCCAGCCAACGAGAGCATACAGGTCGCAGTGGTGGGTAGTATATGGGGAATTGGTGACAAAACAGATGGCACTGTGATAGACTGCATCCAATTTGCTGAGTAGAGTGTTGGAAGTTATTTTGTAAATGACATCGCCGAAGTCAAGGATCGGTAGGATAGTTAGTTTTACGAGGGTATGTTCAGCAGCATAAGTGAAGGATGCTTTGTTTGCGAAATAGGAAGCCGATTCTAGATTTAATTTTGGATTGGAGATGCTTAATGTGAGTCTGGAAGGAGAGTTTACAGTCTAACCAGACACCTTGGTATTTGTAGTTGTCCACATATTCTAATTCAGTAGTGACGCTAGTCGGGCGGGTGCGGGCAGCGATCGGTTGAAGAGCATGCATTTAGTTTTACTTGCATTTAAGAGCAGTTGAAGGCCACGGAAGGAGTGTTGGCATTGAAGCTCGTCTGGAGGTTTGTTAACACAGTGTCCAAAGAAGGGCCAGAAGTATACAGAATATATACAGAATATGGGGCCATCCCTTCAAGAATCTTTATTGTATTTCAAGTCCTAGCCCAACCAACAAGATTAGGGCCAAACTTATGTAGCCAATTATTGCTTTGTGGTTGTTTGAAGACATTTTGTAAAAGAGGGAAAGCTTTACCTGATACAGTGTGTTGCTGGTAGTTGTAGGAGCAGGGGATTGCACCAATTGGAAGAGATGGTTTCGGGTTCCCAGGCTGCACCTCGTCATCATCCTCGCCGAAGTGATGGACTTTTTCATACTTTTCTAAATATCTGTAGACAAAAGAGAACTTAACGCTCAGAGTGTGACTGATCCATGACCCCACCTATTCCTACCCCCCCAAAAAACGAATCTAAAATGGCCTCTCTATAGCAAATAATCCTGTTTCACCCAATCCTCAAATCTGCCTAACTAGGATAAGTCCTGCATCCTCAGACTGTGGTTTCACCATCAACTGTTGTGCCTCCAAATCCCTGATAACAAAACTTGACAGCCTGGCGCATTCCCACCATATACTTTGCCAATGGAGTTCTTTATGACAGCCACTCTGAGGAATTTGGTTAATGCTTGCAATCACAGAAGTAAACTGGTAGGCTACACTCTGGCCTATAAAGACTCACAAGCCTACTTCTGTGAACTCCTAGCATTTTCAAAGTCCTCCTACAGACAACACTAATTTTGTCGGGCTATCTGTGCCCACATCCTATTTCAAACCCAACTGCAAAGCAATTCCACTACTCAGCCGCTGCAGACTGGAACAAACTACAAAACGGGGCTTACAACACAACCAATGTCTCTCGCCTACTTCTATCGACAGAGTGAATATGAATGACTACACGACAAAGCATGAAATGAAAAATACTGCCAGAGGGGGATAAAATCCAATCCAGTTTCTGACATAGAGACCATTGGTTATGATTAAATAATTATGTTTACGCCTAGCTGACTCAAATCAAAAGACATGTGTTACACCATATGCATGACAGTGCAAGTGTTAAGCAGAGCACAAGTGATTAATCCTTTGTGCCCTATTGCTTAGGGCAAACTAGTTAATCAAGAGTCACAACCAATACCAGTCTCCCTTAATATTTTTATATTCAGCTCAGATGTGACACAGGTGGGGATGATATGACCTTATCACCAGCACAGACAGAATATTCTAGACACCGGGATGATGTCTTCATTCAAATTACCACCCTCTCAGGTGGGGAGGGGTGCAGAAAAGCAGAGGGAGTTTCAATGAAATAAAAAGACTGACAGCTTTCTGTATAAAGCCAAAAAAAAGTATTAAAAAAAAACCCTGCAAAACCTTGAGTTGAAAATGTCTAACAAGTGTTGCAGCAGTCTCTCACCTGTTTAGGTAGGGAGGGACCAACACATCTGCACATTGAATATTTGTTTACACAGACACACATGCTGCAGTGGTGGCAGCAGGAAATACCTCACCAGTGGTAGCGTGGAAAACCCTGGCTAAGCGCGGTGTGTGTGCTGCCGTGAGTCACAGAGTGAAAGCCCCATTCTGAACGGAGTCCCAGTGCTGCTGCTGGTTCGCCGCGGCCAAGGTAATCCCCCGTCCACGGCGCGTGACACACCGGACTATAAATATACCAACTCTCCGTTTGGAGAGGAGAGGCTCCGGCTCCGCACAGCGTCATCACACGCTTGTCTGGGCATGGGCAGAAGGGGAGGCGGGACGTGTGGTGTGGTGGGGGGGTGTCTGTTGCAGCTGCTCATGTCTGCACTTCCCTTTTCATACATGGCTGGCAAAAAGCTCCCATTCTTCTGACAAGACGACAGCCAGTGTGCCACAGAAAAGCATCACAGAATTAAGAGGCCTTCTCATTTTATCAGTGTCTCATCAAGTTGACATTTAAAAATTGTGTTATCGCAGGTGCCATTCCATCAGCAGGTAAAAAAAACAAGCAGTTAAGGTGAAACAGGGCTCTTAACTGTCATATCCCCAGCAAAAAAAATACAAATCAATATTACCTTTTTTCAATTAACCTGAACGGCACACAATTAAAATGTAGGCAACTGAAGCCATACATCTACCACTGCAAATGGTGACTGTTTGTAAACTGATGTAATTTAAGGTTGTCCGGATCATACAAGAGCTGATAGGACATAAGAGCAACCCTCTCAATAAAGGCTGCCTCAGTGAGTGTGTGTGAGAAAGAGAATTGGGTGCCCCCTGTTGGACAAGCACACATACAATCAGATTGAGTAAAATGGCATTACTACTGTTCTATAAACAGGTGAATATATATTATTGTACCTTGAAAATTAAATGCTTGCAGATTCATTTGAGCAGACAGAGACAACTTCTTAAACATGGGGGCATACAACAGGGACCAATGAGCAACATTAGAAATCCAGATTATGTAGCCTAAAGCTATATCAATCCATAGGCTGTTTTCATTGCTGATATAATAAATGGAAGCACTATATACAGACCACTACTGAGAGTGGGGATGGGTGAAATCCAAGTACTAGGTTGTGGACAAGAAACTGGACTGGGGGAGACAATGGTAAACTACACTGAGAAGAACACTAACAACTACAATCAAGGTGGGAATCCCAACAAAGGTAAAATAAAGCCATTAAACAAAAAATAAAACATTTTGGCCTCGACCATGCTTCGTCATAATTCGTCAGCCCCCTAAATACATTTCCCGCAGGTGTAGTGATGCATAGTTATAAAGTCTGTCTCACTTTCAAACATTTATTTGTGTGATCTGCAGAGAGCTTACCACGGTCAAAGAAAAATCCTAGGCCAGTAGTAGTAGCAGTGGCAGTAGTAAGTAGGTAGTAGTAGTAGTGTTGCCTACCTCAGCTAGCTTTCGCAAGTCCCAACCTCCAATCCCCACCTCTGGACTGTTATATCTGTGACTCAAAACCTCTCCTAGTTATTGTTATTGACAAGGTTATTCAATTTCAAAAACAGTCAAGAGAAAGGCATGGCAAGCAGATAACCAGTGACAAAAAAAGGGGGCATGCTGAGGGAGAGCAAGCTGTGGCCTCACGCTGTGGCCTCACGCAGTGGCGGAAAACCAGAACAAAACCTAAGCAAATAACCATGGCGCTTCACCTGTAATCAAATTGAATACAAGCAGACTTTCTGTAGTTCTCTTTGTCCAACACACAAAGTTAAGTCCTACTTGCCAGTCAAGTCTTGTAATGTATGCCAGGCATTAGAAATAGGATTTGGAGTAAGGAGAGCTGCTGTTCTTAGACAGTGGTTCACGGTTGTACCTTCTTTATAGAGTGAACAACTTCTGCTGCCAATCATTCACAGCAGTTTGCCCTATTGACCTAAGTGGAGAACTATGGAGTGATTCAACTTTAGTGGATTGTTATTGTTAGGCCTACATCTGGATGATAGAAAACACCTAATCTAAATATTTATATTAGGGGGCCGTGCGATACTGATTAGTATTGTGGCAAGGAAACAGAACACGAAGGGGATTTAAGGAAAAACAGCCCAAAAGTTGGAAACAAACATCCGTCATCCAGATTCACATTTATACTTACAAATATAAATACGCAACATGCAACAATTTCACTGTTAAAGTTCATATGAGGAAATCAGTCAATTGAAATAAATTCATTAGGCCCTAATCTATGAATTTCACATGACTGGGAATACAGATGTTCGTCACAGATGCGTTTAAAAAAAAAGTAGGGGTTGTGGGTTGGAAAACCAGTCAGTATCTGGTGTGACCACCATTTGCCTCATGCAGTGCAACATCACCTTTGCATAGAGTTGATCAGGCTGTTGATTGTGGCCTGTGGAATGTTGTCCCACTCCTCTTCAATGGCTGTGCGAAGTTGCTGGATATTGTCGGGAACTGAAACACGCTGTCATAAACGTAGATCCAGAGCATCCCAAACATGCTCAACGGGTGGTGACATGTCTGGTGAGTATGCAGACCATGGAAGAACTGGGACATTTTCAGCTTCCAGGAATTGTGTACAGATCCTTGCAGCATGGGACTGTGCATTATCATGCTGAAACGTGAGGTGATGGCAGCGGATGAACGCCACGACAAATGGGCCTCAGGATCTCGTCATGATCTCTCTATGCATTCAAATTGCCATCGATAAAATTCAATTGTGTTCGTTGTCTGTAGCTTATTCCTGCCCATACCATAACCCCACCATGAGGCACGTTGAAATCAGCAAACCGCTCGCCCACGATGCCATACACATGGTCTGAGGCCAGTTGGACGTACTGCCCAAATCTCTAAAATGACGTTATGGTAGAGAAATTAACATTCAATTCTTTCAAAAGCTCTGGTGGACATTCCTGCAGTCAGCATGCCAATTGCACGCTCCCATAACATCTGTGGCATTGTGTTGTGTGACAAAACTGCACATTTTAGAGTGGCCTTTTATTGTCCCCAGCGCAAGGTTCACCAGTGTAATTATTACTCTGTTTAAATAGCTTCTTAATATGCCACATCCATTAGGTGGATGGATTATCTTGGCAAAGGAAAAACGCTCACGAACAGAGATTTAAACAAATTTGTGCACAAAATTTGAGTGTGACGCTTTTTGTGCGTATGGAACATTTTTGGGATCTTTTATTTCAACTCATGAAACCAACACTTTACATGTTGTGTTAATTTCACTGTGTTCACTGTGTTTTCAAAGCTATAAAACACAATACTTCACATACAGCAAGTTTTTAAAGGACCAAAAAGATGTCTGCTTCGTGTTTTCATTTTTGCCATGGAAAAGAAATCACAATACTTGTATCGTCACAGCCCTAATTTGTATGACACTGGTTTAGAAAGAAAACTGACTTTTCATTAAAATGAATATGGTATAAACAGCTTGGGTTACACCAGGAAACTATTGACCTTGTCTGCAATATCTTGTCGAAATAACATGCATTTCCAAAGTTTCAGCAGACTCGCCTGCAGACTGTTTTCTGTAGCTTGCTGATACATGAGTTTTGCTCATTTTAGCACCCACTATTTAGCATCCGAAAAATACATACCCCGCTGTCCCCTGATATCTATAACACTAGATTTCTAAACGCTGTGGCCGCGTTTCACCTTTGTTCAGGTGAAATCTAATCTCACTAGCAAACGCTGTGTGAATGAGACAACTTGATTGCCTCCGACTTCACTTATGCAAGAAAACAGCGAGTTAGTTCTAATCCAGATCTTATTTTGGCATGGGCATCACAGTGCTAACATCATGTTGGGCACAGTCTATTCACAAGCTGCATCTCAGTCTTAAGAGAAATCCTCTCCTACAACTGAACTAAGGTGAAGGAAACAGACAGACAAAAGCTAAATTTACTGTATGTAGTAGGCACAACATCATTATTGCTTACCGCCATGTATCAGGTTCAAACCAATGCAGATAAAAGGATACAAGGGGAAGCAACCACTAGACTGTTGAACTTGAGCTGCAACTATCATGTTGAGGCACCATTCAAGTCACTACAACAACTCCGTTATTCCATGTTTGTGACAAGTCTTTCACATAAGTCGATTTTTTTTTCCAGTTTTAATAAAATATAATCGAAGGTCAACTATTGAGTCTATTGCTCAGGTTCCCAGGTTGTAGGATTACTTACTATTTTCAATGACAAGTGCCTTGCCCTTGGCAACGTTAATTTAAGTAGCGGTACAAGAAGACCAACAAGCAAACAAAGGACACCCTACTTCCAATACATTTCTGACTGTTCAGTGTTTGCCCTTAAAAGACTGCGTTGGTATTGAGCTACCCCACCCAGTAAAACCAAAGAGCTCTTTGGTTCCAATAAGTTTCACCGTTACAGGCTTGCTTGCCCTATAAGAGAGACCTGGCATTGGGCTACATCTCCCACTTAAAACAGTTTGAGTTGACAGTAGAAGGCTGTCTTAACCTGGCCAAAATCATTTTTTTTTGGTAAAGACACTTAGTATGGTAAAATAAACTAGGTTAGGCCTGTGCATTTGTTTGAAAATATGAAGCAAAATAAACCATGCATCTGGGCAGCTCCCAACAGCTCCTTCCAACCTGCTGATGTGCTGTCAGTTAGGCTATTTACAGCTCTGTGTTTCAGTCAACATTGTTTTACAGGGCTCTACGCTGACTTAAAAAAATATATATATGTTTTTACAAGGAGCTCATGTGCGCCTAAGATGGAAAATGTAGCCAGGTGTACACAAAGACATTTAGGAGCGCAACAAAAAAATTGAAGTAATAATGATACAATCCTTCATTCTTCTCGGCACACTAGTGCCCCTAAATAAATTATCACAATACTTGTATCGTCACAACAACATATTTGCTGTGACGATACACATATGCGAGCTGTGATGATATTAAATATGCGAGTAAAATAGTCACATTGTAGAGCCCTGCATTAGGCTATATCACAAGTTAGCCTATGACTCTTCAAATTATAATTTGAAAGGGGAAAAAACATCTCACTGGGTGCGGGCTTTTGTTCCCAGCCAAGCAGCAACACACCTGTTTCTTGGTTAAAGACCATTTAGGCCTTGTTGATTGGTAGAATCAGGTGTTGCAGCTGGGCTAGAACAGCCTGCACCCAACTTCACAGGGTGAAATTGCCTGCCCAATATCAAATCAGGAAGTTAATGTTCAAATATTTGAATTCAACAAACTCTTATAGGGTATCAAGTGTTACTATTGTTCATCTGATGCCAAGAATGAAATACTTTGCTAAAAATGCTAGAATAACCAGCACCATTTGGAAACACTTCATTACAATGCTTGGCCTATCATTGGCTCTGCATGTAGGGCCTATTTAAAATCCCATGCTGACTTAAGAGAGGAAGGCAATAACATATTTAGGCCTACACCGAGTTGCTCAAATTCATAAGCCATATCTGTAGGCAGGTATGATACTTAGGTAGAGTCTGTGTAAACCTTGTTTAGAATTTGACATGCCTACATGATTGGTTACTTGCAGACTATGTTGACCTACTACTCTTTCCACCATTCCCAAAATGTGAAGAAAGGTGATTAATGCAACAGGATTATTAAAGATATGCTGCTTCAACTAACTGGCAAAGCAGGGTTATATAAGCAGCCTCCAGGTTAGACTGGTGAATGTGATCCTTCCTCTTAAAAGCAGGTGGTCGTGGCAATGATGGCAATATTTTGGAGGGAAAAGGAGACTTGAGCAGAGAAGTAGCTCCACACTGTCCACAGGCTTGCTGCTGGTGAAACATCTACACCGAGGGCAAAAGGTGTTTAGGGTAACGTGCTGTTGATTGCATAGTCATGGCAACGGCTAGCCTATTCAATGACAAATGACCAGCCAGCATTCAGTAACACACAAATCCTGGACCATTAAAAACGCATTCCCAGTTCATGTCCCTTACTAATAGTTTAAATCTACAAAAATAAGATGTATGGCAGAATCCTCAGTAGTAAGACATGTTTTATAATTAAATAAATAAATATATATATATATATATATATATTTTTTTTAAAGTGATCTGCATTAACCCAGTAAAGTTTACTAAATGTTACTTCAAAACATACTGTTATCAGGCATAAACATTGCAGCCAGTGGAAGGTCCAGTATAGTGTTTTTGTGTTCCGTGTTCAACATCTTTAAAACTGTCAGCGATGCTGGATTGTTGCATGGTCCTTTCCTGCTTCCAGCCTCTCACAATTTGTAAACATTTGCCACATGCTGTCTGAGTGTAGTAGCTAATGCAAGACCATGCCACTTACCGAAGGTAGTACTGTTTTAAAACAAATGCTGCGTTTGAACAACTCCTTGGGAAGTTAAAATCTTCACCCAGCTCAGACCATTGATTCTTGTCAGAAACCTGTAAAGTAAATGAGGACGTTATTATACATTTTTCAATTAAGCAATATCAGGATGCATAAAATATGTCTAAGACAGGCATAAACAATCTGATTAGCATCTAATAATAATATGTTAATGTTAGCTACTTTTATTAGCTGTAACTGTGTATTTAATTCCATGTTTGCAAGCTATCTAGTTATCACCGCAAGCAACAACTCAAAGCTAGCTACAGCTTGAACTGGTTGGCTTACTTACTAGCTAGAGTTAGCAATCTGGCTAACATTACTTTTCTGGCAAGCCAAGCGTGCAGGCTAAATGTGGTAGCTACCAAAGCCCGAGACAACTATGACCCGCTTTAGCACAATGCTAGTAACAATGATGGAATGATGGCGAGCAGTCTTTATTTGGGGAATTGTTTTCACGTTTACAGTTTTCAATAAATAGGCCTGTGTGCGGCCTACATTTGTCTTCAGCCATAGAGCCAAAGATGGCTAATGCGAATAACTAGCTTCCCCCAAATTATCGTAAAAAATCTAGTTGCACAAAATGTTACCTATCCCCCGCAGCGAATAGCTCTTCCTAGCCAGTGCTCTGTGCCGATAATCGATGTTAAACGTGCCCGCTAATTTTGAGTTGCTCTAACTGCACTCAGACTCAGAGCAGTGCAGCTACCGTACGGACTTTCAATTCAAACCATACACAACAAGCCACCACATTGCATAGATGGCAAACTAGCACAAGGCCGACCGCAATCCTCTCTCTCCTACAGCCGTTTTAGTATGAAATAGCTCTTCGGGGTGCCGAAAGAGAGTTCTCTAGCGGTTCACTGAAGACTTCACTGAAAACCGAGAGTGCGAAAATGCACTTTTAGTTGCACTCACCTTAGCAAATCCACCTAACGAAATGACTCTGATATAGAGAGCATTAAGATCCAGCTCTTTCCCACCCACGATAGGAATCTTCTTGAACGGCGATCTGAAGGAAAAAATCATGAAATACATGGAGAATAGTATTACTAATAGTTTGTAAGCATCCATAGTAATATGTACATGATGTTTAAAGGTGTATTTAAACGCCCCATTCTCACCCTCTGCTTCGGTGAAATTGCCGCAGCTCGTCCAGGAAAGCCAGTCCTTTCCTTCGCTGATCTAGTACATTTTTCCCCGTCGAATTTGCCATTGTTTTTGCATGTAAAACGGTTAAAACCCCACTCACTCGCTTCCTAAGACACCAAGGATCCCATACTCCGCCGGCGCTCAGTCATTCGCGAAGCTGAGTGTTTAAAAAAGTTAAAGAAATAGCTAATAGCAAGAGCGCCAGCTCGCTAATAAAGACTGATGCACAGCTACACACAGAAAACAAGCCGATTCAGTAAGTTGTAATAAACACTTAGCCAGAAAAACGACCGATTTCAACGGCAAACTAAAACTGCCATTGTAAAATATGCTAAATTAATAGTTTTGGTAGCAAATGTGTTCGTTTGGAGTGGTTTGACAGTGTGTTACGGACGCGGCTCCAAGCAATCGCACACTGTAGAGCGGCAGCGGGATCCAGTTCCAGACAAAAAGATCTGAGGCCTCGAGCTCGTACTGCCACGCAGCGCCCTCTACTAGAAACAACGGTATTGCACTGTCCAAAGCGGTTTATTGGAACAATAGACAGTGTTGTCTTTTTTTAGAGCTCATCTGAAATGTACAAGACCCGTTCAAACAGAACAAAATTACTACTGTTCGTGGGGGAGGGGAACTTGTTATAAGAATTCTAATATGACAAGTTGACAACCATTTAAAATTGAATATTCAGAGTTTTCACAGATATTTTCCTGTGCTGTGATAGCCCTACTTTATAAGTTGGCTATATGTTGATAAATATTAGATGCAACTGACATGCAATTAATTTCCTAGTGTAATGGTTTCATCTAAATTGTAAAGTTTGGTGAAGTGACTGCTTTCTCTGAATATTCTTAACTAAGTAGACTAATCATTACAGTTTATAAAGTCACCACAGTAAATTCAGTTTTTCTCATTTGTGGTTCATGATATTAGTTATCTCAATGCCAATAACAGTATCCCATTACACCACATTGTACATAGCCCATCTGTAAATAGCCCATCAAACTACCTCATCCCCATACTGTATTTATTTATTTTGCTCCTTTGAACCCCAGTATCTCTACTTGCACATTCAGGCAGCAGGTAGCTTAGTGGTTAGTGTTGGACTAATAACCGAAAGGTTGAATTATCAAATCCCTGAGCTGACAAGGTTCAAATCTGTTGTTCTGCCCCTGAACAAGGCAGTTAACCCACTGTTTCTAGGCTGTCATTTAAAATAAGTATTTGTTCTTAACCAACTTGTCTAGTTAAATAAAGGTTAAAAAAAATCATCTTCTGCACATCTATCACTCCAG
Source organism: Brachymystax lenok tsinlingensis (assembly GCA_030435695.1). Lineage (NCBI taxonomy): Eukaryota > Metazoa > Chordata > Actinopteri > Salmoniformes > Salmonidae > Brachymystax > Brachymystax lenok. Next base: position 14,538,788 of record CM059783.1, on the reverse strand, counting down.
TGTTTTAATTGCTATATTGTAATTACATCGCCACTATGGCCTATTTATTGCCTTACCTCCCTTATCTTACCTCATTTGTACACACTGTATATAGACTTTTTTTCCTAATGTATTATTGACTGTATGTTTGTTTATTCCATGTGTAACTGTGGTGTTGTATGTGTCGAACTGCTTGGCTTTATCTTGGCTAGGTCGCAGTTGTAAATGAGAACTTGTTCTCAACTAGCCTATTTGATTAAATAAAATAAAAACATTTTTTTATCTGCTTTACACCTGTGTCAAAGCTGTGACAGTTCATAACTAAATTGGCTGGGCCCGGGCAGTACTCTAAACTGTCAATGTAGAAAATAAGACAAGTTATAATAATGTAGCTATCATTAGTGTACCGTTTGTTCACAAATACTTTATCTTGGTTATATTATGATAACGAAATCACCTGGCTGTTTCAATAGCCGCAACTGTCCTTTCTACCAAATCTAGCTACAATTTCAAAGTGATAATGCCATATCGTGTCATATCTTAATAGGAGATAGCTAGTAATGTAACTTTATTCCAGTATCTGCAGCCCTTGCCTGAGAGCCACCGGCTACCAGGTTATCACCGGTGTTGGAACCAATAGCCTAGCACTCAGAAATGACTTTTGTCTCCTGGGATGAATGGAAATTGCTCATGATCCCTTTTCTGTAACTGCCAGACGGATATCTACTTGACGAGGTTACTACATTCAACCATTACACGTACCCCTGTGCTCAGAGAAATTTCTGTCACAAAATGGCGGAGACAAACGTTAATAGACCCCATTTTGTGGAGTAGAAAGTCTATGGGTGCAGCTAACTTTACCCACTGGATATCAACGATTCAGCTAAATAAATGGCAACAATACTGAGATTAGCGGCTAGTCAACATTGAGGCATTCGATTTCGGGATTTACTAGTTGACGGTGGCTGCTAGCTAGTCAGACACATTTAGCCAGCAGCTAACGTTAGCTACATAGCTAGCCCGTTTTAGATCCAGGACGGTTTATGAATGGGATTGGAATTAATCAAATATTCCGTTTTTCCTTCCATGAGCAGAATGGTTTTATTTGCTGACATGGTGGAAACGTAGCTAGCTATTATTGGATAGGTACCGTTACAACTAGCTAACGTTATCTTGCTAGCCAATTCTGAGGCATTTTGGTTTTGAACAGCTAACTACGTCAACGTTCCTGAAAACTCAACTAATAATCCCGCACCCAGGGTTAGTTTTCTAACCCAGATGGATTATTTAAATAGTCCATTACTATCTATTACTTTATTTCAACTGTCGAGCTAACGTTAACTAGGTAATTTATCGAACAACCATATCGACTTTACTCACCGGAAACTCTAGTTAACGTTATCTAGCTTGCGAACAGTTGTCTATTTTATCTAATTTAGCTAACGTTCGCTGAAGCTGGAATGTGCGTATTCGTAGTAACTGGCTAACTATAATCTCACAATGAATATAAACAACTTTAGCTAATAATTGCACGTTTTGACAGACAGTTGCTAGTTACAACATGGACGTGCCCTCCCGCAGGCTGGCTAAAAATCAACTGAAAGGTATAGTTTCGCGCGGTTAGCTAGCAGCACGCGCTCTGTTGAAATGGAACACAAAGCCTTGGATTCGGATACAATTTGTAGTAAAATCTAGCTACTTGGAAGGCCTGCTAAAATTGTATACTGGTGGCTGCAATGTAAGCAATTCACATAACTGATGGATCAGTATTGGAATTTACTTTTGGATACTGTATCAAGCTAAAATACAGACAGAAAAAAAGTATTCACAGCAAATGTTCATTGTGTCAGCTTGAGGGGCTCAGATCAGGATAATGTCATACATTTTTTTCAAGAGGGATTGAACATGTGCACATTTTCTCTCCTGCAAGGCCATGTGGACATTTATTGTAAAATCTGTGTTGGCCCCCAATAAAAAAATGTGTGTAAACAAGCAGCCTTATAGTCAAGCAACACAGACAAGGCACAGTATGACCTTCCTGTTGGCACCACCCATTTCACTACAGTACTTTTTTTATTTTATTTAACCTATATTTACAGTAAATGTTATCATATTATTTCATTATTTCTCTGTAACTTCCTTAAAGGGCAATACTTTTGTAATGCAACGTTCTGTGACATGTAGGCACGCATTGTAGGGTTTATAACATGTAAAAATGTCAATTAAATGCATATGTCCAGTCAAACAACTGTCTGTTATCCTAGGCATGAGCGTTTTAAACAATCATGTCCTCTGCTTAAAAAGAGATTTCAGATGCCAATATAATTTTATAAGAGAATACAGACAGATACAGTCAGCAATACCTAGCCATTTTATAAAATAAATACAATTCTCCTCAAAATCCCTGACATTACAAACGTTTCTAATGTGATTCTGTACTGTATGAGCACTGCTCTGTAGCTTTGTATGGGTTTCAATAAATACATTCAGGTACAATATTTTGCCTGACATTAAAAAGCTGATCGGCCATCACTGGTTTGAGACATAAAGCTGAAAGCAGTGTCCATCCAGTGATGAACTGCATGCATGGTCAGTTGTGATGTCACATTTTGGTCTTCATTAGGTCTGACAGACCTTTTATAGCATACGGCGTCAATAGGGCCATGGCCCACGCTGCCTCTGCACACCTAGACAAAAGATCTCAGCAGGGTTCTAATTGCATGTAACGTCCTTCTTGTCTTCCAGGTCCTTGACATTTCCTGGATCTCGACTGGAATACATTTTATTACTGCTGGTAAACCCATAACGTGAAAAATATCTCCCCCTTGTGGAGATTTTACTTGCAAGAGATGCCTTGAATATTTTGTAATATGTTGTGTTTCATGTTCAAAAATATGAGGCGTTCTATGTCCTATGTAACGTTACTAATAAAGATCAAACCAATACATTATCAGGGAACAAATAATTAGCAAAAATGTATTGATTTGTTTTAGACATATCAGGGAAATGTACAGTTACAAAGGCCATGGTGTATTTGTCATGGAAAACCTGTAATATATACAAAAATGTATATAATACACACTATATTTCACCCCCCACCCCCAAAAAAAATTCATAACCCTGGACACTTCAACAGGTGACTATCCAGGAAAATTAAGAAAAAGGTCCACTCTGTTTCTGCATAGATCAGAAATGTATTAACGAGACATACATTTTCAAGTCCTTCAGCACCTGATTCCCTTTTTGTTCAGGCTGGCCTGAAGCGTGCTTGGGTGTACTTTCCTGACACTATATTTAATGTTATGTATAGAATTACATTTTGACATATTTTATGGGAAATCAAATGTATCTTCTTATTTCTCATGTTTTTTTCCTCTAGTATTACATTGTTATTGATTATTGCAAAGTTGGGTTTTGAGTTTGCAAGAAAGGTTTTTCACTGTACTTGTGAATGTGACATTAAAACTTGAAACTATTCAGAAAAATAAGTTGTGTGTTTTGCATAAGGGTGAAGGATGCTTCTTTTGTATGGGTGTTTGTGGAGACATTGCCCAACCTGTTAAGATGGCTGTGTCATTGTACAGACAGTACACCATCTAGAATCATTGTGTCTGCACTCTGCACTGTGTGAGAGTGCTCATTTCCCATTCAGCCACACTGGCTCAATTCCCTGTCCAAATTAGGTCTCCCTCAAACCAGATGTCTGCGGAGCCTGATTCAAGTCACAGTAGTTGTTCCAGTGGTCTCCCTCTCTCTCTCTCTCTCTCTCTCTCTCTCTCTCTCTCTCTCTCTCTCTCTCTCTCTCTCTCTCTCTCTCTCTCTCTCTCTCTCTCACACACACACACAATTGGTGGGCCCAATTTCAATATATTTTATTTTGTCTATCTTTAACCAAGAACACATATTTTCTTTTGGTTGACTTAAAAAACAACATATAAAAGCTAATACTGCAAGAAGTAGAGAATATGTCATTTTTTTTATTGAGTTCACTCAGTTTAAATTTCCCCAAGAAAACCGTCTTTGCCTGTAGTAACGACTAACAGCCTTGGAGGGGTAGTATATATCTGCTTTGGCCTCTTTCTTTCTCTCAATTCAATTCAAATGGCTTTATTGGCATGGGAAACATATGTTTACATTGTCAAAGCATATCAAATAGATAATAAACAAAAATTAAATAAACAATAGAAAATTAACAGTAAGCAGTACACTCACTAAAGTTCCAAAATAATAGAGACATTTCAAGTGTGTGTGTGTGTGTCTCTCTCTCTCTCTCCTTCTCTCTCTCTCTCGCTCAGGGGCAGAACGACAGATGTTTACCTTGTCAGCTCGGGAATTCGGGAATTCGCTCTAGCCACTATGTGTGTAATTTACAGTAGCAGTATTCCAGATCTGTGACAACTTGGCACTGACAAGACTTGAAGATGTGTGCAACAAGAGGTCTGCAACAACAATAATTATAATAAATATTCCAGAAATCGTGCATAAATGTCCAAAGTTAGCCTATGATGGAAAATTTATTGAGAGCTGAAAATATCGTAAACAAATATGACAAAATAACATAAATGGGGATTTGTCACGATATATTCATGAACCACAGTTTATTTGTCTAAATCAATATTGATTGCGTATCTGTGAGTTTAGCCAAACTCCACCTGGAGCGTCATTTGGGTCCGCCTACCTGCTCTTCCAGCAGGAGCTTCACCGCGCCTCTTTTCCATGAAGATTTTCGGCTGTGCTCTGGTTGGCTGTTTCGAACAGTGCATGCACGTTTGGCGAGAGGGATAACTGACAACTAATGACAGAGAATTCAACCTTTTGGAAAGTTTAAAAGAAAACTATACGAGAGACGGAACAGGTAATGTATATACTGGTGAGTTAACACTAGACATAATTGTCTCCGTGGCGTGAACGAATTTGTCCAGCCCGCGAGGAAGCAACCAGTGTCCTGTGGCTGATCACTCCCGAGTGCAAGACTATTTCATGTAGGTTCTAAGTTTGTAAACCATATTATAGTCTACACAATATACTAGGTTTTGTCTCATGGTTTTTAATAAAAGACGTGTGATTTGGTAGCCTGCTTAAATGACTGAACTTGTTTTACATTTAATGTACAATTAGGCCTACACCTCTGGGAAAACCGTGGGGAAGGGTTTTAAACACAAAATTCGAACTGGGCGAAGAAGTCTCAAACTCCAAATTTGTCGGGCGTGTCCCATGTATGAACCTGCATAATGAGCCTCATCATGTCACACAGGTTATAGACGCCCTACTAATGACTATGTGTTTTAAAATGTTGCCATGGACACAAACTGCAAGGAATAGACATGTTTGGCCTGGGACAACCATCCACCTTGCCAGAAGATACCGACACTACCATTATGCTTGTTTACACTGAGCTGCACTGAGGTCGGAACACAATCATGGTTACCTTAAGTATGGTGGTCAAACGTTCATTCTGCTGCACAGACCCTATGGACACTCTAGTCTAGAGTGCCTGGTTAAATTGAGTTTACGGGCATTTTTAAACTCTCTCCATGGTTAAAGTAGCATGCTCATATATTAGTGTTGAATTATTTTGACATTGAATTATATTACTCAAATTTACTCATGATGGACATAATGTGTTACAACATAAGACTAATGATTTCAAAACACGAATTACAAGAAATACCCATCCTTTTTACCTCAGATTGGTGATGTTAGTATTTAAGTTTATAGTAATCCGTTTATGATGACTATAACAACTGCGCACATAGTTAATAGGGCTCCAGAGTGGCGCAGCGATCTAAGGCACTGCAAGTCCAAAACTGGGGAAAAAACGCCACAAAATGCACAAACTCTACTGAACTGTTTCGGCTGGGAAGCATGTGGACGCCTTTAGGAAGTAGAGACGCTGTTGCGCCCTCTTGAGAAGAGTGGTGGTGTTGTTGGTCCATGACAAGTCCTCAATGATGTGCACTCTCTCTACTGCAGTCCTGTTGATGTGGATCGGGGCATGTTCCCCCCTTTGTGTCCTGAAGTCCACAATCAACTCCTTTGTTTTGCTGACATTGAGGGAGTTGTTGTTATGACGCCACAATGCCAGTTCACTTACCTCCTCACTATTGGCTGACTTGTTGTTGGTTATCAGGCCTATAACTGTGGTGTCGTCAGCAAACTTGATGGCGTTGGTGTTGTGCAACCATGCAGTTGTGGGTGAAGAGGGAGTACAGCAGAGGACTGCGGACACACCCCTTGGGGGCCCCTGTGTTAAGAGTCAGGGTGGAGGTGTTGTTGCCAATCCTCACAGCCTGTGGTCTACCCGGTAGGAAGTCCAGGATCCAGTTGCAGAGGGTGGTGTCCAGACCCAAGGCTTCGAGCCCTGGGTCGGTATCGTCTGGCAACCATCTACCCTTTCTCTGGAAAGGAGATGCCCTTGATTTTATGGCTTACTTTTAGGCTATGTAATGTTAGGCTATACCAGAAAATACATGTTTCTGGCTATGTAGCCTACCGTTACAACTTGATGGATAGAACATGTTTGACTACAGACTGATTTTTTTGTCCATTTAAATCTCCTGTTCCTGGTTTCCTGCTAGAGGAATACTGTAATAGCAAGGTTGTGCAGGTGCTTCCCTTTGCTTAAGTGTGTACTGCTACCTCAGAGGAAGACCATTTCACCAGCAGCAAAGGTATCCAAAATACTATACCCATTTTAGAAACTCAAGTAGACCTGCTTATTGTTTCTTTAACATACCCATTTATGTATCTGAATTGAGCTGTAATGTGAAAACAAATCATTTTCATAGGCATTTCTCATAATATGTAGGCCTACCACACAAAGATTGTTATTTTTTCCCTTTGTGCTGCTTTTGTCAGACAACTGTATTTACCATCTTGTGGTAGCTTGTGTGCAGAAATAATAACAATTTGGCATAGGGTCTTACTTAAAATCTGGATTGAAATGCATGCGTGAGGAGGAGGAGTGCGCCCCCAAAACAGCCCCGATTCTGCCCCTCTACCCCCTAATCACCATCTGGCTGATCTCTGGCATTATGCCTCACATTTTGGGGAAGTGGGGTCTCCAGAAGGAGGCCAAACCAAAAAACCCTGTGCCACAGATAATAAATTAACAGCTTAATGGGTTAAACCCCCACGTGAGCCCATATGTACTGCTATCTCCCCTGGATGCAATGGAGATCATGAAGACCTCTTGGTTTTCCCCTCATTTATTTAGGGTACTGCTGACTAATGGCCAGACTGGGACCAGTGGGAGAGTGGCAGAGGAATGATTACAGGAGAGGGAGAATGGACTGAGACGGAATTAAATCAAATTTTATTGGTCACGTACACATTTTGCAGATGCTATTGCAGGTGCAGCAAAATGCTGATGTTTCTAGCTCCAGCAGTGCAATAATACCTAACAATACACACATCAATTAAGAAATATCAGCACGTGCAATGTCAGTCTGGAATATATACACTGAGTATACCAAACATTAATATTGAGTTGCACCACCCCTTTTGCCCTCAGAACAGCCTCAATTTGTCTGGGCATGGACTCTACAAGGTGTCGAAAGCGTTCCACAGGGATGCTGGTCGATGTTGATTCCAATACTTCCCACAGTTGTGTCAAGTTGGCTGGATGTCCTTTGGGTGGTGGATCGTTCTTGATACACATGGAAAAATGTTCAGAGTAGAAAAACCCAGCAGTTCTTGACACAAACCGGTGCGCCTGGCACCTACTACCATACCCGGTTCAAAGACACTTACATTTTTTGTATTGCCCATTCACCCTGCACAGACTATACAAAACATCAAGAACACCTGCTCTTTCCATGATTTTTAAGCGTACGATTCCGAGGGTGAATGGGCAAGACAAAAAATGTAAGTGTCTTTGAACCGGGTATGGTAGTAGGTGCCAGGCGCACCGGTTTGTGTCAAGAATAGCAACGCTGCTGTATTTTTCACACTCAACAGTTTCCCGTGTACATCAAGAATGGTACACCACCCAAAAGACATCCAGCCAACTTCACAGAAGTGTGGGAAGCATTGGAGTCAACAAGGGCCAGCATCCCCTTTTCAAGCTTATGCCCCGACAAATTTAGGCTGTTCTGAAGCCGAAAGGGGGGGTGCAACTCAATATTAGGAAGGTGTTACTAATGTTTGGTATACTCTGTGTGTGTATGGACAGTATATGAATATAAAAGGTGTACAGCAGTAGTTGCATATAGGATGAGCCTTGACTAGAGTATATACATACAGTTGAAGTCGGCAGTTTACATACACCTTAGCCAAGTACATTTAAACTCAGTTTTTCACAATTCCAGACATTTAATCCTAGTATAAATCCCCTGTCTTAGGTCAGTTAGGATCACAACTTTATTTTAAGAATGTGAAATGTCAGAATAATAGTAGAGAATTATTTATTTCAGCTTTTAGTTCTTTCATCACAGTCCCAGTGGGTCAGAAGTTTACATACACTCAATTAGTATTTGGTAGCATTGCCTTTAAATTGTTTTTGTGTCAGTCGTTTCAGGTAGCCTTCCACAAGATTCCCACAATAAGTTGGGTGGATTTTGGCCCATTCTTCCTGACAGAGCTGGTGTAACTGAGTCAGGATTGTAGGCCTCCTTGCTCGCACACGCTTTTTCAGTTCTGCCCACACATTTTCTATAGGATTGAGGTCAGGGCTTTGTGATGGCCACTCCAATACCTTGACTTTGTTGTCCTTAAACCATTTTGCCACAACTTTGGAAGTATGCTTGGGGTCATTGTCCATTTGGAAGAACCATTTGCGACCAAGCATTAACTTCCTGACTGTCTTGAGATGTTGCTTCAATATATCCACATAATTTTCCTTCCTCATGATGCCATCTATTTTGTGAAGAGCTACAGTCCCTCCTGCAGTAAAGCACCCCCACAACATGATGCTGCCACTCCCGTGCTTCACGGTTGCGATGGTGTTCTTCGGCTTGCAAGCCTCCCCATTTTTCCTCCAAACATAATGATGGTCATTATGGCCAAACAGTTCTATTTTTGTTTCATCAGACCAGAGGACATTTCTCCAAAAAGTACTATCTTTGTCCCCATTTGCAGTTGCAAACCATAGTCTGGCTTTTTTATGGCGGTTTTGGAGCAGTGGCTTCTTCCTTGCTGAGCGGCCTTTCAGGTTATGTCAATATAGAACTCGTTTTACTGTGGATATATATATACTTTTGTACCTGTTTCCTCCAGCATCTTCACAAGGTCCTTTGCTCTTGTTCTGGGATTGATTTGCACCTTTCACACCAAAGTACGTTAATCTCTAGGAGACAGAACGCGTCTCCTACCTGAGCTGTATGACGGCTGCGTGGTCCCGTGGTGTTTATACTTGCGTACTATTGTTTGTACAGGAACGTGGTGCCTTCAGGCGTTTGTAAATTTCTCCCAAGGATGAACCAGACTTGTGGTCTACAATTGTTTTGTTTGAGGTCTTAATGGAAAAATCTAAAGAAATCCATCATGTCAAGCAAGAGGCACTGAGTTTGAAGGTAGGCCTTGAAATACATCCACAGGTACACCTCCAATTGACTCAAATGATGTCAATTAGCCTGTCAGAAGCTTCTAAAGCCATGACATCATTTTCTGGAATTTCCCAAGCTGTTTAAGGGACAGTCAACTTAGTGTATGTAATCTTCTTACCCACTGGAATTGTGATACAGTGAATTATAAGTGAAATAATCTGTCTGTAAACAGTAGTTGGAGAAATGACTTGTCATGCACAAAGTAGATGTCTTAACAGACTTGCCAAAACTATAGTTTAACAAGAAATTTGTGGAGTGGTTGAAAAACAAGTTTTAATGGCTCCAACCTAAGTGTATGTAAACTTCTGACTTCAACTGTATGAAGTGGGTAAAGCGGTATGTAAACATTATTAAAGTGACCAGTGTTTGATAACTATGTACATAGGGCAGCCGGCTAGTAAGTGACCAAGGTTCAAGGCAGGGTACTGGGCGGAGGCCAGCTAGTGATGTCTATTTAAAAGTCTGATGGCCTGTAGTTAGAAGCTGTTTTTCATTCTCTCAGTCCCAGCTTTGATGCACCAGTACTGTCTCAGTCTTGTTTATGGTAGTGGGTTGAACAGGCCGTGACTCTGGTGGCTGAGGTCCTTGATGATTTGGTTGGTCTTCATGTGACACTGGGTGCTGTAGATGTCCTAGAGGGCAGGCAGTGTGCCCCCTGTGATGCATACATTCATGATTATAAAAATATTTCATTACTAGGATAGGTTGGTTGGTATGATAACTCTGGCGTGTTGCCCTATTGCAGTCATTTAAGCTCACTTTGTTCAGCAGCAGTCTTTTTCTGGCAAACATATGGCATGCTTGGCTACTGGTTCTCAAAGTACACATTCAAAGGATGCATTCACCAAGGGTTTGAATTTTTCATAGTGTCCCCAGCACACATGTTTCTCTGTTGGCTTAAATGTCTTCTCCTTTGGCCAGTTTTCAGCTGGGCTGTAGCCTTTCTGGCTAACAGCGAACGTCTCCATTGTCTCACTCTCTAACTCCCGAACCCTCATGGCTAATGACCTCATTCAATATTACATTTCTCAGTTCTTCTGATATAAAAATGGACATTTGATTGTTGTATTTTCCTGGAGTCTTCTATCACAAGAGTTGACATACTTCTATAGGTAGGGCCTTACAGAAATTACCTCGCTGACCTGACTCAAAGAAAATCGATTCACTGACAGAGTGAGAGGGGACTATCTTTTAGGCGTCCTGTGAATATATCCAGTTAAATTCTAGAGGTCTTTGGACTCCTCTTCGACAGTTGATGATGATGAGTCCAGTTTCAAAACAAAGAACAGAATGAGAGGAGGATGCTGAAAGGGTGTTTGGAGGTCTTTGTTAATGACAGCAGGTCATTAGTTAATGACAACAGGGTCTATGGTAGCTTTTGTTTTTACTGAGGGCTGAGCTTTTTTCATGTTAAGGTGAAAGGTTTACCCACTCCCCTCCCCTCTATCCCTGGGATTATCATACAGGAAAGTAACCCTCCTTACCTGACCTTCTGTGAGGGTCTTCTTCAGGGGCTCGGACATCTAGCAGCTTATCTGACCACTTTGCTAAAGCCAGTTACAAATTAGCCTACACGTCTTAGGCCCATATTTGGTGTTTGCATTGTGTTCCAATTTCCTTTTTAGGATTTTCTTTTTTGAATTTAAGGACAATGGAGAACACAAGTTGTACAATTTGAAAGGTACAACTAGTCTTGTATACCATAAGATAACAAAATATGTATGTTCCTGCCATAAGAGCATTTTAGCGTACCCTAATACACACCGAACATTTCCTCAACACCCTCTTTAAGCCAAAGCCCTTTTTTTATTCTGTTGATATCATCCTGTCACAGTTTCAGATGAGGTCATTAATGGCTTTGTCCTTTCAACTGACCCATTTTTTTTAATACAGCAGCTTCTGCAGTTGTTGCCATCACTGCAATGATCAGATCACAACCCTCTCCTCAATGATCAAGGAAGCTCTTCCTGGTGATGACTTTGTCAGTATGTCCATGGATCCCTATTCATTCTGGAAAATGTATTTAAAGCAAACGTCAACATTTATGACACTGTCAGGTTAGATCAGTGCTCTTGGGGGTCTTCGGGACATTCTTAGGTACTTCAGTTGGGACTGTCGGGATATTGTTTTCTGAATGGATGATGTCATCTGCGTTGTCTTGCAATTCAGTGGCCTAGCCTATGTTAATCAGCGAGCAAACTCCCCTGATGAATGGGCAAGCTGCCAGTCCTGCCTGCCGCAGCTTAATGGGCACTATCACCCTATAGGAGGCCTAACTCGATGCCGGCTCCCTTTGACAGCTTTCATTTGGTTGCCTCAATTTCAGACTTCAATAAATCCACTCGTTTTTACTCCCTACCAGAAGTGTTGACTGTCTCCACAAGACAAACTTCCCAGCAGCCTCAAAGTGCATGCTGTGGTAATAGACTTATCAAACCAGGATGAAGTGGGATTGGCAGGTGTCTCCTCAGTTCACACCTAAAAGCCGACAAGGGGCTTTCCTGGCGACCCTTCATCTTCAGGACAACTCCTCTTGAAGGACATTGGTTGAGCCTAAATGATGTACGCTACACTTAGGCCTAATCCTGCCTGAATGCACCTACTCCCATAATGAATACAAGGTCCATTTCCTATGGAGAGGCACCAAATGAAACCTTCAACTGACAGGCCAATTAAGTTGAGACACAAAGGGCTCAGCAGGAGAAGTTAAATGAATGAGGAGTTGGTAGTCTCTGGGGAGAGTGGAACAGACCCCGTTTGGCAGGAGAGCAGGGATAAAATAAAAAGAATTTGGCCCCATGTGTTCGCTTACAGCCCCTTTACACTCTTACGTTAGACTCGTGCAGCTGCTATATGCTATTGCTAAATAAGCTAATCACCCCTTCCCAACTCACTAACACACTTTACAATGCACTGTGAGTGCACATCAAACACATGATGTACACCAACTGCAGCTCCATCTATGTGCCACGTGCTGTCTGTAGTATTGTGATCGGTGAGGGTGGATCGTCCATGTCTGGAAGAGCCCCTGATCCTCTTAAATGATTACTGAGGCAAGATGATGACCTGCGTGGGGAACATGTGGCCAGTCTACCCCTGCTCCCTCATCCATCTCTGTGTGTGTTTATCTTCAGGACTACAGAGAGGCTTGGCTCTCTACTTCATTAAACCTTCCCATTTACTCCCTCACAAAGGGAGACCCACCATTTCAATTAAGTTAAAGGGCCGTCTTGGTAGGAAGCAGGTTGTAATTTTACATCCCGGTTCTATCAGAAACAAAACGCATGAATCAACATCAAATAAAATGTTATTTGTCACATGCGTCGTCGACTAACAGTGAAATGCTTACTTACGGGTCCTTTTCCAACAATGCGGTGCAGAGAAGATACAAAAATCAAATTAATTTACCCAACAATGTACCAATGTATAATAATGTACCAAACAAGGTTTACATTGTGAAGCAAAAACTAGCTCAAATGCATATTCATTCAAATGTGCATTTTTTTCTGGACCCAAAGGTCATTGTTGGAAGACCCGTTTTGATTGAACAGGGCTGCCAAGAGAGAACAGGCATTGTTAGTGTTTCAGCAACCACTGGAGAATGTGCGAGGCAGTGGCCCTTGTCAAGTGTAGAGCCTTGCCCTTTCCTCAGAGACACTCGCACATTCACTTCAGCCAACCCAGCAGCATAAAACACATTCTGTTTTTCAATGCCTCTTTTCATTTCTCCCTCCCTCGCATTGACTGTTGGTGGTGGTGTGGACGCGCATGCTGCCCTTTTGGTCCCCACAGTGAGGCATTCTCTCAGCTCGTGCATTGGGGCCCCAGATGCAGCACATTCTAGAGACGAGTGCTCCCTTTGTCCCCTGCTGTCAGCCCCATACGCCTCCCTATTCAAATTAAAAGTCAACCCCTTCTCTCTTTCTCCCCCTCTTTGTTTGTCTACTGTCTGCTAGTTTAGGCCTACTGATCTCCAGGAGCAAGTCTTGCTAGGGTTCTAACTATGGCAGTGCTTGTCACCTTTTAGCAAATCAGGACATGTGCACTGGCCTGGGCACCCACATACAGTGGGGCAAAAAAGTATTTAGTCAGCCACCAATTGTGCAAGTTCTCCAACTTGAAAAGATGAGAGGCCTGTAATTTTCATCATAGGTACACTTCAACTATGACAGACGAAATGAGAAAAAGAAATCCAGAAAATCACATTGTAGGATTTATTTATTTATTTGCAAATTATGGTGGAAAATAAGTATTTGGTCAATAACAAAAGTTTATCTCAATACTTTGTTATATACCCTTTGTTGGCAATGACAGAGGTCAAACGTTTTCTGTAAGTCTTCACAAGGTTTTCACACACTGTTGCTGGTATTTTGGCCCATTCCTCCATGCAGATCTCCTCTAGAGCAGTGATGTTTTGGGGCTGTCGCTGGGCAACACGGACTTTCAACTCCCTCCAAAGATTTTCTATGGGGTTGAGATCTGGAGACTGGCTAGGCCACTCCAGGACCTTGAAATGCTTCTACGAAGCCACTCCTTCGTTGCCCAGGCGGTGTGTTTGGGATCATTGTCATGCTGAAAGACCCAGCCACGTTTCATCTTCAATGCCCTTGCTGATGGAAGGAGGTTTTCACTCAAAATCTCACGATACATGGCCCCATTCATTCTTTCCTTTACACGGATCAGTCGTCCTGGTCCCTTTGCAGAAAAACAGCCCCAAAGCATGATGTTTCCACCCCATGCTTCACAGTAGGTATGGTGTTCTTTGGATGCAACTCAGCATTCTTTGTCCTCCAAACACGACGAGTTGAGTTTTTACCAAAAAGTTCTATTTTGGTTTCATCTGACCATATGACATTCTCCCAATCCTCATCTGGATCATCCAAATGCTCTCTAGCAAACTTCAGACGGGCCTGAACATGTACTGGCTTAAGCAGGGGGACACGTCTGGCACTGCAGGATTTGAGTCCCTGGCGGCGAGTGTGTTACTGATGGTAGGCTTTGTTACTTTGGTCCCAGCTCTCTGCAGGTAATTCACTAGGTCCCCTGTGGTTCTGGGATTTTTGCTCACCGTTCTTGTGATCATTTTGACCCCACGGGTGAAATCTTGCGTGGAGCCCCAGATCGAGGAAGATTATCAGTGGTCTTGTATGTCTTCCATTTCCTAATAATTGCTCCCACAGTTGATTTCTTCAAACCAAGCTGCTTACCTATTGCAGATTCAGTCTTCCCAACCTGGTGCAGGTCTACAATTTTGTTTCTGGTGTCCTTTGACAGCTCTTTGGTCTTGGCCATAGTGTAGTTTGGAGTGTGACTGTTTGAGGTTGTGGACAGGTGTCTTTTATACTGATAACAAGTTCAAACAAGTGCCATTAATACAGGTAACGAGTGGAGGACAGAGGAGCCTCTTAAAGAAGAAGTTACAGGTCTGTGAGAGCCAGAAATCTTGCTTGTTTGTATGTGACCAAATACTTATTTTCCACCATAATTTGCAAATAAATTAATAAAAAATCCTACAATGTGATTTTCTGGATTTTTTTTTCTCATTTTGTCTGTCATAGTTGAAGTGTACCTATGATGAAAATTACAGGCCTCTCTCATCTTTTTAAGTGAGAGAACTTGCACAATTGGTGGCTGACTAAATACTTTTTTGCCCCACTGTAAGTATTAGACAATGCTAACTTTGGGACAGTCACAATGTGTAATTTGAACCCTGGCCCTTGCCCTTTTCTCTTCCGTCTTCCCAACACCAAACTTTCCCCTTGCTATCATGTTTTTTTTTTGGGGGTTGGAGAAGGAGGATGAGATGAGGAAGTGGCTTGTTCCCCTGCCCCCTAGCCCTCCATTTCCACTAGCTACTTGCAGGGAGCTCCCAGGGCAGGCTGCAGAGTTGGGATGATGGACGGGTGGTGGGGGTGTAACAATGGGTGCTTTGTGAGAGGAGGACTGGCTGTGGCAGGAGTGGGGGGCCTCCGCAGCGCTGAGCAGAGCCACTTCATTAGTCAAGGCTCTCCCTCCTCCCTCCATTCTCTCTCTCCTCCCTCTGTCATTCTCTTGCTCGCTGTTGACATAACACACTCTGAAGTCTGGAACCAGCCAGTAGGAGCCTGCATGGTTTGTGCTGCGCTTTCTGCTTTCCGGTCAGAAGCAGGGTGGAGACGGGTTTTCCGACTTCCTGGGGGTTCTACGCAGCTCTTTTTGTACATGACTACTGCCTTCCTCCTGTCCTAAGGTAATTCTGCTGGTCTGCACTGCTGTCATCTTGTCCTCTGCCGAGAGCAACACATCACAGATGAGACATGGATTGATTTCTTTCATGCTGTGCCAGAGTAACTGAATGCACTTTTTTTTTGTGCACGTAAAGAGCTGTCTATCAAATGACAACACCGTAATATGTAGCTGAAATGTGAATCTATGATTAGGGTTGCAAAATTCTGGGAACTTTCAATAAATTCCCTGTTTTTCCAGATATCCTGGTGGAGGATTCTGGATTTTCTGCTTCTTCCCTCCTGACTCGGCGAATCCTCCAACTGGGATTTCGGGGGAAAACCAGGGAATTTATTGAAAGTTTCCGTAATTTTGCAACCCTATCTATGACATTGAAGTGCGGTCATTGCGCTAGGGTCTTAGTTTGAGCTGCCTGCCCCTCAGGTCTATGGTGACATTTGTGTTTGAGTACTGGAGCTCAGCCCAGTAGAGAAGTTTAAATTCTCAGTCTCTATCCTATAGCGTGGGGGCTGTGTTTCTTGTTGACTAAACTGTCAGTGTCAGAGGCTAGTATAGCTCATTGTCTCTCGCTCTCCCTCTCACGTTCTCTCTCACACACACACACACATCCTTTGGACCAAGGGGATGTTTCTTGGTCTGAGTAATCCCCTATATCCTGGGAAGAAGAGGGAGAGCTTTACATTTTGTAAACATTTTGAAATATATATAGTTTTTGTGTGTGTGTGTATGTGTGTGTATATATATATATATGCTTAGTCATACAAAACACCAGTCTCAACGTCAACAGTGAAGAGGCGACTAGCCTTCTAGGCAGATTTACAAACAAAAATCCATATCTCAGAATGGCCAATAAAAAGAAAAGATATTAAGATCGGCAAAAGAACACGGACACTGGACAGAGGAACTCTGCCTAGAAGGCCAGCATTCCAGAGTTGCCTCTTCACTGTTGACGTTGAGACTGGTGTTTTGCGGGTACTATTTAATGAAGCTGCCAGTTGAGGACTTGTGAGGCGTCTCTTTCTCAAACTAGACACTCTAATGTACTTGTCCTCTTGCTCAGTTGTGCGCTGTGGCCTCCCACTCCTCTTTCTATGCTGGTTAGAGACAGTTTGCGCTGTTCTGTGAAGGGAGGAGTACACAGCATTGTACGAGATCTTCCGTTTCTTGGCAATTTCTCGCATGGAATAGTCATAATTTCTCAGAACAAGAATAGACTGACGAGTTCTTTGTTTCTAGACATTTTGAGCCTGTAATCGAACCCTCAAATGCTGATGCTCCCATAGTTAGAATTATGAACTTGGATTAGCTAACAACACGCCATTGGAACACAGGAGTGATGGTTGCTGATAATGGGCCTCTGTACCCCTACGTAGATATTCCATAAAAAATCAATCCCAGAACAACAGCAAAGGAAAGTATCTATATCCACAGTTAAACAAGTTCTATATTGACATAACCTGAAAGGCCGCTCGGCAAGGAAGAAGCCACTGCTCAAACTGCCATAAAGAAAACCAGACTACGGTTTGCAACTACACATGGGGACAAAGATATTGTATTTTTTCGAGAAATGTCCTCTGGTCTGATGAAACAAAAATAGAACTGTTTGGCCATAATGACCATGGTTATGTTTGGAGGAAAAAGGGGAGGCTTGCAAGCCGAAGAACACCATCCCAACTGTGAAGCACGGGGGTGGCAGCATCATGTTGTGGGGGTGTCCTTTTCAATCATATCAAACTTTATTTGTCACATGCGCCGAAGACAACAAGTGTAGACCTTACTGTGAAATGCTTACTTACAAGCCCTTAACCAACAGTGCAGTTCAAGAGTTAAGAAAATATTTACCAAATAAAGTAACACAATAACGAGGCTATATATAGGGGGTACCGGGTACAGAGTCAGTGTGCGGGGGTACAGGTTAGTTGAGGTAATTTGTACATGTACAGTCGTGGCCAAAAGTTTTGAGAATGACACACATTAATTTTCAAAGTCTGCTGCCTCAGTTTGTATGATGGCAATTTGCTTATACTCCAGAATGTCATGAGTGATCAGATGAATTGCAAATAATTGCAAAGTCCCTCTTTGTCATGCAAATGAACTGAATTCCGTAAAAACATTTCCACTGCATTACAGCCCTGCCACAAAAGAACCAGCTGACATCATGTCAGTGATTCTCTCGTTAACACGGGTGTGAGTGTTGACGAGGACAAGGCTGGAGATTACTCCATCATGCTGATTTGAGTTTGAATAACAGCCTGGAAGCTTCAAAAGGAGGGTGGTGCTTGGAATTATTGTTCTTCCTCTGTCAACAATGGTTACCTGCAAGAAAACGTGCCGCCATCATTGCTTTGCACAAAAAGGGCTTCACAGGCAAGAATATTGCTGCCAGTAAGATTGCACCTAAATCAACCATTTATCGGGTCATCAAGAACTTCAAGGAGAGAGGTTCAATGGTTGTGAAGAAGGCTTCAGGACGCCCAAGAAAGTCCAGCAAGCGCCAGGACCGTCTCCTAAAGTTGATTCAGCTGCGGGATCGGTGCACCACCAGTACAGAGCTTGCTCAGGAATGGCAGCAGGCAGGTGTGAGTGCATCTGCACGCACAGTGAGGCGAAGACTTTTGGAGGATGGCCTGGTGTCAAGATGGGCAGCAAAGAAGCCACTTCTCTCCAGGAAAAACATCAGGGACAGACTGATATTCTGCAAAAGGTACAGGGATTGGACTGCTGAGGACTGGCGTAAAGTCATTTTCTCTGAATCCTCTTTCCGATTGTTTGATGCATCTGGATAAAAGCTTGTCTGGAGAAGACAAGGTGAGCGCTACCATCAGTCCTGTGTCATGCCAACAGTAAAGCATCCTGAGACCATTCATGTGTGGGGTTGCTTCTCAGCCAAGGGAGTGGGCTCACCCACAATTTTGCCTAAGAACACAGCCATGAATAAAGAATGGTACCAACACATCCTCAGAGAGCAACTTCTCCCAACCATCCAGGAACAGTTTGCTGACGAACAATGCCTTTTCCAGCATGATGGAGCAACTTGCCATGAGGCAAAAGTG
Source organism: Brachymystax lenok tsinlingensis (assembly GCA_030435695.1). NCBI lineage: Eukaryota > Metazoa > Chordata > Actinopteri > Salmoniformes > Salmonidae > Brachymystax > Brachymystax lenok. The sequence goes on along the minus strand of CM059783.1, from coordinate 14,519,986 downwards.
ATAACTAAGTGGCTCGGGGAACAAAACATTGATATTTTGGGTCCATGGCCAGGAAACTACCCAGACCTTAATTCCTTTGAGAACTTGTGGTCAATCCTCAAGAGGCGGGTGGACAAACAAAAACCCACAAATTCGGACAAACTCCAAGCATTGATTATGCAAGAATGGGCTGCCATCAATCAGGATGTGGCCCAGAATTTAATTGACAGCATGCCAGGGCGGATTGCAGAGGTTTTGAAAAAGAGGGTCAACACTGCAAACATTGACTCTTTGCATCAACTTCATGTAATTGTCAATAAAAGCCTTTGACACTTATGAAATGCTTGTAATTATACTTCAGTATTCCATAGTAACATCTGACAAAAATATCTAAAGACACTGAAGCAGCCAACTTTGTGGAAATTAATATTTGTGTCATTCTCAACTTTTGGCCACGACTGTAGGTAGGGGTGAAGTGACTGCATAGATAATAAACAGCAAGTAGCAGCAGTGTACAAAACAAATTGAGGGGGGTCAATGTAAATAGTACGATGGCCATTTGATTAATTGTTCAGCAGTTTGGGGGATAGAAGCTGTTACGGCTGGAAGGTGTAATAGATAACATGGACTGATGCTGAATCAATATTGTCCCATCCCATTCTGGAACTTTCCAGACTACATGCTAAACAGCCCTTTAGCTGAATGTGTTTGACAAGTGTTCTTACCTAGACGAGGGAGAACCTCTACTATTAAGTGAGCAAAGTTACAATGACAAATTATACAGAGATGGTTGCTACTGTCAGATGTTTCTCAGCCCTGTGGACTGCATCATCCTCACCATGTGTGTCAGATGTTCTGGTAGTGTTGTCTTTGTTAGCACGTGGTGGATAGGACATGATGATGCGTGAGCCACATTTACATGGATCGAATGTGAATGCCTGAATGTGTTGCTATAATGGGTATATAATGACAAAGCAAGATCAAGGAGCCAGCGAACTCTCAACTCTATTTCCTATAAGAATGATGATTTGATACCCTCAGGGCTGTAGCCCATGTTCCAATGCTGTTTTCTAGATATTTTATACTTAATAGCCTCATGTCTGTTTCAGGATGAAAAGGTGAATCTCCTCTCATTGCAGCGATGGCAGTGCAGGCTGGCATACAGGTAAGAAAATGACTTATTATCATGCACATACAAGGATTTTTGGAATGTTTGTTTTTTGTTCAGAAGGGGTAACTCCTTTTCCCTCAAAGGCCCAATCCAAAGACCTCTTCTCATACGGTGGCCCCTATCCCTGCTGTATTTACATATCTAAAGGATAGGTGTAGCAGTCAGGTGTAAGCAAAATTGCTTGGCTACAATGGCAAAGCAAAATCGTGACATTCCCGTCAGTTTAGGACCCTTCACAAGTCATTCAAAATCTCTAACGCTTTCCTGGTTTAGCTAGTCTATTCAGGAGGCGGATTGACACCAATCCAATTGATTTACTGTTTTTACTGGTCTATTATCTCCAGCAACACAATCTGTTTGCTGTCAAGGCCATCTGATGTCTGAGTAGGCCAATAAGACCCTGTGGGCAGGGCCGTAGCTACATATGAGGATTCCATTTTTTGTTGAATAAAACAAATTAAATAATCAATTCTATTTGTTTTGGGGGTGGGGCACACAGTCAGGGTCTCAATTTACTGTTGAGTTAGGATAGAAGAATACACTAAGTGCCATTTTTAAACTTGGATGTGCATAAGCAGTTTTCCAGTTATGTTACTCACTCATAGTCACTCAATGTCAGTAAAAAAATGTTTGATTGGTAAATTAGTTAGTTTAGCCAACTATCTAAACTTGTAGTAATCATGGCTGAATTACTGACAGGGCACGTGCCCAGGGGCCCTGACCTCCAGGGGGCCCCCATGTATTTTGTTAGTCACTCTCACTCAGATATTATATTAACATGGCATAAGTTATGGCAAAATTTGTACAATTGTAGAAAATTGCCTGTAAAACGGAAATAAAAGTTCTGTAAAGCAAACTCATTTGTTTACTTTTTGTTAATAAAATACTTTTGATCCTTCTGTACGTATTAAACGATAGTTTTTAATCACGGTGCTGGGTTAATGTGTAGCGGCTAATTGTATAGCTAATAGGCTATGTGTTTGTAGATTGACTGAAGTGAATGAAGCTACAGCAACCAATGTGATAATGGCTAGGGCCATTTTTGCTGTTTTTCAAATAGCATTTTGGAGTTTTTAAATGGTATAGAAATGCAGTAAAGGAGCTTCAACTTTCCCCCCTGTCCAGACCTCACTAAAACTCAGACCTTGGTTACGGCCCTGCCTGTGGGGTTTCTATTCTCTGGGTCAGTGGTCAACGAGAACCATGGGAAGATTTCACAACTAGGAGGAGCGTAAAGGACTAGCAGGTGTAACTCTGGCCCTGTTTGAATCCTTCCTTCCTCTTGTCCTTGACGTTATCACTGATCTGATATAGGGCTGGGAATTGCCAGGGACCTCGCGATACAAATCACGATACGTCGGTGCCGATACAATATGTATTGCGATTCGATACTGTGATTTTATTATGCTTTGATGTTCCCAACATATTGCTCACCATATGTCTGCTGCAGAGGGACGAGAGAGCCATGAGAAAATGAGTGTTGATCAGTTATTGAAATAAAAGTGCTGAAAACATGTTGGCTCACTATTTCAAAAAGAAGATGGAGAACAAGATATAGGATGATACTGGAATACTGGAGTTTTGGCGCAGGTACAGCGAAAATAAATATTATTGCGATATGTAACTGTAAACATATTTTTCCCCTATCACTAATCTGATGTGACATTATTAGTGAAAGCAATATAGTGGAAACTTAGTTTTTTGCACTCAGATCATGGGATTCTGTTAAGGAAGGGTGAAAGGATGCATTTGAGAAGTATTCAAACTCATTGGCTTGGTGTCTGTCTTGTGATCACACCAACATGCAATCAAGAGGCCTAGTATGTGTACATATATGCGATCCACAGCATCCTAAATGACTATTTGTTGGCTTCATTAGGAATGAATGATTTGCTATATTAAATCCCTTTCCTAACTCTGTTCCATTAAGAGGGAGCTTTAAAGTCCAATGTTTAAAACTCTTACAATCTCCCTCCCCTATGTCCCAGATTTACCAGGATTAGGCTGTATTTGTTTACACAATTAGTCTACTTGCCTGTACACAGGCTACCCCTACATCCTTATTCTGAGAACTTGACTCCTCCCAAGTATACGTTTAGTTTTCACAGTACCCAAAACCATTTAGCAATTTGATTTGGACACAGGAAAGGTGGAAGGTATTCAAACTGCACAAGTACTACCATAAAGGATCAGTTGAATTGATGTCTAAGTAGAATAAGCCCACGTAAGGGCTACTAAAGCTTGCATTTCTGTGAAACCTGCATCTAGTCAGGTGATGCCGGAGACGTCACCACGGGTAATCCCCAATGGTATGGTGGTAATCTCCACATGTTTATGTAACTCAAAACACTCCCCTCCTCGTCGCCTTTTCTCTAATTAGCTGTATTTGGTGCGAGTAAGATGGAAAACAACATATGTTGTGGGGTTGCCTTGCCCAGAGCACCAGCCAGGTTTTAATTAAATGCATCTCTTTTTGAGAACCAGACAGAATGTTAAATACTTTCTACTGAGCAGGGCCATTTACGCTCACTCTCTTTCTCTCACACCTTCTTGCTCTCGTTCTCTTTCTCTCTCATACCCTCTCTCATACCCTCTTTCTCTCTCATATCTTCTTTCTCTCTCTCATACTCTCGTCTGTCTGTGATGAGGTCTGTGACGTCCGATATCTCCAACAGTGATAACTTGACTCACGCCCGTTCTCTACCCCCACTGAAGTTTGGGAGTCACTCAAATGGGGTCGTGGAAAAACTTCCAAAGAACCACCGAGACCTTTCTGTGAGGCTAAACCCAGGGAAAGTCTCAATCATGATATGCCAATGAGAGTGTGGGAGAGAGGAAGCGATAGCGGATATATTGTCAGCTGTGTGTATGATTGGAGGTTAATCTGATGTGACTGTAGGATACAAGGCTTGTTCCAGCCTCCAGGCATTCTCCTCCCCTCAGCTGATTTCCTTTCCCTCACTGTGAGTGGAATATCACCACAGACATCTAGTAGGCTGTCTCAGAGGACTTTGTTGTCTCGACAATATCCTATTTCTATTCTTCCGTTTTAGAGACGTACAAAACGCTTCTCATTCTCCAAAGCAACTATTCCTCCGTCTATTTGCACTTCAATCTTATTAGTGTAGCTGTATAGTTTTTTTGGGCCAAATGTCAAAATTGTATACTGATGAATATCAACATGTTTGAAAATTGATATCCTTGAATCATGTTATTCTTTCCCTGACGAAGGCACAATCTGTGTGTCAGGGGCTGAGTTCTAGTAGCCTGTGTGAGTAAAGGATTTCGGATTTCTCACCCCTGGTCTATCCCACTGCCAACAGTGTCTAAACCCTCTTCCAGTGATCCATGCAGCTCCTTTAGTCTACGAGCATTTGGATACAATCACTACAGTGCTGGAGTCCATTCTGAAAATATGACACCTTTCCTTTGCCAGGCAGACACCACTTGTAATACAATGGAAGGGTTGAATGACGGATGAATGTAAGCGATATGCTAGGAAGATTTAATTGTCAGCCCCTAAAACCTTTTTCTGCCATCTCCCCATAGTAATGACACAAGCTGGTAGTTTGTCACTAAATGTGTTTCTTCTCTCTCTCCTCCTTCCCCTTCCCCTCTCTCTCTCTCTCTCTCCCGCAGGTGTGGTTCGGAGAGAAGTTTGACACGCAGAGTCCACGCCTGCAGAGTCCACGTAGCCCTTTGACGCTGCGCCATGGGCCAGGCTTGGCCGATGTCTTCCAGTATGACCAGTGGCTGGCCGTGCGCCACGAAGCCACACTGGTACCCATGCAGGAGGACCTGGCCTTCTGGCTCACCGGGATGCTGGGTAAGACCAGGAGGGTCATAGGGCAAAATAATTCAAAAAGTGTGAACCTGGCAATGGAAGTTTGTTGGATGTGCAGCCTAGAATTCTTCCTTTTTGTTAATAATTTGGCCTTTAAAAGTCTCGCCCTGTCACTCACCCCTCACTCCCAACAATACACACTAACACACTCATGCTAATATTTTTCTTTCTGTCTCTGATACACAGGAGAGGAGGTGAGAGCGGAGAGCTTCATGGCGGAGCTGAACAACGGGGTGAAGCTGTGTCGGCTAGTCGGAGCTCTGCAGAGCAGGATCTCTCAGAGCGGGGCCTTGGATATGGGCAAGGTGAGCTGTGGGGAGAGGAATGGCAGGAGGAACGGGATATTAAGGAAAATTAGGCGAGTGGGGAGAGTGGTTAAGATAGGGTAGTTTGAGTTGGCGGTCTGTTTCCCATCTGAAACGAGTTGGTGCGTTTGGTTCTGAAATTATTCGTTTTTCTGTCCATTTGAAAATATCACTTAACCAAGAATGGTCATATGTCAACTGTGATGTAATGCATGTGTGGTTAATTTGTTATACTTTTTTAATGCCTTTCCCTGCAGTTGTTTCTCATGAAGAAGGTGGCATGTAAGTGCAATGCCTCTCCAGGGTCCTTTTTCGCCCGCGACAACACTGCCAACTTCCTGGGCTGGTGTCGCCACATAGGCGTGGAGGAGACGTACCTGTTTGAATCGGAGGGCCTAGGTACGTGTTTTAGTTGGTGGGGAGGCTGTACTGACCAGTAGGCACAGCAAGTAGGAGCTAATCACAAACGGCCATCTCTCCAGACAGTTTTGAAGTGCATATTTGGGTTATTTTTTCTCGGCAGCCTCTAGTTAGCTTAGCATTCTAGCACGAATTTCCACAGGTATCAATCAAACCAAAACCCATTCAGTCTTGTGTAATCAGTGGAGCAGAACCATGGTTGTACAGTTGAGGTAGGGTCCAACTCCATTCCATCCCACCACTCTTGTAACATTACTACATTATCCTTGGAGTTAATTAATATGTTACTATATTACCCTAGGAGTTGACTAATACATTACTACGTTGCCCTTGGAATTGTTTGATACATTACTATATTACCTTAGGAGTTGATTAATGGCTCCTTAGCTTAATCGGTTCAAAGGAACATGGGCTGAGTTGTAAGCCTTTAATGACTGAACGGAGCAGATGCCTCCACTGCAGCCATTGTCTGGCTTTTGTTTAAGCCATCCTCCTTAATGACATAATAGGATCCACCATAGAGAACTTATGTTAATTGCTCTCTATGTGGACACCTCATTATATGTAATGGGTTTGTGACACTGCTGCTATACTATACAACCATGTCGTCTCTCTACAGTATGTATTTTCTCTGTCTCGCAGTTCTGCACAAGGATCCCAGGCAGGTGTGTCTGTGTCTGCTAGAGATCGGCCGCATCGTCTCCAAGTAAGTTTCCCTTGGTTGATAGATGATGTACCAGTCAAACGTTTGGGACACGCCTACAGTGATTCCATGTGTTATTTCATAGTTTTGATGTCTTCACTATTATTCTACAAAGTTAGAAAATAGTAAAAATAAAGAAAAACCCTTGAATGAGTAGGTGTGTCCACACTTTTGACTGGCACTGTATGTGCTGTAGGTGTTGCACTGTGACAAATGTAAGATAAGATCATTCTAGAACATGACCACCACGTTTTGTTTTGACCTTTCACTGATCCTGTAGTTATTCAATGTGGTATATTGCAGCTGTGTTGGGGTAGAAAGATGGACAAGGCAGCAAAAGTGGATGTGTGGCATCTTTTTTTAAATTCCTAGCAGTCCCTTTAGAGCACTGAACTGATCTGTTTCTATCCATAGGTATGGGGTGGAACCTCCGGTGCTGGTGAAACTGGAGAAGGAGATTGAGCTGGAGGAGACCCTGCTGAAGACTACAGAGCCTGCTCCTGCAGTCAAAACATTCACTGTGTGCTGCCAGCATGGGGGCCTCTACCAGCCTGGGGTAAGTCACTCCAGGAGTTAAAACTGTGCTATTGTCAAATTTGTACTGACTAAATAGGGACTCGACTCTCCACTTTCCTCTCATCTCTCTTGTTGTTCTATTAAAATAGTTAGTTGGTGACCCAGTTCATCAGATCCAAGATGGCGGCAGCGGTGGCTCTAGTTGCCTCGCTGCTCAGGGCTGTATGAGTCATTATGGTCCTCGTGGTGCTCCATCCATCCGGGGTCATGTGACTCTGTAGCCTGTGGCACCAATGCAGCTCAGTCACAACATCAACAAACATCAGAACGCTTCCTGTGTCCACAGCCTAAGCTGCATGACACTTAGCCTTTGATTAGTGTGTTTGCCAAAGCGGTCCTCTTCAACTACAGTATTCAGAGGCTGCTACTGAATGCTGTTCTATAGCCTTTCAAGTCTTTGCAACTTAAAATTGGTTCATTTGAGTTCATCGGTTCATTGCGTTTTCCTGTTAACAACTCTGCTTTATCCTTAGGCGATGGGTTAAGGAAACAGTTTCTCAATGTTTTAGAGAATATGTTCTTGCTTCCTTAGCCAGGATTTAATAAGGCCATGTTAATTCTCCCTCTGTGTTACAGGAGCAACATCTGACGGACGAGCCTCCGTGTAACTGCTCCCAGAGAGTATCTATTGAATATCTGTCAGAGGGCCGTTACAGACTGGGAGACAAGACCCTCTTCATCCGGGTGAGCAGCACGCACTGTATAGTGACACACTGAACACTCCCAAGCATTGATCACCAGTGTTGGATTCAATTCCACTGCTAAGTGAGCATTAGACCTGTAGCTAGTGACACCCTTTCTGTCCTCTGCCAAGAGACCAGGAAACATCTCTCCACCTTAACCTTATTCATTACCTGGCCACTAATCCAAAGGTTCAGTCTCAGTGCCTGGCACACGTTTGGCTGTGTCAGAACCGTATAAATTAAATTACTACACATGACATAATTCTATGGTCAGTACTTGTCTGGTCCTTTTATACCTTCACATACTATAGACTAGATAGTCCTGCAGACTTGAGACAAAGACATTTTGGAAAAGTCAAGTAAGCTTAGTACTGATGTTGGGTATTTAAGGATGATAAAATGCTGCTACAACTGGAAAGTAAAAAACCGTGCCAAGTATAAAAAGCAGCGGTGTAGGATAAAGGAAGGAGGAAAGGTCTGTCTCAGTTGCTCCCGGTTCCACACAGCAGCAGATCACTCCCTAAGCTCATTAGGGAAGCAGAGTGCATCTCGTTAGTGCTGGACCTACAGGAGGGATTACATCATTATTGGCCAAGGTACAGCGTTAACACTTCCATCAAACAGCAGCTGAAAAATAGATGGTAGCTGTAGATAGTAGTTGGCAGCACAGTAGATATTAGTTGGTGGTAGTAGGAGTGAGTAGTGAGCGGTTAGTAGTAGTAGTGGTGGTGAGTAGTAGTGGTAGTAGGAGTGAGTGGTAAGTAGTAGGAGTGAGTGTAGATGCGGGTCTCAAGGAATAGTTAAGTAAAAAAAATAATCATGTTAACCCTTTAAAGAGTCCAACTGCAATGTCTCACATGTCTCCCCGTATCTCCCTCTGCCTCTCTCTCACTGTGATAGATGCTGCATGGGAAGCATGTGATGGTGCGTGTGGGGGGAGGCTGGGACACCCTAAGGGGTTTCCTGCTCAAGTACGACCCCGGCCGGGTGCTCCAGTTCACCACTCTGGAGCAGAAGATCCTGGCTTACCAGAAGGGTCCACCGGGCCACGGCTCTGCAGCAGCGGCCCCTCCACCTGACATGGACCCTCTCGCTGCAGTCAACCTCATCCCCTCGTCTTCCTCCTCGTCTTCCTCTGGTTCGGCCTCCAAAGCCACCTGCACTCCCGTCTCGACCCCTACTCTGCCCAGGAAAGCAGCCGCAGCACCCAAAAAGATCATGCAGATGCCCCTTCCCTCCCCCAAGAAGGCCACCCAGAAGCCCTTGCCAATCACCAAGAAGGTGGCTGCTGTGACGCCCACCCTGTCTTCGCAGCAGGGCCCAAGCCCTTCCATTCACAGTGGCAAGAGCCAGCAGACGGCACCCCTGCTTCATTCCTCTTCTTCCCCAGCCGTGGCTCCCTCTGCCCCCAAGCTGAAGCTCAGGCCGTCCCCTCGCGGCGCCCTCTCCCAGCCCCGTAGCCCTGTGTGCCCTGAGCCCTCCTGTAAATGTCCTAAACCCTCCTCCACTCCATCCACCCACACCTCCATCGCAGTGCCTCGCCCTGCCACAGCCCCATCAACGGTCCCCTTCCAGAAAGAGGGCAGACCCCCAACCGGCGCCACTCAATGCCGCCTGTCTCAGAGGCGGCCCGCCTCCCCGGCCTCGCGCCTTCGTCTGGATGCTGCCAGACGGGTCCGTCCAACCCCCCGGGTGACTGTGCCAACACCCAGGCCGGCAACAGCCCAGCCCACCAGGACACTAACCCCTACCTCCAGGACTGCCACAACAGCCCTGCCCAAATCCACCATCTCGCTCCCCAAGAGCAAAGACACCACAGCCAAAGCCCAGGCCCAAACCAGGGCCATCCCCAAATTGGTTGTGCCTCTATGTGGCGGCACCCCTGGGCGAGTACCAGGGGCCCCTAGTGGCTCTACCGCTGTTGGCAAGACCAAACAGAGAACAGTAACAACTGCACAGAAGGCAGTACGGAGGCAAGCGCTCTCTGCCATCATCCCCTCTCTCAAACCGGAGCCCACCAAAACGTCCCCCCAGAAAAACAGCCCCAACATCAAAGCCCTCCCTTCCCAAAAGAACACTGCTCTCACAAAGAAGACCCAACTCAAGAACAAAAGTGAGGACCCTTATTTTGAAATGAACGGTAGAAGGCATCAGAAGACATGAGTCGTAGTTGGGGGACGTAGTAACGTGACGGGGAAGGACTGTACTGTCCTACTGAACATTAGTGCTTCCGTCACGGTATTTGTCTGAATAAGTCCCCAACCAGGATTCAGCAGAACACCAATGTCTGCACAAATGTATATCCAACCGGGTATAGATGCAGCAACTGTCAAGACACAAGCTAGTGTGTAACTTTCAAAACGCCATTTGCACCGCTACCATTTTTACGTTTGTTTCTCAGTTGGTCAGATTTTTTTTTTAATGTTACTTACCTTATCTCATTTTATTGTCCTGTTGTAAAAAGCTCATGCTTCAATAGCATTTGACAATAAGCCAGTTTTTATACTGTCTTTGAATGGGTTGAGAAGTGAATGATGCTGATTTTATCTGAGGTCAGCTCAATTCAGTCTTAAGCCTAACACAGAAACACTCAGTGGAAGCGTTGTAAACCATCCTCCCATCAACAGCCTTTTGTTTGTTATCCTTTTTCCATAATTTTTTTGTGTTTTTGAAAGCTTTCTGACGTCTATTCATAGGTCTTGAGGTTCCATAGTGAGGGCTTTAACTTTGTCCATCTGATCTGATAAATATTTTTCTCTGCGCATAAAAGTTATACTTTTTAAACATTGGCATTTTCTTTTCAGAAAGGGTCATTTCTGTGCAAAGCAGAGCTAACTAAGGCAGAACACTTTGAAAATTTGCTTTTTGAGATTTTAGTTATTCATTACAAAGCAAGTTACTGTAATCAAATGTTATAACAGGAAATATAACTGGCCTGAATGTTTGTCCTCGGTGTGGATAAGCTTTTCATTGATGGAGGTTTGATTGAATATAGATGTTTGTTTTTCTTTGTCACAGACTGGATGATGATGATGATGATGTGGTGTTTTCCATTTTAGAGGTCAAATTAAGCACTTTTGGAATGTTTCTCGTGTGCCTTTAAATGACTGTTGTTGCTGTGTGGTGTTAGAATGTACTAGGAACTAGGCTTTTAATCCTTTTTACAAATGAGAATTGCACAAAGTACAAGCGCTCGGACTGAGTTTTTTTATTTTTATTTTTACATGGTCAAATCTCAAATGAATTACTACTGATAATATGCCTGTAACACATCCTTTGAACACGTAGTAGGCGACGGCAACTAAGGGACAAGCAAAGCCATTTTACAGAGGGGGAAGTTATCGTGAGGTAGATTTTAATTTGTTTTGTCATCGGTCTTTTTATTTATCATATTTTTACTTTTCTATGTGGTCTTCATGTCTACGTTACTTTGTCTATTTTCTTGGTCAGCACTTTATGAAAACCTCTTGGTGTGTTTGTCACTTTGAATGTTGATTCTGTGGATTTGTGTTGTCTGATTTACCTTTGTTACATTGTCCAATAAAAGGCCAAACGTTGGCAGACTTCCTGCAAAACATGTCTGTGCTTCATAATTGACATTTGAAGTCAGTGGAAATGGTATTGATATTGACTTCCAGGAACTAAGCATACTCATATCCTTTTCACACTCTTGTGCTAACCCCAACCATACTGCGCTGGCTTTCACATGGTCCTTTCCAACACAGTTTTAGCAACTACAATGGATGCGTAACCAGGCTGGCACAGTAGAGTGTGGCTTGGCCTAGAATAATCCTAGGGTTTGGCTCAGTAGTGTGAAAAAAAGGTATGCGTAGATGTACAGATATGTGCAGTATAAAGTACTAGAAGGTCTTTGTGAATGTTGAGATCTGTGCAGTCGGAGTAGAGCCATGTACTTAGTTCAATAGGGATTCATATAATTTCCACTATAGTCCTTGGGTACCACTTCATTTACTTGATCAGCTCAGTGATGTAACAACCACATCAACATTAAGAGACATGGGCAGCTGTGAGGTGGAGGGTTTATTCTCCGGGTCTTTAACCGTTTTCCAGAAAATTTTTGGGTTAGACCCAGAGAGAGAACTGCTCCTTAAAGTAACTAACTTTGACTTTCCGGATAGCCTGAGTGCACTTATTTCTCATTTTCCTGAATGATAGCCAGTCAGCTTGAGTATGCAATTCTTGAGGTGGAGTAACTGTAAGATCACGGTCAAACCGGGCTGAACCTGTTTTTAATTCAAATTTTCTTTATGGGAGTGTGTTAACAATACAGCTGAAAATATTAAAAAAGAAGGCCAAGCGTCTTCGACAGAGGGGATAAAGCTGATTCTATACCATTCACAGAGGTCAGTTCATGAAGGAAGGCTTGCTCATTAAAGTTTTTTAGCAAGCGTCTATGACAAATCAGGACAGGTCGTTTCACTGAGCAGCCATTACGAACACAGGCTATAAAACAGTGATCACTAAGGTCATTACCAAAAACACCAGACTGATACCTATCAGGATTATTTGTGAGGATAACATTGAGGAGAGAAGCCTTTTCTGGGTGGTTGGAGTCATACTTTGTGGGATTGGTGAAAATCTGAGAAAGATTTAGGGAGTCCCGTTGCTTTAGGACTTGGTCAGGTGGTTTAAGCATGTCCCAGTTTAGGTCACCTTGCAGGACAAATTCAGACTTAGTGTAAGAGGCCAGGAGAGAGCTTAGGGTACAGGCCGGTGCTGATGGAGGACGATAGCACCCAGCAACAGTCAACAAAGAGCTAAACTCAGCAAAAAAAGAAACGTCCCTTTTTAAGGACCCTGTCTTTCAAAGATAATTCGTAAAATTCCAAATAACTTCACAGATCTTCATTGTAAAGGGTTTAAACACTGCTTCCCATGCTTGGTCAATGAACCATAAACAATTAATGAACATGCACCTGTGGAACAGTCATTAAGACACTAACAGCTTACAGACGGTAGGCAATTAAGGTCACGGTTATGAAAACTTAGGACACTAAAGAGGCCTTTCTACTGACTCTGAAAAACACCAAACGAAGACGCCCAGGGTCCCTGCTCATCTACGTGAACGTGCCTTAGGCATGCTGCAAGGAGGCATGAGGACTGCAGATGTGGCCATGGCAATAAATTGCAATGTCCGTACTGTGAGACACCTGAGCGCTATAGGGAGACAAGATGGACAGCTGATCGTCCTCGCAGTGGCAGACCATGTGTCACAACACCTGCACAGGATCGGTACATCCGAACATCACACAGGTACAGGATCGCAACAACAACTGCCCGAGTTACACCAGGAACGCACAATCCCTCCAGCAGTGCTCAGACTGTCCGCAATAAGCTGAGAGAGGCTGGACTGAGGGAATGTAGGCCTGTTGTAAGGCAGGTCCTCACCAGACATCACCGGCAACAACTTCGCCTACGGGCACAAACCCACCGTCGCTGCACCAGACAGGACTGGCAAAAGGTGCTATTCACTGACGAGTCGTGATTTTGTCTCACCAGGGGTGATGGTCGGATTCGCGTTTATCATCAAAGGAATGAGCATTACACCGAGGCCGGTAATCTGGATCGATTTGGAGGTGGAGGGTCCGTCATGGTCTGGGGCGGTGTGTCACAGCATCATCGGACTGAGATTGTTGTTATTGCAGGAAATCTCAACGCTGTGCATTACAGGGAAGACATCCTCCTCCCTCATGTGGTACCCTTCCTGCAGGCTCATCCTGACATGACCCTTCAGCATGACAATGCCACCAGCCATACTGCTCGTTCTGTGTGTGATTTCCTGCAAGACAGGAATGTCAGTGTTCTGCCATGGCCAGCAAAAAGCCCGGATCTCAATCCCATTGAGCACGTCTGGGACCTGTTGGATCGGAGGGTGAGGGCAAGGGCCATTCCCCCCAGAAATGTCCGGAAACTTTCAGGTGCCTTGGTGGAAGAGTGGGGTAACATCTCACAGCAAAAACTGGCAAATCTTGTGCAGTCCATGAGGAGGAGATGCCCTGCAGTACTTAATGCAGCTGGTGGCCACACCAGATACTGACTGTTACTTCTGATTTGACCCCCCCTTTGTTCAGGGACACATTATTCCATTTCTGTCTGTCACATGTCTGTGGAACTTGTTCAGTTTATGTCTCAGTTGTTGAATCTTATGTTCATACAAATATTTACACATGTTAAGTTTGCTGAAAATAAACGCAGTTGACAGTGAGAGGACATTTCTTTTTTTGCTGAGTTTATTTGAAAGTTTAATGCTTAAAACCAGCAAATCAAATTGTTTGGGGACAGACTTGGTGGAGACAACTGAACACTGAAGGTGATCCTTGGTAAAGATTGCCACTCCCCCACTTTTGGAAGATCTGTCTTGCCGAAAAAGGTTAGAGCCTGAAAGGTTAACATCAGTATTCAAAACACTCTTTCTTAACCATGTCTCAGTAATGACCAACACATCTGGATTGGAGCTGTGAACCCACACTTCAATTGATCCATTTTAGGTAATAAGCTTCTAGTGTTAACGTGCAGAAAACCCAGGCTTTAACGAGAGCAGAAATCAGTGAAGCAGATATCAGAGCACAAGTCAGAATTGGAGCTAGCAACTATACAGTTGAAGTTGGAAGTTTACATACACTTAGGTAAGAGTCATTAAAACTCGTTTTTCAACCACTCCACAAATTTCTTGTTGACAAACTATAGTTTTGGCAAGTCGGTTAGGATATCTACTTTGTGCATGACACAAGTAATTTTTCCAACAATTGTTTACAAACAGATTATTTCGCTTATAATTCACTGTATGACAATTCCAGTGGGTCAGAGGTTTACATTCATTAAGTTGACTGTGCATTTAAACAGCTTGGAAAATTCCAGAAAAATGTAATGGCTTTAGAAGCTTCTGATAGGCTAATTGACATCATTTGAGTCAATTGGAGGTGTACCTGTGGATGTATTTCAAGGCCTACCTTCAAACTCAGTGCCTCTTTGCTTGACATCATGAGAAAATCAAAAGAAATCAGCCAAGACCTCAGAAAAGAAATTGTAGACCTCCACAAGTCTGGTTCATCCTTGGGAGCAATTTCTGCGGGAGGGTCTGGTGCACTTCACAAAATAAATGTCATCAAGAGGAAGGAAAATTATGTGGATATATTGAAGCAACATATCAAGACATCAGTCAGGAAGTTAAAGCTTGGTCGCAAATGGGTCTTCCAAATGGACAATGACCCCAAGCATACTTCCAAAGTTGTGGCAAAATAGCTTAAGGACAACAAAGCCAAGGTATTGGAGTGGCCATCACAAAGCCCTGACCTCAAACCTATAGAAAATTTGTGGGCAGAACTGAAAAAGCGTGTGCGAACAAGGAGGCCTACAAACCTGACTCAGTTACACCAGCTCTGTCAGGAGGAATGGGCCAAAATTCAACCAACTTATTGTGGGAAGCTTGTGGAAGGCTACCTAAAACATTTGACCCAAGTTAAACAATTTATAGGCAATGCTACCAAATAATAATTGAGAGTATGTAAACTTCTGACCCACTGGGAATGTGATGAAAGAAATAAAAGCTGAAATAAATCATTCTCTCTACTATTATTCTGACATTTCACATTCTTAAAATAAAGTGGTGATCCTAACTGGCCTAAGACAGGGAATTTTTACTATGATTAAATGTCAGGAATTGTGAAAAACTGAGTTTAAATCTATTTGGCTAAGGTGTATGTAAACTTCCGACTTCGACTGTATATATAACATTCCACTTTGAAAATATGGGGTATTGTGTGTAGACCATTTTAAATTCAGGCTGCAATACAACCAAATGTGGAAAAAGTCAAGGGGTGTGAATACTTTCTGAGGGCACTGTATCTGTTTCATAACTTTTATTGTTTTTTTTTATCAGATATTGTGCATTTTACCAGAATTTCCACAAAATTCTCATTACCGTAACAGCCCAAACAAGTAATAAACCAATAACATTCTAATATTTTGTTCACATTTCTCGCCAAATGAAAAAGCCTGAGTTAAACTTAACACTGAAAATAAATTAAATTATAAAATGACTGTACAATTATATCAGACTTTTTTCCAGTTTGAGTGTTTTAGCCGTTTTGGTAATGAGAAGGTCAAGTGAGGTAAAGTGGGTGATTGAGAATAAGAACCTCATTCTGAAGGCATTTAAATGAATCAATTAACTTAACCTCTACAACTCTAGATGATGCATCATAGGTTAATAAAACTAAATATGATAGTTTAATGTAAATGTCAACGTGTATTATATTGTATGGTTTATGGACAAACTACAGCAACATATTTTGTGTTTTATTCAAATACGTTTGGTTTTTCTAAAGTAAAATGGTATACAATTTTGGACCCGAGAATTTAGTCTGGATGCATTTCGGTAATGAGAATTTGGTATGAAAATTTACAAAATTCTGTCGAAAATTAAAAATGGATTTAAAATATACACTTTGCCAAAAACGATACATCTTAGTCCTTAGAATGATAGTTGATTTTTGCAGATTCGTCATGGTTTTGTAACTCAATTTGTTACAGATATGTTTAAAACGGGTTTCATGATAACCACCCAGTTTCTGTTTTGTTCAGTGATTGGGCATTTGTAAACTCAGCACGAGGTTACATTTTATGCGCTCTGGAACGCACGCTAGGACTAGGGACTGGGACCGGGACCTGCCCCGTTTGTTTTGACGTCTCCTGGAGAAAGGAAGTGGCGTGCAGCAGTTCAAAAATAAATGTTATTTGTCACATACACATGGTTAGCATATGTTAATGCGAGTGTAGCGAAATTGTTGTTGACATTCGTAGTACGTTTGAGCGACCGGACGTGGTTGGAGTTGGTCCGCGGAAGCAACAACAGCAATGAAAACGAATTTGTAGCCACACTATGTTGCACTGGCCGGTCGCACGAAAGCCTTTATTGAATATCTCTGCAACTGTTTTGCAGGTGAATGTAGCAGACTAGGAAGTAGGAACGTGGGCCTGAAGAAAATGCCGTCCTCCTGGCTAATGTACATATTTTTATATGTCTTGGTCTGTGATGGAGTTGTAGCACAAGTGGAAAGTAAGTCGTGGTTTTAATCTTTTAAAATACAAATGGCAATATATTAACTTGTATAACTTTTCGATTACATCAAGGTTGCTGGCTGAAAGCCAATCATACTCTAGCTGGCGTCTTATTGTTTTATATGAAGAAGGTATGTACGCCTTTGAATCAGAGATATCAACTCCACTAACTTAATGAATTGTTAACCATTCCTATTTTTGGAGATGCTACCTATTGTTGTAGTTAATCTTCACATTGAGGCTGGAGAAATATGAACCACTCTCAAATTCATAGATGGAACTGTGGATGCACGGGCTGATAGTCATGGACTAACGTTAACTAGTTGTATTTTGAAATTGCATTGTTTGTTTACAAAGACTCAAATATCAACAAAAACAAACAATGGAGTTAAACATCCTTATTGTTTGGGTTATGATGAGGTGAAGACAGTTGTACTAGTTGCTGGAAAAGTGGAAGCAAAACAGTATTCAGTATGTCTTCAACAGTAAAATAGTTATGTGGAATTAGTCTGGGATTTCAAAAAAGGCTATTATTCTTCATGGTAAAAAAATATATGTTTTATCTTTCACTCAATTTCATACCCAGGTTGCATAGGCTATGTAAATGCTACACTAAACATAGGATAAAATGCTGATTGTATACACCCACTCTTGCCATGCCAGTATGCACAAGATTCAACAGAGAGAGAGAGAAAAGAGACCAGTGAGAAAGACAGGTGACAATTCAGGGGGTATAGATAGACAGAGAGACCAGAAAAGTAGACACAAGGCTGTACAAAGGATGGGGAGCAAGAGAGAAGAAAGTGAAAAAGCATGTGTAATACACAAGCAGTGAGAACAACCAGTAGCCTATTTGGTGTCACAATAGTTACAATACAATAGTTGTGTTGTGTGAGGATCTGGCCTGCCTTGTTTTTGGTATATGTTGTGGATTGAAGGTGTCATTTTCAGATGTACATCCTGGATGATGTAGTCACAACCACAGGGGTAACCACATAGTCACGGGACCCTGTGCGAGATTTATCAGTGGGCCGTCAACGAAAATCAGAACAGCAGAAGTGGAAAGACATTCACACTTACGGGTGGCCAGCTCATAAAACATTTCAGAAAAAGGCTCAGTGCTGTTATCCTTTTGCAAGGTGAGGTATTGAGTGGTATTGAAAACAGCGGTGTCAATATTTTTTACCACTACCTTTTTGAGAAAAAAAGTATTACTAATTTAACAGAATCTCTTTCTCGGAGCAATTGTAGTGGTTTAAAACAATATAATTTCCAACTTTGTTGAGCATAGAATATACTGTAGCTCAGTTTTTTAATTTGAGATTTTATGCAATTATTTTGGCTCATCTTTAACGGTGTCAATAATTTCAGAACCACTGTATATAAATGAACCTAGTAGCAGGTTGTGGATAGCCTGGGAGGATAATGCTGTAACATATATTTCCTCTCTCAGATCGGGTGGTTTTCCTGTTCAACACCTTTCAGAACGTGAATGTGAATGAGAACGAGACAGTGCAGGCAGTGGTCTCCAGAATCCCCCCTGAAGTGGCCTTTATCACCCTCCAGTTCCATACACAGCACAGCAATGCTACACTGTCCTACACCCGGGTAAGACACTGGCTCATGCACAAACACACATGCTCACAGTAAAATAGATGTATGTAATAGTCTAATTCTAGTCAGTGTTCGTTCATTCAATATGACCTATTACCCTATCAAACACGTACGAACAAACACACACACACACGATTGGCACTGATTGGTCCACTGACTTGTGGAGGGAAGTCAGATTATGTGGAACCAGACTGGTTGCTCATCATGGGAGGAAGACAGGGCATGAGGCAAGGGTACAATGGGTTGACCAATCCTGGCATTGGTCCCAGAGATCCTAAGGGTTGGGTGAAGAAACAGTCGCCAATCACCCTCACACACACACACCATTTCTAGTGACCCACTTGCGGCAGAGTCTTGTGAGATTTGCAGACACTCTGAGTAGAGCTGTGGTCATGTGTTAGGCTGGTCACAAGCTCTTTGGTGCTGACGGAAACCTTTGTGAACGCCTTTCCCTCTTACTGCTGAAAACGCTTTGAGCTAACTCAAAGTAGACCTAACTCAAAGTAGTCGTAACACAAGTAACTCAAAGTAGTCTTAACTCAAAGTAGTCTTAACTCAAAGTAGTCGTAACTCAAAGTAGTCGTAACTCAAAGTAGTCGTAACACAAGTAACTCAAAGTAGTCGTAACTCAAAGTAGTCGTAACACAAGTAACTCAAAGTAGTCGTAACTCAAAGTAGTCGTAACACAAGTAACTCAAAGTAGTCGTAACTCAAAGTAGTCGTAACTCAAAGTAGTCGTAACTCAAAGTAGTCGTAACTCAAAGTAGTCGTAACACAAGTAACTCAAAGTAGTCGTAACTCAAAGTAGTCGTAACTCAAAGTAGTTGTAACTCATGGTGGGAATAGGCTAAAGCAGTAAACATGCTCTGACTGTAGTGAAGACAACAATGAAAACTGTCCCCAACTGTTAAGGGGCAAATGTACCAAACACAGCATAGACAGTTAATGAGTGTCGTCTGGAAGTGTATATGACCACAAGTCGTTCTTTCTCCACTGTCTGTCAAAAGCATCTGGCAGGTATAGCCTACAGCTAGGTGAGAAGAGGTGGTCAGCCGGGCGTCTGTGCACATTTCAGTAGTACTTTACATTACAGCACTGAATAAAGCAGTAATAACACGGTGGTAGAATGGTAACAACTACGTTAGAGTTACTCACAATGGAGACATTATTTGCCAGGATACATAGAAAATTGAGAGCAACTGAAACTTTCAGGCAAATCAGTGCATTGAAATCAACTAAAGATTGACTTAGAGCTTTAGAACATGGGTCTTCATGGGATTTCAGGCTTTGGTTTGGTGACTGATTTGGATTGATTAGGGCTGTGTTGTTGACTGACTATTTGAGTGATTTTCTGGTTGTCTGGTTGACTAATTTGGGCAGATGCCAGGACTGGGCCTCTCTCTAACAGCGGTGGACTCAGGCCTTCTCTCACCCCTGATCCCCGGTCAGACTAAGCTCTCCTGGTTCCTGCTGGCCCCTGATGGGGACTCTGTGACCGGCACTGGGGTCATCCTCCCCTACACCAGCTCTGGTATGTATGCCCTTCCATCATCCATCTCCGCTTCCCAAAATAATCCACCAATTCCTCAACAGTTTTAGGTGGCCTCCCACTATCTGTCAAGTATGTTGCCTTACATCATTGTTAGCATTCCAGGATATTTTACCTCTCACTACTCACTCTCAATCCAACATTGTTTTAACCACTCCATATACCATGTCAAAACAATAGCAAGAGTATCTAGTAGAGCCCGTTTCAAACAAACCCCGAAACAAAGTATGTCAGTTGGATTATTGAACAAAACAAATAGTCAACTGAGGACAAATTTCAAAGCTGTTTTGCCTTACACCAAACTTATTGTATATTTGTAGAGTAATCTGCTCTCTAATCTGCAACTTCTCCACAGTCACCAGTAGGCCATCTGCATAGACCAATGGTACAAACTGCTACTGCTACTAAACAGTCTGCTACTACTGCACTGTCAATGGACTTCAAGAAAAAACAGTGACTTGATTGGCTGGTTTTAATGACGTGTTTTCTCTCTCTCTGCAGACCCAGTCCCTGGAGCTTGTAATCTGGAGTTTGACCTGGACATTGACCCAAATGTCTATCTCCACTATAACCTTTTTGAGACTACTATCCGCTTTGCACCTGCAAATATTGGATATTCAAGGTAACAGCACACCAGAGGGTTTATGTATGAGCATCTTGGATTTAACTACTTCTGTCTCACTGCAAACAAATGTGAGACAGGGCACACTCTGCATATGTTTTTGTTTATACGTTTTAAAGTTAACCCTGGTGAAAAGCCAACAATTTGCCAAATAAAAAGTCCTGTGACTGAAAGACAATGCAATCTTATGAGTGCATTATGTGTTGTCCTACATTTGTGTGGCTTTTGTTGTAGTGGAAGCAGAGTAAGAAATGTCTTAATACCAGGGCTCTGGCTAGGAATGTGCTTTAGTAGAGAAAAGAGATTTACCCACAAGTGGCGAGGTACAGTGTTTGGAACCCAACCTCTTCAGCATTTTGGGAGAGGGAAATCATTGATATTTTCTTATGTAAATAAAGAAAATACTTTGTTGCTATTAATCAGGCTAAGGTGCGATAAGGATCATAGGAGTTGGCAAGACAGCCCAAACAGATCTGGTGACCAAGAAATGGAAAGTGCTGGATTTTAGTATTTCCACATACAGTACCTACTCACTCGCATTACACGGACCACAGAGAGGAAACACACACAAAATTCTGTCAGGGCCAAGCTGACTGCAGAGCGGAAAACACACACACACACACACACTCTTCCTGTTGTGCATCAAGCAGCTAAAATGTAACCTTGGCCTGTGGTCTGTAGACTGAACTATATCTACATTTACCTGGAGCAAAAAGAACCTGAGATCTTGAAAAGCAGTGATTCAAAAAGCAAAAGACGGAAGAGGTCTGGGGTGGTCTGGGGCGAAACAAAAAAAGAGTCACAAAGATTTTGAAAGATTTTGAATGAGACAAAAGTGATGGGGACACTTATTTTGCGTAGTCTCTAAATTTTATATTTTTAAAGAAAAAGACTACAGCCCTTTCTGCTGGGTTATTATTTCTGACGGCCCTTCTGAGCCATCTTATTTCCTTATTTCATTGTGAAAAATAAGTAAAATAAAAAATTGCTATAAAAAAATCAACAACATTTCTGTTTAAAGCTAGAATCCTTAATAGGTGAAAGTTCCATGTCCGTTTAGGATATTACAACAACAAAGAAGTTACTGTAAACAACCACTGTTTTTCTCCTCTGACATCATTGTACACGCGATAGAACAGCCAAGTATGCAGTGCACGTTTTTTTAACCCGCTGCCAGACTCTTCTCTGCTCTGTTTTCATCAACAAAACAATAACAAAGGCACTGGGGGCGAACAGTGGTGCTGTTTCCCCAAATGCGCATTCGTACTTTAAAGCAAACTTACAGAATCCATTGTGAGCTGACCTCTGTTGGCACCTCCTCAGGGGCTCCAATCCGCCCGCCTGTGACACTGAAGTAGGTGAATACACTCGCTGGCGCCTGAGGTACGACATCTACCAGTACTTCCTGCCTGAGAGCGACCTATCAGAGCAGAGCCTCATCACCAGCATCCAGGGTGTGGCCAATGTGCAGACCATGAGAGAGCATGGGAAAAGGGTGAGTTGATAGATGACAGTGTGAATGTAGTGCAAAATGGACATGTATAAAAATACAGATTGGGATTGTAGACTGTAAACTTGCTGGTTGTGGTGTAATGGTATGGTGAGCTTTTCTCATTTTTATTCTCCCTGTAGCTCATGACACTATCATCCAGTGATAAGACGGAGGTAGTGTTTAGCTCCATCCCGGGCCAGGGTGTCATCTACTCTGTCATAGTCAGAGACCCAGTGCTTAACAGCTCTTCCTCGTATATCCCTGTCCACACCTACGCCTGCAGCTTCTCCTCCACCCTGGATGGCTGTGACACTCTAGGTAAGTGGGACAATCAGCACTGGGCCAAAAGGGTATTTTTACAGGGAAACGTCAGTCAATATATGTCTATAATGGAGACATTTCCAAAGATATCTGAGTATTCCTGTCTAATACTTCCGGCGCCGACAGAGATGGCCACCTCGCTTCACGTTCTCAGGAAACTATGCGGTATTTTGTTTTTTTATGTATTACTTCTTACATTGTTACCCCGGGAAATATTCAGTTTTGTTACATACAACCGGGAGGAACTATTGGATTATAAGAGCAACGTCAACTTACCAACATTACGACCAGGAATACGACTTTCCCGAAGCAGACCCTCTGTTTGGTCCACCAACCAGGACAATAGACTGGATCCCAGCCGGCGACTCAAAACAACGGCGGCGCCCTGGAGAAGGGGGAAACGCGGCGGTCTTTTGGTCAGGCTACGTAGACGGGCACATCGGGCACCTCTCCCGAGTATTTTACTTGCCAATGTTCAGTCTCTGGACAACAAGATGGATGAAATACGAGCAAGAGTTGCCTTCTAAAGAGACATCGGCGACTGCAATGTTCTTTGCTTCACGGAAACATGGCTCACTCAGGACACGTTATCTGAGTCGGTACAGCCGCCTTGTTTCTCCACGCATCGCACCGACAGAAACAAACATCTCTCTGGTAAGAAGAAGGGCGGGGGTGTATGCCTTATGATTAATGAGACGTGGTGTGATCATAACAACATACAGGAACTCAAGTCCTTTTGTTCACCTGACATAGAATTCCTTACAATCAAATGCCGACCCCATTATCTACCAAGAGAATTCTCCTCGATTATAATCACAGCCGTGTACATCCCCCCTCAAGCTGACACATCGACGGTACTGAAAGAAATCCATTGGACTCTATATAAACTGGAAACCACATCCGCAAGGCAATCAAACAAGCTAAGCGTCAATATAGAGACAAAGTAGAGTCACAATTCAACGGCTCAGACACGAGAGGAATGTGGCAGGGTCTACAGTCAATCACGGACTACAAAAAGAAAACCAGCCCCGTCGCGGACCACGACGTTCTGCTCCCAGACAAACTAAACAACTTCTTTGCTCGCTTTGAGGACAATACAGTGCCACCGACACGGCCCGCTACCAAAACCTGCGGGCTCACCTTCACCGCAGTCAACGTGAGTAAAACATTTAAATGTGTTAACCCTCGCAAGGCTGCTGGCCCAGATGGCATCCCTGGCCGTGTCCTCAGAGCATGTGCAGACCAGCTGGCTGGTGTGTTTAGGGACATATTCAATCAATCCCTATCCCAGTCTGCTGTTCCCACATGCTTCAAGAGGGCCACCATTGTTCCTGTTCCCAAGAAAGCTAAGGTAACTGAGCTAAATGACTATCGCCCCGTAGCATGAAGTGCTTTGAGAGACTAGTCAAGGATCATATCACCTCCATCCTGCCAGACACCCTGGACCCACTAGAATTTGCTTACCGTCCCAATAGGTCCACAGACGACGCAATCGCAATCACACTGCATACTGCCCTAACCCATCTGGACAAGAGGAATACCTATGTAAGAATGCTGTTCATCGACTACAGCTCAGCATTTAACACCATAGTACCCTCCAAGCTCGTCATTAAGCTCAAGACCCTAGGCCTCGACCCAGCCCTGTGCAACTGGGTCGTGGACTTCCTGACGGGCCGGCCCCAGGTGGTGAGGGTAGGAAACAACATCTCCACCCCGCTGATCCTCAACACTGGGGCCCCACAAGGGTGCGTTCTCAGCCCTCTCCTGTACTCCCTGTTCACCCATGACTGCATGGCCAAGCACGCCTCTAACTCAATCATCAAGTTTGCAGACGACACTACAGTGTTAGGCTTGATTACCAACAACGACGAGACGGCCTACAGGGAGGAGGTGAGGGCCCTCGGAGTTTGGTGTCAGGAAAATAACCTCTCACTCAATGTCAACAAAACTAAGGAGATGATCGTGGACTTCAGGAAACAGCAGAGGGAGTACCCCTCTATCCACATCGACGGGACAGTAGTGGAGAAGGTGGAAAGTTTTAAGTTCCTCGGCGTACACATCACGGACAAACTGAAATTGTCCACCCACACAGACAGCGTGGTGAAGAAGGCGCAACAGCGCCTCTTCAACCTCAGGAGGCTGAAGAAATTCGGCTTGTCACCAAAAACACTCACAATCTTCTACAGATGCACAATCGAGAGCATCCTGTTGGGCTGTATCACTGCCTGGTACGGCAACTGCTCCACCCACAACCGTAAGGCTCTCCAGAGGGTAGTGAGGACTGCACAACGCATCACCGGGGGGGTAAACTACCTGCCCTCCAGGACACCTACACCACCCGATGTCACAGGAAGGCCAGAAAGATCATCAAGGACAACAACCACCTGAGCCACTGCCTGTTCACCCCGCTATCATCCAGAAGGCGAGGTCAGTACAGGTGCATCAAAGCTGGGACCGAGAGACTGAAAAACAGCTTCTATCTCAAGGCCATCAGACTGTTAAACAGCCATCACTAACATTGAGTGGCTGCTGCCAACATACTGACTTAAATCTCCACTTTAAATAATAGGAATTGGATGTAACAAATGTATCACTAGCCACTTTAAACAATTTTGTATATAATGTATATAATATTTACATATCCGACATTACTCATATCAAATGTATACACTGTACTCTAAACCATCTACTGAATCTTGCTTATGCCGTTCGGCCATCGACTCAAATCTCTAGCCACTTTAATAATTATAATTGGATGAAATAAATGTGTCACTAGCCACTTTAAACAATGCCATTTATATAATGTTTACATATCCTACATTACTCATCTCATATGTATATAGTGTACTCCATACCATCTACTGCATCTTGCCTACGCTGGTCAGACATCGCTCATCCGTATATTTATATGTACATACTCGTATTCATTCCTTTACTCTTGTGTGTATAAGGTAGTTGTTGTGAATTTGTTAGATTACTTGTTAGATAGTACTGCATGGTCGGAACTAGAAGCACAAGCATTTCGCTACACTCGCATTAACATCTGCTAACCATGTGTATGTGACAAATAAAATTTGATTTGATTTGAATTCCTGGGGCCTTATTCAATGAGACTTGTTGTTGAGTGGAACGAGAGCATAATGTCATTCTACACAGAAGACGTTTACTGTACTGCAATCGTTCTGTCTGAGACCTTGAGGGCTATTTCCGTGGAAATATTATGGAATGCACCTTGAAGGACAGCATGCATTTAAGACCAGGGAAGATCAACACCAGACCCCTAGGAATATGTTGTCAGCTGATTTCAGTCTCTATTTTGATTAGCAACTGACTTATGTCAACTCTTGTCAACAGTAACACACTGTAATGGAGCTTCGGAGCAGGAGAAAAAAGACAAACAGTCGACACGGTGTCTGCTGCTCTTGTTAGACCAACAACAAGTTAGACCAACTATGGGGAAAGACAGAATGACTAAAGGCTGATGTACTTTATTTTCTTCTAGGGAAGATATCCACAAAGATCTTCTTCACCATCGCTGGTTTAGCTGGCCTCTTCCTGTGCTTCTTTGGGCACCGCTTCTTCAAATGTGGTGAGTAGGGGGAAACAAGTGTTGACTTACCAAGTTTTCCACTACATCACTGGAAGATAAGTCTGAGAAGTCCAGGGCTTTTCCTCCGTATAGAACACCAGTAATAAATAGCCGCTCCCAACTAGCTGTATCCCAGTTATTTATGGTTTGTGAAAGTCCAACTCTCATTCAAAGTTCATGCCAGCCAGCTAATGTATATGGGCTGGAGGGTAAAGGTCTTGTTGTAAACTGTTGCTCCCTCATAATGGGCAAAAATAATGTGAAAGAAAATAATAAATACTCTTCGCTGGTCGGGTTTTTAGTCCAGTGCCACGTTTAGTCTGGGTCTGGGAAACCAGTCCTAGATGTCATGCTAGAAAATGTGTGTTTACTGTGTTGATCTCCCGTATTAAACTTTCCTCCCGTGTTCCCCTCTCTATCTTCCTCTCTCTTAGAGCTATTCTGTATGGGATTTGGCTTTGCAGCGTTTCTTTTTTTTGTCCTGATCACAAGAACTACAAAACTGGACTATGACAGTAAGTTCAAGTGATTTCAAATGAACATAAGAAGATTGTTGACCTTGTCAGCCAGGTTGATAAGGATATTAATTATGTTGTTTTTTCTATAGTAAACATTGGCTTTAATTTATTTGGTCATATGCTTGTTCAGTTATCTCTGTACTCCCTCTGTAGTTTTTAATGTGTCTCCAAAGCATACAGAATTTCGGAATGAAATTAGCCATACAAATTGGCTTTGCGGCTAAATTGCATTAATCGTCACAGGTCTTTCATAAATGCGAATTAGATAGTCATGCCATGTCAATATGATTTTCCCCAAAAAGTATCCTATTTTTTAATTTGGAAGCTCCAGTCGGTGCCCCCTGAAAGCATAGAGTTTTTTTGTGATTCAATCAGGTCAGCTCAGTTGAAAGAAACTCCTGTCGGTCTCCTTAACTGGGAAATGCATTCAGATTAGCCAGTGCTAAATCAGTACAGTTGATACAGTATGAAGATAAGTGATATGAGACATTTAATTACATTTTTTAACTGTAACCTTTGTTTAACTAGGCAAGTCAGTTAAGAGCGAATTCTTATTTACGATGACGGCCTAGGAACAGTGGGTTAAACTGCCTTGTTCAGGGGCAGAACGACAGATTTATACCTTGTCAGCTCTGGGATCTAGCAACCTTGCAGTTACTGGCCCAACCACTAGGCTACCTGCCGCCCCACATGCCATCTAAAAGGCAGAGCAAAACATGTCACGTATGCATTTTATGCTTATGTTACAGTTTGTGTATGTTGATTAGGAGAAACCTAGAATGGCTTGCATGGGTGTTTGTGCTCCCCATATGCAAGGTGATGTCAGTGTTGGCTTGTATGTGGATGCGACTATATGTGTTAGTTATAGAGGATGGCGGTGAGAGTATGAATTCAGAATTACACACTCGAACCCTAATGTGATTTGGTTAGTGGTAGAGCTGATGGATGGATGCCAGAACTCACCCAGGATGCAATGGGAAACTTCCCCAGTGCACAACACACAATTCAGTGTGAAACAACACATTTCTGCATAGAAAAAACAACTCACTGTAAAAGCACGATCCAGTAATTAAGTTGGCTCATGGGTTCCAACATGCTGAAGAGCACATGGTTTAGTATAAAGAGATTAACATTCTTTAATTATATCTGTAGAGCAGTTGAGTTTAGAATCGATGGAGAAATTCCTGGACTTGCTTTAATTTATTTGGGGTCAGTTGGAGTTGGACCCCCTGCCAGAAGCTAAGGTTCTCATTCTTCTATAGCTCTATGAAAAATAACGATATTTGTCCGTCTGACCCTGACAGAAGTGTCTGTGTTTCCTCCCTGCAGTCCGCCTGACCCTGACAAAGTGTCTGTGTTTCCTCCCTGTAGTCCATCTGACCCTGACAGAAGTGTCTGTGTTTCCTCCCTGCAGTCCGTCTGACCCTGACAGCAGTGATTGGCGTAGTGGGGGGAGTTATCCTGGTGATGAGCTGGTGGCGCTTCGGCTCAGTTATGTCCTGTGTCGTCGTCGTCGGTCTCATGCTGGGGTTTCTCATCTCCTCCATTGTCTTCTTCACGCCTGTCGGTAAAAAAGAACCAAAAAACACCTACGTCAGATTATTATTTATTTGATTTATTAGTTCATGCAGGATAATGCTCAATCAGATTAATGTTGTACACAGAAAGTATTGTAACGTTGTAAACATTTTTATCATCACTTCCTCAGGTGACATACAGGTGTTCCGTTCGAATGTGGTGTTCTGGGTGACGTTCAGCTGCATCGTGGTGGTGGTACCGCTCTTCTTTGTCCGCTGGCCAAGAGAGGTAGGCCCTGATCCCTACCCTTCTGCACTTTCTTTACAGTGGCTGTCCAATTCAACGCCATAGTCCCCTCCCACTTTAAACTCAAGAAGGGCTTAGAACTTTCAAAGATTTGGGAGGACAAATATGGAAATGGGGCCTCCTGGGTAAAATTGCTGTGTGGGTGTTGTCTGTCTGCAGGGTAACATCACTACGTGTGGTTTAGCTGGAGCCTATGCTGTGGTGTTGGCTGTGAATGCTTACATATATACCAGCGTCTCTTACATCACCCTTAACATCCTCAAACGCTTCCTCAACGACAACTTCAGCAAGGCCTTTACTGAGGTGCCTTTCCAGGACATTGGTGAGTAAAGTCACTTCAGAGAGTTTTCTTTTATTTAACCTGCAGGCAGGCCATATGTTGTGCACCTGATTTTGACCTTTCAACCTAACATATTTTTGTCCTCTTTGTCTTCCAGATTTCATCATGATCACAGTGTGGGTGGTTCTGGGTGTGTCTGGTATTGTGCTACAGCTCTACCGGGAACGCACACGGCCCTTCTTCCCCCCCAGCCCTTACCTCATGTGGCAGCAAGAGCGGGAGCGCCGCAAGACCAACGTTCTGGACCCAAGCCACCACACGTCCTCACTCCCTTCCCGTCTCCTCGCCCGTGCCAGACAGCTGACTGGCAGGAGAGAGTCCGCTGGCGAGCGCACACCCCTCCTCCTTTAAACCCACCCACTCGACCCAGACCCATTTTACCCAGCCAGGTAGACTGATTCACCCCACTAGGAGGGTGCTATGGGGCATGGGCTCTCTATCTACGGAGGAAGAAGCACCATTGCGTTTGGAGTCTTTGTATTCCAGATTATGGATGTTTTCATTCCATTGATGATGGTAACAGTCCATTAAGGTAGTGTTTATATGCCCGGGGAGGAACTTTGCCACAAAGTGCACACAGAATTTTCAAAGCATTATTTTCGAGTAGGATTTTTCCAGGGATGTTCTCTTGTGGTATTTGGCTGCAGCGGCAACCGCTGCCACTTAATATTGTGCCAAAATAGTTGGGCACCATCTCCCCTAGTACATCACAGTGCCTTTAAACAACTAGGGTTACAGCATACCGGTATGGGCAACATATGTGTTTTAATAGCACAAGAGAACATGTGGAACAGTAAGAGGCAGACGCATCATGCAGACAGTTTTTTTCAGGTGGCTTTGACAGCAACATTTGGCAGGTAGGTATTCATTGTAGTGTAAAAGTAAGTATACTTTGTTTATCTTATGCCCTCCAATTTCATTGAGTGGTATTATGTCCCCCCCAGTTTTAATGGGTGTGACACCACTGTCAGGGAGTTCTGGGTATGCCCATTTTGGCTCCAATGGCTGTAAATTGTTTTTAATGTTTTGTCAATATTTTCGTATGCAAACTGTCACTTTTACACCATGTTTTGTAAAACTGTATTTAGAGGCCACTATTTTTTATTTTATTTTTACAAATATGAACAATTACATTTTTAAGAAATATAAGGGATGTTTATATTGAAATATGCATGTGTTTTGGGGACCCTTTTTGCGAAACGTAGTTGTTGAATCGAACACTTAGTGGTATGGGTGGGAACTTGCAGCCTAAAATGTATCCTCTCTTGATTTCATGGACATGTTTGATAGCACTCTAAAATCATAAACCACAAGTGGCAGGTGTAGGTGGATCCTGAGCACTGATTGAAAATGGTGATATAGCCAAGCCCTTCAGCATTTCCTGAAGTGTTGAGCAGTAGCAGGAAGACCAAACGACAAGTGACACAGCCTCTATTGCTCTGTCAGGTGGCCTAACGCTTCATTAAAGTGGGCCTGCTGTTTATGTTCTCTATTGCCAGCTTTCGTTTGGTAAAGCATTTTCAGTGTTTCCCCTGACCTTTTTTTAGCAGTGGTGCAAGGGTATCTGGGTGGGTGCATTGCTAGTATTGTAAGCACAATGTCCTGCCAGCTGTTCCCATAGACCTCCAATCATTGAGCCAATGACTATCCCTTTAAAAGGTTGTCTCTGCAATTTATTGCAGCGGTGGCAACAATTTAGCGGAGGTGGGCCACTGCTGCTAAATGAACCTAGGGGAAACACTGATTTTACTCCAATGTGTGTTTTGTGGGACTTCTCTTTAGGTTCTTTCTCTCTCATTACCCACCCAGTATGTGCTTTGGTATGAAAAGCTGGCTTATTGAGGCATTAATGATGTGTACAGGAGTTTGCCTGCAGAGTCACATGACATGGTTTATTAATGCATTCCATGACTGATGTCAGTTTTTCCTCCAAATGTTCAGTAATATTGAAGCTTAAGTGGATAATTTAAGAGATTATTTTCCCTCTTGTGCAAAACAAGGTATCCTCAGATGCAGCGTAATATCCCACCAGTGATTTTGTAAATCCTCGCCATTTGCACACAGCAGGATGTTGAATTAAAATTTGATAGGGAATTTATTGATCTTTTATGATTAGCAGAATCACCTGACAGGATTACAATGATTAGGATTACAATGTCAAGGATGGAAAAGACAAATGCAGGTAGAAATGGCCATTTCTACTTTTCTCAGAGTTTACAAACCAAAACACACAGGGGTGTGAGGAGGCCGACTGTAAAATTATAGCTATACTGTTGAAATTCCTTACTAGTAAATGCTTCTATGCACTAAGATAACTGAGGTAAAGGTTCCCTTTCAGTATTTTTCACTACAGATATTAGGCACTTAACTTTTCATGTGCCATGTCTTGTTTGTCTATAGTGTTTTTGTTGTGAGGAATTTTGATAAATAGTTTTTCCTAAAAATCACTTGTTCGTTTCTCTGCTCCCAAAGTTTGTCATCAGTGAAGTTGTGATGTATCATGGTGCAACCATTAGGTCCAAATTAGTCTACATACAGTAAATTGTGCATTCCAAAGAGTCCTGTTCACGCATACGGTATTTCCACCAATGGGTTTCATTCAAGTGTTTTATTGTCATTCAAGAGCAGCACTTTCACTCATTCACACTTTAAAACCCCACCGGCTCATCAGATAGCACAATGCGTGCCAACACAAAAAATACATTAGACTACACCGCTGGAGGATTTTCCCATTTGTCTCAGATGCTTCCTACTGTATACCGCCATTGTAGCGTGACAGGTGGGCGGCAGTATTACTACCTGGGGCATTGTTCGTTGTTGAGTGCCCTCTTGGAGTCTGTGTGGCTGTAGGTGATTGGGGGGCATGGGCTGTACAAGGTGGGGGCGCATATATATCTCTCTCACACACACACACACACACACACACACACACACACAGTCTCTCCAAGCTAGTGCAGGCCTAACTCTTCCGGAGGCTGATGTCAGCGCTGGTCAACAGGGCAGACAGGGATGTGCTATCCGAGGCCTCGTCTCTCGTCAGAACTAGGAAGGCCTCTCGACTGATCCCTAGCAGCTCACGAAGACCACTGTTCTCCAGCTGCCCAAAAAAAAAAAACATGCATACATTTAACAGTATGTTTGAAATAGTAGTCAGTCAATGCTTTTAGTAAACCGTGAGAATACAGCCAACCTGTGTGACTCACCTCTAGTTGATTAATCCTCTCCTCATCTTCACACAACCTCCCCTCGTCCACTTCAATGGCCTTCCTCATCACCGTAGCCATCTCGTTGATCTTGTCTATGTGCGCTTGCATTTCCTGCAGAGTCATAGAATAGAAACAAATATTTGCTTTGAACTTCCTCTAAACAAGAGGAAAGGGTAGCTCCTGAGTGTGATGTGACACTAGAAGAGGGTGGGTCACTCACATTGGTGTGCTGCTCCTTTAATTGGGTGACGATGGCTGGGTCGTCCTTCTTACTGGCCATGAGGAGTCTGAAGACCTGCTCCCTGTATTTAGTCATGATGAGCTCTATGGCCGACTGGTGTTCCTCCAGGGATGTTCTCAACTCTGCAAGGAGAGAAGACATAGATACACACATTATACTCACATTTCTGTGGATTTAACCAGACGGTACTTTTTCAACTGGTAATATGCCTGTGTTATGAAACCAATATATAGAGTAGCTTCGTTTGTTTTTCAGATTATTGCACTCTCACACACTGCTCTACCTTTGTTTTCCTGCTGTAGGTCACGGATCTGCCGGTTTTCCTGCTGGATGCCCATGACGAGGCTGGAACGGGGCCGATGCCGGGCCACCTGGTTCAGCGATTCAATCTCCTCCTGATACTGCAAACAGATACACAGAACTCCAGTCAACTCAGTTCAACTCAATAAAGGTCAGTTAAAGGCAAGAGTGTACCCTTTCCAACACCAATCAAAAGAGCTGCACCACCAGTGACATTGGCATTACCTGTTTCATGGCCTCCACCCTCTTGTTAAGGGACGTTGTCTGTTCGATAAGTACCTCTGCTGCATTGTCATGGTTGCGAAGTCTTTCCACCAGCGACTTGGCGTCTGACAATACATTTTCTAATGAACACGTCATCTCTGTTTGAAAAGGTTCACTGGAAGGAAAATAAGGTTAAGATGCTGCTCCAAAGCCTCACCAAACATGAATACATCATTACATTTCTCCCCCTTCTCCCTAGAATATGCACTTGCTCACTGCCCCTCAAGGATTTGAAAGCATTGGATTGGTATAAGTATGTGCTAAACTAGATGGAGATCCAACCATATTTATCAAATCAGCCCTAAAGTAACTTAGAGGAAGACTTAAGATCTTAGGCAATGCTACATCTTGGCATCCATTACATAAATACTTGGCACATTAGCTTGTCAAAATGCATGGACTAAAATCCTGACAGTCACCATATCCAAATTATACTAAACACCATGATCTGACCTGGACCCTCATTAATGTACATTTACTGCCTAAGTAGCTCGCTAACTCGTAAATTCTCCCGGTCAGCAGGGACGTATTCATTACGTAAACCGTTTACCCTTTAAGAAGCAAAAATAGAGAAAAACAAGAGTTTCTACTGGACAAATTAAGGAAGGTCCTGCCCAGTTTGCTTCCGTTTATGAAACGTTTTACAATAG
This sequence comes from Brachymystax lenok tsinlingensis, assembly GCA_030435695.1. Classification (NCBI taxonomy): domain Eukaryota; kingdom Metazoa; phylum Chordata; class Actinopteri; order Salmoniformes; family Salmonidae; genus Brachymystax; species Brachymystax lenok. The sequence continues at coordinate 14,486,694 of CM059783.1, read as the reverse complement.
AATCGGCGTAATGAATACGCCCCTGGTATACAGCAAACCTTCAGAGTTTCTGACTCTTTTTCCAGTGACTGACCAGTGGACACCAGAAGGATGGCGCAAGGTATTCGAACAGGGTACGTTATCTAGCTGATAATTACGACAGCTTACTGACTGTCGTAATCGGAATAATGTTGTTATGCAGTTGTCAGTCATACTAGCTAGCGAATCAACAAGGTTAGCTAGCTACAGTAGCTAGTTAAATGCTACGGAAAGCAGGTGAATCGGTCACTGAAAATACAAGCAAACAAAAGCTGCAAGAGTCTCATGTTGGTATTGTATTTTCTGAAAAGTTGCTATACTTAGCTGTCAGAAGAAAAGTGAAATTACACATAAAACGAACCAATACTCGTAGATTTACCTTAGCGAGAAACTCCTTAGCCAAGCGGTACACTTCCTGTTGTTACTGCGTCCGTCAGGGAAATGTGTGGGCACGTTCCGGATTCTTTAGATTACAAGCGCTGCGGTCAAACGAATATCCTCCCCTCCTTCTATATTCCAGTTAGGATAGCTAGGTCTATCAGACACTTTTCCCCAATCATATACTGGTTCCATTACTTAACATCTCTGATAATCCTTTTCCAGTTTTGTTTTCTTTCTTTGATTTTCTTTCACTGTGTGCGTTGTGTACTCCAACCTGCGGGTGGCAACAACACGCTAAGAAACGTTCAGTCTGCCCGGATATCCAAGGAAAAGGAGAAACAACGATGGCGGACAGGCTAACGCAACTTCAAGATGCAGTCAATTCGGTATGATACATTTTTCATTTAGCTATTAGTACAAATTATTTCATGCTCAGCAAATTGTCATGTCACGTTTAGATTGACTGACTTCTTAGTATTTGGAAGCGGACTAGGTTGAATAATGACAGCTAGCTAGTTGGCTAAGTTCTCTTTATCGGTTCTCGGTTGCAAGGTTTGCTGAGCTAACCAACTTTAACTACCTAACAAACAATCACGTTGTTTAATGTCTTATATTTGTGTTAAGTCAATATGCTCTCATGACAATATTTTCCTGGCGTGTTTTTGATGTCATTCAGCTTGCTGATCAGTTTTGCAATGCAATCGGGGTGCTGCAGCAGTGTGCGCCGCCAGCTTCGTTCAACAACATACAGACAGCAATCAACAAGGACCAGCCATCGAACCCCACTGAAGGTAAGGACCTGTCAGATATTAGATCCAAGTGGCAACCTGAGTTCAAAACTTACACCCATCGTTTGCTACAAAGCAAATGTTATTTGCGCCGATTACAACAGGTGAAATGCTTACATACTACAAGCCCTTACCCAACAATGCACTAGTGTCAGAAGTGGGTTGTACTCCACAAAAATAGAATCATTGATTCTATTTCTATGATGTACTCTCCTGTGATGCTGTTGGAGGCAAGGACGGACATAGGAAGGCACTTGAAAGAAAGTTGGAGTGCTTCCAGTTCTGAGGGGTTTGTATCTGTTACGACTTTCCTCAAGTTGGAGCAGTGGACAGTGTGTTTGCCTTCAGAGAGGGTGTCCCAAGTTCAAGACACACCCTTGCCATTCGTTTACATTGTCAGCCACCAGCAATGTGAAAGTCATTTTTGACACCTTTCTGATACAAATGTAATCTTATGTCGCATAAATATAATACAATTTGACGGAAATAACGTCTTTGACTGGACAGCGCTATTTGCATTTGAAAAGTTTACGGATTACACCTTTAATTTCAAATGGGGTTGTTTTTTCTTTCCCTAGAGTATGCCCAACTATTTGCTGCACTGATTGCCCGGACAGCTAAGGATGTGGACGTGCTGATTGACTCACTGCCTAGTGAGGAGTCCACGGCAGCTCTACAGGTATGGAGGTTGAATTTACTCCTGTGATTCAACAGGGGTGGAAAACCTCAGACTACAGTGCCATTCCCATGTTGAAAATGATTATAGTACATTCTTTCAAGTGAAAGCGATAGTTCACTTCTAATTCTGTATTGCCATACTTTTACTTTGGAAATAGCATATGGAGCCAGGGGAGGACTGGCTGGAATCTGTAACTACTTTGGTTGCAATCCAAGTCAGACTTGTAAGTGGCTATCCTTAGCATTGGTTACCATAGCCCTGCCCCGGACATACAAACAAATAGTTTTGGTAAATCACCTTACAAGAAATGTAGATAGGAATATTTACTCTCCACTCTCACTTTGGCACACATTACTTCAATGAGTTCACGCTGAAATAACTACAATTTCTATACATTTTGTATGGAGATTTGATCGACTTTCTTCGCTCCCTTATTTTCCCCTCACCTTTCTTGTCTTACTCCCTGCCCCTCTCCCTAGGCGGCCAGTCTGCGGCAGTTGGAAGAGGAGAATCATGATGCAGCGGCACGTCTCGAGGAGGTGGTATACCGAGGGGACTTGCTACTGGAGAAGATCCAAAGCGCCCTGGCTGATATTGCTCAGTCACAACTTCGTACTCGCAGTGGAGGACCCAGCCAGACCACACCTCCTGAATCATGACCCCCACACAACATGGGGCAAAGACTTTCTCACATAAACACACCAGAGGGCGAAAATGTGTACAGGAAATCAAATAAAGAGCCCACTGGGTGGACCTGAACAGCTGACCTCTCAAGGAGGTGAATCTATGGAAAATACTTCTCGCAATATGTGAGTGGGAAGTTGGTGCTTGGGGAATTCAGTGAGGCAAGCCATGAACCCACATGTTCCTTTACACAAGGACCTTGAGTTCTGCCAGCAAGGAACTGTTTGTTTACTCTGTCCTTTTCTTAGCACACTCTATTTTGGATTAAACAGCACTGCTCCGGTGTCATCTGCTGTCATTTTCTTAACCCTGGTTATTTTGAGGATGCTAGTTAAGGGTCTGCTGACTGCTGTTGCTAGCCATTTTTGTACATACTGAAAGCAGCTGGTAAAAGGAACAACAATCCTAAATTGATAGAAGCCAATTTTACATGCTGCATGCCAACAAATAATACCCTTTTACAAGCAAGCCCTGTTGTGTTTTAGAAAGTCAGGTTTTGTATTTTATACCAATGTTTTTATCAACAGTTTATTTCAAGTCATAAATGGCATTTTAAAATTAAGTCAAGTTTTTGCATTTTATGTGGAATGTTAGTGCTTTTTGTGTGTGTATTTTGATATGCAACACAGACAAACCGTGGCCCCACAGAAAGATGGCTTTCAGAATGCCCCTGAATTGAAAGTGTTTTTTAAGTGTTATATACTTAGGGGATTCGATTAAGCAGCCCGGGTTGACCCGGGCTATAGCCGGTCACGTGAATGGGCGAACTCTGAGGGAGGTGCACCCTGTTCTAATCGAACAGTAATCTGTGCAGCTCGGTGATATTGTCAACATTGTGCATCATTCAGAAACATAATTTCCATAAAATATGTTTGCATTTAACTAGTTTTCATTGGGATGGCACATGAAGCCTTTTAATCAAAAGCAATCCCCTTTGCATGTGAAAAGACAATCCTAGTCATTACTACACATGCTTAACCTACATCACTTTTGTTTTGAGCAGACTTGGGGCACCTGGCTCACCCCGGGGATGCAGCCCAGTTCCAAAACGAATGCATCAACGCTAACCCGATTCACCCGGGACATTAATACAACTCCCTCACTAGCTGGGAAACCAGCCTTCAACGTTTGATTGACGTGAGAAGTGTTCCAGAGGCTGGCTACATTGCAGTCCTATCATCGTTAAATAATTTCCTGTAATGTACTGTATTTTCAATTACTACAATGTAGGCGGCCTGGAATGCAACCATGCTCAGGGTAAACCGGTGGACGGACCTGGAAAAAATGGCATATTACTTTCCTCTGATTGGTAGATAGCTAGGTTACGTCCCCCAATATTTCCACGACCGATTAGTTAAAATAAAAATGTATTTCATTTTCTTCTTCTATTGGCTAATCTAAGTGTCATTTCGGTAGCATGTACTTGCGTGGAGTGAGCGTTATGTTTTCAGTGCATCCATTCCGGGAGTAATTGGGTATTTTACTATTTACAGGGAGTGTTGAAGTCGAAGATTGATGAATGGAGACGAGCAACGCTTACCAAACCCTTGTACTGTTAGTCTTGTTAAATATCAGAAATAGTTGTCATTGACTCAAGTCTTTTATTTTCTCCATACACAGTCTGTGTTTGCAGTGTGTGTATCTAAATAACGCTAGATAGCTAGTACCTAACGTCGAGTCTTTCCCCTCATTCCCTAGCCAAATTTACGGACCTAAATTCTGTCATATTGGAGCAGGGCTGGGCAGCTAGCCTAGCCATCAATTGAATCTGGAGCAGGATACAGAGGTAGGTAAAAGCTATTATTAAATCCAAGTCTGGATAGTTTTGACATTATGGTCAACGCCGATCAGCAACTATCAAGACATAGACAGCCTACACCTAGCCTAGATGTCAAAATGCAGTGACAGCATTCAATCCAGTTATCTTCTCGTTGCATGCATACCTGTGGTTTTGCCATGTTTACGTCTGTTTGTTACGCAACCCAATGCACAAATCATGGCAATGATGTGTTCATAATCACCTGCTCGTACAGTCCTTATTATAACACTGGCGCCACATAAGCAGCATCCTCATAATGGGCATCTTCGTATAGACCTTGAGTCATTGGAATTGAGTGAAATAACATGTCCTTACATTCCAATTTTGCGTCTACGTCCAATCATTTTCTATTTTATTTCTAGCTATGTATCAAATTCAATTACAATTTTTAAACATTTTTGTAAATAATTCTCGAATAACAGTGGGACCTCCGAAACCCTGGTTTCAAATCAAACATCACAATTCACAAGCTTTGGTAAGGCCATCAGAAATATCCCTATTTTAATCATGCCTGAGTAGTGATGAGAATGTCTGAAATCCACACAACAAAGAACATTACTACTAGTACTAACTACTAGCTTAAATCTTGGGAAAATACAATATGTCATTGTTGCTAAATTGATATACCTAATAGTACAATTAAAGATTTGCATAGGTAAAGCAGAATACATTTAAAGGGTGACGTTTTAGGCAACCGGAGCAGGAGCCTGGTGCACAACTCATGAAAACAGGCATTGGAAATTGTGTTGTGATTCATTGGACTGGTACATGAGCTCAACCCTATGGACCAGTTCCCCAAGACACTCTTCCTCGCTGTCTATTGAGATGTAGCTGAGGGCATGAAGCTTGGTGGTGTTCCTGGCTGTGTGTATGTGTCCCAGACAGTCCCCCTCCCTCTGGCATCATGACTGGGTCTTTGAAGGGGAGTTGCTTCCTGTCTGGTGCTGACTCGCAGGGTGGAGACCACTTGGTTTCTTGATTGCATGTTTAACATAACTTTTTTTCCCACTGCACACAATGGCCCCTCTCTCTGCACCTGTCTTTCAAGAAAGAGTGAACTTGCATCAAATCAATGTTTTTTTTTGGTTACGTACACAGTTTAGCAGATGTTATAGCGGTTGCAGCGAAATGCTTATGTTACTAGCACCTAAAAATGCAGTAAAATGTCAAGCAAGAACACAAATAATACAAGATTTAAACAAGCAATCAAGAAATATCTGAATGAATCCAATTAACCTAACAACCCAAATAGCATTAACAGTCATTCAAATTAAATCTATATGTATCTACACTGAATGAATTTACATAAGATATACTAAGAATAGGTATAGCAGTAACATGAGATGTTTTAGTGTGGGCATCACTGGTCTGTATTATGCAAAGACAAGTTAAAAAAGGCTCCTCACTGCTAGTAATAGACAGTAGCAATACAATGTCTCAGATATTACTCAACTGGAACTAAAAGCTATTGGATGTACAGTAGGCTTGAATATCAGTACATGTGTATTGGGCCTCAGTCAGTCAGTGTTGTCATTGTTTCCCTTTACTCTACAGGACAGTATGGCCATGACGGGAGGGACTGCAGCTGCCCTTCCCATGAGCAACCACACCCGGGAGAGGGTGACCGTGGCCAAGCTGACACTGGAGAACTTCTACAGCACTCTGCTGACACAACATGAGGAGCGAGAGACCAGGTACGTGTCTCCTATAGGCCACCCATGCATGTGACAGCCAGGTGTTCTGAACACTTGCATTTGGCAACGCAAGCTTGTTTGGGCTACGTTTTAGGAGGACCCAAATAGTGGGTTGTTATGTTGAGAGAAAGAGCGAGACTTTGTTCTTTATAAAATGGCTGGGGTTTATTCCAACCTGAGCATCCTCACGTTTGTGAGCTAGCATCACAATCACAACTGTTTAGCCAAAGTACGGTGGCTCCTGTAGGACATCTCTACTATGGCGGGTGAAACCGTAACACACAACAATAATTCTCAGGGTAGGCTATATAGCGACCATAACATTTGGAGTAGAAATTGCACTTTAATCATTAACAATCATCACAGTTTTATGTCTGAACAATGTTGATAGATGATCATGAAAGACAACGCCACCACCGCCTAGACTGGGGTAGACTGTTCCAGAATAACAAGACTGGGGTAGACTGGTTTCAGAGTAACAAGACTGGGGTAGACTGTTTTCAGAGTAACAAGACTGGGGTAGACTGGTTTCAGAGTAACAAGACTGGGGTAGACTGGTTTCAGAGTAACTAGACTGGGGTAGACTGGTTTCAGAATAGCTAGACTGGGGTGGACTGTTTCAGAATACCTGCATGTTCCCCTCTGTTTTTCCAGGCAGAAGAAGTTGGAGAAAGTCATGGATGAGGAAGGCTTGATAGACGAAGAGGTAAACCTCCACTCGTGTGGAACGATGGCTTTAATTCCAATAATGGATTGTAATCAATGTCGTGGGTAGCACTTTCTTTGCATGTTTGTCACATCTACTATTTTAGAGGAAACCAAATGGAACTGATTATCGGTGTCTCTGTGCCCGTGTTTCTCAACAGAAGGTCATGCGACGCTCCCAGCACGCCAGGAAGGAGACAGAGTTCCTGAGGCTGAAGAGGACCCGGCTGGGCCTGGACGACTTTGAGTCACTAAAGGTCATTGGTCGAGGCGCCTTTGGAGAGGTGTGTTATGATATCTCTCTCACTCTTCAGTTTATTTTCTTTATATGGACCTTTGAGTGTATGCTGGTATTGATTGTGGATTAATATGGTCTTTACTGAAGTTTTCAAAAAAGATTGCAATGCATTGTTTGGTCTGACCACTCATTTATAAAGCAGTTAGCAACTAATTACACGTAAGCCTCTCAAATGTGGCATACTGATGTGTGACTCTTACGTTTGTCCTCAGGTCCGCTTGGTGCAGAAAAAAGACACCGGGCACATATATGCCATGAAGATCTTGAGGAAAGCTGACATGTTGGAGAAGGAGCAGGTGGCTCATATTCGGGCAGAGAGGGACATCTTGGTGGAGGCGGACGGGGCCTGGGTGGTCAAGATGTTCTACAGTTTCCAGGATAAGAGGAACCTCTACCTCATCATGGAGTTTCTACCTGGAGGTGGGTTTCTCTTGATGGCCACAGTCTGACTCCACAAATTACATCAAACCATTTTTTGTTTGATATAATTACTGGGAATAAATATAGTGACATTACCCATTTTACATAGAGCCATCTAGAGCAGGGTTCTTTAACCTTTCCCATCATGTTAGTAATAAAAACTATTTTCACATCTTATCAGGTGAATGATAATGTCAAGGAGAAGCAATCAATGAATAGATTTGGTAGATAGTTTTTCACAATTTTAAACTCCCCACATGATAATTAAAAGAGGGAAGTGTAAACTTTAACATGGCCAAAAAATGAATGTCCAAGTTAAGAAAGCTCCATTTAATGTAATTAACAACAATGAGTGTAATTTGGTCTGACGAATCCCGGTTCTTGTTGCGTCATGCTGATGGCAGCGTCTGGTTTTGGCATAAGCAGCATGAGTCCATGGACCCATCCGGCCTGGTGTCTACAGTACAGGCTGGTGGTAATGTGTGGGGAATTTCCTGGCACACGTTAGGTCCCTTGATACCAATTGTGCAACGTCTGAACGCCACACCTTGTACTATCCATGCCCCGATGAATTCAGGCTGTTCTGGAGGCAAAGGGGGTTCTACCTGCTACTGGATAGGTGTACCTAATAAACTTAATTTAATTGTTCATCTGTTACCCACATCATGTAAAAAAACAGGGTTAGTGGCATAGTGTTATTAATATCAATTCAATGTGCAGGTGACATGATGACCCTGCTGATGAAAAAGGACACCCTGTCTGAAGAGGCTACCCAGTTCTACATAGCTGAGACCGTCCTGGCCATCGACTCCATCCACCAGCTGGGCTTCATCCACCGAGACATCAAACCTGATAACCTGCTTCTGGACTCCAGGGTGAGACACTGGCCTGGTCCAGGCCTACCCCTGTACACAAACAGATAGACACATGCTCAGAGACACGCACACGGAGAAGCATTCACTTACAGATGGGCAATTCAATTAAAGTATATAATAACCGTCTGTATTGAAGGTGTGATCGGATAGTCTTTTTTCTTCTGCAGGGCCATGTAAAGCTGTCTGATTTTGGTCTGTGTACGGGACTGAAGAAGGCTCACCGTACAGAGTTCTACAGGAACCTCACACACAACCCTCCCAGTGACTTCTGTGAGTCACTCTTTACAACCTGTGAATCAGTCACTTTTATTTTCATTCAGACAAAATAGAATTTGTTTATTCTGTCGTTTTTATGGTAGAACACTGCCATGTCTTTGAACTTGCAATATTCCACAGCCTTCCAAAACATGAACTCAAAGAGAAAAGCAGAGACGTGGAAGAAGAACCGGAGGCAACTGGTAAGAGTTTGTGCATGTGAGAGACTATATTTTACCGCCCATTATATCTTTGGTACCGCCCTTCCCAATGGTCCTTTGAGTAGGATCCCTCTCAGGGATCTCATGTGTTTTTGTTTAGGATCCTCTGAGCACCACAGACCATGGACTGTGAAACAAGCACACCCAATACTGTAGCCTATTGGTTGTTTTTTCTTATTAGTGTCTCCCCGTCTGTTTGTGTTTAACCAACAGGCCTACTCTACAGTGGGAACACCGGACTACATTGCCCCAGAGGTGTTCCTGCAGACGGGATACAACAAGCTTTGTGACTGGTGGTCTCTGGGGGTCATCATGTATGAGATGCTGATAGGTATGTCTATGTAACCGAGTCAATTACAACATTCCCAAGTCTGTGTTTCATTATGAACTCAAAGATAGCCAGCTAACTTTCTGAAATAACGTCCTAACTCATTGCTCCTACTTTGTAACATACTGACATTCTCCCCTGGTGTGTCTCTCAGGGTACCCCCCGTTCTGTTCTGAAACACCCCAGGAGACGTATAGGAAGGTGATGAACTGGAAGGAGACCTTGGTCTTCCCCCCTGAGGTGCCCATCTCAGAGCGGGCCAAGGACTTGATTCTCAGGTTTGTGGTCATATGAAACCTTATAGGATATCCGCTTGTGTGTATGTATCAGAGTGCATTGTCCTCTTAGGGGAAAAAAGTATTATAACGCTTTACTGGTATAATTTATTCATTTTTTATTTAACCTTAAACAAGTTCTCATTTACAACTGCGACCTGGCCAAGATGAAGCAAAGCAGTGCGACAAAAACAACAACATAGTTACACATGGGATAAACAAATGTACAGTCAATAACACAATAGAAAAATCTATATACAGTGTGTGCAAATGTAGTAAGATTAGGGAGGTAAGGCAATAAATAGGCCATAGAGGTGAAATAATTACAATTTAGCATTAACACTGGAGTGATAGATGTGCAGATGATGATGTGCAAGTAGAGATACTGGGGTGCAAAAGAGCAAAAAAAAAAAAACAAAGGGATGAGGTAGTTAGGTGGGCTATTTACAAATGGGCTGTGTACAGGTGCAGTGATCCGTAAGCTGCTCTGACAGCTGACGCTTATAGTTAGTGCTTTAATACTTGTTATAAACATGTATGAGCCTTTTATAATGTCTTATGTTAGGCCTGTAGCTTCAAATTTGCTAGATTGGGAGACAACTCAAAATAGCTGTTACTCATGATCATTATGAGATGTTAATGACGAAGACATAAGGTGGTCATACATGTTAATGGCATGTCTTATAATGCATTATAACTGGATCGTAAGTCACATCTGCAGGCTGAGTTACCAAAATGATCACATAAGAATTATTCTATTCACATCCACAAAAACACGCAGTATCAAACTGCAGTAAAGTAGACATTTTATTTCAGCGCAATGGATTTCCTCTTTTGTGAAACAAAGGCTTTGGTGCTCCAACAACATGAACCCATTTCAGGTACTGTAATGACGCTGATAACCGTGTTGGTGCTGTGAGTGTTGAGGAGATGAAGAGTCACGCCTTCTTTGAGCCTGTGGACTGGGAACACATCAGGTATGCGTTTGTTCTTCAGTACTTGCGTGTGTGTGTGTGTGTGTGTGTGTGTGTGTGTGTGTGTGTCTAAGCATGTGTGATGGCGATATCTTAAAGGAGGTATAACATGCAATCACAGCCCAAACAAAAGCCAAGTCACTTAGCTTTCATTTGGTTGTCTTTGATGCGTTTCAGAAAAATGCATTAGGAAAAAGGTTTTAAATAGACCAACAACTCACATTTGCCTTCCTTCCATAGGGAAAGACCAGCCGCCATCTCCATTGAGATCAAGAGCATCGATGACACATCAAACTTTGATGAGTTCCCAGAATCGGACATCCTTCAGCCAGGTAATAATAATCACTGTCTCTATTACTACTTTTCATACATGAAATGCAGCTCAAAGTTCTTCACAATAAGCATTAAATGAATGATAAAATGTAAAAACTATTAAAGCTGAAGAAACATTTGTGCTGCTGTGCAGGTTTGCTTTGGTGTACAGGAATCTTTGAGTCATCATCTCCGGCTCATCTCCAATTTAGATTAAATAGGACCCATAGTCCTGTTGTTATTCACACATTCCTACAGTTCTGAGATCTAGATTTCCTATTCAGTGTTGCCCTCTAGTGGCAAGGAGGGGACAATAACACTGGTATTAACACACTATTGTGTATATAATTTACAATCTTGCTGTTTCAGTTTCCAACGTGACGGAGCCAGACAAATCCAAGGACTGGGTGTTCCTGAACTACACCTACAAGAGGTTTGAGGGGCTGACTCAGCGAGGCACCATCCCCACATACATGAAGGCAGGGAAGGCCTGAGATGAGGAGGGCATGAGCGAAAATGGGAGAGACAATGTAGACACAGGGTTGGGCGGTAAACCCCTGCTGTGCTGAAAGCACAGGATCAAGAATGATGATGAGGAGGTTCTTGGTTTCCTGCTTGGCCACAGATCCATTGGGGCACCAATGGCAAGAGGAACAGGGATATAAATAATACATGTATCGTCTTTTGTCTTAGGCCTTGCTTGGGCTGTTAAAGGGGAAGTTTGTGTTTTACAACTTAATGTTAGATGGTTCCTCAACCTGAAAAAACTGAACTTCCCCTTTTAAGTGACTACTACTAAGTGACTAAATCAACGGGCGTGTTCCTCTGCCCAGGCGTTGCTGAAGTATGCCCGATCTTACAACACCTGGATAGGTATTTTACCTATCGGCTAACCACATCATGTTGTAGCAATCTGGTGCCTGACGGCATAGTTGATGACGAGATACGCAACCATTGGTTGATGCAACGTCTGAGCAGGAGAACGTGACCATCATATCTGCATGTTTACACACTGATTTGCAGGGTCTAAAATGCTGTAGAAGGACTGCACCACACACAGGGTATTCGTTGGGGATTATCCTAGTGACCTCATGTATGACTGAAGAAAAATGCATATAGTTCATGTTAAGTAAACGTTGTTTGCTAAACTTGTACGTATAAAAAGTTCTAACGTTTCAAGTATTTTATGGGTGCCATGTTAGCCAAAAAGTTTCATTCTAGTTACAATGCAAATAGTAATCCTTCCGTCATGGAACGTTCTCTGCTAACATGGAGTATGGTGAGCCATCCGTACATGTATCTATGGCTCTGGGATTAATCCATTGTGGTGTGTATTTAATGCCTTGATAATCTGGAATGAATAGCTCTAAATTATTTAATGGTGTCGAAGATGCATAGAAAAGTGTTGTAATTGTAGTGGTTGAGATAAGAAACGGTAATGTAGAAGCAGATTTGTTTTTGCAAGTTACAGGACAAGTCATGGATGTCAATGAAAATTCAACGATACTAATACTTAAAGGTAGCAATATGATGTAGATGCAGAAAGTAAACAGTATATCGGGTCAATTTCCGCAACAACTAAGAGCGTTGGAGCGTGATACTCAACTTCTCTGCTTATTTGGTCCCGTGGCTACCACGCTGTATACTGTATGAAGCGAACCCGTGTACATGCGCAGATGCTGTGTGTGACTGCGGGAGAGCAACGTCTTGCATCTCGCTCATCTCCATATCTTCGGTGCTGCTCGTGTCAATGTCATTTCGCTGAGTCTAACTTTACATTAGTTACATTTCTGTTCAAATTTATTGACAAATATCAGATAGCACCTTTTTTTTTTAAAGGAACATCGGAAATCATGTTTGATCTCCACTTCACATCGCTCCCCAAAATGCATTCATTTAAGTTAGGAACTACATTTTCAATTAAATGTACTTTTTTGTAGTCAACCTTTACTAAACTTTAGTGAACACCCGCTGTGGGTGATGTCATAAATATAGATATTCAAACGTAGGGGTCAAACATTTCAGCGATTCTGCTTTAGTTGTGCACAACTTGCATATCCAATTAACTAAACTCGTAATGTTGCCCTGGTTACAGTGCCTTGCAAAAGTATTGGTATTCATCCCCCTTGGCATTTTTTTTAAATTTAGTTGCATTACAACCTGTAATTTTAATGGTTTTTATTTGGATTTTATGTAATGGACATACACAAAATAGTCCAAATTGGTGAAATGAAATGATTTTTTTTTTTTTAAACGTCAAAGTGGTGCGTGCATATGTATTTGCTATGCCCTTTGCTATGAAGCCCCTAAATAAGATCTGGTGCAACCAATTACCTTCAGAAGTCACATAATTAGTTAGATTGCACACAGGTGGACTTTATTTAAGTGTCACATGATCTCAGTATATAGACACCTGTTCTGAAAGGCCCCAGAGTCTGCAACACCACTAATCTAGGGGCACCACCAAGCAAGCGGCACCATGAAGACCACGGGGCGCTCCAAACAGGTCAGGGACAAAGTTGTGGAGAATTACAGATCAGTGTTGGGTAATTAAAAAAATATCAGAAACTTTGAACATCCCACGGAGCACCATTTAAATCCATTATAAAAAAAATTGAAAGAATATGGCACCACAACAAACCTGCCAAGAGAGGGCCGCCAACCAAAACAGGCAAGGAGGACATTAATCAGAGAGGCAACAGAGACCAAAGACAACCTTGAAGGAGCTGCAAAGCTCCACAGCGGAGATTGGAGTATCTGTCCATAGGACCACTTTAAGCCGTACACTCCACAGAGCTGGGCTTTATGGAAGAGTGGCCAGAAAAAAAGCCATTGCTTAAAGAAAAACATAAGCAAACACATTTGGTCAAAAGGCATGTGGGAGACTCCCGAAAAACATATGGAAGAAGGTACTCTGGTCAGATGAGACTAAAATGTTGCTTTTTGGCCATCAAGGAAAAATACCTCCCATCACCCCGAGAACACCATCCCCACAGTGAAGCATGGTGGTGGCAGCACCATGCTGTGGGGATGTTATTCATCGGCATCGACTGGGAAACTGGTAAGAATTGAAGGAATGATGGATGGTGCTTGAAGACTGTTTCAGTCTTCCAGAGATTTGAGACTGGGACGGAGGTTCACCTTACAGCAGGACAATGACCCTAAGAATACTGCTAAAGCAACACTCGAGTGGATTAAAGGGAAACATTTAAATGTCTTGGAATGGCATAGTCAAAGCCCAGACCTCAATCCAATTGAGAATCTGTGTTATGACTTAAAGATTGCTGTACATCAGCGGAACACATCCAACTTGAAGGAGCTGGAGCAGTTTTGCTTTGAGGAATAGGCAAATATCCCAGTGGCTAGATGTGCCAAGCTTATAGAGACATACCCCAAGAGACTTGCAGCTGTAATTGCTCCAAAGGGTGGCTCTACAAAGTATTGGCTTTGGTGGGCTGAATAGTTATGCACGCTCAAGTTGTTTTTTTTGTCTTATTTCTTGTTTGTTTCACACAAAAAAATATTTTGCATCTTCAAAGTGGTAGGCATGTTGTGTAAATCAAATAATACAAACCCCCAAAAACTCTATTTTAATTCCAGGTTGTAAGGCAACAACATAGGGAAAATGCCAAGGGGGTAAATACATTCCCAAGCCGCTGTATCTGGCACAGGTCAAAGTTGAAATGCTATGTGATCTGGAGCAGGTGTAAATTCAATGTATCAAATTATTTATTTTGACAATGAACAAATTGATAAATCCCCAAATGTTTGCAGAAGTAAACACCCAAACACACCACAAATTAGGGTGCATCATGTGTTAATGAGGAATTAAAGTGTTGATGACTAAAACGAAATACCTAAAATATAACAATGTTAGAAGATACCCGTAGACTTCCAGTCATTGCGCTAACGCTAGTTAGCATTAACTTCCGAAACTACCTCTAACTTCCTTCATACTGCACACAGACATAAAAAGTGTATCCAGGACTTCATCTGACTCTGGGGAAGTAGATAAAGGGCCTCTGCCAAAATCCCGAAGTATCCCTTTAACTATCCCTTTAACTCATAAAAACGAATTGTTTAAAGAAGAGTTAAACTACTTTTTATAAAAGTTACCTTAACTCAAATACATTATTTCCGGAACATGTTACAAAATATATTAAAGGATAGTTTACCCAAATTACAAAATTTCACATGGGTTACCATACCCTTTAAGCAGTCTATGCTTTGGTTTTAATTTCCCTGGCACTGTTACCAAATGTTGATGTTTTAGCATTTGTGGCACAAATAACTCTGTAATTTGGGTGAACTATCCCTTTAATATAACTGGGTTGGCACTGGGAGGGAGCAGGGAGGGGTTGCGTATGTGTGGTAGGGGATTTGCACAAAATGCTAATAGGTTTCCATCCAATTGGTGACAGATTTTCATGCAAATATTCTCAAATCTGCATTAAAACAATGTGCATTTTCCCACCAGAAAGGTTTCCATCAAATTGAATTGTTGTGGATAAAAGGCTGTGCGTGATGACACTATGTACCGAAGAAACCCATCTAACTTCTCTTTTTTATATCTCATTTTCAACTCTACTGATGGTTTTGTCACAACAAATTTTGCGGTATATAGTGAATGTGCCCACTCTGGTATTGCGTGCACTCTAGCCAACAGCTCGTATATACAGAGCGGGAAGGCTACCTACATGATGAGATTATTATGGATAAATGTAAATTTGTAAAAGAAAACTAGGCAAGTCCAGTTAAGAACTAATTCTTATTTACAATGACTGCCTACCGGGGAACAGTTGGTTAACTGTCTTGTTCAGGGACAGAAAGACAGATTTTTACGTTGGGGATTCGATCCAGCAATTTTTTGGTTACTGGCCCAACGCTCTAACCACTAGGCTTTTTTTTGTGAAAAGGCAGCCAAGCATCAATCATCATGTCACCAGAATAAGACCGTCAACGTCTATTGGAAAGGAGCATCAAGCTCATCTGTCATGATCTTCAAAGACAGACCAAGGCACAGCGTGTGTTGAGTTCCACATCTTTTTATTTAAATGAAACTCACAAAATAAACAAACAAAGAACAAAGCTCTGACAAATGGTATAGCACATAGGCACTAACTACAAACACATTCAATATCCCAGGTGGGGGAATGAACAAACTAAATAGGATTCACAATTAGAGGCAACGACAAACAGCTGCCTCTAATTGGGAACCACACACAAACTCAAGAAAAAAACTAGAAACCCCCTAGTCACGCCCTGACCTAACACACCATAGAGAACTCAGAGGGCTCTCAATGGCCAGGGAGTGACAGTACCCCCCCACCCCAAAGGTGCAGATTCCGACGCACAAACTGAAACTTGATTGGGGGGGTTTTAGGGTGGGGCACTAGCATCGGTGGCGGCTTCGGTGCGGGACGTACCGAGCTGGAAAGGCGCACCGGACTCCTGGTGCGTGGATCGGAACAGGATTCACCGGACTGAGAAAGCGCACTGGACTCCTGTTGCGTGGAGCCGGCGTAGGTCCCACCGGACTGACGACACGCACCTCAGGGCGAGTGCGGGGAGCTGGCACTGGACGTACCGGGCTGGGGAGGCGCACTGGCATCCTGGTGCGTAGAGCCGGCGTAGGTCCCACTGGACTGACGACACGCACCCCAGGGCGAGTGCGGGGGAGCTGGCACTGGACGTACCGGGCTGAGAGAGCACACTGGACGTACCTCTCTTCTATATCCCTCCCAAAACTCCTTTATACTCCTCACTTCAGGCTCTGGCTCTTGCCTCCGCCATCCATCCCATGTGCCCCCCCAAAAAACAATATTGGGGTTGCTGTGCACTCTTATCCCTCAGGGACTCTCGCCAAGGCAGGGTCTCCCAACCCCCCTTTATCGCCTCCCAGGTCAAGATCACCTTCTCCTCCTGGCCACGCTGCTTGGTCCTGGTGTGGTGGGATATTCTGTCACGAACGTTTACATTAACGGACCAAGGAGCAGCGTGTGTTGCGTTCCACATCTTTTTAATGAAAGTGAAACTTAACAAAATAAACAAACAATCGGAAATCAAAATGCGTAGCGCACATACAACAATACATTCAATATCCCACAACACAGGTGGGGGAATGAACAAACTAAATATGATTCCCAATTAGAGGCAATGACAAACAGCTGCCTCTAACTGGGAACCACACACAAACTCAACATAGGAAAAAACTAGAAACCCCTAGTCACGCCCTGACCTAACACACCATAGAGAACCCAGAGGGCTCTCTATGGCCAGTGCGTGACATCATCACTGTTTACTTTCACTACGGGTGGAATTCATCCTAATTTATTTCTTCTGCAGCGTGATAAACTGAATGTTTTCCCGAGTCGTGGTGGGAGGACCACACTATCATCGCGTGACTCCAAATTTACTTCAATATGTTTATTATAGCAATACGTGCCCATAAGAGTTTACATCGCCATTTATAGCGCAATTTTATATGCACAAAGATCGCACCTTGTCTACAGTGTCATGTCGACATAAGTCGTCACATTTTTTATTCAACATGTACAGTTGAAGTCGGAAGTTTACATACCTTAGCCAAATACATTTAAACTCAGTTTTTCACAATTCCTGACATTTAATCCTGGTAAAAATTCCCTGTCTTAGGTCATTGTCCATTTGGAAGACCCATTTGCGACCAACCTTTAACTTCCTGACTGATGTCTTGAGATGTTGCTTCAATATATCCACAATTTTCCTTCCTCATGATGCAATCTATTTTGTGAAGTGCACCAGTCCCTCCTGCAGCAAAGCACCCCCACATGATGCTGCCACCCACGTGCTTCACGGTTGGGATGGTGTTCTTCGGCTTGCAAGCCTCCCCCTTTTTCCTCCAAACATAACGATGGTCATTGTAGTAGGATGTCCCTTAGGGGTATCCGTACCTGGGACAGAGTGAGTAAAGAAGCTGGAGTCAGAACCTCGTTGTCGGGCGTCCTTATTTTAGATAATACTACAGTCATTATGGCCAAACAGTTCTATTTTTGTTTCATCAGACCAGGAGACATTTCTCCAAAAAGTACGATCTTTGTCCCCATGTGCAGTTGCAAACCGTAGTCTAATTTTACTGTGGATATACAAACTTTTGTACCTGTTTCCTCCAGAATCTTCACAAGGTCCTTTGCTGTTGTTCTTGGATTGATTTGCACTTTTCGCACCAAAGTACGCTCGTCTCCTGAGCGGTATGATGGCTGCGTGGTCCCATGGTGTTTATACTTGCGTACTATTGTTTGTAGAGATGAACGTGGTACCTTCAGGCGTTTGGAAATTACTCCCAAGGATGAACAAGACTTGTGGAGGTCTACAATTTTTTTTTCTGAGATCTTGTCTGATATCTTTTGATTTACCCATGATGTCAAGCAAACGAGACACTGAGTTTGAAGGTAGGCCTTGAAATACATCCACAGGTACACCTCCAATTGACTCAAATGATGTCAATTAGCCTATCAGAAGCTTCTAAAGCCATGACATCATTTTCTGGAATTTTCCAAGCTGTTTAAAGGCAGTCAGCTTAGTGTATGTAAACTTCTGACCCACTGGAATTGTGATAAAGTGAAATAATCTGTCTGTAATCAATTGTTTGAAAAATTACTTGTCATGCACAAAGTAGATGTCCTAACAGACTTGCCAAAACTATAGTTTGTTAACGAGAAATTTGTTCAGTTGTGACGATCGTTTGAAGGAGAGGACCAAGACGCAGCGAGAGTGGAGTTCCACATTTTAATGCAATGGTGACGCTTCCAAAAATAACAACACTCAAACTGTAGCGCCCATACAAAAACAATACAATATCCCACAACACAGGTGGGGGAATGAACAAGCTAAATAGGATTCCCAATTAGAGGCAACGACTAACAGCTGCATCTAATTGGGAACCAAACCAAAACCAACATAAAGAACGCTAGAAACCCCTAGTTACGCCCTGACCTAACACACCATAGAGAAACCCAGAGAGCTCTCTATGGCCAGGGCGTGACATCAGTGGTTTAAAAACAAGTTTTAATGACTCCAACATAAGTGTATGTAAACTTCCGACTTCAACTGTATGTATGTATGTATACCGAACAAAATATAAACGCAACATTTCAAGTGTTGGTCCCAATTTTCATGGGCATAAATAAAATATCATTTTTTTTTCTCCATATGCACAAAAATCGTATTTCTCTCAAATTTTGTGCACAAATTTGTTTACATCCCTGTTAGTGAGCATTTCTCCTTTGCCAAGATAATCGGGGCGGATCTTCTTAGCCACTGATGACGCAAATACAGTTGTGCCTTTTTATTCAAATGACGGATGTTGTGACATTGCATGTAGAACTACAATGCTATGGCTACACAATAATAAATAATGTCTCACGGTTGTGGCCTATGATTTTCCCGCCATTGGATTTACCTATTGTCACTCAGAGACATAGGCCTATTATATTCGCCAAGGCAAGACGTTTTGCCAAAACACAGCCTATTTTACAGATGTATGACAATATTTTGTAGGCTAGATAGTAGCGTAAATACATGTAAGCAAACTTGTGGTTCAATTTATTTATTCGCAGTGTCGTGACAATTTAAGATATCACAATGACCAATGGTCATGCGTAAAAGGCAACTCGTAAATGTCCTCAATCCATGACGCTCAAGATTAACCTATACAATTTTTTTTTTCCTTTATATAACGTTGTGTGCGGGGCTGTAAAGTGCTCAGGGGCGCACGTTTACTTTCGCTGTAGACAGGGGTGTATTCAATTCCGCCGATTCTGTTGCAAACAGTTTCTTAATCGGAAGCAAACGGAACGAACGTGGAGTGACTTGCCTCAATTTGTCCAACAAACACTCGTTTTAGTTGCCAAACGGAATGCAACTGTTTGGACTAATGATTACTCCCCGGGCTTCAGACGGGTTAATGAGACAGCTGCTACACGTGACCGTTATATGGTTGTATAACGCAACAATATTTAGGTCAACGCAATTCTTGTTTGGCACGTGCACACTTACATAAAGTCTCGTGCAGAGGTCTCGAATGACACTGAGGTGAGAGACAAAAAATATGTTCGACGGGGAGACCACTCGAATGAGTTTACTTATATATGGTAATTTATCAGGTTGGACACGGATATTTACAGTGCTAACTCACAACACGAAACCGTTAAACAAATAGGGAGCCTGTGTAGTAGCCTATGGCCAATCACTTTTCCCTCAAATACATGCAAAATTACACTTTGTAGCCTATCATTTTAGAGGATAAAATGCACGTTTCATTCCCAAATCAGGCTGTAAAACAATGAGCTATACTATTGCCTATCGATAAGGGACGCATGCAGAATACTCTTTACAATTGTAATGAAAGTGAAATCTTGGTGTTTCATGAATGTTTGTCCTACTTGCTCTGGGCTAGACTATAGCCTACGAAACGATTATGTGTGTGTGTGAATGCAATGGACAGTGTCCCTTTCACGGGTGGTTGAGTGAATGAATGCGAATGTAGTGGTGACTGGTGACAGAGGAGACATAATGACCTCTTCCGCGTTTTCCTGGAGTTGTGTCCTCATTACCCAGGAGGCTACTTTATCCTTGCACGTGTAGGTCTACGTTTTTATGTCTACCCCCTTCCCGCCTTAGTACACAGAGAGAGGAGGAAAAAATTACATTTACAATCCCCCGCCTCTTCTCCCCTACAGTAGGCTACTTCTACCACATTTAGGCTACACTACCACTTCCTCATGTTCTGCGGCGCCGGGCTGCTGCTGACCGGCTCCAGCCATGTCAAAAGAGAATTTAGCAGCCGGCGGCAATGACGGGACCGCAGACAAACGAACAGGTATTGGTACTTGTACCGCGCTGAAGACAACTCGGAGCTCGTAAACTGAGCTCTGGGTTTCACGTTTGAAAACGATCAGAATCAACCAATAGGAACCTCCACGCAAAAACCGTATGCACATTTTCACTTGGAGGTTCTGATCTTTCCGAGTTGTCTTGAAAGCACCACGTGTGAGGTCTCTAGGCTATGAGGTGATAATAGTTTGTAGTCGATGCTATGCGCTGGGTGGGATTGAGGGGAGCTGTTTCTTTCGCTTTGAAAACAATTCTGGTTCTCCCCCAAAATGTAGGTCAGTAGATCAGCGGAGCAAACGCACACTCGAGGAAGTCCTGGGACGCACTCGTGGAAATTTATAAATTTTGGCCATATTTGTGGCATTCTACCATGTAATTTCGCAGGTAGGAGTTGGCGTGATTTTATTACAATATGCGCATGGTGGAATTGTATTTATGGTAAACCTGGTGTAAAACTATGCAGCTGCCTTTTCATAGGCGGTCAATAGATCTTCTGTTTTTGCCTAGACTAACAAGCTGACTACACCGCTCGCGTCGCGTGCCATCTCCTCTTTGGTTATACCCACTGAAAGACGAACGAGGTCAGTGGCAGTAATGCACCTAATTTATGAAAGTTGCCAATCGCAATATATAGTCAAGAGAAGAACAAGCCTAGAAGGAGGAGAGATGTCAAACGTTTCGGTTGACCATTTTATGTGTGGATTAATTGTCGTAGTAGAGGACCTGGTGCATTTCAGGTAAAATAACAACTGATCTCCACGACCCCGTTGTGATTTTGCCGATGCATGGTAAAATGTAAAATAATATTTCCAAGAAGTGTTTATGAACAAATTTTCAAGGTGGGTGGATTTATTGTAACGCAGCCCAACACAATTATTGTTCGTTCCCGAACGTGCAAGCTAGGCTAATATGCTGCATGCATGCTTAATAGCACAATTTCCCATTCTGTAATTTGACCATAACATCCAAAAGTTTTGAGATTGACACAATTATTAATTTCCACAAAGTTTGCTGCTATAGTGTCTTTAGATATTTTTGTCAGATGTTACTATGGAATACTGAAGTATAATTACAAGCATTTCATAAGTGTCAATGGCTTTTATTGACAATTACATGAAGTTGCAAGGAGTCAATATTTGCAGTGTTGACCCTTCTTTTTCAAGACCTCTGCAATCCGCCCTGGCATGCTGTCAATTAACTTCTGAGCCACATCCTGACTGATGACATTCTTGCATAATCAATGCTTGGAGTTTATCAGAATTTGTGGATTTTTGTTTGTCCTCTTGAGGATTGACCACAAGTTCTCAATGGGATTAAGGTCAAAGTCACCGTTATTAGTCAGTTGTACAACCAAATGCCTTCAACCGAAATGTGTCTTCCGCATTTAACCCAACCCCTCTGAATCAGAGAGGTGCAGGGGGCTGCCTTAATCGACATCCACGTCTTCGGCACCCGGGGAACAGTGGGTTAACTGCCTTGTTCAGGGGCAGAACGACAGATTTTTTTCCTTGTCAGCTCGGGAATTCGAACTTGCAACCCTCCGGTTACAAGTCCAACACTCTAACCACTAGGCTACCTGCCGCCCAGGTCTGGGGAGTTTCCTGGCCATGGACCCAAAATATCAATGTTTTGTTCCCGAGCCACTTAGTTACCACTTTTGCCTTATGGCAAGGTGCTCCATCATGCTGGAAAAGGCATTGTTCGTCAGCAAACTGTTCCTGGATGGTTGGGAGAAGTTGCTCTCGGAGGATGTGTTGGTACCATTCTTTATTCATGGCTGTGTTCTTAGGCAAAATTGTGAGTGAGCCCAGTCCCTTGACTGAGAAGCAACCCCACACATGAATGGTCTCAGGATGCTTTACTGTTGGCATGACACAGGACTGATGGTAGCGCTCACCTTGTTTTCTCCGGACAAGCTTTTTTCCGGATGCCCCAAACAATCGGAAAGGGGATTCATCAGAGAAAATGACTTTACCCCAGTCCTCAGCAGTCCAATCCCTGTACCTTTTGCAGAATATCAGTCTGTCCCTGATGTTTTTCCTGGAGAGAAGTGGGTTCTTTGCTGCCCTTCTTGACACCAGGCCATCCTCCAAAAGTCTTCGCCTCACTGTGCGTGCAGATGCACTCACACCTGCCTGCTGCCATTCCTGAGCAAGCTCTGTACTGGTGGTGCCCCAATTCTGCAGCTGAATCAACTTTAGGAGACGGTCCTGGCACTTGCTGGACTTTCTTGGGCTACCTGAAGCCTTCTTCACAACAATTGAACCGCTCTCCTCGAAGTTCTTGATGATCCGATAAATGGTTGATTTAGGTGCAATCTTACTGGCAGAAATATCCTTGCCTGTGAAGCCTTTTTGTGCAAAGCAGGTAAGCATGGTTGAAAGAGGAAGAACAATGATTCCAAGCACCACCCTCCTTTTGAAGCTTCCAGTCAGATATTCGAACTCAATCAGCATGACAGAGTGATCTCCAGCCTTGTCCTTGTCAACACTCACACCTGTGTTTAACGAGATTTGCAAATTGCCATCATACAAACTGAGGCAGCAGACTTTGTGAAAATTTATATTTGTGTCATTCTCCAAACTTTTGGCCACAACTGTACGTGTTATGAATGTAGTTGAATATGGTCACTCGGGACGCTCCTTTGAAAATAATACCTATTTGCAGCATAAAACATTTGTAAAAAATGTATAGGCCTGCCTGACACATTGTAATTGAGCCTATATGCTGCATCAAGTAGGTTAGCTGCGTTTTGGTCAATATGACCATGGTAACTTGTTTAGGCTATGTAGGCCTGTGTTCAGTTATTTTGTAAAACACCAGAGCCTATAACTTGATAACTATTCAACGCAAGCTGCACGTGTCAAATATGAGGCAAAATTTTGACATTGGTTGACAATTCTTAATGGTGTTGTAGGCTTATCACTCAATTGCTGTAACAATATTTATTTATTCCTGACTGTAATAATTATTGAACTTAAAGTAGTACCAGACCTAAAGGTGTTCTAGGATGACAAACGTTACACAGGAATGGATAAAGAGGAAATAATGTGTTACATAGCACTCTTAGGCAACCAATTGTTAAAACCATATTGCCAACAGTCAACTGTACTTCACCTGAATAGCATAGATTCCTCCATTACAAGATTTATTCCCTCTGTTTTGTATATTGAATAAACAAAATGTATTCTACTGTCAGCCCTCTTTCTTAGTATTGTACCTCATCTCACATATTCATGTGTCCAACATGATATTGCCATTTTCCCTGGCCCCTAGTATTATTCAAAACCAGTGCAGTTGGTGTGGGGGTTGGGGCAATTCCTGTGGGAGTGAAAGGGGAATGTCTCTCCTCAGGTGAACTAGTCAGATTGGCCAGTGTGCCAGGTGTAGAGTTGCCTTTCTTTTGTTGGCTTAAAAGACAGCCAAAGGATTTGATCTATTTTCAGATAATAAAAACAAGTTTCCTTAAATGAAGTGAAGTGTAAAGCTCAGATTCCTCTGAAAGAAAATGTGCAAACACAAGGAGGTATGATTAGCCATTTAATGATTAACCCATAATTCATTCTAGGCTTTTACATGTAAGATTGATAAAGAAGTTTGTGCAGGACCACTTCACTGGAACCTCCCTTTTTCCATGAGGGGGAGGGGTTATGATGAGGAGATGAGAATAAAGTGCATAATGTAAACCTGGACACTAATAACTAGCCTATAGGGTGTGTACGATTTTCTCCAAGTATAATATAGAATTTGAACGGAGAAAGATGTGTGTAAACAAGGGTACTTATAATTACTAGCTTATCAGGTGATAAACTACATGATTTTGTCAGTGAATATAATAGGGAATCTGATCTCGGATACTCACCAATACTGCCATAACGTCATATTGCCGTAACTATATACTGCCATAACTTCATACTGCCTTAACTAGATACTGCTATAATGGCATTCTGCTTTAACTAGATACTGCCATACCTAGATACTGCCATAATGCCATACTGCCATAATGCCATACTGCCATAACTATATACTGCCATAACCTTATACTGCCATAACATCATACTGCTGTGCTGTCTAATCAACTTTTAGACATGAATGTTCTAGTTGTACCATAGACCCTATCGACACACTGGGGTTCTTGTGTGAGAGAGTTATTGTGTGAGAGAGACAGGTGAGTAGTGAGGGATAGGGGAGGTTGATTATGAGGCACCAGCACCTGTAGAACCAGCCACAGGAAGCTCATCTGATGAGGGATAGTCCTTTTGAGGGTCCATTTATATGGGCTGTGACTGCCAGGGTCTTCATCATTATCATCATCAGCTGAAGACTTGGACCAAAATAGTAGTGCGATCCTTGCCACATTTATCCAGCCAGGAGAGAGCATCATCCATGGAAGGTTCAGCGGCTGCATTATCGAGCTCCAGTGCAGAGGCTTCTCACTCCATCACACAGGCCTCACTTGACATACAGTCATATCTTAGGAAGCCAGGACCAGAAGTGTAATTTTGTGTCTCATTGAAGAACTGGATCAACATTTAAGAAGAGTACTGTCAATGTTTTCTTTCAGAGAACAGAAATGAGTTTCTGCTTGTATCCCAATCCCCCCAAGACACACACACACCCTAAGGGGTCAGAAGCACTCTGAGCATTTAAGGGTTAACTGCTTTGGTCAAAGTCACAACAGCAGGAGATGCCATGGAGAGAGGTTGGCTTAGCCAGGAAATGACTGCTGATTATTTACCAGGGGTAGCTCCGGTCCCCTGATGAACTTTGATCCAAAGTGGGTCAACCAAACGGATGTGTAGCACAGCCATTTCCCCACATAACTACCTAATTGTATTTGATATGACATTGTCTTCTTCTTAAGTTAGTTACTGCAAAATAGGGATCTTCACTCTTCCCTTTACAATTGTGTTGTATTTTATGAAATGTATGATGTCCTAATTTATATCCATTTTCAGTTAATAAATGTTAATGTATCAGAGCATTCTAAATTTACCTCAACCCTGAGTTACTCACTGTCTTAGTCAAACATCCAAAAGCCACAATGTTTCTACTTGATCGGGCAACAAACTTTGTCAGATTTGTCTTAACTATTTTCATGAAAATGGAAAAATAAATAAATGGAGATTAACCCTACATGATGGTACAACTACAGAATTAGCTAAATTATTAAAATTACCATAGTTCCACTACCATCTCTCTACCTGTGGAATATTTCCACTTGTTTTGCTTTTATGCTACTACAGTTTCTCATGCTTGGTGAGATGCCTGCAGGAAAAGGAAGAGAGGGAGGGCAGGGTTGGAATATTTTTCTGCATTCCACCTCTGTCAGAAATGACCCCAAAATTCCTAGACATAGCCTAGGTTAGTTTATTATTCATTATTCGTAAACATTTGTTAGCATTAGAATCCCAAAACATCTTCCCCCTTTTAAACAATATTTCATATAAAATATCACTGCTTAAAATATAATGGAGAGTTGTGCAGAAAGTAGGTCAATGTTACTTCACTGCTTATATAATGCTGTAAGGCGATAGCAGAAACCATCATGTGCCACTTGCTGGGGGGCAACTGGGATAAAGCCAGTGGTTAGACGCCCTCTTATGGTGATGTTTACTAGGTACATGGAAACTCATCACGTGCTGCATGACAGCCGGGAGAAACTGTCTGTACCAGAGGTTGGTGTCTAGTAGGCTGATTTAGGTTGGAGAGTTCATTCACCTCACCTGCCAGGTTTATGGCTTTCAAGATGATTAGTTACAAGCTGGAAGGCCATTTCCAGTTAGCTGAACTTAACTTAAACTAATTTACACTGAGGAACATTTGTCAATGGGCTTACATATTTACAGTCCTCTCAAGTGGATGTTAGTTAGTGCATACACGCTTATCATGTGACTGATCAACACAAGAACATTTATATTTATAAGATGGTTTAAAATTATTTTTCTTTTGAAACTTTTTACACTATTAAGTTACACTCCCAGGCAGCTTGTAATGATACAAGGTTCCAACCATGTGTATGGGATGCTTGAGGTCAACATCCATTGAGTTGGTATTTGTGCCATCTTCTGAGGAAAGCAAGTAACTGAAAGCATTCATTCATTATTTTATTTTCTCAGTCCTCAGTTGAGGGTTTCAGTTGAGGTTTGGGATATGTGAATGTTCTTCATGAAGGTTTTCAACATTGGCAAGTATAAAGATCAGGGGAATTAAACAAAACACCAACCAATTTTGTCTCTGGGCCTAAGAGTGTCAGTGCTACAATAATGCATTGCATTTGACATTGGATGAATTACAAATTATGAGAAATCAAAACTAATGTGTCAGTTTTGTATGGTTCTTGTGCCTGTGGTTTAGGACCCTTGCAGTTAGGAGAAACCAATAGCCTTCCTGTTTCTCTGCCTGATGTCATAACCCCCCACCTGGCAGGAGCCATGCCAATCCAAGAGCTGTCTAGGAAACGGAAGGGGGATCTAGACAACAAGTAAGAGCAGAGAGACCTCACCTTTTCATAAAGTAGCATAAAGATAACAAAATTCTTATTTTTGTCTCTTACCCGGTGGACTTATATTTTGTGTTCTCCATGTCTTGCAGGGAAGATGGTGATGCTCAAATGGAGGAGGAACAGAGCAGGTATTTGAAGATTCTTTAGTAATGAATTTTATTTCAGAACTAATCTTGGCAAGATCTCTCAGGGCCAGGCCAAGTGTTGAAGTGAATCATTTGAAATAATCATATATATTTCCCATTCCAATTCAGATCGGAAGACGATGATCAACAGGTGAAAATAAAATGCTTCAGGTAAGAGCCTGGCATACCTATTTATTTGGTATATTGAAAGGGAGTTAAAGGCCCAATGCAGCCGTTTAAAAAAATCTCAATATCAAATCATTTCTGGGTAACAATTAAGTACCTTACTGTGATTGTTTTCAATCCAAATAGTCAAAAAGAAACAAAAATAGCTTCTTAGCAAGAGCAGTTTCTCAAGCAAGTATTTCGCTAGGACTGTGGTCTGAGCGGGGAAGGGAAGACTGAAAACTAGCTGTTTGGCAGAGCGGTTTGGAACTCTGTCTTATTGCTCTCTTAACTAATTTATTGCCTGGTGATGTCTAGATCCCCTCCAAAACTCCATTCCACCAAAACTGGCTGAAATTTCAGGTGGTCATTTCAAACGGCGCTTACACTAAAAGGACATTATCATAATCTTCACAATTTCACAGTATTATTCCAACCTCATGTTGTGGAAATATATATAAAACACAGGAAAATCACATTTTTGACTGCACTGACTTTAAAAAAACGGGAGGATACTTTAATGTTATATATGACTTAATACTACAGTATTAGTAATACTAATACTATTACAGAATCTGGTGGTACGATTCAAATGACCACATCAATGTAACGCCAATAATAACAATAACACACACCCTTTCATGTGTTGTTGCTTTTATAAATGATATCATGCTGACTTGATAGCAACCCATCAGACACCTGTATACTTAAGTGTGTCAGATATGTGTGAGAGAGACAAATAAGTGTATTTGTGCCCTCACTCACAGGGAGCCACACAGCCAAATTGAAAAGCGTCGGAGGGACAAAATGAACACCCTTATCGACGAGCTGGCAGCCATGATCCCCTCCTGTAACCCCATGGCCAGAAAGCTTGACAAACTCACTGTGCTGCGAATGGCTGTGCAGCACCTCAAAGCCCTGAAAGGTAGGCCTCATCATCCCAAAACTGTCCCTACAACACAGTACCACACCAGGCAATCTGTGCAGCACCACACATCTCTTTAAGGTAGATCTCGTAGAGGTATACAAAGCAGTAAGAGCCTAGGACACATGGTGGCGGCAAAATACACAGCTGTGCACAAATAGCTTGGTTCATTGGTGATAATATGCAGTACCAGTCAAAAGTTTGGACACACCTACTCTTTCAAAGGTTTTTCTTTATTTTGACAATTTCTACTACATTGTAAAGTAATAATGAAAACTATGAAATGACACACATGGAATCATGTAGTAACCAAAAAAGTGTTAAACAAATCAAAATATATTTTATATTTGAGATTCTTCAAAGTAGCCACCCTTTGCCTTGATGACAGCTTTGCACACTCTTGGCATTCTCTCAACCAGCTTCATGAGGAAGTCACCTGGAAGGCATTTCAATTAACAGGTGTGCCTTGTTAAAAGTACATTTGTGGAATTTCTTTCCTTGATGCATTTGAGCCATTCAGTTGTCTTGTGACAAAACAGGGGTGGTATACAGAAGATATCCCTATTTGGTAAAATACCAAGAGAGAGAAACGACAGTCCATCATTACTTTAAGACATGAAGGTCAGTCAATGCAGAAAATGTAAAGAACTTTGAAAGTTTCTTCAAGTACAGTTGCAAAAACCATCAAGCGCTATGATGAAACTGGCTCTCATGAGGACCGCCACAGGAAAGGAAGACCCAGAGTTACCTCTGCTGCAGAGGATAAGTTCATTAGAGTTAACTGCACCTCAGAAATTGCAGCCAAAATAAATGCTTCACAGAGTTCAAGTAACAGACACATCTCAACGTCAACTGTTCAGAGGAGTCTGTGTGAATCAGGCCTTCATGGTCAAATTTCTGCGTAGAAACCACTACTAAAGGACACCAATAAGAAGAAGAGACTTGCTTGGGCCAAGAAACACAAGCAATGGACATTAGACCAGTGGAAGTCTGTCCTTTGGTCTGATGAGTCCAAATTTGAGATTCTTGGTGTCACGACTTCCGCCGAAGTCGGTCCCTCTCCTTGTTCGGGCGGCGTCCTGCGGTCGACGTCACCGGCCTTCTAGCCATCGCCGATCCACTTTTAATTTTCCATTTGTTTTGTCTTTGGTTTCTACACACCTGGTTTCAATTCCCCAATTACATGTTCATTATTTAACCCTCTGTTTCCCCCATGTTATTGTTCCTGTTATTTCAGTCCATATTTGGTGGGCATGGTATTGTTTGGTACCTGGAGTAAACTACATTGTGTTGCTCATCTCTGCTGTCCTGCGCCTGACTCAATTGCACCAGCTACACCCGGCACCTGACAGAATAACGCACCCAAGAATGGAGTCAGCAGGAGCAGACACCCCCGTGTTGGCGGTCGAGGAGCGCGTCCAGCAACATGCGACCACGTTGCAACGTCTCGGCACCGCCATGGATCGCATCCTGCAGATGATGGACCGTTGGGAGAGAGGAGGAGTTCCTCCAGCGCCTCCACCAGCACCACCATAGGCACCACTGCTCATCCCTCCTTCACCCGGTCCCAGTGGGATTCGGCTCACGCTCCCAAGGGAGTATGATGGGACAGCTTCCGGATGTCAGGGGTTCCTACTCCAGCTGGAGCTATACCTGTCAGCCGTCCACCCGGCTCCTTCGGGCCGTGAGAGCGTGTCCGCCCTCGTCTCCTGCCTCTCAGGGAAAGCCCTGGAGTGGGCCAACGCCGTATGGGGGGAAGGAGAACGGTGTCGGACCACTACGAGGATTTCACCAGCTGGTGAGCGTCTGTTTCACCTGAGGCAGGAGACAAGGAGCGCACAGGAGTTCGCCTTGGACTTCCGGACCCTGGCCGCCGGTGCGGGATGGAATGAAAAGGGGCCTGATCGATCACTACCAGTGCAGTCTGCGCGAGGACGTCCGTCGGGAATTGGCCTGCAGGGACACCACTCTCACATTCGACCAGCTGGTGGTCCTGTCCATCCGGCTGGATAACCTGCTGGCTACCCGCGGACGTCCAGATCGGGGTCTGTCGGTTCCATCCCCCAGCACCACCGCTCCGACGCCCATGGAGCTGGGAGGTGCTGCACTTAGGGCGACCGGAGGAGGGACCGTTCCATGCACCATCTGTGGCCGCAGAGGGCACACTGCTGGTCGGTGCTGGGGAGGTTCCTCTGGGAGTCGAGGCAGCAGGCTGGGCACTCATGTGTCACCCCAGGTAAGTTGGCACCAGGCTCACCCAGAGCCCCCTGTTGCTCACATGTTTTTGTTTATTAATTTTCCTGAGTTTTCCCCGCATTCCCAGCATAAGGCGCCTGTAGAATCTACAGGCGCAGCTGAGAATTTTATTGACAGATCATTTGCCCATAGTTTCGGGATCCCCATTGTTCCTGTGGATATGCCCTTCCCTGTGCACGCCCTAGATAGTCGACCATGAGGGTCAGGGCTAATTAGGGAGGCCACCGCTCCACTGGGCATGGTTACGCAGGAGGGTCACAAGGAGAGAATCAGTCTCTTCCTTATTGATTCTCCTGCGTTTCCCGTGGTGCTGGGCCAACCCTGGTTGGCCTGTCATGACCCCACTATTTCGTGGCAACAGAGGGCTCTCAAGGGGTGGTCACGAAAGTGCTCGGGGAGGTGTTTAGGGGTTTCCGTCGGTGCTACTACGGTGGAAAGTCCAGACCAGGTCTCCACCGTGCACATCCCTCTGAATATGCCAATTTGACTCTGGCCTGTAAAAATAAGTGCTAGAAGGCGACTCAATTACCACCCCATCGACGGGGGGATTGTGCGATAAATCTCCTGGTAGACACAGCACTTCCCAGGAGTCACGTGTAACCCCTGTCGCAGGAGGAGACGGCGGCTATGGAAACATATGTCTCAGAATCTCTGGGGCAGGGGTACATTCGGCCCTCCACTTCACCTGCCTCCTTGAGTTTATTTTTTGTGAAGAAGAAGGATGGAGGTCTGCGCCCGTGTATTGATTATCGAGGCGTCAACCAGATCACTGTGAGTTACAGTTACCCGCTACCTCTCATAGCCAGTGCCATCGAGTCAATGCACGGGGCACACTTTTCACAAAATTGGATCTCAGGAGTGCTTACAACCTGGTGTGTATCCGGGAGAAGGACGAGTGGAAGACGGCATTTAGTACCACCTCAGGGCACTATGAGTACCTCGTCATGCCGTACGGGTTGATGAATGCTCCATCAGTCTTCCAGGCCTTTATAGACAAGATTTTCCGGGACCTGCACGGGCAGGGTGTAGTGATGTATATCGACGACATTCTGATATACTCCGCCACACGCGCCGAGCAGGGTCTGCAGGGTGCTTGGTCGACTGTTGGAGCATGACCTGTACGTCAAGGCTGAGAAATGCTTGTTCTTTAAACAGTCCATCTCCTTCCTAGGGTACCGCATTTCCACTGCAGAGGTGGAGATGGAGAGTGATCGCATTTCAGCCAACTTCCATAGTATTGTTTGGTATTGTTTGGTACTTTGTGATTTCCTGGAGTAAACTACATTGTGTTCCTCATCTCTGCTGTCCTGCGCCTGACTCAATTGCACCAGCTACACCCGGCACCTGACACTTGGTTCCAACCGCCGTGTCTTTGTGAGGCGCAGAGTAGGTGAAAGGATGAGCTCAGCATGTGTGGTTCCCACCGTGAAGCATGGAGGAAGAGGTGTGATGTTTTGGGGTTGTGTTGCTGGTGACACTGTCAGTGATTTCTTTAGAATTCAAGGCACAATTAACCAGCATAGCTACCACAGCATTCTGCAGCGATACGCCATCCCATCTGATTTGTGCTTAGTGGGACCATCATTTGTTTTTCAACAGGACAATGACCCAAAACACACCTCCAGGCTGTGTAAGGGCTATTTGACCAAGAACGAGAGTAATGGGTTGCTGCATCAGATGACCTGGCCTCCACAATCCCTCGACCTCAACCCAGTTGTGTAGAAAAAGCAGCCAACAAGTGCTCAGTTTAACTCCTTCAAGACTGATGGAGAAGCATTACAGGTGAAGCTGGTTGAGAGAATACCAAGAGTGTGCAAGGCTGTCATCTAGGCAAAGGGTGGCTACTTTGAAGAATCTAAAATATATTTTGATTTGTTTAACACTTTTTTGGTTACTACATGATTCCATATGTGTTATTTCATAGTTTTGATGTCTTCACTATTATTCTACAATGTAGAAAATAGTAAAAGTAAAGATAAACCTTTTGAAGGAGTATGTGTCCAAACTTTTGACTGGTGCTGTATATACAGTTGAAGTCGGAAGTTTACATACACCTTAGCCAAATACATTTAAACTTAGTTTTTCACAATTCCTGACATTTAATCCTAGTAAAAATTCCTTGTTTTAGGTCAGTTAGGATCCCCACTTTATTTTAAGAATGTGGAATGTCAAAATAATATTAGAGAGAATTATTTCTTTCAGCTTTTATTTCTTTCATCACATTCCCAGTGGGTCAGAAGTTTACATGCACTCAATTAGTATTTGGTAGCATTGCCTTTAAATTGTTTAACTTAGGTCAAATGTTCCGGGTAGCCTTCCAGAAGCTTCCCACAATAAGTTGGGTGAATTTTGGCCCACCTCTTCCTGACAGAGCTGGTGTAACTGAGTCAGGTTTGTAGGCCTCCTTGCTCGCACACGCTTTTTCAGTTCTTCCCACAAATTTTCTATAGGATTGAGGTCAGGGCTTTGTGATGGCCACTCCAATACCTTGACTTTGTTGTCCTTAAGCCATTTTGCCACAACTTTGGAAGTATGCTTGGGGTCATTTTTCATTTGGAAGACCCATTTGCGACCAAGCATTAACTTCCTGACTGATGTCTTGAGATGTTGCTTCAATATATCCACATAATTTTCCTTCCTCATGATGCCATCTATTTTGTGAAGTGCACCAGTCCCTCCTGCAGCAAAGCACCCCACAACATGATGCTGCCACCCCCGTGCTTCACGGTTGGGATGGTGTTCTTCGGCTTGCAAGCCTCCCCCCTGTTCCTCCAAACATAACCATGGTCATTATGGCCAAACAGTTAAATTTTTGTTTCATCAGACCAGAGGACATTTCTCCAAAAAGTATGATCTTTGTCCCCCATGTGCAGTTGCTTGTTTTACTGTGGATATACATACTTTTGTACCTGTTTCCTCCAGAATCTTCACAAGGTCCTTTGCTGTTGTTCTTGGATTGATTTGTACTTTTCGCACCACAGTACGTTTATCTCTAGGAAACAGAACGCGTCTCCTTCCTGAGCGGTATGACGGCTGCGTGGTCCCATGGTGTTTGTTCTTGCATACTATTGTTTGTACAGATGGACATTGTACCTTCAGGCCTTTGGAAATATCTCCCAAGGATGAACCAGACTTGTGGAGGTCTACAATTTTTTTTCTGAGGTCTTGGCTGATTTCTTTTGATTTTCCAATGATGTCAAGCAAAAAGGCACTGAGTTTGAAGGTAGGCCTTGAAATACATCCACAGGTACACCTCCAATTGACTCAAATTATGTCAATTAGCCTATCAGAAGCTTATAAAGCCATGACATAATTTTCTGGAATTTTCCAAGCTGTTTAAAGGCACAGTCAACTTAGTGAATGTTAACTTCTGACCCACTGGAATTGTGATACAGTGAATTATAAGTGAAATAATCTGTCTGTAAACAATTGTTGGAAAAAATTACTTGTGTCATGCACAAAGTAGATGTCCTAACCGACTTGCCAAAACTATAGTTTGTTAACAAGACATTTGTGGAGTGTTTGAAAAATGAGTTTTAATGACTCCAACCTAAGTGTATGTAAACTTCTGACTTCAGCTTTAGACTTAATATTCATATGTATTTTTAACTCAAGTTATGATAGAAATTCGAGCTCCTAAGGGACAGGTAAAACACAGACTAACAGCTCAGTGCTGTGTTTGTCTCCTCAGCAGGTGCCAGCAGCTCCTTTACTGACGTTAACTACAAACGCAAGCCTTCGTTTCTGCCTCAGGATGATCTCAAGCACCTGGTGCTCACGGTAGGCCGTCCTTAATTCTGTCTCAATCTCTTTCTCCAATAAACCACAATCAATCCCATTTGGTATTGTGGCAGTAGTCACAACAGTGGGGTAGGATTATGTGGTGTGTCAATTTGTAGTTTTGGGGGGTTGGGTCTACTAGGCCCCAAAAATAGCTGAGAATTTTGGTATTGATATGGGAAATATATTATTAACCAATAATAAAGTGGTCTAGGGTCATTCCTTTATGATTACTATAATAATGGTCAAATCTACAATGGCTTGTTTTTTATTTTCAAAGTGCCGAATTTTATCCAAAGTTATGAGAGCGTGTTGGACATGTTTCTTCTTTAGACTTTAAGTCTACACTTTATTTTATGGACAATAACACAGGTATACCCTCTGGGTTTGCTACAGTATTTTTCCATTCAGTCGCTAACTAACTTTACTCTGGGAAATCCCTAATTAGAACAGGATGTGTCAACTGCTCAATTCAATGTAGAATGAAATAATATAGAAGTAGCCAGTTCTTTCCCCTCGTTTGGTGTATTCTGTTGTATAACCTTTGCCAGCTCTGATCTCCCACAAGTGTGCATGTTTGTCACACAGTCTGCCATTTTAGAGTAAACAGAGAGAGTGGATACACACTTGATGGTTTCAAAATACTGTAGCAGTGTCAGTGCTTTCATGAATCCAGATTGAAATATATTGAGGTCGAGCCATGTCTCATTTCCCCAGGCTGTAGATGGGTTCCTGTTCGTGGTGAGTTGCGAGAGGGGGAAGATCCTCTTTACCTCAGAATCCGTCTCCAAGTTCCTCAACTACAGTCGGGTCAGTGAACGGGTTATACTTAAGCAATAAAGCCCGAGGGGGTGTGGTATATGGTCTGATATACCATGGCTTTCAGCCAATCAGCATTCAGGGCGCGAACCACCCAGTTTATAATATACAATAAGCAGGTCTGGCAGTCTTAATTTACTACTTCATTCTAAATTGAGCTAATTATTGAGGTGGATTCCAACAATGTCACTATCACTCAATCCTATCTACTATCCACTTAAATACTCTCAATGACAACTTTAGGAAGAGTCCATTACTTAACAGTGTTATTTAGTTCCATGGTTTGGTTTTCTTTGGCCAATTGTAACAGGCACCCCATGCCCTTACCACTCCCATTGATTTGTAGCTAGCGGTGGCTAAAGTTAGCAGACGTTTGTAGTGGCTGTCTAAAGAACTGAACTGAACCATGGATTATATTTTCTCCTGGCCCATAGACTACCTACAGGGTGAGGAACTAACTGTATAATACTGAAATTCTCTTTTAATACCTTGTAATTTCTGTACCATTTTTTAAATCTTTATTTTAACAGGGAAAACAGACTGAGACCTGGATCTCTTTTACGGCTGTGCCCTGTGTAAACATGTTGACATGTACAGTTCTAGGCATACAGACAAGAACATTTCAAAACATAGAAAACAAAGACACATTCATCAGAAACAATCACAGACAACATCATATTGATCCTCCATCATATTTTTAAAATGGGCAAGGGACACCAGAGTGGCTAGCTTAAGTTTGATCTGCAGTTTGTTCCATAAATAAGGTGCAAAGGAACTGAAGGCAGTCCTTCCCAACTCTGTGGAGACCGCAGGAGTTTGTAATGTAATCCACATCTGTGATCTGGTCATAAAATTTGTATATCTAATTAAAATTAATGATGATATATATGGAGGTAGTTTTAAAAGAAGTGCTTTATAAATAAACAAAGAGCATGTTGCTCTCGCCTCACAGATAGAGAGGCCCAACCCACATGTTGATATAGGATACAGTGATGAGTTTTGTAACTATCACCGGTGATAAACCTGAGTGCACAATGGTAAATAGCATCCAGTGGTTTTAATATATTTGCCGATGCATGCATATAAATAATATCACCATAATCTAAAACGGACATAAAAGTAGCCTGCACAATTTGTTTCCTATTTACGGAGGACAGACAAGCCCTGTTTCTGTAAAGGAACCCTATCTTGAATTTGAGCTTTTTCCCAATTCAGTAACATGTTTTTTAAAAGAGAGCCTATCATCTAACCATACCCCTAAATATTTATATGCAGAGACCTGTTTGATTTGAGTACCATCCAAGCTAGTGATTACAAAAGTGTTTCTAACTGAGAGGTTAGACCTAGAAAAAGCATGACATTTGTTTTCTTAGCGTTTAAAACAAGTTTAAGCTGTAAAAGAGACTCCTGTAATATCATAAAATCAGACTCCAACTGCATTAAAGCTTGGTCCGCTGTTGGAGCAATAGAGTACATCACTGTGTCATCTGCATATAAATGGAAATTACAATATCTGACATCATCACCAATGTTGTTTATATATATTGAGAACAATAGTGGGCCAATTATTGAACCCTGAGGGACCCCTTTAAGTAACTGTAAGGGGTCAGACTTGACCCCGTCGACCATGACGGCCTGAGTTCTATCTTTAAGATAGTCATAAAACCATCGGCAGGCATCAGTGCCCAGTCCTATAGATGACGGCTTACTCAAAAGGATGGCATGGTCTACAGTGTCGAAAGCTTTAGACAAATCTATAAACAGCGCAGCACAATGCTTTCTATCATCTAAGGCATTTGCAATATCATTTACAACAAGCATAGTGGCCAATGTGGTGCTGTGTTTAGATCTAAAACCAGATTGATTGGTGCTAAGAATACTGTTGGCAGAAAGAAAAGATTGTAACTGTTTGTTAACTAAAGATTCTAGGATCTTTGCCAGACAAGGGAGCCTAGAGATGGGTCGATAGTTATCCAAATCACTACCGTCACCTCCCTTATGTAATGGCAGAACAAAAGCTGCTTTCCACACCTTAGGGATATTTCCTGTGCTTAATGTTAGATTAAAGATGTGTGTCACTGAACCAGCAATGATAGGTGCAGCACACTTAAGTAAGTACGGGTCTAAATTGTCCGCGCCTAGAGATTTCTTAGTATCAATGGCACATAGGGCAGCTAGAACCTCTGCTTCAGTTATTTTCTGGAAACTAAAAACAGGGTTACCATTTTTCAGAGTAACGGTTGAAATGCAAGACGAAAAATCAACTAACTGGCCAGTACCACAATGGCCACTTGTCCTTTCAAATAAAAAACCAGCAGAGATAAAATGCTTA
This sequence comes from Brachymystax lenok tsinlingensis, assembly GCA_030435695.1. NCBI lineage: Eukaryota > Metazoa > Chordata > Actinopteri > Salmoniformes > Salmonidae > Brachymystax > Brachymystax lenok. The sequence goes on along the minus strand of CM059783.1, from coordinate 14,449,188 downwards.
TTAAAAGCATCACAAATATCATTTTTACCACTTAAAATACAGGAGTCTGAGATAATTTGGTAAAGTTATACTTGAATCTGTTTCATGCTTTATATTGTGGAGGTGATGCTTGAAGTGGGGACCAGATGTTTAACCAGAAAGTTCAGGTGGTTCTGAAGTGGTGATCTGAATCAGTTGTTTCCCCTAGTTCAGAAGTATAGTTGGCTAGCTAGCTAGCTCACACAAAATGTTGTTCCGGGTTCTGAGATGAATAGTTTGGTTCTGATAATTAAAGTGCTGTTTTTGTTTACAGTTGGAACTAATTGGACAGAGTCTTTTTGATTATGTCCACCCGAAGGACATTAGTAAAGTGAAAGAGCAGCTGTCAGCCTCAGGATTATACCCTCGCGAACGGCTCATAGATGCCAAAAGTAAGTCTGCAAAGACTTTATTTAAATGTATCTGATGCTGGGATTTTCATATCTATTTCTCTCTGTGTTCTGTGTTGTTTGTGTCTTGTTGAGATGCAGTTAAAGCTATGCCACCACTATAACGGTATTACTTTAAAGAAAGTAGCAGCTTTTATCTCAGTTCTATTAGCACAGGGGAAAGCGCAGAGAGCCTGGGTTCTGTTTGTTGTTGCTTTACTGGTTTCCACTTTGCCCTCATTCTTTTTTGAGGTCACAGATTCATACTTTTTATATTCTGTCTTCAATGTGTTTTTTTATATTATAAATATAATATGTTGTTGGATCATAGGCTCTCCCGGTTCTTTAGCAGGGTTACAGGTGCAGAAACTTCCTGTGGGAGCAGTTCATCTGTGTACAGGGGCACGGCGCTCCTTCTTCTGCCGCATGAAGCACAGCATAACAGTTATGAAGACAGAAGACAAAACCATCCAGCCCAGCAGCTCCAAGAAAAAGGGTGAGAGAGCCATGCAGAAAGAACTTTCACTAAATTCATCGTAAGGGCAGAGATAAACGTGGTGGTCATCAACCCAGAAGCACAATCATTTTTTTCTTGATTCCATCTCACTAAGGTTAGCCCTGATAGGGCCATGATTGGAATTGCATGTGGGGGTTAAATGTAAACACGTGATTTATGTACACTGTCTCCCCCTGTAGAGTCTCAACGATACTGCACTGTCCATTGCACTGGTTACATGCGGAGTTGGCCTTCCACCCAGCTGGATGCTGAGAGCGATGATAACGAGTCCTCCCATCTGTCCTGCCTGGTCGCTGTGTGCCGCGTTCACCCTAACAATGTCTGTCAGCCCTCACTAGAGGTCAAGGTCAAACCCACCCAGTTTGTCACTCGCTTTGCAATTGACGGCAAGTTCACCTTCGTGGACCAACAGTAAGTTGTGCCTCTTACCCCCTCCACAAACCTTTTTGCGATTTTCGCTCATTATTAAATATTCTTGGCAAGTGTTGGCATAATTTTGAACCAATACTGTTCATAAGGTGCATTGTGGGCATAGCCTTCACCTGATGAAAAACACTTGGAGGAAAATAAAACTGAATCTATACCCTGTGAAAGTAACCGCCCCTTTCGTTTTACTTCTGTATCAAGTCCACTAATCTGTTGAACGGGCTTCACGGTTATATAATCAAATTCGTAATATATATATATACAATTATATTTGTTTTTGCTGAGTTTTTGCACTTCAGACCATTGCACTATGTTTTTGCCCATTGAATACCATTCAAAAAGCCTGAGGGGAAGTCACTTCCTGGTAACTTTCATAGCGTATTGTTCTCAGTCTTTTGTTCATATTCGATCTCTTTCAGCTGAGTTGAGTATGTTTTGATACATACTGTAATGTTAGCCAAGGCTACGGTAAGTTAAATTGGCCTTGGCTAACATTACAGTTATACCCTGGGTAACCAAACCTGTGCTTGTATTAACAGCGAAAGAAAGAAACAAATAAAGAGAAAAGCAATGACGTTGGTTAAGGCAGGCCTGGCAGGCAGTCATCTTGGATAGGGTTTGCCATGGCACCCCCTACCCATACCACAGTGGCTGTAAGTGTAATGGGGTTACCCCAAGTTTTCCGGCAACTGGTCTGAATGCATTCCAAGTGAGACAATATACCCCTTGAAGAGATGACTGTACTGATTATTTCAAGAGATGGCAACAGTACAATACTAATATTATTGGTTTGAAATACAGATTATAAATTGAAAAATGTTTACTTGGAACATTGTGTTGGAAATATAATTATAGTAAGCATGTCAAGATAAAGACCTTTTTACTTATCGGTTGTCAAATAGTTAGCTCCATTTCCCAACAGGAGCCCTTTAACGTATGTGAATTTGTTATTGTGACCCAGGCTGTCCTAAAATGTAACACTGGTGGTGAGATCTTCTGACCAACAGCAGAGAGTGCATTGAACGCGTCAGTCCAATTTGATTTATGTTTACAGTATAATTCATATTATCTGTAAGTAGTTTTCTTTTTGTTGCTTTTGAATGAGATTCTTTCTACTTTGGCATTTGATCCCAATTCAGAGAACAAGAACCCAGCTCACTTTACTGTGGTCAAATGTTTGACAACCATTCCATTTACTCTTTTCCATAGAAACAGAAAGGCTGCATCATGTATATTGATGGTTATAGTTAGTATTTATTGTGCCATTCTGAAATGATGTACATAATTAGAGCTGGTAAGTGGACAGAAGATATCAACCTGGGACTGTAGTAGGTTTAGAGAGAATAACAGCCTCCTTGTTTCTGTCCTTCAGAGCCACCACTGTTCTGGGCTACTTGCCACAGGAACTACTGGGGACGTCTTGTTATGAGTACTTCCACCAGGACGACCTGCAACACCTCGCAGAGACACACAGGAAAGGTCATGGAGAATAGTTTGGTTGTCTTTTGTATCTACGTATAGGTGAGAACCATATGTTCTCCAGATGTGCAAGGTGCTCAAACAGATTTTAATTATATTTCGGTTGCACTTTATTTTCGGGTTACAGAAGATTACCAGGTTCTTACCTTCGTCGCATGGTAAAATGGTAATTACACCATAATAACCTGTGCATTACTTGTTTTTATTGGGGGTGGGGGGATTCCTGAATAAAACAAGCACATTGCAGTGATAGAAGTGGCGTTTTGTGTCTCAACAGTTCTCCGCAGTAAAGAGAAGATTGAGACCAGCTGCTACAAGCTCAAAACAAAACATGGCTCCTTCGTCATGCTTCAAAGTCAGTGGTTTAGTTTTATAAACCCGTGGACCAAAGAAATTGAGTTTATTGTGTCAACAAACCGAGTTTTGTAAGTGCCTTTTCACATTAGGTCCAGATTGTGGGTGGAACAATCTATAACGATATTCAGTAAAATACATTTAATTTAATAATCTGCTTCGAATCAAGACACAAGTTCAGTCCAAATTGTCCCATTTTGGACCCAAAATGTAGCTGTTGTTCGAGAGTCCTCAGCGTTGTACTAATGACATCATACAAGGAAAGCACAATCATTTGTCGTCTGTTCCCTCTCCACACACAGGGGACCCGGTCACACAGAAGCTGAACAGCCGAGCAGCTCCAAGCTGTTGGACGGTAAGGAAAATAATATTTGTCCTGGTCATTCTGGATGTTGTTTGGGTGTGTGGACCGATGTCAGCTCACTGTCCTGACCCCTCCCTCTGTTACAGAAGAGAGCAAACGTACTATCCTTATCCCTGGCATCTCCAGTGGCATGGCCACTATGATCTACGCTGGCAGCATAGGGACCCAGATAGCAAATGAGCTCTTGGACTCCAACAGGTGTGTTGCGTGTATTATGGCATTGTTTTACAATGGCATTGTTTTTACAGAGCTGTCTTTGACCACCAGGAGGAAGCTGGTACTTGTACAGTAGGCTTACATCGGTTTTGGTTTATTGGCTCAGGACCTTCAACATTTTGTTACATTAGTTCTGCTTTCTTCCACCAGCAAAATGTCTCTGTTGCGTAGACGATGTCCTTGTGTCTGTGCAGGGTCAATTGTTCTCCATCCAGTGGAACCTCCAGTCCCTTCTGTCCACCTCTGGACAGGTCTCCAATGGTCTCTTCTCATGCTAATGTGAGTCGCCTTACCTACCTCCCCTCTCATCCTACAGTGTCTTTAGGGCCCTAGGCAGTAGTCGCCTTACCTACCTCCCCTCTCATCCTACAGTGTCTTTAGGGCCCTAGGCAGTAGTCGCCTTACCTACCTCCCCTCTCATCCTACAGTGTCTTTAGGGCCCTAGGCAGTAGTCGCCTTACCTACCTCCCCTCTCATCCTACAGTGTCTTTAGGGCCCTAGGCAGTAGTTGCACGTTGACTATTATTTTCTTTTTACTATTTCATTACGGCATAAAGGGAGAGAGTGTGGTGTTTTTTACATGCAGGTCACAACCATAACCACTGGAGTTCTCCCTAAGAACACATGCCTTGCATAGATTACAAACTTTTAAACTGATTGTAATATTTTGATGTACTTTAACTTGTGAATTACCAGGGTAAATATTACACCTCTTAATAGTTGCGCTTGAAGAGTTTTGTAAATGGAACTTTGTATAAAAAAATCTATAGAGCAAAGATGTTCTGTATTATTATGTACCCACTTGTCCTCTTGCAGATGCCAAGTGAGGAGGTGACTGTCTCCGATACAGTGAGCAAGCCTAGATCACAGTCTACTTCAAAGGGGGCCACATACGCTGGCAGCAACACACATATGGACACAGGTAGTTACCATTCAAAATCCTATACAAAGTCATCTTAGAAGCAACGCATTTACATGATCTTTCATTTACCTTGACTGTTATCAATCAGACAGTTTTAAGTGTATGTTTGGGTTACTTAGTTATACTTAGAGATATCCTTGGTTAGCATATGACTAACATAACTTTGTGTATTGGTTGATTTTGATGACAGCCTGTTCTCCCCCAGGAGAGAGCTCCCAGATGGACCTGGACAGCATGGTGGGACCAGGCCTTGGTATCCTGAGCAACGACGAGGCTGCCATGGCCGTCATCATGAGCCTGCTGGAGACTGATGCCAACCTGGGGGACGAAGTAGACTTTGACAACATGCACTGGTCTCACTAGGAGAGATTCAAATGCCATGAATTCAGGAGAAGAATTTGGATTCCAATTCAAGAATTGAAAAATGATATTTATTCTTATCTACATTACATCATTTATTTATTTAAGCATTTTCAAAGAGGATTTCATTCAATTCCTGAATTGGGATTTCAATTCACTTCCAGAATTGAAATGGAATTGACCCCCAACTCCATCAGTCCTTAACTCTGTAGTTTATGGTTAGACGAACTCCATCCAGGGACTATTTTTATGTGCTCCGCTACCAAGGAAACAGATTTATGTGCTTCTGAGGGACTTCTACAGCTCTCTGTTCAAGTTTCAGCAAGGGAAATCTAGCCTGCGCTAAAACCAGCAAACTCTTTGGTGGCTTACACAGCTGGTTCAATTGGTGGGGATTTTTTTTATCAATGTTTCAATGTAACTGAATGTGTACTAAAACCACCCGAGTTTGCCTATATCTGGGGGGGTCACAGATTGATAGGAGTTTCAGTACTCTTGGGGTTCCCGCCGGTGTGAAAGTGATCAACTCAAATTCCAAGGTAGTGGACGGAGGCATAGGTTAATCAATTGCAAAGTATATTAACTCTGAACACTGATCACTTGTGTGAATAACTTGAAATGAAACATTACAACCGTGTCTTCACTCAAATTGTCATTGTCTGTTATTACAAAGTGAAATTGTATATTTTTCTGTCTTTTTGCTCTTGCATTGTAGGCTTCTGTGTAGGTGTCTGTTGTAAAGACAGCAGCATTCCTTCTTCTGAAGTCACTCCGAGGTAGAGCTGCTTCTCTTGAAATGTTTTTTATTTACACTGAAACAGAACACCCTTAAGATGCACCTGCAGGGATGTAATGGAGGCTAAAAGCATTTACACATTTATTACCCAATGTTGGCGTTGTTAGCAATAGCGTGTACGTTGCCTATCCTAGAGGATACAATGGAAATAAGCTCTCAGGCTTTATTGTGTTTTGTAAATATCTGGTCTTCAACTTTTTAATGATCAAATAAAATAAAATACTCACTGCCCGTCATCACAACCAGCGTTCAGCGCCTACCCACTTTAATCCTTTACCACTACATCCCTGTGCATCTGCCTTATACAAACACATCCTAGTTTGTTTGAAATGTGGAGGTGTGAACCTAATCCAGACAAGGAAAACAATGCTTGCAAACAACCTTCTGATCCTCGCTTCAGTAAACTATTGTGACAGCCTCTGGTTCTGGGACTAAAATCTCAATACCGTGTCTGCTTTGCTATGAACAGAGCATTACTTTCTCCCTGTGTGAAGTTTGCACACCTTCCAAATACTTATCATCCAAGTGCTTAAAGATAAATTAAGTCTGTGTTGCTGGAATTCAATCTAAATGCACTTTACATTTTGTTCTGCAATTGTGATTGCCACATGAGGGACAAAAGGGAGAAATATCAGTGAATCCGTAAAGACTTGAATTGTAATGCCTGTGTGCACTCCTGCAGTGTTGATTTTTATTAAACGTTTTGGGTGAGGGAAGATCATGGCTTCATGTGCAAAGAATCAAGTAATCTGGTACAGAAAAGCAAATGAATAGGCTGCATGTCAAACTTTGATATTATTTGGCTCTGACCAATGCATCCACGCATTAAACATTAAAAACAAATCTGAACCGATTAACAAAGTTTAATATGGAACTTATATTTTTGTCTTGAAAGTTTGTAAACCTCATTTATAGGCATGACTTAAATATAGAAAATCTGGAAACTGCATTTCAACTCAGATGGAATATAAAAAAACATGTATGTGAATGCAATAGTTATCAAGTGTAATTGTCGCTAGGAATACTACGGTCCTTACACTACCCTCTTCCTTTAGAAAGTGAATCCATCTGCTTCACTCTCACAAGTCCCTCGTGCCCGTACTGATGGGAAATCATTTTTATGACCTCTCAGCAGCACTATCCCACTTCTGACACACAGTGTAGTTAATTCAAGGGGGTTCTGACCAAGATTCAACCCCGGTCCCTGTGACTGTCAGTTCAACACCTCAGCCAATACTGTATGTCATCCATAGAGATTCATATTTGTTGACTTAACAGAGAATTGAAAAATAATTGTCTCAGTTGGTAGAGCATGGCGCTTGCAACACCAGGATTGTGGGTTTGATTCCCGTGGCCGTCCATACCTAAAACATATGCAAGTAAGACTAAGATGTTTTGGATAAAAGCATCTCCTAAATGACATATATTACTACAGACCAGTCAGGGGTCAGAGGTGTGAGGCAGCTATTTCCTTATGAACTAAATCAAAGGACAAAGTCCATGGTCCATTTAGAGTGGCATTTCTGCATTATTCTTTGGCTTAAGTTACAGTAAGCCATTTGCCATTTCCTTGTAGGAGTAACACAACATTCCTCTTAGTGTCATTGTCTCTGAGCACACTTGAGGCTGTATCTCGCTACAAGAGGTAAGCATTCACACTTCCTGTTTTTAGGATCTATTGAATCAGATGTAGTTGCTGACTTACTTTGTTTTCTCTGTATATAATCAAGATGCCTACGGTACAGTACCTAATATCTGACAATGGATAGGAGTCTAGTCTTTAAGTACAGGCAATGCCGTCTCTAAAGAGGAGTTTTACACAGCCAAAGCTAACACCTGTACACATATCTCATACAGTAGTAGGTAACGAATAGCCAGCATTATTTTGGCAGTTCAATGATCTAATACTAATACAGTCAAATTTGAATAATAGAATTTTAGTTTCAATCCTTAAATTTGTAATTTTTCCAACCCACTAATTCAAATAGTATAATATAAATAGTTTTCCATTTTATTATTTAAAAATGTTTTTCCAATTTTCTAATGTTGAAATATTAGTGTGGTTGGTAGGAAAAGAGTGATTTCTAAGTCTGTAGGTCAAGTGTATGCTACCACTACAGTGAGGGGGGAGCTCAACCTAGCCTACCTACACTGTAGTGCAATCTTGCCTGTCCAAAGTGCACTTAAGCTCTTAAGGTTAATTGGAGAACTCTTGCCCAATACATATCCTTTGAGTTAAGTGGGGGGTTCTTGACGTGGCATCCACGATTCTTCAGAATTCTAAAAGGTACTTTCTTGAAGTGTTTGGAGGTTAATTACCTATAGTTAAAAATGTTCAGTTGAACATTTATAGTGTTAATTCAGGAGTTAAATTAACACTAAAGAGTTAAATGAACACCCAGTGGTGTAGAATATCCACCGTGTTGGTGTTAATAACCAGACTTGAACCAAAACCAGGCCAATCATTATATTTCCCAGCATACTCTATTGCAGGTAGACTTTTTATTTTATTTTCCAATATCTGGGGCGGCAGGGTAGCCTAGTGGTTAGAGTGTTGGACTAGTAACCGAAAGGCTGCAAGTTCAAATCCCCGAGCTGACAAAGTACAAATCTGTCGTTCTGCCCCTGAACAGGCAGTTAACCCACTGTTTCTAAGCCGTCATTGAAAATAAGAATTTGTTCTTAACTGACTTGCCTAGTAAAATAAATCTAAGTTTTTGCATGTAATTGATTGAGTAATTAATCTTATGCTACCCCAATTATAAATAACACTTTTTTCTTAGCTAATCCAATCTGTTGGACTTTTTCCAACCGTTACTGAAATGGTTGTTCCAGTTTAGAAGTTTAAGGTAGTCTCATAACTTAGTCTTCCCAACCCTGGCATTCATTCTGAATACAGGTTAGGGGTGAATAAAAATGTAAAATGTTGGATATCCCTAGCTGGATTCCAATAGGAATCACTTTGAAAGCCAGCATAATGTGACTTGAGGGCCTGATGTGATTAGTTTCAGGCCACTGTACTAGGGTTAAATGAGGCCTTCAAAATAATTGTATTTTACTGATTATTATTTGGTTTTGGAAAGTTTTTATTTATACATTTCCTTTAAATACAGCTCTTATTTTTGTATGTAATTTTTACACATAAAAATGAAATAAAGACACAAAAAGCAGCATTTAAATGTTACATTTTTATTTGTTAAAAAGTAAAAGTTGTTTATTTAAAACAATAAAACAATCATGAATAAAAGTACATTTTCTTGTAAAAAATCCAATCTGTAAAAGCCATTTAAAATGTGCACAAATGATTTAACAAAGGTAAAATATTTTTAAGACCTTGGAAAACATGTTAAAAATCTGTCTTCAGTCCTTTGTACAGAAACGTTAGTCGTAATCAAACTCGCCTCCAGCTGCTCTTCCGAATCAATTACCGTCCTTCAGGTCCCAGAGCAGATCCCTCCCCTAGGCGCATCGCCCTTGGCGCCGCAGCGCTGTCAGGCCGTGGCCGACGGGACCTTGGGTGTTGTGGGGGAATCTTCGCCAGAGGTCGAGGCCCCCTTTCTTCTGTACCACCCAGGGTTTCCGTGGCTACCATGGCCACTGCCTGGGGGTGGTCTTCCAGCAGTTTGCGGAGGACCACAGAGCATCCTTCAGACATGTGAGGGTGGACCAGAGCTTGGTGAAGGCCTTCGGTGGAATAGGCCTTTAGGCCCACCCCATACAGCACGAGCTGGGGCGTTAGGTCCTCCCCTGCTGGCAGACACGGGGAGATCAGGGGGCCTGCTTCCTTCCACAGGTCCCTGGCAGCTCTGCACTCCCAGAGCAAGTGCCTCACCGACTAATCTTGGCAGCAGCCTGGTCGGGGACATGCGGATGTCCTCGCCATGCATAACGGCCCTGACCGGGAGGATCTCATGGGCGACCATCCAGGACAGGTCCCGGTGCCAATTCAGCAGAGCAGGATGGGCCACGTTGCGCCAAACCGTTGTGGTCTCGCCTACAGCAAGCCCGCGCACTGGACACACTGGTTCCCTCACCTACACAAGAGAGAGAAGAGAGCTGTGTTTAGTTAAAACCGTGACTGCCTGTTTTTCCAGTTTAAAATGTCTTAACTTTTGGAGCTTGACGTAGTGTGTGGGGAGCAGGAAAGAGACTGGGGCTTGCATGTCGACTGTGATCAGCCTCAGTCCTGAGGTAAGATCCCAGCCAGAACCATGCGAGGGCCTGGGTCTTGTTGTTGACCGGGGAGGTGGCAAGAGTGAGATGTAATGCTGTGTAGCGGCAGCCCAGGAACAAGCAGGGGTCAGGCAAGCCTTTCCCCCCCTTGGACCTGGGCCTCTTAACCACCTCCTCCTCAGCCTCTCCCACTTGCTTTCCCACAGGAAGTAAAATAGCATCCGCTCCAGAGCTAAAAGAGTTGGATAAAAGCAGAACTGATTCATAAAATACCATATTCAATTAGGATCTCACTTAGTGAAGGTCACAGGACTGAACAGGAATGAATGTGACAACCATGTCTCTGTCACTAGCAAACAGTCATAAGTGATACTGGTAACTCTAAAATTCACTTGGAAAGCACGCTGGGAAATATGCAAATAAGGCTCCACGCCCTACAGCGTTAAAACAACACCCCATTGCATTTATCAATGCAGTTTGGCAAAGAACCATAAAATGTATATTGATTTGTGTACGGTTCTTCAAAGAACCATCCCATTTAAGGTTCCCCTATGGCATTGCTCTGAATAACATTCCAACTGGAACCTTTATTTTTAAGAGTGTAGATGATTAAGCTTCACTAACCTGTAATAGTAGGCTACAGTGGGAAAGTGAAAGTAAATTAGACTATAGCCTATCAACATTATAGGCCTATCCAACGGCTGCGGGAGGAGTGAAGCCTGTTGATGTTCTTCTTCTTCTTGTCTCTCTATACACAGTATGTCTATGCGTGTTTATCCTACAATGGAGGATGTGGACCAAAAGTCCTTGGGACTTGCTGAGATTTTCCAACAGAGTTTACAATTTTTCAAAATCATGGAAGGTTCAGCAAATGTGCCCAACTTTGGTAATGATCTAAATAATACTTAATTTTCACATGAGGTAATGCAATACACAGATTTACAGAATCATTGTTATTGTGAAACACTGCATAAAGCTTTATGTTGACCTTATTGGCCACTCGCATAACTGTTAAAAGTTTAGAATATCATGCTTTGTTTATTTAACTGTATTGCTGCATTTTGGTTTAATGTGGTCTTCAAATAAATGACAAGCTTACTTTGCAACCAAATGTGAAATTAAATGTGAAATCATACATTTTCCACAGAAAAAAAAGACATTTGTCATGACTTCATTTTTGGACGCTGCTCTCAACGAGGTACAGTAACTGCTTGCTTAACAGTATTGCTAACTTTCTCACAAGTCCTTAGGGATCTCAAATCCTCTGTCTTGCAAACACAAGTGACGGCCCTCTTGACAACAACTTAGCATGTTGCGCAACCAAAAAGTTAGGCATTCAATGGAGTGAGGTTATCAATCCAACTCAGTTACAATAGCACTGGTGTGTTATCAGTGGAAAAAACTATTTACACTGTAAATTATTCTTTACAGTATTTTGAATAAAACAATGTTCAAATTTCCCAGACTTAATCAGCAAGATCTATTGAACTGATATTGATTTATATTTAAGCTAAGTGCATGGGTGTCCATTCCACTATGCCATACCAATGGGAGGTGGAGAACGGACGTGGCTGGTCACGTATCCCAGATAATGAGGGCGTTGAAAGGGACTACTGTGACCCAGCAAAGACCCAGAGGTATGTATGTCCACAACGTGTTGTTAGGATGCCGTGAGACAATGGGGATGTGTAAAAAGGAAATAAAAGCATTGAAGATGTTCCTTTGTCCTACAGTTGCAGGATACCACCGGTTAACTTTATCACTATGACTCGTGGGCACCGCAAAGTTCGCCGCCTTGCTACGGTTTCCTCCCTGGACCAGCCAGATGCTGTCCTTGCGACCAAGTGGACCTGGTACTGGGAGGAAAACCATGGTGGCTGGACTCCATATTTGTCACCAGTATGTAGTGATGATACCTAATTTCTCCCTCTAATATTGCACAAAGAAAAATAAGAAAGTGTCTCTAGTGTGTGTGTGTGTGTGTGTGTGTGTGTGTGTGTGTGTGTGTGTGTGTGTGTGTGTGTGTGTGTGTGTGTGTGTGTGTGTGTGTGTGTGTGTGTGTGTGTGTGCGTGCGTGCGTGCGTGCGTGCGTGCGTGCGTGCGTGCGTGCGTGCGTGCGTGGCGTGTGCGTGGTGTGTGTGTGTCCTAAGACTGTGGAGGACCTAGAGAGGGTGTACAAGGATCCCTCCCGTGGCTCAGTGATTGAGTTTACTGCTGGAAGATTCACCTATGAAGTCAATTTGGAAGGTAGGCAGGTATCAGATGTGATTCAGTATGGTGTAGGTACAGTACAGTTAAAATACTGGTCATAAAAACAGGTTTACAGAACACTAAAGATTGAACAATGAACCTGTTGTCCCATCTGAAACTCACAGGATAGTCAGATGTCATTGTTGATAGGGAGTCCATTGTATGTTGTGTCTGTAGGTTACTCATCCATTTTTGTATACCCGTTTTAGTCTCTGAACTGAGAAATATATATTTTTAGTCATGATCCAGATAAATACAAGCTCACACACCCAAAGACTGGTAAGAAGACGGCCAATGTTCAAGTCATCCATAGATGTTCAGAGAGCTACTGGGTAAGAGTGAAATCCAGCAAACTCAATTAATGATTGATTTTCTAGGGGAAGGATACAAAATTATGTAATTTGATTTTGGTTCACTGAGTATGATATTGGGTCTCTAGATTTGTATTATCTTTGTGGTATGATGAGGACCATATGGTCATTGATGACACTCGGTATGTCCTCACTTCTTCCTTAAGCACATCTAATACCACCACTTTGTCTGTGCCACCTTTCTGGGACCAGTCTCGGTTGCCTGAGATTGGCTTTGAGGTAATACAAAACACTGAACATTGTGCCAATACTCACTGACTGCGAGTCTGACATTACATTGAAAGAACATTGAATATGAATGAACTTATGAGGACTTTGTCTTACTGTAAATCTGTCTTCACAGAGAGTTATGTTGCCAAACTCAGCAAAGGAATACAAAGACATCCAGGCCCTTTTTGAGAAAACAACAGTGGGGTTCAACATACGCACCATTGAGAGAGTGCAAAACCATATCCTATGGAAGTTCTACGTGCTGTAGGTTTCTTAAAGACAGTTCTATCAAAAACAAATGTATTTAGTTTTTTCTTTAGTTGGGGTTTAATTGACCCAAGTATATTCCTTTTAAGGCAAAGAGATCAGATGGAATCCTCAGGGACAAGCATCAATGAGAAGCAGCTTTTCCACGGAACTGACTCCAAACATGTTGACAGCATTTGCAGAAACAACTTTGACTGGAGGCTATGTGGAACAAATGGAACTTCATTTGGAAAAGGTTGGATCACAGTATAATAGTGTACTTTCTGTATGCAATGTTTTCAATGAATCCAAATTAATAACTTTTGTGTTGGCAAAAACAAAGGCTGTCATGACTGTGAATATCATAGCCTATTAGGGTATGCCCAATGGATAAGCAATATCATTTTAAACGTTTTGCTCAAATGGCCAATTACATATTCTTACATAGAAAAATGTCGCAACTGGTTTAATAAGGTTTGTAATTTCCTTCCCTTACTGTCAGTAAGAACAAAGGCACTTTATAGCTAATATGTAATAAATGACAGCATCTAAACACTGAGCTAAATATGGTCAATAAATCCTATTTTCAGGAAGTTACTTTGCCAGGGATGCTAAGTACTCACACAGCTACACCAGCCATTCAGGAGAAAGGTCCATGTTTGTTTGTCGTGTGCTGGTGGGAGACTACAATGTGGGAAACTCCAGCTATGTGAAACCACCTCCTAAAGAAACCGGAGGATCCATCTTCTATGACAGCTGTGTGGACAACATCCAAGACCCCAAAGTGTTTGTAGTTTTTGAAAAGTATCAGGTTTACCCCCGGATACCTCATACAGTACAGTGATACTGCTTCTCCACCAAACCCTGCTACTCAGCCAAATCCCATTGTTCAACCAAACCCTACTCACCAGCCAAATCCTGTTGTCCAACCAAACCCTACTCCCCAGCAAAATCTGATTGTCCAACCAAACAGTACTCCCCAGCAAAATCCCAATGGCTCAGATTCAGATGACCCTGCGTTTAATAGATGCTGTTTGTGTTTAATCTGGACTTTTTGTTGCCCATGTGGCATCTACTTTTATTTTTGTCACGATGATGATTGACCAGGCCTTGGTGTATACAGGTGCCCTCTAGCAAGGCACTTAAGCCAAATTGCTCCAAGGATGCTGATATGGCTGACCCTGGCTCTGGTCCCATCTCTCTGAGGGTCAGGGTTTCTGTTAGCGGATAAATGCCAGCTTTTGGCCGTAAAAAAAAAATGAAAATCCAGTAAATAAAATTGTTGCTGGCCAAATTGACATCAGTGGGTCACCCACCACTTTACAATGTGAGCTGCAGGCAGTACGCATTTTGTAAACATACTTCATTGTTTAAAACCTGAATGTTTTACTCCATATTATGAGCCGGTCGAAGGCACTGCATCTCAGTGCAAGAGGCGTCACTACAGTCCCTGGTTCAAATCCGGGCTGTATTACATCCGGATGTGATTGGGAGTCCCATGGGGCGGTGCACAATTGGCCCAGCGTCGTTCGGGTTCGAAAATCCGACCATAGAAAGATGGAAGCAGTTATTTTATAAAGACTTCATAGGCATTATGTGAGTCTCAAGTTTGGGGAAGCATAGGCATACAATTTATCCTACCATGTCTACCGATCTGGGTGTCAGTTATGATTTTCATATGTGCATTTTCGTGGAACAGTTTCATTTCAATAATAATGTTTTCATTTCTCAAAATCATTGTCAAGTGGTTAATGATGAAAATCGTAATGAAAATTCTACAAATATAAAAGTTAAAATTAAACTAATGCTAGAGCACCAGCCTCTGCCATATTATGGACACATTGATACACCGTGATCATTGGCGGGTAGATAGCCTAAATGAGCACATAGTACTCGGAGATGGCCAATGCAGCCGTTGGCCTATAAAGACATAATATATACGTTTTTCCAGAAGCAGGCTATGATCGATAATGTCAAAAACCGAGCTGAAGTCTAACAAAACAGCACCCACAATCTCTTTATCAATTTCTCTCAGCCTATCACCAGTAATTTGTGTAAGTGCCGTGCTTGTTGAATGCCCTTCCCTATAAGCATGCTGAAAGTGTGTTTTTCGATTTGTTTACAGTAAAACAGCATCGTATCTGGTCAAACACAATTCTTTCCATAAGTTTACTAAGGGTTGGTAACAGGCTGATTGGTCAGCTTTTTGAGCCAGTAAAGGGGGCTTTACTATTCTTGGGTAGCGGAATGACTTTTGCTTTCCTCCATGCCTGAGGGCACACAGGTTTAGATTGAAGATGTGGCAATATTGCACGATATTATCCTCAGTCATTTTCCATCCAAGTTGTCAGACCCCGGTGGCTTGTCATTGTTGATAGACAATACTTTTTTCACCTCATCCACACTTACTTTACGGAATTCAAAATGACAATGCTTGTCTTTCATAATTTGATCAGTTATACATGGATGTTGAGATGGAAATGTTTATGTTTGTGCTTTCCCATAAACCAATTTCTGTGTTCATGCAAGTGGCTGACTGAACGAATCCTCACTATCAGTATTTGCAGTTTGGCAGTACGCCTAGAACATTGTTTAGAGAACGAGAACGAAAGATGTCTCAGTTTCAAAGTCTCAGCTTAGAGAGAAGAAGCCTCGGGAGGTATTGGTCTGTTACATGCATGACCCAGTATTGGTGGTCACATGAATGAAGCAAACATTAACTATGAATGATGAATAAGCTAAATCATGCAAACATAACTTGTCTGTATATAAGGGAACTAACGGGACTGCCCCGTTAGAGCTCACTTCAGAACGGTATTTTATGCATCTAAGTTTAACAGTGACCTCGCCAGTGCGCTGACAATAAACAATGATTGATTTAAGATTGACTTCAAGTGTCCCTGTGTAAGAATTTCCACGACAATGTGTAGTGTTAGCGTTTGTCATGCATACATTTGCTAATCTTGCCTATGAAAAAATCATTAAAGTAATTGGCAATATCAGTGGGTTTTGTGATGAATGAGCCATCTGATTCAATGAATGATGGAGCTGTTTGCCTTTTTCCCCAAAATGTCATTTAATGCGCTCCAAAGCTTTTTACTATCATTCTTTATATAATTTATCTTTGTTTCATAGTACAGTTTCTTCTTTTTATTCAGTTTAGTTACATGATTTCTCAATTTGCAGTAGGTTTTCCAATCAGTTATGCAGCCAGACTTATTCGCCATTCCTTTTGCCTCATCCCTCTCAACCATACAATTTTTCAATTCCTCATCAAGCCACAAGGATTTATGTCTTAACAGTCATTTTATTAATGGGTGCATGCTT
Organism: Brachymystax lenok tsinlingensis; assembly: GCA_030435695.1. Lineage (NCBI taxonomy): Eukaryota > Metazoa > Chordata > Actinopteri > Salmoniformes > Salmonidae > Brachymystax > Brachymystax lenok. The sequence continues at coordinate 14,432,770 of CM059783.1, read as the reverse complement.
TTTAGTAACTGGAATAAGCAATTTCATAAATGTGTCAAGTGCAGCATCCCATTGCTCCTCATTACACATCAACATAGGAATCACTAGAAAACGCATACACTATATTAGGCCCAGCCTTTGGAACTTTGGTTTTCCTAGATATTGTCACGACTTCCACCGAAGTCGATCCCTCTCCTTGTTCGGGGGGGGTTTTCGGCGGTCGACGTCACCGGCCTTCTAGCCATCGCCGATCCATTTTTCATGTTCCATTTGTTTTGTCTTTGTTTTACACACCTGGTTTCAATTCCCAAATTACATGTTCATTATTTAACCCTCTGTTTTCCCCATGTTTTTTGTGCGTGATTGTTTGTTGTTTTCTTTGCCGAGTTCTACGGCTGGATATATTCGCCTGTGTGTTTTTAAGGGTACGTTGGATTTGTTATTCCTTTTTCGTATTTTATTAAAATACGTTGTTCACTCTTATCTGCTTTCCTGCGCCTGACTTCTACACCAGCTATACGCCCCCGGCACTGACAGATGTGGCTACTATATTGTGATCACTACATCCGATGGATTTGGATACTGCTTTAAAGCAAATTTCTGCAGCATTAGTAAAAATGTGATCAATACATGTTGATGATTTCATTCCTGTGCTGTTTGTAACTACCTTGGTAAATTGAGTGATAACCTGAACAAGGTTGCAAGCACTGATTACAGTTTGAAGCTTTTTCTTGAGTGGGCAGCTTGATGAAAGCCAGGTTCTGAATACCTTCCATTTCTGTCTTTTCTGTAAATGTTATAACCATGTATTGCTATCACTGTATCATCAAATGTATTATCTAAGTGAGTTTCAGAGATAGTCAGAATATGAATGCCATCTGTTACTAGCAAGTTATTGATTTCATGAACCTTGTTTCTTAAGCTACATATATTAATGTGGGCTATTTTTAGCACTTTTCTGGGATGCTTGATTGTTTTTATTGCTTTACTGGGAAGCTTAGCAGAGGTAGACATGCTAATGTTATTTATGTTAGTGCAGGGTGAGCTGCACACAGTGGACTTCCTACTAGGGCACCCCGCCCCAGTGCTATCAGTATAACTCTGGTTCATAGGCACATGATTACTGCATACAATAGTTGTAGGATCAAGAGGCATTCAGGGCAGTTAGAGGGACATAAATTGGGTTACTTACATTGTGTCTTCCAGCGCCCCTGGAATAATGTACATTTGCTGCAGCATTATGACAATTCAGCAACACAATGATAGGAATTAACTGAGCTGGGCTTGGGGTCATTGATAAGTCATTGTCTCAATGCAGCCTTGAAATATGTGAACAGAGTCCAGGAGCCAAGAGGATTCGGATGGATTCCTGTAGAGCATCTTCGGTTTCCAGGAGGTGTCAAAGTTATCCATAAATGTGATTCCAACAGAGCTACAGTAATCTTTTAGCCAGGTGTGTAATGCCAGTAGCCTGCTGAATCTTTCACACCCGTGGCCCACCGATGGTAAAGGACGTGAAATAATGGGCCACTTTTTGGAATCCTTCAGTGCTAGAATCAGTTCTTTAAAATTTATTTTCAGAAGTTCCGAGGTAGCCCTCCTAATGTCGTTTGACCCCACATGGACTACGACAGCAATATCTCTCGGCAGCTGTCATAGAATGGTCAAAAGCAGCCCTGTAATGTCCTATACTCATGCTCCAGGGAGGTCCGGACGTTCTTTTGCCTCAAGTGGTTTCGCAAACCCATCGAGGACCGAAGGGCAGTGGGACCAGATGGACCCGAGCCAGCTGTAGTATCCATCGTGGATACAGACACAGACACACAAATAAGTGAGCAGTTCAGTCATCTTCGCCCAATGCATCTATCCTTTAACACATTATCTTACCTCCTTGTTGATTAATATCAATTCAATTGGGTTTTTTGGAAAGCATTTTAAAAGGGATCAAGTGTCAACACGTCCATTTGCACAAATATAAAAAGATAAATGGTCTCATCATAAAACAATATACTACATTTAGATCAAACAAGGGAGAACCCTTACCTTAAATTGAGGAAATCTTTACAGATACATTTTTTTAAAGGTAGGGGCATGGATCAGAAAACCAGTCAGTATCTGGTGTAACCACCATTTGCCTCATGCAGCGCAACACATCTCCTTCGCATAGAGTTGATCAGGCTGTTGATTATGGTCTGTGGAATGTTGTCCCACTCCTCTTCAAGTTGCTGGATATTGGCGGGAACTGGAACACGCTGTAGTACACGTCGATCCAGAGCATCCTAGGTGGAAGAACTAATAGGGAATGAGAGTAATGGTAAAGAAGGTGAGAGGTGTTTAAAATCCAAATGTGTCTCCTTACTGCTTTCTCTCTATATAGACTTCCAGTATAGGAAGAAGCAGAGGATTTGAGCTTACCCAAAGTGATGACCTAGATACAGTTAAATTAACATTATGCAGTGGTTGTCCTTTACCCTCTCAAGGCTCTGTGCTCGGCTGTGGTTGACAGAGTACCAGCCTATGTACACCGGGTCCATCCGCACCACAGCTGGTTCTCCCAGGGTAGACGCCATTATGGAACCCTTCAGCACCCTGGACTCCCAGTGAGAAGACATACCACTAAAACACACACACACACTGACAGACAGATAGACAGACAGAGAGAGATCCCCCCCCACACACACACTTCCTCTTTCAAAATATAATTGGGTTTATCATGGATGACTGTCCTCTCCCCTGTAACTATTCCCCAGGTCGTTGATACAAATAAGAATGTGTTCTCAGTCAATTTACCTGGTAGAATAAGGGTTAAAAAAAATGCAATTATAATAATAATTTGTAACAAGTTTCTGTATATTATTTTTGGTAGCATTATGTTGAATATTCAACAAACATTTAAGCATTTAACATTTTCCAGTTAGCTTTATTTTTTGTAATAAATTACACTTGAGCGTTCTTGAATAAATTCCTCCAGTTCTTTTAGTTTTTCCTCTAAGTTATTCTGTGCCTCTATAGTACAGTTGTTATTGCCATCTTCCTGTGCTGTTAGTTACTCCTATCTACCTGTGCTGTTAGTTCCTCCATTTCCTTTGTTAGTCTAGTCTCTTTGGACCGAAACTGCTTTTGTTTTAATGATGAGTATTGTATTGAATGGCCTCAAAGTACATTTGCAGGTGTCCCATAGAACAAAGGGATCTGCTGTACTGATATTGTGCAGGAAAAAGTAAGTTCAATTATTTTTTCTTAGTTAATGATCATACCAGATGATGTAAAGCATGGGTTGGCCAGGTTTTCCATTCCAATTTGAATGGCAAAGCAAATATATATATTTTCCACTAATGTACTTGGTAAATTAGTGTTTAGTTGCTGATCAAATCAAATCAAATTTATTTATAAAGCCCTTCTTACATCAGCCGATGTCACAGAGTGCTGTACAGAAACCCAGCCTAAAACCCCAAACAGCAGGCAATGCAGGTGTAAAAGCACGGTGGCTAGGAAAAACTCCCTAGAAAGGCCAAAACCTAGGAAGAAACCTAGAGAGGAACCAGGCTGTGAGGGGTTTGTTTGTTTGTTAGATTTGTTTGTTAGATTAGTAATGCATAATTGACTTTACAGACACTCCCAAGGCCTTAGTATTGTGTGTCCAAGCAATAAAAAGTTACTCATCTGTGTCAGCAGTTGGCAAGGTCAGGGGTGAACTGTGTATTGTGATACGATAATATAAAGTAAGGAAACTACACAAATGTAGTTTGATCATTTGCTTGGGTTCACAGTGCATACAGTACGCTAATAAATGCTTGCTTGTCATTTCTTTTGCACTATTTCTTACCTTGACACCATCACCAACAGTGCTGAAAGAAGATTTAGTAATACAACTACAGTAGTTGCAATGGACTAAATTATGGTAATAGGACTCTGAGTTGTATCAAATAAGTTTGGATAGATGACAGATACCTCAATTTCACCATGCAGACTAATGAGAGAAAAATAAACTACCTGGACTTATGGATTATCAAAGAGAATGATGCATTACACACAGACTTATACACAAAGCCCACAGATCGCAACACCTTGCTATGTGCGGATAGTATGCATCCCCTTCCCCTCAAGAATGGTCTACCATATAGCCAGTTATGCAGAGTTAAACGAATCTGTGGCCACCAGCACAGACAGCAATGCTAAAAAAATGACAGAGAAATTCAAAATGAGAGTCTACAAGGACAAAACTCATGATGAAAATATCTCAAAAACCAAGAGAGGAATTACAAAAAAATCTACCAAAGAAGAAAAACAACACAACTGTCTTTTGTACTAAGTACACCAAAGGTTCAGAGAAAATGAAAGCAATCCTGAAAAAACACTGGCATATTCTGCAATCAGACAAAATAATTGCACACCTCTTCAAGGAACCCCCAATGGTGGTCTATAAGCGTGGTCGCAATATTGGAGATAGTTTGGTGAGATCTGACATGCCCTCTGAGCCTACTCAGACACTTGACACCTATCCCAAATGGAAACTACAAATGTGGCTCAGGCGCACAGTGTAATAGCACCAAAAAAACATCCTCCTTTACACACCCACATACAGGTCGAAAGATCCCTGTGAGGGGTATCATCTCATGTAAGACCAAGGCAGTAATCTATCTCATCACCTGTTCATGTGGCAAAGCCTATGTAGGACAAACGAAGAGACAATTAAAGCAGCGCATAGCTGAACACCGCAGCTCAATCAGGTGTAAGAACATTGACTATCCAGTAGCAGCTCACTTTGTTGAGGCTAACCATCCTGTCTCCTCCCTGAGATACACAGGCATTGAGCATGTTGCTCTACCGAGAAGAGGAGGTAACATTGAGATCCTACTACTACAAAGAGAGGCCTACTGGATATTCTATCTAAAAACACTGACCCCTAATGGTCTGAATATTGATTTTGATCTCAGGCCCTTCTTATGAATTTTTTTTCCATCATGAACAAGTCTTATATATTTCAAATAATTATTTTTACAGATTATTACGTTGATGATGTTCGTTATATATCAAGGTTGAACCATTATCATATGTAACAAAAATGGAATACAAAATTGTGAAATTGAATGAAACAATGTATGTTAATGCCAATATGACGTACAATATTCCATTATGTTTCTATATGATAACAATAGAATAATATATCTAATATGCCAAATACTATATAATCTTTTTTAACAGTGTCACTAATCAATTGTAATTAACTTTATCAATACGACACACCCCTCACTACTGTCATTGATTACACTAATTGCACTGTTTGTCTATATAACCTGGTTTAAATATTTATGACATTACCCTGAGGAAGGCACAGTGATTCCAAAACGTTGGTAAATACCCATTAAACTGTTGGGAGAGTATATATGTAGTGTGCGACTTTCTTTATTTTGATAGACGACAGATAATGTCATAAAATTGTCAATTTGAAGTTCTGAAAAATGTTTAAGGATATTTTTAACAAACTTTGGATCTAAACAGACCTTTGTCAGGTGTGTCCATTAGTCCCCTCCCAAGCCAGCAACATTTACCTCTCCTCCTTTAGTACCTTTAGGGCCTACAGTAATTTCATGAAAAAACGAATCTCTATCCATCAATAAAGTTGAATACGAAACTGATGTTTTTATCTTGAATGTTTGTAAATGTAATTTACAAGGAATTACTTTAATACTAAACTTCTGAAAACTCAATTTCAAAAAAAAATATATGTATGTGAATGCAATAGCCTAGTTATCAAGTTTAATTGTCTCTAGGAGTTGAACTATGGTCCTATGACCTTTGGCCTTGACAAAGAAAGAGAGGCCAGGAATACTGGTAGAAATTGGATTCATACTTGGAAACGACAAAATAATTCAACAAAATAATGTTGCAGGAATGCTTATCTTATCTGTTTTTAATCTGAGATGGTTGGTGTCATGGCTTGCTGAAATGAAATGGAAAGACCATACATTCCAAATGATATTGTGTTTACATAGGGGTTCAAGTTGTAAACACTCACAAAAGCTCTGGCGAAGGCCTTGAGGCCGATATGTGAAGCTTAATAAAGGGCGGGGATACTAGCAAGAGCAGTGTGCGGGTTTCTTCTTTTTTTCTCGTCTTCTTCAACTTGCCTGCAGCAAAGATGCCTCTGATGTATGAATGCCTTTGGAACTTTGCATGAATTAACATGGTTTGAACATGGTTTTAAAACTACTAATCGTTGAACATGTGTCGAAGGAAGTAAAAGAGGTTGATGATCAGTGAACAAGAGGTTATAACGAAGGAGATTCTAGGCCCAGACTTCACAGCCATAGACATCTCAATCAACCAGTCCATTGGGAACTACAGCGACTTCCTACAAGGAACAAAGCTCAATAAATATCAGTGAGACACAGAGGACTACCAGCTCAACCAGGTCTACGCATGGGAAGGCCCAAGGATGGGAGCACCGAGAGGCCAACGTAGCAACGCACCACTGACCGTAGGACGCAGATACGCAGCAGCGGGGGGACATGGAAACGCAGACATAGAGGCAACCACTGAGAGCAAATTCCCTACAGACAGCGACTCCAGCTAACATCGCACAGACTGAAAAGCAGTACAACAAGACTCCACGAAAGAAAACGATGTAGGAGAGGCAAGCAGTCAAATGGGGGACCAGGAACACAGACCATGGACACGGAGCTGTAGCAGGACTCCAGAAAAAAAAGGCCACACTGTCTCAGTCTCAAAACCTCTTTTGCACCCACATGTACAGGGCTAGAAACCTAACCAAGAACTGTTACCCATTTTAAGTCCAAAAGCAAATTCTGTCCTTTGGTTAACAACTCCTCGAATAATACCTATTGTAGGTTAGTCGAACAAGAAGCCATGTCAGTATATACGAGAAAAACAAACCATATTCAGAAGAACCTCACCAAGACAGAAGAACAGGAACTTAATGAACTAATGACTCATCTTTGGTTATCAAACCTGTGGTCGTTTTAGACTATGTAAAATACAAATAAGAGATTCTGAGACAACTCAGTAACAAACCTTTCTATAGAAAACGGAGTGTTGTTCCCACACAAGTGGAGCAAGCCATATTAAACAACCTTATCTCAAAACCGGAATATGAATACCTTTGCTGCAAATGTGCCATATGTCCATGCCTGTACATTTTGCCTAAAATACACAAACCTAAAACACAAGGCAATTATTCAGGCAGACTAGTGGTTGCAGGAATAGGCTCAATGCTAGAGCCATTGTCGAACTTCATAGACTATTTTTATTAAATCTATGATGTGCAAGCATTGCCATCATATGTGAAAGACTCTATAGACTTCCTAAACAAGATCTGACCAATAACGAGATTAACAGAAGACTGTATTTTGGTCACATTAGATGTCGAGTCTATATACCAGCATTCCCCACACGGGTGGGCTGGCAGCCACTGGCGGTTCTGGGGCCAGGGGGCCAGTGCCCCTGTGACAACAATTTCGGACCCCCTTGTGGCCCCCCTAAATGTGGAGTATGAAATAATTTTTGCGTAACTAATTTTTGCTATCGTTCTTTTTTCACATCCATTATTAGACAGTGGCTACGCGGAACACTAATTAAACCCACACATTTACTAGAGGGAAATGGTTTTTTGCCTACTAATGCCTGCAATGAAGTGAAGAAAATGATATGACAACAATAACGTCTAATGTAACTGGCCCCTCTAACAGTACAACTGGCCCCAGCTTGGCCCCCCCAGTTGAAAGGGTCTAGAACCTCCACTGCTGGCAGCCCTAGCTCACTATTTGAGAGAGCGAGATACTAACAAATACCCACCAACAAACTTTATTCTAGAGCTGGTTGAATAGGTTTTGACGTATAACTATTTCAGGTTTGATGAATAATACTACCTCCAAACGAATGGAACATCGATGGGTTCCACATTCGCTCCAAGCTATGCTAACCTTTATGTGGGTAATTTTGAAGAACGTTTTGTTAACAATGAAAATGAAAATCCATTCTTGAATAAAATCCTGAAGTGGTATTGATAAATTGACAACATGTTTTGCATATGGAGAGGAACGGGAGAAGAGCTGTCAGACTTTAGGCATTACTCAATGACATTGACCCCAATCTCAAATTCACTATTGAATGTGACACTAAACGTGTTCACTACCTCGATATGTGGATTGTGAAATCAAATGGAATCCTGTTCACAACTCTGTACAGAAAAAAAATGACATAAATAGTCTGATTCAGAGGGGTTGGGTTAAATGCAGAAGACACATTTCAGTTGAATGCATTCAGTTGTATCCCCCTTTCCCTTTCTCTTATTACAGGGGGACAGCTTCCACCCTGAGCCATTAAAAAGAGGACATCCAAGAAGCCAGTTTCAGACTGGGGTGGGGTAATGTTTTTTTGTAAATAAATGTCTTATTTTTTACTAGAATAACACCCCACGACATTAAGTACATATTAAACATTAAAGAAAACATATTTTCCCACCTCAGGAATTAAAGCCCTCCATTTTTGTCTGATATGGACACCATTTATCTTCAACCCTGTGGAAGTTGTCTGAATATGATTATAAAAGATACTTATATATTATAAATGTTATAAAATCAACATTTACCTAATGCTCATGTGTCCTCCAAACCAATTCAATTATTATAAATATAAAATGTATGTAAAATCTCTGACTTTTGCTATATTAAACCCTGAAATATATGTGTCAGCAGGCTCATCATGTAAATAAAAAAAATGCTTTCAATTCAGAATTTTAACATAAATCTAATCTTGGGATTGTCCTTAACATTTCAGACTGAGCTCAGAAAACATTAAATGTATATTTATTCATCTTTGCCATTTTATTTATGTGACAGGGTTGAGACTAGGGCGACCGGGTTGAATACTGTAACGGGGTTGAAGAGACACATCGGTTTTCATATAAACTAGTTTAGTTTACTATCAAAATTCAACCAAGATTCACCACAAAACATTGCATTTCATTGTATGCAACCATGTAATAAGGACATTAGATATATTTATAATAATCTGGGTTTTATTAACCAAACTGCAGTAAATATCGAAACAAATAAAAACACATTAGGTATTAGGGTAATTAATAATATTCAACAGGTTTCTTCAGAAAAGTTCAACGTGTCATCAAACTGTAGGAACATTTTCCAAGGGTGTTTAGAATGCTAGAACAGCTGTAACTACAGCTCTAGTGTCAGCATGACTATCCTTCTTCTCAGGACCATATTCACTCATTCATGTTTTTCTTCCTGAGCGTCTGGCCCACACATCTCTCTCAACCTCTACGTGACGGAATGTCACACGCTGTGGGGGTGGAATCATCTCAAGGACTTAATCAAATTGATACCAGTGGATGTCGTCACAAGAAGGCCAGAAAAATCTGTTTGGTCCTACATGATGCATACATTTCAATTGTACACTCATTTCATCCGTGCCGAGGATGATGCCTGGATAAAGGTCATCATCATATTCCACTAAACACCACTGCCCAAGAAGACCTGGATTTCCCCACTGGATTTCGTCCACAGGTTGGGGATTTTCCTCATTGGCTGGCTGTTCTGTAGCAGCCAGGACCTTCTGCCTGAAACTGAAGCGCTGTGTGTTAAAGCATGTACAGTGTAGGTCCTTCTTTGTTGAACAAAGGCAGCTGACATCACAAGACATTAGCTCACCAGGAGCAAGAGTGATGACCTGGTGTATTCTCATGGTGGAGGGCACCGCTTTTATTGGGCTTGGCATCATCTCCATTGCACGTTCAACATCGGCACTCTTTACAAAGAACAGCTTCACTGACGTGTTTGTCTCACGGAGGGCTTTGTAAAAGCTCCTGTGCATCACTGATATCACGGCCCTCAGCCACCAACCTGTCCGCCGTTCTCTTCAACGTTCCTCCCACACCATCAGGAGCCCCTTTTCAATGGCTTGACTCAAAAAAGTTCCATGTAGCAGCTTTGAATCCACGTTTGTGTAATTCATCATTCCCTAGATGTGTCACATCTGCTCTTGCCACGGCCTCTACTGCTCATCCTGTGTCTCCTTGACCTGCCGCCACTGCCCCAGTACTCTCTCCCTCTCCCACTCTCTCTCTCTCTCTGTGTGATTGTGTGGGCGGAGACAGGTGTGGTGGAGTCAGAGCAGATCCCCACCAGCTGCAACCTGTTCCATAATCAAGACCTCTACAAATAGTCAGCCCTGCTACTTCCACGCTGCCAGTTCGTAATCTCTGCTCAGTCAGTCTACGGTTCTAGCCGTTTGTTACTATTTAGATCCTGTTATCCTGTTGTGCCTGTTTTCCTTGCCTGACGCTGTTTTCCTCTCCGCTACAGTTCTGCCTGCTCTGACTCTGGTCCCTGTCTCCAATCCCACGTCTCGTCATCCTGCTACTCTGTCCTGGATTCCCCACTCTACAACTCCCTTGGATTCCCTTCCGGACCTGTTTACCCTGTCCCAGCCCCTCTCGCTCCAGCCTCAGCCTCCGCACTTGGTTTCCTGCAACCCACCCAAGCTTCCCCTGACCTGCACTCCATCTCCCCCGTGTTTCGATAAATACCTTGGTTACTTCATCCCAGTCTCTTCGTCTGAGTCTGCTCTTGCGTTCCCCTGTTCCACTCCGCATAACAAGATGTTTCAATGGATAACATTAAATCAAAGATTCTTCAAATATATACATGTATACACTATAATCCTTGAGTAATTTAGGATCTAGAGCGACTTAAAGGAACAACTGAAGTTAAGAGCTTTGCCCAACTCTCCTACCACTAGGCTACCTGCCTTAAAATATAATTTTTGTTCACATGGAACACATTACAGCATGTTTCATAAGTGAATATAAACAATATATAATGTATAATATATTGAATAATTCATTTGTTTAGATGCAACATTCATAAATAAAGTAAATAACTCAACCCTGTCACAGGTTTACAACCTGTTACAATGAAATATGTGATGGGGTTGAGTATGACGCCTTGAGTTAAGGCCTCTGTGCCTCATGTGGTGAAGGACAGGAGATCACATGGTGTGCATGGAATTAATCGATTGTATATTTTTATGGGTTAAAGTATAATTTTGATAAGTACTGGTTTCCATCTTTATTTCATGTAACAGGGTTGAGTTGGTCACCTCGACGATCCCCACCTGACTTTAAAAAACAACAAAATACAGACTGTGATTACTTGCCTGTTTCTGAACCATGCAGTTGAAAAGTGTTGAATGATGTCACTTCCTGTTAATGATGGCACATAAGGGTGGACTGACCATTTTTATTTGCGGATTTTGTTTGGCGTGACAGGTTTGAGTGTAGACTGAGGGACACAGCTAAATTGTGTGATTTTAATCAATAATCATGCATTTATTTGATAAAAATACTTTCTCAACAAAAGAACACAAATATATGTTTGCATTAATGGCAAAAGTTATTAATTATGTGCATATTATGTGCATAAATATTAATTTCCCAAGTAAAAATGAAGTGAAACGCCTAGGTAACATGACACAATTCTTAGTGTCAGTAAAAAAAAAATATTTTTTAATAATAAAGTTTAAATTAATGCTATATTTCTTTCAATTCATTATACTGGACATTTAAATGTATATACAAAATATGTTAACATTTCATTTTGGTGACCCAATACTTGAAATCTAATAAAAAAAGTCAGAGGGACTGAAATATTACCTGAGCCCAAGAATGACCCACATGCCACTCCACAGAGGACTATCTACGAAAAGCAGCGGAGATGCACAATATATTTACACAATGTGTGGATGAAGCTCTTAATTTGGCATTAGGGAAAACACGAGATTAATTTATACAAAAAAAAACAACTAGAGCTAAAGAACGCTCTATAATGTTCACCACCACATATACTTTGAACTCGCGCAAAGAGGGAGATACTGTCAAGGAACACTGGCATGTATTATCAACGGACCCAGTTTTGCCAGCTGAATTTAAGAAACCCACCAGAGGTCGCAATTTACGGGACAAATTGGTCCATGCCAACAGCCAGCCACAAAAGAAAATGAGCCAGCCTCTTTTACGCCCACTTCCGATAAATGCAGAGTGCAACAATATGAAGTGAATATTTCTGCCACTCACATACAGGAAAACGGTTCCAAATAAATTACATTATTATTACGTACTCCACCACCCATGTTACCTACATGATTAAATGTCCACGTGGGCTGTGTTATGTAGGTAAAACCTCGTCCTCTCAAACAGGGATTATTCAGTCACAGTACATTTTTAAGACCAAAAACATTTCTACCTTTAGATTTTGTGCCATAGAGAAAGTCAAGATATCAGACACGGGAGGTGATATAAATAATACTCAGAACAAAATATATATATTTTTTTTTTCACCCTCCAAACATTAGTCCCAAAATGTCTTAATGATGAAATGCCCATGCATGTAATTTTATTTATTTTTATTTAACCTTTATTTAACCAGGTAAGCTAGTTGAGAACAAGTTCTCATTTATAACTGCGACCTGGCCAAAGTAAAGCAAAGCAGTGCGACACAAACAACAACACAGTTTCACATGGAATAAACAAGCGTACAGTCAATAACACAATAGAAAAAAAAGAACGTCTATATACAGTGTGTGCAAATGGCATGAGGAGGTAAGGCAATAAATAGGCAATAGTAGCGAAGTAATTACAATTTAGCAGATTAACACTGGAGTGATAGATGAGCAGATGATGATGTGCAAGTAGAAATACTGGTGTGCAAAAGAGCAGAAAAGTAAATAAAAACAATATGGGGATGAGGTAGGTAGATTGGCTAGGCTATTAACAGATGGACTCTGTACAGCTGCAGCGATCGGTTAGCTGCTCAGATAGCTGAGGTTTAAAGTTAGTGAGGGAAATATATGTCTCCAGCTTCAGTGATTTTTGCAATTAGTTCCAGTCATTGGCAGCAGAGAACTGGAAGGAAAGGCGGCCAAAGGAGGTGTTGGCTTTGGGGATGACCAGTGAGATATACCTGCTGGAGCGCGTGCTACGGGTGGGTGTTGTTATCGTGACCAGTGAGCTGAGACAAGGCGGAGCTTTACCAAGCATAGACTTATAGATGACCTGGAGCCAGTGGGTCTGGCGACGAAAATGTATTGAGGGCCAGCCGACTAGAGCATACAGGTCGCAGTGGTAGGGGGTATAAGGGGCTTTGGTGACAAAACGGATGGCACTTTGATAGACTGCATCCAGTTTGCTGAGTAGAGTATTGGAAGCTATTTTGTAAATGACATCGCCGAAGTCGAGGATCGGTAGGATAGTCAGTTTTACGAGGGTATGTTTGGCGGCGTGATTGAAGGAGGCTTTGTTGCGAAATAGGAAGCCGATTCTAGATTTAATTTTGGATTGGAGATGTTTAATATGAGTCTGGAAGGAGAGTTTACAGTCTAGCCAGACACCTTGGTATTTGTAGTTGTCCACATATTCTAAGTCAGAACCGTCCAGAGTAGTGATGCTAGTCGGGCGGGCGAGTTTGGGCAGCGAACGGTTGAAAAGCATGCACTTGGTTTTACTAGCTGTATATGTTATGATGCAAATGTGAACATGAATTAATGCCACCACTTCAGACTGGCATTTTTTCTTGCACTGTGCCCAATGATTTGTGAAAGCTTGCTTGGTGGGTCGATGTCTTCATTGTGGTTTTGGAGACGTGTTTGGTGCGTTTTATGTGCACACTTTTTCATTGTTATATTTGGTAACACTTGCTTGTTTTCGCTAGACTCCAACACCATGCAGTGCATTGGATGGATGTGGGTGGAGCAGTGTCTACATAGGGGTGCAAGTTGTAAACACTCACAAAAGCTCTGACGAAGGCCTTGAGGCCAAAATGTAAAGCTTAAAAAATGAGCGGTGATACTGGCAAGAGCAGTGTGCGTGTATTCTTATTTTTTCTCAATTTATGCAAAGTTCAAATGGTTATGGTTCAACAACTAGCTATACATAGTATTAAAACACCTTTGGCAATCAATCTATGTTGGTCCAGTTTGCACATTTAATTCAACATTCGTTTAGAGTTTATAGCTTAAACAGTCCAAGAGGAGTAGTGTCTCCATTTGTATATTTTTAACATTCAAGTCTATGGCCTTTGACATGCACTGGGTTTTATGCAAATATGGTTTTAATACAAAAAAGTCTAAATAGCAACCTGAAGACCGGTCTGTCTGCACATTCTTAAATTGGTTTAGTGTTGATAGCCAAAGCAGTTTAAGCACAAGAGCAGTTGGAAGAAGGCAAATAATAACTAGACAATTACATTTCCTGTAGTAAATGTGTGTGCTTGCTAGTCTTGAAGTATTTATGGTGATGAAATAGTAGTGGTAGTGACGGCAGTAGTAATGGTAGTAAGAGTTAAATAAAGGTTAAATAAAACATTTATAAAATAGTAGTAATGGTAGTAATAACGTTTTCATAGTGCCGAGGTGACTAGTATGGGCCGTTTCCAAAACATCCCTACTAGGTACATTCCCACGTGGGCAATTATTGCCTGTGGATCTTCAACTGACCACACAGGGTGGGTCAACTCTCACTAACCGTTGCAGGCCTGGATTATCCCGTGGTCTAAATGTATTTCCCGGTGAGGGGTCTTCTGACAACTAGTTTTATTCAAAAGGAGAGCGCTAAGCTCCACTCAAAACAACCGGGTCACCCATCTTGGTCTATCCCTGCTTGCCCATAGATGTTAGCTTACACCTTCCCAGTGGCGACCCCTCATTTAGGGCAGGTGGGGCAGAGCCCAGAAGACTGAAACAACACTGTTTGACATAGAAGCACCGGATTTTCGTCAGGTATTTTAAAATGTTTATTAATTATGAAAAATATGAACATTCCACCCATTAAGCCACCAGGTAATTCGACTGCAGGAAAGGGTTCTAAGCTCTGTGCTTAACCAAAATCGTCAAGCTTCTGACAAATCAATATGCTCCTGCTCTGTCTGCCCCAGCATCTGCTCTTTCCCTATCTCTTACATTGCTATTTATACATTTTGCCCATGCCTCTCTTAATTACAGGCATACAAGACGTTGTCTCCTTTACAAGTGACGTCTAAACAAAGTTAAGTAACACATTGTCTTCTTCACATGTGACGATGATCCGCGGTGACATCTAATTCAACGCCCACGTGCCATACGGCAGCTCCACCAGCTCTAACCACAGGAGGTTGCTGAGCGCCTCATAATAATGGATGGAACTGAGCTAATGGAATGGCATCAAACACATGGAAACCATGTGTTTGATGTATTTGATATCATTCCACCAATTCCGCTCCAGTCATTACTACGAGTCTGTTCTCCCCAATTAAGGTGCCGCCAACCTCCTGTGGCTCTAACCCAGGGCTTGAATTCGATGAGGGTGACGCTTTATAAGATCAACTTCCGCCCTCCGGCAGCGTAACATCTGTAGTCTTCCCGCCCCCGCCACTTCCTCCCTGCCTCTTCAGCAGCTTGCTGTTGGTTCCTCTTTTTCTGCTTCTTCGTTTCAGTATTAACAGTCCGGTTGGGGGACTGGAGGAGTCATCAGGTCACAATGACCAGGCTCATTCATGACAATAGGCTATGGGTTAGTTATAGGGACCTATTTGATGATTTGTAGGTGTGGAGTTATTACAGTGAGGGAAAAAAGTATTTGATCCCCTGCTGATTTTGTACGTTTGCCCACTGACAAAGAAATGATCAGTCTATAATTTTAATGGTAGGTTTATTTGAACAGTGAGAGACAGAATAACAACAAAAAAATCCAGAAAAAACGCATGTGAAAAATGTTATAAATGGAATTGCATTTTAATGAGGGAAATAAGTATTTGACCCCCCCTCAATCAGAAAGATTTCTGGCTCCCAGGTGTCTTTTATACAGGTAACGGGCTGAGATTAGGAGCACACTCTTAAAGGGAGTGCTCCTAATCTCAGTTTGTTACCTGTATAAAAGACACCTGTCCACAGAAGCAATCAATCAGATTCCAAACTCTCCACCATGGCCAAGACCAAAGAGCTCTCCAAGGATGTCAGGGACAAGATTGTAGACCTACACAAGGCTGGAATGGGCTACAAGACCATCGCAAGCAGCTTGGTGAGAAGGTGACAACAGTTGGCGCGATTATTCGCAAATGGAAGAAACACAAAATAACTGTCAATCTCCCTCGACCTGGGGCTCCATGCAAGATCTCACCTCGTGGAGTTGCAATGATCATGAGAACGGTGAGGAATCAGCCCAGAACTACACGGGAGGATCTTGTCAATGATCTCAACTTGCACAACGTTTGTGAATTAGACCTCCACTTAAGATGGCACTAAAACTGCATCTGGTTTTGATGGGGATTCCCCTGAGGGAAAGTGGCTAGCGCAAGAGCTGAGGGGGTAAAATATACGTGTTTGGAACTGCAGCCTATGTCATATTCTAAAGACCAAAAGAAAATCTTACAAAAAGAAAAGATGATAAAATTAAATAAAATGAATGTTGATGCAAAAAGTTTTACAGTTGATAAAGTCTAAATATAATAAACCATCTATTGACAAGTTGCACATTTTAACATTGGTTCATTTTTAAGTGGTTCAAGGTCATTGGCAAATCAAAATTTGACCATTGAAGTCTATGGAGGTTTTATGCTAATTTATATGGTTATATTTCAAAAAGCATCAACAATCTAAGTTGAGTCAGTCTGTACATGTCAATGTTGGTTTGGTGTTTGCATCTTTAAGGATTCAAGAGTAGTGGCTAATCCAAATACTTCACATTTAAGCCTTTGGTGCAGCTGACTTTTTTGTTAGGGCAAGTCTGACATTTTAAAGTGGAAATTACAAACTTTAAAAGCCCTTTATAACCTCAAATACGCTACAAGTTTGCATTTGCTGCTGTGATCAAATCAAGATCCTATATAGCAAGTTGCACCTAAACAAACAATGAGGCTTGTTTTATATATTGTATTGATAGATTATTCACTAAAATAATTTCAGAAGGTTAAGGTAAAAAATTTAAACTACTATAAATTGCAGTGACTGAGTGACTCTGTAGGAGCAAGGACTGGATGGAGATGGATGCCAAGAGTGTGCAAAGCTGTCATCAAGGCATAGGGTGGCTACTTTGAAGAATCTCAAATAATAAATATATTTTTATTTGTTTAACACTTTTTTGGTTAGTACATGATTCCATATGTGTTATTTCATAGTCGATGTCTTCACTATTACTCTACAATATAGGCAATAGTAAAAATAAAGAAAACTCCTGAAATGAGTAGGTGTGTCCAAACTTTTGACTGGTACTGTATGCTTTCTGGTTTCTGCAAAAATTCATCTTCGCCTGGCTGATGGAGGAGCTTTGGTTGTTTTTGGTTGATGTGGAGCCGGTTGAGAGGATTTTGATTGGTGTGGAGCTGGTGGAGGCGGTTTAGATAATTTTGATTGGTGTGGAGCCGGTTGAGAGGATTTTGATTGATGTGGAGCTGGTGGAGGCGGTTTAGAGGATTTTGATTGGTGTGGAGCCGGTTGAGAGGATTTTGATTGGTTTGGAGCTGGTGGAGGCGGTTTAGAGGATTTTGATTGGTGTGGAGCCGGTTGAGAGGATTTTGATTGGTGTGGAGCTGGTTGGGGCGGTTTAGAGGATTTTGATTGGTGTGGAGTCGGTTGAGAGGATTTTGATTGGTGTGGAGTTGGTGGAGGCGGTTTAGAGGATTTTGATTGGTGTGGAGCAGGTTGAGAGGATTTTGATTGGTGTGGAGCTGGTGGAGGCGGATTAGAGGATTTTGATTGGTGTGGAGCTGGTGAAGGTGGTTTAGAGGATTTTGATTGGTGTGGAGGCGGTTGCGAGGATTTTGATTGGTTTGGAGCTGGTGTAGGTGGTTTATAGGGTTTTGATTGGTGTGAAGCTGGTGGAGGCGGTTTAGCGGATTCTGATTGGTGTGGAGCTGGTGTAGGTGGTTTAGAGGGTTTAGATGGTTTTGATTGGGGTGAAGCTGATGAGGATGGCTTAGTATGGCTCTTGGGTTTGGTCTGGACAAAGGGACGTGATTTTAACTTGAAGTTGCGGAGCATTGAAGGGGTCAATTGTGAGTGTACTATGATTGGCTGCAAGTGGATGTAGTAGGTCTCACTTTGGACAACATTGGGGGCCGGGAGATATGTTTGTGGGGGAGGTGGTGGTGGTGGTGGATGACATACATGTCTAGAGCCTTCCTCATACTGAATGGCCTGGATGTTGCGGTAGGTGGACAACATGGATGGCACCAGTTCGTTCGGCACTCCCCTCTGCTGCAGGGTGTTGAGCGGGTGGGGCTCGTTGAAGTCGTGAGACCTGCCACAGTCCACGTCTGCAGCACAGGTTCCTGTGATGTAGCGCTCACAGACGTGAAGTCTTCTGCATTTCTCCTTGTCAGGACAGTATCCGTACTCTCCACTACCTTTGTTGTATGTGATGCAAACCTGGAGACAAACACAGACCACTCCTAGTAAGTGCACATCAAATTTATTAAATGGACATTACGTTTCTTTACTCTGGATATCTACATGCTCAATTTAGAGGATATGCAGTATTAGGTAATTATATTATGATGTAAATATGAACAAGACTCAAGAGAATGAAGTAAAGAAAACACTACTGTTTGCTGCCAGTTGGTCACCAACCCATCCCATGTCCAGCTCAAAAATATGTTGTTTTGTCATGCACTTAAGATGCATTAATACATTCTAGTATGAACCCCTTCTACTTACAAATGTTTATTTTTTTATTTAAAGTAAGAATGAAACATAATTTATCTTCTAAAAGTATGTTTGTGTGTGTGCTTTTAAATTTCTTCCAATAAGTTGCAAGGCGCCTGAAAATACGAGCTTACTGGGGGTAAGAGGGTGTTGTCATTCTGCAGCAGTAACGTACACAGCTCCCTCTTGTCCAATTCCTCCAGGTGATGCTCTCTCAGGACTCTAATGTTGTATTCTGACGTCAGCTCATGACAGAAGCGGCATTGTTGTCTGCCAATCACAAAGTTTAGTTTAGTTTATTAATTTGACCATTTTAAAAACAAGCACACATAAAACTTGAAAAAGCCATAGATGCACATGAGCAAAATCATTGAGCATAACACACAATAAAAAGTCTGGGACGTATTTCCATTGTGGTCCTCGAGACAAGATGGCTAGACAAGATCGAACAAAGTTAAACACAGTATGGCAGTGAAATAACAAAACAAAATCAGAGAAGATCTCACTCGTCATTGCAGTTACATCATAGGGGTTATTCATATGGGCACAGAAGACAAACATATTTTTACTTAGATTTTTAAAGCTGCCCAGAGGACGTTGTTTTTATGGGCAGAGGCAACTCGTTCCATTCTGAGGCTCCAGTACACAAGAAAGTACCTTTCCCAACATTACTCCTGAACCTGTATAAGCACATCAGCAACACCTGACCTGGTGCTGTGATTGTGTGCATCCCTAACACGAGGAATGTAATCACTTAGATATCTGGGCGCGGGACTATAAATACTCCTGTAAACCAAACCAAACCTAGTCTAATCTGGGACACCCTAGCCTCAACAAGCAGCCAGTTCAGTTCCTGAAAGCAGCTCCTGCCTATGTGAGTAAGTGGACTCACCTTCAATACTACCCTGATCAACTTATTCTGGGCTATCTGGAGCTTCCCCTTCATAAATGTAGATAAGCCCCCAAACCAGGAAGTGGCTAGCACTTTCATGGAGTCCTTATCAAAAGAGGGAAAGAGATTCCTAATAGGCCTACTGCCCTTTTAAAAAAATCTGCATTTTGAGATTGATAATTCCTACGGGAAAATGTTGGCGATAGCATATAATATCAAATGAAAAAGTGAAATGGCTATTGAACAGCTGTGCATTATAACACGCCCCAGCTTGTATGGCCGTGTCACGTGTATGATTGCGTAGAAAGTGTTTCAGCTATAGAGTAAAATGACACCATTTTGTTTTTCTTAATGACATTTCAATAACGTTTTACAGTTTCCAAAATAAACCTTGCAACCTCCAAATCTTAATATTTAGAATCACATTATATAGAAGATAATCTACAAACAATATTTACCGGACTACTACCACTACTACCAACTGTTCACACAACTTGCCATTTAAGTTAGCCTACATGTTGCATAATACAAGACCATTTTTTTATATAGAACATTTCAAAACAAGGCAATTAATACGTGACATCTAAGCAATATGATAAAAATTCTGCATATTAGGGAGTCTGACAAGGCCTATTGACCAAAGTAATAACAAGGTTTACCCCTCATTGAATCGACACGTTCCATAAAGGTAGAATTTACACAGGTGTAAGTTGCTGCAGCCATTACATTCATTGTCTCTGCATAACCTCATCTTCGTCTTGGCAACTATCAGTTTGTTTCCCTCAGAGACAGTACTGGTAAACATATCCTGATTCCCTAAAACACTCTTCAGTTCATCTTCTTTCGTGCTAATGTTGGCACGCATTTCTTCCAGCTCAAAACACCCATTATGGTCACAGAGGACCTTATAGATCAGAGCTGTTGTATCCATGTCCGTCATCGTAGATCTTCTGCCTTGACTGTTAAAATCGGTTCAAATGCATGACTGCACATATTGACCGCAAATATTGACAAAACTGAAGTTGCACCTTCCTCTATTCAAAACAGGTCCCTGCGATAAACCAATTCTACCTATGTGAAGCTAGCCACAATAAGGAATATCCACATCGCCTTCAAAATAAAAGTTCCCAATTGAAAGTGATGCAAGTGGTTGCAAATTGTGGAATCATGCCATATTTGGAATAGATAATGCTAAACAAGTTTAGAACGTTGTTATATAAATTCAACAAAATACAATAATTATCTACTTGCCAAAAAATCTGTGGAAGCAGCACTGTGGATTTATTAAACTCCCAAATAATTTGTGGCATACTTATATTTCACTGTACAGCCTTAACTATGGATTGTGGTTCAATGAAATGGGGTATCAGTCTACTCAGTGTCACCCACAGAACACAAATGTAAATAATTTCCACAAATATTAGTGTTGTAGCTGTTATTGCGGGACTTTGACTGTGGGAAATGACCTCCGCAGTCAGCCTATTGTGTGTTATGACATACAGTACCAGTCAAAAGTTTGGACACACCTACTTTCTTTTTTTGTTGTTGCTATTTTCTACATTGTAGAATAATAGTGAAGACATCAAAACTATGAAATAACACATATGAAAGCATGTAGTAACCAAAAAAGTGTTAAACAAATCAAAATATATTATATATTTGAGATCAATCGCTATCAATCGCTATGAAAACCATCAATCGCTATGATGAAACTGGCTCTCATGAGGACCGCCACAGGAAATGAAGACCCAGAGTTACCTTTGCTACAGAGGATAAGTTCATTAGAGTTACCTGCCTCAGAAATTGCAGCCCAAATAAATGCTTCAGAGTCCAAGTAACAGACACAACATAAACTGTTCAGAGGAGACTGCGTGAATCAGGCCTTCATGGTCGAATTGCTGCACAGATACCACTCTGCATGTGTGGTTCCCACCGTGAAGCATGGAAGAAGAGGTGTGATGGTGTGGAGGTGCTTTGCTGGTGACATTGTCAGTGATGTATAGAATTCAAGGCACACTTAACGAGCATGGCTACCACAGCATTCATTCCAGGGGAAGCTGGTTGAGAGAATGCCAAGAGTGTGCAAAGCTGTCATCAAGGCAAAGGGTGGCTACTTTGAAGAATCTAAAATATATTTGTTTAACACTACATGATTCCATATCTGTTATTCTATAGTTTGATGTCTTCACTATTATTCTACAATGTAGAAAATAGTAAAAATAAAGAAAAACCCTTCAATTAGTAGGTGTGTCCAAACTTTTGACTGGTACTGTAATTATACTACACTGTACAGCCTATGGATTGTGGCTCAATGAAATGGGGTATCAGTCTACTCAGTGACACCCACAGAACACAATTGCGACGAGATTACACAAATATTAGCGCGATAGCTCATATACCGGGACTCTGAAACCACTGTGAAATGAGCCACATAAAGCTTACCAGTAAACCTACTATGTGTATTGATGATTTACTACAGTCAAATTACCCACAATAAGAGCTATGGCACTATTATATTTGTGTAAACTCTTCACAGTTTAGTTCTGTGGGTGGCACTGAGTAGACGGATAACCAATCCATAGGCTGTACCATGAAATATAAGTTTGCCCCCAAATGCAATTCTGAAGTCTAAAACATCCACAGTGTGATTTCAACAGATTGAATTTAGCATTCTCTAATGAAAATATGCTTTGACTGCACTATTTGTATCCATTTGCATCACTTTCAATTAGGAACTTTCCTTTTTGAAGGCAAACTGCAAAATTCCACTATTGTGGCAAATCCTTATTATGGCTAGCTTCACATAGGTACCACGTCTGACGATACAAACCTTAAACTAGACCTACATGTAAACACTCCCTGAGCTCTGAAGGCAACAGATAGTGAACAAATTATTATTATTTTCTTAGCGTAGCAAACGACACCTGGTGGCTGGTATGAGAAGAAACACCCTTCGTCGTCGTCCGTGTAGAAACAAACCCCAATCGTGAGTTCCATCTCTAATTTTTCCACAAATCTCACCTCATCTCTTCTCTTCTCATACCAGCCACTAACATTAGGTGCCACTGGCACCCAAGAAAACTGTTTGAAAGTAATGTTTCTTTTATTATTATTATTATTATTATTATTACACAAGGTTGGGTAGGTTACTTTCTAAATGCAATCCGTTACAGTTACTAGTTACCTGTCCAAAATTGTAATTAGTAACGTAACTTTTGGATTACCCAAACTCAGTAACGTATGATTGCATTGTTACTTTTAGATTACCTTCCCCTTAAGAGGCAAAAATGGATGTTACCAATTGAACCACATCTATTGCAGGATAAATCAATGTTAAAGTTTACATAGTTGGCCATATATGGATGTTACATTTTACTTTATGGGTTGGTTATGTAGGCTTCTTCTAACCCTTAGCTTTCTACTACATATAATATGATTAAATTATGTCTTTACATTAAAAAAACCAAAGTCTATCAGAATTCCAGTCATTCCAATAAATTTTAACCCGTGGTCTTCAAGAATGGGACTTGGGAATATGGAAATATAGATTAGCCAAATTGTTTTACCTGAGCATAACCCCAAAACGAAGGACTTATTAGCCAGTCCTACTCTGTTAATGATTTTGTTGTCATGGATGACTGATTCGGTTCATTGATTTGAGTTCATTCCCCAGTTCATTGATTTGAGTAAATAGCACTGATAAGTGCTATTTACATGTGAAAAAGGAATGCCATATGCTGCATTTGCTATAGGCCTATTGTTTAACTTTTTGTTGGTGACCCTTTGATATCTTGATAATATGCAGCTGTTTCAAGGGCAAATCCACAGATGAAACACTAACAAAACAGTTGCCCCGCCTCTGTTTTGGTAAAAAGCTGAGGGATGGGCCTGGAGAAATGTAACCACTCTCAGATTAATAGACAGAGCTATGGATGCAAGGACTGACCATCATTGATATCAAAATTATTGTTTTAACCATGTTATGAGGCTATAGAGTGTTAGTTTACATTTACAATGTTTACAAACATTGGAGAAAAACAAGCTTATATTTTGGGTTATTATGGATTGTGACAGTTGAACTGCACTGTTGGTTAAGGGCTTGTACTGTAAGTAGGCATTAGAGAGGTGTCTGCGAGCCATGTATTTGGCACGTGGCAAAAGTTTGATTTGAACTAACTTCATGAGGAAGTTATATTCTTCAAGAATCAATGGATAATTATATATAATTTATAAGTCCAAAAATGGATGTAGCAACTACATATTGCCCCTTTAAGTCTATCAAAAGTGTGAGAGTTTGAACATGTGTCAATTGTTTTATCAGCATGAATTAGATTGTGCAATAACAGCCCCACTTTTCTTCCATAGGCTGGGAACCGCACTGTGCAGCTGTTGCAAGAGTGCATTTTTCACTGGCTGTCCACTGGTTTTCAGATAAAACTATACTAAATATATTCACGTCACCAAATAATGTATTAAAATGCACTGATTTGCAATGAAGGTCTACAGTAGCCTCAACAGTACTCTGTAGGCACCATCATGTAGTCGGAGGACAGCTAGCTTCAGTCCTCCTTTGGGTACATTTACTTCAATACAAAACCTAGGAGGCTCATGATTATCACCCCCTTCCATAGACTTACACAGTAATTATGACAACTTCCGGAGGACGTCCTTCAACCTATTAGAGCTCTTGCAGCATGAACTGACATGTTAATATGGTGACAATGATGTAGGCTGTGTAGAGGTTATGATATGGTTTGGCCTTTAAAGTTTTTTTAGACCACAAGTGAAGGGAAAAGGTGAGAGGAGGAGAGCACGTAGATGTGAGAAGGAATACAATGTGACTGCTAACGAAAGTGAACTGTGCTTATGTGTAATCAGGGGTCTATTCAGTCTGTTGAAAAACGTTTCTTAAATGGAAGCAAATGGAATGAAACGGGGACGAATATACCTGAATTTGTCCAATAGAAACTCTCGTTTGCAACTGTTGGACTAACGATTAAACCCTAGGTCAGCTAGAGGTAGGCAAGAGTGTGCGAGGCGATATTGAATGTGCCACTGTCTGTTCAAGTGTCACTGTCTGTCACCTCAAAAATGTATCTCGACCTGTGTGCATGATGGGGTTCACTTTGGGGTCATGATAGGGGCTGCACCAAATGATTGGTATTATAATAATTGATTATGCTTATGTTGTATTAATAGAAGGGGAAGGGCTATAAGACCCCTCCCCACTACATTTATAGGGTCCTGGGCTACAGATTAGCAATATAAATATGCATTATAAGGTTTAATATTGTTCCACAGTTCTTTTCTAGCCTCTGCCTCTTATAAGAAACGGTCTGAGAGATGTGTGAGTTATTTCAGTCAAAACAGGGTGTCTGTGAGAAAGCGCCTCAAGGCTAAAAGAGATTAGACACAGAACCCTGCAGGGGAGTTGAAGAGATAAGGAGACAAGTCAGACATACCACTATAAAGCAACTTGGGGAGTGGAAAATTACTGCTGAGCCCTTAGAAAACGCTGGAACTATTGTTCTCTCCTGCAAGTTTGTATAACTGTATATGCATGGGCTTGGTCTCATGAGTAGAAAGTGTTGACATAGGCAGTTACATCACTAGGGGTCGACTGCAAGTATATTAAAGCAACTTGGACCTTTCCTATTTTGCAGAACTTACTCGAAAAAATGCATGCTATGTTCCCGTTGTAGACTTCTGTCTGCAATCGCATTAATAAAGGTTTTTGATTGATTTACTTAAAGATATTGTCTGATTGCTGATTTCACCAATAAGCAAATAATTGACAAGGAACAAGGAACCTACCCCAACATGCAGAAACGTTGTAAACTTTCATTCATAGTCTAGGTTGTAGCAACCTCATGATGGGTTTAGTATAGGGAAAATTTTAGTATCATGTAGTAACCTAAACCTATTGTCACGACTTCCACTGAAGTCGGTCCCTCTCCTAGTTCGGGCGGCTACCGGCGGTCGACGTCATCGGAGTTCTAGCCACCACCGATCCATTTCTAATTTTCTGTTTGTCTTGTCACATCCACACCTGGTTCTCATTTTCCTAATTACATGTGTTGTTTATTCCTCTGTTCCCCCTGGGTTTTGTCCGTGATTGTTTCGCTGTATGTGTTGGCTCCGTTGTGGTTGTGAGCTGAGTATTCTCTTTATTGTCGTGAGCATTCGATTTCCTGTAATTAAAAGAAGATTTGACTCATCTCCTTCTCCTGCGTTTGATTCCGCCAGACCTGCATCACCTGAGCTGTATTACAGAATTACGTACCTGAAATACATGGAATCAGCAGGTTCACACAGCCCTCCGCTTCAGGTAGAGGAGCGCGTCCAGCAGCACGCGACCATACTTCAACATCTCGGCAGTGCCATGGATCGCGTGCTGCTGACCCTGGAGCGTTTCGAGAGAGGAGGACTGCCAGCACCTCTACCTTCACTACCACCTAACCCACTGGTCACCCCTCTTTCATCTGGTCCCAGTGGGATTAGGCTCTCGCTCCCAAGGGAGTATGATGGGACGGCTGCAGGGTGCCAGGGGTTCTTGCTCCAGATGGTGCTCTACCTGGCGACCGTCCACCCGGCTCCTTCGGGACGCTAGAGCGTTTCCGCCCACGTCTCCTGTTTATCTGGGAAAGCTCTGGAGTGGGCCAACGCCTTATGGGGTGACGGATTCTCATAGATTCTACATATTGTAAATAAAAAATAAACATGTTTGCTAATGTCGTGGAAATATTGAATCAAATATTTGTCAGATACCGGAGCTTGTGAATTCAAATAGACTTTATTACAAAAAGTAACAAAGCCGGGCAATTCCATGGAACAACTAAATTCTCTTGCCACAGACCTCAGGCCTTATAGGTTTCCACCTTCGGATAACACACATGGTCACTCCTCTCTATGTAGATGATTAACACCCCTTGGCCTCTCGCCACCATTATCGTTCTGTCTCAATTCTTGCTTGTTTACAGATTCTATTGGTGGCGTATCCATAGCAATGATACAAAAAATAAGACACACACATAATGCAGGTGTCTGTCCAATGATACTCATAGGACTACACAATGTCTCTCCCCAAGCCTGTAATGGCACAGACATACATATACAATACAACTACATACCCTAAAGCCAGTCACAGGACCAGGCAATGACTTCCCTCAGGCCTACAACAGCACAGGCATACATACATAATGCAATTGCATGTCTCAATGCTAGTCACAGGACCAGGTAATGACTTCCCTCAGGCCTATAACAGCACAGGCATACATTTTCTGCTTATGTTCAGTTTTGTCTGATGGTTAACTCTGTTGATCCAGCTCTGTTCATTCACCTGAGCTCAGCCTTTATTCTGCTTGCACATGTCTATTAAATAACCCTATGTTGATTCTGCTTACTACTTCTGGGAGAACAGTCTAGATACTGTAAAATCACCCATAGTCATGAATTTTCTCCTGCCCTAATGTCACGACTTCCGCCGAAGTCGGCCCTTCTCCTTGTTCGGGGGGTGTTCGGCGGTCGACGTCACCGATTTACTAGTCATCACCGCTCCTTTTTCGTTATCCATTGGTTTTGCATTTTTTATCAGTTCACACCTGTTGCTCATTCCCCTTCATTAGTCTGTGTGTATTTATTCCTCTGTTTTCCTTCTTGTCCTTGTGAGTGATTATTTTTTTGTTTGTTTCAGTCTGTGTGTTTTGACAGCTATGTTTATTTCGGGTGTTTTGTTTATGCGCCCGAGTTTATATTTATCGTGGACAATATTTTGCCTACACCTTTGTACTTTGTTTTCTACTGGTGGCTTATTAAATACGTTGGTTTCCACGCATCTCAACTCTCCTGCGTCTGACTCCTATTTGTCGTCAGTACACAGCTTTACAACTAAGAGCATTATTATATTATTGATCAATTGACTATGACTTTTTAAATCACGCAGCAGTGCTATTTGCAGAGGGGGACATAACTTGGCAGGGGGGTCTGGGGGCCTTCACATTTTTGGGGGCATCTAAAGCACATTTCCTGCATTTCTACACAATCTAATATGACCCGTGGCCCTTCTAGACGTCTCTATTTAGAACAACAAAAAGTAAGCAAAAAATGCCCACAGTCATCAAGCTAGATATGAGATTATTAAATATGTTCAAATGATTGATAAGACTGAACTAGATCCATGATAATTCAATAATCAATATTGTGTTGAACCTTTATCCAATAGCCTAACAAATGAACAACTCTTACAAATAAAATACAAAGACAACTTTTGATTGTCTTTAAGACATCCTCTATATCAAATTTCAGCCAGACCACCCAGCCAACCCGAGCCGCCTACACGCCCGACGCCCACCAGTCTAGTCAATAACTCAACTCTCTCCCCAACACAACTTCCTTCCCATCTTTTTTTATGCCTCAAGGGAAAGGTTTGGAAAATAAAAGTTGAATGAAAACACACATACACCTACACATTAACACACATAAACAGTACACCCTCCATATAATTCATATCGTAGGCCTAAGAGTACTGTAGAGCTCTTTTTACTTGTACACAATATAACTGGTCACCCTGTCCTGCCCCTAGGTGTCCACGGCCCTGTAGCGCCCCAACCCTGTAGCGCGCCCCAACCCAACACACCCCATTCAGCTTTAGAATTGTAGTGAAACATTCATTATCAGTTTCAGGTGTTAGGCCAAGGCCAGAGTGACAGCAGAATCGAAATTTCCACTAATGTGGGCATGTTTTCAATACATACTCCTTTTGTCATACAGTATTACATATAAGGCATCCAGACCTTAAGAAAGTAGCACAGTATACCCTTAATCTTAAAACAAATCTAGTGCTGCTGTACATAACTTGGCATTTCTTCCATACATTGTGGGAGGATAACCAACCTTCCAATTAATGGCAATGTATTTATTAGCCACTATAAATGCTAGGTTACACAGTTTCTTCTGATAACAGTTTCCAGTATCAACATTTCCAAGCAAACAAAAACAGGGAGAAGGGGGAATCTGTAGACATGCTGAGATAAAAGAACATACTCTTTGCCACAATTCAGCCAGCCTTCATAAGACCACAACATATGCAAATATGTCCCATTTTGTGCTTTACATCTCCAGCTGAATAATACAATTTCTGAGTGCATGATATTCAGTTTCACTGGCATATAGTACATTCTATGGATGGTCTTAAACTGCAGTTATTTATGTCTGAGATTATACGAACATTTTGAGACAAACCCACTCTGTGGTGTCTGTGGTCCAAAATCCAGTCGGACAAACACTCCAAACAGCCTACCCGACCGCTCGGAGGCGTCTGCATGGTCCTAAAGCACACCGTGGCCTTGTTTGTGTCCCATTCCAATGCTAAACCTGGGGGGAACAAAAATATAATTTCAGAATGCGGGGACATGTGCCCCCCATCCCCAGTGAAAGTTGCTTCCCTGCTAATAATTGTGACACACCGCCCCACTTTGAATAATTTTTTTAATTCGGTAAGGACAGGAGTACGCTATATAATTTTGGCAATTTAATTAAATTTACTTAAGGTATAAGACTATGGGAAGCAGCTTTCCCTAAGTGCAGGAGCTGTCTTTTTCCAAGTCTGTCCATTAGACCAGTGGTTCCCAAACTGTGGGGCGAGGGGTCGGCAGGGATGGCGCAGGGGTCCCCCTCCCCACATTTTTATACTTTTGTTTTTATAAAATGATTCCCTCATTCAATGAATCAGGGATCAAATGGATAAGGTTGGCTACTTCAAAAGCAAGGTATATAACTATATTTATATATAAGGAAAAAATATTCATGTTTTGGGGGAGATCTGTGCATGGCAAATTATTTGTCAATCAGGCTATTCTTAGAATATTTTTTTTGTTGCAATTACATGGCTACTGTTTAATAGAGGGGAATTAATTTTTATTTGGGAATCCCAGCTTTCCAACAGTGTAGATTAGATTAGGCTCTACAGTGCCGGTTGAAAGGAACAACAAAACTTACAGTGAGGGAAAAAAGTATTTGATCCCCTGCTGATTTTGTACGTTTGCCCACTGACAAAGAAATGATCAGTCTATAATTTTAATGGTAGGTTTATTTGAACAGTGAGAGACAGAATAACAACCAAAAAATCCAGAAAAAGGCAAGTGAAAAATGTTATAAATTGATTTGCATTTTAAATGGGGAAAATAAGTATTTGACCCGTCTGCAAAACATGACTTAGTACTTGGTGGCAAAACCCTTGTTGGCAATCACAGAGGTCAGACGTTTCTTGTAGTTGGCCACCAGGTTTGCACACATCTCAGGAGGGATTTTGTCCCACTCTTCTTTGCAGATCTTCTCCAAGTCATTAAGGTTTTGAGGCTGACATTTGGCAACACGAACCTTCAGCTCCCTCCACAGATTTTCTATGGGATTAAGGTCTGGAGACTGGCTAGGCCACTCCAGGACCTTAATGTGCTTCTTCTTGAGCCACTCCTTTGTTGCCTTGGCCGTGTGTTTTGGGTCATTGTCATGCTGGAATACCCATCCACAAACCCATTTTCAATTCCCTGGCTGAGGGAAGGAGGTTCTCACCCAAGATTTGATGGTACATGGCCCCGTCCATCGTCCCTTTGATGCGGTGAAGTTGAAGGTGAAGTTGTCCTGTCCCCTTAGCAGAAAAACACCCCCAAAGCATAATGTTTCCACCTCCATGTTTGACGGTGGGGATGGTGTTCTTGGGGTCATAGGCAGCATTCCTCCTCCTCCAAACACGGCGAGTTGAGTTGATGCCAAAGAGCTCCATTTTGGTTTCATCTGACCACAACACTTTCACCCAGTTGTCCTCTGAATCATTCAGATGTTCATTGGCAAACTTCAGACGGGCATGTATATGTGCTTTCTTGAGCAGGGGGACCTTGCGGGCGCTGCAGGATTTCAGTCCTTCACGGCGTAGTGTGTTACCAATTGTTTTCTTGGTGACTATGATCCCAGCTGCCTTGAGATCATTGACAAGATCCTCCCATGTAGTTCTGGGCTGATTCCTCACCGTTCTCATGATCATTGCAACTCCACGAGGTGGGATCTTGCACGGAGCCCCAGGCAGAGGGAGATTGACAGTTCTTTTGTGTTTCTTCCATTTGCGAATAATCGCACCAACTGTTGTCACCTTCTCACCAAGCTGCTTGCCGATGGTTTTGTAGCCCATTCCAGCCTTGTGTAGGTCTACAATCTTGTCCCTGACATCCTTGGGGAGCTCTTTGGTCTTTGCCATGGTGGAGAGTTTGGAATCTGATTGCTTGATTGCTTCTGTGGACAGGTGTCTTTTATACAGGTAACAAGCTGAGATTAGAGGCACTCCCTTTAAGAGTGTGCTTCTAATCTCAGCTCGTTACCTGTATAAAAGACACCTGGGAGCCAGAAATCTTTCTGATTGAGAGGGGGTCAAATACTTATTTCCCTCATTAAAATGTAAATCAATTTATAACATTTTTCACATGCGTTTTTCTGGATTTTTTTGGTTGTTATTCTGTCTCTCACTGTTCAAATAAACCTACCATTAAAATTATAGACTGATCATTTCTTTGTCAGTGGGCAAATGTACAAAATCAGCAGGGGATCAAATACTTTTTCCCCTCACTGTATGCTTAGTTAGCTATAGTTAACTAGCGAGATAACTGCTACAAGTTATGTTTTTAAATGGTGATCTAGTTAGTCTGTCTGTTATTATTTTAAACACCTGCTGCTGACACACTGCCACACACACAGCCCACTCACACTGCCACACACACAGCACCACAGACATGCACTGAAGGGTCATTCTGATAATGGCTGATATGTATACTGAATACAAATAGAAACGGAACATGTAGTTACAGTCTTGTCCCATTTCTGCAGCACCCCTACGGACTCGGGAGAGGTGAAGGTTGAGAGCCATGCGTCCTCCAAAACACGACCCTGCCAAGCCGCACTGCTTCTTGACACACTGCTCGCTTAACCCGGATGGCAGCCGCACCAATGTGTCTGAAGAAACACCGTCCAGCTAGCGACTGAAGTCAGCTTGCAGGCGCCTGGCCCCGCCACAAAGAGTCGCTAGAGCACGATGGGACAATGAAATCCCGGCCAGCCAAACCCTCCCCTAACCCAGACGACACTGGGCCAATTGTGCGTTGTCTCATGGGTCTCCCGGTCACGGGCCGGCTGTGACATAGTCTGGGATCAAACCCGGGTCTGTAGTGACGCCTCAAGCACTGTGATGCAGTGCATTAAACCACTGCACCACTTGGGAGGCCCAAAAAACTATTAACACAGGATTGCATTTAAAATTGTTGCTCATTGATTGGGCTTATAAAAGAGCTGTCTGACAGATTTTCCACTAAAAGGCTCCCTATCTGTATGCTGTGCATGTGATAAATAAGATACACAAGGAATATAATACACACATGCCAATTTAATTCCACAAAATTATGCAAACTAAGCCATAGACCAATAAGCATGACTGGTGAAATGTATTTCCATCAATGAATAGGCTAAAAATAATTATTTCGCAATGGGATTCTTTTTTCTAGCAGTGGTGCTTGGAGAAGTGGGTATATTCTAATTTTGCTCCCCAAAAATCCAAAAAGGCTTGCCGGTGAAGGAAAGGCGCCCTGTGTGAAAAACGCTGTTTTCGTACAGTTTTTTTTCTTCTGTTTACTATATATTTTTCAGGTTTTCACTCAAAATCACACTTTTTAATAGAAAAATGACTAAGTCCACAACAATGCTTAAAACATTTCAGGAGACCATTTTTCTGGTCTGGGAAAAATATAAATATTTGGAAGGTGTAGTTGCCATTTAATTGAATTGCTCACCTAGCAAGTGACCATTTGGCTAGCAATGTTTGTACTGTACAATGTAGGCCTACATGGCAGTTTGAAAACAAATGCCCTCCCGATTGATACAAATCCTCATGATTTCATTCTGCCAGGTAACCCTTTACCAAGTTTTTTTTTTGTATAGCCTATAGAAATGTTAATTCAAACAGCGCTTGATGACTGAACTGCGCATTACAAAGATTCAACCAAGACTTCGGACCAAACTTTTTCAATACCTGGTTTGCATATCCATTGTTTCCTTAGTTCCTTAGTTACTGGTAGATATAAGTTGAAACATCTTTCCTACAATACCAGCTACTGATGTCGTTCAATTCTGTGAGCTCCTCCAATGCGAAAACCAATTGAGCGTGGTTGTTGCCTGATATTCTGCAGAAATGAGCTGTGTGTGTGCTGCGCATGTGAATATATTTCACATGCTTTGCGATTATGTAGGCTATTTTGTGCATGATGTCACTATTGTACTACATAATTGATATGGCGTATACCTTCACTATAATACTTGGATATGCATCAGTGGGGATTAAGAAGTAATACGCAATGTCCACTGAAAAAAAGGGGTATAGCTGCGTATAGCCCCCACTACACCACTGCTACCTAGTATACACTAGCTAGCTAGTACACACTACTAGCCAGTAGACGTAGTACACACTACTAGCTAGTATACCTAGTACACACTAGCTATCTAGTACACACTAGCTCACTAATACACACTAGCTCGCTAATACATGCGCCATCCTCTCTGGCAGCATTCAACCAGTCTGAGCGTGTATCTCACAGCGTCTGTGTCCTGAGAAGGTATCTGCTGGAGCCAGACCCTATTGAAATATACTGGAGTAATTCATAATGAAAATTATAATTTTACCAATTAAAAATCTTTCACTGCCATGTAAAAGTTATAATTTGTCTGACATGCATCTGATTATAATTAGCTTGCCTACAACAGTTGTTTTGGACTGGGCAATTCATATCAACACAAAATATGTCACCACACACGCTCAAACGCTTGCTGCTTCGCGCACACACACACACACACACACACACACACACACACACACACACACACACACACACACACACACACACACACACACACACACACACACACACACACACACACACACACACACACACACACACACACACACACACACACACACACACACACACACACACACACACACACACACACACACACACACCTACCTTTATGGGAGCACCTGAATCTGCAACACCAGGGAAATTAATTATGACTATTACTATCACATTCTGCCTTCACAGGTATCCATGCTGTTAACATTCTGCCTTCACAGGTATCCATGTTGTTGTTGCCAACAAAAGCCCCCTCAATTTCTCTCTTTAGCTCAGTCACTAATTCATATTTACATGGTTAGAGGGTCAATGGTGAGCTCTTAGTTCTCATTCAAATTTAAACCATAATGTCCCAGCACCAGGCTGTATGGTTTTACAGTTCTTAGCTCTGAGCTCTGGCTCGATAGTGAGGAGCAAACATGGCGTCCCACATCTGCTTCAGCATCTGCAGTGTCTGTGAGATCCAGGGGAAAGATGAGGGATGAGCTGTGGAGAAACCATATCCAAGAATCAACATAACATTTCTGCTCTTTGTTCTGATATCTAGTCGCTTAGGTGTTTAAATACTGTAGGTAGGTTGGGTGCAATCAAAAGTTAGACAAAAGCTGTATGTTAAGTGCAAGACTAGTATTAACTAAAGCAACCACATTATTTGGATGTGGACACAGTTTCTTTCAATGATTGAATAACAGGCTTACAACGTTATTTATTTTGTACCTGGATCCATCCGGACAAAAAGCATGTAGAGAAGGACCGCAGCCAGAAAGACTCTTCGAAGAGGGAATAACCCACCACTGGCTACTGATAGTCCTCTGTTCAAAAGCCTAAGCATGGCCTCAAGTTTCTGAATCACAGCACCTATAAAGCACAAACACACCGTCAGTCACACTGTATGGCAGCATTAAAGTCAACACAAATGGTTAATGCAATTGTAAGTGAGATGCACCTTGAGGTGTGTTAAGTCCAGCAACCACCACCACGCGACTGAGGTTGGGATTAGGGCTTGGAGGTTGTTCTTGGCTGAGGTTCTCTTTATTCTCCACGATATCCAGTGCTGTTTGTTTCTGGTCCTCTGTGAATGCAATACATCCCACCTCACCAAAAACCAACTCCCGTGCCTCTGTCATATGACCTAAAGGCACTAGAATATGCAGTAAATAAAGCTCTGCTACAGTCCCAAATCCTGCCAATCTCCCATTGGATGGGCAGCACAGCCAAACATTGCCTGCCTCCTGCATCATAGCTTGCTCACCCACTTTGGTGTAGAGGAGTATGCTACAAAAAAAGAAGAGGAACATGGAGAAAAACATGACTGCAGGGTGAATTGGGGAATACATTTACATGCCAATTGAAAACATCACAATGTGCAGTGTCTGCAGTGTATAGCACTGTTATAAATGACGTGGAAGAAATGAGAGCCTGCAAATTAACCATGTTACATTTTCCTCACCACATCTGCATTATTTTGGCAGATATTTTCTCAGGGCACTCATAATGCTGCAGAATCCATGCCAGTACACAAGGCCACCGATTGAGTTCAGCCAAAGCTTGAATCCCCACAATGCAGAGTGCAGCCTTCAACTCCCCATACCTGAAAGTCAGATGGACAACGGTTTAGTCCAATAATGCAATGCAACAAGGACCATGTCATAAAAGCAGAGGAAATTCTATGAACTAGTACCCACCTGCTGTCCTCTTGCTCCGCGTTTAAAAGGCTCGCCAGACCTCTCTCACATGTGTCGAAAGCAGCTTGGAAATCCTTCTGAACCATTAGCTGCTCGGCAGCTGAGTCCAACAGTCCATGTGTCATTGCAAAATTTGAACTCAGTGGGGGGCTTTGACGGACAGATCCGAAGCTGAGAGTGTGAGCCATTGAGGTGGACGAGTTGCTCATCGTTGTACTGTAGGTAGCTAACGTTATGTCTATTTCAGTTGTTTGTGCCGATAAATTGTAAGACGAATCACCGACTGTCAACCAAACATTAGTAATGTTTTTACC
The DNA here is from genome assembly GCA_030435695.1 of Brachymystax lenok tsinlingensis. Lineage (NCBI taxonomy): Eukaryota > Metazoa > Chordata > Actinopteri > Salmoniformes > Salmonidae > Brachymystax > Brachymystax lenok. Next base: position 14,397,252 of record CM059783.1, on the reverse strand, counting down.
AATATGTTAAACGAGCCGTAAATTATGTGCTGGTGGTAAGTTTAATTGCAAAAAACGGTGGTACCTGCCTTGTACAAATTTGTTTACATGCTGAGGCAATCTACATCTCTTATTTGGCTTCCGCACTCGCCACCAATCATATTCGGAGATTACTCATGAACACAAGGCAGCCAATCACTTGCGTTCTTATTCATACGTGGCCCCTCCAGGTGCGCTCGATTTATCTTTAGCTCGCCCGGCGAGCCGGACGAGTGGGGTTCCAGTTGATCGTTTGGGACCTCTTTTGACATCCCCCCAAAATATACTTGCAATTCAAAGAAAAATGAATGTTGCCAAGCAGATTTCCCTATGCGACATTAAAGTATTAATTAATTCATAAATATAACCACATAATATGATAATTGATTTGTGGGATACTTGGAACAACGGAGCATTTGCACATACATTTGCATCACTGTTTTTGTAAGACAAGGACAGAAAGTGATGAAGTGGTAGAACTCTATGCCATGAGCTAATTATACTGTGCAAAGTAAGGTTTGGGTGTTAAGGGGCTTTCATTTACTCCATTTTCTGTTTTTTTTTCATAGCAGTTGGGATCTCTCCAAAACATCCTCACAATTTTCAGCTGAATAAACACAAAAATAAGACAAATAAATGCCATACTTTCCCTTTCTGTATTATTCAAGCCACATAATGTGATGGTGTAGAGTGGTGACATGTCAGATAAGTTATTGTGAATATGATCCTTAGTTTCCCGGAAATGCAGACACCCATTGTCAAGACATGCAATTACAACTAAACATGTCAAATGAAAATAAAGCAGCTATAATGCCTTTGTTATCTGCTGTTATCAAGCGACGGATTAACTGAAATGGACAGCCACAGTCTCCCAAGCGTTAAGAAAAGAGAGACCAGATAAATGTTTTCACAGTTTGCTGTTGGATCCCTCACATGTGATCTCACGCTGAAGTTTCTTTTCTCGTGACAGAAATACTTCACAGTTCACACACAGGGACAAACAACATGACCTTGCTTTTATTCATCAGGCGTGTGTGCAGAGAGACAGAAATGACATGCCAATTGTTTGACGTGGCATTCAACCTCATTTTAGTGTTGAAATTTGTGTCAAATTGGATGTTATTTGGTTATGATTTGGTTATGAATGAATTCTACTGATATTTTGTGGATATTAGTGAGTAAGATAACATGAACTGGCGCACACCCAGTACGAGGTTTGTGTGGAGGTGCTGACTAACGGCGAATAAACTATACACTATCAAAATAAAGTCGCACACTACATATATACTCTCCCAACAGTTTAATGGGTATTTACCAACGTTTTGGAATCACTGTGCCTTCCTCAGGGTAATGTCATAAATATTTAAACCAGGTTATATAGACAAACAGTGTAATTAGTGTAATCAATAACAGTAGTGAGGGGTGTGTCGTATTGATAAAGTTAATTACAATTAATTAGTGACACTGTTAAAAAAGATTATATAGTATATGGCATATTAAATATATTATTCTATTGTTATCACATAGAAACATAATGGAATATTGTACATCATATTGGCATTAACATATTCAATTTCACAATTTTGTACTCGGTACACCAAAGGTTCGGAGAAAATGAAAGCAATCCTGAAAAAACACTGGCATATTCTGCAATCAGACAAAATAATTGCACACCTCTTCAAGGAACCCCCAATGGTGGTCTATAAGCGTGGTCGCAATATTGGAGATAGTTTGGTGAGATCTGACATGCCCCCTGAGCCTACTCAGACACTCTTGACACCTATCCCAAATGGAAACTACAAATGTGGCTCATGCGCACAGTGTAATAGCACCAAAAAAACATCCTCCTTTACACACCCACATACAGGTCGAAAGATCCCTGTGAGGGGTATCATCTCATGTAAGACCAAAGCAGTAATCTATCTCATCACCTGTTCATGTGGCAAAGCCTATGTAGGACAAACGAAGAGACAATTAAAGCAGCGCATAGCTGAACACCGCAGCTCAATCAGGTGTAAAAACATTGACTATCCAGTAGCAGCTCACTTTGTTGAGGCTAACCATCCTGTCTCCTCCCTGAGATACACAGGCATTGAGCATGTTGCTCTACCGAGAAGAGGAGGTAACATTGAGATCCTACTACTACAAAGAGAGGCCTACTGGATATTCTATCTAAAAACACTGGCCCTTAATGGTCTGAATATTGATTTTGATCTCAGGCCCTTCTTATGAACATTTGTTTCCATCATGAATAAGTCCTATATATTTAAAATAATTATTTCTACAGATTATTAAGTATATATCTAATATGTTCCCCCTGTTGATGATGGTTGTTATATATCAAGGTTGAACCATTATTATATGTAACAAAAATGGAATACAAAATTGTGAAATTGAATATGTTAATGCAAATATGATGTACAATATTCCATTATGTTTCTATGAGATAACAATAGAATAATATATTTAATATGCCATATACTATATAATCTTTTTTAACAGTGTCACTAATTAATTGTAATTAACTTTATCAATACGACACACCCCTCACTACTGTTATTGATTACACTAATTACACTGTTTGTCTATATAACCTGGTTTAAATATTTATGACATTATGCTGAGGAAGGCACAGTGATTCCAAAACGTTGGTAAATACCCATTAAACTGTTGGGAGAGTATATATATGTAGTGTGCGACTTTCTTTATTTTGATAGTGGATATTAGTGAGAACATCAATAAGGCCATCTGCTCCTATAGCACATATACTTTCTCTGTTGTGAAGTTGTTGTTGAAAGCAATCCCCCTGTTATCTGTACAGCTGCCACTACAAGGGGTGTTTGAGTTCTCTCCCCATGGTATTCAGTGTTTACAGCTGTGCACACAAGCAAAACTTTACACACCCCGGGAAACACACACGCAAAGACCCACAAAAACTTTAGTGCATGCGCACACACATGCATTCACGCATGCACGCACACATACACACACACAAACACATTCATACTCAGTACAATAAATGCACCATGGCTCTGACCCGTCTAAACTGCCTTAATTACTCATGTTGTTGAAGCTTGGGAAGACTGCTGGCTTTGTTTCCTGCTTGTGCAGGATTGGTGAATTTCTATGGTTACTGACTGTGCTGATTTGCAAGAGCCAATGAGGGGGTTAAAAACAAGTTCAGGGGAGAGGGCCTTGTGCAAGTGTGAGGGGTATAGTAGTCTATCCGTTCAGCTCATACAGCTCCACTCGGCTTGTCTCATCTTCTACACTCGCCCTCTACATACAGCAATCTTCATTGGATAAATACAAGCCATTTCAGTATAAGAAGAGGGATATATGAATTTTATAGTTTATCCATAAAGGGGATGACTGTACTTCTGTGTTCATAAAGAGATAATACTTTTTTGTTCACTTAAATGGACTACCTCTGTGCTTTCTTTAAACTGAAATGTGAAAGGATTTTTGCTGCTTTAAAGTAATTTTTGGCATTTGATTTATTCACTGGAACTAGTTGGTGTAAGGCTGGATATCTAAACAAGGTGTGTGTTCACACCTTCAAGCCTGCTGAGGCATGGGCATAGATGGAATTCAGTTGAAGGAAGAGGGGGATGAGGTGAAGGAGAAGAAAGAAGATGAAGTGATCCACCTGAGGAGGACAATAGGTCTGCTTCCGGCTATCTCCTTCATCATCGGTACCGTGGTGGGCAGCGGCATCTTCATTGCACCAAAAGGGGTTCTGATGAACAGTGGTAGTGTGGGGCTGTCACTGGTGGTTTGGGCACTGTGTGGGGTCCTCTCGACCTTTGGTAAGCACCCAACTGTCATTTTAAAAGAGGTAGTGGGCACCTATGAAAGCAAGAGGAGCATAATTGGGATTTTTGAGAGTGGCAGTTGCTAACACCGTATTAGTCTTGAAACATTTTTATTAGATATTCACACATCAGGCTGATTCAATATTGTTAAAGGTCCAATGCAGCCGTTTTTATCTCAATATTAAAACATTTCTGGGTAACAATTAAGCACCTTACTGTGATTTTTTTTTTTTTTTAATGGTTAAAAAGATACAAAAATAGCTTAGCAAAAAGCAGAATTTTGCTAGGACTGTATGGGAAAGGTCTGAATGAGGAGCCTAATTGGAGGAGCCTAATGGGAGGGATATGTAACCTGAAAACTAGCTGTTATTGGCAGAAAGGTATATTATTGTTATTAGTCTATTAACTTACACTGCTTGGTGATGTAGCCTGACAGGGCAAAACAAGCAGAAATGTCAGTCTTTCAAACAGCTCTTACATTAAAAGGGTATTATCATAATTTTCAAAGTATTATTCCAACCTCATAGTGTGGAAATATATATAAAACACAGGTAAATTATGCATTTGACAGCACTGCCCCCCTTCTAGTACTCGCTGCATTTTCTTTGGCAGTAAACTGTGCTGGACGTATTCACTTAGCTGAATGATCTGGCCAAGGTCCACAATCTACTGGTATTTGCACATGCGATCAACCTTTGTACCTATAAAGTAACTTTGTCTTATCTTATTTAATTAAGGTAATAACAGTTCACTGTACAGGTTATTGCCATACATGCCTCCACTATTATTTGTACCATTAACATAATTTAAAACATTTATTATCATTCAAGTACATGAGTCCTTGCGCATATGTCCAAATGTTTATTATTAAACTGATGTTTTAATATACAGATGTAGGATCTTAATTTAAGCCAGTTTGCTACAGCAGGAAAATGAGCCTGCAACAAGAAATGTGAATTATTTTGTGGATTACAATTAATGGCCATTTTTGTAGGGGTTGATGCATTTTTCATTAGAGCAAATCAAGTCTGAAATGGAATTTTCTGTGGAAATTACAAACTTTAGAAGCCTTTTTAAACCTCAAATACAATACAAGTTAGAATTTCCTGCTGTGCAGGAAAATTCAAAGCAACAAAAGTGATCAAATTAAGATCTGTACTATTTTTTAAGGCGGTTTATAGGATAATAGCATATGGCTGACCAAATAAACTGATCAAAAGAGTAGCATGGGCTGAAAGCATGGGGTGGATGTATGGCTGACCTTTCCCAGGTATTCCCCCAGTTTTTAACTTTATTATACCACAGTTATAAGCACAGCTTATACTAACTAATGATATGCACTGAATAATGAATATAAAAAAAAAACTGACTGTATTTGAAAAAAGTCATCAACGTAAGGGAATTTAGTATTTCTTTCACTCAACTTTTCACCTGAATCTAATGAAGTGAATTTTTTTTGTGATTTCACGTTGAATTCACGTTAGTTGACAACTCAACTCAACTTTACGTTGAACTGACGTCTGTGCCCTGTGGGAGATGTGTCATCTGTCTCTGTCATTTGTCCAGGGGCCTTGTGCTATGCTGAGCTGGGAACCACATTTACAAAGTCAGGGGGCCACTACACCTATCTGATGGAGACATTAGGACCCTTGCCTGCGTTCCTGCGTCTCTGGGCAGAGTTTTTATTCATCAGGTCAGCAGCCTGTATCTCTGTGTCTCTTTGCGTACACTCTTAGAATAGTTTAGGAGACAGTATAGTTTTCTACAAGTTTTTCTAATGCTTTTACTGTACTCCATGTTGACTGTAAAGGCCAGCTGTAGCATCCTACGTGTCCCTGGCGTTCGGACGCTATGTGGTGGATCCCTTTTTCAGCCCTTGTGCTCCTCCCACAGCACTGATTAAACTGGTCAGCATCCTTGGAGTGAGTGAGTGATAAAATACAATCGATAAGACTTTGTGCATTGTTTGATTACTATGGAATACTATTTAAACTAGGTTTATCTTCCCCCTCTCCCTGTAGCATTTGTGGTGGCGATAAACTGCTGGAGTGTGACCCTGGCCTCTCGCACCCAGGTCACGCTGACATTCATCAAGATATTTGCCCTGGTCCTAATCATCGTTCCTGGCATCATGGCGTTAGCCAGAGGTGGGGTAGTGGTTTTGGTAGAGTAACATGATACACGATGTACACAGTATACCCAGGACTCTATTCAATCAAACCCTGGTAACTCGTTTTCCTCTCTCCCCTCCCCAGGACAGACAGAGAACTTTCAGAATGGCTTTGAGATTGATACATTAACACTGGATAAGCTACCATTGGCCTTTTATTCTGGTCTATATGCCTATGGTGGATGGTAAGCAGTGCACAAGAAAATCCCATATCATACAATTGTTGTGTTATCCATAAAGAACTGTTAACAGATAAATTGACCTATTTTACTTTCTTTGCAGGTTTTATCTGAATTTTGTCACAGAGGAGGTCATTAACCCAAATAGGTATTTTACATTTAAAAAAACAATGTGATTGACCAGTTATTTCCACACCAAAAAATCAAGTAACCTCAAGTCTTTGTTTGTCTGCTCTATTTTGTCAGAAACATCCCACTGGCAATCATCTTCTCCATGGTGACAGTGACTGTGTGCTACGTTCTTGTCAACGTGGCCTATTACACCATGATGACAGCAGAGGAGCTTCTTGTGTCTGACGCTGTGGCTGTGGTCAGTACTGTGGCATCAGATGGTCAAATCCAAGAGAAGTAAAATAACTGCATGTGAAATGAACTGCACGTCATATATGCTGTCTGTTTATCGCAGACGTTTGCCAATCGTGCACTTCACGGCTTGGCCTCTGTGATTCCTGTACTGGTAGCTGTATCCTGTCTTGGGGCGCTGAATGGTGGCTTCTTTGGAGCACCGAGGTAATAATGCTGCACTCTCGTAATCCAGAACGTACACCTTGATGTACGCTTGGCTGGTTCTATTCACAAGACGTCTGTCTGTCCGTGGTGCAGGATGCTGTTCGTGGGTGCCAGGGAGGGACACTGGCCAGTCCTCTTCTCAATGATCCACATCCGTAGAAACACACCTCTGCCTGCTGTTCTGCTGCTGGTATAGTCTACTACTACTGCCCATAGTCTACCTTGCCAACCCTATTAGAGTCTCTTTACAGACATCTGTATTGTGGGGATTGTCCTTATTGGGTTGATGAGGTAGGTCTATGCTTTGCTTTCATGGTCTAGTTGAGATGTTTGTGTTGTCCTTCCTGCAGTATCCGTTGGTGGTAGGGATGGTGGCCAGAGGAGAGATCTTCCAGCTGATCAACTTTGCGTCCTTCTCTCGGTGGCTCTTCATTGCCATGGCGACCATGGGGATGCTCATCCATCGCTACCGCTTCCCCCTCCACCCAAGACCCTTCAAGGTTGCTATGACTACTATAATTAACTAATGTCACTTGTTTGGTACTTACTAGTTGGCTGTTTCTTGACTGTTTACCTACAGCTCATAATTCTATTCTATGTCTACTAGGTGCCGCTGGCCATTGCGGTCACCTTCACAGTGGTGTGCTTCTTCATCGTTGGGCTGTCTCTGTACTCAGATCCCTGGAACACAGGGGGCAGCTGTGCTCTCACCCTGTCTGGAGTCCCTGTCTACTACCTGACTGTGCACCGCTCACGCCTGCCCACCCGATGGAGAAAGATCTTCAGTGAGTCACACCCTTATCATGCCACTATAATGTCGTTGTCATCATACTGAATTACTGATAGCAGAAATGCCAGGTGAGGGTGGTGTTGTGTGGGATAGTTACGGCTGTTGCAAGTCACCGACAGGACTGTCTCTCTATTCTCCAGACTACTGCAGTAAGCAGCTCCAGATACTGCTGGAGGTGGCTCAGCAGGAAGTCCAGACCTACTAAAATCGCCTCTTTACTCACACACACACTGACGAGACGGACGGACACCCATTGCTGTGACCTCCATATTGTATATGGATGTGAATACCAAGGCATGTTAGTTAGATTTGGAAAATAATGTGCCGTTAACTCTACAACATTCACTGCTGGGAAAGATAGTTCTGTTGAAAAAAAACAAACAATGACTATTGTTTTTGTTTACTTGAATTGAGGTACTTTTTACGCTTTGAATACGAGATAGATGTTTTGTGCGGATTATTTACATTTAAAATGACAATCAGCAAATGTTGACATACTGGTATTTGGTACTCAAATAAAACAAAAAGAAAAACTGTGACATTAATTTATTCCATTTACATAGGATTCATATTCTTAAACATCCCAAAATTTACCCATGTCAGTTTTTCCCAAAACCTTGCTCTGGGGTCTGTTGTACCGGTCATGTACTAAATACTGAACCAGAATGTAAAAGTTCTTGCATATTATGTGGTGTTCATGCCTCTTCCAATTCATCATACTTTCAATTATTATATGGGACAAGAAACCCAGGACTGTGTGAATCTATTCAAAGTTAAGACATCTAAATCCAAACAATGTGAAAAGGAGCAGCAAAGTCACCGGGTTTTACTGTAGTCAGAACACCCACCCAAAAATAAAAAAGACACTTTAAACGTTTACATTATCTACAGTTTCCAAGACACCAATACTGTAAAAAGACAGGATGCTCCTCAAACTTTAACCTGAATGTGTCCACCACAAGCACAGCTAACAAAGGAACCGAGAATAACTATAAAAATACATACATTGTTCAGAATTAGTCATATACAAATGATGCAGTCTTCCTTCCCATAACAAAGTAACAACTATGACCCTTTGATCAAGATAAAACCATAATAAACTCATGCATTAAATGTTTAATCTTCTAGCCAAAAAACTTCCAATGACAATTCAAACAAATTTTTTTTTATTCAAATATATTTCCCTTCTACAGACAGAGTAAGACAGGAATAGAAGACATCACCATACTACTTTATGCTTTTCACTACTACCACTCAAGTTCACAAAGCAGATTGCGTCATACCTAGAATAAGTTACAAAAGTGCACTATAATAAGTGTTGACTTGGTCAATCAAAAATGGCATCTCCTTTGGGTGTAAACAGTCCTTGTTGTTTATTACTTTCTCTCATTGGTGGTTGATCATCTGTACGTCATGTTAAGTCCTTTCAGAGGTCCAATCAAATGGAGACTCGCTCACTTTCAGAGGAGGCACCACATCTTACATTCTAGCATGGTAGTGTTGGTCTTACTGGATAGTTTGATGATTTATTTATGTATAAATGTACATTTTAAAGAGCAAAACATATTACAAAATGTGCAAATTAAACATACATATTCTATGTAGGCTACACAACATACAACTCATACTTCTAGAGAACTTTTCGGTTCTCTAGAAGTTCCTTCAAGACTATCGTTGGAGACAGTGAATTGTAATCAAAATATGGTCACTTAAGCTTGTGGCATGAAACACAACCAAGCGAGAGAAAAAAAGAGAGGAAAAAGACTGGTTAGTAGTGACAAAAGCAACCAACGACAAAAGAAAAATCTAAGTTAGAATGAAAACTCCCACATTTACAGATTGGAAGACGATGTGAGCAGCTTGGGTAATGATGAGACAATGGCATCCTCATCTAGCAAAGAACTCTGAAAGGGTCGCGCTCTCTGCTTGGCAGTGGCTACTTGAGTTCAGGGATGAGCTGAGACCAGCTGATGTTCCCCATACCCAAATCATCATCCTCCAAGCCAGAGAAGCTGATATCCACCAAGATCTTGCTCAGGCTGTCGTTCATGGTGTCCAGGACCAAGCCCTCCGTAAGGGAGCGGTTGGCTGTAGAGGGACCCCCCGATCTGGAGCTCTCTGGCGCATCCCTGCAGACGCTCTGGCCCCGGGGAGCAGATGCGGCGTGCAGAGGTGAGCAGCTCACGAGGGGAGTTGAACAAGGGCAGGTCCTTAAATGGGGTGCTACTAAAGCTGAAGGGGGTGTGGTCATGGCGGTGCGGTGTGAAGCTGGGGCCGGGGGTGCGGATGGGGCTGAAGTCCAGCATGCCGCCTCTCTCCTTGCCCAGCGGGGTCACCCTCCAGGGCTCTAACAGCACAGTGGGTGGCTTGCTGGGGGTGGAGGAGGCTGGGTGGCTGCTCTTGATGGGGGTCTTGAAAGAGAACTCCCTGCAGGGGCTGTCAGGCTCCAGCCGGGGGTCGAGCTCGGCGTCCTGGAAGGCGGAGCCGTCGGAGGCCAGGCCCGAGTCGAAGAAGGTGCTGTCGGGGAAGAGGAGCACGGGCTCCTCGTTGGAAGGCAGGACGAGGCGCTGCTTGCGACGGGCTCTGCTGACTTCCTTCCTGGTGTTGGTCAGAACGGCCCTAGGGGTAACGGAGGTCAGGGGCACACAGACCTGCTCCTCCTTCCTCTCCTCAATGGGAGGAGCATACAGCATCACCGTGGAGGCATCACTGTACGAAACCTGCCAAACACAGTCACATGTATTAATTTAATATTTATAGGGAATAAAGTAACCTCCCGGCACTTCACAATAAAAAAAGGTATGTTGAGACTACCTTGGGAGCTATACGGACCCTCTTGCCCCCTCCTGAAGAGCTAGATTTCTGCTGGGGGGCAGAGAGGGGAAGCTGTGAGGACGAGGACAGGAAGAGTGACTGGGTGAAAGGCAGCTGGATGGGGACCAGGTAGGAGTCTGCACGAGGAAGAAGGGGCTTCATCTTCCTTTCTGAACATATGGATGGCAGAAAAAAACAAGAGTCAACGACTACACATCAATCATTTCCAACTCTCAAAGGTTTGGTCATCGTCCAGATGCTTGTTTCCCCCCACGTCTTTCCCTCACTCACCAGCAGCACTGGCAGATGTTTTCTTGATTTCAGGAGCAATTCTCTTTTGTTGCTGCGGGAGACAACTGAGATGTTAACTTGTTATTCCCAACAACTCTTCTAATTGAAATGGTCCCTTTCTCTTCTCAAAGACAACATATGAAGACGGCATGAGTTAGACCTGTGTAGGAGAAGTTACTGACTATGTACGGTGGTCCTGTGACGTCTGCCTCTCTCTGCCTACACCTCGCATCTCCCCTGAAATTAATTGTCAGCTTAATGAGCTAAACAAGAGCAGATGGAAAGCATGTCCTGTCCACTCTCCGACTGTCCTGTCCTCCCTGACTGACTGCCACAGATGAAAAGAAGGGTAAAACAATCTTACATGTTGGTCACAGACCGGCATGGTCCGAGACGAGATGGAAGTTGGATCAGAGTCAGTCTGTGGGGGTGGGGTGGAAAACTGGTCAAAAGGGACAGAGTTATCATAGAGATAATAATCCAAAAAGTAGATTTCAGAGTTAAGACAGTTATTTGCAGGCATTTGTCCTTATTTGGAGTCCCATAGTTGTAAATGACCAGCGTTAAAATATGACTTAGAACAGAAAAGTGGGTAACATGCCGACCTTGTAAACCTGGTCAAGAGTAAGGCAGCGATTGGCCTCTGGGCGGATGGTCCAGTAGGAGACCTTGCCATCTTGTGTTGTCTCACGGATGAACATGTCATGCAGGGAGAGATTGTGGCGGATGGAATTCTGGCAGAGGAGCATAGACAATATCAAACCAAGAGGATGTGGCTTATGCCATTGGCAATTATACAAGTTTTTGTTGGGTGCTTAAGGGGTATTTTTCTGCTTCTATTGTAACATGATCGTCCTCAACTACTACAGTGGCACCAACAAAATCTTTATCTGTGACCAAGGGCTTATTGTGGATGTTTACCTTCCAGCCTGGCTTGGCCACCTTTCTGAAATATGGAAAGTGATCCTCAATCCAAGTGTAGATCTCTTTCAATGTCATCCTCCTGCTCTTCTTACTGTTGATGGCAAACTGAATCATTGCCATGTACGAGTAGGGTGGTCTCTCTGACAAGGGGTCTTTGATAACCCTGTGTGCTTCCATTCGCTCACTTTGTGACTGTGTGCAAAACAGAACAAAAGAGAGGTTGGTTTTGTTTGGCCTATTTAGATACTACTCTTTTAAGACTCAACAAATGCAGCAAGCATGCAGAACTAATATCACACTTCAGTGCAACACTTGAAACATTCTAGATAAACGTATAACACATTGCCGGTGACACCCTCCTTGAGCATCACTGTTTACATACGTCCGTTGACAATCACACCGAGATGCTAAAAGAGGAGCCAAACCTGGAGAATCTGTTGGCAAGCGTCATGATTCTCTTTGTTGGCAGCTTTCTTAGCAGGATCTGGTTCAAGACCGTCTGTATTCATCCTCCCAAGCCACTGGATGTTAGTAAGGCTGTCATCTAGAGGACTGCAATCAAGGTCCCTATTCACTGTGAAATAATAAAAACTGTGCGCATCAACAATCATCAAACAGTTCAACAACACCTGAAAAGTATTGAGTTATTTAACCCAAAATCATGAAAGCAAATAAACATACATGGTTTAATTGTAGTCAAAGTCTTAGTATCCTTTAGGCAGTCCATTGTTGTTGCCTTCTCTGGCTGTGTGACAAGAGCCATGCTACTCCTACCAGAGCTGTGACCTCTCATATGGCTAGGTTGACAGAAAGAATCTGCACCATCCTCGATACAGCCGCCACCACTTAGAAGGATGAATTTGTTTGGTCCTTGAGAGCCACACTCCTTCCCCTTGGCAGTGAGGGCCCCAATTACACTCTGAAGGTCTGCAGTTTTGGGGATGACAACCACTTGTGTGCCAGGCATAGTGGGATGGTCCATGATACGGATGCCATCAGGAAAACACTGGCCACCTGTGGGTTTGGATGTGGATGCTTCCTTGTGTCGTAGTCCATCAGGCTCATCAATTGCTGGTTCATTTAGCTGGAAAGGAAGCTTCCTCCTCCTAAGGATCAGGGGCCTTCTTGGGCTCTGTCTCATTCTGCTCAGATTACAGAGGCTGGTCCTTTGACTTCACTTGATGTCTGAAGAGATAACAGGTAACGTTAAAGTTAGAATGTAACGTTACAGTCACAACTACATTTCCCCTGTGGCAGAAAAAGCTGGTTAGGTTAGAGCTAGTTAGCTATAATGGCTAAATGATAGCTAAACTGATCTGATGACGAATGCAACTTTCTACCCGAGTAGAAATCTGTTAGTTCAAAAATTATCCAAGGTTCTTTTGACGGGCAAATTAAAGTAGCGTTAGCTAGCGTAACCTGGTAACGCCGAATTAAATGTATATATGGTATGGATCACATCATGAACTGATTTTTTCCCGATTTGCGGTGACGTTACTCTAGTAATTTGCTAACCTAACTATACTAAAATCTATTTGATTGTATCATTTAAAAATAAAACAGCCAGCTAATTATTAATATAGCTAGCTACCGATTGTAGAATAGAAATACCAGTCTTTCAAATGTCAGCTATGGTTATGACGCACAGTCTTCTAGAACATGACGGTGTTAGCTAAATTAGCTAGCTGCTAATGCACGGGTTTATAGTTAGCTAGCTAACATACAAAGAAGGTAGAAACATATCCCCCAAACGAGCTAGTAGTTAGTTAGCCAGCTAACGTTAGTCCAGCTAGCTAGCAACTTTAACCAAGTTGAAAATAACAAACCTTCATATTATGGCAATGCAATGCGCTTTTGTTCTGGGTTATTTGACTCCTTAATTAAACAATGACAATAATCGAAAATGAAAGTTGACAGGTAGTTTGTAGATCTCCATCTCCTTTCATTCCGTGTGAAAGGGAATGGGATTTTGAATTTTGGCGCAGTATTTGCGATTCCGGTCATGTGGTCTTTGCATATCCAATGGGCTGAAGCCAGCGGATGTCAAAACCAATCAGCGTTAACCATTATGTTAACGGAAAGACTTGAGGAGAGCGAAGCAAATGCTTGCCCTTTCTGATTCTGACATTATTTCTTCAAAACATTGATAGCTAGCTACTTCTGACATGCAGTATACACCCAGGTACGTCGTGTGATATACGAAGTGTTGTGTTCATGTAAGGGTACTTCACTCTTGTTATTTTTTGTTGTTGTAGCTAACTAAGTCAGCTACTTAACACCAAAGCAAGCTATAGCGTTATAACGTTTCTTATATGCCACATCTGTTTCATACTGCATTCCTTTAATACGTCACCATATATTTAACCTTATCTTGATCCCATCAGCTCCTCAGCCATGATTTCTGATGCCCCGTAAAACAAGAAAGAAATCTTTGCCAAACTCACAGAAGCCGTCGCTGTTGTTTTTTGAGCCACCACTTAATGACGCCAGATACCACAACGTGCCTCAAGTGAGAGGCGCACTCAATCCCAAGTCATTTCTGGTTGAGGAGCAGCGACAGAACAGCTGCACAGCCTGTAGTTCTTGGGTAATCACAGTTTATGATAACTGTTCATGTGTATGATGATAATCATGTTTTTAATGTAATTATTTACTATCTTCTGACTGTTGTCCTTTCAAACCATAGACTATAAATAATGTATGACAAACATGTTCAAAGATGTCTCGTCTCTCGCTCACTCAATTTCAGGTGAGTCCACAGTTTGATCAGCTACCGCCCCCAACACCCAGAGGAAGGCGAGGGAGGAAGAAGTGCCTCTCTGCAACAAGCATTCTTGACAGGAGTTCTCACTTATCCAGAAAAGGTAGTGTTTGCAAGTTCCAAGCCTTATCCTTTCAGAGAAGGTCAACAGCCCAACCTTTCCACCAAAAGCATGCTCGTGGAAAGAAAGCTTTAGAATCTGCTCTTGGGGCCCATGAGAAGCAGCAGGGCTTGCAAGTGAATAAGGTCGGTTCTCTAAGTACAGAGTACCTATGTAACCAAGCTGAGGCACCAACACAGAATACTTCTCTTAGGAAAGGGACAGCTGAGAGGAGACGGTTGTCAGAGGTAACACCGGAAGATGCAGCATCAACCTCCAGCAGATGTGTGGGGGTTCTTAGAACGTCAGCTGCCAATGTTGCCAGACATGGAAAGAGACCAGCGTCATGCTCTGTTCGGACTCCTGCCTCAGCAAAACACCACACCCCTGGCAAGGACAATGTCTTCTCCCCACCTGATGTAGAGACTCCAGAGTTACACCATGATGGTAGTTACTCCTTTCTTCGCCTCCTGTTGCCTGCGTCACAGACGATGACCCCGCCACATACTGTGACTTCAGAGATTTTAGCAACAGACACCCCAGTGAGGGACTATGGAGTCAAGGTTACATGGAGGAGGAGGAAAGGGCTGATGAGGTTGCTGAGGGACCGTGGTTATCTTTCAAGTGCAGAGGCACTAAATAGCATCTAATCAACATAACTGTAAATGTTGACATCATGTTACTATCATGTTCTGCAATTAAACACTGAATTGTAGTTAACACCACATGAATAAATTAGTCCACTGATTGAAAGTGATATGTTGCAATGACTATAATATTATTGAGTCCACTCAATTGTTTTTCTGCTCTGGATAACTTGGCATGTTGTCCATGTGCAATTGGTAGTTCAGCCCATTATGGATGTGGCTCTGTCTACGTTCTTGTTTTCTTTGTACCCTGGGTCCACATTAAATCTTTAAAAAAAATTGGTTGTTTTTCAATCTAACATAAATGCATAATGAATTTCCGTGGTGTGAGTGTTACAACACTAGCTAGTAACTATTGACAAGCTACATATGTGGTAACATGGAATGCAGAAGCAAAGGAACCTGTCCAATCACTCAAGTCTATAAAACTTGCCATCCAATAGCATAGTCCGTTGTACTCATGTGGGGTAACTAGGGCTGTGGGGAACAATTTTCCAAGCGTGTCAAGGAAAATTGCTGCACCAGGAGGCCACCACCAGCTGGGATCCATAGCAACCGTGGATAAACATGAGTTACTACAGCATAAGGTAAGTAAAATAGTTGTTTGCCCATTATATTACGTAGACATGCATTGTCCAAATTGGATGGGCGAAGCGTGTCTGGTGGTGGTGCGCGAGACTAGTCTGTCACTTAACTTTTTCAGAAGGCACTGTTGCTCGAGAAGACTATGATGCTAGTTTGGCTAATGTTAGCCTAGCTACCTAGCTAACATTTCTTGCTTGCCTGAAGATAGCGTGCTCCGTGAAGAGACTAGAGCAGAGGCAGAGTGGTAAATCAATCATGGAAGATAATACCAAGCACAAACTAAAATACATATTTTGCACAACTTGAAATGTAGCTAATCTACTTTTCTTGTCAGGAATCAAGCAGAGTTAAACGCTTATCATGAACAATTTGGGCATCGTTTTATCACGAAAAGGAAGCGTGAGCTGGTCAGTGAATTGTTAACGGTAAAGCTTGTTAACGGTAAAGCAGAAAGCACACACCTCGTCATGGATTGCTCGTAAACGTTTTGATTGTTTTGTAACAGGAATGTGTTTGAAAATGAGAGTACTTTTATTTTAACTTGCTAGCTAGCTATAACGTTCCATCTGAAAAATGTAAAAATTGCATGAACATGCATGTTGACAACGGAGCTATAACGACGTTATAAACATCTGTCGAGGCTCAAGCCTTTATTTTGGGTTGCTAACGTTACATTATTGCGTCACGAAAGCCATCAGATGGGGAATATATTACACTCGATTTCTCGAGTTACTGTGGCTTTGTCATAGGAGCTTGCGCCATTGTCCTTGGAGACGGCACCGCAGAAATGTGGGTACTGTAGCAGCTTGCTAAAAAAATACAGTATTAGGGCCTATGAGGGGGGCAATCTTGGCAACATCACTCGGCGCGGTCACTACCAAAGAAATCTCCAGAAACGGAAGAAGTGACAGGATGAACAACATCAACAAAAGCAGGTGAATCAAGCTAATATCATAGCATGATGATGGTATGGAATTGTGGCCAACATGGGGACAATCCGATGTTGATTAGGGTGTTGGATGGTTCAGGTCGTGGTTAATGATGTGATAGGTATTTTTTTATTTCACCTTTATTTAACCAGGTAGGCTAGTTGAGAACAGGTTCTCATTTACAACTGAGGTAGGATAAGGGAGGTAAGGCAATAAATAGGCCATAATGGCGAAATAATTACAATATAGCAATTAAACACTTATAGATGTGCAGAAGATGAGTGTGCGAGTAGAGATACTGGGGTGCAAAGGAGCAAAATGTTTTAAATAAATAACAGTATGGGGATGAGGTAGTTGGATGGGCTATTTACAGATGGGCTATGTACAGGTGCAGTGATCTGTGAGCTTCTCTGACAGCTGGTGCTTAAAGCTAGTGAGGGAGATATGAGTCTCCAGCTTCAGTGATTTTTGCAGTTCGTTCCAGTCATTGGCAGCAGAGAACTGGAAGGAAAGGCGGCCGAAGAAGGAATTGGCTTTGGGGGTGACCAGTGAAATATACCTGCTGGAGCGCGTGCTACAGGTGGGTGCTGCTATGGTGACCAGTGAGCTGAGATAAGGCGGGGCTTTACCTAGCAAAGACTTATAGATGACCTGGAGCCAGTGGGTTTGGCAACGAATATGAAGTGAGGGCCAGCCAACGAGAGCATACAGGTCGCAGTGGTGGGTAGTATATGGGGCTTTGGTGCCAAAACGGATGGCACTGTGATAGACTGCATCCAATTTGCTGAGTAGAGTGTTGGAAGCTATTTTGTCAATGACATCGCCGAAGTCAAGGATCGGTAGGATAGTCAGTTATACGAGGGTATGGTTGGCAGCATGAGTGAAGGAGGCTTTGTTGCGAAATAGGAAGCCGATTCTAGATGTAATTTTGGATTGGAGATGCTTAATGTGAGTCTGGAAGGAGAGTTTACAGTCTAACCAGACACCTAGGTATTTGTAGTTGTCCACATATTCTAAGTCAGAACCGTCCAGAGTAGTGATGCTGGACGGGCGGGCAGGTGTGGGCAGCGATCGGTTGAAGAGCATGCATTTAGTTTTACTTGCATTTAAGAGCAGTTGGAGTTATGTGATAGGCTACATGGAGGCAATAGACAAATAATAATATGTCAGTCAGAGTATGATTCTTATTTAACACTACCTGAACCTTTCGGCATAACAGAATCAGCTGTCATAAACACAGTCATGACAGCTTGTCATTAAAATGACAACTGACTTTATACTCTTTATGACCCTGCTATTATGACAAACACTGTTCTTTTGAGCAGCTTAAGGTGTTCTACTAGCACCCACAAGTGAAATCCACTACATTGCTTTTGCAACCTCATTTCACCCTGTGAAGTTGAGTTTCATTTAGGGATTCTTACTGCTTCTTTCACTAGCAAACGTTTGCCTTATGCTGTGCATTCCTGGTCAAAATAATGACACTCCACCCCCATATGATTGTGGATTGGAATGTAGGATGGCTGAATGTTATGTGACTATCTGGAGGCAATAGAGAATGGTTTTTAAAGCGTGCCCACGAATGCTGCAATACCATTGCACCCACAACAAACAATATTATTGGCTATTCCCTTTGTGACATCAATGCACACTGTGGAAAATGGCTCAGGAAAATTAATAGGCAAACATGTTGACACAAGAATTGCAGTGTTTCCTCTAGGATTTCCACCGAACATTTTAGAGGCCCTCTTGGACGCTGAGACAAAATTTTTCAGTTTTAAAGCTAATTTCCTGCATTTAACACATTTTGCCATGGGGCGGAGAGAAAATCTTAGTTTTATAGCTAGTTTCATGCTATTCTAAACATTTTGCCATGGGGATGAGATAGCATTAGAAGTTTTAAGGTAACTGGCCTGAGAAAATCTCACTTTAAAAAGTGTATATGTTGTTAACTCCCAAATAATGTTGTTGACTCGTCCTATACTTATATTTGTGGCCAACGCAAAATTACAGCCACATCGACATCTTCCCAACTGGGGCAGAAAAAGATAGTTAGCTATAATGGCTAAATGATAGCTATACTGTTGAGCTGATGACGAATCAGGTGCTGACAACTTTCTACCCGAGCAAGCAAGACTATCGATGCAACAGCAGTTAGTTCAAAAATTATCCACGGTTCTTTTGATGAGCAAATTAAAGTAGCGTTAGCTAGCTAGCGTAACCTGTTAACACCAAATTACATTTCTATCGGATATGGATCACATCATGATCTGTTGTTTTCCATATTTGTGCTGACTTTACTCTAGTAACTTGCTAATCCTTTCCTACAATTCTACACATTTTGCCATGGGACTGAGAGAAAATGTCCAGTGAAAATCTCACTTTTAAAAGTTAATATTCTGTTAACTCATATCCAAATAATGTTATAGATAAATTGGTGAAAAAACACTTCATCTTGCATCTCAAACAGACCGTTTAAAAAAAAAAAATGCTTCCTATTTTCTCATGGAGTATTATGTAATACTCTTAAGGAGGATGAGCTGGCCAATCAGCGGTCTACTTGTATGAATATTTTTAATGACCGGTATATGCCCACAGCATTCTGTTGTTGGGGTACGCCTAAACCATTCCAACACAGAAAAGCTGCTGTGCAGACTTAAATACAATGTTTTTGGAAGGAAAACTATTGTACTCATATTGTAATTCGTTATAGGTCATATTTCATATTCATCTGGAAACACTGTACAGCTACTTTAATGCAAATTTCATGCAGTTCTACACATTTTGCCATGACTAATGCTGTGTTCTTATGCTATCTGAGTGACACAAACATTATAACAAAATCAATAGGGGCCCCATGCCAGTTTTTATTTTGGTGGTTGTTTAGCGAGTTATCTTATTTAAAAATATATACCCTCATTATCTTTTCTGCATAATTTATATCTGGTTTTAGTCGTTTTAAGTTTACCCTGGAAACGTTTTATAAATACAGGGGAAACACTGACATGACATGTTGGAGCATGCCTCTCCCTGCCTCCTCTTACACTAGCTTCTCAATCAGTTTCAGAACTGAGGGTGCTGTTCTTAATGCAATGGCTTGTCTGAGGGAAATCAACTCTCCCTATGGTCCCCCAGCACTCCTATTGATGTCTGTTTGATGTCAGTGCATTAGGACTGTGCTGACCAGAGGTGCCCTGAGAGCAGAGCATGGTGCTGTGTGCGTAGGAGGTTACTGTAAGCTCTGCAGAAAAAGTGTGAAATCTATAGGTCAATTTTTACCCTGAGAGGAGAATAAAATCAGAGGGCAGTTCCCACCCTTTCCTGTTCAAATGCTGCAATGTGGACAGTGATTATTTGATGTAATCTGCTTGTTTAGTCTTTCAGAGGATGTGTGTAGAGGATTAGTGTAAGGAACAGACATGTAGCCTGGGCAGGGTTTCCGTTTTGAAAATTTGGCGGCTGACACAGTGACCGGCAAGATTTTAATTTGCCGGATGTTTGAGCAATTTACCGGACATCCATATGCATTGGGTGCGTAACATAGGGTGTCCTCCCATGGTGCTCAAAAAAGCACATTTTAGATTATTGTAATTAATCTTAACAGAATAGAAATTAGCCTGTAAAGTTTTAATAAAATAAAGTACAATGATGTTCTTATATCAACATGACAGGTTTTATCGAAAAGCAAAACATTGCCCATTGCGTCTTCATCCCTGCAATAAATCTTAAATTAATATCATTAAAAAAAAGAAAAAACATTTAGCCTAGAAGAACAAGTCGCCTACACAGTAATAAAACACAACTTCAAAATATCATATTTGTATAATATCATTTGCAAACAACCTGTCCTATAGCCTATTTGTATTAACATTTTAATTAATAAATAACAAACCACAGCTGGTTTCAAATACAATCTAATTTAATTTAGCCTAGGCATGAAGATTTTAATTAGGCCTAATAAATAACAAAACATGGCTGTCCAGCCCGCCTCGCTCCCAATTCCAGCTGCGATTCAGCACCACAGCAGTGGAAAGAGGCCACTCTAGGCAGCCACAAAATGAAGAAATGATCAAACTGATGTTGGACAATCAAATTTCATATGTAAATAAAAAAAATTGTTAAGGCTGGTTCATTAATAGAAAGCTTATTTTACAATGCTCCTTTGAAATGAGGCCCGAGCCTTGCATTTATAAAAGCGCTTGTTTCCAAAGCTCAATGTTTCGTTTCTAAGTGCTACTGAATAAGCTCAACTGAAATGCACCAATTGTGCACGATACACATCATTACTCTACTCTGGTCTATCAATCCATTCCAAATCTATATAGGCCTGGCCTACTATCCATGTTGATCTTGCCTAGGGTGGCAGCAGAACTGCTAGGACTGGGCCTGTCAAACATAATCATTTGCCTCTAATTTACTTGCATTTGTGAGCTGCTGCTGCTGTTGGGAAGTCACAACTGTCCAACTCCTTGGAGCAGCTTGATGCACATCAGCCTCGTTACTTTGTCCTCAAGGAGGCGCGATCTTGAGGCCATCTTTACTCTGATTTGGAGAAAGAATCCCCTCTCGACGGGCACACTGGAAACAGGGATCATCAACACAATCTTCACCAATTTTGCCTAGTCGGGGTACACTTAGCTGAAGTCCCTTGTGAGGACATCGCATATTTTGCGTGAGTAAAAATAGAAACGCACACCGACACTAATTTCCAAGCAGCTTGAGGATTTATTAACCTAATGAAGTGTATTTGCCTATGAAGTTGGAGCACATCGACTGGTATCTTCATCAATAAATAAAAAGCATTATTTCACAATAGATTATTAGATTTTTTTTCAGGATAATTTGTCCGGTTACAATTTTATTTAGCGGCTTTTTATTTTATTTTGGGCCGAAAGCCGGTAAATGGAAACCTAGAGTCTTGGTTTGACAGGCAAAAACAACACACCAGACCTGGTTCGCCACCATGTCCAAGTCCCCCAACCACCCATACACTATTTGTTTGTGTCCAGCTGTCATGCACAGCTGCAAGGTCTGTTCAGTGAGGAAACACAGGAGTTTTAAATCCTGGCGTGTAAAATATCTCACCTCAAGCCCTTTCCAGTAGCCTATCTCTCAAGCCCTTTCCAGTAGCCTATCCTTCTCTCTTTCTCCGTAAGGGCAACTGAGGCTCTTTTCTCTCTCTGCTGTGGGTTTCATGCTTGGGTGACTCAATTGGCAGAGGATGCGAGTGTCTGTTTTAAGAGCTGAACAGAAGGGTGGAAAGTGACCTTAACACAGCAGCATCTGAGGCTGATACCACAAACCTGCGAGTAGAGGGAAAAATGCAGCACATGAAACTACTGAACAAGCGCATGGATGGACAAATGAAAATCAGGGTGTCTGTAAGGTATAGTGCACACGATTATCATGGTCAGTGACCAAAGATACTCCTGCACTCACAATCTCAATCAAATATAAGTTACCATTCAGTCTGCTGAAAGAAAAATTGTTCCTGGTTTAATTAAATGTGTCTTCAGCTTAAATCAGCGTTTTACAGTAATTCCCTTTCCATTAAGATGTGGTTGTTGTATCCCTATTTCACAATGGCTCGGCAGACCTATAACAAACTACCTGGACCTCAAGTATCTAACTGTACAAGACCTGTGGGTGAGAAAGCTGTTTCAACAGGGTAGAAAATGAGGTGCAATTTACTTCCTGTTTTCCAGCACATTCCGAACACATGCCTCCGCAGTGGCTTTGACAATCCACCCAGTTGAGTTAGGGACTGACAGAGAAAAATCTGGTATTTTAGCCTACCTAGTCTCCCGTGGGCAGATTCTGCGTGTAGACCGAAGAATCTACCGTGACTCAATGGGATGCATGAGATAACGAGTTTCTGTAGTTCCGGTCTTTGGGTTTTCATCATTGTTATATTGACGTAAGGCGGTGTTCGAGTGCTTACCAGTCGACACTTAACTCTTGTTTCCATCATTTGTTTTGTCAGTGTTTAATTACTCTCAGGTGAATCATTCCCCAGATTGCCCTCAGCTGAGGAGTATGACATTTTCCCTTTGCTGGCACGCGCACGCAAACACACGTACACTAACAGAAGACGATATGACTTAAAGGTCCTGTGGTCTCCTAGCAACAGGATCAAGGTCCCCCACTTCTTGCCAGTTTTAGGAATGAGAGGGTTGTTTGTTTATACTTCAGGTAATTAGGAGTAACTGTGATTGTCATCCAGAAACGGCTCTACTTACACGGATTTAAGGAGCATGTAAGGAAAGCCTATGTAGAAAGGCAGAAAACCAGAATAATGTGGTTTCACATTGACAAGAAACAGTTTGGTTCATTTTGCTATGACTAAGCAAATTCCATGTTCTGGCATTTTCTGTCAAAATAAAAGTGTTGGAATATTGTACTTAAGATACTGGGCCTAGGCTAAAGCCCACAAAACGTTAACCTTCCCAATTGGTGTTAAATTCAGTTTGTGTCAATGGTCTGCGGTTTTGATATGTGCAATATCTCCCTCTGAGTCAGAGGAAATGGCGTCTGGAGTTCTGCTGAAAGCTTTTTTAGCTATACAGTCATGTCCAGCTTTAGCACGTAGCCTATCAGTCTATATATCTGATACATCTTAGACGTATACCTAAGTCAGAGGACCAAGTTTAGGGATTTTATGCCCGGTATTTTGTCTTGGCATAAACTCACACCACATTTAGACTCCCCTAACAAATCCCTGTGCGTTCACTGTGTTGTGTTCAGAGGCTAGCTTCATGTGTGGCGTCATGGCAACGGCTGCTACTCAGAGACCTCAACCTCAGCTGTGTGGCGCTGTCACTCCCCGGGGTGGGACTCCCTCCAGGCTGCAGGGTAGCAGGGTTGTAGTTGGAGCTTCAGGTAGACCTTCAGACTGACTCTGGACCAGGTTGGAAGTACCATACATTATCGGAGCTGCTGCTGGACTGACTATCAATCACACACCTAGACTGGCTGATACAGCATCATGGACAGTGTAAAGAGTGGTGTCTCCCAGCCTGTCTACAGCCGCTGGTCCTACAGGTATTCAGCAAGCCTACGTAGGCACACGCTCGTGCATAGACATGTTCATATTGTGTATACACACACACACACACACACACACACACACACACACACACACACACTGTGTGCTTGATTTCTCAGAAATGTGTACTGTAATATGATAGAGGAACTGAGAGGGGTCTGTGTCCTGTGAGTCAGATGTTTGTTGTTCCTGTGACAGACAGAGAGGCTTGGAGCATCTCCTCCTGTTCCCACTGCTCCGCTTACCCACACCTCTGTTCTCTGTTCTCCTTGGTCTGAAAGGCTTACCTGCTGTTAAAGGGAAACCACTTTTTTCATTATTCCACTGTTGATACAGCCCCAAAATGTTTTGTATGTCAGCAGTCAAGTTTGAAAGGTTTTGGAATTTCAAGAAGCAAAGTGTCACCGGCCAAATGCAGTGTCAACAGTGGGCTAATACAAAAAAAAGGATCTCTTTAAGGATCTCTCCCACGCTCATGTTTCGTCTGCTACATCGTCGTTACTTATTCAGAGCTCCACCACTTGTACTGTAACTTGTTTCTTTCTAACATGTTATATTGTGAGGTTTTGTTTTACAGCTGTTTGCTCTGAGGACGTGCTAAGAATTTTTGACCAAGTAGCTGACATGAAAGAATTTGATTGAAGTTGCTTGTGTTGAAAAGACTGTCGTTTAGCTTGTATGAGTCCTATAATATCCTAGGCCTAGTTAAACAGTGTTGTTCACGCTCTACACCTCACCATGCGTTGATCATTTATTCAGCTGGTGTCTTTTCATCTGACTTCCTTAAAGGCACAGTCTGCGATCTGGAAATCTGTTTTAATGGTCATTTCAATTCTTGGTATATAGCAGGGCTGCCGTTTCACACCAAAAAACAAATCCCATATTCTAGCTTTAACTTGACGCAGAGTTGATCTGACTGCCAGGGAGTCAAAAGCTACCTAATCTCACCCATGCCATCACCCTGTTTTGAATAATCCCTCTCTCTTGGGATTTAATTTGCTGAACTGGAACTGAAGGCATTCTGTCCAACCTCCGGGGAATTAGAAGTTTAATTAGACTACCTCTCGTTCAGTTTTTCTTTGTAACCCCGGAAAGTCATTTGCCGAAGGGGAAATTAAATTTACTTTATTCGATGAACTTTAAAACATGATTTAAATTAGTCCAAAGCTGTGAAGTATATTAATGAGAATCCTTTTATTGCAGCTTGTTAATATGCTTCTCTGTTGTCTCTCGTCTGATAATAAAGTCTCTAATTTTATGCTAAATGCCAGAGACACGCTTGGAACTGCATCATATTGTCATCTGAATGCGATAGTCTCATCCTATTCTCAACCCTTTTCACCAACAGACCGAGGACAATGCCATGACATGGAGGGTATCCTAAAGCTTGTTCGTGACAACGTAATAGGCTATTATTGGCCTGCTTTTTGTTTGCTTGTCACTCAGTAAGTCTTTTACAGCACAGTGTCAGTGTTATTTATTTAACCAGGTAGGCCAGTTGAGAACAAGTTCTCATTTACAACTGCGACCTGGCCAAGATAGAGCAAAGCAGTGCAACAAAAACAACAACACAGAGTTACACATGGAATAAACAAACGTACAGTCAATAACACACTAGAACAATTTATATACAGTGTGTGCAAATGTAGTAAGATTAGGGAGGTAAGGCAATAAATAGACCATAGTGGCGAAATAATTACAATTTAGCATTAACACTGGAGTGATAGATTTGCAGATGATGATGTGCAAGTAGAGATACTGGGGTGCAAAAGAGCAAAAAATAAATAACAATATGGGGATGAGGTAGTTGGGTGGGCTATTTACAGATGGGCTGTGTACAGGTGCAATGATCGGTAAGATGCTTTGATAGCTGATGTTTAAAGTTAGTGAGGGAGATATGTCTCCCGCTTCAGTGATTTTTGCAATTCGTTCCAGTCATTGACAGCAGAGAACTGGAAGGAAAGGCGGCCGAAGGAAGTGTTGGCTTTGGGGATGACCAGTGAAATATACCTGCTGGAGCGCGTGCTACGGGTGGGTGTTGTTATCGTGACCAGTGAGCTGAGATAAGGCGGGGCTTTACCTAGCAAAGACTTATAGATGACCTGGAGCCAGTGGGTTTGGCGATGAATATGATGCAAGGGCCAGCCAACGACAGCATACAGGTCGCAGTGGTGGGTAGTATATGGGGCTTTGGTGACATAAAGGATGGTACTGTGATAGACTACATCCAATTTGCTGAGTAGAGTGTTGGAGGCTATTTTGTAAATGACATCGCCGATGTCAAGGATCGGTAGGATAGTCAGTTTTACGAGTGTATGTTTAGTAGCATAAGTGAAGGAGGCTTTGTTGCGAAATAGGAAGCCGATTCTAGATGTAATTTTGGATTGGAAATGCTTAATGTGAGTCTGGAACGAGAGTTTACAGACTAACCAGACACCTAGGTATTTGTAGTTGCCCACATATTCTAAGTCAGAACCGTCCAGAGTAGTGATGCTAGTTGGGCGGGCGGGTGCGGGCAGCGATCGGTTGCATTTAGTTTTACTAGCATTTAAGAGCAGTTGGAGGCCACGGAAGGAGTGTTGTATGGCATTGAAGCTCGTCTGGAGGTTTGTTAACACAGTGTCCAAAGAAAGGCCAGAAGTATACAGAATGGTGTCGTCAGCGTAGAGGTGGATCAGAGAATCACCAGTAGCAAGAGTGACATCATTGATATATACAGAGAAAAGAGTCGACCCGAGAATTGAACCCTGTGGCACCCCCATAGAGACTGCCAGAGGTCCGGACAACAGGCCCTCCGATTTGACACACCGAACTCTTATCTGAGAAGTAGTTGGTGAACCAGGCGAGGCAGTCAATTGAGAAACCAAGGCTGTTGAGTCTGCCGATAAGAATGCGGTGATTGACAGAGTCGAAAGCCTTGGCCAGGTCGATGAAGACGGCTGCACAGTACTGTCTTTTATTGATGGCGGATATGACATCGTTTAGGACCTTGAGCGTGGCTGAGGTGCATCCATGACCAGCTCGGAAACCAGATTGCATAGCGTAGAAGGTACAATGGGATTCGATATGGTCGGTGATCTGTTGGTTAACTTGGCTTTCGAAGACTTTAGAAAAGCAGGATAGATATACAGTGAGGGAAAAAAGTATTTGATCCCCTGCTGATTTTGTATGTTTGCCCACTGACAAAGAAATGATCAGTCTATAATTTGAATGGTAGGTTTATTTGAACAGTGAGAGACAGAATAACAACAAAAGAATCCAGAAAAACGCATGTGAAAAATGTTATAAATGGAATTGCATTTTAATGAGGGAAATAAGTATTTGACCCCTCTGCAAAACATGACTTAGTACTTGGTGGCAAAACCCTTGTTGGCAATCACAGAGGTCAGACGTGTCTTGTAGTTGGCCACCAGGTTAGAACACATCTCAGGAGGGATTTTGTCCCACTCCTCTTTGCAGGTCTTCTCCAAGTCATTAAGGTTTCGAGGCTGACGTTTGGCAACTCGAACCTTCAGCTCCCTCCACAGATTTTCTATGGGATTAAGGTCTGGAGACTGGCTAGGCCACTCCAGGACCTTAATGTGCTTCTTCTTGAGCCACTCCTTTGTTGCCTTGGCCGTGTGTTTTGGGTCATTGTCATGCTGGAATACCCATCCACGACCCATTTTCAATGCCCTGGCTGAGGGAAGGAGGTTCTCACCCAAGATTTGACGGTACATGGCCCTGTCCATCATCCCTTTAATGCGGTGAAGTTGTCCTGTCCCCTTAGCAGAAAAACACCCCCAAAGCATAATGTTTCCACCTCCATGTTTGACGGTGGGGATGGTCTTCTTGGAGTCATAGGCAGCATTCCTCCTCCTCCAAACACGGCGAGTTGAGTTGATGCCAAAGAGCTCCATTATGGTCTCATCTGACCACAACACTTTCACCCAGATGTCCTCTGAATCATTCAGATGTTCATTGGCAAACTTCAGACGGGCATGTATATGTGCTTTCTTGAGCAGGGTGACCTTGCGGGCGCTGCAGGATTTCAGTCCTTCACCGCGTAGTGTGTTACCAATTGTTTTCTTGGTGACTATGGTCCCAGTTGCCTTGAGATCATTGACAAGATCCTCCCGTGTAGTTCTGGGCTGATTCCTCACCGTTCTCATGATCATTGCAACTCCACGAGGTGAGATCTTGCATGGAGCCCCAGGCCGAGGGAGATTGACAGTTCTTTTGTTTCTTCCATTTGCGAATAATCGCACCAACTGTTGTCACCTTGGCACCAAGCTGCTTGGCAATGGTCTTGTAGCCCATTCCAGCCTTGTGTAGGTCTACAATCTTGTCCCTGACATCCTTGGAGAGCTCTTTGGTCTTGGCCATGGTGGAGAGTTTGGAATCTGATTGATTGATTGCTTCTGTGGACAGGTGTCTTTTATACAGGTAACAAGCTGAGATTAGGAGCACTCCCTTTAAGAGACACCTGGGAGGCAGAAATCTTTCTGATTGAGAGGGGGTCAAATACTTATTTCCCTCACTATAATGCAAATCATTGATAATGTATCCTTAGGAACACTTTTATGTATATTTACTATAATATTTCAACCGGATTATAAACTGGACGATAGGAAAGGAAAAAATCACAGCGCGTGCGAGCCCGTGAACGCGCATCCTCTTCTGTTTACATCTGGTGACCAGTTCGAAATTCTTCTTCTATTACCATCCAGAGCATTCTAACATCATCAAACACTGTCTAGAGACTGTCGACATCCAGTGGAAGCAATAGGTACTGCAATCTCACTCCTATATATAGCTGTTTTCAATAGGGAGGGGTTCAAAATGAGGCAATGTGTCAAAAACACTTTCCAGAACAGACAATATTCACAGACAATATTTTAACACTCTTAGAAACGTCAGAGTGTTTCCTATCCAATAGTACTAATTATGTGCATATCCTATTTTCTGGGCCTGAGTGGGAGGCATTTTATTTTGGGCACGCCAGACTCTCCAAAACCGTCACCTCGGGAGCCGCTCCCTAAGAAGTTAGTGATCTTTAGGGATCTCAGACGATACGAAAGAGAGGTTGATCAGGCTAGCAATAGGGGTTGCAACAATTGCAGCGAGTCATTTTAGAAAGAGAGAGTCCAGATTGTTTAGCCCAGCTGATTTTGTAGGGCTCCAGATTTTGCAGCTCTTTCAGAATGTCAGCTATCTGGATTTGGGTGAAGGAGAAGTGGGGGTGGCTTGGGCAAGTTGCTGCGGGGGGTGCAGAGCTGTTGGCCGGGGTAGGGGTAGCCAGATGGAAAGCATGGCCAGCCGTAGAAAAATGCTTATTGAAATTCTCGATTCTCGTGGATTTATCCGTGGTGACAGTGTTTCCTAGCCTCGGTGCAGTGGGCAGCTGGGAGGAGGTGTTCTTATTCTCCATGGACTTTACAGTGTCCCAAAACATTTTGGAATTTGTGCTACAGGATGCAAATTTCTTTGCTTTCCTAACTGACTGTGTATATTGGTTCCTAACTTTCCTGAATACTTGCATATCACGGGGGCTATTTGATGCTTATGCAGTACGCCACAGGAGGTTTTTGTGCTGGTCAAGGGCAGTCAAGTCTGGAGTGAACCAAGGGCTATATCTGTTCTTAGTTCTACGTTTTCTGAATGGGGCATGCTTAATTAGGATGGTGAGGAAAGCACTTTTTAAGAATAACCAGGCATCCTCTACTGACGGGATGAGGTCAATATCCTTCCAGGATACCCGGGCCAGGTCGATTAGAAAGGCCTGCTCGCTGAAGTGTTTTAGGGAGCATTTGACAGTGATGTGGAGTGGTCGTTTGACGTGGACCCCTTACGGACGCAGGCAATGAAGACAGCAAAGGTGTATTTAGAGGGCAGGTTGGTCAGGATGATATCTATGAGGGTGCCCGTGTTTACTGATGTAGGGTTGTACCTGGTAGGTTCCTTGATAATTTATGTGAGATTGAGGGCATCTAGCTTAGATTGTAGGACGGCCGGGGTGTTAAGCATATCCCAGTTCAGGTCACCTAACAGTACGAACTGATAAATGGGGATAAATGGGGAGCAATCAATTCACATACGGTGTCCAGGGCACAGCTGGGGGCTGAAGGGGGGTCTATAACAAGCGGCAACAGGGAGAGACTTATTTCTGGAAAGGTGGATTTTTAAAAGTAGAATCTTGAACTGTTTGGGCACAGACCTGGATAGCATGACAGAACTCTGCAGACTGCAGTAGATTGCAACTCCACCCCCTTTGGCAGTTCCATCTTGGCGGAAAATGTTGTAGTTGGGAAAGGACATTTCTGAATTTATGGTGGCCTTCCTAAGCCAGGATTCAGACACGGCTAGGACATCAGGGTTGGCGGACTGTGCTAAAGCAGTGAATAAAACAAACTTAGGGAGGAGGCTTCTGATGTTAACATGCATGAAACCAAGACTTTTACGGTTACAGAAGTCAACAAATGATAGCGCCTGGGGAATAGGTGTGGAACTGGGGGCTACAGGGCCTGGGTTAACCTCTACATCACCAGAGGAACAGAGGAGGAGTAGGATTAGGGTACGGCTAAAGGCTATAAGAACTGGTCGTCTAGTGCGTTGTGAACAGAGAATAAAAGGAGCAGATTTCTGGGAGTGGTAGAATAGATTCAGGGCATAATGTACAGACAAGGGTATGGTAGGATGTGAGTACAGTGGAGGTAAACCTAGGCGTTGAGTGACGATGAGAGAGGTTTTGTCTCTGGAGGCACCAGTTAAGCCAGGTGAGGTCTCCGCATGTGTGTGTGGGGTGGGACAAAAGAGCTATCTAAGTCATGTTGAGCAGGACTGAGGGCTCTACAGTGAAATAAAACAATAAGAACTAGCCGAGACAGCAGCAGACAAGGCATATTGACATTAGAGAGTGGCTTATAGCAATCACAGGTGTTGATCGGGAGAGCTAAGACAACAACAGGTAAATGGCGATGAATGGGCAGAGCGGGTCAGTTCAGTACATACTGGACCTGAGTTCGAGGCTGGGGACGACAGATAAACAAAAGGAGGTACCTTGTTATTGAAACAGTCCAGGGGGCATCAGCTGTGTAGCCGAGTGATCATAGGGTCCAATGAGCAGCAATAGGTCAGGGAGCCGTACGGTAGACACTACTACACTAGGCGAGCGGGAGACACGGCGTTCAGAAAGTTAGCGGGCCGGGGCTAGCAGATGGTTCTTCTGTGACATTGTAACTGAATAGCCTGTTGAGACCACATCGGGCGATTACGTCGGCAGACCAGTCGTGATGGATCGACGGGGCTACGTTTCGACAGTAAAGGGTCCAGGCCAATTGAAAAAATAGGTATTGTAGCCCTAGAATTAGCTGGTATATGGGCCTAGCTCGAGGCTAGCTCAAGACTAACTGGTGCTTGCTCCGGGACAGAGGCATGAAACATTTATTACCACGTAGATACCTGTGAAGTGGACAGAAAGACTGTGTCCTCCAAGTTTGATAGAGGTAGAAGACACTCAGTATATTCCCAGATTAGAGTATAGAGAGATGATACCCTATGGCTGATCAAGCCAATACACAGCACCTGATCAATGTTCATTCACTGTCTGGGGGATTGTGACCACGCCACGGTCATATAGGTGTTCATTCGTAGTACTACTGTACAGGCCACTGTCTGTTCTATGTCTGTTAGCTCAGATAGGCCTATTTTAGATACATGAAAAATAGATTGCTTGATATGTGTTGTGGACTGAGGATCGATTTACATTTCCCTGTAAGCTAGAAAAACTGAAGGACTACACCAGCATTGACAGAGTATTAGAACAGTACCAAAGCATCCCAATTTATCATTGTTCTTTTTGGTACCACAGATTTCTTGCTAACTCTATTCTTCTCTGTGTCCTGTGTTCCTGTTCAAAAAACCCATGGCCCTGAAGACCCTCCAGCTCTGCCAGCTTCTCCTCTACCTCAACAGCGAGGTAGGTAGCACAGATGTTGGATCTTAATTTGATCACCCTGTTGCAGGAGAAATTTCATTGCAGGAAATGTAAAACTTGGACTGTATTTGAGGTTTATAAAGTCTTCAGAAGTTTGTAATTTCCACTTTGAAACTTTCAGACTACATCAGACTACAGGACAAATGTATCAAACCCTATGAAAAATGTCCATTAATTATAATCTACAGAATAATTCACATTTCTTGTTGCTTCAAGATTATTCTCCTGCTGTAGAAAACTGGCTCAAATTAAGATCCTACATCTTTAGCACCAATCCATTGGAATACTTATAATTAACCATCCACCCAGGCACCCACAGCTTCCATCAACTAGTCATTTCATGGTCAAAGTATAATTTTTGAATTCTTAGTAAGTTCCAATAGGTCAGTTGTCCAAAAGAGGTCAAACACCCTTTGGTAGTAACCATACACACCAAATCTCCAGCCTTTCTCCAGTGGAGAGTATTCCCATTGCGTATCCACCCAGGTCCCTAGCTGGACAGCTGTTGAAAAGAAAGAGTCCCCTGCTCCTCTTCCGCTCCTCTCCCTGGCCCTCGTCTGGCCACCCTACACTCTTAGAAAAAACTGTTCTAAAAGGGTTCTTCGGCTGTCCCCATAGGAGAACCTTTTGTGGTTCTAGGTATAACCTGTTTTGGTTCCAGGTAGCACCCTTTTTGGTTCCATGTAGAACCGTCTGTAGAAAGGGTTCTACATGGAACCAAAAAGGGTTCTCCTATGGTGACAGCCGAAGAACCCTTTAAGGTTCTAGATAATACCTTTTTTTCTCTACGAGTGTAATGACCATCTCGGATGTGTAATTAACACCTCCCATCATCCTTCACTCGTCACTACTGTCACCAACACCTCAGGGCCATGTAATGGATTCCCTGTGGACAGATCTGTATGGATAGCGCTGCACTGGGCTCATTAGACTTGAAGAGGGCTGGAACAATCAGTATACTAAAACGGAGTGCTCTGCAGCCTCTGAGATGACTGATCCTTCATGTTAAGCTGACCAAACAAGGGTTGTTGTTGAATGAATAGACAAGCAACTCGCAAAGTCAGGTCCAAAACTCATTGGTTTGATGACATTGGTAACATTTCTTATTGCCACAGAATGTGTAATTTCAATCTGTAATAATTGACAGACTTACTTAGCCTAATGATTTTCATCTATCATTCTGAGGATGTCGGAGGACGTGGCCAAGTCATCGGTGTTGTTGTCTGTAATAATCTGAGTTCACGTAATAGACGGATGATGTATGCCTCTCAGCAGATGATCGTCCTGCTTTCTATTCCTTTTGGCATTTGGTGACTGTCCGTCAGAAGCAGTGCTGATGACGTAATGAGGCCCTTATATCCTCCAGCAGAGGGATGCATCACGGATCTTATCCCAGACACCAGAAGCACGAGATTTACTGCTCAGAGGGAGAGGGAGAGTAAATCAGTGGTATAGAGAAATTGTTATTTACTGTAGATAGTTAATGAAGTTCTTAGTTAGTGCTTAATGAAGTTCTTCTTGTCCTACTCCTGTAACACGTTCTGTCTGAATGGGAGACGTTAAGGGTATAATACAGCCGAGGCTGTTTGACAGAAACAGATGGTATGAGCATGTGGACTGACAGAGAAATTAGTGAAGCCCAGAGATAAAATTGTTCTGAGAGATTTCAGCAGGTGGTGGCAGAACCTTGTTTTTTTTCTCCCAATCTTCAACCATCCCTCCATCACACACTCCCCCATCCCTCCATCACACACTCCCCCATCCCTCCATCACACACTCCTCCATCACACACTCCCCCATTCTCCATCACACACTCCCCCATCCCTCATCACACACTCCCCCATCCTCCATCACACACTCCCCATCCCTCCATCACACACTCCCCAATCCTCCATCACACACTCCCCCATCCCTCCATCACACACTCCCCCATCCCTCCATCACACACTCCCCCATCACACACTCCCCCATTCTCCATCACACACTCCCCATCCCTCATCACACACTCCCCATCCCTCATCACACACTCCCCATCCTCCATCACACACTCCCCCATCCCTCCATCACACACTCCCATCCCTCCATCACACACTCCCCATCCCTCCATCACACACTCCCCATCCCTCCATCACACACTCCCCCATCCCTCCATCACACACTCCCCCATCCTCCATCACACACTCCCCATCCCTCATCACACACTGCCCCATCCCTCATCACACACTCTCCCATCCTCCATCACACACTCTCCCATCCTCCATCACACACTCCCCCATCCCTCCATCATACACTTCCCTATCCTCCATCACACACTCCCCCATCCCTCCATCACACACTCCCCCATCCCTCCATCACACACTCCCCCATCCTCCATCACACACTCCCCATCCTCCATCACACACTCCCCATCCCTCATCACACACTGCCCCATCCTCCATCACACACTCCCCATCCCTCCATCACACACTCCCCATCCCTCCATCACACACTTCCCTATCCTCCATCACACACTCCCCATCCTCCATCACACACACCCCATCCTCCATCCCCCATCCCTCCAACACACACTCCCCATCCTCCATCACACACTCCCCATCCTCCATCACACACTCCCCCATCCCTCCATCACACACTCCCCCATCTCTCCATCACACACTCCCCATCCCTCCATCACACACTCCCCATCCCTCCATCACACACTCCCCATCCTCCATCACACACTCCCCCATACTCCATCACACACTCACCCATCCGTCCATCACACACTCCCCCATCCCTCCATCACACACTCCCCCATCCCTCCATCACACACTCCCCCATCCCTCATCACACACTCCCCCATCCCTCCATCACACACTCCCCCATCCTCCATCACACACACCCCATCCTCCATCCCCACATCCTCCAACACACACTCCCCATCCCTCTAACACACACTCCCCATCCTCCATTACACACTCCCCCATCCTCCATCACACACTCCCCATCCCTCCATCACACACTTCCCTATCCTCCATCACACACTCCCCATCCTCCATCCCCCATCCCTCCAACACACACTCCCCATCCCTCCATCACACACTCCTCCATCACACACTCCCCATTCTCCATCACACACTCCCCATTCTCCATCACACACTCCCCATCCTCCATCACACACTCCCCCATCCTCCATCACACACACCCCATCCTCCATCCCCCATCCCTCCAACACACACTCCCCCATCCCTCCAACACACACTCCCCATCCTCCATCACACACTCCCCATCCCTCCATCACACACTCCCCCATCCCTCCATCACACACTCCCCATCCCTCCATCACACACTCCCCATCCCTCCATCACACACTCCCCATTCATCCATCACACACTCCCCATCCTCCATCACACACTCCCCATCCTCCATCACACACTCACCCATCCGCCCATCACACACTCCTCCATCACACACTCCCCATCCCTCCATCACACACTCCCCATTCTCCATCACACACTCCCCATCCCTCATCACACACTCCCCATCCTCCATCACACACTCCCCATCCCTCCATCACACACTCCCCCATCCCTCCATCACACACTCCCCATCCTCCATCACACACTCCCCCATCCCTCCATCACACACTCCCCATCCCTCCATCACACACTCCCCCATCCCTCCATCACACACTCCCCATCCTCCATCACACACTCCCCATCCTCCATCACACACTCCCCATCCCTCCATCATACACTTCCCTATCCTCCATCACACACTCCCCATCCTCCATCACACACACCCCATCCTCCATCCCCACATCCTCCAACACACACTCCCCATCCTCCATCACACACTCCCCATCCTCCATCACACACTCCCCATCCCTCCATCACACACTTCCCTATCCTCCATCACACACTCCCCATCCTCCATCCCCCATCCCTCCAACACACACTCCCCCATCCCTCCATCACACACTCCTCCATCACACACTCCCCCATTCTCCATCACACACTCCCCATCCCTCATCACACACTCCCCATCCTCCATCACACACTCCCCATCCCTCCATCACACACTCCCCAATCCTCCATCACACACTCCCCATCCCTCCATCACACACTCCCCATCCCTCCATCACACACTCCTCCATCACACACTCCCCATTCTCCATCACACACTCCCCATCCCTCATCACACACTCCCCATCCTCCATCACACACTCCCCCATCCCTCCATCACACACTCCCCATCCCTCCATCACACACTCCCCAATCCCTCCATCACACACTCCCCCATCCCTCCATCACACACTCCCCCATCACACACTCCCCCATTCTCCATCACACACTCCCCATCCCTCATCACACACTCCCCATCCTCCATCACACACTCCCCATCCCTCCATCACAAACTCCCAATCCTCCATCACACACTCCCCATCCCTCCATCACACACTCCCCATCCCTCCATCACACACTTCCCTATCCTCCATCACACACTCCCCATCCCTCCATCACACACTCCCCATCCCTCCATCACACACTCCCCATCCCTCCATCACACACTCCCCATCCTCCATCACACACTCCCCATCCTCCATCACACACTCCCCATCCCTCATCACACACTGCCCCATCCTCCATCACACACTCCCCCATCCCTCCATCACACACTCCCCCATCCCTCCATCACACACTTCCCTATCCTCCATCACACACTCCCCCATCCTCCATCACACACACCCCATCCTCCATCCCCCCATCCCTCCAACACACACTCCCCCATCCTCCATCACACACTCCCCTATCCTCCATCACACACTCCCCCATCCCTCCATCACACACTCCCCCATCCCTCCATCACACACTCCCCCATCCCTCCATCACACACTCCCCCATCCCTCCATCACACACTCCCCATCCTCCATCACACACTCCCCATACTCCATCACACACTCACCCATCCCTCCATCACACACTCCCCCATCCCTCCATCACACACTCCCCCATCCCTCCATCACACACTTCCCCATCCTCCATCACACACTCCCCATCCTCCATCACACACTCCCCATCCCTCATCACACACTCCCCATCCCTCCAACACACACTCCCCATCCTCCATCACACACTCCCCCATCCCTCCATCACACACACCCCATCCTCCATCCCCCATCCCTCCATCACACACTCCCCATCCTCCATCACACACTCCCCCATCCCTCCATCACACACTCCCCATCCCTCCATCACACACTCCCCCATTCATCCATCACACACTCCCATCCTCCATCACACACTCCCCATACTCCATCACACACTCACCCATCCCTCCATCACACACTCCCCATCCCTCATCACACACTCCCCATCCTCCATCACACACTCCCCATCCCTCCATCACACACTCCCCATCCTCCATCACACACTCCCAATCCTCCATCACACACTCCCCCATCCCTCCATCACACACTCCCCATCCCTCCATCACACACTCCCCCATCCCTCCATCACACACTCCCCATCCCTCATCACACACTCCCCATCCCTCATCACACACTGCCCCATCCCTCATCACACACTCTCCCATCCTCCATCACACACTCCCCATCCTCCATCACACACTCCCCCATCCCTCCATCATACACTTCCCTATCCTCCATCACACACTCCCCCATCCTCCATCACACACACCCCATCCTCCATCCCCACATCCTCCAACACACACTCCCCATCCCTCTAACACACACTCCCCATCCTCCATCACACACTCCCCATCCTCCATCACACACTCCCCCATCCCTCCATCACACACTTCCCTATCCTCCATCACACACTCCCCCATCCTCCATCCCCCATCCCTCCAACACACACTCCCCATCCTCCATCACACACTCCCCATCCTCCATCACACACTCCCCCATCCTCCATCACACACTCCCCATCCTCCATCACACACTCCCCATCCCTCCATCACACACTCCCCATCCCTCCATCACACACTCCCCATTCATCCATCACACACTCCCCCTTCCTCCATCACACACTCCCCCATCCTCCATCACACACTCCCCCATCCTCCATCATACACTCCCCCATCCCTCCATCATACACTCCCCCCTCCCTCCATCACACACTCCTCCATCACACAGTCCCCCATCCTCCATCACACTCCCCCATCCTCCATCACACCCCCCCATCCCTCCATCACACACTCCCCATCACTCCATCACACACTCCCCATCACTCCATCACACACTCCTCCATCCCTCCATCACACACTCCCCATCCCTCCATCACACACTCCCCATCCCTCCATCACACACTCCCCATCCCTCCATCACACACTCCCCATTCTCCATCGCACACTTCCCCATCCTCCATCACACACTCCCCATCCCTCATCACACACTCCCCATCCCTCCATCACACACTCCCCCATACTCCATCACACACTCCTCCATCACACAGTCCCCCATCCCTCCATCACACACTCCCCCATCCCTCCATCACACAGTCCCCATCCCTCCATCACACACTCCCCATCCCTCCATCACACACTCCCCCATCACTCCATCACACACTCCTCCATCACACACTCCCCCATTCTCCATCACACACTCCCCATCCCTCATCACACACTCCCCATCCTCCATCACACACTCCCCCATCCCTCCATCACACACTCCCAATCCTCCATCACACACTCCCCCATCCCTCCATCACACACTCCCCATCCCTCCATCACACACTCCCCATCACACACTCCCCATTCTCCATCACACACTCCCCATCCCTCATCACACACTCCCCATCCCTCATCACACACTCCCCATCCCTCCATCACACACTCCCCCATCCCTCCATCACACACTCCCCATCCCTCCATCACACACTCCCCATCCCTCCATCACACACTCCCCCATCCCTCCATCACACACTCCCCCATCCCTCCATCACACACTCCCCCATCCCTCCATCACACACTCCCCCATCCTCCATCACACACTCCCCCATCCCTCATCACACACTGCCCCATCCCTCATCACACACTCTCCCATCCTCCATCACACACTCCCCCATCCTCCATCACACACTCCCCCATCCCTCCATCATACACTTCCCTATCCTCCATCACACACTCCCCATCCCTCTAACACACACTCCCCATCCTCCATCACACACTCCCCCATCCTCCATCACACACTCCCCCATCCCTCCATCACACACACTTCCCTATCCTCCATCACACACTCCCCATCCTCCATCCCCCATCCCTCCAACACACACTCCCCCATCCTCCATCACACACTCCCCATCCTCCATCACACACTCCCCATCCTCCATCACACACTCCCCCATCCTCCATCACACACTCCCCATCCCTCCATCACACACTCCCCATCCCTCCATCACACACTCCCCCATCCTCCATCACACACTCCCCATCCTCCATCACACACTCCCCCATCCTCCATCACACACTCCCCATCCTCCATCACACACTCCCCATCCCTCCATCACACACTTCCCTATCCTCCATCACACACTCCCCCATCCTCCATCACACACCCCATCCTCCATCCCCCATCCTCCAACACACACTCCCCATCCTCCATCACACACTCCCCATCCTCCATCACACACTCCCCCATCCCTCCATCACACACTCCCCATCCCTCCATCACACACTCCCCATCCCTCCATCACACACTCCCCATCCTCCATCACACACTCCCCCATCCCTCCATCACACACTCCCCATCCCTCCATCACACACTCCCCCATCCCTCCATCACACACTCCCCATCCTCCATCACACACTCCCCCATCCTCCATCACACACTCCCCATCCTCCATCACACACTCCCCCATCCTCCATCACACACTCCCCATCCCTCCATCATACACTTCCCTATCCTCCATCACACACTCCCCATCCTCCATCACACACACCCCATCCTCCATCCCCACATCCTCCATCACACACTCCCCATCCTCCATCCCCCATCCCTCCAACACACACTCCCCATCCCTCCATCACACACTCCTCCATCACACACTCCCCATTCTCCATCACACACTCCCCCATCCCTCATCACACACTCCCCATCCTCCATCACACACTCCCCATCCCTCCATCACACACACCCCATCCTCCATCCCCCCATCCCTCCAACACACACTCCCCATCCTCCATCACACACTCCCCATCCTCCATCACACACTCCCCATCCCTCCCTCACACACTCCCCATCCCTCCATCACACACTCCCCATCCCTCCATCACACACTCCCCATCCCTCCATCACACACTCCCCATTCATCCATCACACACTCCCCATCCTCCATCACACACTCCCCCATACCCATCACACACTCACCCTTCCGCCCATCACACACTCCCCATCCCTCCATCACACACTCCCCATCCCTCCATCACACACTCCCCATCCCTCATCACACACTCCCATCCCTCCATCACACACTCCCCATCCCTCCATCACACACTCCCCATCCTCCATCACACACTCCCCCATCCCTCCATCACACACTCCCCCATCCCTCCATCACACACTCCCCATCCCTCCATCACACACTCCCCATCCTCCATCACACACTCCCCATCCTCCATCACACACTCCCCATCCTCCATCACACACTCCCCATCCTCCATCACACACTCCCCCATCCCTCCATCATACACTTCCCTATCCTCCATCACACACTCCCCCATCCTCCATCACACACACCCCATCCTCCATCCCCACATCCTCCAACACACACTCCCCATCCCTCTAACACACACTCCCCCATCCTCCATCACACACTCCCCCATCCTCCATCACACACTCCCCCATCCCTCCATCACACACTTCCCTATCCTCCATCACACACTCCCCCATCCTCCATCCCCCCATCCCTCCAACACACACTCCCCCATCCCTCCATCACACACTCCTCCATCACACACTCCCCCATTCTCCATCACACACTCCCCCATCCCTCATCACACACTCCCCCATCCTCCATCACACACTCCCCCATCCCTCCATCACACACTCCCCAATCCTCCATCACACACTCCCCCATCCCTCCATCACACACTCCCCCATCCCTCCATCACACACTCCTCCATCACACACTCCCCCATTCTCCATCACACACTCCCCCATCCCTCATCACACACTCCCCCATCCTCCATCACACACTCCCCCATCCCTCCATCACACACTCCCCCATCCCTCCATCACACACTCCCCAATCCCTCCATCACACACTCCCCCATCCCTCCATCACACACTCCCCCATCACACACTCCCCCATTCTCCATCACACACTCCCCCATCCCTCATCACACACTCCCCATCCTCCATCACACACTCCCCCATCCCTCCATCACACACTCCCCAATCCTCCATCACACACTCCCCCATCCCTCCATCACACACTCCCCCATCCCTCCATCACACACTTCCCTATCCTCCATCACACACTCCCCCATCCCTCCATCACACACTCCCCCATCCCTCCATCACACACTCCCCCATCCCTCCATCACACACTCCCCATCCTCCATCACACACTCCCCCATCCTCCATCACACACTCCCCCATCCTCCATCACACACTCCCCATCCCTCATCACACACTGCCCCATCCTCCATCACACACTCCCCCATCCCTCCATCACACACTCCCCCATCCCTCCATCACACACTTCCCTATCCTCCATCACACACTCCCCCATCCTCCATCACACACACCCCATCCTCCATCCCCCATCCCTCCAACACACACTCCCCCATCCTCCATCACACACTCCCTATCCTCCATCACACACTCCCCATCCCTCCATCACACACTCCCCATCCCTCCATCACACACTCCCCCATCCCTCCATCACACACTCCCCATCCCTCCATCACACACTCCCATCCTCCATCACACACTCCCCATCCTCCATCACACACTCCCCATCCCTCATCACACACTCCCCATCCCTCCATCACACACTCCCCATCCCTCCATCACACACTTCCCTATCCTCCATCACACACTCCCCATCCTCCATCACACACACCCCATCCTCCATCCCCCATCCCTCCAACACACACTCCCCCATCCTCCATCACACACTCCCATCCCTCCATCACACACTCCCCATCCCTCCATCACACACTCCCCATCCCTCCATCACACACTCCCCATTCATCCATCACACACTCCCCCATCCTCCATCACACACTCCCCCATACTCCATCACACACTCACCCATCCCTCCATCACACACTCCCCCATCCCTCATCACACACTCCCCCATCCTCCATCACACACTCCCCCATCCCTCCATCACACACTCCCCCATCCTCCATCACACACTCCCCAATCCTCCATCACACACTCCCCCATCCCTCCATCACACACTCCCCCATCCCTCCATCACACACTCCCCATCCCTCCATCACACACTCCCCATCCTCATCACACACTCCCCATCCCTCATCACACACTGCCCCATCCCTCATCACACACTCTCCCATCCTCCATCACACACTCCCCCATCCTCCATCACACACTCACCCATCCCTCCATCATACACTTCCCTATCCTCCATCACACACTCCCCCATCCTCCATCACACACACCCCATCCTCCATCCCCACATCCTCCAACACACACTCCCCCATCCCTCTAACACACACTCCCCCATCCTCCATCACACACTCCCCCATCCTCCATCACACACTCCCCCATCCCTCCATCACACACTTCCCTATCCTCCATCACACACTCCTCCATCCCCCATCCCTCCAACACACACTCCCCCATCCTCCATCACACACTCCCCATCCTCCATCACACACTCCCATCCCTCCATCACACACTCCCCATCCCTCCATCACACACTCCCCATCCCTCCATCACACACTCCCCATTCATCCATCACACACTCCCCCATCCTCCATCACACACTCCCCCATCCTCCATCATACACTCCCCCATCCCTCCATCATACACTCCCCCATCCCTCCATCACACACTCCTCCATCACACAGTCCCCCATCCTCCATCACACTCCCCCATCCTCCATCACACCCTCCCCCATCCCTCCATCACACACTCCCCCATCCCTCCATCACACACTCCCCCATCCCTCCATCACACACTCCCCCATCCCTCCATCACACACTCCCCATCCATCCATCACACACTCCCCATCCTCCATCACACACTCCCCATCCTCCATCACACACTCCCCATCCTCCATCACACACTCCCCCATCCTCCATCACACACTCCCCATCCTCCATCACACACTCCCCCATCCTCCATCACACACCCCCATCCCTCCATCACACACTCCCCATCCTCCATCACACACTCCCCCATCCTCCATCACACACTCCTCCATCCCTCCATCACACACTCCCATCCCTCCATCACACACTTCCCCCATCCCTCCATCACACACTCCCCATCCCTCCATCACACACTCCCCATCCTCCATCACACACTCCCCCATACTCCATCACACACTCCATCACACAGTCCCCATCCCTCCATCACACACTCCCCCATCCCTCCATCACACACTCCCCATCCCTCCATCACACACTCCCCCATCCCTCCATCACACACTCCCCATCCCTCCATCACACACTCCTCCACTCCCTCATCATCCTCCCCATCACACACTCCCCATTCTCCATCAAGGCACACTCCCCATCCCTCATCACACACTCCCCCCATCCCTCCATCACACACTCTCCCATCCCTCCATCACACACTCCCCCATCCTCCATCACACACTCCCCATCCTCCATCACACATCCTCCTCACCCATCCCTCCATCACACACTCCCATCCTCTGTACATCACACTCCCCATCCTCCATCACACACTCCCCCATCCCTCCATCACACATCCTCCATCACACACTCCCCACAATCCCCCATCCCTCCAATCACACACTCATCTCACACACTCCCCATCCTCCATCACACACTCCCCCATCCCTCCATACACACTCCCCATCTTCCATCCACACACTCCCCCATCCTCCATCCTCTCATCCCTCTCCTCCAATACTCCCATCCTCCATCACACACTCC
This sequence comes from Brachymystax lenok tsinlingensis, assembly GCA_030435695.1. Lineage (NCBI taxonomy): Eukaryota > Metazoa > Chordata > Actinopteri > Salmoniformes > Salmonidae > Brachymystax > Brachymystax lenok. The sequence goes on along the minus strand of CM059783.1, from coordinate 14,353,540 downwards.
CCATCCTCCATCACACACTGCCCCCATCCCTCCATCACACACTCCCCATCCCCTCCATCACCCTCCCCCATTCCTCCATCACACACTCCCCCATCCTCCATCATCCTCCACTTCCCCCCCATCCTCCATCACACTCCCCCATCCCTCCATCACACCCTCCCCATCCCTCCATCACACACTCCCCCATCCCTCCATCACACACTCCCCCCATCCCTCCATCACACACTCCCCATCCTCCATCACACACTCCCCATCCTCCACTCCACCCCCCATCCCTCCATCACACACTCCCCATCCTCCATCACAATTTCCCCATCCTTCTCCATCCCTCCCCCATCCTCCATCACACACACACTCCCCATCCCCTCCATCACACACTCCCCCATCCTCCATCACACCATCCCCCATCCATCACACACTTCCTCCCATCCTCCTCCTCCCACACACTCCTCCATCCCTCCCCATCCATCCTCCTCCACTCCACTCCCCCCATCCTCCATGCACACTCCCCATCCCTCCATCCACACACTCCCCATCTTCCACTCCATCTCCTCCTCCTCCCATCACACAGTCCCCCACCTCCTCCCCCATCCCACTCCTCACTCTCATCCCTCCATCACACACTCCCCCCCATCCCATCACACACTCCCCATCCCTCCATCACACACTCCCATCCCTCCTCACACCTCCCCATCCCTCCACCACATCACACTCCCCCATCCCTCCATCACACCTCCCCCATCCCTCATCACACACTCTCATCCCTCCATCCTCCCCCATCCTCCATCACACACTCATCCCTTCCGCCCTCCCCCATCCCACACACTTCCCCACACACTCCCCCATCACTCCATCCCTCCCCACTCCTCCATCACACACTCCCCATCCCTCCATCACACACTCCCCCATCCCTCTATCACACACTCCCCATCCTCCCCCACCTCCTCCATCACTTTGCTCCCCATCCTCCATCACACACTCCCCCATCCTCCATCACACTCCCAAATCCTCCATCACACACTCCCCATCCCTCCATCACACCTCCCCATCCTCATCACACCTCCCACCATCACACCTCCTCATCACACACTCCCCATCCCTCCATCACTCCCCATCCTCCCCACTCCAACCTCCTCCATCACACACCTCCCCATCCCTCATCACACCCCTCCCCCATCCCTCCAACACACACTCCCCCATCCCTCATCACACACTCCCCATCCCTCACACACTCCCCCTCCCCATCATCCCACCTCCCCCATCCCTCATCCACTACACTCCAGCCCATCCCTCATCTCACACCTTCCATCCCTCCATCATACACACTCCCCCATCCCTCCATCACACACTCCCCATCCCTCCATCACACACTCCATCCATCATCCTCTACAGTCCCCTCCATCACACAGCCCATCCTCCATCACACTCCCCATCATCCCCTCCTGCTCCTCATCCCACCTCCCCCAATCCCTCCATCACACACTCCCCATCCTCATCACACACCCCACATCTCCATCCCCCCATCCCTCCATCACACACTCCCCATACTCTCATCCTCCATCTACACTCCCCATCCCTCCATCACACACTCCCCATCCTCCATCACACACTCCCCCATCCCTCCATCACACACTCCCCCATCCTCTCCATCACACACTCCCCATCCTCCATCACACACTCCCCATCCTCCATCACACACTCCCCCATCCTCCATCACACACTCCCCATCCTCCATCACACACTCCCCATCCCTCCATCACACACTCCCCATCCCTCCATCACACACTCCCATCCCTCCATCACACACTCCCCATCCTCCATCACACACTCCCCCATCCCTCCATCACACACTCCCCATCCCTCCATCACACACTCCCCATCCCTCCATCACACACTCCCCCATCCCTCCATCACACTCCCCCATCCTCCATCACACACTCCCCCATCCCATCACACTCCCCATCCTCCATCACACACTCCCCATCCCTCCATCACACACTCCCCCATCCTCCATCACACACTCCCCATCCCTCCATCACACACTCCCCATCCTCCATCACACACTCCCCCATCCCTCCATCACACACTCCCCATCCCTCCATCACACACTCCCCATCCTCCATCACACACTCCCCATCCCTCCATCACACACTCCCCCATCCTCCATCACACACTCCCCCATCCCTCCATCACACACTCCCCCATCCTCCATCACACACTCCCCATCCTCCATCACACACTCCCCATCCTCCATCACACACTCCCCATCCTCCATCACACACTCATCCCTCCATCACACACCCATCCCTCCATCACACACTCTCCTCCATCCCCCATCCTCCATCACACACTCCCCCATCACACACTCCCCCATCCTCCATCACACACATCCTCCATCCACTCCCCATCCATCTCCATCACACACTCCCCATCCTCCATCACACACTCCCCCATCCTCCATCACACACTCCCCATCCTCCATCACACACTCCTCCATCACACACTCCCCATCCCTCCATCACACACTCCCCCATCCTCCATCACACACTCCCCCATCCCTCCATCACACACTCCATCCCATCCCTCCATCACACCATCCTCCATCACACACTCCCCCATCCTTCCATCACACACTCCCCCATCCCTCCATCACACACTCCCCATCCCTCCATCACACACTCCCCATCCCTCCATCACACACTCCCCATCCCTCCATCACACACTCCCCCATCCCTCCATCACACACTCCCCCATCCTCCATCACACACTCCCCATCCTCCATCACACACTCCCCATCCCTCCATCACACACTCCCCATCCCTCCATCACACACTCCCCCATCCCTCCATCACACACTCCCCATCCTCCATCACACACTCTCCCCATCCCTCCATCACACACTCCCCCATCACACACTCCCCCATCCTCCATCACACACTCCCCCATCCTCCATCACACACTCCCCATCCCTCCATCACACACTCCCCCATCCTCCATCACACACTCCCCATCCCTCCATCACACACTCCCCATCCTCCATCACACACTCCCCCATCCTCCATCACACACTTCCCCCATCCCTCCATCACACACTCCCCATCCTCCATCACACTCCCCCATCCCTCCATCACACACTCCCCCATCCTCCATCACACACTCCCCCATCCCTCCATCACACACTCCCCCATCCCTCCATCACACACTCCCCATCCTCCATCACACACTGCCCCCATCCTCCATCACACACTCCCCATCCCTCCATCACACACTCCCCCATCCCTCCATCACACACTTCCCCCATCCCTCCATCACACACTCCCCATCCCTCCATCACACACTCCCCATCCTCCATCACACACACTCCAACACACACTCCCCATCCTCCATCACACACTCCCCCATCTCCATCACACACTCCCCCATCCCTCCATCACACACTCCCCATCCCTCTCCATCACACACTCCCCCATCCCTCCATCACACACCCCCATCCTCCATCACACACTCATCCTCCATCACACACTCCCCATCCTCCATCACACACTCCCCCATCCCTCCATCACACACTCCATCACACACTCCCCCATCCCTCCATCACACACTTCCCCCATCCCTCCATCACACACTCCCCATCCTCCATCACACACTCCCCATCCTCATCACACACTCCCCATCCCATCACACACTCCCCATCCTCCATCACACACTCCCCATCCCTCCCACACTCATCCCTCCATCACACACATCCCTCCATCACACACTCCCATCCCTCCATCACACACTCCCCATCCCTCCATCACACACTCCCTCATCACACACTCCCCATCCCTCCATCACACACTCCCATCCTCCATCACACACTCCCCATCCTCCATCACACTCCCATCCCTCCATCACACCCCCATCCCTCCATCACACACTCTATCTCCATCACACACTCCCATCCCTCCATCACACTCCATCCCCCATCCCTCCATCACACACTCCCCCATCTCCATCACACACATCCCTCCATCACACTCCCCACTCCATCACACACTCCCCATCCCTCCATCACACACTCCCCATCATCACACTCCCCATCCCCATCACACACTCATCACCCATCCTCCCCCATCCCATCACACACTTCCCCCATCCCTCCATCACACACTCCCCCATCCCCCTCACTCCACACACTCCATCACACACTCCCCATCCCTCCATCACACACACCATCACACACTCCATCCATCTCCTCCATCACACACTCCCCATCCCTCCATCCCCATCCATCACACACTCCCATCCCTCCATCACACACTCCCCATCCTCCATCACACACTCCCCCATCCCTCCATCACACACTCCCCATCCATCACACACTCCTCCATCACACACTCCCCCATCCTCCATCACACACTCCCCATCCTCCATCACACACTCCCCCATCCCTCCATCACACACTCCCCATCCTCCATCACACACTCCCCCATCCCTCCATCACACACTCCCCATCCCTCCATCACACACTCCCCCATCCTCCATCACACACTCCCCATCCTCCATCACACACTCCCCCATCCTCCATCACACACTCCCATCCTCTCCATCACACACTCCCCATCCTCATCACACACTTCCCCATCCTCCATCACACACTTCCCCCATCCTCCATCACACACTCCCCATCCTCCATCACACACTCCTCATCCCTCATCACACTTCATCCTCATCACACACTCCCCATCCCTCATCACACACTCCCCCATCCACTCCATCACACACTCCTCCATCACACACTCCCATCCTCCATCACACACTCCCATCCTCCATCACACACATCCTCCATCACACACTCCCCCATCCTCCATCACACACTCCCCCATCCCTCCATCACACACTCATCCTCTCCATCACACACTCCCCATCCCTCCATCACACACTCCCCATCCTCCATCACACACTCCCCCATCACCCATCCCATCCTCCATCACACACATCCCTCCATCACACACTCATCCCTCCATCACACACACTCCATCCCTCCATCACACACTCCATCCTCCATCCCTCCATCACATCCTCCCCATCCTCCATCACACACTCCCCCATCCTCCATCACACACTCCCATCATCACTCCCCCATCCCTCCATCTCCATCACACATCCCTCATCACACACTCCATCCCATCACTCCATCACACATCCTCATCACATCATCACACTCCATCATCTCCTCCATCACACACTCCCCCATCCCTCACACTCACACACACTCCCCATCCCTCCATCACACACTCCCCCATCCTCCATCACACACTCCCCATCCTCCTCCATCACACACTCATCCATCACACTCCCCCATCCCTCCATCACACTCCCCATCCCTCCATCACACACTCCCCATCCCTCCATCACACACTCCCCATCCCTCCCATCACACACTCCCCATCCTCCATCACACACTCCCCATCCCTCCATCACACACTCCCCCATCCTCCATCACACACTCCCATCCTCCATCACACACTCCCCATCCTCCATCACACACTTCCCCCATCCCTCCATCACACACTCCCCATCCCTCCATCACACACTCCCCATCTCCTCTCACACACATCCACACTCACATCCTCTCCCCCATCTCTCCATCACACATCCTCACTCCCCACCTCCATCACACACTCCCATCCCTCCATCACACACTCCCCATCCATCACACATCACACTCATCCTCCATCACACACTCCCCATCCTCCATCACACACTCCCCATCCATCACACACACACCCATCCCCCATCATCCATCACACACTCCCATCCCTCCATCACACACTCCATCCCTCCATCACACACTCTCCCATCCTCCATCACAAACTCCCCCATCCTCCATCACACACTCCCCCATCACTCCATCACACACTCCTCCATCACACACTCCCCCATCCCTCCATCACACACTCCCCATCCCTCCATCACACACTCCCCATCTCCCCATCACACACTCCCCCATCCCTCCATCACACACTCCCCCATACTCCCCCATCCCTCCATCACACACTCCCCCATCCCTCATCACACACTCCCCCATCCTTCATCACACACTCCCCCATCACTCCATCACACACTCCCCCATCCCTCCATCACACACTCCCCTCCATCACACACTCCCCATCCCTCCATCACACACTCCCCCATCCCTCCATCACACACTCCCCCATCCCTCATCACACACTCCCCCATCCCTCATCACACACACTCCCCCATCACCCATCACACACCTCCATCACACACTCCTCCATCACACACTCCCCATCCTCCATCACACACTCCCCACCCTCCATCACACTCCCCATCCCTCCATCACACACTCCCCATCCATCACACACTCCTCCATCACACACTCCCCCATCCTCCATCACACACTCCCCCATCCTCCATCACACACTCCCCCATCCCTCCATCACACACTCCCCCATCTACCCATCACACACTCCCCCATTCATCCATCACACACTCCCCCATCCCTCCATCACACACTCCCCCATCCCTCCATCACACACTCCCCCATCCCCCATCACACACTCCCCCATCCCTCCATCACACAATCCCCCATCTCTCTGGGGGGAGTGTGTGAAAACAGGGGGGTTTATGTCTGTCAGTGAGAGTGTCTTGTAGGTTATGTCTGTGGCTGGGTAGAGTAGCGGTGTGTTGCTCGCTCTGTGCCTCTGAATAGACTCCCACTGCTACTCCCACCTTCTTCTCCTTCTCCACTGTAGCTTAGCAACATGTACCCAGCAGGCCTTTTCACAGGAGTCCAGGAAAAGTAGTCCCAAACAACAGCCACCACTCTGACGGCCAGAGACAGGACTCTATGTAGAACTGTGTTTTAGATGTAGACTTGCTGTTGCTTTGTAGCACAGTAGTGCTGCTGTCTGATGCGTTGTTTTATTGCATTATACAGTCCTGACACAGTGTCATTTTTGACCTCACCAGGAAAGTGAGGAGTTTTGTAGCTTGAGCCCTAAGCTTTTCTCGGTCAAGTTAGCCTCCGTGGTCATGAACAACTCCTGGACAAAATGCTATCTATTATAACGACATTTTTTACAGTGTGCAGATCATGCAGTCAGGCTAAGCTCAAACAGTTATAGCCTAAGGTACGACAGTAATCCTGTATGACAGTCTTAGTTATGCGCAGCAGTGTAACTGCTTTTTCAAGCGAACACCTTGGTAACGTTCAATTCTAGCTCTGCCAGGAGATTTCAGTGCATTGTCCGCAGTTATTATTCACCGCAGCGATTCCCCCTGGTGGAATTCCATTGAAAATTGTTAGTGTCATTGATGTAAGTGACAACAGGGTAGGCTTTGGCGATATACCATATACCGGGGTATTTAGACATACAGATGGTATGATTTTCAATACCTTTTTAAAAATAAATAAGGCCCCTTCTGGTAATACCAAATACCCTGGTATGGTACAGAAACGGTATGAAAATCTGCATACCAACCAACCTCGATCGGGGGTGCATTCATTAGTGACCACTGTAGCAAATTGTTTCTTATTGGAAAAATAACAGATGAGACCCAGATAACAGATTCATATTAACCACAGAACTACTTGTATTATGTCTCAGTCAGATATGAGTTATGAGTGGATAGTAACCATTTTGTCTTTCGTCTCTTCTCAGTGCCCTTGATGATGACAGCACCAGCCTCAGGCAGCAGAAGCTGGAAAAGCAGGTAATAACCTTATTAAACACATTAAACTAGTTACGCCACGTACAGCTCCTGTTCAACATCATAGCCACTCTATAGACATTACAGCTCCCATAGACTTGTTCAGGGTATATGTCATGAGTATTCTATTTATGATGCAGAAATGACCAGACTAGTCCATATCATATATATCTAGAGGCATTTTGTGTTTGATGTTTTGGTTGTTTTTGGTGTCCTTTAATGTTTTGTCAGAATTGTTTTTGAGGTCTCAGTCCATTCTTATAGCTGTGAGCCTGTCATGCTTGAACATTTGACTGGCAGCGAGTGTACAAATGACCTGGTTTTCAGCCTCCGGTGTCACTCAGGCTATGAATTTAGTTGGCTTTGTAATAGCATTTGTATTTCCGACCATCAGCACAGTAAGGCTGATTGTCATGAAACAGAGGGAAAACAGGGTGTCTTTGTACTCTTTTATTTTCAAAGGAAGTACAATTTGTCCAATTAGCAGAAAGAAAAGTATTTGTCCGGAAGTGAATTGTTTTAGCACCAATCTGCTCCTTTCTCAGCGAACAGCTCTTCCTGGTCTGCGTGTCTGTCTGATGATTGTCCCTTACATTCTCTCCTGCCTGCAGTACCCTGATCACCACCCACGCTGCTTTAAAGTGAAACGGACTGATTTAGTTTAAGAAACCAGACTTAAGCAACAGTCACACAATGGAGTGAAAGATGGATGAGATGATTGGTAGGCATAGACTGACTCGACGTCTGCGTCCCAAATGGCACCCTGTTCCCTACATAGTGCACTACTTCTGACCAGAGCCTAACAAAGTAGTGCACTATGTAGGGAATAACCGTAGAAAGGTTTCAGTAGACAGAGTCTGTGTAGTGCGCTGTATGCCTACTGATGTAAGATCTTTATTTGATCACTTTTGTTGCTGAGAATTTTCCTGCACGGCAGGAAATGAACACTTGTAGTGTATTTGAGTTTTAAAAAGGATTCTAAAGTTTGTAACCCTAAACCTAACCCCTAACCCTAACCACTAACCCCTTACCCTAACCTTAAGTCTAACCCTAACTCTAAACCTAACCCCTAAGCTTAAAATAGCCTTTGTCCTCATGAGGATGTGGGAAATGTCCCCACAAGGGAGAATTCTCCTTGTTTTACTATCCTTGTGGGGGATAGAAAAACCAACCCATACACACAAACACAGCCCCCACTCTATCGCTGTCTGACACTCGCAGCACCTCTATCCCCTCCTTTTCTCCATCTCACTCATTCTCTCTCTCTTCCTCACTCTGCCCCAGGGTGCTTAAGTCCGCTGATTCAGTTAGTGACAGTGACCACCCAGACACACGCACATACACTCTATTTCTCTCTCACACACACTCTCTCACAGGCTGAGGAGGAGACACAGACTCAGAGTGGGAGACAAGCTGGTGTTGCATGGTTATTCTCGTGTTCGTTTTCTGATCTGAAAGCCTGATCCAGGATCCAGGGGTAGTGGAGGGCAGGGAGACAGAGGCATGCCCGGCAAGAGTACTGCTTGGTGGGGGAGAGTTTAGACGTGACGGGGTCTCACAGAGCATGGAACCCTGAGCTCCACAGAGAAACTGCACTTCACTTTTACTCTCTGTCTCACTCCGGACACCAATGGACAGGGTGGGTCAGCACCTCTTATTCTCTGTTCTGTTTATGTCATTTATGGTTGACTATTTTGACCTGAGAGCAACATGGGAAGTTTTGTGCGTGCACAGGTACATCCTTGCGTGTGTTTATTTTGGTGTGTATATTTCTGTGTGTGTGTTTGCATATGTACGTGCTTGTGCATGTGTGCGAGCATTTGATTTCAGCTCATCCTGGTGATATCATTGTTATAGCCTGTCTCTGGTGGGACACACTTCCGTGGATGTGGGATATCTCCTAGTCTGCTATTTTCATTAGCCTCCTGTGTCTTGTTTTAGGCCTGTACGATGTCTTGCTCCCACAGCCTCATGAGGGTGAATGAAACAGTGCATTGAGTCATATCCTTTTCTCATATCCTATCCTCTTAAGTCTTTTGTTTAAATGGACAATAATACAATGGATTGTTTTAATTGTAGGGCAGTTTTGTTTCTAGTAGCCCAGTTTTTCAAAAAAGATTTTGATATTTTATCATTTAGAGGTATGATCTGTGTAATGGTGGTGTACTGGGAACTAATAGCCTATTCAACAGATTCTATCAACTCTTTATGTTACTGTTTGAATATGCAAATAGTTGAACAATGAGTAGCCTAAATATTCCTCATTTTTCGGCCATATTCTGTTCTGGTTATACACTCTTAGAAAAAAGTGTTCCAAAAGGGTTCTTTGACTGTCCCCATCGGATAATCCTTTTTTGATTGCATGTAGAACTAACCCTTTTTGGTTCCAGGTAGAACTCATTTGGTTCCAGGTATAGAAGGAACCTTTTTGGGTTCCAGGTATAAAAGGAACCCTTTTGGGTTCTGTGTCAAATTAGTTCTACCTGGAACCAAAAAGGGTTATTTAAAGGGTTCTCCTATGGGGACAGCTGTATAACTGTTTAACGTTCTAGATAGAAAAAAGGTGCTAAGAGTGTAGTCCAAGCAAGCTAGGAACTAGGATTGAGTTCTGTTCAGTTTGGATAGGGTTAATCTCAGTGAAGTGTCGCTGCCACTGATGAGTTCTGTCAGCGAGTTAGACTGTTCAGTGTCTGCTCTACTGCTGTCAGTTCTTGTGAGGTAACCGTGAAATCCAGGAGTGGCCATTGCTAAGATTCCAGCAGCAATAGAATATTAGTTACAGATCAATAATCACACAAGTGAGAGAAAAACAGCTTACATGAATATGACTAGCATTTCCCAGACAGTTTACACAGGAAGACTACTGCTAGCCAGTTTACACAGGATGACTACTGCTAGACAGTTTACACAGGAAGTCTACTGCTAGACAGTTTACACAGGAAGACTACTGCTAGCCAGTTTACACAGGAAGACTACTGCTAGACAGTTTACACAGGAAGACTACTGCTAACCAGTTTACACAGGAAGACTACTGCTAGACAGTTTACACAGGAAGACTACTGCTAGCCAGTTTACACAGGAAGACTACTGCTAGCCAGTTTACACAGGAAGACTACTGCTAGCCAGTTTACACAGGAAGACTACTGCTAGCCAGTTTACACAGGAAGACTACTGCTAGACAGTTTACACTGCTAGACCGTTTACACAGGAAGACTACTGCTAGACAGTTTACACAGGACGACTACTGCTAGACAGTTTACACAGGAATACAACTGCTAGACAGTTTACACAGGAAGACTACTGCTAGCCAGTTTACACAGGAAGACTACTGCTAGCCAGTTTACACAGGATGACTACTGCTAGCCAGTTTACACAGGCAGTCTACTGCTAGACAGTTTACACAGGAAGACTACTGCTAGACAGTTTACACAGGAAGACTACTGCTAGACAGTTTACACAGGAAGACTACTGCTAGACAGTTTACACAGGAAGACTACTGCTAGACAGTTTACACAGGAAGACTACTGCTAGCCAGTTTACACAGGAAGACTACTGCTAGCCAGTTTACACAGGAAGACTACTGCTAGACAGTTTACACTGCTAGACAGTTTACACAGGAAGACTACTGCTAGACAGTTTACACAGGACGACTACTGCTAGACAGTTTACACAGGAATACAACTGCTAGACAGTTTACACAGGAAGACTACTGCTAGCCAGTTTACACAGGACGACTACTGCTAGCCAGTTTACACAGGAAGACTACTGCTAGCCAGTTTACACAGGAAGACTACTGCTAGACAGTTTACACTGCTAGACAGTTTACACAGGAAGACTACTGCTAGCCAGTTTACACAGGAAGACTACTGCTAGACAGTTAACACAGGAAGACTACTGCTAGCCAGTTTACACAGGAAGACTACTGCTAGCCAGTTTACACAGGAAGACTACTGCTAGCCAGTTTACACAGGAAGACTACTGCTAGCCAGTTTACACAGGAAGACTACTGCTAGCCAGTTTACACAGGAAGGCTACTGCTAGACAGTTTACACAGGAAGACTACTGCTAGCCAGTTTACACAGGAAGACTACTGCTAGACAGTTAACACAGGAAGACTACTGCTAGCCAGTTTACACAGGAAGACTACTGCTAGCCAGTTTACACAGGAAGACTACTGCTAGCCAGTTTACACAGGAAGACTACTGCTAGCCAGTTTACACAGGAAGGCTACTGCTAGACAGTTTACACTTGACGACTACTGCTAGCCAGTTTACACAGGACGACTACTGCTAGCCAGTTTACACAGGAAGACTACTGCTAGCCAGTTTACACAGGACGACTACTGCTGCCCAGAGCAAAGAGGGAAGACAGAGAAAAAAAACTAGACACAAGGGCTTCAAAGTTTAATCAGATCCTGGGTCAGATGTGTGGCTCTTGATAACATTTTTAAATAGGATGTCATCATGAAGCATTGTGGGGCTTTTGTTTCTTGTTTACATGGAATCTGTATTCTGTGTCCAAATTAACAGTCTGTTTCATTATGATAATCCATTCAGATGTTTTATTCATTTGTCTGCTATTTTTAGCCTTAGAAGAAAACTAAGAGGCGAGCCCTGTTCCCCTCTTAAAGGGATACTTTGGGATTTTATCTACTTCCCCAGAGTCAGATGAACTCGTGGATACCATTTGTATGTCTCTGCGTGCAGTTTGAAGGAAGTTTCTAACTAGCGTTATTTCAATTGATAACTAGTGTTAACGCAATGACTGGAAGTCTCTGGTAATTGCTAGTATGCTAGTAGATGTCATAGACGTCCAGTCATTGGGCTAACGCTAGTTAGCATTGGCTCGCGAAACTACCTCTAACTTCCTTCATACTGGATGCAGAGACATAAAAATTATATTTATGACTCAGGGGAAGTAAATAAAGGGCTTCATTGCCAAAAGCCCAAAGTGTCCCTTTAAAACAAAGCCTGTTTGAAATGTAAACCATCAGACTCCAAGCTGAAACCATTAAGCTCCCAGAGGCCTTTCATCTGGTCTTATTTGCATTTTAATCAAAGACAAAGTCTGGGTATTTAATGAATATTATTTTTCAGGTGCACCTTGAGATTCAGGTGTCAAATAGAAGCAGGCCATGGTAGTGTGTGTGTGAACGGGTGTGCGTGCGTGTAGGTACGAGCGTGCGTGTCTGTGCTTTTGTGTGTGTGTGTGCGTCTGTGTTGCATTGACCCTGAATGTGTGTGTTGCGTTAGCCCTGAGTAATAAAACCTTTCTGTAGTGGTGGTTAATCAGTCCAATGAGGCTTCAGAGAGACAAGGACCTCTCGTCTCTTTCCAGCCCAGTTCATCACTAAACATCACTTGTTGTTTTGATGCTCCCCACTAATTGAGGTAGTTACGTAACCCATCGCCTGCTTTGACCAGAGAGCAGGAATGCAGGGCCAGCTGATGAATGTCACCGTAATTCATGGGAATGGACAATTTCTCTAGTGTGAAGCTTTTTTTATATTCATAGAGACATTGTGCTGTGTATTGTCTAGCCAGAAATCTAAAGGGGGCCAAACCTCGTCGCTGTTGTCCTTAGTTTCCCAGAGCGTTTGTGATGGCTGTGACAATGTCATCTCTAATGATCCCACTGCCTTGTCACTGTCCCCAGTCTCTCTGTCCCCGTACTGAACAGAGCCTCAGCCAGCACAGTACAGAGTTATAGGATTCCACAGGAAGCAGCATTTCCAACTCTAGGTTTACTAAGTAGTTTGAATAGTTTGCACTGTATGTCAAGCACTCTGTTACTTTGTCTCATAGCATCTTTTACGACAGTCTAGGCTTACTTTTCCAGGACCCATGTAACAGGTTTTTCTAAATTGATTTCAATGGATTTGTTGCTGAAGGTTCCTTCACTGAGTAGCTAACTCTCTTATTGTCCCATTTCCTCTAGTGGTATTGCTAGGATACAAAGGTCCATTATTCTGTGACCTTTATTATGAGATAAATATAGCCTAGCCAACCTTACCTCACCTGTTCTGTTTCTATGCGAGTTGCATATTCTGCCTTCCAATTTATTGTCAAAGATACCGAAGGAAGAAAGCATGACATTTTACTGTGGCTGAATGATTTGCTAGGTCGGGTCATGACGCTTGTATGTGTTGTTTACAAAGCCATCGGGGGTTCCATTTTGAGATTCATGTTGAATGGCCATCATGTTCTGTCCTCTCCCCCAACAACAGTGGGAGTGGTGAAAAGACAACAACAAAGAATGTGGAGTCTATCAAGGACACTGACACAGTTACCATAGGAACATGCATCTTGTTTGACATCCCTGAAATGAAGCTGGCAAGCCACGATACTGAGTTTTTTGCTTATTTGTTTTGTTGTATTGCTTAAGATAACTCTGTTTTTCAAAACACTAACACCGGTGGTTTCTCAATCAAAGTGTCTGATTGTCAGGTTCTCAGCATTTTGAGTGATCTGGAAAAGGTCTAAGGCTGTCCGTACAAGGTTGAATATAGATTTGTGTCTGGCTTGATGATGTGGAAGTCGGGGGGTTTAATGTAATTCTTCCCCAGAGTCCGATGAACTCGTGGATACCAGTTGTATGTCTCTGCATCCAGTAGGAAGGAAGTTAGCGGTAGTTTCGCCAGCCAATGCTAGCTAGTGTTCGAGCAATGACTGGAAGTACACAGTCTACAGGTACGCATTACATAGCAGCCAGACCGCTATGATTAAAGAGTGTTTTAACTACTTAGGGAGCAGTGTGTCTCCCCTTTGACGAGGGGGATGACCGCGGCAGCTTAATGAGGGAAAGGGATGGTGTCCTCATGGACTGTGGGGAAGAGAGGCCAGGTATACCTGGACATATACAGGTAGGGTCCAGAGAGAGAGAATCACTAGAGCCTTATCACCAGCTGTCAGTCCAGCTGTCAGTCTGGGACAGGGAAGGACGGACGGACAGACAATATTTGCATGGTATACTCTCACTGTTGTAATTCCCCTCCCGTCCACAGAGGGCGCTGTTGGAGCAGAAGCAGCGGCGGAAGCGGCAGGAGCCTCTGATGGTGCAGCCCAACCCAGAGGCCCGGCCCAGGCGCTCCAGGCCCCGGCGCAGTGAGGAGCAGGCCCCGTTGGTGGAGTCTCTCCTCAGCATCACCAGCGACGTAATCATAGACGGTGAGCCTTGGTTCTTGGGGTTAACAACTGTACTAGCTAGTTTTTCCGGGGTCAGATCACACGATCGGGATAATGTAATGGGTCTGAGAAAGCAGGATCAGTGCTGAGTGATTGAACCCCAGTCCACAGTCAGAGATAGACAGTTGTTGGCTATGAATAAGAATACTTTAATGATCCATTTGCTTTCCAGTCCAGAGTGAGGGCAGTACGTCAGGTGAGGACAGTGAGAGGGAGTGGTGGGAGAAGGTGGGGCCAGGCCCCATGTTGCCCAGGAAAGCAGGGAGAGGGCCAGTCATGGAGCTCACTCTGGAGGAGCAGAGTGGCCTTCCAGATCGAGGTAGAGGAGACCAGTCAGGAAATACAAGACTAGAGAAAAGTGCTTATATAGAATAGGATCATAAACATTGGTGCATCCCACTTCTGATACCAATCACCTGTACATTGCCATGCAACGTATGTTAGTCTCTCACATACTGGAATACAATGTTATAAAATGTTCCTACAAACAATCAGGAAACTAATATGTTGAGGTGTGTGTGTGCGCGTGTGTCTAATTACGCCTCCCTTAGTCTTGGGACGTGTGGAGAAGCGACTGTTCAAGGTAGTGGAGGAGACACCCAGGAAGCTGTTCTCTCTGATGCCCAGAGGGGCCTTCAGATGGGGAGGAGAGAGTCACATTCAGAGAGGCAGAGCAGCATTCAGACTCTCAGGCAAGAAAAGTGCCACCTGCTCAGTGCAGCATATCACTCCATAGCACAAGGCTAAGGTCTGACATGAACATAGAGGAGAGGTACTACAGAGAAACGCAGCTGCAAGCAGACGGCTAAGTAATAAGGAGTAGGTATAAATCAAATCACCTCATGGAAGCACAGATAGAAGCACAGGAATATCAAATCAAATGTATTTATAAAGCCCTTCTTACATCAGCTGATGCCACAAAGTGCTGTACAGAAACCCAGCCTAAAACCCCAAACAGCAAGCAATGCAGGTGTAGAAGCACGGTGGCTAGGAAAAACTCCCTAGAAAGGCCAGAACCTAGGAAGAAACCTAGAGAGGAACCAGGCTATGAGGGGTGGCCAGTCCTCTTCTGGCTGTGCCGGGTGGAGATTATAACAGAACATGGCCAAGATGTTCAAATGTTCATAGATGACCAGCAGGGTCAAATAATAATAATCACAGTGGTTGTCGAGGGTGCAACAGGTCAGCACCTCAGGAGTAAATGTCAGTTAGCTTTTCATAGCCAATCATTCAGAGTATCTCTACCACTTCTGCTGTCTCTAGAGAGTTGAAAACAGCAGGTCTGGGACAGGTAGCACATCCGGTGAACAGGTCAGGGTTCCATAGCCGCAAGCAGAACAGTTGAAACTGGAGCAGCAGCAGGGCCAGGTGAACTTAGGACAGCAAGGAGTCATCAGGCCAGGTAGTCTGAGGCATGGTCCTAGGGCTCAGGTCCTCAGAGAGAGAGAGAGAGAGAGAGAGAGAGAGAACTTAAATTCACACAGGACACCGGATTAGACAGGACAAGCATTTTGCTACACTCGCATTAACATCTGCTAACCATGTGTATGTGACAAATAAAATTTGATTTGATTTTGATTTGAAATACTCCAGATATAACAGACTGAACCTAGCCCCCGACACATAAACTACTGCAGCATAAATACTGGAGGCTGAAGCAGGAAGGGTCGGGAGACACTGTGGCCCCGTCCGACAATACCCACAGACAGGGCCAAACAGGCAGGATATAACCCCACCCACTTTGCCAAAGCACAGCCCCCACACCACTAGAGGGATATCTTCAACCACCAATTTACCATCCTGAGACAAGGCCGAGTATAGCCCACAAAGATCTCCGCCACGGCACAACCCAAGGGGGGTGCTAACCCGGACAGGAAGATCACGTCAGTGACTCAACCCACTCAAGTGACGCACCCCTCCTAGGGACAGCATGGAAGAGCACTAGTAAGCCAGTGACTCAGCCCCTGTAATAGGGTTAGAGGCAGAGAATTCCAGTGGAGAGGGGAACCGGCCAGGCAGAGACAGCAAGAGTGGTTCATTGCTCCAGTGCCTTTCCGTTCACCTTCACACTCCTGGGCCAGATATAGTGAAAACAATAGTGGTCCTAAAACGGAACCTTGTGGAGCACCGAAATTTACAGTTTGTCAGAGGACAAACCATCCACAGAGACAAACTGATATCTTTCCGACAGATAAGATCTAAACCAGGCCAGAACTTGTCCGTGTAGACCAATTTGGGTTTCCAATCTCTCCAAAAGAATGTGGTGATCGATGGTATCAAAAGCAGCACTAAGGTCTAGAAGCACGAGGACAGATGCAGAGCCTCGTTCTGACGCCATTAAAAGGTAATTTACCACCTTCACATGTGCAGTCTCAGTAATATGATGGGATCTAAAACCAGACTGAAGCGTTTCGTATACATTGTTTGTCTTCAGGAAGGCAGTGAGTTGCTGCGCAACAGCTTTTTCAAATTTGTTTGAGAGGAATGGGAGATTCGATATAGGCCAATAGTTTTTATATTTTCTGGGTCAAGGTTTGGCTTTTTCAAGAGGCTTTATTACTGCCACTTTTAGTGAGTTTGGTACACATCCAGTGGATAGAGAGACGTTTATTATGTTCAACATAGGAGAGCCAAGCACAGGAAGCAGCTCTTTCAGTAGTTTAGTTGGAATAGGATCCAGTATGCAGCTTGAAGGTTTAGAGGCCATTATTATTTTCATCAGTGTGTCAAGAGATATAGTACTAAACTTGAGTGTCTCCCTTTATCCTAGGTCCTGGCAGAGTTGTGCAGACTAATGACAACTGAGCTTTGGAGGAATACGCTGATTTAAAGAGCAGTCCGTAATTTGCTTTCTAATGATCATGATCTTTTCCTCAAAGAAGTTCATGAATTTATCACTGCTGAAGTGAAAGCCATCCTCTCTTGGGGAATGCTGCTTTTTAGTTAGCTTATACAGTATCAAAAATAAATTTTGGATTGTTCTTATTTTCCTCAATTAAGTTGGAAAAATAGGATGATCGAGCAGCAGTGAGGGCTCTTCAATACTGCACGGTACTGTCTTTCCAAGCTAGTCGGAAGACTTCCAGTTTGGTGTAGCGCCATTTCCGTTCCAATTTTCTGGAAGCTTGCTTCAGAGCTCTGGTATTTTCTGTATACCAGGGAGCTAGTTTTTTATGACAAATGTTTTTCGTTTTTAGGGGTGCGACTGCATCTAGGGTATTGCGCAAGGTTAAATTGTCAAAGTTCTCCGTGATGCCGGTAAGGCAGAGTCAGGACAACGAATATGAGTTTTCAAATGCTTTACTCAATATTTCCAAAATACATGAGTGGGGAAAAACCAACCACTCGAAAACACGGAACAAAGAAAAACACAAACAATCACGCACAAAAACATGAGGGGAACAGAGGGTTAAATAAGGAACATGTAATTATGGGATAGAAACCAGGTGTGTATAATGAAGACAAAAAAACATAGAAAATGAAAAGTAGATCGGCGGTAGCTAGAAGACCGGTGACTTCGACCGCCGAAAGCCACCCGAGCAAGGAGAGGGACCAACTTCGGCTGAAGTCGGGACATAAATTGAGTACCTCAGTTTGGTGGTTAACTGATTTTTGTACTCTGAATCTTTGGGTTGTCCGAGAATGTATAGCATGACTTTTGATGATCCTTGGTTGGGGTCTGAGCAGATTATTTGTTGCGATTGCAAACGTAATAAATTGGTGGTCCGATAGTCCAGGATTATGATGAAAAAAATTAAGATCCACAAAATTTATTCCACCGCACAAAACTAGGTCCAGAGTATGACTGTGGCAGTGAGTAGGTCCGGAGACATGTTGGACAAAACCCACTGAGTCGATGATGGCTCCGAAAGCCTTTTTGGAAAGGTTCTGTGGACTTTTCCATGTGAGTATTAAAGTTACCAAAAATTTGAATATTATCTGCCATGACTACAAGGTCCGATAGGAATTCAGGGAACTCAGTGAGGAACGCTGTATATGGCCCAGTAGGCCTGTAAACAGTAGCTATAAAAAGTGATTGAGTAGGCTGCATAGATTTCATGACTAGAGCTCAAATGACGAAAACATTGGTTTTTTTTTGTAAATTGAAATTTGCTATCGTAAATGTTAGCAACACCTCCGCCTTTGCGGGATGTGCTGGGAATATGATCACTAGTGTAACCGGGAGGTGAGGCCTCATTTAACATAGGCTTAAGCCATGTTTCAGTCAGGCCAATCACATCAAGATTATGATCAGTGATTAGTTCATTGACTATAACTGCCTTGGAAGTGAGGGATCTAACATTAATTAGTCCCATTTTGAGATGTGAGGTATCACAATCTCTTTCAATAATGGCAGGAATGGAGGAGGTCTTTATTCCAGTGAGATTGCTAAGGGGGAATACAGAACAGCTCTTAGAGAAGTAAACCGCTGGATGCTCTAACACACAGACAAGCAGGACAAAGTCATTAACATAATTCAAGACATAAAAAAAACGTCTATGAATGCGCCCCACCCTGCAGGTATCGACGGCCCTGCTGCCTTCATGGGCTCTGAAGCCCCAGACCTGGGTACCAAGATCCAGATTCTGTCGGTGAGCAAGTCCCAGCCCCTGTCCCTGTCCCTGTCCCAGCCGCTGCACCAGTCTCCTCTCGCCGAGGAGCAAGACCGGGACGGGGACACGGAGACTCTGCTGGAGCCCAAGACGGACATCCACGAGCTGCTGCAGAAACGAGGTGAGCCGGGGGGGCTTGAGAAGGGGGTTAGATAGGGAGTCAGGACAGCCAGTTTGGACAGAAGGTAGGAGTGTTAAAGTAGTGTTATAAAGAATACTGTCAGTAGGTAAGGCTGGGGGGTTTCCTGAACACCTAACCTGACCAGGAAATACTCCGGGGCCTAGTTATGGTCAGACCCATGTGACCAAGAAACACTCTGGGGCCTAGTTATGGTCAGACCATGTGACCAGGAAATACTCCGGGGCCTAGTTATGGTCAAACCATGTGACCAGGAAACACTCCGGGGCCTAGTTATGGTCAGACCATGTGATCAGGAAATAGTCCTAGCCCTATGGCCTACACAGCACAGACAATGTCTCATACGCAGTAGTGCTATAGACAGAAGACCTAGGAGAGTGTGTACACATGCGAGTCAGTCATTTATATCCTCATAATCATCTACCCTGATAAATCCTCTGGGTCGAATACCAAGCAGCTTCAGAGATCACATCCCGTCTGCTGCTCTGTTACACCGACAGGGCACTCAATATAAGTGTCTCTTTCACACCTCTGGGCTGGTAGAGGCACTTTGTAGTCTAGTGAGAGGACAGGCTGAACTGACAGAGAGAGAGAATGCAGGATGGGGTGAGAAGATAAAGAAAGCAAAGGAGGACAGATGAGAAATGGGAGGATACCTGGTCAACATCGTTGTTCAGTCTCAAGAATTTTGAAGGTTGTGGTTTATTGTTGCTGCTGTTCTTTCAGTTGCCCTCATTAAAAGCCATTGCGCAGTGCTAAAACCTTTTCCCTGCTCTGGGATACTACCTCCTCCCAGGGCTGTGGTGCTGCAGTGTGCAGTTAGAGAGCCGGCGGAGGGCGAGGTTGATGGTGACACAGTGAGAAATTGATCATTTTGTAAGGGCCAAGAGTAGCATCCACCTACCACAGTACCTATTTATGCCACCTCATCTCCCCTCCTTCTGGCTGGTCCACGAAGAGTGTTGAAGTCTCTTTCATTTCCTGAGACTAATTCAATATCATTCTGTACTGTTACTGTGCTAAATGACAAGCTAAATTAAGATAGCCAGGTCTATATCCGGGAGGGAGATGTATTACCTAGTTAAACCTGAGACCCAGATTAAGGGCAGTATATTACTGCATTAGCCTCAGTTTTTAAGGATCTTCTCCTGGACAGCAACAAGAGGGCAGGTGACACTCCCCTCTCAATAATGCAAACCTTCATCATGAATGAATGTCTGGTCTGCTTAGTGCTACTGAGATCCAGCCTGTCCTCAGGTGCCTTAGATAGTATCTGTCTGCCTGGCTGCCCATGCATTTTTATTTCCCAGTGGAAACAAATTGAAATGGAAACGGAAAAGGATTAGCAATAGCCTACTGCCTCCATTTGGATTTGACTTGGGGACGCTATTCAATCAAAACTGGTCAGCGAGTTCCCAAGGTAAAGTTCTTCATGTGCTGTGAGACAGAGAAAGTGGTTGAAGTTGCAAGGTTTGGTTTTACAACCTGAGCATCGAGCCCTTTCTTTTTATAAAAGTTGTATTATCAGCACGCTTTGTCATTTCCATTTGGCTGATTTAGTAAAAGCAGTGAGTCTACAAAACGTTGTTGTTTTAATTGATGCCTTTGAGTCACTATTAGAATGTAGCTGACATTTGCGGTCTGTATTTCATGTTTGGCAGTACCCTGACATTTAGACACGTCTCTGGGGCTAGATGGAGTGAACACCACTGAGTACATATTGTTTCTAGCCACATTGGCCAATACATATGTGTCTGTCTGCAGAGGCGTGGGACATCACTCTCAGCCCTCCCCCTCTCTGACTGACCCCGCCAACGACAGGGTGGTCCAGTTGGTTGGTGCAAATATCATACTCTGGCTTCAAGACACACCGAAGAAAAATAGTTAATATTTCTTGTATCATCAGCAATGGAACACATTGAGAGCGGGCATTTTCCCCCTGCTCACTTTGAATTCTGCTTTCACACCTAATAAATGCTTTCTCATTAAAATATTCCACAGCACCAGCCAGAGTCACAGCTGGTAAATCCAATTAGCAGCATTACTGACACCTGTCCAGAGCAGCTCCCACAGAGGCCTGTCTGACCACACCGTGCTGGGTCTGTCTGGCTGGTATCTCTCAATAGGATTTCTGCTTTCCCTCGTTCCTAACAAACCCTTTTACTTTGGACTATCAGGGCCAGTTTCACGGACACAGATTACTCCTGGACTGAAAAGCATGCTTAACGTGCATTTAGTACAAGGCTTAATCTGGGTCCAGGAAACCAGCTCTCAGTGATGGATAAAACACAATGAAGATGGAGAATCTATTGTCATGTATTTCACAGTATTCTTTCCAATGTGGAAATGTATAGGGCTCTGAAGTGGACTAACAGTGGTGTCTGGGGATAATGAAGGCTGCTGGGATGGATAGAGGTTCATAACAGTTCTCTTCTATCGTAACCTGGTTACTGGGTAGTGTCGTCTGTTCAATACAGAAAAGTTATTCCTCAATGGGTCTCAACAGTTACTCAGCACTATTTCGCATCCTCTGTCCTTTCTATGCTCTGCCAGCTGTTTTAAGGTTAGGTTTAAGGTTAGGTTGTCACTTAGTTGGAACAAATCAAAGGCTATGTGATCAAAAACAAAATCTACATACATTTGAAGAAATACATTGCTTGTATCCATTACATGCAGGCTAATCACAATGGGTCCCAGGAGAAAAAAAATCTCTCCTTGAGTCATGGCAATAAGAACCTATGGGATTACTGAGGAGATCTGGAAGAGTTTTCAGCTTGGCTGGGCATCTGAGATGATCTCTCCTGTCTGCATAGAACCCTGGGTCCTCCTGATCCCAACCAGCCAAGCTGTAGGCCACATCTCCCATAGGGCATTCTTTCACCCATGACCAGGTCTGTCAGGCAGTATGAACTACGAAGAGGCCAGTGAGGAGGAGGAACATGGTGATGAAGACCGGCCACGCTCGCTGTCCCCCAACCCAGAGTCAACCCGGCCTCCGTCTGCCTCCAGCACAAAGTCCAACACAGTGAGTCCAACCATATAGTTGTCTCTGTCCTGTCATATCATTAGGAGCACATACATAGCTATGTGGCTATGGCTTGTGAGATTTCTAATGTATTCATTACACATGGCAAATCAACTTGTCACTTGAAGACACATAGAAATGCATGAAGACTCTGAAACAACAAGATGGCAGATGAATGTTGTCCCCCCTACTCCTGGACCGTATCTCCTTTATAACAGTGATTGGCCGGTATGTTTTGTGACGTAGCAGTATGTGTGTTGTTTTCCCCCTCACAGGAGTACGTGACACCGGGGTCGCCCACGGCGGAGAGCGCCCTGATCGAAGTGGACAACCTGGAGGAGTTTGTGTTGCGTCCCGCCCTCCGCGGCATCACCGTCAAGTGCCGCATATCCCGGGACAAGAAGGGAATGGACCGCGGCCTGTACCCCACCTACTTTATGCACATGGAGAGAGAGGACGGCAGGAAGGTACATTTGACGTCACATCCTGTCATGGTGGATTAACATGGGGACAAGACCTAGATAGATTTACAGTCAAGATAAGTTTCTTTTACCATCTTATTTCATGGGCCTGTTTAATTTCATTTTCCTTGATAGTTACATTTGAAATGGTATGAGAATATAAAGTAAAAGTAACATCTGTTTTGAGTGCAGGGATTAAAATGATGGTTTGTGAGTTTCCCTCTCACCCTGAGTTTACTCTCTTTGTTTCACCCAGCTGTTTCTTCTGGCTGGGAGGAAGAGGAAAAAGAGCAAGACGTCCAACTACCTGATCTCAGTGGACGCCACGGACCTGTCACGCGAGGGAGAGAGCTTCATGGGGAAACTGAGGTAGGACCATATCTCACTCCATATTGTATATCTGCATCTGATAACCCTATTGGGTGTGAAGTGGGATTGTGAGTGCTGGAGGGACATTGTAGACTCTAATGTGATTGGTCTGGTCATCCTGCAGATCTAACCTGATGGGGACCAAGTTCACAGTGTATGACCAAGGCACCAACCCCTGTAAGAATCCTGGAGCTCTGCTGGAGGAGAGCAACACACGACAGGAACTTGCAGCCATCTGCTATGTGAGTGCACACACACACACACTAATATAATTGAACCTGTAAGGTTGTGTGACATTCTGATCTCCTGTGGTCTCTCTGCAGGAGACCAACGTTCTGGGGTTCAAAGGTCCCCGCAAGATGACCGTCATCATCCCAGGCATGAACATGAACTTTGAGAGGGTCCCCGTCCGTCCAAACAGTGTATGTATCAGCCCCATGGGACTGTACGACTCTAATCACTTCTAACATTTGTAGTCACTATACTTGTTATGCACAGTAAGGGAGAGGGGCGTGTCAGAGGGCATGATTGATTTAAGACTCTAGCATTCTTACATCTTGAAATAGAAAATCATTTAGCACAATCGGAATAATGGAGTGAGTATTGAAGTCAAATCATGTAATGGAAACTGAGGCTAACCCACTAAGGGCTGTGAGATGTGGTCACTGGGGAGTGACGTCAGATCAGATGGTTTGGATGTCTGGGTCGTATTCATAAGGGGACGCAACGGAAAACTAAATTGAGCGTTCTTATTAGAAAAGTCAAGGATGTCACTCCGTTTTCAGTCCTATTTCTTCTGTTTAGCGCCTAATGAATTACAACCCTGTTGTCTGTGTTTCCAGGAGCAGGACAGTCTTCTAAGTAAGTGGCAGAACCACTCAGTGGAGAACCTGATTGAGCTACACAACAAGGCCCCCGTATGGAACGACGACACCCAGTCCTACGTTCTCAATTTCCACGGCCGCGTCACACAGGCCTCCGTCAAGAACTTTCAGATCGTCCACGACAACGATCGTGAGTCGATCCGTCAGTGGTTCTCTCGACTCTTTCTCCTCTCTTTCTTTCTCTCTCGCTCTTTTTCACTCTCTCTATTTCTCACTCTCTCACTCCCTCTCCTTGGGTAGAATGGAATAATGATTTCACATTGAGTCATCTCTGCTCTCTTCCCTCAGCGGACTACATCGTAATGCAGTTTGGCAGAGTGGCCGAGGACGTGTTCACCTTAGACTACAACTACCCCATGTGTGCCCTGCAAGCCTTCGCCATTGGCCTGTCCAGTTTCGACAGCAAACTGGCCTGCGAGTGACCAACCCCATCACGACTCTTAACTCGCCATTCCCTCCATGGCCTTTTCAACCCACTCCCTCCCCCTCCAGGACATCGCCAATTCCACAACACCGCCCCTCCACCTCCCCCCTCACAGGATTCAGCGCCGTCCTTGTACAGTCAGCAGTCAGCTCACCAGCAGTCTGCCACTATGGAAATAATCAACTATGACCTCTCACCCCTACGTGGTACATCCAATCATGGCACACGAATCACGCTGACTTGGAAAGCGGATGAAGAGAATGGGTGTGTGAGAGAGAACAAAAGCAAGTAGATTTGGGCGGAGGATATAGGATTTTCCTTATTGGCAGAAAAATGAAATTACCGTTCGCAAAGGGAAACTTGTCACAAATCAAGGCGCCTTTGTTTTTATTTGTATTTATCTGTAGTTCTGTTACAATGAGTTTGTAGTGCTTTTTGTTGCTTTAGCTGTTGTATATTGCTGAGTTTATGTGTATTGAAAGGGAAAAAGGACACCAAGCATCATAGACCGAACTGTGGTGGGCACTCCCTGTTAGGGACAGGACTTCTAACACAGACTAGACCAGGTCACAGGAGATGGTGTCTTTGATTTATATCAGATTTGAATGTTTTATTGGCCTCAAAACATGTCTGATGAACTTATGAGTTTGTTAGTTTTTAGATGTTTTTAAAGTTGCCTTTAATGTTGATTCTAAGTGGCATTTTACATTCTGTTGCCTTCCACAATCACTGTTGTGCGATTCTTTTGACCAACTCTGGAAACTTTATGGTCCTAAAATTCACCTCACTGTCTTCAAATGGTCACGTGGCTTTGGTTTCCAGCCATTTTGCAGCATCAAGATGGTCAATAATTCTAACGTCAACTATTTCAACCCTTTATGGTCTTCCTCTTGAAGATTAATTTCTTGTAATCACATTTATTTGCCTGCATATCAGAAAGTCTTGAAGTCATGCATGTCCATCCAATGTGTCCTCATCTGTTTTCTTGTTTTAAAAACACGCTTTTACTAACGTATCTCAGTAGCATTCTGAGGAGTTTGGAACAGAACATTTCTAACTGCCATTCCTTTGTACATGTCATTTTGTGATGTCTTAGCCCCATGTCAAGTTAAAACCTCACGGGAAAGTCAATGGAATTGCCCAGCAAGCACGATAAAAGGGTTTTATTATAGTTTTATATAAGATATGTCTTAATGTTTGGACATACTGCTCATTTTCAAATATCATGAAATGTCAGCCTAAATGTCATTTCAATGTGTGGAATACAAAAGAGTTAGCCTGGAATCCAAACAATAGAGGAATTTTCCGTTTGGATTCCAAGTGACAACGTTCGGCCTGTATTCAGTCTACATTATATGCCAAACTTATCTACCCATTTAAAATGACACCTGATTGAATAATAACACTACATTTTATATGTACTGTAACTGGAAGTGTTACTCTGTTCAGCAGACTACACTTGTACTGTACCATGAAGTCATTGAGAACCCACTGGGCAAAAACTGGTTGAATCAATGTTGTTTCAACCCCAAAATTTGAGGTGATGACTTTGAATCAACGTGGAACACTGATTGGATTTGCAAAAAGGAATTGCGTTTCTTTTTTAACCCAACTTTTAAATCCAATGACTGGGTCAAATGTTTGGTTGATTTCACGTGGAGTTCACGTTAGTTGACAACTCAACCAAATGTAAATCAAAACAAGACGTTGAACTGACGTCTGTGCCCAGTGGGAAATTATTTTTGGGGGGAGACATTTAAGGTGCAAAATAGTTCAAATCTGTGCAAAAATATATAAAAAGGGGACCACAAAAAGTTATTTAAGTAGAGTTTTTAGTACACTGAAAAATGCATAAATAGTGGCCTTTTTTACAATGCTCGTTGCTGAAGAAAAGTTTCACAATGCTAGATTATTACTTTTACAGTATTTTTTGCACAGGTTTGAACTATTTTGCACCACAAAAAATAACCTCTTGATTAAAGTTTCAGCTGGATGGATGTGCTATAGAGATGCTTCTGTCCAGTAGTGTGATTCTTGTTCTTGAAAGATTAGGAACATTCTTGGGTAACCTGCAGGGTGCATTTGATTCCTGTCCAAACAAGACAAACACTGATTATGTGTGACAGTGTCGGGAAACAAAGTTAATTCACAAGATGTACTGTTTGAATAGGGGGATAAGGGTTTGTTTGTACAAAATATATAAAAGAGAGAACTATACAGATTTACTACAAGATACTTATTGGGAATTGCATTCCATTCATAACTTAACTTTCTGACAATTTCTGAGGGATTGAATTTCAGAAATATGACTGTAAATAGAATAAATGAAGATATTGTAAAGTGAACAAGACTCCCCTTGTAAGTTTAAGTTTATTTGCCCCCTTTCTAATTCTCTCTACTTTTGCATATTTTTGATACTAAATGTTATCAGATCTTCAACCAAAACCTAATATTAGATAAAGGGAACCTGAGTAAACAAATAACACAACTACATACTTATCTAATTTATTTAATAAACAAAGTTATGCAACACCCAATGCCCCTGTGGGAAAAAGTAAGTGCCCCCTTAAGCTCAATAACTGGTTGTGCCAGTTAGCTGCAATGTTTCCAACCAAACGCCTCCTGTAGTTGTTGATCAGTCTCACGTCACTGTGGAGGAATTCTGGCCCACTCTTGCATGCAGAACTGCTTTAACTCAGTGACATTTGTGGGTTTTCAAGCATGAACTGCTCGTTTCATGTCCTGCCACAACATCTCAATTGGGATTAGGTCTGGACTTTGACTAGGCTGTTCAAAGACTTTGACTAGGCTGTTCAAAAACCTCATTTGTTGCCTTTTAGCAATTTATTTGAGCTTTTTATCTAATATTAGGTTTTGGTTCTGAGATCTGATAACATTCAGTATCAAAAATAGAAAGCCTGCAAAAACGTTTTCACTGTACTATACATTCTACACTTTCATTCATTCACTGTACTATACATTCTACACTTTCATTCATTCACTGTACTATACATTCTACACTTTCATTCATTCACTGTACTATACATTCTACACTTTCATTCATTCACTGTACTATACATTCTACACTTTCATTCATTCACTGTACTATACATTCTACATGTTCATTCATTCACTGTACTATACATTCTACACTCATTCATTCACTGTACTATACATTCGACACTTTCATTCATTCACTCACTGTACTATACATTCTACACTTTCATTCATTCACTGTACTATACATTCTACACTCATTCATTCACTGTACTATACATTCTACACGTTCATTCATTCACTGTACTATACATTCTACACTCATTCATTCACTGTACTATACATTCTACACTTTCATTCATTCACTGTACTATACATTCTACATATTCATTCACTGTACTATACATTCTACATATTCATTCACTGTACTATACATTCTACACGTTCATTCATTCACTGTACTATACATTCTACACTTTCATTCATTCACTGTACTATACATTCTACACTTTCATTCATAGGCCAGGTTGTAGCAACCTCATGATGGGTACAGGGAAAATGTTAGTATCATGTAGTAGCCTAAACCTAGCAATGTTACATTAAACTGGGTGAATGGAATATGAATGACAGTCATCCAATATTCTGAAATAAAAATAAGGCCATGCTCGTTAAAAGAAATCGTCCTCCCTAATCATAAACGGAACCGACTGCCCCTGATGTAGTCAGTAAACCCATTTATTTTCAATAACATAACGACTTTACAGTTGATTAAGAACCTTTTTGAAAGCAACATCTAGAACTTATCATTTCTTCTTTCTACATTACCAAGTGTTGCAATTGCTTAGATTATTAAAACATTTAGAAAATATATCAGACTTGTTTTAGTGTTACATTTACAATTCCATTTTAAAACGGGATGTTGTAGAAACTTACTGTAAAAATGGTAATTGTATAGCTTAATTAAACACATCTATTCTAAAAACATTCCAAGTCTTTGGAAGGCTTTGAACATTATCTTTTGGACTGGATACACAAACATTTTGTTTGATACAGTTTTGACTGATCTATTCTTAATGCTGTCTTTCACCTTAATGCAAGGTGCTGCAGTACGGTCTGGTGTGGAATGAACATCCAGTGAACAACAACAGTTACCGTCACAGGCAGCAACACTAGCTCTCCCAGGGCAAACCTACTTATTGACGTCCACCACTAGCAGTTCTTTGTATTTGCACAGGTAGTAGGGGGTAGCACTGGCACCGGTCAAAAGCTACAAAGATGGTGGGGTTGACCAGCTGGTCCACACAGGTGTCGTACAGGTTGTAGTCTTCTTTCGTGGATCTGACGGGTGGCGGCCGGCGGTATTTGCACTTGCCTACGCTCACCTTTCCCACCAGCACCTTGGCCAGGAACATGTGACGCGCGTCAGGTGACACGAATGTGTTGGAGTAGGAGGCGTCGCGGGCGAAGTAGGAGCCGTAGCCGTACACAAACCCGTTGACTCCCGAGATGCGCGGGTCAAAGTTGTTGTGGCAGATGTCCTCGATGAAGTCCCCGACGGTCCCGTGGAACAGGTGCCTCTCCAGAGCCCCGTCTTCCTTGGTGTCACCGCGCTTCCGCATGTGCTCCTTGTACCTACAACACAAAAAAATGCCACCTAATGTATGAATTCATCTTCAATTCAATTCAATAGGTTTTTATCAGTATTACATTTATTCATGGTCAAATGGAGCAGGAAAATAAAAAGCCTCCCATCTCCTATGGATAACCCTTATCAATACATTTATATTGATCTGTTGTGTGATGTACTGGCGCACCATGTTATCTACCTTTTCCCTGTCCTTTATCCCATTCCCACATGGCGGTCATATACAGTAGATGAGGAAAATTAATGGCTATTCTCACAATAATACAAAGAGGGCCAGAGGGAGTCCCCATCCATACCTTTGGAACTTGTCCCAGTGGAGGACATTCTGGATCTGGTGTAGGCTGACTATCTCCACCTGGGTCTCTGACAGGGTCTTGTGGAACAGGCTGTGGACCTTCTGGAAGGCCTGGGTGCTGGACGGCACATCCACCATTCTGTAGTCCTGGTCTGGGGCGGAGCTAGGGGTCCACACTGGGGGGTACCAGGTGCTGAACTCCTCCAGGGGGTCTACACTGAAGTTGGCCGGGGAAGGCTTGGTGGTTGTGCTGGCCAGACCATCCAGCAGGATACCTGTCCTATACAAGACAAGTAGATGGTTGTTTTAGTGAATGTAGTTGATGTTATTATTGATGAACTAGAACTAATATGGTGTGATTCCAGCATTATAAGTAGGACCCTGAGACATTCTCTACCACCTGACCTATGACATTAGCCTGCAGTTCAAATAGTTTTACTGGTGACACTACAGCCTCTTTTAAACACATTTCAACCTAATGAACACATGGTTAGTCATTTTACAGGTCAGGAGTATCTTTCTAGCCCCTCCCACACAGGCGCATCCCCTGTAGGGTCTAAATGCCAACAGGTGGCTTGAGATGACACTATCAACCTTTTGGTGCTGTAGGACAGAACTACTGGTTTGAAAAAGAGTGGAGAATTTCTCCTGGCCCCAATTATGAGTAACACTACATGACCAAAAGTATGTGGACCGCCCTTCAAATTAGTGAACTCTGCTATTTCAGCAACACCCGTTGCTGACAGGTGTATAAAATGTTGCATTGACAGAAATAAGCAGTAGAATGGCCCGTACTGAAGAGCTCAGTGACTTAAGATGCCACCTTTCCAACAAGTCAGTTCGTCAAATTTCTGCCCTGCTAGAGCTGCCCCGGTCAACTGTAACTGCTGTTATTGTGAAGTGGAAACTTCTAGGTAGAACAACAACTCAGGGAAGTGGTGGGCCACACAAGATCACAGAACGGGACCACCGGGTGCTGAAGCACGTAAAAATCGTCTGTCCTCGGTTGCAACACTCACTACCAAGTTCCAAACTGCCTCTGGAAGCAACGTCAGCACAAGAACTGTTAGTCCGGGAGCTTCACGAAATGGGTTTCCATGGCCCAGCAGCCACATACAAGCCTAAGATCACCATGCGCAATGCCAAGCGTCAACTGGAGTGGTGTAAAGCTCACCGCCATTGACTCTGGAGCAGTGGAAATGCGTTTTCTGGAGTGATGAGTCACGCTTCACAATCTGACAGTCTGATGGACAAATCTGGGTTTGGTGAATGCCAAGAGAATGCTACCTGCCCAAATGCATAGTGCCAACTAAAGTTTAGTGGAGGAGGAATAATGGTCTGGGGCTGTTTTTCATGGTTCGGGTGGAGGGAAATCTTAACGTTACAGCAGACAATGACATTCTGTGCTTCCAACTTTGTGGCAACAGTTAGGGGAAGGCCCTTTCCTGTTTCAGCATAACAATGCCTCCGTGCACAAAGCGAGGTCCATACAAAAAGGGTTTGTTGAGATCGGTGTGGAAGAACTTGACTGGCCTGCACAGAGCCCTGACCTCAACCCCATCGAACACCTTTGGGATGAATTGGAATGCTGACTGCGAGCCAGGCCTAATCGCCAAACATCAGAGCCTGACCTCACTAAAGCTCTTGTGGCTGAATGGAAGCAAGTCCCCACAGCAATGTTCCAACATCTAGTGGAAAGCCTTCCCAGAAGAGTGGTGGCTGTTATAGCAGCAAAGGGGGGACCAACTCCATTTTAATGCCTATGATCTTGGAATGAGATATTCGACGAGCATGTTCCACATACTTTTGTCATGTAGTCATTTATTTATCTTGCTCCTTTGCACCCCAGTATTTTGACTTTGCACATTCATCTACTGCACATTTACCATTCCAGTGTTAAATTGCTATACTGTAATTACTTCGCCACCATGGCCTATTTATTGCCTTATGTTCCTTATCTTACCTCATTTGCACACATTGTATATAGATTTGTTTTTTTCCTACTGTATTATTGACTGTGTGTTTGTTTACTCCAATGTGTAACTATGTGTTGTTGTATGTGTTGAACTGCTTTGCTTTATCTTGGCCAGGTTGCAGTTGTAAATGAGAACTTGTTCTCAACTTGCCTACCTGGTTAAATAAAGGTGAAATAAAATAAATAAAAAATGTAGTGTAAAACAAACAAGTGCATGTAAATTAGTTTTAAGATAATTGAACACAGTTCAAAAGAGCCTAGAAAGTAAGGTAACTGAACCAATCAACCAGCTGAAAGTTAAAATAAAACATGGATACGTACCTCAAATGTGCTCTCAGAGACTTATGGGAGCGGTAGTAGGGTCTGAGTCGGATGGCCCGCTGAAACCCTGTGGTGACATTGGTCTGGATCATACTGATGAAGTCCACCTTGTATTCCACCGCTAAGATGTGGAAACGACACTCCAGCTCCCCAGCATCCATCTTGTCTAGAAGGATCTTGGACACATCCTTAACAACAAGACAACCCGGTAAGTCAAAGCCTACATAGCACAACATGAAACAGAGGTAACCATTTGTGAGGGAATTATCTTTTGTGAGGGAATTATCTTTTGTAATGAACAAAACACATTCAGCCATAGTGAAAGTTCATTGAAAACCTGAGGGTATGAGAGAGAGGTTTGAAGCACTCACATCTTTGTACTTTGTCCAGCTGAGGTTATTCCACCAGAAGAAGCACCACCTGGTGTAGAGGTGAGGGTTCTTGGTTGGGTCTGTGGTGTTCTGGAGTCTTCTGACCCGGTCGTATTTCTCCCCGTCCTTCAACGTCATGGTGTCAAAGTGCAGGGTGAACACATCCGTACTAGTGATGCGGGGAATTAGATACAGTTACATACAGGGATATAACTTTTGGACGATATACAGTGCCTTCAGAAAGTATTCACACCCCTTGACTTTTTCCACATTTTGTTGTGTTACAGCCTGAATTCAAAATGTATTAAACTGGCCTACACACAATACCCCATAATGTCAAAGTGGAATTATGTTTTTAGAAATGTTTATAAATTAAACAAAAACGAAATGCCGAAATGTCTTCAATAAGTATTCAAACCCTTTGTTATGGCAAGACTAAATAAGTTCAGGAGTAAACATTTGCTTAACAAGTTGCATGGAATCAAAGTGTGCAATAATAGTGTTTCACAATATATTTGAATGACTACCTCATCTCTGTACCCCACACATACAATTATCTGTAAGGTCCCTCAGTTGAGCAGTGAATTTCAAAAACAGATTCAACCACAAAGGTTTTCCAATGCTTCACAAAGAAGAGCACCTATTGGTAGATGCATCCAAATAAAAAAAAGCAGACAATGAATATCCCTTTGAGCATGGTGAAGTTATTAATTCAACTTTGGATGGTGTATCAATACACCCAGTCACTACAAAGATACTGGCGTCCTTCCTAACTCAGTTGCTGGAGAGGAAGGAAACCATGAGGCCAAAGGTGACTTTAAAACAGTTAGATTATTATGGCTGTGATCGAAAACTGAGGATGGGTCAACAACATTGTAGTTACTCCACAATACTAACCTAAATGACAGAGTGAAAAGAAGGAAGCCTGTACAGAACAAAAATATTCCAAAACATGCATGCTGTTTGCAATAAGGCACTAAAGTAAAACTGCAAAAAATGTGGCAAAGAAATGTACTTTATGTCCTGAATACAAAAGGTTATGTTTCAGGCAAATCCAACACAACACATCACTCTTCATATTTTCAAGCATGGTGGTGGCTGCATCATGTTATGGGTATGCTTGTCATCAGCAAGGACTAGGGAGTTTTTGGGGATAAAAAGAAACAGAATAGAGCTAAGCACAGGCAAAATCCTAGAGGAAAACCTGGTTCAGTCTGCTTTCCAACAGACACTGGGGGACAAATTCACCATTCAGCAGGACAATAACCTAAAACACAAGGCCAAATATACACTGGAGTTGCTTACCAAGACGACATTGAATGTTCCTGAGTGGCATAATTACAGTTTTGACTTAAATCATCTTGAAAATCTATGGCAGGACTTGAAAATGGCTGTCTAGCAATGATCAACAACCAACTTGACAGAGCTTGAAGACTTTTTAAAATAATAAAGTACAATCCAGGTGTGCAAAGCTCTTAAAGACTTGTCCAGAAAGACTCACAGCTGTAATTTGCTGCCAAAGATGATTCTAACATGTATTGACTCTTATGTGAATACTTAGAGTTGAAGTCGGAAGTTTACATACACTTAGGTTGGAGTCATTAAAACTTGTTTTTCCAACCACTCCACAAATTTCTTGTTAACAAACTATAGTTTTGGCAAGTCGGTTAGGTCATTTACATTGTGCATGACAAGTATTTTTCCCAACAATTGTTTACAGACATTTTATTTTACTTAGAACTCACTGTATCACAATTCCAGTGGGTCAGAGGCTTACATACACTAAGTTGACTGTGCTTGGAAAATTCCATAAAATTATGTCATGGCTTTAGAAGCTTCTGATAGGCTAATTGACACCATTTGAGTCAATTGGAGGTGTACCTGTGGATGTATTTCAAGGCCTACCTTCAAACTCAGTGCCGTTTTGTTTGACATCATGGGAAAATTATAGACCTCCACAAGTCTAGTTCATCCTTGGGAGCAATTTCCAAACTGTACCACGTTCATCTGTACGAACAATAGTACGCAAGTATGAACACCATGGGACCATGCAGCCGTCATACCGCTCAGGAAGGAGACGCATTCTGTCTCCTAGAGATGAACATACTTTGGTGCGAAAAGTGTAAATCAATCCCAGAACAACAGAAAAGTACCTTGTGAAGATGCTGGAGGAAACAGGTACAAAAGTATCTATATCCACAGTAAAACGAGTCCTATACCGACATAACCTGAAAGGCAGCTCAGCAAGGAAGAAGCCACTGCTCCAAAACCGCCATAAAAAAGCCAGACTACGGTTTGCAACTGCACAAGGGGACAAAGATTGTACTTTTTGGAGAAATGTCCTCTGGTCTGATGAAACAAAAATAGAACTGTTTGGCCATAATGACCATCGTTATGTTTGGAGGAAAAAGGGGAGGCTTGCAAGCTGAAGAACACCATCCCAACCGTGAAGCACGGGGGTGGCAGCATCATGTTGTGGGGGTGCTTTGCTGCAGGAGGGACTGGTGCACTTCACAAAATAGATGGCATCATGAGGAAAGAAAATTATGTGGATATATTGAAGCAACATCTCAAGACATCATCATTTTTACTAGGATTAAATGTCAGGAATTGTGAAAAACAGAGTTTAAATGTATTTGGCTAAGGAGTATGTAAACTTCCGACTTCAACTGTACGTAAATTAGATATTTCTGTATTTCATTTTCAATAAATGCGCAAAAACATGTTTGCACTTTGTCATTATGCGGTATTGTGTGTAGATGAGTGAGAAAAAATATCAATTGAATCCATTTTGAAATCAGGCTGTAACACAACAAAATGTGAAATATGTCAATGAATACTTCCTGAAGGCACTGTATCTGCACCAACATTTCATTATTTTTCCTTCATAGTTCTCCATCTTCTTTTTAAATTGGGAGACTTTTTTTTTTGCACTTTTATTTTCATGACTGATCAAAACTTGTTCTCTCATGGCTTTCTCTTGTCCCCCTACAGCACAGATAGTGAGCAATATGTTTGGAATCACAGTATCGGAACGCAATACATATCGTATTGGCACCTACAGTGAGGGAAAAAAGTATTTGATCCCCTGCTGATTTTGTACGTTTGCCCACTGACAAAGAAATGATCAGTCTATAATTTTAATGGTAGGTTTATTTGAACAGTGAGAGACAGAATAACAACAAAGAAATCCTGAAAAACGCATGTGAAAAATGTTATAAATGGAATTGCATTTTAAGGAGGGAAATAAGTATTTGACCCCCTCTCAATCAGAAAGATTTCTGGCTCCCAGGTGTCTTTTATACAGGTAACGAGTTGAGATTAGGAGCACACTCTTAAAGGGAGTGCTTCTAATCTCAGCTTGTTTCCTGTATAAAAGACACCTGTCCACAGAAGCAATCAGATCCCAAACTCTCCACCATGGCCAAGACCAAAGAGCTCT
Source organism: Brachymystax lenok tsinlingensis (assembly GCA_030435695.1). Lineage (NCBI taxonomy): Eukaryota > Metazoa > Chordata > Actinopteri > Salmoniformes > Salmonidae > Brachymystax > Brachymystax lenok. Next base: position 14,317,676 of record CM059783.1, on the reverse strand, counting down.
CCAAGGATGTCAGGGACAAGATTGTAGACCTACACAAGGCTGGAATGGGCTACAAGACCATCTCCAAGCAGCTTGGTGAGAAGGTGACAACAGTTAGTGCGATTATTCGCAAATGGAAGAAACACAAAATAACTGTCAATCTCCCTCGGCCTGGGGCTCCATGCAAGATCTCACCTCGTGGAGTTGCAATGATCATGAGAATGCTGAGGAATCAGCCCAGAAAAACACAGGAGGATATTGTCAATGATCTCAAGGCAACTGGGTCCATAGTCACCAAGAAAACAATTGGTAACACACTACGCCGTGAAGGACTGAAATCCTGCAGCGCCCGCAAGGTCCCCCTGCTCAAGAAAGCACATATACATGCCCGTCTGAAGTTTGCCAATGAACATCTGAATGATTCAGAGGACATCTGGGTGAAAGTGTTGTGGTCAGATGAGACCAAAATGGAGCTCTTTGGCATCAACTCAACTCGCCGTGTTTGGAGGAGGAGGAATGCTGCCTAGAACACCATCCCCACCGTCAAACATGGAGGTGGAAACATTATGCTTTGGGGGTGTTTTTCTGCTAAGGGGACAGGACAACTTCACCGCATCAAAGGGACGATGGACGGGCCATGTACCGTCAAATCTTGGGTGAGAACCTCCTTCCCTCAGCCAGGGCATTGAAAATGGGTCGTGGATGGGTATTCCAGCATGACAATGACCCAAAACACACAGCCAAGGCAACAAAGGAGTGGCTCAAGAAGAAGCATATTAAGGTCCTGGAGTGGCCTAGCCAGTCTCCAGACCTTAATCCCATAGAAAATCTGTGGAGGGAGCTGAAGGTTCGAGTTGCCAAACGTCAGCCTCGAAACCTTAATGACTTGGAGAAGATCTGCAAAGAGGAGTGGGACAAAATCCCTCCTGAGATGTGAGGTAACCTGGTGGCAAACTACAAGAACGTCTGACCTCTGATTGCCAACAAGGGTTTTGCCACCAAGTACTAAGTCATGTTTTGCAGAGGGGTCAAATACTTATTTCCCTCATTAAAATGCAATTCCATTTATAACATTTTTTACGTGTTTTTCTGGATTTTTTTGTTGTTATTCTGTCTTTCACTGTTCAAATAAACCTACCATTCAAATTATAGACTGATCATTTCTTTGTCAGTGGGCAAACGTACAAAATCAGCAGGGGATCAAATACTTTTTCCCCTCAAAGTATCGTATCGTGAGGTACTTGACAATTCCCAGCTCTAATCAGTACTGACACAAACATAGAAGAAAAAACATTAAGAGTTATGGTGTGGTAGCAAATAGCGCTACGTTAAAAAAGACAGGCATCAAATCCTTGATGTCATCTCTGGCACTTCCCGTGTGTGTGAGTCTCAGTTCCTGTATTTTTCTTCTTCATATACTCTGTAAATGCGCAATATTTTATACATCGATAAACTATTGTGTAATTAAAATTCAGCAGTACTTATGGAACTATGAGGGACAACAAGCATGGAAATCCCAGATTTTGAGGACTGATGGACAGTGGTTTATCACTAACATCTACTACCTGTACTACTCACCCTTCCTTGACTCCGATCTCCTCCCGGTTGACATTGCAGTAGGCCCTCTCTAGATTAACCTGGGCGCGCGGAGTGAAGTCTACCCACTGGTGACTGTTGACGCACCACAGCTGCCAGTGGAAGGGGTATGGCGTGTGGTGCTGCTTGCACTTGCTCCCCGTCCTGCAGAAGTGAGAAAGTGGTCGCAGATCTGGATGTCGCCGGAGGTGTTTGTGTGGAAGGGCAGACTGGCTGCTGTCTTGGGTGGACCAGGGGGCTGATTAGTGCTAGCGGCTTGGGTTTGGGCTGGGGTGGTAGGCTGGTGGACAGGCTGTGGCTGGGTGATGATGACAGGCAGGGGGAGGATGAGAGAGGTGGTTTTGACTGGGCCCGGTGTCATGTTCTGGGGATTGTGAGGTGAGATGGTGACCGCTCCAGGTTGAGGAAAGAGAGTGCTTTGAGGAAAGGTGAGGAGCACACTGGGGGTGATTTTGGTTGGGGTCATTTGCTGTGGTAGAGGTTGGATGATCATTTGGGTCTGGCTTAGGGCTGAGGATGGGCCTGACGACATCTGGATGATCCTGGTGGTGCTGCTGCTGCTTTTGCCAGTAGAGCAGATAGGAGTATTGTTGGCACTAATAGTCTGCCCTGACTTGGAGGGGAGAGGAGTGAAGCGGACATTGATACTGTATGGTGTCACAGTCCAGACGACGTCCACTTGTTGGGAGTGCATGGCGTCCCACACTGGCAGACTGGTGTTGGTGTCAGAAGGGACCTCCATGAGCAGTAGACAAGGAGTGAGGAAGCTGACCTTGGGAGTCTTTGGACAGGCCTCTGTGATCACGGTTGTAGGTCCCCTCTTCTTCCCTTTGATTGATGAAAGGTCAGTCATCTTCAATATCTTTTGAGGGTAAATAGTCAGTTTATGTTGGCATAGCATGGTACCTGAAGGACTAAATGAATGTACCAATCCTATCCAGAGTCTCGGACAAAACAAAAGCAACACTCATCACATAACAAAAATCAAATTTGATGGAATCTTAAAAACGATTAGAGATATTCTGTAGACATTTAATGAAAAGGTACTAATTAATACGAATGCTTGAGACTGCCTATGCTTTTCGTCGTGTTTCTACTGTCCTCGAATTTGCACCGATTTACTAGCTAAAATGACTTGCATCGCATGATGCATAAACAGAACATGAACTTACTTTTTACCTGTTAACGTGCAGTGTTTCAAGCTTGATGAATCTGTCCACGTTTTGTTTTACTCGAAAAACTATTGATTGGTGAGTAAATAAGGCATTTATAGTTAAGCCTAAAACAGATCTGGAAGTAGTCTTCAAACAATATTCTTACAGGATCGTTTGTAGATTTCAGGGGAAACCATTTGAAGCCGTTACAGGAATGGTTTAGCCCAACGATTTGAAATTGATGACGACTGCACACAAGTACTAAGTTATTTTAGTATTTTCTAATAAAAGATCACCACAGCAAGTCTGATGTATTCCATTTTTATTTAGTTTTATTCCACACAGAAAACTAAACTTTTATTCCATACACTACACAATAAAATACATGTAAACACTTGTCCATTAAATCAAAGGTCAGTGTTTATTTAAAGGCAACGAGTGGCAGATATTTAAATATTATTAATCCATTAGATGTTTTCTTATGACAGATGAACAACATCAAAAAAGACACTTTTTAGAGACAGAAAATTCCATAACACATTCTCAGGTGTGATCTACAGCTTTCACTGAGACCTCTAATGGCTCAATCCTCAGAGGACACTGCTTACAGCCAACCCAGAAATAGGGGAAGACCCGCTCAGAAAAGGTGTGTTTGAAAGTGTAGATCTGCGTGTTGTCAGCTGGGTCAGAGAAGCACACTCTCCCCTTCTCCCAGTCTAGCTGCACTCGGATCCTCTGAGGGCTCCTCTTCAGATTGAGTCGCGTCAGGGGTGAGGTCCCAGCAAAGTACATCTTGTGGTAAAAGTACACGGACAGGTATCCATTCTTCAGCACGGACGAGACCTTGTCTTTCCTCTGGATGGACTCTTTGGCTACGCCGAGGACCCAGGCGCTGTTCTCTCCAACCTCCACGTCCCAGACATGCTTTCCTGAGCTGAAGCCCTCAGAGCCCAGTACACCTGTGTCGGGGTCAAACCTCTCGGGGTTGTCTGGAAGCTTCTGTTTGTCATCGCTGTCCCTCACACTGGTGAGGTCTTCAGACAGCAGGAGCCAGGGAGCAGCCGTGTTGGGGTCCAGAGTCACTGGCGCTGAGGAGAAAGTATAGCCATTTACCATGATGTAGTGGTTCTCACCACTGTAATTGCCGTGTCAATACACATTAAGAAGTACTTTATGTGCTTAAAAAGTTAACGTTTCAGTCTATCATGTAATGAAAGACTAGTATTGACACAGAGTGATGTTCAACACACTCTGCAGTTAGTACTCACTGTATTTAACAATCCCTTGCATCTTCTCCCACACTTTGTATTGAAGTGAGCCCAGGTACTTGGCCACATCGATGAGTGCTCCCGAGACCATAACTGGGTCCTGCAGTGTGCTGTACTGAGCACTATACAGCCAGAACAAGTAGGAGTTAGTACTCATCATGTAATGGTCTGTAGACAGTGAAACCACCAGGGGTTGTAATGTACTCACCTTCTCATTGTCTGCTTGCATTTCTGGAGAAAAAAAGTATCCTCCAAAGCCATCTCCTCCTCCACAGCTCTGATTGTGTCAGAGAGGGAGGCCAGGGTTCTGTCCATCTCCCTCATGCTCTGCCTCAACAGCTCACTCTTACTCTCCTCCTCCTCTTTCAGAGCTGCAAGCCTAGCAGCCTCTTCAGCTTGGAGGAAATGGTGGAGCGTCTCAAACTCCTCATGAATCCTCTTTGCCACAAACCGGGCCTGGATCTGAAATGAGACCTTTGTTAGGATTGTGTGTTAACATATGAGAGATTTGGATTTCATACTATGGCCAACCACCAACACTACCTGAATGTGTGTCACTGTATTTTCATAGTTTTGCTTCATTTTGTCAAAAGCCTCCTTCTTCTCTTGCAAACAAGTAAGCGCAGACTTCATATCCTCCTACAAAGAACATTAAAAAGACAATTGGACTAAAAATAGAGTAAGCAAAACATCAGTTCTTCAAAGGCAAACAGTTGCAGAAGGCATAAAAACAGATTAGCTCAAACTCTCAGCATTTTCCCCTTTACCTTAATGTTCATCTCTGAACTCATAAAATGCTAGCTAGAGAACTCAATTTATATTTATAGGGCTGCCCATCACAACACCAGATTACCTTCATGTCACCTATAGCCTCTCCCACCGGGCAGCACTCATGGTTTTTATGCTTCCTGGAGGTGTGACAGACCACACAGATGGGCTCCTTGTCCTGCAGACAAAACAGCTTCAGCCTCTCCCCGTGCAGGGAGCACAGCTCACCTGGCTCACACAGCTCCCCTGTAGGCCCAAGCGCTCCACTCTCCTGGATGTAGGAGTCACACAGGTTCTTTAGGGTGAGGCTGGCCACCGGCTCATCCACAAACTCCCTTCTACAGAGAGGGCAGTCCCGGGCCGACCCCTTCCCAGACCAGTACTGCTGTAAGCAGGCTGCACAGAAACTGTGGCTGCACTTAAGGACCACGGGATCCCTAAAGATGTCACAGCACACAGGGCAACAGAGGTCCTCCTCTGGGAGAGAGAATCGGGCAGCCATGCCTACTTCACACGAAAGTGACTCCTCCTCTGGAAGGGAATGTAGGGCAAAGGAACACACAGAGCTGTAGCCAGAGCCAGACCTTGTTTGTGTTCTAGTTAGCTAATGGCCTCTGTAAGGTACAGTATTTAATTTAACTTTACCCAGCTACATATTTGGGCTCAACAACATACTGTCTGAACTTCAAAATGGCCATACTTACTGCCTAGGTCCTAGGACAAGTCGATGTTGAGTTTGGGAGTCTTTTAATAGAACAAGTTACAGTTACACTCACCTGATATCCAGGGCACGTCTACAGGGGACAGCCAACAAACCCACGTAACTAGCTCCTTGTTTTATCTGCGACGCCAAGACCTGTTCTGACTTCCTTCTTCCTGTTATGGTGTGACACCTCATTATGGGGGTGGAGCCAGGCAGGCCATTCTTTAACACTTTCGCACCAGTTCCACTTCGTGTTCACATTGGTTTCATTATTAGACTGTTACTCCATTGTTTGTGTTTCTTGTCATTGTTGACTTTGTAAACAAATTATTTATTCATATTAAAAGTAATGTTTCACTAATGAGTTGTCATGCCATGAGCACTACAAATACATCATATACATCAACTACTATTTGAATGTTAATGTCATAGCCGTGGGATGTATTTACTCCATAGATATTTACATTTTAGTTGTAGGCACACTCTTTGACTATAGCCCAATTTTACAGCGTGGCATTGAGCAACAGTGGTCTCTACTGTATACCTGTAGTTGGAGATCCCCATCTAGTGGTGCATATGTGCAATGGAAGCAAATTGAAACTTTATTTTATAATGTGTAAATGAATTAAATAAGCTAAACTCACTTAAATAATTAGGAAGGTCCATTCAGTTAAATAAAACAGCACAACATGAAATGCAAAAGAAACTTTTAATATTTATTTAGATAATTGACTGTACTTGACATATTTTACATACTGTAACAACTGCTTTAAACACTTGTACAAGCATTCTGAGATAGACAGTTGTTACCATATAGAAGGTATATATGCATTCTATTGGCATCAGTTAAATTACACTACTTATACCCATAGTATGCTTTGTGTTGAGGCAAATCTTACAGCTATTTACATGGAACTGGATTCAACTAAAGTTCACACAATGGGTTCCCTCCAGTTGATACATGGTAGTAGATATTTGTCCCCACATATTATAAACCTGGCAACCTGTTTCCACTCATGTTTATATTCTGCCCAAAGTTGGGACTAACTGACAAAAGGCGCAGGGGGACAAACTGATTGGTACTGTAAAAGTATGGGAACACTTTTTCAGTGAATGTATCATTGAAGGTGTACAGAATAGTGCTCTTAGTGGGATCACAGAATGTCAGCTCCCCCTGGTCACAGTCCAGATGTACTCTGATCACTCGTGGGCTCTCATCCAGCTTGATCTGGATGCGTGGTTTTACACATACTCTATATTTCCCACTAATATATCTGATGCTCCACAATCCACTCTGAGGCTCCATTTTGAGTGGCTTGTTGCGCACAATTGACTCTTTGGCTACTCCCAGGGTCCAGTTATCACTTTCTCCTACCTCTACATCCCAAAAATGTCTGCCTTTACTGTAACCTTCAGAACCCAACACTCCCATTTTAAGCCTCTCAGGATTTTCTGGAAGGTTCTGCCTCTCCTCACTGTATGTCACAGTGGTCAGGTCATGAGTCAGTATGAGCCTTGCAGACACTGTGTTTGGATCCATGGTCACTGAAGCTTAAGGGGAACATTTATTGTACTTTAATATTGTACTTTAATACTGAAGTGTGTGGGTGTGTTGGGAGATCAAACCATTTCAAATAACTATTGAAAAAATATGTTTATTTCCAAAGTATTGTGGCCTTATTTGCTACAGTAAGATAGTCAAGATATTAAAAAACAACCTTTCTGAAAAACGTGGACTTACTATAGTAAACGATCCCAAGCATCTTCTTCCAGACCTTGAATTTCAGAGATCCCACATGCTTGGCTATGTCAATGAATGCTCCTGACACTATCTCAGCATCTGCAGTGTCTGTTGCTGTGGATTCAGCTCTATGGGAATAATTAAACATCAGTACTGTTGTAAATGGAGCGTAACATGTATTTAGTAGGGATGAAATGGGACTTAATTTACGACATACCTATTAAGGATGGCCTTGTAATTCTACAAAAAGAAGGACATATGTCATTATGTTATATCAGATGACACTGAGATAATTGGAAAAAAAACTCACAGAGGAATAACTAATTTACATTTGTGAAATTATTCACCAGCAATTTCCGACCTGGTTGAGAATTTCAAGGCGTTATACGACATTTAACTGCAGCCTAGCAGTGTGACGCTTGCGTCTTTTGGAAGAACATCCGTTTCATGAGTTCATGAGCTCATGTTGGGAATTTACATCTTTGTAATTTAAAAAAATCTTTACTCTTACCTGAAGGAATGTGATAGTGTCAACATCCATGTCCTTGATCATCTGAATAGTCTCTATTAGGGTTGAAATCTGCTTGGTCAAATGCTCAGCTCTTTTTCGCATCACTTGACATTTCTGTTGCTCTTCCTTTCTCAGGGCAGCTATCCTTGCTGTCTCTTCATCTTCCAGGAACTGGTGGAGTTTCTTAAACTCCACCCTTATCTGCTCCTCTCCACACTGGACTTGAACCTAATAGACAAGATTAAACTTGAACACCGCTCAAATGTTTCCATATATTTGTATTTTTTTTCTTTTTATGGCAGATACCTGTATATGCTCCTCCCAGGTTGAATGGCACATCTTGGCTGTGTTCATGTTTTCTAATTCCTTCTTCAAAGTGGTACTCACACGCTGGATTTCACTCTAAAGATAAATTAAAAGTTATTATTGTAAACCTGGTAAAACCAGACCAGTCTTTAATCCAGCCAGTCACTCTCTACTCAGTCACATAATGACATTGAAATGACCAGTTAAAATAAAAGCAAAGGGAAGAGATACTTTCACAAACTGACCTTCAAATCAGGCAGAGCCTCCTCAATGGGACAGCTGTCATGGCCTTTATGTTTCTTTGATATGTGACAGACAACACAGATGGGCTGCATGTCATCAAAACAGAAGAGTTTGAGTTTCTCTCCATGCAGGTGGCAGATATCCTGAGATCCTTTCTCCTTTTCACTCCCTCTCTGGAATGATTCACAGAGACTCTTTAAGGCCAAACTTCGGCTTGGTTCCTCAATAGAACACTCTTTCCTGCATACAGGACACAGCAGACTGTCCATATCCTTCCAGTATTTCTGTAGACACTCCTCGCAGAAGCTGTGGCTGCATTTGAGGACGACAGGGTTCCTGAATATGTCACAACACACGGGACAAGAGAGGTGTTCCTCCAGGAGAGACAAGCTGGCTTCCATTATAATGTATCACTCAGTGTGCTATTCTGTCTTGGACAAGGTTAGAATACATAAAGCAAGTTAACAGGGTTGTAGCTCAAGGGGCAAGTTTTACTGGTTATAAAGACATGACACAGACAAAAACTCCACCCACAGTTAAGTATTCATATTCCAGGAAATGAAACCAAAACCAGAACTACCACATTTCCCTCTGACTCCTGGCAGGAATGCAGATGTGTGTAGTGTACCAACCAACAATAATGAATGATCTAACACACACTAGAGGGATATAAAACAACAATAAAAAATATGTTAAATCAAGCAAGTAATGACTTTACCACTAGATGTCAGTAGGTATCCAGCCATTGCAAAGAGCAACGGTTATTACTGTGAAAAGCATTGCAAAACTACATTGTAGACTGCTGGTGAAGACATGGCAGTATTACGTAATAGTGTATAAGTATACAGACATGGTCACTGCTGTTATTATATGTAATGTACTTTCAAATCTAGTTGTAAAATAGTCAATTTACTTTGAACCTGTCCTTCAATACACCAAGGTACATCCTACTAACAAACAATTCCCAGACTAAATGCTATTGCAGTCACTCTCTCTCTTTCTCTCTCTCTCTCTCTCTGTCTCTCTGTCTCGCTCTCTCTCTCTCTCTCTCTGAGATGGAGTGGCAGGCAGGCAGAGTGATGAATGCAGGCTTAATGTTGTTCACATGTATTTTTCATTCTTATCTTGACCATTTTCCCCATCCATCAGTATATCCTTTAAATGATTGTAATGGTTGGATTTCACAATATGTTGCCTCTTTGAAACATCGATAAGACATTATGTGTGGAAGGGAATTCTTCATTCTGGACTCTGGTGTTTCAGATCAAAATGATGTAATTTCAAGTTTGCAAGTGTTGAGTTTGCAGGTGCTTCTACACCTGTATTGCTTGCTGTTTGGGGTTTTAAGCTGGGTTTCTGTACAGCACTCTGTGACATCAGCTGATGTAAGAAGGGCTTTATAAATACATTTGATTGATTGATTGATTTAGAGTCCTGTCGTGGAAATTCAGTACTGAGAGAGATTTGGTCTTTGTCATTTCTTCAAACAATCATCTTTATTTAATATTGATTAATTATTGCAATAATGAGACCGTCAGCCCACCAGTCTTGACTGACTGTTAGGCTGAGAGTCTAGCCTTTACAGATGATGCACAGTTTTTATATAGCTGATACCAAGATTGCTTAGTCAGTCACTTCTAACCTTCCCATAAGCCACCTTGGTTATCTACACAGGATGGTCTTTTACTTAGTTTCCCAGATGCCAGAAAGATGAGACAATGAAGTATTGTTCTTAACTCTTCCAGGCTCTCTCTATCTCGAGTCACACACACCACAGCTTGTCTATAGAATGCTAGCTTTTAGGTTTTTATCACCAACACAAATCAATTGTCAGCTTCAAGCTATCTCTAGTAGAACCCATGTCCTCAACACCCAGACTAGCTGCAGGGTGCTAGAGTGGAGACCATGAAACACAGCATTAGCAGGACCGAAATATCTTACTGTTCGTTAAGTAAATAATTGTTACATATCCAACAAATAAGGTGAATACATAATTTTCCCCTCACATTCCCCTCTCAAGAAGCTAAGCTTCTTCTAGAAAAATGTAAGGATACAAGCATCATGTAATTGTTAAACATACATTTAAACAAAGTACATATTTCTGGTGCTTGACGTTTCATCCATAGTAAACAAGATGTCTTTGCGTTGCTGAGTTTTAGACCTTTCTTATCTAAACAGTCAATCTGGAACATAAAATGAAACATAAAAACTAAAATCAAACACAAGCTTCATTACAGCAAATATGACAATCATCACACTGGCACTATACACTAGATAGGGGTCAGCATGACAAAGATGTCCACCCCATTTAGAACTCTTCCTACATCAGTGACAGACACCCCTCTCTGGGCACCTTGTACATACAGTAGGAACATGAGTCCACATCTGGGTCCTTATGCTCAGAATTCATCAGGGATGTAGTCAGGAATAGGGAATAGGTCAGGGAAATCTTTCAGTTTCCAAATCTTAATTAAAACCCAATTAATTATCCAACCAAAATTTAGGATGACATTGCTCAGTGATTCAGATTGGTTTTATCAACAAAAATCCCAAACCCTCAATTTAACACTGGCAGAATGTACATTTATATTACCATACAATATATTAATCTTATAACTCTAATATTAAATTCCTCATCAGGGCTATAATTACAGATCAGCATCTCAATACATTCTTAGCCTAAATCACTATACATTTAGCAGTGTGTAGTCTAAATCAATTACGGGTACAGTTGACCAACCCCCTCCCTTCTCCGGCACTCAATCTTCTGGCATTTCTCTTCATTTTCTTCTTCAGATAGGATTCACAGTTCAAAGTGGATAGCCCATGATCATGTCCCAATTTCAATGTCTCAGCTGAACCCAACCACAACTCCTATTATGTCTTGTCCATTTGCCAACCAGTATACCAGCAATATGAGAAAAGTTTTGGAACGGATCTCTCTCCATGCTCACTTCACGTGGACTTTTTCACTCCTGAGAGAAAATCATTTGACAACTTCAACTGGATTCTGTTCACTGGTTGCTGGCTCGGACTCAGGTCTCTTGATAGAAGTGGTGCAGGACAGGGCCATAGTGAACCCCATTTCTTCAGCCGGTTAGAGGGGGTTTTGAGGTCCACACCATTTGGTCAAATTATCCCTCCTACGCATCTAGATACCATCTCCACCATAACCTCAAGATAGGACAAATCAGAACAACAATTCAGTTCATATGAAAAATTATTACCACTACCAGTATTCTTAGTACAATCTCTAAAACACGTAAAACATTCTGTTGAAACAATGTTTCAAATGAGTTTATACTCCCTTATCACACTGTCAACCCCATTGCAGTCATAGGATCAGTCACAGAGTCAGGACATTATGCTGATCATCCAGCAGACCCAATCTGATGAGATTTATCAAGCCAAAACAGAACAAACAACGCAACAATACACTCCTTCATACATCACTCAATACATCCCTACATATCACTCAAGGTGTATAAACTTCCGTCCCCAAAAAACAAAAAAAACAGGTAATTCCCCCATCTTGACACATAATTCACCATAGTGACTAATGTGTAAAAACAACAACACTACAAATCAAGTTCGAAATACTAACCTTAATAACTCCATAAAACTTGTACCCATAACTTCATAGTCAAAATAGACATTTAAATCATCATCCAATGTCTCTAGGCATTCCAGTGGCCGTTATCAAACCACACTAGAAAGTCAGGAAGTGTTACTTTCTCTATTAGACCAATTATCTAAAAAACAGTCAAACACGTCATACAATCCGTATCCCATCCTCGTCATTTCTTCAAACAATCATCTTTATTTAATATTGATTAATTATTGCAATAATGAGACCGTCAGCCCACCAGTCTTGACTGACTGTTAGGCTGAGAGTCTAGCCTTTACAGATGATGCACAGTTTTTATATAGCTGATACCAAGATTGCTTAGTCAGTCACTTCTAACCTTCCCATAAGCCACCTTGGTTATCTACACAGGATGGTCTTTTACTTAGTTTCCCAGATGCCAGAAAGATGAGACAATGAGGTATTGTTCTTAACTCTTCCAGGCTCTCTCTATCTCGAGTCACACACACCACAGCTTGTCTATAGAATGCTAGCTTTTAGGTTTTTATCACCAACACAAATCAATTGTCAGCTTCAAGCTATCTCTAGTAGAACCCATGTCCCCAACACCCAGACTAGCTGCAGGGTGTTAGAGTGGAGACCATGAAACACAGCATTAGCAGGACAGAAATATCTTACTGTTCGTTAAGTAAATAATTGTTACAAATCCAACAAATAAGGTGAATACATACATTTCCCTCACAGTCCACTTAGGTTTGAATGTCTCTGTATATATCTTCTGTATAAACTACTGTGTACTATATTCTCTGTGTAGATTGATATCCTCATCTAGTTGTGAGAACTTCAAATGGCAGTAGATGCAAAAAATGTATCATCTGTCAATCAACCACGTTTAAGGGAGTTCAATTCAATTGAACAAGTTGAAAGGACATTGGGAAAACAATATTCAATTGATATGGACAGCACCACATGGAATTTGATGTATTAATTTTTATTATTAAGAATGCACATACTGAATACACTAACATATTAAACTGCATTATACAGAATCTGTTGACTAGACATAACAATGATTCTGTATCAATTTATAATATTATGTATAGTAATGATTTAATGAGATAATATATACTTTATTAGTCCATATGAGATTAAAATGTGTCTTCTGCTTTTTTCCATAACCCATCCGATACACTCACACACACATACAGTGCATTTGGAAGGTATTCAGACCTCTTGACTTTTTCCACATTTTGTTACAATACAGCCTTATTCTAAAATGGATTCAATTACGACCCTTTGCTATGAGACTCGAAATTGAGCTCAGGTGCATCCTGTTTCCATTGATCATCCTTGAGATGTTTCTACAACTTGATTGGAGTCCACCTGTGGTAAATTCAATTGATTGGACATGATTTGGAAAAGCACACATCTGTCTATATAAGGTCCCACAGTTGACAGGTCATGTCAGAGCAAAAACCAAGCCATGAGGTCGAAGGAATTGTCCGTAGAGCTCCGAGACAGGATTGTGTTGAGGCACAGATCTGGGGAAGGGTACCAAAAAAAGTCTGCAGCATTGAAGGTCCCCAAGAACACAGTGGCCTCCATCATTCTTAAATGAAAGAAGTTTGGAACCACCAAGACTCGTCCTAGAGCTGGCCGCCCGACCAAACTGAGCAATCGGGGGAAAAGGGCCTTGGTCAGGGAGGTGACCAAGAACCCAATGGTCACTCTGAAAGAGCTCCAGAGTTCATCTGTAGACATGGGAGAACCTTCCAGAAGGACAACCATCTCTTCAGCACTCCCTCAATCAGGCCTTTATGGTAGAGTGGCCAGACAGAAGCCACTCCTCAGTAAAAGGCACATGACAGCCCGCTTGGAGTTTCCCAAAGGGCACCTAAAGGACTCTCAGACTATGAGAAACAAGATTCTCTGGTCTGATGAAACCAAGATTAATCTCTTTGGCCTGAATGCAAAGTATGTCTGGAGGAAACCTGGCACCATCCCTACTGTGAACAATGTTGGTGGCAGCATCATGCTGTTTTTCAGCGGCAGGGACTGGGAGACCAGTCAGGATTGAGGGAAAGATGAACGGAGCAAAATATAGAGAGATCCTTGATAAAAATCTGCTCCAGAGTGCTCAGGACCTCAGACTGGGGTGAAGGTTCACCTTCCAACAGGACAACGACCCTAAGCACACAGCCAAGACAATGCAGGAGTGGCTTCGGGACAAGTCTCTGAATGTCATTGAGTGGCCCAGCCAGAGCCTAGTCTTGAACCTGATCAAACATCTCTGGAGAGACCTCAAAATAGTTTTGCAGCGACGCTCCCAAAAAAATATATTCCATCTATTGCTATTACTGTGAAACACATTGCAAAACTACATTGTAGACTGTTACTTATGGCTGGTGAAGACATGATAGTATTACTTAATAGTGTATAAGTATACAGACATGGTCATCCAATGAGATATGCTGTTATTAAATGTTACATACTTTCAAATCTAGAGGAAAAATTGTCCTAAAGTAAATCCAATTTGCTTAAAGTATGTCAGACACCAGGGGTTACTGTCGTTTTATTAGCAAGCAATTCCAACAGCCTCAACTAAATGTTATTGTCTCTGTCTCTGTCTCTGTCTCTGTCTCTGTCTCTGTCTCTGTCTCTGTCTCTGTCTCTGTCTCTAAGATGGAGAGTGGCATGCAGGCAGTGCAATGGACGCAAGCTTAGTGATTATTTCTCTCATACTGTCCAACATTCTCTCAGTTAGCCAGGCAACTTGGGGCCGCATTGGGGCTCCAAGTTAACAGTACAGGGGACAGACTCTTTTCCTGCCACTTCAATACAAAATGATTTTCGTAGCAGGTTAGGACAACATTTTTGTCTCCTAACCTACTACATTCATTATCCTAACCTGCTGCGTAAGTTCTCCTAACCTGCAGCGAAAAAGTCACTTCCTGATCGAAGTGGTGAAAAGAGTGTTTCTCCACAGTACAAAGTGAGTGTGCGGTACACTTCCCCAAGGGTCCTGGGGAGAGGAGAGGGTGCTGGTTCCCGTGCCTGTCCCAAAATGTCCTCTTTCTCTTAAGCTGACAGCACAGTATGACAGTGTGCTGAGCACTGCCCAGTGTTGTAGTCAAGTCCCTAACCTGGCTCGAGTACTACAACACTGGCACTGCTCCCAAGTGTCCTGTGAGAGAACAGAGTGCTGGGGCCCAGTGTCTGTCCAGTTATTACTGTGAAACACATTGCAAAACTACGTTGTAGACTATTACTTACTGCTGGTGAAGACATGGTAGTATTACTTAATAATGTATAAGTATACAGACATGGTCATCCAATGAGATATGCTGTTATTATATGTTACATACTTTTAAATCTAGATGAAAAATTGTCCTAAAGTAAATCCAATTTCCTTAAAATATGTCAGACACCAAGGGTTACTGTCATTTTATTAGCAAGCAATTCCAACAGCCTCAACTAAATGTTATTGTCTCCAGTCTCTCTGTCTCTCTCTCTCTCTCTCTAAGATGGAGAGTGGCAGGGAGGCAGGGAGGCAGTGCGACGGACGCAGGCTTAGTGATTCATTATTTCTCTCATACCGTTCAATGTTCTCCCAGGCAGCCAGGCAACTAGGAGCCTCAATGGGTCTGAGAATGGCTGTCAATCCCTCTAGGTTCTAATGAGTTTGGGCTGTTTGACATGCAGTGTTCTCTCTTACTATCCTCCCTGGGACTCGTCTCAGTGACGGATGCCTTCTGGAGAGTATCA
This sequence comes from Brachymystax lenok tsinlingensis, assembly GCA_030435695.1. Classification (NCBI taxonomy): domain Eukaryota; kingdom Metazoa; phylum Chordata; class Actinopteri; order Salmoniformes; family Salmonidae; genus Brachymystax; species Brachymystax lenok. The sequence goes on along the minus strand of CM059783.1, from coordinate 14,302,056 downwards.
GGACCCCTCCACCAGTCTCACACCACTATCAGGGTGTTACAGAGCTGACAGTACATGGGACAGATGAATACGAAGGGATTTTCGTAGCAGGTTAGGACAGCATTTTTGGCTCCTAACCTGCTACATGAATTATTAGTGATGCACCGATATTATATTTTTGGCCGATACCGATATCCCAAAAAATGACAGCACAGTATAACAGTGTGCTGAGCACTGCCCAGCATTGTAGTCAAGTCCCTAACCTGGACTCGAGTAATACAACACTGGCACTGCTCCCAAGTGTCCTGTGAGAGAACAGGGTGCTGGGGCCCAGTGTCTGTCCCAAAATGCCCTCCTCGTCTTGGTTCGATTTTAAAAGTTGTTATCAATAGAGTATAACGTGTCACCTTTATTGCAGCCTCGTATAAACCGATTCAATAAGCTATTAATCTGCTGTGCTACAGAGAGAGAGAGAGAGAGAGAGAGAGAGACGTGGTGTGATCATAACAACATACAGGAACTCAAGTCCTTTTGTTCACCTAATCTAGAATTCCTTACAATCAAATGCCGACCGCATTATCTACCAAGAGAATTCTCTTCGATTATAATCACAGGCGCGTATATCTCCCCCCAAGCTGACACATCAACGGCCCTGAAAGAACTTAATTTAGACTCTATGTAAACTGGAAACCATATATCCTGAGGCTGCATTTATTGTAGCTGGGGATTTTAACAAGGCTAATCTGAAAACAAGGCTCCCAAAATTTTATCAGCATATCGAATGCACGACCCGGGCTGGCAAAATCTGGATCATTGTTATTCTAACTTCCGCGACGCATACAAAGCCATCCCCCGACCCCCTTTTGGCAAATCTGACCAAAGAAATTTGGCTTGTCACCAAAAACACTCACAAACTTTTACAGATGCACTATCGAGAGCATCCTGTCGGGCTGTATCACCGCCTGGTATGGCAACTGCTCCGCCCACAACCGTAAGGCTCTCCAGAGGGTAGTGAGGTCTGCACAACGCATCACCGGGGGTTAACTACCTGCCCTCCAGGACACCTACACCACCCAATGTCACAGGAAGGCTAAAAAGATAATCAAGGACAACAACCACCCGAGCCACTGCCTGTTCACCCCGCTATCATCCAGAAGGCGAGGTCAGTACAGGTGCATCAAAGCTGGGACCGAGAGACTGAAAAACAGCTTCTATCTCAAGGTCATCAGACTGTTAAACAGCCATCACTAACATTGAGTGGCTGCTGCCAACATACTGACTCAAATCTCTAGCCACTTTAATAATTCAAATTGGATGTAATAAATGTATCACTAGCCACTTTAAACATTGCCAATTTATATAATGTTTACATATCCTACATTACTCATCTCATATGTATATACTGTACTCTATACCATCTACTGCATCTTGCCTATGCCATTCGGCCATCGCTCATCCATATATTTATATGTACATATTCTTATTCATTCCTTTACACTTGTGTGTATAAGGTAGTTCTGTGAAATTGTTAGATCACTTGTTAGATACTACTGTGGTCGGAACTAGAAGCACAAGCATTTCGCTACACTCGCATTAACATCTGCTAACCAAGTGTATGTGACAAATAAAATTTGATTTGATTTGAGAGAGAGACTCAAATGATCACAGTATGAATAACTACCAATGGAACAGGCCTGTAAAGTAGTCCTTGGGTAAATAGTGGAAGACATTAGCAGATGAATATCTTCAAGTTGAAACACAACTGTAATTGTTACAGCCCATGGAAGAAGGTCATGGTGCTTGGACTGTATGTCATGCTTTATCAATATTTCCTATTTGGAAAAAACTAGTTGTGTGACGAGTCGACCAATCATTTCCATTCCCTTCACGTTCTGAGTAGTAGAGGACCACCAGCGTCAAAGGAAATAAACCTCAAGCACATCCATTTAATCAGTGGAGAATTTCATTTCTGCTTTTCACACATGAATTGAGGCCTCTATATAAATTGGATTAAATGCACAATATCACCAGACTGACCAGGCTGGCTGCTTACCAAGTACCAGTTACCTTTTCGGTCATATAGATTTTTTTATCCGCTCTCTGTATGGGTGGAGGAACTCTTGACAACAATCTCAGACAGACATGAAACCAATGGCAGAAAGTTTCCCCAGAAGCCATTTTATTTCTGGAGGCCAAATGTGTGTTGATCACTGGAATAAACACGCACACACACACGCACGCGCACGCACATGCGCACGCGCGCACACACACACACACACACACACACACACACACACACACACACACACACACACACACACACACACACACACACACACACACACACACACACACACACACACACACACACACACACACACTAACACATCTTGCCCAGGCTTGCATGGGGACGAATGAGAAGTGAGGTCAATCTTATTTGGAGCGAATCGTGAGAAGCCTGGGACTCAGACTCCATCCTCCTTGGGGCTCTGGAAGGTTGCCAGGCCTCACATTCCAGATCTCCAGGATTCACTGGGAGCCCAGCTGTTATTGGGTGTGCAGCCCTGCATACCTCCACCTCCACCGCTGCAAATAGAGTTTAAAGGGGAGACATCAATTCAATAACCCACACCTGACGGGACAGGTCAATACAGCACACCCACTCTCCACTCCCCAATCTTCTTTTATTTTTTATTCCCAAGCTTTCCTTTCAACTCTAGCTGAGGGAGAGAATGATTACAAGGTTGTTTCTGGGAGATGAATTTGTGCTCTGCAATGACTCAAATCATTATTAGTTTTTTCTCTGGCTTCGTGATGGTACGAGAGAGGAAAGCGCTTCTAGTGTAAGGAAGGTTTTCACAATCACTTTCTGAAATTGTGCTTCATGTTATGGATTTTTTTTTCTTCAATGTCCTGAAACGGTGACTGGGGACAATTATGGAAACACCCACTCTGGAGAGATAAGAAACGTTACAATGTGATTCAGATCACAGACACAGGCACTACATCACATCACGTAGACTAGGACCAGACTACGGTGTTTAGGGTAGCGACCATTTTATAAGGGCTGATCTAAAAGGTTGGTGCCAAACCAATGTCACAGATTGACTGTCTCCAAATAGGTCACATGGCCTACAGTGCAGAAATGGTCATTGTCACTGGTGAGGGGCCTAATCCACTGTGGTATGCTGGGATAGGCTCTAAGCTCTGGGCCGCTATAGGGAAGAGAAGAGGACCAGCTTCACACCACAGGCAGATAAGGAGGTAGTAGCTAGAGGAAACTGGGAGTCTTTTTAGAGCCAAAATGGATGGTTGTGATGCTCCATCATGGCACAACAGGGCCTCTGTCCCCATGATAGGGGATATTAAGCGCTGTCCTGGGAGAAAGGATTCTGCCCTCATTAACTGTGTGCTAGCGGGGCATATAAAAGATGGGAATGGTTATAAGGCGCTATATAATCCTCCATTGACCTCTGTCTCAGAGCGGAGGTGGAGTTCAGGGACACATCCGCTGCCGCTGGCTGGAAATAGCGTGACTTGTGTGGGGTTGATTCATGACATGATGGGGTCCTTGGAGACAGTGGATAGTAGATGGTGCCGTACAGTAACAATACATGTATCTTCCTCTGAGACATCACTGTTATATGTGATTACATTGAGAGTAAGAGATGACGTGAGGCCTCTGCATATGTCGTTTTTCCATCCTGATCATGGGGGGAGATTTAATTAATAAAACCTCTTTGCTTGCAGGAAGCGATTGTTACCGTCTCAAATTCGACAGTTTCCATGGGACCGAGAATGCAAATAATCCTTTAATCTTCGCAGTCGGTCACAGCCTCACAGCCGCCCTACTGCATCCCTCATCACATTACAACTCACACAACTCACATTGGTCCCAGCAACCCTTTGTCCCATGTCAAATGCTTCGGGCTCGTAGCCATTGTGGGGTTCTAATGCTTTTTATTGGTCATTTCTTAGAGGTTTGGTGCGCGGGGCCTCCTACTGAGGGGAGATGGCAGAGAAAGTAACATTCAGTAAATTAGCTTCCCAAAGTGCATCAGCCCAGTCTTTAAGCACTGACCCGTCATACTAGTGTGTTAGCGTAGGAAACACCGGGATAATTTGAACTGCTGAGGGCAGAGAAAGTACCATTCAGTAAACAATGAGGAAGTAGAAGGTTTGAGTGAGTCATCAGGGAGTTTTAACCTACAGATAACGAGGAGTAGGCATGCGGATGACATAACTGGTGCATCACTGTGGTGCCCTGGTTTAACCGACAGTTACTCATAGCTCAAGTCCATTCAGAGTTTCAGTCATCAGTGTACAGTATCCTACATCCTCTTTGTCATGCAAGGAGCCAAAGTGGAGCCGATGAATGAAACGGGATGCCTGTCCCCTTACTCCTCCTCTATGGGTGGACGCTGGACAGACATAGTCTCGTTGCCAGGCTATGGCAGAGGAATGTACCGCTTCGTTGTGTCATTTAACAACCGTGCGGATGATGTCACTAGTTTTGTACCTTATTCGTCTGACATTTCTACCGAGGGGGACCGGGGATGTGTCCCTGAATGACTTGCAGAACTGCTGACAGTAAATGTCAACTCTAAGGCCTAATGATTTTTAGTCATTGACATGTTTTAATGTGTCCATAAAAGTAGAGAGGAACCAGTCCATTAAAGAGTAGATGGCAGAGAGTGGAGAGAAACTGATAAGGTCTATTTTTTAATCGCCCAGTGCCTTTCAGAGTGACATAATGTGAGTTTTTGAGGAAGTTAGAAGGCTTCGTAATAATTGTATTTGGGGAAAATGACAAGGAAATAGAATTGGGGCTATAGTCTTAAATCTTGGTTTATAGTCCTTCATTCTCTTGCTCATAGCAGACCATCGACAATCCAGCATGTGACGGCTCCAGTCCGTGACTGTCACAGATGGACGATACCGAAGTACCTACACATCAGGCGTGTATTAGTGTGTCTGCACTGTTCATAAAACAACAAAGTCACCTTTCATCATTGTAATAGCTCGTTATTAAAGATAGTCTCCTATTTTACCCTCTATAACGTGATAAACGACGGCCATAATCTGACTGCCATCTGTATCGACTGGGTCTGGGACGAGCTGGGACTGGAGGAGTGGACTGGCCCTGAGAGGAGAAGAGATAGGAGAGGCGGGTTGTTGTTTAAAATAGTAGCAGTGCAATCAACCGTTGATCTGGGGGAAAAGGGGGCCTGCAGCGGCTCAAATTAATGCTAGTAAACACATTTTGATAAACTATGATGTATGAGCCGATGCGGAGAGACGGGAGAAACGAAGCGAGATAATTGTTTTGTTGGTGTTCACTCCCTCGTCCATGGTGCCCAGTGAAGGTCATGCTTTATTGAGTGTTTGGCAGCGTTTTTATCCATATCCATACTTGAAACACGAAACTATGGATAATAGCATTATTGATTCGAGCGATCGCCGGAATCGTATATTTTACGAACCTTCATAAAGATGCAAAATGAATTTCTCCATTCAAGGTGACAAAAAAAGCTGTCCATTAGCCAAGAGGAATTGGAGGCTGTTATATTTCTAATGCAATGCCATTGAGGGGGAGTAAAATATACATATGCAATGGTTTACAGAAACGGTAGGATGCCCTATATGTGTCAGGTAAGTGGCATTCCATTTGTAGTTATGGACATCAGAGGCTGATGTTTCATTGCTGTGAGGCAGCTCTGAATGATGCAGTTGACTGCTGCTCAGACAGTAGAGCAGAGAGGGAGCTGACATGATCATCATGACAACAGTGATGCAATCTCTTGGGTTATCAAATCAAATCAAATGTTATTGGTCACATACACATGGTTAGCAGACGTTAATGCGAGTGTAGCAAAATGCTTGTGCTTCTAGTTCCGACCATGCAGTAATATCTAACAAGTAATCTAACAATTTCACAAGAACTACCTTATACACACAAGTGTAAAGGAATGAATAAGAATATGTACATATAAATATATGGATGAGCGATGGCCGAATGGCATAGGCAAGATGCAGTAGATAGTATAGAGTACAGTATATACATATGAGATGAGTAATGTAGGGTATGTAAACATTATATAAAGTGGTATTGTTTAAAGTGACTAGTGATACATTTATTACATCCAATTTGAATTATTAAAGTGGCTAGAGATTTGAGTCAGTATGTTGGAAGCAGCCACTCAATGTTAGTGATGGTGCATCACCATTATCAGTCTGATGACCTTGAGATAGAAGCTGTTTTTCAGTCTCTCGGTCCCAGCTTTGATGCACCTGTACTGACCTCGCCTTCTGGACGATAACGGGGTGAACAGGCAGTGGCTCGGGTGGTTGTTGTCCTTGATTATCTTTTTGGCCTTCCTGTGACATCGGGTGGTGTAGGTGTCCTGAAGGGCAGGTAGTTAACCCCCGGTGATGTGTTGTGCAGACCTCACTACCCTCTGGAGAGCCTTGCGGTTGTGGGCGGAGCAGTTGCCGTACCAGGCGGTGATACAGCCCGACAGGATGCTCTCAATTGTGCATCTGTAAAAGTTTCTTCAGCCTCCTGAGATTGAAGAGGCGCTTGAAGACAGCGCTGTCACCACGCTGTCTGTGTGGGTGGACCATTTCAGTTTGTCAGTGATGTGTATGCCGAGGAACTTTCCACATTCTCCACTACTGTCCCGTCGATGTGGTTATTTTCCTGACACCACACTCCGAGGGCCCTCACCTCCTCCCTGTAGGCCGTCTCGTCGTTGTTGGTAATCAAGCCTACAACTGTAGTGTCGTCTGCAAACTTGATGATTGAGTTGGAGGCGTGCATGGCCATGCAGTCATGGGTGAACAGGGAGTACAGAAGAGGTCTGAGAACGCCCCGTTGTTGAGGATCAGCGGGTGGAGATGTTGTTTCCTACCCTCACCATCTGGGGGCGGCCTGTCAGAAAGTCCAGGACCCAGATGCACAGGGCTCGGTCGAGACCCAGGGTGTTAAATGCTGAGCTGTAGTCGATGAACAGCATTCTTACATAGGTATTCCTCTTGTCCAGATGGGTTAAGGCAGTGTGCAGTGTGATTACGATTGCGTCGTCTGTGGACCTGTTGGGGCGGTAAGCAAATTGGAGTGGGTCTAGGGTGTCAGGTAGGGTGGAGGTGATATGATCCTTGACTAGTCTCTCAAAGCACTTCATGATGACGGAGGTGAGTGCTACGGGGCGATAGTCATTTAGCTCAGTTACCTTAGCTTTCTTTGGAACAGGAACAATGGTGGCCCTCTTGAAGCATGTGGGAACAGCAGACTGAGATAAGGACTGATTGAATATGTCCGTAAACACACCAGCCAGCTGGTCTGCGCATGCTCTGAGGGGCCGGCATCGTCTGGGCCGGCATCCTTGCGAGGGTTAACACGTTTAAATGTTTTACTCACGTTGGCTGCGGTGAAGGAGAGCCCGCATGTTTTGGTAGTGGGCCATGTCGGTGGCACTGTATTGTCCTCAAAGCGAGCAAAGAAGTTGTTTAGTTTGTCTGGGAGCAGGACATCGGGGTCCGCGACGGGGCTGGTTTTCTTTTTGTAGTCCGCGATTGACTGTAGACCCTGCCACATACCTCTCGTGTCTGAGCCGTTGAATTGTCTCTATACTGACGCTTAGCTTGTTTGATTGCCTTGAGGAGGGAATAGCTACACTGTTTGTATTCGGTCATGTTTCCGGTCACCTTGCCCTGATTAAAAGCAGTGGTTCGCGCTTTCAGTTTTGCGCGAATGCTGCCATCAATCCACGGTTTCTGGTTGGGGAAGGTTTTAATAGTCGCTGTGGTTACAACATCACCGATGCACTTGCTAATAAACTTGCTCACCAAATCAGCGTATACATCAATGTTAATGTCCGACGCTATCCGGAACATATCCCAGTCCACGTGATCGAAGCAATCTTGAAGCGTGGAATCGGAATTGTCGGATCAGCGTTGAACAGACCTGAGCACGGGCGTTTCCTGTTTTAGTTTTTGTCTATAGGCTGGTAGCAACAAAATGGAGTCGTGGTCAGATTTGCCGAAAGGAGGGCAGGGGAGGGCTTTGTATGCGTCGCGGACGTTTTAGTAACAATGATCCAGAATTTTCCCAGCCCGGGTCGCGCATTCGATATGCTGATAAAATGTAGGGAGTCTTGTTTTCAGATTAGCCTTGTTAAAATCCCCAGCTACAATAAATGCAGCTTCAGGATATGTGGTTTCCAGTTTACATAGAGTCCAATTAAGTTCTTTCAGGGCCGTCGAGGTGTCTGATTGGGAAGGGATATATACGTCTGTGATTATAATCGAAGAGAATTCTCTTGGTAGATAATGCGGTCGGCATTTGATTGTAAGGAATTCTAGGTCAGGTGAACAAAAGGACTTGAGTTCCTGTATGTTGTTATGATCACACCACAACTCGTTAATCATAAGGCATACACCCCTGCCCTTCTTCTTACCAGAGAGATGTTTGTTTCTGTCAGCGCGATGCGTGAAGAAACCAGATGGCTGTACCAACTCTGATAACGTATCCCGAGTGAGCCATGTTTCCGTGAAACAGAGAATGCTACAATCTCTCTGGAAGGCAACCCTTGCTCTGATTTTTCTACCTTGTTGTCAAGAGACTGGACATTGGCGAGTAGTATTCTCGGGAGCGGTGTGCGATGTGCCCGTCTACGGAGCCTGACCAGAAGACTGCTCCGTCTGCCCCTGTTGCGGCGCCGTTGTTTTGGGTCGCCTGCTCGGATCCAATCAATTGTCCTGGGTGGTGGACCAAACAGAGGATCTGCTTCGGGAAAGTCGTATTCCTGGTCGTAATGTTGGTAAGTTGACGTTGCTCTTATATCCAATAGTTCCTCCTGGCTGTATGTAATAAAACGTAAGATTTCCTGGAGGAACAGTGTAAGAAATAATACATAAAAAAACAAATACTGCGTAGTTTCCTAAGAATGCAAACGAGGCGGTGATCTCTGTCGGCGCCGGAACACAGTGCCTGTAGAGAGAGGACTGCTGCAACCGCTCTCTCTGTCTCTGTCTCTGCCTAGCCCTGGTCCCAGATCTGTTTGTGCTGTATAGCCAACTCCTATGGTTGTTGATATGCCAGGCGTTGCAGGCATAGCAGGCATAACAACCACCATAGTAGGCTACGCAGCACAAACAGATGTGGCACCAGGCTAGTCTCTGACACACTCTCAGAACCTACAGCTTCATAGTGACCTCCCTCTCTGATAGTCTCATCACTTTCCAGTACAGGGTGATTGATGTATGGCGTCCGCTGGGTGGATGGTGCAATGGTTGTTTGCAGTCAGACACAGACCCTTATGATGGGTTCTGTGTGGGGTGTAAAGGTCAACACGGTGTGGAACTCCCCTCCCCTGCCCAGAGCAGACCTCCTCTCAACCTCATTAGAAAAGAGCACAGAACCACCAGCACCAGACAACCTCATCTGTATGCTAACAGACTAATAAGCATGTCAATGTGTCTGGAATGCTGCCCTGTCTGACCCCCAGTATGCAACAATCACTTAATAAAGCTGTTATTGAACATAAACAGTGCATCATTCTAACAACACCTGCAGATTGAAAACCAGATGATGAAAGGCGTGGTGAAATCAAAATGGCCGCCCTCTTTGACCACGGTGACTCCACTGAAATTTGATGGGAACACGTCAAGTTCCAGTATTATTAACTCTAGTAATAACACTAGATATATTATTAAAAGTAGTTACAGTATATTTCAGCCCTGAGAGAAGTTTCAAATGAAATTAAATAAAGCAACTCTGTGGTACTTCATTCTCATCAAACTGGGGATTAAAGTTAAATCTGCCTTTTTTTTGTTATATTGTACAATAATGTGTGATCTTTACAGGTTATGTCTCTTGGAATGTCATGCTCCCTATTGCCATGGAAATTAATACACACCCAGCGCACTTCAAAGCATTCAAATTTGAGTTGTGAATAGATTTTCATTAATAATCGAAATGAGCTCTGAATATTGTGATCAAAGTTAAAATCCGTGTTTAAAGAGTTCCCTTTTTATTGTCCGTAATTACAGTGGATTATGTGGGATTAGTTGGGAAGCAGTGCCATTAGATTAGAGATTATGTCACTCGCTCTGACGTCCCAGGTTGTTTCATAACCTTCGTTTTTCTTCATCCTACCAGAAGTGTTCTCAGTGACGACATCACTCACCAGATGCTATAGCTAACATCCACACCCATACATGTACCTATGGATAACACAACTACAGATATAGGATCTTAATTTGATCACTCTTTTGTTGCTGAGATTTTCCTCTGCCGCCGGATATGCAGATGAGCTTCTGTGATTTCCATTAATTCACTGAAAACTCACACTAACACACGGTTATATTAACAGTATTGTACTTTTCCTGTATCCTACTTTTTTGTCCAGCTAATAGCCTAACCACCGATCAAGCAACAATATTGACTAAACTTTACAATCCTGTTGCTGAAGGAATCAATTGCTGTGACAATATACACCGCCGTTCAAAAGTTTGGGGTCACTTAGAAATGTCCTTGTTTTTTAAAGAAAATACTTTTTTTTGTCCATTAAAATTACATCAAATTGATCAGAAATACAGTATAGACATTGTTAATGTTGTAAATGACTGTTGTATCTGGAAACAGCAGATTTTTTATGGAATATCTACATAGGCGTACAGAGGCCCATTATCAGCAACCATCACTCCTGTGTTCCAATGGCAGGTTGTGTTAGCTAATCCAAGTTTATTATTTTAAAAGGCTAATTGGTCCTTAGAAAACCCTTTTGTAATTATGTTAGCACAGCTGAAAACTGTTGTTCTGATTAAAGAAGCAATAAAACTGGCCTTCTTTAGACTAGTTGAGTATCTGGAGCATCAACATTCGTGGGTTTGATTACAGGCTCAAAATGGCCAGAAACAAAGAACTTTCTTCTGAAACTCATCAGTCTATTCTTGTTCTGAAAAATGAAGGCTATTCCATGCGAGAAATTGTCAAGAAACTGAAGATCTCGTACAACGCTGTGTATTACTCCCTTCATAGAACAGCGCAAACTGGCTCTAACTAGAATAGAAAGAGGAATGGGAGGCCCCGGTGCACAACTGAGAAAGAGGAGAAGTACATTAGAGTGTCTAGTTTGAGAAACAGACGCCTCACAAGTCCTCAACTGGCAGCTTCATTAATTAGTACCCGCAAAACACCAGTCTCAACGTCAACAGTAGAGGCGACTCCGGGATGCTGGCCTTCTAGGCGGCTTTCCTCTGTCCAGTGTCTGTGTTCTTTTGCCCATCTTAATCTATTATTTTTTTGGCCAGTCTGAGATATGGCTTTTTCTTTGAAACTCTGCCTAGAAGGCCAGCATCCCGAAGTCGCCTCTTCACTGGCCTGCTGCCCCGTGCCAAAAACAATTCAGTGTCTGCTGAAGAAGCAGCACGCCCTAGTAGTGAACGAAAGCCATAAATAACTCCAGCGCTTGACGCCGTCCCCATCTGATTATTGACGTTAACTAGGTTTGGTTTCTTATACATTTTTTTGTGGTATTTTCTTACATTTGTCCCACAAACGAGTTTAGAAGGAATGGAGATTCAGCCTCTTTCTCCTCAGGCCTCCGGCGAGGTCTATGCTGCCTGTGGTAATTTATTTTCCAATCGATTTCCACTGCAGGCCCCCCTCTCCTATCACTGATGTCCAGTGATCAGCTGGAGTGAGACAGAAGTGTTTTATTATGGGGGTATTGCGCTCTATATAAACTGCATGGAAAGATACTCTTTATAAAGCACAGCGAGGCAACCAGATGGAGTGGTATGTATCACACCGTTTACGGGTCACTGTTCTGTCTGCCTCTGTGGCAGGAATGGAGGGGAAAAGGTGGGGTGAGGAGGGTAAGGGTGGGGTGAGGAGGGTAAGTCGTATGTCTAATCTGCATCTTCTGCCACGTAACAGCTATCAACATGAATGTTTCGGAGAGAGACAGTTCCTCAATGTCCTCAGGTGATAATGAATAGAGAGGTTCATTTCCTGGTCACAGCCCCATCTCTCTCGCTCTCCAGCGCTTTACACAGGCAAGATAAAAGGCTAGACTTGAGAGCAAACAGCCAAACCCAGTGGCAACAGACAAAATTACAAAGAAAGAGCAAACTGACCAAACCAAACACAGAGCTTGTGGAATGCTCCCCTGAGGGCCCAAGGTTCCATCATCTGTAGCAGCCCAAGTCAGGCTTGATTCCCCTTAACTCTCCGTTCAGTGTTCACTCCCACTTGCACTAATCTCAGTGTTCAGTCTGCCAAGATCACTGACAGTTCGCTCAGAGAAACACAGAGGTTTTCCTCCCCCACGGTTTAATGCTACTGTCTGTCTGTGTCCGCGTGCGTGCAGCAGACAACTGGGAGCACTTTTAACCCTATTCTTTATGAATGGCTCACTTCCTCTGTTGCTATGATGGGACTGGTGTAGTCACATGGGCCAATCAAGGACATTCCTAGATGACATAGGGATGTGTAGGGTACATACTGTGCAATAGTTACAATGCATACTGTAGGAGGTGTGACCATTATCTTCTTAGTAGAATGACAGAGAGAAGCATTTCTACCACATGGCTTCAGTTCAGACTTCCACAGTAATTAGATGTATGTATTTTAACTTAGTTTGAGACCGAGAACACAGCACTGCATATTAGGCAGATAAATGTGAAAAGGAAAATTATAATTTTTCTCTAGATTTGTCATGTTTACAATGCACTTTGAAAGGAGAGAAAGAGCGAGATGTGACATTATGATAGTAGAGAATAATGCACAAACATGTCTGAAATTTGTTCTAAACAGAGGATTTATAATCAGAGCACACAAACAAAATACGCGTTCAATATTTCACCAGATTATTTTGAGAATTGTTTTGAGAAATCTTCAAGGTTGATCAAGAAAAGTCTGGAAGATGGAACACATATAAATCACATATCTAACAGAGGTTTTCGTCACCTCAGGGTATAGATTTCAATTATAAGCAGTGACACAATACTGTAAGACCTGCCCCCCTCTCTCTCACTTTCTGCCCCTCTCTCTATTCATCTATCCCTCACACTCTCTCTCTCTGCCTCTCTCCCCTCTCCCTCTCACACCCAGTCCTGCGGTGCATGCAGCTCTAGTCATTATTTTAGTGTAAGTACATCATCCTCCCGATCCCAGAGGACTGAAGTAGAACTTGTGTTCGAATGCCAAAAAACAAAGAACTGGAGGATTTAATTAATACAACCTCTTTTCTTGCAGGAAGCAATTGTTTAGCTTTGTTTGATTGCAAAATTCATTTTGGTTTACAAAATTGACCCTCAAATAAAACATTTAGAATTATAGTTCTGCCGCATATGATTGAAAACCCATTAATAAGAAACAAACACGTGGCATCCTTGCACATTGAAATAAGCCATTAAAAATGCATGAGTTTTTGAGGTGAAGTGTCTGTAGGTGGATAAGCGCATGGCGACTGGGTGAGAGTGTCGAGCTGAGAGACAGATCGCACCCGTCCAGGCTGGCTGTTGCTGCTGCTTCGCCAGCGCTGTCACGCTTCAACAGCCAGACAGAGTGTTTGGCTCCTGCAGATTAATTGTCAGGGCTAAATTAACTTTCCTTCCATCCAATTGCAACTTGAAACAGCCTTGGCTTTCGAGGCTCTGGGTTCTCGAGACAGGGGAGAAGGGCAGCACATCAGGAGCTGTCAGATCCCCCACAAGTCCACAGAAGCATCAGGAATCAGTTCACTGGGAGCATTAGACCAGGATTCATGGTGTCTGCTGTCTGAGTGGGTACAAGAGAGAAGGCTTCAGTTGGATCAGTATCAGAGGTACATTCAGTTAGAAATACTTTGTTCAAACTGTAATGCATTGTGTAGTAAAATCCCTTGACACAGGGAGAAATTCACTTTGAACTGTGCATCCTATTCATATGATACAATGAGGCAGCAGCAGTACTATTTGTGATAGTAGTTGTAGTATATTCAAGAAAGAGTACACGTCTACCTGAAATACTTTTGCATAATATAGAACAATGAAATGTTCCTCAGAAAGTGCATTGTGAAGGATTTCATTACAGGGAAACATCATGCTGATAAGGATTGTCTTGGGTGGGTTAGAAAAAAACCTCTTTACTTTTATAACCAGTGGCACAGATGCATAAATATTAATACTCAGCCAAGAGCTCATGATTTTTTTATGCAACTGAGAATCTTTTGAAATTAAATCGGCATAATAGAATTTCTTTCATTACTTCATTTTGAATTAATGAGGGCCATAAAAAAATGTGGAGTTTAAACTGCGTTGGAGAGGACTTGATCCCAAAAAGAAAAGACTGTATTGTGCACCTATTTGTTTTCCAAAACATCCAACAACATGGAACTGAGTGGCCTCGTCTTTGACATGTTTTCCAACCTGTCAGATTGTGTGAGGTTTTTCAGGATTGGAGTGGGTCCTGTGACACATCCAGCCTGGTTGCAACCAACATACCCTCAAATCGCATACAGTGTGCTCCAAAATAATGATGAGTGAGAAAGTTAAAGACCCACAAATAGCATACCCCAAGACAACCTCCCACCATTACAATAAGAGGGGAGGTTAGCATTTTTATGGGGGGGGGGTATGATATTTATGCCTCTAACGTTCTCACTCATCATTATTCCCGTTTCATTCAGGATTATCCGTAATCATGCTTGCGTCCATATTAATGTAGAAGTGTTTACAAACATATTTTATTCTTATTTACAATAAAAAATGACAGAATACGATATTTACCATTAATTTCTATTGGGCACAAAATAATCTGAAACACATCCAAAACAAACAGCAAATGAGTCACAATCTTGATGTAGTCATTACATGCTGGGAATATGGGGGGGACCAAATACTTAACTATTTACATATAAGTGAATTTTCCCCAATACTTTTGGTCCCCTAAAATCGGGGAACTATGTACAAAAAGTGTTGTAATTTCTAAACGGTGTATCCGAGATGGATGGAAATACTCTCAAATTAAAGCTGACAGTCTGCATTTTAACATCATCGTCATTGTATCAAAGTGCTGGAGTACAGAGCCAAAACAACAAAAACTGTGTCACTGTCCCAACACTTTTGGAGCTCACTGTAGCTGGCGATTAACGTAGTCAGCCAGATACTCATTTGGCCATTGTCTCAGCCTGGAGAGTCCTGGAGGCAATTATGAAGTGAAGAGCAGATGTCATCGGATTCTGAGCGTCATAACAGATAATAAATAAATGGATCCAAAGAGCAGCGAAGGACACTGACATTTCATCATCAGGCTGATAGATTTGAGACGCTCCACGGTGACATGCAGTGAAGAACAGAGTTACCCCCTGAGATCTCCTCAATGATTGGGTCAGCAGATTGCCATCACTTTCACCTGTATTGATGGGTTCCATTCCCTAGGCCCCTCCCCCTCTTGGTTTTGTTTGATCTCAGTCTCTTCCCAGAAGTGCTCCAAATGTGTTTGTATGAAGTCAGTCTGTTTGTGTGTGTGTAAGAGATATTATGTGTGGGGGGCATGAAGTCCACATGCTGAAGTTGGACCATACATTTTAGGTCAAAACTTTCAATTACGCAGACGGTCAGAGACTGGTCTAGACATTGTCTCCATTTGTTCTCTTGCTGTCTCTGTTGGACCCAAAGTTGATAAGATGAATTGGATAAGGACCACTGTGTAGTATGGATCCAGACAGAAGAGATGGAGTCTTGCAAGTGTTCTAGTTCTATCTAAACACAGTGTTGCTGTTCTGCTGTGCTGTGTGACACTGGAGAGGACTAGCTTGCCAGACAGTGGCAGCCCAGCCTGTCTCTGTGCTAGTCTGATCGAGATGCATGCAGTTACCTGTCCTCAATGGCCAGAGTGTTCACTGTCAGCCTGGCTCTGTTTGCGTGGCTGATTTATGTCATTTCCACTCCTCCACTCGGAATGGACTCTTGCTTCCATCAATGTAGAGGAGTTTAGACTCCTTTCGACCCAGCAATAAGTTCAATCTCAATTTCCACTCAGACACATAGCAGAAATGGAACATTTGCAAGAATGAAGAAAAAAAAAGTAATTCTTCCTTTCCGCCGTATGCTCTCTTTTAGCGATGTTTCCCCAACAATATTGCTCTCTGCTCAGCAATTTTCTCCCAGCCAACGTATTTGTGTCTGGGAGATGACAGAGCAAATGACAGCCGGGTCTCTGGGCCTTGGGTAGGTAGGTGTTTCATATGTCATAGAGGCAGCGGCACGACGGCGTTAACGGGGGATTTCATTTGGTTTCATCAGATAGACGCTCGACACACACACACACACACACACACACACACACACACACACACACACACACACACACACACACACACACACACACACACACACACACACACACACACACACACACGGCATGGGGACTGCCCCATGCCATATGCCATACGAGGGATGGGGCTAACCTAATGGTAGAAACAGGGATGGGATGGGGCTAACCTAATGGTAGAAACAGGGATGGGATGGGGCTAACCTAATGGTAGAAACAGGGATGGGATGGGGCTAACCTAATGGTAGAAACAGGGATGGAATGGGGCTAACCTAATGGTAGAAACAGGGATGGGGTGGGATGGGGCTAACCTAATGGTAGAAACAGGGATGGGATGGGGCTAACCTAATGGTAGAAACAGGGATGGGATGGGGCTAACCTAATGGTAGAAACAGGGATGGGATGGGGCTAACCTAATGGTAGGAACAGGGATGGGGTGGGGCTAACCTAATGGTAGAAACAGGGATGGGATGGGGCTAACCTAATGGTAGAAACAGGGATGGAATGGGGCTAACCTAATGGTAGAAACAGGGATGGGATGGGGCTAACCTAATGGTAGAAACAGGGATGGGATGGGGCTAACCTAATGGTAGAAACAGGGATGGGATGGGGCTAACCTAATGGTAGAAACAGGGATGGGATGGGGCTAACCTAATGGTAGAAACAGGGATGGGATGGGGCTAACCTAATGGTAGAAACAGGGATGGGATGGGGCTAACCTAATGGTAGAAACAGGGATGGGATGGGGCTAACCTAATAGTAGAAACAGGGATGGGGTGGGATCGGGCTAACCTAATGGTAGAAACAGGGATGGGATGGGGCTAACCTAATGGTAGAAACAGGGATGGGATGGGGCTAACCTAATGGTAGAAACAGGGATGGGATGGGGCTAACCTAATGGTAGAAACAGGGATGGGGTGGGATGGGGCTAACCTAATGGTAGAAACAGGGATGGGATGGGGCTAACCTAATGGTAGAAACAGGGATGGGATGGGGCTAACCTAATGGTAGAAACAGGGATGGGATGGGGCTAACCTAATGGTAGGAACAGGGATGGGGTGGGGCTAACCTAATGGTAGAAACAGGGATGGGATGGGGCTAACCTAATGGTAGAAACAGGGATGGGATGGGGCTAACCTAATGGTAGAAAAAGGGATGGGGTGGGGCTAACCTAATGGTAGAAACAGGGATGGGATGGGGCTAACCTAATGGTAGAAACAGGGATGGGATGGGGCTAACCTAATGGTAGAAACAGGGATGGGATGGGGCTAACCTAATGGTAGGAACAGGGATGGGGTGGGGCTAACCTAATGGTAGAAACAGGGATGGGATGGGGCTAACCTAATGGTAGAAACAGGGATAGGGTGGGGCTAACCTAATGGTAGAAACAGGGATGGGGTGGGGCTAACCTAATGGTAGAAACAGGGATGGGATGGGGCTAACCTAATGGTAGGAACAGGGATGGGGTGGGGCTAACCTAATGGTAGAAACAGGGATGGGATGGGGCTAACCTAATGGTAGAAACAGGGATAGGGTGGGGCTAACCTAATGGTAGAAACAGGGATGGGGTGGGGCTAACCTAATGGTAGAAACAGGGATGGGATGGGGCTAACCTAATGGTAGAAACAGGGATGGGATGGGGCTAACCTAATGGTAGGAACAGGGATGGGGTGGGGCTAACCTAATGGTAGAAACAGGGATGGGATGGGGCTAACCTAATGGTAGAAACAGGGATGGAATGGGGCTAACCTAATGGTAGAAACAGGGATGGGATGGGGCTAACCTAATGGTAGAAACAGGGATGGGATGGGGCTAACCTAATGGTAGAAACAGGGATGGGGTGGGATGGGGCTAACCTAATGGTAGAAACAGGGATGGGATGGGGCTAACCTAATGGTAGAAACAGGGATGGGATGGGGCTAACCTAATGGTAGAAACAGGGATGGGATGGGGCTAACCTAATGGTAGAAACAGGGATGGGATGGGGCTAACCTAATAGTAGAAACAGGGATGGGGTGGGATCGGGCTAACCTAATGGTAGAAACAGGGATGGGATGGGGCTAACCTAATGGTAGAAACAGGGATGGGATGGGGCTAACCTAATGGTAGAAACAGGGATGGGATGGGGCTAACCTAATGGTAGAAACAGGGATGGGGTGGGATGGGGCTAACCTAATGGTAGAAACAGGGATGGGATGGGGCTAACCTAATGGTAGAAACAGGGATGGGATGGGGCTAACCTAATGGTAGAAACAGGGATGGGATGGGGCTAACCTAATGGTAGGAACAGGGATGGGGTGGGGCTAACCTAATGGTAGAAACAGGGATGGGATGGGGCTAACCTAATGGTAGAAACAGGGATGGGATGGGGCTAACCTAATGGTAGAAACAGGGATGGGGTGGGGCTAACCTAATGGTAGAAACAGGGATGGGATGGGGCTAACCTAATGGTAGAAACAGGGATGGGATGGGGCTAACCTAATGGTAGAAACAGGGATGGGATGGGGCTAACCTAATGGTAGGAACAGGGATGGGGTGGGGCTAACCTAATGGTAGAAACAGGGATGGGATGGGGCTAACCTAATGGTAGAAACAGGGATAGGGTGGGGCTAACCTAATGGTAGAAACAGGGATGGGGTGGGGCTAACCTAATGGTAGAAACAGGGATGGGATGGGGCTAACCTAATGGTAGAAACAGGGATGGGATGGGGCTAACCTAATGGTAGAAACAGGGATGGGATGGGGCTAACCTAATGGTAGGAACAGGGATGGGGTGGGGCTAACCTAATGGTAGAAACAGGGATGGGATGGGGCTAACCTAATGGTAGAAACAGGGATAGGGTGGGGCTAACCTAATGGTAGAAACAGGGATGGGGTGGGGCTAACCTAATGGTAGAAACAGGGATGGGATGGGGCTAACCTAATGGTAGAAACAGGGATGGGATGGGGCTAACCTAATGGTAGAAACAGGGATGGGATGGGGCTAACCTAATGGTAGGAACAGGGATGGGATGGGGCTAACCTAATGGTAGAAACAGGGATGGGATGGGGCTAACCTAATGGTAGAAACAGGGATGGGATGGGGCTAACCTAATGGTAGAAACAGGGATGGGGTGGGGCTAACCTAATGGTAGAAAAAGCCCTTATACTCTGCCAGGTTCATAGGGCCAACAACCAGTTTAAACTGATGAAAAATAATGAGGTAGGAACTGGACCTGCCGGAGAGAGCAATTTTTCAACGTCTGCTTGTGAATCGTGTTTTTGAGAGCAGTGCCCTGAGATAATGGCGAATCCACAGTTGTTCTGGATTGAATGAATAGAATAAAACGGCTGGTGTTGACCAAGGCCTTTTTCGTTGTGAGCTCAAGAGGGACATACTGGGACATATAACACACTTAGGGGAGAGGAGCACATAGAGTGAGTTCATTATTGATGAGAGGAATATGAGAAGGAAGGGGATGGTGGAGTGGCATATCACCACCTGGGACCATGACTCATACTGACGAATGATGATGTTTTCCTGATGAATGTCTCAAATTAAAGAGTTACTTTACCTGTAGTGTGATACCGATAGAAGAGCTGGCGGTTCAAATTGGCATTTTAAGCATATAATGCGGTGCACAGCTTCCTCTTCCTCTACCAACAACACAGGGTGGGTCCTTCTCTATAGATTGGACAATACTCAGTCCTTTCACTTTGTCTAATGCAGTAGAGAAAGGTACTTTCCAGCAATCTAAATACATCCCATAAAGAGATTAGATTTTTTCTAACAGATATTTGATTTCAAATTGGATTGATAAAACAGACATTCAACAAACATTCTGATAAATACTTTGAAACCAGCATCAAAGGCCTAGTATCTAATAGTACGTCTAGGCTCAAGCTCCTGAAACACAAGGCTCTTTTATCAATGTGTGTATGTGTGTGTTTGTGCCCGCATGCCTGTCTGTATAGGCAGTGTTAGTCTGACATCAGTATTGTACATGGGCTGTGGAATATCCAGCGTTAATGGCACGGGTTATTGATTCAGTATGCTGTAATCTGTCGAAACCGGTCGTAAACCAGCTGCAACAGGGGGTGACGCTTCCTATAAGGTCATCTGCAGCCATCTGCTCTGCAGCGGATGTGATTATCCTACCACTTGTTATTAAAGTGCCACC
Source organism: Brachymystax lenok tsinlingensis (assembly GCA_030435695.1). Lineage (NCBI taxonomy): Eukaryota > Metazoa > Chordata > Actinopteri > Salmoniformes > Salmonidae > Brachymystax > Brachymystax lenok. The sequence continues at coordinate 14,281,593 of CM059783.1, read as the reverse complement.
ATTAAGAGGATCCCACAGCAAATTAGAACTGAAATTAATTGAGAAGAGGGAGAGTTTTCAGAAAGTTACTTTCTTTGTCGAATGCAGTTGCAGTCGACAGAAGTACAGTGCTGTCGATTGAGAATGATACCAGTTAAAAGTCTAACTGATCCAAACTCCTATCACTCAATAGTATTTTGACTAAACTCATATCGAAAACAAAATACCTTTTTGATACCTTTTTAGGATACATTAAATATAAAAAATTGGCCAAATAATGTATAATTTGTATTTTATTTAATACATTTGAAATACATTCCAAAATATATTACAGAATGTATCAATGAAACTGTCATAGTAGGCTCTTTGGTATCACATGCACTTATATCAGTCTCATGAAGACTGCAGAACTGGCAGTGTCCAAGCATGACCTTTAAAGGGATTTTTAAAAATGTTTTAATTTCATATTCATCATCTCCAGCACCACACCAACAACAACATATGTGAAGATGGCGCGTTTCTATGTTTTGTAGTAACAAATACAGAGAAATACGTGTTTCCAATGACATCAACCAATTAGTAGACGATTGGAAACACTTACCTAGCAGTGATTACAGCTGGGAGTCTCTAAGAGCTTTCCACACATAGATTGTGCAACATTTGCCCCTTATTATTTTCAAAATTCTTCAAGCTCTGTGAAATAGGTTGTTGAACACTGCTAGACAACCATTTTCAGGTCTTGCTATAGATTTTCAAGTAGATTTAAGTCAAAACTGTTACTCGGCCACTCAGTATCATTCAGTCTTCTTGGTAAGCAATTCCAGTGTAGATTTGGCCTTGTGTTTTAGGTTATTTTCCCTCTGAAAGGTGAATTAATCTCCCAGTGTCTGGTGGAAAGCAGACTGTACCAAGCTAACCTCTAGGATTTTGCCTGTGCTTAGCTCAATTCCGTATTTTTTTTTTTATCTTGAAAAACTCTCCAGTCCTTAACGATTACAAGCTTACCCATAAGATGATGCAGCCACCACTATGCTTGAAAATATGGAGAGTGGTACTTAGTAATGTGTTGTATTGGATTTGCCCCAAACATAACACTTTGTATTCAGGACAAAAAGTTAATTGCTTTGCCATTTTTTTTTGCAGTGTTACTTTAGTGCCTTGTTGCAAACAGGATGCATGTTTTGGAATATTTTATTCTGTACAGGCTTCCTTCTTTTCACTCTGTCAATTAGGTTATTATTGTGGAGTTACTACAATGTTGTTGATCCATCCTCAGTTTTCTCCTATCCCAGCCATTAAACTCTGTAACTGTTTTAAAGTCATGTTGAAATCCCTGAGCTTTTTCCTTCCTCTCCGTCAACTGAGTTAGGAAGGAGGCCTGTATCTTTATAGTGACTGGGTGTATTGATACACCATCCACAGTGTAATTAATAACTTCACCATGCTCAAAGGGATATTTAATGTCTGTTTTGTATTTGTACCCATCTACCAATAGGTGTCCTTCCTGGTCTTTGTGGTTGAATATGTGTTTGAAATTAACACCCCTCGTTTGAGGGACCTTACAGATAATTGTATGCGTTGGGTAGAGAGATGAGAGAGTCATTCAAAAGTCACGTTAAACACTATTATTGCACACAGAATTAGTTCATGCAAAGTATTATGTGACTGCAAATTTTTACTCCTGAACGTATTTAAGCTTGCCATAACAAAGAGGTTGTATACTTATTGTCGCAAGACTAAAGCTTTTCATTTTTTATTAATTTGTAAAGAATTCGAAAAACATCATTCCACTTTGACATTATTCGGTATATTGTGTGTAGGCCAGTGCCAAAAATCTAAGTGTAATACATTTTAAATTCAGGCTGTTACACAACAAAGTGTGGAACAAGTCAAGGAGTGTGAATACTTTCTGAAATGAAGTGCCCTTTAATATAGACCACATGGAGAAGTCAATAAATTAGATTTTCAATAAAGGCTAAAGTGACAATATTCAGTATTTTGACATGTCTCTCCGTGGACCCCCTGAGACTTCTAGGAAGATTTTAACCCACGAACCCCCCAAAATACTTCAAGTTTTCACCATCATTGTAAAGCCCTAGTTATTTTGTTGCTTTGACAGTTATTTCTGACATTTTTTATTTATTTCAAGTGATTAATTTACATCTATCCCTCATTTTAAGGTCAACCCTGTTACATGAACTGAACTCTTGTTTTAAGAAACTATTCCTTTTTAAAAATGTATTTCAAAAGAAAGATTGAACATCTAATAGTCAAATCATAGCGTAAAAGCAGGTGAGCTGGTTCTACTCTTTTTGGCAATTTTCTGGTGCTTTGTGGTGAAAAACTGAGCTGGTTGAGCATAGCATGTCAACAATGTAACCCATAGATAATACATTTCTAGCCTGTCTGTCACGATCTTCTATAGGGACGGACCAAGACGCAGCGATGCTTCCAGTATACATATTTTATTAAACAACGTAACTGGGAAAATAACAAACAGCATGAACGAGGATCGTAACAATGACCATAACATGAACTAAACACATAAGCTATGACCAAACAATAACCCACAAAACCCTAGTGCAAAACCACAAACATATATATGGTTCCCAATTAGAGGTAACGACACTCAGCTACCTCTAATTGGGAACCATTTACCCAACATAGAAACAGAACACCTAGAACAGAAAACCCTACACCAAAAACGAAACAAAAACACGCCAGCCTGTAAAACTCAGGCCTGGACATGACATGTATAAAAATAATATATGTATATATTTTATATATACATGTATATACATGTATGTATATATTTTTGGGAGGGCATTCAATTGCCCCTCCCTGCTGCAGTCAACAAGCTTCCTTTCCCCTGTCACAAGGGGCTTCATGGCTGATTTAACTAGTAATTACCAGTTTGAGGGCCGTTCAAGTGGATTTTCCCCAGATGAGGTAAATTCCCACTCCCCACTTGGATACGAACACACCATAACACAGCTAACCATCCACTGTAGATCCATATAATACCACTCATTGGAAGCACAAGACCTACATTTTGACATATTGTGGAGTGTTGTACGAAGTATAGTTTTTTTTAAACCGATAACTCAAATACAACATTTTTAAAAATAGCTTAGCTTTTTTGTCATTATTTAATTAGCCGAAGAGAGGCTCTTACTACAGTAATTAATTTTTTCTTTTGAGATTGGAAAATCTTATTTTATACAATTTTACATTCTCTTCATGACAGAATGTTAAATTTAGGTTAAATCAAAAGTACATTTTTTACTCACATAACAATTTTGGGCTTGGTGGACCAAAAAATTATTATCGTCATTGATCAATACGTAATCAGTAATTGAAGAAGTTGACATAGAAACCACTTTGACCACCCTGTAGACTAGATTCATTTCTGGAATATTGTCAGTCATTACGTACATTTGAGCAAAGATGCAAATGTATGTACATGTACACTACCGGTCAAAAGTTTTAGAACACCTACTCATTCAAGGGTTTTTCTTTATTTTCTTTATTTTCTAAATTGTAGAATAATAGTGAAGACATCACAACTATGAAATAACACATATGGAATCATGTAGTAACCAAAAAACAAATCAAAATATATGTTACATTTGAGATTCTTCAAATTATCATCCTTTGCCTTGATGACAGCTTTGCACACTCTTGGCATTCTCTCAACCAACTTTCAACCAACTGTTTTTCCAACAGTCTTGAAGGAGTTCCCACATATGCTGAGTACTTGTTGGCTGCTTTTCCTTCACTCTGCGGTCTGTTACTTGAACTCTGTGAAACATTTATGTGGGCTGCAATATCTGAGGCTGGTAACTCTAATGAACTTATCCTCTGCAGCAGAGGTAACTCTGGGTCTTCCTTTCCTGTGGCGGTCCTCATGACAGCCAGTTTCATCATAGCGCTTGATGATTTTTGCTACTGTGCTTGAAGAAACTTTCAAAGTTCTTGAAATATTCTGTATCGACTGACCATGTCTTAAAGTAATGATGGACTGTCGTTTCTCTTTGCTTATTTGATCTGTTCTTGCCAGAATATGGACTTGGTCTTTTACCAAATAGGGCTATCTTCTGTATATCACCCCTACCTTGTCACAACACAACTGATTGGCTCAAACGCATTAAGAAGGAAAGAAATTCCACAAATTAACTTTTAAGAAAGCACACCTGTTAATTTAAATGAATTCCAGGTGACTGCCTCATGAAGCTGGTTGAGAGAATGCCAAGTGTGCAAAGCTGTCATAAAAGCAAAGCTGTCATCAAGGCTGTCTTCAAGGTAAAATATATTTTTATATATTTGTTTAACACTTTTTTTGGTTACTACATGATTCCATATGTGTTATGTCATAGTTTGATGTCTTCACCATTATTCTACAATGTAGAAAATAGTAAAAATAAAGAAAAACCCCGTGTTCTAAAACTTTTGACCGTTAGTGTACTTGAAATACATTTTATGTTACGTTAAATATATTGAAATTAATTTTTTCCTCTGTGGGTACTGTTCTCCATGCTGTTGTCCATGTTGTTCTTCATGTTGTTTATATAACTACTGTATATTAGATGACTGGGGTTATCCTGTCAGAGCCCATCTGTAGCTAACCCCACCCCACAACCAACCCAACTTAACACAAACTCTCGCTCTCTCGCTCTGTCCCCAGTGTGACTTCATAGCTCCAGTTCTGGCTCTAAGTGCTCCCTCTCCTCCCCCCTCTTTCTCTCTTCTCTCTCTCTCTGAGTGCTGCTCCCCTTCCAAGCGGTCCGTCCCTGGAGTGACCTTGTGGCAATGAGATCCTGATCACGAGTTAGGAAACCAAGCTTTTCAGAAAGCCCTCCTCTCTCAGCAACAGAAATGAGAGGGTGAGAGAGAGAGAGAGAGAGAGAGAGAGAGAGAGAGAGAGAGAGAGAGAGAGAGAGGGGAAAACAGCTATCGTTTGCCCAGACTTGTGGAGAGACAAGAGTGAGAGAGTCAGCGAAAGAAAGAGAGGGAGGTTGAGAGAGAGAATTAGAGAGAGAGTGACTGACAGCAGGGGTGAGGAGCAGATGAGAGGAGAGTTCACAAACTATTGCAAAGCGTTGGAACAACCACCAGACCTCCAGTTCAAAGTAAGTACTTTTAACCGGAGCAAGGTGCACGCTTGGATGTGTGGTGGTAGTTGGGTGACCAGGAGAGATATGGCGTGTGAAGCTATTGGGGCTGAGATGAGGAGGGAGATTTCAGAACTGTGAGAGGCAGACAGGGACTAGCAATGCTGGGAGTCTGTGGAGTATGAATGGGCCGAGACTCAATCAGATGAGTCCAACTGTAGCCTAGACAGATATGGACAATTAGTGATAGCAGAAGGAGAGTAGGGGGAATGTTTGTGTTGTGGGATAGTGGAACTGGTGTCTTTGAGTTGGCAGCATCATTATTAACTCTCTATGTAGTAAGTGTTCTTTGGCTTGCTTTGTTTTGGATGTTGTGCCACATCCCAGGCTAGTAATACACAAACCAAAGTATTGCTCGAGAGCCTTTTTGTGATTTTTTCCCCTGGATATCTCGATTATAATTTATGGTTGCAGATACTAATCACCACAAGCTATGGGTGTTGTTTTGTATCCCTTTCAGCACACTGTTGCTGTAAACCACCTTGATTGTCCATGTGTTTTCTATGGTTTATTCAGTTCTGAAGGTGGAAGGCTCAGGTATATGAACATAAAAGCTCTTGTTTTTTCATTAACAAAGGATTTAACATTTTTACGGGATATATTTCCCTTTCAGGCTTCGTATGAGAGACAAATAAAACAGTAAAGAACAAGAAGCTCAAAACAAGCTCATGAGGAAATGAGAACAATAGTACAGAGAGCTGCAGGGCTTTGTGTTTACCGTCTCCCTGTAATATTTAGTGTTTGCATTACAGTAAGGGATTAACTCCAAAAGTAGCATTTATCCAAATACTTAGTATGCTGTAGGACTCGTTGCAAACTTCAAGACTTCTAAGAACATGTTTCCTCCTTAGTTTTTCTTCATATTGTAGCACAACTGCTTGAATCACTCCATCAGTCAAGTTTCACAATTCTACAGAGGTGCACGCCCACCAGAACATAACCCTTCATTCTCCAAGCATATCATTAGACTAGTCATTTTATCAGCTCTGTTTGGTATCCTCTTATAAAGACCTATGCTTGCAGTGTATGTGAGTGTGTTTGACAGAGAGTATTTGTACGTGGCCGTGCATGTGCGTGCGCATGTGTGTTGTTGGGGACAGTGTTTTCCCAGGATATTGTAATTTGGGTCAGGCCTGACTGGAATGAGAAACCGAGGGCATCGGTATTGTAGCACTCCTATGGTTGAGCAGACCTTGCGCCTGTGTTGCCATAGTTATGTTCACCCCTGGTATAGGAACCCCAACTTCAACCAAAATCTCTGGCGTTCCTACTCTGTACAAAAGAGCCCTGGTCTCGATCTAGCTTTAAATGAGCTTGGCCAGTTCATTGCTTTAGAAGTAACACATGGTGTGTTCCTAATGAAAGAGCCAGGAGATTAAACATGAGGCAATAGGTGGAGAGATGAGCTTGAGAAACCAACTTCCCAACTGGTCAGTGGGAAGTCAAGCTCATAGAGAGACCCGAGGTGGAGCTGAGCTGCCTGGATGGAAGCCAGGAGGATGAGCTAACTCTCACATAACCAGTCCTATTTGTAAATGTGCACTTGCATTTATGTAAGGGCTGCCATTTGAGGAAGATAAGGCGAGGCACATTTTACGGATCCTGCTTTCCCTCAAACACTTGATCTTTCTATGTGCGACACTGAGAGATGCTATTCAGCATGGAACACAAAGCCAATGCATTTCACCCATTTATACAAATGCTGTGTCACGTGACCGCTCTCCATGGAAGACCTGTAGCAATAAGGTAAAGAATGGTCTGTGAGATGACTAAGAAGGCTGCTTCACAGTGGGTAAGGGAAGTACTCTCAAAGGAGCCAGGTCAGGTCTATAGGGAGCAAGTGGCTGAGAGAGAGAGAGAGTGGGATGGATAAGGAAAATGCACAAAGATCCCCACATAGAGTGGCTGGTTCATTCTTGTGGTGTAGACATTGACCTCTCACATCACATGTAGGCTGAACAGAGAGGCTGTTGCTGGGGTCTGGAGAGGTAGGGAGGGAGGGAGAGAGCTGCCAGACCCAAACCAGAGACAGACCCCAGTCTAGGCCCTGAGCAGCCCGTTCCCCTGTTTGCACCGAATAGCCCTCTCTGGCTGTCGTCATGCCAATGACGACCTCAGAAGTTGGCAGTACAGCACAAACAGTTCTGGGACCAGGCTGAGCTCGAAGTGTATGGGCTGTACTGTAGCTAGACTAGAGGCATCAGCTGGAACCCCGCAAATAAGAGAGGTAAGGTTCAACAGTATCCACCTATCACAGAACTAGAAGAGGCTACTAAGATACTATGATACTAAAAGATGACTGACTCTCTATTTCATCAAATCTTCTCAGAAAGTCCATAGGTAATCATGGCATGGGATTTAGTCTGAGGGCCTGTGTCATTTAAATGGCTAAACTGTCAATTGAGGAAATGCACATATTCTAATTAAGACATCCATTAGACGGTTATTTCATTACAACAAAACCGTAACAATCTCTGGCTTACTGAAAATCCTTAAAGCCAGTGGCCCATTGCTTGACAGAGTCTCTTTGTAGGGAGGAACACCATTGATGGCGCTGGCAATGACTTTTGTTGTGGGGAATCTGATGGGTGCATTTTTGTGTGAATCATGTTTATGTCCATCTGTTTGTGTGCCTGTCCGTGTTTTTGTCTTACTGTGTGTGTGTGTGTGTGTGTGTGTGTGTGTCTTTGATGGGACAGACTTCGAATCACATAACCACGTATATCGAACTTCAGATTCAGACCACCTTTCCACTAATGGCCAAATAACATATTCTTAGGAATTTTATGAATATAAACTGTCTGGAGAGTATCTGTATTGTGGAGAGCTAGTTTGCCTGTGGTCATATAAAGATCTGACTCTGACTGTGACGTACTGTGGAGCGCCTGTGCTTTGGCCCTTGTGTCGGCCTCATTGGCTGTATGATCCTCTGGGGAATAGTGATGGCCAGAGGCCTTCCACCATGATCAATTAGTTCATTAGTCTCCCACAGTCACAGCTTGGCCGGCATACTCCTGGCACCGTCCCATGGCCTCTGATTGGCTCACACTGCTGGTGAGGTCATAGGTCAGGGCGTTGATGTCTGTCTACTGTACATACCAATTACACAAGAAAGGAAAACTTAATATGTGACCTGACAGGGTTTGTGTGTGTGTGTGTGTGTGTGTGCCTGCACGGGCGTGCATTCCCATGCGTGCGTATGTAATCAGTCAAGTTGAATCAGATGTTTATCACTATGGAATAGAATGCAAATAAAGACTCCCTACATTCCTGTTGAATTTTAGCCCTACTGTCCAAGTATCCTTGCCCCAAGGGGTGACTTGTGCCCTGAGAGAAGTTTGGAGTCCAGTGTCTGTTTGATATAAGTTTGGGGTACAGTGTCTGTTTGATAGAAGTTTGGAGTCCAGTGTCTGTTTGATATAAGTTTGGAGTACAGTGTCTGTTTGATAGAAGTTTGGAGTCCAGTGTCTGTTTGATAGAAGTCTGGAGTACTGTGTCTGTTTGATAGAAGTTTGGAGTCCAGTGTCTGTTTGATATAAGTTTGGAGTCCAGTGTCTATTTGATATAAGTTTGAAGTCCAGTGTCTGTTTGATTTAAGTTTGGAGTACAGTATCTGTTTGATAGAGGTTTGGAGTCCGGTGACTGAGTGTGTTAAGGATGAGCATGGCTCCATTTCTGTGTTTGTGTGTACTGGCTGCAGTTACCACACCATGGGGGACCGGCCTGTTTGTGTTTGTCTAATGAACTGAGAGAACACAGGAGGGAGAAGATAGGGAGATGGAGAGAGAGAGATATAGGGATGGAAAGGGAGGGAGAGGACAGAGAGAGCAAGAGAGGCAAGAGAAAGCGCGAGAGAGGAAAGAGAGAGCAAGAGAGGCAAGAGAGAGCGCGAGAGAGAGAGAGAGTGGAAAGAGAGAGCAAGAGAGAGAGGCGAGAGAGAAAGAGAGAGAGAGGTGAAAGAGAGAGAGGTCAAAGAGAGAGAGCGAGAGAGAGGTCAAAGAGAGAGAGCGAGAGAGAGGTCAAAGAGAGAGAGAGCAAGAGAGAGAGAGGTCAAAGAGAGAGAGCGAGAGAGAGGTCAAAGAGAGAGAGAGCAAGAGAGAGAGAGGTCAAAGAGAGAGAAAAAGAGAGAGAGAGCAAAGAGAAAGAGAGCGAGAGAGCGAGAGAGAGAGAGAGAGAGAGAGAGAGCGAGAGAGATCAAAGAGAGAGAGCAAGAGAGAGAGCAAGAGAGAGCGAGTGAGAGAGAGCGAGAGAGAGGAAAGAGAGAGAGCGAGAGCGAGATAAACGTTCTGTGTTTGTGTGTACAGGCTGCAGTTACCACACCATGGGGGACCAGCCTGTTTGTGTTTGTCTAATGAACTGAGAGAACACAGGAGGGAGAAGATCGGGAGATGGAGAGAGAGAGTAGATAGAGGGATGGAGAGAACAGAGAGAGAGGGGAAAGAGAGAGAGAGGAGCTAGAGAGAGAGAATAATGAAAGAGAGGGAGGGGGAGAGAGAGAGGAGGAGAAAGAGAGAGAGAAAGAGAGGAGGGGAAGAGAGAAAGAGGAGAGAGAGAGAGGGAGAGAGTAAGAAAAAGAAAGAAAGAGGCCGAGTCAGTGGAATAATTGACCGAGAAGGAGAGATGTAGGGATCTATGCTTTCATATCTGTCATGTGGCAGTATGGATTCTTGTATTTGGTGTGTATAAGAGTGATTCAGAGCCATTCATCAATCATAAAGCAAATTCTACATAGTGACATTTTATAAAAGGATGGCATGATAAAATCCATCCTTACAGTACATTGCATTGTTAAAATCGACTGGTTTACATAAGCTAAGCGGTGTAGGGCTGGGTTAATCCCTGGATGGGAGACCACATAGGACAGTGTGGTTGCTGTGGTTGGAGGTGGTGCTGGAGGGCCAGTAGTAACCTTTTCTCCATATTAGGGAAACTCTCCAAGTACTAAACATGCTTACTGATGCATTTAAATGCACTATATAAATGCAACAATCCATTACATACAACATTAAATGTGTCCTTTTATGCGTATTGGGAAAATAAAACTGTCCATATCCCTTTCAGCAACCTTTCCTGGCAATAGAGCTGCCTATATAATATTTAACACTCCTTGGGGGCACCATAACATGACATACAGTGTATGTGCCACCTCCGATGCAAAATCGAAATATTAAAATCTATAAAGGCAATCAATGCTTATCTCCTTTTATTTTACCTGACCTTTAAGTTGCACTGTTGAGTTACTTCGATCTACCGTAGAGGATTTTATTCAATATTATGGCCACTGTTAATCAGAAAGGAGACTGTCGTAAGGCATAAACACTGTAGGGCTAAAAAGGAAATACAGAAAGGTATTGAGACACCCACCAAGAGTACTCCCCATATTGATTTGTCGAACCATAGTCCGTCCTTAGGGGTCTGTCAGTCTGTCTGCCCTTGACAGGTAGGCTGTACAGACAGACAAAACTGAGAGCCATTTCCACTGATGTGGCCAGTCCACTCAAGGTGAATGGAAAGATTAACTGAGCGCGAGCAGTAACCTGCAGCATTCTACCACTTAGTTTTCTCATTCCATTCTCACTGCTAATAGGATGCCTAATGCAAATGAGAGATGCAATGGAATGGGGATAATAGCCTAATGACAAGGCATTGCACGGCTAAAATGGAAAGTTCTGATGGAATTAAGTTAGAGAGCCTATATTCGATATACTGTGATGCGTAGATGATTTCTAAACTCTACACTTCTGTGTAGCTAGCTGATTGATGAATGTTTACGATGAATGTAAGGATGTTGCCAACAGACCATCATCACAAATGACGTTAGAGCAAATCCTTTTGTCAATAATCTTTTTGGATTGGTCTCTGACTTTATCAATTTTTGTTAAAAACAGGAGCATACGTTGCATGTCCATGGTCAAGCCTGCAATCAATGCCAGATATCCTCTTATCTTTGCTTAGTTCTGCACCTGTTTTTCTTTTTCATCTGCATTAGTTATGGATGACGGCTGTTTCTAAAGTTGCCTGAATTGGAGATGTTGCAAAAAGCTATAAGTCCTTGTTAAAGTCAAATGTAATTAGACTTTGTGCGCTAAAGATGGAGCTTAATCCTACTCCATTTAAATCTCACCAGGTTTTAATCGGACTCTGTGGAGACGTTCACAAGCTGATAGCGTTCTGGGATGTTTTTATTTCTCTGAGGGCTGCGTTCAGGAGTGAGAGAATGATTTGATAACTTTACCACATAGAATGGCTAGGGGGGGGGATTAGGTAAGCCCACTCTATGGAGCTAAGACCAAAGCGGTGCTTGTGCCCACTAATAGGTGATCAGAGCTTCAGGATCACAACAATTATGAGGAGGGTTGCCTTCAGCAGCGCCTCAGGGGGACGTTCAAGAACGCTTTTTATCCCTGTTCTCATTAAACCTCCCACTAAATTCCCCCAGACTGACTTGTGTGGCTCAGAAATCCCTTTGCAAATCCCTTACTAAGGAAACAATCTTCAATGGGCTTGAAGTTGCGTCTTCAATGTGGTGGATTATGGCTCTCACACATACTGTGTTTGTTGTGGAGAGAGGGACCGAGGGAGAGAGAGAAAGAAGGATAGAGAGAAAAGGAGAGAGAGAGAAGGAGAGAAATAAGGAGAGAGAGGAAGAGAGAGAGAAAGAAGGAGAGAGAAAGAAGGAGAGAGAGGAAGGAGAGAGAGGATGAGAGAGAAAGAAAGAGAAAGAAAGAAGGAGAGAGAAAGGAAGAGAGAGAAAGGAGAGAGGAAGAGAGAAAGATGGAGAGGGAGGAAGAAAGATGGAGAAAGAGAGAGGAAGCGGGATGGAGAGTGAGAGACAGACACCCCATTAGTCATGCATTAGTATTCTGTCCACAGCTCATAGTGAGAGACAGTCTACACTAACACCAGAGAAGGGGATGGCTCATTAGAACTTTCTACTCTTTTTTTTACCAATAGCTCAAATTCTCCTGACCGTATACAAAAGGCAGAGAAACACATCCATGTTTCAAAAAGCAGAGAAACACATCCATGTTTCAGAAAGCAGAGAAACACATCCATGTTTCAAAATGCAGAGAAACACATCCATGTTTCAAAAGGCAGAGAAACGTAGATTCCAACGAAGTTCAGGGGTGTACTACTTGTGTTAGCGAACAAACTTCCATATTCTCCTCAGGAATTTTATATCTCCAGGTGGGAGAAACCAAGGTCCAGAGAGAAAGGTAGTCAGGCAGGTAGAGGAAATTGTTGAAGCAAGCTTGTTTCTCGTACCCCTTGGATGAACACTAACGGTTTGCCCCATACATGCAACTGGGTAATGCCCCTGGTGATTTGAGTCTGCTGGTTGAGGGGGCTTTTTTGTCCTTCCCCTGTGCCGGTCATCCAGGCCAGACACCCCCTGGAGCTGCTTGGAGAGAGCCCCTGGTGGCTAACTGGACCAGTGCATCGTGAGCTGTACACTGATGCTGCACTGTGGACACTGTCAGACTGTTGTGAGAAGGGGCCAACAGCTAAACCGGCATCAACAACCAGGGTTGGGTAGGTTACTTTCTAAATATAAGCCTTTACAGTTACTAGTTACAGTGCCTGTCAAAAATGATCAGTAACGTAACTTTTGGATTACCCAAACAGAGTAACGTAATCTGATTACTTTTGGATTACTTTCCCCCTAAGAGGCATTAGAAGAAGAGGCATAAAAAGGATCCATCAAACGCATTTGGTGTGATGTCATAGTGATCTCTGACTTGTGGTCAGATTCGCTCAGGTGGAACAAACTTAAAATTGTGCCTGTTTTCAAAAATAAATGTAATCCGATTAGTAATAGTCTACTTTTTGAAAAGTATCTGTAATCTGATTACAATATTTTAGCTGGTAACGGATTAGTTGTAGTTGTAATCAGATTACATGTAATCACATTCCCCAACCCAGTGAACAACCAATTTATGCAACTATGGTGGATGTGTAACCAGGCCAACCCAGTACAGCTCAGCTTGGTTTGACGCAGTAGTGTGAAAACGGTATTAGATAACTATACAAACACACCCAGACAGACAGGTCAGGATCAAAGAAAAACGTGTGATTTGAAATGAGTTCTTCAGTTTTCGCGTGCCGATCTGTTGTGATGTATTCTCTTAGGGGGAAACCACATATGCCACAACCTGTTTGTCTGTGTGACCCAGTTCAATGTGACAGAGGTGGTCAGCAAAGGCATGGCACGTTGCACAATCAACCACACTTTAACTCATGGAAAAGGAGGGTGTTTCTGCGCAGTCTGGTGTAATGTTCTGTGGCATGTTGAAAGGGCCCGGTCAGTGCTCTGGGCTGTGCTGTGTCTGTGAGCAGGTGGCCAGAAACTATCTTGAATCCCACCGTGACCAGAGACAGTGATGGAACACTGCCAGAAACATTTAGTTCTTTCTGAGGAGAAACGTAGGGATTGAGTGGAGGTTGTCATGTATGCTGGCTCCCAGGAGTGCTGTTATTCTCTTTGAGGAGGATGAAAGTGGAAAGCTATGAGCACTCTACAGCAAAAAAGAGCTCCTCAATGTACTTGCAAGTTGTCCTTTGTAAAGAAGCATGTATTTAGGGTCTACTAACCACCGGTCCTGGAAACCCACACTGCGTTCACCTGGCAACCATCATTGCGCGCGCACACCTGCTCCCAAATCGTTAAGCACACCTGGACTTCATCACCACCCGGATAACTCTCCGTTCATATAGCCCGCAGTTGCTGCATTCGTCAGGCAGTATTGGTTTTGGTTACGTTCAGTATGCAGCTTCTGTTTTGTATAATTGTCATGTTTATTATTAAACTCACCTTCTGCACCTGCTTCCTGACTCCCTGCATATACATTACAGATACTCATGTTGGTGGGTTAAAAGGGTGTGCATCCCAAATGGCACCCTATCCCTAGGGGCCCTGGTCAAAAGTAGTGCACTACATAGGAATAGGGTGCCATTTGGGAACCAGGATAACAATACATGTGTGATGGATGGGAATAGCATGTTGAGGAGGCCAGTGACGTGAACAGATGAAGTTGGTAGACAAGTTGTCAGAATGTTCCTCAGTAAGTAGAATAAATGAAATAGCCTCTGAAAAGAAACTGAGGCAGGAATTTTACATGCAAATGCTTTTACTCGTGTGTGTGTGTGTGTTTGGGACCTTTGGTTTTGACAATGGGAGTAGATAAAGCTGACTAAGACATTGTGGAGTTTATGTTGTATTTTATGTGTGGTACTCTGATTCAAATATGCCAAGGAGACACTAATTGTGTCATGACAGAATAGCTCTGGTTAGTATGGCTTGAGACAATAACGTTCACAATACCTAGCTAACAGTGGAGGCTGCTGAGGGGAGGATCGCTCATAATAATTTTGGAATGGAGTCAATGGAATGGCATCAAACATATGGTTTCCATGTGGTTGATACCATTCCATTGACTCCATTCCAGCCATTATTATGAGCCGTCCTCCCCTCAGCAGCCTCCACTGCTAGCTAACTAATAACACTTTTAGGCTGCTGGAACATTTTCATTATAAAGGATGGACTTGATATTTGTATACAGTGCATACAAATATGAATCTCTTTAACGACAAATCAATACAATGACAAATACTTTCTCAGATTAATCTTTTAGCACATTCCACAGCCATTGCACACAGAAACAAACAAGACAAACAAGCCTCTGTCGGTTTTATTGTGGAATAAATTAGGCAGCGTTGCTGTGTATCGAATTCCCATCAGCCCTCTCTGCTGACTGACGTCACAGGGCCCCAGGCGTTGGATCTCTCATGGCTCTGCTGCACATGTTTTCGACAGTGGCTGGCTGGCTGCATGCTCTTCATCAAACAGCTCTATTAGCCCTATATCTCTAAACTAGCAGATCATCCAACAGCTCTAGTGTCCCTATATCTGTACACTAGCACATCATCCAAAAGCTCTAGTATCCCTATATCTACACACTAGCAGATCATGCAACAAATCAGGTATCCCTATATCTCTAAATCAAATCAAATTAATCAATTTTTTTGGTCACATACACGTGTTTAGGAGATGTTATTGAGGGTGTAGCGAAATGCTTGAGCTTCTAGTTCCGATAGTGCAGCAATATCTAACAAGTAATATCTAACAATTTCACAACAAATACCTAATACACACAAATCTAAGTAAAGGAATGGAATTAAGAATATATAAATATATGGATGAGCAATGTCTGAGCGGCATAGACTACGATACAGTAGATAGTATAGAACACAGCATATACTTATGAGATGAGTAATGCAAGATATGTAAACATTATTAAAGTGGCATTATTAAAGTGACTAGTGTTCCATTTATTAAAGTGGCCAATGATTTAAAGTCTGTGTATGTAGGCAGCAGCCTCTGTGCTAGTGATGGCTATTTAACAGTCTGATGGCCTTGAGATTGAAAAACTGCTTCTGTCTCTCTGTCCCAGCTTTGATGCACCTGTACTGACCTCGCCTTCTGTATGATAGCAGGGTGAACAGGCAGTGGCTCGGGTGGTTGTTGTCCTTGATGATCTTTTTGGCCTTCCTGTGACATTGTGTGCTGTAGGTGTCCTGGAGGGTAGGTAGTTCGTCCCCGGTGATGCGTTGTGCAGACCGCACCACCTGCTGGAGAGCCTTGCGGTTGTGGGCGGTGCAGTTGCCGTACCAGGCGGTGATACAGCCAGACAGGATGCTCTTAATTGTGCATTTGTAAAGGTTTGTGAGGGTTTTAGGTTTGAAGCTAAATTTCTTCAGCCTCATGAGGTTGAAGAGGCGCTGTTTCGCCTTCTTCATCACACTGTCTGTGTGGGTGGACCATTTCAGTTTGTCAGTGATGTGTACGCCTAGGAACTTAAAACCTTCCACCTTCTCCACTGCTGTCTCGTTGATATGGATAGAGGGGTGCTCCCTATAGGGGGGGGGTGCTTCCTGTTTCCTGTGGATAGGGGGGTGCTCCCTGTTTCCTGAAGTCCACGATCTCCTTTGTTTTGTTGACGTTGAGTGAGAGATTATTTTTCTGACACCACAGTCCTGGAGCCCTCACCTTCTCCCTGCAGGCTGTCTCGTCGCTGTTGGTAATCAAGCCTACTACTGTTTTGTCATCTGCAAACATGATGATTGAGTTGGAGGCGTGCATGGCCAAGCAGTCATGGGTGAACAGGGAGTACAGGAGGGGGCTGAGCACGCACCCTTGTGGGGCCCCAGTGTTGAGGATCAGTTAAGTGGAGATGTTGTTTCCTACCTTGGACACACCTACTCATTCAAGGGTTTTTCTTTATTTGACTATTTTCTACATTGTAGAATACTAGTGAAGACATCAAAACCTTGAAATAATACATATGGAATCATGTAGTAACCAAAAAAGCGTTACACAAATCAAAATATATTTTAGATTCTTCAAAGTAGCCACCCTTTGACTTCATGACAGCTTTGCACACTCTTGGCATTCTCTCAACCAGCTTCATAATGAATGCTTTTAAAACAGTCTTGAATGAGTTCCCACATAGGCTGAGCAGCTGTTGGCTGCTTTTCCTTCACTCTACGATCCAACTCATCCCAAACCATCTCAATTGTGTTGAGGTCGGGTGATTGTGGAGGCCAGGTCATCTGATGCAGCACTCCATCATTCTCCTTTTTAGTCAAATAACCCTTACACATCCTGGAGGTGTGTTTTTGGTCATTGTCCTGTTGAAAAACAAATGATTGTGGGACTAAGTGCAAACCAGATGGGATGGCGTATCCCTGCAGAATGTTGTGGTAGCCATACTGGTTAAGTGTGCCTTGAATTTGAAATACATCACTGACAATGTCACCGGCAAAGCACCACCACACTTCATTCCCAATGCTTCATGGTGGGACCACACATGCGGAGATCATCCGTTTACCTACTCTGCGTCACACAGAAACACGGCGGTTGGAACCAAACATCGCAAATTTGGACTCATCCGACCAAGAGACAGATTTCCACCGGTCTAATGTCCATTGCTCGTGTTTCTTGGCCCAAGCAAGTCTTCTTATTGGTGTCCTTTAATTGTGGTTTCTTTGCAGCAATTCGACCATGAAGGCTTGATTCACACAGTCTCCTCTGAACAGTTGATGTTGAGATGTGTCTGTTACTTGAACTCTGAAGCATTTATTTGGGCTGCAATATCTGAGGCTGGTAAATCTAATGAACTTATCCTCTGCAGCAGAGGTAACTCTGGGTCTTCCTTTCCTGTGGCGGTCCTCATGAGAGCCAGTTTCATCATAGCGCTTGATGATATTTGCGACTGCACTTTTCAAAGTTCTTGAAATGTTCTGGATTGACTGACCTTCATGTCTTAAAATAATGATGGACTGTTGTTTGAGATAATGTTTGAGAAGAAGAACACAGCATTAGCCATTGCAAAATGCATAGAATAGCAAGAAATTTAAAACTGAAAATTTGTCTCAGCTCCATTTCAAACTGTGTAGAATTGTTGGAAATTAGCTTCGAAGCTGTCCTAGAGTTTCCACTTCCTCTTCCAGTGAACTGTGGGGAGGTCAAAATAATGAATCTGTCTACCAAATCTATTCATTTTAAAATGTTGATTACTTCTACTTGCCATTATCATTCACCTGATGATAACTTCATAAGACTAGGACGCACATATGTTTTTTTGCTAACATATGATTGGGTCTGTGGGTCGCCGGTTTGCCTGGAAATGGGTCCCTGGGCAAGAAACATTTGAGCAGTGTTTCTCAACCTCTGGTTCTGGGACAAGCATCGGTCCCTGGGATGATGCTGACCGGTACCTCTGATGGTTCGCTGACATTAATGTTTGTCAGTTTTAAAGTTAGTTACAATATATTGTAATCAGTCCCTTGATGAGGAAGTACCATAGCTTACAGAAAACGTTGGAGAAACACAGGATTTGAGGAATATACTTGTATACTGGAGGCATGGCCCATCCCATGGCCCTCCATCCAAATAGCCCAGAAGACAATGCAATAACATTGACTTGTTTTGGCTTGGAGTCATGTCCTTGACGTAACAGGGTTGTCCAATCTGTTCACACCCACCATTTTATTTAAATAACCTCCCTCTCTACATCCCGGGGAGCTGAAAATAAGACTGCCTCTGAAACCTGGGAGATCTAGCCCATAATGACAGATGGTGTAATTCATTTAAATTAGCAGAAAGTCAGAAATAGAAGTGCAAGTAGTTAAATAGAGACAGCGCTCCATCCACGTGCCTGTAAATATCTTGGAATGGAATGGGTTTCTGGTTCCATATTCAGAACGCACACACCCCACTGGGCAAAATTTGGTTGAATCAATAATGTTTCCACGTCATTTCAACCAAAAAATTCAATGTGATGATGTTGAATCAATGTGGAAAACTGATTGGATTAGAAAAAAAGTAATCAATGTTAGGAAATTGTCATTTTTTCAGCTAACTTTTAAGCTAAATCCAATGACATGGTGAACTATTTTGTTGATTTCACATTAAATTTATGTTAATTGACAACTCAACCAAATGTCAATCAAAACTAGACGTTGAAATGAATCTGTGCTCAGTGAGAATGCAGTGATTGTTTGCCGACAGACACTAGAATTAGACTCTCTGGAAGAGAAATTAAACTATTAAATGTACATGGCAGACGTGAGCCTCTTTCTCTCTCATGACAATCTGGTGCTTGTACCACGGAGGGTGATCATTCTGCTTTGACTACTGTTGCATACTTGCTGAATTTTGATTGATTGGGCACTATGGCCAAACGTATTTCACCATTCAGACTATGTTGTCTGTCTTTGTTGTTTATTGTCTAATCCAAAATGGTGGCACTCAGGAGAAGCACCAGTGTCAAATTCCTGTTCCGACACTACTCGCATTAGATCAGCGTATCATAGGACTGATATTTGAATGATTCAGGCTCAGTGGAAACTTGGTGTAAAATCAAAGCCTGACAAAATTATTTGTTATCATAGATGAATAGTTTTCGCCTCAGGGCACAGAACACCCTTAACATGCCAGACACAAGTCATTCATAGTCCATGCATAAGGGAATACATGATCTGAATGTCTTAAACACGTTGCTCAGCCATAGTACGGAGCCTGCCTGTTTAAGAATGACTGGAGACGTCCTATATGTGAAATCATATAGTATCCCTCTATCCCTAGGAGGATTTTACTTTGTACAGTAACTCTCATAAATGTTATAACACTGGTCCTCATTTCTCCAGGCAGTACCTAGGACAGCCCAGAAGAGGGCAGTGTGTAGTTAATGAGAAGGCCAAGAACTCAAGAGTTTCCATGACTTTGAATGCAACAAAAGCCGTTCTCTCAAGAGACAAAAAACTCCTACACATGGAGGTCTCAGTGAAGTTGTGACCATAGATATAATTTAAGCCGCTAGAACGGGAAATATTATGAAGAGAAATCAATGGAAACACCCGCTATACTAAGACAAAAAAGAGACTCCAGATGTGTGGAAGCCAAGCAAGGCAGAGAGCTGTAAGCATGATGAAGTACAAGGCCATTGTATTAGCAGAGGAAGACAGTAGAGCCTGTTCAGTACTTCAGGAGAGAAGGGATGTGGGCTGCATTCAGCAAGTCACAACATTTTGGATGAAATAGAAACCGATAGAAATATAAACTGTAGAACAAACCCACCTCTGTAGAAGAAGGAATAACGTCCACTCTATTCTTGACTTTCTACATTCCATAAGGGTTGCCTATTGAACAAAGCCCAGGTGCTCGTTTAGGATTACACAACTGAAGGGAGGGGGAGAGAGGTCGCTGTCTGTCTGCAACTACTACAGATCATGAGAGCCTTCTGCTGTCTGTCAGTTGACTCCAATCGGTGGCCAAAGTATTTCAAAGCAATTGGATCTCAACGTCGTACAGTTGGAAGATCCCAGCCCCATCAGAATGAACTAAATCTGTTCTGGAACAGTAAGAGCATTTTGTTCATGGTCGAGTATTGAGGTGTATTTAACACAAAAGCTTCTGTAGGCCTATATGATAAATGCTTTGTAAATGAAAATGCCACAGTATAATAGTAAGGGTTACGATACATGAGCACTCTAACACTTGGTGGGAGAGGAAGATTAGGTTTTAATCATAGGAAGGATGGTAGGAGGTATAATTCAGCACACCCACTATATACCATCAGCATGTGGACATTTACTGTATGTCGTCAAAATGTAGTAACTTATTCCTGATGCCGATATTAAGGTTGCCTTCATTTCCCCATCTTCATACTCCAAGCGAAGGACCTGCTCCAACAACTTGCTTACGATCAAATCACATGAACTTGATTAACCATTGAGGGATATTAAAATTCAGCTATTGATCGAGAGGTCAAAGAACATTTTCAATCCTGTTTAGTCTAGACTACTATCCACCCAGACAGATCACCACAGACACAACATCATCCCCGCTGTTTATCTACACTTCAATATTTACTCCAATGTGGACATTTCCATCTAACAAACAGAAACAACTGCACAGAATATATTGCACATCCACACAATAGAGGAATGCTTTCCTATTGAATTCTATGGATATCTAACCTGAGACAGGTGCTTGTGGAATATATTAATAAAAGCAACTTGGAAAAGGTGTTTGAATGTTGGGCACAAACACTAATTTGTTCACTCCACACACCTGCTGCTAGCATGTGGGTACATCTGGAGTCAATTAGGATGTCAGTGACAAGGGTCTCAAGAGAAAACGACTGAAAATAACCAGCCACAATTCACTTGTACAAAAGCGATCAGGTTAGTGATTACAAACTAAAATGCAAATTTTAATTATCTGAAAAGGAACTGAAAAATATGGGTTGTGTGGAGGATTGAAATCAATGCAACAAAGGACAGGCATGTACTTTGTTTAAGGGAACACAAACCAATATGCTTTTGTCAGGGGTACCTAGGTGTCTTTACTCAATGCACCAAGGTCCTCTAGAAAACTAGCCTGTGAAAGACAGAGACAAGACAGTAAGCTGGGCAAGGGAACGAGGCTTAGGTGAAGATTACGACATACACAAAAGCCAACAGTAGTAAATTCCCTTTGCTTAGTGTCTCACCTCAGCTTACCCTGACAAGAGATTACTACTGTGTGTGGGATATATAAGACCAACGCAGTGAAGGCTGGTGGGAGGAGTTTTAGGAGGACGGGCTCACTGTAATACCTGGAATGGAATATATGGAACTGTATCAAACATATAGAAACCACATGTTCGACTCTGTAATACCTGGAATGTAATTAATGGAACAATGAGCCCGTCCTCCTACAACTCCTCCCACCAGCCTCCACTGCATTGGTCTTATATCCCACACACAGTAGTAATCTCTTGTCAGGGTAAGCTGAGGTGAGACACTAAGCGAAGGGAATTTACTACTGTTGGCTTTTGTGTATGTCGTAATCTTCACCTAAGCCTCATTCCCTCATCCAGCTTACTGTCTTGTCTCTGTCTTTTACAGGCCAGTTTTCTAGAGGATCTTGGTGCATTGAGTAAAGACACCTAGGTACCCCTGACTCTAATAAGGAAAAGGTAGAGACACTGCCTAGACATGGTTATGCTTGGAATGTCAAAAGTCCATTTGGGACACTGGTTTCCATATTCTATTCCCTTGCACGAACCATGAGTTATCCCATTTGTGGGAGCTGTTCTTTGTTGTGCCCTGAGTGGTAGGCCTGGGATGGTGGTTTAAATGGTTATGAAAGTAGTATAGGATTAAAGGTGACTGACAGCTTTACATATCTTCTAGCAGCTTTAGCCAGGCTGGTTCCATCTTGTCCTCAAGCAGCTTTAGCCAGGCTGGTTCCATCTTGTCCTCAAGCAGCTTTAGCCAGGCTGGTTCCATCTTGTACTCTAGCAGCTTTAGCCAGGCTGGTTCCATCTTGTCTCGCACTTTGAAAACTTTCGCATTGTAATGCCAAGCTGTCATTGAGGAGGTGGTGGGGATGATTGTGGAAGTGGTGTCTCTAACACAGGAGGTTGGTGGCACCTTAATTGGGCAGGATGGGGTCATGGTAATGACTGGAGTGGAATGGTATCAAATACATGGTTTCTATGTGCTTGATGCCATTCCATTGCTCCGTTCCAGACATTATTCTTAGCTGTCCTCCCCTCAGCAGGCTCCCCTGCTCTGTGAATGTGTCAGTTTGAATGAACATACTGTATTGTAGATGGGTATTCTCTGCTCAAAACAAAGCTTCTAAAATCGATTGAGTGTTAACCCTAACAGTACTATAATTTTAAATCAGTCCTCTTAGGGTTGGTTTGTTCTTTCAGTTGAATACTTTCAGGTTAAGTGAAACATTTTCAGTTACTAATTTGTGGCAAATTCCTGGTTGGTAAATCAGAAGTATAGAGTCAAAGTTTGATTCCAAAAAGTATTGAGTGATATTAAAAGTAAGCCTGTGGCCTTTAAAGTTCTGCAGTAGAATGTTTTGCACCTATAGTAGTGAAGTCAAGACACAGTCAAGCTTCCACCGTCAGAGCCAAAGAGCACATTGGAGCAGGTGTTTGCATAACATTGTGGGTTTAACATATTGACATCTCACTGCAGTTAATTAAATCCTTGGAGCCCTTCGACACTATTCATGCATCTATAATGTTAATGCAAATAGTTTATTATTCATTATTTTGCTTCACTGTCCTTGACACTGACATTGATGTTGAAAACAATCAGTCCTTTTTGATAACCTCCGTCATCCACTCAGTTGCCTATGACTGACATTAAAAGAATGCACCATAGCTGAAAGAAAGTAGCATAAACATATGAACACCCTGCCTATGTACAGTGAATGAGTGATAGAGAAAACCAGAGAGCACGTATGAGAGGAGCGACAGCGCTTTAATCAAAAGCCAGACCAAACTCCCCAAGGCGTACGCAAATGCTGTCTTTCAGACCTGATTTAATGAACTAGTGTCTCAAGGTGCTTTCACCAACGTCTCTCCAATTAGGAGGACTGATCTAAATTGGAAGCTTTTGAGAGAGCTGATAAAAGGTACAGAGAGAGAGAGAGGGAGATAAAGATATGGAGATGACTGAGGTGCTAACAGTGTGAGGCTAGAGGGACAGGCTGCTGTCACTTGGCTGCCAGTCAGGCCTGCATGTGAGAAGGGATCAGAGGAACACAACTGGCAAGAGAGACAGGATCTAAAGTGAACAAAAAAAGATGCTACTTCCAGCAAACAAGAAGGAACCAAAACAAGACGAAATGAAAGGATAGGAAAGGGAAAGGGGATACCTAGTCAGTTTCACAACTGAATGCATTCAACCGAAATGTGTCCTCCGCATTTACCCCAACCCCTCAGAGGTAACATCTCTCCAATAGCCAGAGGCTTCCCACAGCTAATTCAAGTGTGACTTCCACCAGTCTCACTATGATGAATTCTGATCAAAACGAAGAGGGGGTTAAGCGCTTCCGGAAAATAGTAATATTTCAGCTCCGCCCTAGTGCCACCATCTCAAGTCCCCAAGTCCCTGTTGAAAATGAATATTCATAAAATATGCTAATTTGTACAAGCCAGAAACAAAACAAACATGGGCATCGTTGAGAAAAGCCTTTGAATGCAGAACACAGGACTGATGGTAATGCACTGTTAATGTTTAACATGCTAAACTGCTGAGGCAACGCAGCTCGAGCTGCACGCTAACCTGCAGGGGTGCACGGAGACGCTTACAGGAAATCTTTTAACTTTGATTTTATCTGGAGAGTTGAGATGATCTACATGAGCACCAAACTGTTCATTTTGAGACATTTAGGTAGAGCAGACATGGGATTCCCATCTGTCTTACGTCAAACAGCTCACAGCGCAACAGATATACTGGTAGTCAAGTGGAAAAAGATCTAAACAAGAGATATTTGCATTGAGACTGTTGATCATCAAGAGGGGCTGTTTGTTTGGAGAGTTTATACTCTGGTGGTGGTTAATGGACTGTATGCTTTTTGCAAGGGAGAGATCCTAGGATAGTGTGTGTTTGAAAGTGTAAGAGAGAGCGATTGATGAAGAGAAAATGGAGGGTTTAGGATACAGAGAGTGGGTGTCTAGATGCTAAATGTAATTTGTTGAAAGTAATGGAGGCATTCACACATCATTTGATGTCTTCCATTTTAGTCGCTTCAGCTCTGATGCGCTCACTGAGCCACTGCTTGTCATCATTATTAATGTGTTTTACGTACACCTCTAGGAAGAGGTACCGCAACACCCGCTACAACTCAACTCCCGTGGAGTGAAAGAGGTATGGGACTGTAGCTGCGAGTAAGGATGACAAAGGCAGAGATTGGTACCGTTTACAAGGAATTTATTCCATCACACGGTAATTTCGGGGAAAAGGGGCTGAACGGAACCAAATCAAAGAAAGTAAGTGTCAAAGAACCCTCTCCTACCTTACCTGCCTACCCACTACTTACCTAGCTTAGTACCACCTGGTGCGCTAACCAAAATACAGGGGGTGGTCCGACCAGGTCTTACCTAGTTTGCATAGACAGTGAATACTGCTGGTTATGTATGCCCGCGGGCCTCTTGCCTAAGCACTCTCTAGGTGCCTTCCCCTTGGGAACAAATGAAACAGAATACAAACTACTTCACAACAAAACAGAGAAAAAAACTCAGGATATTAAAGAAGCTCTCTCTGAGCAACAAACTAACACAGAACATAACAATCAGCAACAACTAACATAGTACATACCAAAATGTCTCTTAACAACAACCAACTCAGGACACACTTCATCATCAGCCTCATCCCCCTGATCCCTTCTCGGATAATAATGAGGACGGTCTGCACACAGTCACACAATAATACAGCCACACTGTCACACAATAATACAGTCACACAGTCACACAATAATACAGTCACACAATAATAGTCACACAATAATAGTCATACAGTCACAAAACAATACAGTCACAAAATAATAGTCATACAGTCACACAGTCACTGCCTGACCTTTCCAACTGAGAAATCTGAATAGACACACCACACACACACCACACACACACCATACACACCTAAACACTGAAAAATTGTGACAAGCCTCAATGAAGGATGGAGGATCATGAGTAATGACTTGCTCACCCTCAGCTTGATAGCTCCAAGGTTGATGTACGGAGACAACATTTACTCACTGCCATTGTTAACCATGACTTTGACTATCTTCCTCTGGCTGGTGGAGGTTTGGGGCTGTTTTTTTTCTCTCAATCAAATCAAATCAAAGTTTATTGGTCACGCACACAGTTTTGCAAATGTTATCGCGGATGCAGTGAAATGCTTGTGTTTCTAGCTCCAAGAGTGCAGCAATATCTGTTTTCCTGGGGTTTACTGAACTTTAATGTTGTTCAGGTCATACTGTTGTTTTTTTTATTTCTTTATTTTACCTTTATTTAACTAGGCAAGCCAGTTAAGAACAAATTCTTATTTTCAATGATGGCCTAGGAACAGTGTGTTAACTGCCTTGTTCAGGGGCAGAACAACAGATTTTTACCTTGTCAGCTCAGGGATTCGAACCCACAGTTCAGGTCATACTGTATACCTGGTGGCTGTGTTTGCCACCAGACTTTCACTGGTTTTCGTAGTCAAGATGTTTTTCATCTGTTTAGAAATGTATCTTAAAGTGTGATGATGAAACACAAACAGGCAAACACTCAACAAGAAATATATCCTTTTAATGTACTGTGTGTCTGGGTGAAGCATCTTTCTGCTTCTCTAAAATATAACGAAAACCTCTCAAATGTGTATGTCTATGCTACTTTCCCCAAGGACAAATAGAAAAATACTCAAACTTCATTTTCCCTGTCAATAAGAGTTAACCAAAAGTAATAGCTAAACCAACAAGTGAATCGTGTTCTTTTGAGATAGTCTGGCATCACGTTTTAAACTAGGGGTCACCTCATCGAGAGTGATGTGATGACCTGATCTTACTAATGCTTGGAGTTTCTCACAAAGTCAGAAAAGACTCCTGGCCCTCTCATAGCCCTGTACCAGGCATTAGTGGTTGTTGTACCTACTGTAGCTTTTATATTGCTAAGTAATAAGATATCACTATGAAGTCTTCAGGAGTATATAAACCCGCTAGAGACCAGACAGTTATAGGACTCTCTAATAAGTAATCTGTCATTTCCAGAACTAGGTTTTACACCCTGGTTTAGTGGCATTGATAGCCATCTCTCAAGCCTACATAAACACTGTTACACCGTTATTGTAGGTCACCTTCTCACTAAAATAACAGAATATTGTCATGTTCACATTACATTTTGCAACAACAATGCGAGGCATAGGACAGGGAAGGGAGGGAGTTACTGCTCCCTGTTCACAAGTTTGTTTAGGCCTATTTGTTTTCGTAATCTGTGAGCGGCTGAGGTTGGATGAACAGCGGAAAGTTCATTTTAAATTAAAACAATGCTTTGAAAGGCTACACTTATCTCAAAATACGATCTATGTATAATTTAATTCTTGCCTGTTTAAGAAAATGGGGATTTGCTCCTGAGCCTTCAGGGGGATAGAATTCAATGCATGTTTTATTTATGTATGGCTACTTACCACAGCATGCTAGTGCATAATCCCCCTCATTTGTTAGGATATTTCCCTCTATCATACCAGTAGAGAGTTGTAATGGTTGGATTACGATATCATCTATTCCGTAAAAAATATTAAAACATGAAAAAAAGATAAAGTGTACATTTTCGTTCTTTGGAGGATGATTGTGGTCCAATATTTTGCAGGTAACTTTAGAAAGCTAATACGCCCCAGTCGATTCTCTTTTCTACTGTCTTTTCATTTATTAATTTTAACGGCTCTTTTCTTCCACGGCTAAAAACTTTATTGCCTCCCTTCCTTTGGTTCAAATGCTACTGAAAGGATCAGATAATATGAATAGATAATATGAATAGAGGCTTTAACTATTGAATCAGTGTCAATGAGAGAGGGAGTGGAGCGGGAATGGAGGGGAAGGAGTTTTGTGGTGAGCTCCAGGGCCCGTCTTGGCCTCTGAGTGGCACAGCCTTTGTGCATAGCCCTGGAGCGCTTGGAGAGTCATTGAGGGCCCATCGATTTTAGGCCCAGAACAGGGATTGATTCAGGAATCAATGGTGCATTGATATTGTTTTCTTCTGGCTCAATGTTTCCTGTCTGTTACTCTGTCTCAGGTTATTTACCTCAGTTTGGATCTCACTATGTGCTAATGCGGGTGAAGTAGCACTTTGGGAAGTCAAACCCACATTACTTTTCACGGGGGTTCAGGGCTGAATAAAATTGTTACTTTATTCCCAAATACAAGTTAAATATCATACGATAACCTGGGTATGGTACAGTATGCATGGTGTGTACAGTATCTGAGAACTCAGGTATTATTGATTGACTCTATAGTGGTGGGGCGGCAGGTAGCGTAGCAGCTAGAGCGTTGGGCCAGTAACCAAAAGGTCGCTGGTTTGAATACCCGAGCCAACAAGGTGGAAAATCGATGTGCCCTTGAGCAAGGCACTTAAGCCTAATTTGGTCCAGCGGCACTGTACTACTATGGCTGGTCCTGTACAACAGCACATTTCCCTGCACATATCTGGTGTATGTAACAATACATTTTTTTTTTTGTTTTGTTGTAAAAGGTTACAATGGAAATCCACATGTAGCATCTAAAAGTCAAGTGTACTGAATCAATCCATTCATCCATTATGGAAAGTGTTGTCATGCTCTGAGAGACAGAAAGGGATTTGGTGTAAATATTTGATGCACAGCACCAGTGAGTGAAAGGAGGAACACTTGATTCTATTGCAATGAGGGAAACCCTGTAGTCTACCCCTCAGCAATCCATGCTGTCTGAACATACTGTACTGAACTCTGCAGGAGGTTGACATCCCCCTTTAACCTGTAGCCCTCCTCAACTACACCTGGATCTGGACTGTAACTCATCTGCAGACTGCTTATGAATCATTAAGGGGAAATACTTCTCCTTTGAGAAGTCACAATGCCGTAGCTTCCAAACGATTGGGTAATTTCTCAGAAAACACTTTAGACTTCGCAGGTTGTCTATTTTTAGAAACGATCAAAGCTGTTGGACTAACAAGATTTACCTTGGAGTAGAGAGAGGAATGGAACGTTGGCTGAACAGTTTGGCTGACACAAAACTGCTTCTGCAAGAAAACAGTCTGTCTAAAAGGGGTTATCAAATCAAATCAAGTGGGTATGCTGTATGCTTCCACTGTTGAGGGTTCAAGCCCTGTATTGTAAGGGTTCAGGTGAGTTAAAACTCAGAGAGAGTTTGAATGCCATCTTTTTAAATTGATTAGCACGTTCCCTACATCGCTAATAGACGTGGGGTGCATCAACTTCTGCAAAGTCTCAAACTGGAGAGGACTAAAAATACAGGGCCAAGAGCGTCAGGGCGGGGGTAAGAGCCATGTCAGCTCATGATTAATTAAAATTGACGAATGTAAATGATTTCCCCGCCAGGCTGTACCTTTTGCAGTAATTTGGGCACAGTGGAGCATTATGGCATCCAAGACGCTCGGTAATTGCTTAAATCTCACGCTGATTCCCCTTCTGTGGGTTTTAGGGTATCTCCAAAATAAACAGGGGGAAGTGAAAAGAGGGAATGAATGAGAAATGGGGATGGTGCGCTAATTCCACCACCCAGAGTTCCCTAGCACAGAAGCACCCGCGGTTAGAACGGTGCTTCTCTTTATTGGGCCGCTGGGAGGCCGGAGAGCGCCTGGAGGGGAAACAATTAGTCTATTCATAAAGAACATGCAAAAAAAGGTTTATTTCTATTTCCAAATCGTCTGTATCGTTGTCTGACAGCCTATAATTTCCCCATGTCATCATACACGTCTGTAGACACAAGCACAGTGCAGCACACAGCAGGCCATTGTAGCAAATAACAACCGTTTATTCCACAAATAGCCTGAGCTTGCCTTCACCTGTAACTGTGAACCATACACCTAAGTAGGGGCATGCTGTGGTTCTTTGTCAGGTCTGCCCCTTCATCTGAAGAAGTGAGAGGGTGGTGAAGGGGAGGCCTTCGATGGAATATCTCCCACAGAGTTCCAGATTTTGCTGTACTTGTTATCCCTCAGTGCCTTTTCTTCCTCTCTCCTAGCATGTCAGGACAACAGCAGTGGACGCTTCTGGCCGTCATGGCCCTCCTGGTCCTCACAGTGACAGCAGGCGAGGGGGGGAAAGCTGAGAAACAAGGTAAGAAACACCGGCAGATTGGTAGCAGTCAGACAGACAGATGATATGTGGACGGAGAGGGATCTCCTATTAGAGTACCTGCTACAAGGTATGAATGGTCATTTGATGTAAATCTCAAATCAGGTCAGATTTGTGCATAAATACACTTTAAGCAGGGGGACTCACTGCAGACTCACAATGACAGATGCATATCTCGGTGCTTTATACAGAATATCTCGGTGCTTTGGGTTAGAAGTTTACATACACTAAGTTGACTGTGCCTTTAAACAGCTTGTTTAAAGGCACAAATTCCAGAAAATGATGTCATGGCTTTAGAAGCTTCTGACAGGCTAATTTATATAATTTAAGTCAATTGGAGGTGTACCTGTGGATGTATTTCAAGGCCTACCTTCATACTCAGTGCCTCTTTGCTTGACACCATGAGAAAATCAAATGAAATCAGCCAAGAAATTGTAGACCTCCACAAGTCTGTTTCATCCATGGGAGAAATTTCCAAACGCCTGAAGGTACCATGTTCATCTGTACAAACAATAGTACGCAAGTATAAACAGCATGGGACTACGCAGCCGTAATACCGCTCAGGAAGGAGACGCGTTCTGTCTCTTAAAGATTAATGTACTTTTGTGCGAAAAGTGCAAATCAATCCCAGAACAACAGCAAAGGACCCTGTGAAGATGCTGTAGGAAACAGGTACAAAAGTATCTATATCCACAGTAAAACGAGTCCTATATCGACATAACCTGACAGGCCGCTCAGCAAGGAAGAAGCCACTGCTCCAAAACCGCCATAAAAAAGACAGACTACGGTTTACAACTGCACATGGGGACAAAGATCGTACTTTTTGGAGAAATGTCCTTTGGTCTGATGAAACAAAAATGGCCATAATGACCATCGTTATGTTTGGAGGAAAAAGGGGGAGGCTTGCAAGCCAAAGAACACCATCCCAACCGTGAAGCACGGGGGTGGCAGCCTCATGTTGTGGGGGTGCTTTGCTGCAGGAGTGACTGGTGCACTTCACAAAATAGATGGCATCATGAGGAAGGAAAATTATGTGGATATATTGAAGCAACATCTCAAGACATCAGTCAGAAAGTTAAAGCTTGGTCGCAAATGGGTCTTCCAAATGGACAATGACCACAAGCACACTTCCAAAGTTGTGGCAAAATGGCTTAAGGACAACAAAGTCAAGGTATTGGAGTGGCCATCACAAAGCCCTGACCTCAATCCTTCAGAAAATGTGTGGGCAGAACTGAAAAAGCGTGTGCGAGCAAGGAGGCCTACAAACCTGACTCAGTTACACCAGCTCTGTCAGGAGGAATGGGACGAAATTCCCCCAACTTATTGTGGGAAGGTTGTGGAAGGCTACCCGAAACATTTGACCCAAGTTAAACAATTTAAAGGCAATGCTACCAAATACTAATTGAGTGTATGTAAACTTTTGACCCACTGGGAATGTGATGAAAGAAATAAAAGCTGAAATAAGTAAATCTCTCTACTATTATTCTGACATTTGACATTCTTAAAATAAAGTGGTGATCCTAACTGGCCTAAGACATGTCATTTTTACTAGGATTAAATGTCAGGAATTGTGAAAAACTAAGTTTAAATGTATTTGGCTAAGGGGTATGTAAACTTCTGACTTCATCTGTATATTTGAATACTTTGACCTTTCACGGTGGTAGTGTGGCCTAATTACAGCCCACATAATTATGTTCCAGACATAACTGCAGTATAAGGTTGGTGTGTGTGTGTGATCCTGCAGGGAAGAAGGATCGTAAGTCGGACTGTGGAGAGTGGCAGTGGAGTGTGTGCGTGGCCAACGAGGCTGACTGCGGCCTGGGCACCAGGGAGGGCACACGCACTGGCACCGACTGCAAGCAGACCATCAAGACCCAGCGCTGCAAGATCCCCTGTAACTGGAAGAAGCAGTTTGGAGGTGTGTGAGTGTGGTCATGGGGAGCGGACTAAAAACACATTTACCATACAGCACGAACATGATGTCTTTTTGTTTTGGTCGTATTTTTTGTTGTGTTTCCATGTCCATTAAAGGGGAAAACATTCTGCCACTCAATGGAGTAGGATATCAGTTTTGTTTCCAATTCAGTCTTTATGTATGGACATTCCCAGAGAATGAAGGCCGGCTTCAGGAAATTACAGCCTGGGTGTATACAGCAGAGATGTGTGTCATCTCCAAGCAGAGCATGGGCTACCTGCCACTTTCCCTACTTGCTTTGAGAGTACTAACTCCTCCTGATTCAGCTCACACCCAGGCTTGAACCCAAGATCTCTGCTTTGCTAGCACCTGAAGCGTCTCACCAGTCGGCGGCACATGAAAAGCTAGCTATTCTCTGGCGCAAGTGGGGACACTTCAGGCTGAGGAGTAAGTTTCACACATGCCCATATGCTAGACGTGTTCACTGACAAATTATAGGTACAGAGGCACACGCTTTTAGAGCACTCTGTTTTGAAGATCCCTGTAGAATTCCCAGAACAATGGTCCTGTCAACCTCTCCTCATCCCCCCCTCCGCTCCCCTCAGCCGAGTGCCCTGGGATTTCAGAGCCAGGTGACAGCGGCCCAAGCTTTTATCTGAGAGGAATAGGGAAACGAGTGTCACAGCCAAGAGGGAGCTACGCCAGAGTCCAACAAAAGGAAGGGAGAGAGGGATGTAGAGATGACACACACAAACACGCACACACACACATGAATGCGGACATACAGTGGGGAAAAAAAGTATTTAGTCAGCCACCAATTGTGCAAGTTCTCTCACTTAAAAAGATGAGAGAGGCCTGTAATTTTCATCATAGGTACACTTCAACTATGACAGACAAAATGAGGAAAAAAAATCCAGAAAATCACATTGTAGGATTTTTAATGAATTTATTTGCAAATTATGGTGGAAAATAAGTATTTGGTCACATACAAACAAGCAAGATTTCTGGCTCTCACAGACCTGTAACTTCTTCTTTAAGAGGCTCCTCTGTCCTCCACTCATTACCTGTATTAATGGCACCTGTTTGAACTTGTTATCAGTATAAAAGACACCTGTCCACAACCTCAAACAGTCACACTCCAAACTCCACTATGGCCAAGACCAAAGAGCTGTCAAAGGACACCAGAAACAAAATTGTAGACCTGCACCAGGTTGGGAAGACTGAATCTGCAATAGGTAAGCAGCTTGGTTTGAAGAAATCAACTGTGGGAGCAATTATTAGGAAATGGAAGACATACAAGACCACTGATAATCTTCCTCGATCTGGGGCTCCACGCAAGATCTCACCCGTGGGGTCAAAATGATCACAAGAACGGTGAGCAAAAATCCCAGAACCACACGGGGACCTAGTGAATGACCTGCAGAGAGCTGGGACCAAAGTAACAAAGCCTACCATCAGTAACACACTACGCCGCCAGGGACTCAAATCCTGCAGTGCCAGACGTGTCCCCCTGCTTAAGCCAGTACATGTTCAGGCCCGTCTAAAGTTTGCTAGAGAGCATTTGGATGATCCAGATGAGGATTGGGAGAATGTCATATGGTCAGATGAAACCAAAATATAACTTTTTGGTAAAAACTCAACTCGTCGTGTTTGGAGGACAAAGAATGCTGAGTTGCATCCAAAGAACACCATACCTACTGTGAAGCATGGGGGTGGAAACATCATGCTTTGGGGCTGTTTTTCTGCAAAGGGACCAGGACGACTGATCCGTGTAAAGGAAAGAATTAATGGGGCCATGTATCGTGAGATTTTGAGTGAAAACCTCCTTCCATCAGCAAGGGCATTGAAGATGAAATGTGGCTGGGTCTTTCAGCATGACAATGATCCCAAACACACCGCCCGGCAACAGAAGGAGTGGCTTCATAAGAAGCATTTCAAGGTCCTGGAGTGGCCTAGCCAGTCTCCAGATCTCAACCCCATAGAAAATCTTTGGAGGGAGTTGAAAGTCCGTGTTGCCCAGCGACAGCCCCAAAACATCACTGCTCTAGAGGAGATCTGCATGGAGGAATGGGCCAAAATACCAGCAACAGTGTGTGAAAACCTTGTGAAGACTTACAGAAAACGTTTGACCTCTGTCATTGCCAACAAAGGGTATATAACAAAGTATTGAGATAAACTTTTGTTATTGACCAAATACATATTTTCCACCATAATTTGCAAATAAATTCATAAAAAATCCTACAATGTGATTTTCTGGATTTTTTTTCCTCATTTTGTCTGTCATAGTTGAAGTTGGACACGTCTGGCACTGCAGGATTTGAGTCCCTGGCGGCGTAGTGTGTTACTGATGGTAGGCTTTGTTACTTTGGTCCCAGCTCTCTGCAGGTCATTCACTAGGTCCCCCCGTGTGGTTCTGGGATTTTTGCTCACCGTTCTTGTGATCATTTTGACCCCACGGGTGAGATCTTGCGTGGAGCCCCAGATCGAGGAAGATTATCAGTGGTCTTGTATGTCTTCCATTTCCTAATAATTGCTCCCACAGTTGATTTCTTCAAACCAAGCTGCTTACCTATTGCAGATTCAGTCTTCCCAACCTGGTGCAGGTCTACAATTTTGTTTCTGGTGTCCTTTGACAGCTCTTTGGTCTTGGCCATAGTGGAGTTTGGAGTGTGACTGTTTGAGGTTGTGGACAGGTGTCTTTTATACTGATAACAAGTTCAAACAGGTGCCATTAATACAGGTAATGAGTGGAGGACAGAGGAGCCTCTTAAAGAAGAAGTTACAGGTCTGTGAGAGCCAGAAATCTTGCTTGTTTGTATGTGACCAAATACTTATTTTCCACCATAATTTGCAAATAAATTCATTAAAAATCCTACAATGTGATTTTCTGGATTTTTTTTCCTCATTTTGTCTGTCATAGTTGAAGTGTACCTATGATGAAAATTACAGGCCTCTCTCATCTTTTTAAGTGAGAGAACTTGCACAATTGGTGGCTGACTAAATACTTTTTTTCCCCACTGTACATTCTTACACACAAGAACGGGGCATTGCTATCCTTTCCTGGAACAGCCCTGCATCCTTGGGGGAGGAGTTTAAAGAGGACGCTGAATATAATGTAAAACAAGATCCTTAATGAAATCCAACCTGTAGACTGCTTAAATGTTTTCTTTCCATAAATAGAATACAAGATAAAGTCCCTCTTTGGAGGCCCTCTTTAAAAGGCAGAGAACGCCAGACAGTCTGTGTGTGGGAAAGACAGATGGAATCTTCAGAGTGGAGAAACTGGGCAAAATGGAGCATAAAGGAGACAATCCGGTCTTGGCAGGGAAAGCCATACACCGGCTAATAACACGGTGCACCAGTTGGTGGTTGATAAAGAAAGTCCTGGGGCTGAGAATAGTTGGAATGTAAATCTTTTTGCAAATATTACCGGTTCTGGTGTTTTTGAGTAGAAGATCAGATTATTTAATGGATAAAACAAAAATACATTTTATGAAAAAAAAAAAAACTTTTCCAGTAGAAGAAAGGATGTTCCACAACAGCAGCTCTCTGAGCTAGAGCGTCCAGGTCTTAATTGCTGAGTCTAGGCCAAAAAATGTAATTACATTAAATTATCTACTTGATCAGTTGTATTCAACCTATGGGATGTCTTCTGGGTGCTACAATCACCATAATACAAGAAACCTGGACTTAGGGGTAGATGTAACATAGTAAATAGAAATCTGGGATACTCAAATTAGTATGATATGGTATGTATTCATTTGTGGATGTCCATCATCCATTTTGTATGATATGTTACAAATTACTATTCGTATGATCTGTTACCAATTGCAATTTATATAATATATTACAAATCTGCAATACGTATGATATGTTACAAATTCCAATTTGTTGTGAATGTTAGCTAGGTGGCTAAGTGGCTAACGCTAACATTAGCTAGGTGGCTAACGTTAGCGAGGCTAGGGTTTAGGGTTAGGGTTAAGGATAGGATTAGGAGTTAGGTGAAAGGGTTAAGTTCAGGGTTAGGGGGAAGGATTTTCTAACTTGAAATAGTTGCCAAGTAGATACAAAGTAGTAAGTAGTTGCAAAGCTGCTACTTAGCTAAAATTGTCTATGATGAGATTCGAACACGCAACCTTTGGGATCTTAGACGTTCGCGTTATAC
Organism: Brachymystax lenok tsinlingensis; assembly: GCA_030435695.1. Classification (NCBI taxonomy): domain Eukaryota; kingdom Metazoa; phylum Chordata; class Actinopteri; order Salmoniformes; family Salmonidae; genus Brachymystax; species Brachymystax lenok. Next base: position 14,246,177 of record CM059783.1, on the reverse strand, counting down.
GCATACCCATCCACTCCGACCAACCATCCGCCATTCATTTTTTCCATAAATAACCTTCTGTCTTATGTAACAATACCAAACATATACTATGTTACGGTTAGTCTATGAGACCAGCCTGCTAAAGGGGAACGTGCGTTACCACTAATGGCCTTTCTTTCAAAAACAAGGACATTTCTAAGTGACCTCAAACATTTGAACGGTAGTGTATATACAGTAGGTATGTCTGTGGCTGTAACAATCCTGTAAAATGTGTGTTTTGTATGTCTGTTGTAACCATCTCTCTGTAGGGGAATGCAAGTATGACTTCCAGGCCTGGGGAGAGTGTGACATGGTGACGGGGAGGAAGAACCGGACAGGGGTGCTGAAACGCGCTCTCATGGATGCCACCTGTCCTGACACAGTGAGCGCCACCAAGCCCTGCGGCAAGATCCCCAAGACTAAGCTGCAAGGTAGGCTGAGGGCGAGTGTGAGAGAGCATACCAGCAAAGCCATAGATTGACGTATATAGTACATATGTCTTTACCAGTAGTGTAAATCCTGAGGGATTTCAATGGTAAGCTAAACCACTGCAAAGGGAACACATGTTTAGTGAATGTTTAACTTACAATACCAGGAAATAGTGTAGGTACCAGTCAATATATCACGAGGCTAAACATATAACATCTACAGTACCAGTAAAAAGTTTGGACACACCTACTCATTCAAGTTTTTTTTTTATTGTTTTATATTTTCTACATTGTTCAATAATAGGGAAGACATCAGCGCTATGAAATAAAACATATGGAAGCATGTAGTAACCATAAAAAGTGTTAACCAAAAAGTTAAAGGATCCATTTAAAACACAATAGTCAATACATTGGAGAGTGAATCTCCATAAATGTGCAGAAGCGTTGGAAGATGATATTACTTTTGGTTATTCGAAGTGTTCTGAGATTTGGAGAGTCTGGCGTGCCAAAAGTAAAATGCCTGGTACTCAGGCCCAGAAGTTAGGATATGCACATAATAGTAGTATTTACTACAATAGTAGTATTGGATAGAAAACACTCTGAAGTTTCTAAAACTGTTAAAATAATGGCTGTGAGTATAACAGAACTGATATGGCAGGCGAAAACCCGAGGAAAATCCATCCGAGAAAAGGTGATTCTGTAAGCTGCCTCTGTTTCCAAAGAGTTGCGATTGGAAATGCTTAAATCCAGCTCCCAGGTTGCAGTACCTATGGCTTCCACTAGATGTCAACAGTCTTTAGACAAGGAAGTGATTTTTGTGTTTGGCGCGGGACCGGGAGCATGCACCTTGTTTTTTTCCTTGAAAAATAGGTGAGTAGAAGAAGTTTATCCAAGGAGAGTTTATCCAAGGAGACCTTGAAAAATAGGTGAGTAGAAGAAGTTTATCCAAGGAGAGTGAGGAAGTAATTTTTGTGTTTGGCGCGGGACCGGGAGCATGCACCTTGTTTTTTTCCTTTTCTATTGCCCAAGATATTACCCATGTGAAATATAATCGTTAATATACATAATAGTGTACCTATGGATTGATTAGAAACGTTGTTTGATTTGTTTGGACAAAGTTGATAGGTATATTTTTTGTCTTGTATAATGGACAAGTGGACGGTGGATTTTCTGAACAGAACGCGCCAACCAAGTGGAGCTTTGTGGATATAAAGAGGGACCTTTTTGAACAAAAGGAACATTGATTGTCTTGCTTGGACACTTTGGATTGCCATCAGCAGAAGATCTTCAAAGGTAAGCGATTTATTTTTATGACTTTTGTGACACCCGAGCTGGTTTTATTATTATGCTAATGGTGGAAGTACACATGGCGCTGTCCTCAGACAATCAAATGTTATGCTTTCGCCATAAAGCCTTTTTGAAATCTGACAATGCTGTGAGATTGCCAAGATTCTAAGCTTTTTAAGAGTGTGCAACACTTGTATTTTCATGAATGTTTTATATTTGTTATTTGAATTTGGCGCTCTACATTTTTCCGGATGTTGTCAAGGATGGGGCGTTAGCGCCCCACTGCTCCTTAATTATCCCCAAGAGGTTAATCCAGCTCCACTATGGTGGAATTAGCCCCTTCACTGAGCCTAAAAAGTTCAGTGGGAGTGATTTCTATAAGTCTTCAACTAGGGTGAACTAAGGCAAAAACAAGTATTGAGCAGTACAAGTACGAAATTGTAATGCTGCATTCTCTCAGTAACTGCCAGTAGACATCTAGACTCACCCATTTAAAGAAGACAATATGAGATGTCAAGAAACATAAATTTTTCTCTTTCAATTATGTAAAGCAGTGAGACTGAGATGGTCATGTGAGATAGTCCTAACAGAACTACTGATCACAGAACAGGACATGGAGGGTTGCAGATTGTGGTTTTAGTTGGCAATTCGCCCAACAGACATTATAGATTTCTAATGTATTTAGGTTTGGTTAATTTCACATGTCTGATACAATGAACTAGATGAGTATCTTAATAGAATTAAATTGCATATTCAATATTTAGGTGAGTCAGTTAGCCCTGTTTGTCTAACGACTTCATCAAATGCGCTGATGAACATTGCCATTCATCATTCATCAAACAGTGTTTAACATGAGACATTGTTTTGCCATTCCGTTTGTTATAAGATGTATACCTCATGTCCAAACTTGACAAAATGTTCCAAAAGTAAATCCGATGAATACTTTAGTTCAGTGCTAGATCATTAATACAGTGACAGAATGTTACCAACATGTAGAGGCCAACACACAGATTTTCATCTATTTTCCCCACACAAAGGCTTTATTACCACTCCCGCTTGTCCGTTATTTAGCTGATGACTCCCACTGTTAAAACCAATCAAGTGAGAGCAGAAGTTGTTTAAACATCTAATGAATGCTGCATGATGTTGCCAGTAAAGGACTCATGGGGCTAGTGTCTATATTATGTCCAATCGGACTGCGTTTTGAGAAGTAGGCTACAGTGGTGATATGTTGAGAGCGTGAAACTGGATCGATTTGGCAGCAGCCCTGACAGTAATCTGCTATATGAGAGGGTGTGCCAGAACAGAACAGACTCTCCAGGAGTGACTGGACCATAGCCTCATTGTGTTTCAGGCATTGTGTTTCAGGCAGGCGGCTAACAGTTAAGCCAGTTTAACTGCTCGGGAACAGAGAAAAACACGCACTCCTGTCAATCTGATTGTGATTTTGGGTTTAATTTAAGTTTCCCTCGCATCCTAATAACCTGGGAGTTAGAGAAATCAAACGGGTAAAAAGCTGGTAAGACAAATCTCACTGTGACAGAAAAAACATTTCAGATTAACAGTGGAGTGGAACCCCTGGCTTGGGTAATGGTTCTCGAAAAAACTACAATATCTTTACACATAAGCCGAGCAAAGCCTATTTAGGATGTCACGTAAGGAATCTGATCCAAATTAAAATCATATTTGTGTTGGTGTTTTTCTTCGGTGCACATGTATTTCAGTGACAGAAATCGCAAGCTGACATACAGAAATAACATTATTTCTGCAGTGATTAACATTTAATTGTAATCTCTATACTGTGTGTGCGTGCATGTGTGTGCGCAAGCACATGAGCAGGACTGTATAGCACTGTACCTGTATGAATTATCATATACTCCCAAATGAATACTGTGTGATGGAGGCCAGTCCTGTTTTAAGTCTGGCCTACTGCCCTGGGGAGGGTGAGAACCACAGTATGAAAGGAGGAGGGAGGGATGACAGTGGAGAAGAAGAATGGAGAGAGTTGAAAAGAAAGACCTGCTATCTGAGAGTATGATTTCCATGTCTGTCTTTTGACAGATAAGCCCTGGTAAGCTAAGGGGTTACTGGAAAACAGAGAGGCTGACGATGTTTGTGTGAGTGTGTGTGTGTGAGTGCGTGTGTGTGTATGTGCTTGACTCTGTGTGTGTTTATGTGTGTGTTGGAAGGGGATTACAGCCCAGGCAGAGTCACAGAGGAGGGATCAGAGGACTTGTAATGAACCCCGGCTACAGAGCGAGGGACTATCTCACTTCCGGCTGGGGCCACCATATCCGCCCAGTCATATTTACAATTCTAAACAGCCCCCTTGTCTGCTGCTGCCAGGAGCAATGGAGAAAACATCCGTCGGGCCCATAGTCTTGAGGAGACAATGCAGCGAGGCAGCGAGGGAGCGATCTGAGATTCAGTGTCAGCTTCTCCCTTGTCTAACCTCAGGTAGAGACGGGCCCCATGGAATGAAATGGAAAGGCCGGAAAACAGAGAGTGACCGAAATGAAGCAGAAATGAAATGTTATGAATACCTGTAGAATTCTCCTATTCTCCTCCCTCCTTACTCAGAGGAATGAGCAGAGGAGCCACAGTGGGTTGCAGAGAATGTCAGAGATGATTTGGGGGGAAACAAAAGGCTTTATAGTGATGAAAACCCTGCGGCTGCCGTCAAGGAGTTGTTTTGGGCTGGCGATGGTTTATCATTCCCTTGAGAAGGGCTGTGTCGTTGTGTCTCTGTGTACGAGACAGCCCATTCAGACACTAAATTCAGTCTTATTGCACTCGGCGTGTTTCACGGCATCTTGATTCAAAACACATTTTCTCCGAGCCGCTCTGATTATTATGAGTCTGTGTCAAAAGTGCGGTGGCAGAAATGAGAGTGGAGAGAGTACACAGTAATGTGCCTATGCAGCAGAAAGCACTACGGCATGGTGAGAGCTCCAATCTCACAGACGGGGCTCGCAGAGGGAATGTGATTCTCTCTGTCTCCCTAGGGAGCCAAATGTGCTGACAAAGGCAAAGGCAGAAACACAGTTAAACAAATTAAAACTGGCCTAACAAAAGGAGCGAGGAGCAATTTTCTGTGTTTTGTACGAACACCCACATCCCAATCTCCAAACTCACAGAACTCTCTTGGGTTTTCCAAAATATGATTGCAATACATGTGCTTATGAGAAATGTATAGATTAGATAGCAGGTCCCTGGGGCATTGAAGTCAGCATTATATTTGAGGAGGATTCGAGTGACAAACATTATGCATGTTGGTAGCACAGGCAACATCTGGTAGGCTATCATCAATCAGTTAGACACTTGCGATTCATGAGTCATCTCTAGGTCTGTGCATCGGCCTGAGGCATATCGACCCCTCCAACGGGTTCCTTTATGCCCACTTACTCATGATTTGTCAATTCTATACAAGCAAGGAATCATTACTTCTGTATTTACCGACGGATTGCATGTTTGTCTATCAGGGATAAAAGATTAGCATCTGGATGATTTACAATATTTTACATGCTGATTGTCATCACATCCTTCACATTAATGCTCCAATGCTGATCGGATGATTCACATAGATCATTAAAGGGCATGTGAAGGATAAGAAAATGATTCCTCAATGTTTACATTACTTTGTTAATGTTTAATGCTGATGGCTTATTGTACTGTATATGGCTTGGTTTGGCACTGTATATTGGCTAATGCTGCATTGGTGGTGAACAGATCGATCAATGTGCTGTAAATTCAAATCCAGTTTGAATCATTCTAATATGTTGCAACATACAGTAGTATTGAGGGAGTGTTTTAAATGTTTTATGTTGAGGACGTTTTTCTCAGATTAGCTGGAGAGGGTGGCAAGGCTTTCATCAACAAACTGACGTGGGAGGAGGATCTTAAATTTAGTGGCATGCGGGAACTTGCTTTAGATCAGGTACAAAATAAACAGGTGTTGATTAGCCAGTTGACATCCTCGTCTGTTACCGCCCACCAACAACATCCCACCCTGTAATCTACAATGATAGGAGCTCCGGGGGGAAACAGACTTCAGATGAGACCTGCCTTTTCCTTGTTGTTTACTTTCCCCCTCACGCTCTTCTAAACACAGACAGACATGCAGACATGCAGACAAGCAAACAGGAAAACAGGCAGACAAGCAAGCAGACAGACTAGCAGACAGACACACAGACAGATAGACAGGCAAGCAGACAGATGGACGGATGGATGGATGGATGGATGGATAGATAGATAGATAGCATAATATATGTGTGGGGGTATGTTGCTCCTGTTCATCAGACCAGAGAGGGGGTATGGACTGTGGTTCCTGTCATGGCTGTCAGGTACTAAAGCCACTCTTGTGGGACGATGATAAAGCACTTTTCATGTTTGTCCACATGCACAGTAAACATGCACTCCTCAGGCCAGCGGTAGGATTAACAACACACCTAGTGAGTGTTGAATGAGTGAGCGAGACAGTAGCTTGAAGTGGAGTGCCAGTTAAGGCCCAAATAAAAATATCAAAAGATATTCCCTGTTTGATGACCAATGACAAGTTCCACTAAAACCCAAATGGTTGATGATATCTAAAAAACTGGCAAATTCACTTTTCATGGAAGACTGTCTGAAAGGCAGGTTATGATCTTCACAAACCTTTTGACTGCAGGTTAAGTGACAGTATGGATGTAGATTCTAACCTGATGCCCACCTGTTCTTGCAGATGCCAAGAAGCCGAAGCGGGATGGGAAGAAGAGGGAGCGCACTCCGATGGACTAGTGGTGCATCATGGGAATCAGGAAGTGGAGATTGATGCTTATACTGCCCTATCTCAACATGGTTCCTATTTGTTTGTCCTGTAGGTTTATAGGGGCCTGTAGCAGCTACACAACAAACAGTTGGATAGTAGTGATAAAATTGAGTTCTTTTCACATTTCTTGTAGGGGATTTAATACTCTGCGTGAATAATACAAATTAAGCATTTCTTACTAAAATGCTTCCCTTATAACATTTTTCAGGGTCATTTTTGGAAAATCGAAATTAATTGGATTTTTGTTCATATTACATAACATCCTTTTTGTTTGAGGTGTCAAAATTATTCTCACTCAAATAAAAAATCCTTTCTTGCATGTCTTGATTTAAAGCAGCTTAAAGTTAACCTCGTGCCTTTACTGGGGTTTTAAAGGTTATTTTGCTGGTACCCTCAACAACAAAACTGCTAACAACTTTTCTAACAATTTGAGGGCATACATTAATAAGAAACATAAGTACTTATTGATGTAAAGGAAATTCCTTTTCTAATGTTATCTACAGTGAAAGATGTAAACTATTGTCAGATGACTGTATAAATTAGCTACTGTACTGTACAGTTGTTAGTGTGTAAGAGGTTGTGTCCAGTATTAGTTCTGGTCCTCCTGCTATTATACCTCATTTTGTAGTTCCCCTGGTCTCCAGTTGAACTCTAAGTAAAACTGTTATTGTAGTTTACAACTGGAGTTGACCTGTCCTAAATATCGAATTATCGATTTCATTTAAAAAAATAAAGTTTGAAATTATGTCCAAATATGTGTGCTGTTTACTCACCCTGATTAAAGTAATTGCATGTTCATATGAAATTATGGAGCCTTAAGAGCTTAATATGAAAGCTAAATAAAAACCTAATGTGCGTAATTTCCAATTCCGACCTAACAAGTGATACATTTCTCCACACCACTATCATTTCAATAATCTGGACACAAAATGCCATGAAACATTTTTCATACATTTTATTTGAATTGATTACAAAAAATGAATATGGCACCATAAATCCACTGAATATGGTTCATATTTTACAGCTTCATAAGTGAGTGGCCAGTGATATTAACACTCAGCTTCACTGTCCAGAACTATTAAACAATCAACTAATGGCGCAAAAGAAATCATTAACATTATTACTGTACATTAGGGGTGAGGGAGTATCATATTAGGATGAGGGAGGGTGAGAAGGGAAGGGAACATTCAGATAGCTATTAAACACGTGTAGACCTATGTACATTTCAACTGTACCTCATCCAAATGACATATAATGTATACTATAGAGATATATACAATTAAAAGAATATGTTTTTAACAGACAATATATCGACTGTATTAGGAGCCAAGAGCCACAGTGGATGAGAGCACAATGATTCGATTTTACATACTGACGCAACTGAAAAATTAACACCCTGTACACTCGTAAGAAAAAAAATAAACTATGTAGAACCTTAAAGGGTTCTTTGGCTGTCCCCATAGGATAACCCTTTTAAGAACTCTTTTTGGTTCCAAGTAGAACCCTTTTGGTTCCATATAGAGCCCTTTCATGTAGGACCCTTTCCACAGAGGGTTCTCCCTGGAACCAAAAAGGGTTCTCCCTGGAACCAAAAATGGTTCTCTTATGGGGACAGCTGAAGAACCCTTTTGGAAGAGTGTACACTGCTGTATATACATTTTCCACAATATACGTTTTTATCATTTTGTATTCCATTTGTTCCATTTGAAGATATTCCAGTGAAGTCACACCTACAATGGTTCAAAATGGTTCATTCCCTCGAGACAAGACTTTGAATATGTTTCAATAACAATTCCCCCAGATATCTGGAAGAAGTCCAGATGTTTCCAACACTACACTGCATGTTGTAGCAGCTGGTCTCACAGTTTCTCCCTACGGCCAGTCTGTGTCCCTTTTCGCTCATCACTCATTTACAAGTTGAGACAAAATGGATGCCGAACACACATCCCTCTTGGCTGATCATCAGCACTTCATTGTTTGTCAGGAATGGATTTTTTTCTCTACAGATTCAGCAGGTTGCCACTTGATTCTCCTCTTCGACTGATCGTCAGTCTCACAAAGCCCGAAGAGAGTAAAAAAAAAAAAAGTGTGACAATTGATTATACTTTAGTTTAGTTTTGAATGTCACACGGCAGTGGCCCGTTCTCAGAATTGCATTTGTTTTCTCATTCACTAAACAATGTTTCTTTCTTTCCCAACATAATATTGTCACTCCAATAAACACATGTTCAGTCTGGATGCAGTACTCATCTAACACATACTGATACACATACTGTTCAATTCTCGATTTTGTACAACAATATAATATATATAGCTTTATAAAACGTGATACAAAATGTACAGTATGATGATCATATTGTGTTTACATGTGTTTAGGCAAAAATAAATGTTTGTTTTGTATCTTTATCTTTCAGAGCGTGTCTTTGGAAGCCACTTGCTTTTCAGACACTTTTCAAACAGGGAATGTGAGGTGAGGACAGAAATAATATTGTTTGTTGCTTCTTGCCCCCCTGAATGCAATGGGTGGCTTGTGTTTCTATGGGGTTGTCTTTATTTACAGATGCCACTTGGTGCTTTGACATGCTAAGGGTCTCTTATAAAGCACACACACACACACACACACACACACAGAGGGGCACGTGCCCCCCTCAGATTTGTCCTCTTTATATGTGTGTGTGTGTTGTTGTCGTTGTCGTTGTTTTCTCTGTAATACTACTAGCCACCTAGCAATTTTATGAAGTTGGTTTTAGCTAGCCCAGATAGGTTCCCAATCTCCCGACCTCATAAATAGCTACCATGAAGCCATTTCAGGCTATCAAGTTAGAGTAGCTAGCTTGTCTATCTATCTTAGCTGACATGCCTGCTGGCAAGGTTGGTAGACTTTAGGAAAGCAAGCAATAACTACTGAATGTACTGAATAAGACTCACATTCCTTTCAATCTTTTACCCAGATTTTAGCAGAGATGCAGAGAAGCATATTTCGTTTCTTTAAAAAAAGAGGTGTGTTTAGATATGCAGAAAAACAGACACATTTTGATGTATAATTAAGCATAATGATTATGTCTCTAGATTGCAGATAAAAGCTGTTTCAGGTGTCTGAAAAATGCCAAATTAGCCCTCTCAGGACCACCCCCCAGCCATCTTCACATACATTTTTGGGGTGCACGACATCCCTGCACACACACACACGCACACACGTGTTAAAATACCGTCCAAACCTCCAGGGATGAATTAGATACATGTTTTCCCCCTATTACTAAACCTATGCCTTCCATGGCCACAAGGAAGAAGGAGAAAATAAACATTTTAGACTTTAGAAGATCTTGTGCTTTTCTACATCTGTGACTGTCACCTTAAATTGCACCACCATCTAACAAAGATTTCATCAACTGAAAATATAAAACATCTATTTAAATATCAATGAGCAATTATAAGAATGGGTAATAAGTAATAAGGCACTTCAAATTGCTCAGTATACAATGTGGCGATATATTTGTCTGTTCAGATACACTTCACATACCACATCGCCTTGGAAACACGGCTATAAGTGGCAGAAGTAGCCCAACAATCTCAACTAGAAACAGAGATTCAGGATGTTCCCATCTCAATGGGTACTAATCCTTTGCTCAAGAACAGACCAAACAACACAGTAACAATCTAAATAAATACTCTTTCACACATTTGTCAAGTACACTATCAAAACATCAAAACTCTAACTAACTAACTACTAAACCAAAAAATCACCCAACATTGAATCAGTCACAATCCTACATTGAGGGAGAAGTACATCTCCCTAAAAAGGTTTAGCCCTTTGAAACAAGCCGTGTGAAGAGGAGCCCAGCTAGCTCAGACGGCACATGATGATCTGTTGACGCCATGGAGACAATGTTTATGTGATGAATGTTTATGTGATGTACGTCGACAAGTGAATCCACTCAATGAGAAATACACCCCCTCACATGGACAGAGAGCTATGTCCTGTTGTTACAGTATGGTAATACAAAGTCTAGCCAAAATCCATCTGAGAGTTACTGTACTCTGTCACTTTGTTTCCATCATTCTCTAGACTATACAGTAGCATATGATTCCTGAAGGACGGGTTATTTATTTTGTGGAAACCTTTGGCTGACCCTGTCTGAAATGGCTGACAGTATCCAAACACGGTACCTAAGATGTGAGAGCCTGTTGTGTATCCCGTGGACAACAGGCCGCCTCTCTGCAACTGTGACTACAAATGCGGGCTTATCGGACCGTACAAAGTGGACAGCGCAGGATTTATTTTGTCCTGTTAGTCAAACAATATGCTGTTGACAGGTGAGGAGTGCTATAGGGGTGTGAGCTTTCCACTGTGCCTGAAAGCAACAGAAAGATAATTCTGCTGAGACGCAGAGAGTGACAGCCATCATGTCTGGGGGCGGTGAACCCTGTCCCTCCATTGGTGATAAATGGCTGTCACTTTCCATCAAACACCCGGATAACTGTTCTCAAAAAAGACCCAGACCACCAGTTGTGTTGGAGAGCACTTACTTTCCTGCTGGTATCACTCAAACAACAGCTTAGCCTGAGCTGAATCAGACGTTCTGTTCTGGGAAGCTAGGAGGCTCTTAGCAACACCAACCACTGAGACGTGTGACAGATGACACCCAGACATGGGTCCACTTATCAACCTGACGGATGGCTAGATTGTAAACTTGGATGGATGCCTCGCGCACACTGCTGGGCTCGGGCAGTCGAACAGATTGACTGAATTATACGTGCCAGGCTTCCAGAGGACAACCTGCATTTAAATAAGGAAGATTACAAGGATTCAGAGGATCTTCATCCTCTTCCACTTCCTTTGCCGTCACTATTTCCATTAAAAGCAGAATTTATTCATAATTACTCATGACCTAAATGTTGTGTTATTTTGACGCCTCTAGTGAATTTGCAGAAGGTTGCGTTGTCTTTTATCTTTATAATATTGGGGGCGATGTTAGTCATAACAATGTCATTAAGGGGGAGGAGACACTGGGGGAAAATGTGAGAGAGAGAGAGAGAGAGAGAGAGAGAGAGAGAGAGATAGTAAATGCAAATATGATGTTCCTTATGTTTAAACAATGCCCTGATATAGGGGACGTCACAGTCACACATAATGGGATCAGGAGCAAGTGGGACACTAAGTGGGACGGGAGGGGAGGGGCTATGTAAACCGAGCGCGTAACGGCCAATCTTTAATCTCTAGTAGATGTTCCACATCATTTTATAATCTGATCAGGCTCATGGTGAGTTTCCATTAAAGGCCTGTCCCATATCTCTCTTTAAGGAGACTGCCTTAAGGGGTTGCTCAATGCGGGTGTCATTTTCTGTTAAGCCCCCCTAGTAACCAACGTGGCGACCATCCCATGGCTGCTTTATATTCGTTACTTAAATTGGAATACATTAACATGTCAGAGATAAATGGACTGTGTTGGTGATCAGCATACGATGTCGACGAAATGTATGGACACAAACAGTATGGCACAAAAACATGGGAATTCTAGTATCGTATTATTTCTAACGTCATTAGACTGTGATCTCATTGAAACACACATACATAAATAGTACATACGACTTCATCTATATTCATGTGATGAAACACACACACACACACACATATACACACACACACACACACACACAGTATTGTACAGCTAACCTTGTGGGGACACAATTCAGTCCCATTCAAAATCTTATTTTCCCTAACCCATAAACCTAACACTAACCCTAACCCTAACCCTAACCCTAGCTCCCAACCCTAACATGCTGACCACACCACTCGCGTCGCGTGCGCTCGCGTTGCAAAATAAATTTAAACATACATGTTATTCAATTATAGTACCCACACTGCTCGCACGCGCCAACAAGTATCTGCGTTGCCAAGCGCTATGCCCACGTGGGTGATTGAAAGATGAACTGAGTTCGGCCGGTCGTTGTGGTAACTATATAAACTACATAAAGTCCAAAGAAGACAAAGCCTGGAAGGAGGAGAGATGACTAGAAACGATTCGGTTGACCATTTTATGTGTGGATTAATTGCTGGAGTTGAGGACCTTGTGCATTTCAGGTAAAATAACAACCCAGGGCAAATTAGCTAGCAACCGCAAGCTTGCTAAATAGGTCAAATTAGCTAGCAACTGCAAGCTAGCTAGCTAAATTGCCATAAATGTTTAATAAATTTGCGCACAGTGGCGCACGCGTGCGGCCGGTTTGGGTATGGTGTAACCCTTGCTATTAACCCTAACCCTTAACATCATTCTAACCCTAACACTAATTCTAACCTTAACCCTAAACCCCCTATAAAAAAAGCATTTTACCTCGTGTGGACCAACAAATGTCCCCAGTTGTTCAAATTTTTGTTTGTTTACTAATAGTTAAACACGTCCACACACACACACACACACACACACACACACACACACACACACACACACACACACACACACACACACACACACAGATGTAGATGTAGATGAACTAGTACATCTAACATCGAGTAGCCCTTATAATTCACAAGGCCATGGCCTGTGATTATTGGTATTTAACCCCATTCCGGAGTAACAACAGAAACATGCACTGAAATAACCTCTACATCTCCACGATATGACACTCTTTCAATCACTCGACAACCTTGGTAACCCCTACTCAACGAATACAAACCACCTCTGACAACAGCAAGACAAAAATACAATCCTCTTTAATCTTTCGCTTCATTATCAGTCAGGACTGACATACAACAGGTGGGTGGCTCTTGTTACAGGCTGTAACATCTGCAACATAGCGGGATCAAATTATGTTGAAAATCTAATCTCAGAGGAATATCCAACTCACCCCTGGAAAAGCACAAGATCCCTTCCTGTATAATTGAATAGGCTTTAGCTCCAAGCCCCTACCAACTGCCACCCTCTGAATGTATTTACAAGCTCCAAGCATCAATACACTTTTAGAAAACAGGTCCCAAAAGGGTTCTGAAGCTGTCCGCATAGGAGAACCCTTTTTGGTTCCAGGTAGAACCCTTTTCGTTTACAGGTAGAACTATTTTGGGTTCCACGTAGAACTCTCTGTGAAAAGGGTTCTACGTGGAACCCAAAAGGGTTCTACTGTTTCCAAAAGGGTTCTACCTGGAACCAAAAGGGGTTCTTCAAAGGGTTCTCCTACGGTGACAGCCAAATAACCCTTTTTGGTTCTAGTTAGCACCTTTTTTTCTAAGAGTGTAGACTATCTGACAAAAAAACATCTTAATATACAATCAAATAAACGTCAAACTCTTCATGTAATGAATTGTAAGAGATCAAATCGCCATTCATCTAAAATGATGTGGAAAACGAATAGCAAGCTAAATAATGTAATTGAATAATGCCTTTTTGGATGTATTTTTACATTATCTATTTATTTGTTTACTCATGACCTTTTTCACCTTTTTCTTTGGTGGGAAGAATATACTTATTCAAAACAAGTTTCCTAACCTCAGTCCTACGTTGTGGTGAGAGATGACCCTGGCCAGGCCTGGTCTCTGTCCTGCTATGCCCTTCAGGGGCCACTTATGGTCCATCCCTGGAGATAGGAGGGCTCCCAGCCATGTTACTCAGTCGTATATGAACATGCCAGAGAGGCAGTTTAGACAAGCTGCTCTGCTTTGTGTGGCGCCAACACAGAGTGCCACCGGGCATACACACACCGCTTGTAGTATGTACTGTATGTCCTTGTGTTGTCTTTACTGGCGGACATCTCCACTGAAACTGTGTGATGGATCATTCTGTCACGCTCAGACAGATGCACACACACACACGTTTACATTTTGCGTATACATTGATATATACAGGTTTCTTTTTTTTTACACTGAATTTCAAACGGGAAGTATGTGAATTCAGTCAGCCCTATTTTCCCTTAGAATTCGTCTTGTGCAGTGCAGAGCTCTCTATCCAACTGTCCTTTTCATGTTTGGTCTTTTTGTTCTCCTGGCTGTGCGCTTCTTTATAAGTCTTATGTCTCAACAGTTGCATCACAAATCTCATTCATCACAGCCAAACCCAACATGGCTGCAGGATACATGTTCTCTTATGAGCCGTAGAGTAAAAACAAAGGAAAGGGACCACATCATAAACCTCTCACTCTCTCACACACACACGCACACACACGCACGCACACACACGCACACTCGCATCCATATTCATCTAGCTGACCTAATGTTTTTGTATTGGCAGAGGAGGAGATGTTTGAATGTCTTTTTGAAAGTGACATTGCAGAGGGCGTAGCAGGCGGGGTTGATGGTGCTGTTGATGTAGCACAGCCAGTAGCCGATAGTCCAGACCGTGCTGGGGATGCAGCTGGAGCAGAAGGTGTTGATGAGCACCATTACATTGTATGGGGTCCAGGTGGCCACAAAGGCCACCAGGATGGCCATGATGGTACGGGTCACCTTCTTCTCCCGAGACGGTGGCGCTTTCTTCTTCTTGGGCGGCTGCTTGGTCATCTTCACGATTTTCCGCGCCACGTGGTTCTGCTTCTCCGTGGCGGGGACGATCTCCACCGTGGCGTTGGAGGGAGTGTAGCAGTCCCCCTTGGGAGACTTGGTCTTAATCTTGATGCAGGTGAGTTTGGAGCCGCCTGCCTTGGCCCGGTGGCGGGTTGGCGGCTGAACGAGCTCGGCGTTGCAGTTTGCTCTGGATGGCACCGCTTCTTCTTCTTTGTGGTTGGACGCAGCTGCACTGCCAGATGTCGAGTCGTTGGAGCTCTCTTTCTCCTCTCCGTGGGCACAGTTCTCCCTACCCCTGTCCACGCCCTCCATCTTCCTCTCTCCGCCTGTGGTGGACGGGCCCTTTCCGTTCTGCAGTTTACCGTCGTGCTGGTTGGCCACATCATCTGTGACTTCGGTCCTGCCCTGCTCTGTGTCCTCTGCTGTCACGTTGTTGTTTATGGGCTTGGCAGAGTTACTGCACCTTGGTTGCTCGTGGGACAGGGCCTCTGGGTTGGGCCCTGACGGCTTCCTGGTCTCCTTCTTCACCCTGCTTTTACTGGCTATAGAGATCTGTATGTAGAGAATGACCATTATGATAACGGGCAGGTAGAAGGCTGCAATGGCCGTGCCGAAGGTGACTGCTGCATTAGAGAAGAACTGAATATAACACTCCCTCTCAGGCACTGTCCGCCCACCCACGATGAACTGCCAGAAAAGGATGGCCGGGGCCCACAGAATGAAGGACAGGACCCAGGCAGCAGCAATCATCATTCCTGCCATCTTGGTGGTCCTTTTGACGGGGTAGCTGAGGGGCTTTGTGACACAGAAGTATCTGTCAAAACTGATAATGAGTAGGTTCATGACAGATGCGTTACTCACTACATAGTCCAAGGCTAGCCACAGATCACACACCACAGGCCCTAAGGGCCAGTAGCCAATCACTATGTATACTGTGTACAAGTTCATGGAACACAGTCCGATGATTAGGTCAGCACATGCAAGGCTGAATAAAAAGTAGTTGTTGACAGTCTGTAGGTTCCTATTGACCTTAATGGAAAGCATGACCAGAATATTTCCAATAACGGTGACCAGGCTGAGGGACCCAGCCACCAATACGATGAACACCACCTCCACAGTCTTGTATGGGCTTTTGGGTTCAATGACAGGCCCTGCGTCATTGCCTTCTGAGGCATTCCAGTAGGTGAAGTTGGTGAAATTGAACATCTCCATTGCATCTGGTCTTGGGGGTGTTCTTCTATTCAGTTGGAGTTCAGGCTTTGAATCGCCTTTGCACCTATGGAGGGAAACAGAGGAAAACAATAATTAGATAATTAACTAGCCTACATGCATCCATCAACATTCTAATTTGGGGAAACTACTGAAAACTAGGGCTACTTACACACATATAACATCATTCACATGTATCTTTATTTGATAATAATGAATGTGTGCGACAAGGTGATTAGCGGAGATGTGCTATAAAGACAAAGTTGTTTACAAACAACGACGAGGACTAATGAGATTGTCAAGTTAAAACAAGACATTCGACAACTTGCTGGTGGTATACTGCTGTTGAAAACAGGCCTGGTAAACAAAACGATTGTAGCCGACATGGGAGGAGATACTTTCAACAGGACAACAAGACAGCCAGAAGATGGAGAGGAAGCCACATACTGACAACAGCTACAAGAGAAGACCCTTTTCATCTTAACAAAAGAAAACAACACCGCAAATGAGATGTGGTACCTCCTATTGTTTACAAAAAAGCTATTGAACTGACAGACAAATACATTTTTTCTCTTGTGTTGTGTTAGGTTATCCTACATGCAACAACATGTATTACTGGTAAACGGTGATTCAGTGTCGGCCTAACAGGGCCATGCAGACCTAGCAGGAGCTCCCCACATCTACAGTAGCAATACACTCTCTCACTATGCTCTTCCTTCCACCATTTCACTTGATGCTTTCACCCTGTACCTGATGAGCTACGTGTGTTCCAGGCAGGTAAGAGCTGGTAGTATTATATCCAGCTGTTTGGGGATGGGCTCTGCAGCTCAAAGAAAAGACAAATTGATTTATGTGTTTTCACATGCCTCAGACGAAGCTACCAGTCTCACAGTAGAGTGTTTGGAGGGAACATGCTCTCAGAAGGAGGCTCTGCACGTTTGCTACATCTCTGACAGTTTAATAATGGTTCAGCTGATGGGCAGGGCGATCTTATTTGGTGTACAGCATCTGACTGAGTTACTCAGATTGTCTCTGAGTAATTTGTTACTTTGAGTAGTTGTTTTGTGATACTGGATCGTTCAGCGACCTGTTTGACTGTCACCATGCACAATTGGTTGATGTGAATGGGACTTAATGAGGAGGTATTGGCTGACAGCTCATTAAATGACACTGAACAACTCCTTCTTTCTTAGGTCCTGCTTTTAGGCTTACGCTCCTTAACAGTTGAATCCAGCCTCTGAATAACTAGCGATACAGTAATTTACTTATCTGCTCTGACAGAAATCCCTAATCATTGCATTAGGCTACAGTGCTAAGCTGGACTAATCCCCATCAAATATTTAAGTCCACCAATTTATATGTTATAACATACAACAATACAAACAGGACACACTTGTGGCTCACTAGAGAAAAGGGGATTAGAGAAAGGAAGTGGATGATTCAATGAGGATTGACTGAGGATGGGGGAGTCAGATGTCCCTCGGCACATCTTTGTCCACCTCCAGCTAACATAAGCCTCGTCCCACACCTGAAATCTCTGCCATAACAGCCAAAGCTTTGCCCTTCCGGAGAGACAGTCACAAATCCCCTCTCTGCATTACCATGGCACATACATGTTGCTTAAGGGCCTCTAGACAAAGTCTTCTTCTAAATATCTCCTCACCTTGTCATGGTGACATCACCCTGCTGAAGACATTGCATTCACACTCTACAGAGCCCAGCCAGTCAGAATTTGACATTTCCTTTGAGAGTATGGGACACAGATGCCTCATGCCTGATCCGGGGCTGGAGTCTGGTTGCTCATTTGACTAAATGAGCAACACTTTATTTGTAGATGCTCTACAGACAGATCAGTAACATTTCAACTAACTATCTGCTAACCCTAACCCTAGCCCTAGCCCTAACCCTAACCGTAACCCTTATCCTAACACTAAACTTAAGCCTTACCTTAACCCTTATTCTAAACCTAACCTTAACCCTAACCTTAGCAAGCAGTTGCTTATCAACAGATAATTTGTTGATAGTATGACCATTTGTAAGGTATCCGGACTATCCAAATAAAATGTGACCTAGATGGTGTTCAACAAGTAATATTTATTTTCTCTCTAAAAGGTAGGGGTCAAAATCATTGACACCCCTAAATATTCTTATGAATAAAGTAGTCAAAAGTCACTGTGTCATGCCTTAGTCCCACGAGACTAAATGGTATAGTCACCGTGTCATGCCTTGGTCCCACGAGACTAAATGGTATAGTCACAGTGTCATGCCTTAGCCTAACATCCTAAGACATTGCTATAGACACCCCAAGCATGGACCCACACGGTAACAAAGAGAGGAAGCCCTCTGTTTTATTTCAGTCAGTGGCCCCGCAAGAGGAAATCAACTCCTGTTTTATTTAAGCAAAGCCCTTTACAATCAGTCTACTTGTCCTATGGATACCCTAGCCAATCCTAGGGTATCCAACCCAATCCTGTTCCTCCTAAAGAAAAAGACTAATGATATGACCCTGCCCGTGTGGGTAAAATAACGGAGGCTTACCTCTAACTGATGTCTTAGAAGAATTCAGAAAAAGGCTCCGCCCCCAACAACAAGAGTGAAACAAAAAAAACAACAGTAAATAATTTGGAGAAAAAAATCCCCAAAAAGAGAGAGGTCCAAAAAATAGGCTCTGAAACAAAGAGAAAACAGACCCCTTCTAACCTGCAAAGACTTATATATTCAAGCCTCCCTTACACACTCCTGCCCACAAACCGGTTACATCAAATTCATACAATACTGTCATTTCACCTTATTCAATCACTCCCTTAAAACTGGTTACATCTGGTCCCGAATAGACTGCCCCTCCTCAAACCCCCAGTCCTCGTTGTTATTGTCTTCTTCCAGAAGGACGTCAAAAAAGGGGGTTAGTGGAAGTTCACATTTCACTGCACATCCCCCCGTTCTGGTAATTCCCCCGGCTCCACTTTTGGGTGAAGGTGAAGGTGCTGACAATGGAAGTAAGCCTGCTGATGCTGCAATCCCTGGCTGACCACGGGCGGAGCTGATCGGCCCTCTGCTTCCTGTTTTTCAGATTTTCATGATGAATTCCCGCCTTTATGGCCTTCTGGTCCGTCCGACCCAGAATTAGCTGTAGCTCAGCAGGAGTGAGAGTTACATCCAACCCTCGCGTCACGACACATGCTCACCTCTCACCATTACCAATAACAGGGGAGGTTAGTATGTCTTGGGGGTATGATCTTTGACCCTGTGTAACTTTCTCACTAATCATTATTCACGATTCATTTCTCCATTGTTTTCAACATACAATGCAGTTCAGTATTTGAATTCTTTGTTTTATACAGTCTTTATTGGTCATCTTTATCAAAGGTGCCAATCATTTCTGAACTCACTCTATATCCCCCAGTGATTGGTGCTGAGACACAAAATGTGACAGGGAGATAATGGTGCCATTAAAGCCTGTGAGGTGAATAATGACAGCTCCCCTGCAGTTGTTGACTTACAGGTGTAGGCTTCCAGCTGTACAGCAGCCCCACTGTGCGTGTGTACAGTTCAAATCACCTGAGGCGAGGCCTGAAGGCTCAAGCATGGCCATCAATCATTGAGGTTGCCTCTCATCAGTCATCACTGAGCTCCAGTGCACCTGGGTGATCTACACCATAGACTGCACTCATACACAAAGCACACAACTCAGGCTCCTAAAGATGGCGATTTTATATGTTTGTTTTCTATTGCCCTGTCATGTACACTGTTTCCTCCTTGGTTAAAACATATTTTTTTTATGTTAGATTATCTTATGAATATATCTATATTTGTATTTCCATCCTGTGATTTGTGGTGTAGTCCCATCTCCCATGTCATTGATTTACACTGTCCCCATGTTTAGTACATTTAAAAAAAAATGCCAAGGAGGGTCAACTGTTGCTGTGGGGTGGATGTGTGAATAAATGAGTTGAGTATTGTTCCACATTTGGACTTAGCTGCTCCTGGAGCTGGATCACTAGAGCTGAAAATTGCCTGTGCCCTTTGGGAGGCAGAGAGGGCCAACTTCTCCCTTTTTATGCATTTGTGTGGGTGTCATTCCCTTTCTTTTTACCATCTAACGCCAGACAAGTCAGATCACCAGTATGCAAAACGTAAAGAAAAGTTTTCTTCTGAAATCTAATAAATCAAACTGATAGTTTTGACCAGGTATACTTCCAGGTCACATTTGTTAGATTCACAAGCAATATTCTGACTTCACCTATGTCCTGGGAGACACACAAACATAATTTCATCTTGATTCTGTATAAAACATGCAAGGGAATGTGGTTACAGGGGAACGGGTTATTTAGCTACACTTAAAGTGATGCATTATGCTGACTCCCCAGGGTACAGATTCTCATTCCCATCTCCGAGCACTGATTCAAGGTAAAGCCCAGGGCAGTTACCCCCTGTTTCAGATGATTAGATGCGCTTTTATTGCCTGCCCTCCTTGGGAATACACAGGGTTAAGGCCTTTGTTTACTGCGCTGTTTGTGGCAAGGCATGCCTAGAATACACAAGCCTTCCTCGTTGCACCACAGCAGAAAACTATTTTCGGGATAGTAAAACGTTTTCAGTGTACACTTAAACGACTAAAATCAGACATAAAGTATGTAGAAAAACAGATCATGAGAACTAACAATCTCCTGAATTAAAGTCAGGGAGAACCCTATTAATTTTGTAGTAATGTTTGAGCCGCTCAGATAGCATAAGAACATGACAGAAGCCGTGGCAAATTGTATAGAATTGCAGGAAATAAGCTTTGAAACAAGTCTCTGCAGCCAAGAGGACGGTCTCAGAGACATCACCATTGGTCATGCCCACTACCACGCCCCCACCCCCACCCACGATAAATAACGTTCAACACTCCTCTCAGTGGTATTACATGGGTCTGTTCCAGGCAGGCAGAACATATCAGGTTAGTTACTAATGCTGCTGAGCTTTCGGGCAGGCTGATTCCAGTGCAGTTAGTCGTGGGGAAATAAATGCTTATATTGAATGTCTGCCGTTCTATCTAAAGAGGTTGTCAGAATCAGACTATATGTTGCTCAAGTCACCAATGTGTACACACACACCTGGAATGTTATTTTGTGAAAATCAGTCAGAACGGCATTTAGACTGTACTAGGCGTTGTGTCCGTGCCCTATTGGCTGTACAAACCCATTTGAATGAAAGTGTTTTGGAATTGTTTACAGATTAAATGTTGATCTTTCATCTCAGCTGAGCTCCTGTGGATTTCTCCTGTGAGGTTGACAACCCGGTTTGGTAAATATTGGCTCGTTTCATCACAAGTGTGTGTTAAGTGCATGCAAAATGAGAGATGGTATTGAATACACCCACACACCCACACATCAATAAACTGTCAGTATGTTATGTTTGTGATTCCTATAGGCTATTGGAGCATTGCGGTGTTAGTCATTGGAAGTTGAATGGTTGTGATCTTGTCGAGTTGGTGGATGCCATCTTAGAAAATGTCATAAAAATTTAAAAGGCAATTTCAACGATCTATTCTCAATTGGCTATATGGTGGTGAATGGCGTTCATGAAGATTATAATCTTCAGTCACTGGATTATGTCTACTGTATGTAGTTTATTCAATACGGTGTGCGTTCATTTCCTTGGAGCATCAAACCCAGTGGGATCAGAATGTGAGCCACAGGACCTTTCCCTTGTTTCTTGACAGCAGCCTGGAGAAACCTATACATTTGAACCCAGAGCGTGATCCGCTTCTCATGGGATGTTTTGGCCTTTATATACCTCCCATGGAAAGATGTCTCTCTGATATTGCAAACAGCTTGGGAGGCAGACAAGCAGTCATCAAATTATTTTTCACATGCGCCGAATACAGCAGGTGTAGACCTTACCGTGAAATGCATACCTACAAGCCCTTAACCAGCAATGTAGTTCAAGAAATAGAGTTAAGAAAATATTTACTAAATAAACTAAAGTGAAAAGAAAAATCTCAAAGTAACACTAGAAAATGACATAACAATAACAAGGCTATATACTGGGGGTACTGGTACCGAGTCAATGTGTGGGGGTACAGGTTAGTCAAGGTAATTTGTAATATGACTATGCACAGATAATAAACAGCGAGTAGCAGCAGTGTAAAAACAAAGGGTCAATGTATATAGTCCGGGTGATAATTGAATTAATTATTCAGCAGTCTTATGGCTTTGGGGTAGAAGGAGCCTTTTGGTCCTAGACTTGGCGCTCCGGTACCGCTTGCCGTGCGGTAGCAGAGAGAACAGTCTATGACTTGGGTGACTGGAGGCTTTGACACTTTTTGGGGCCTTCCTCTGACACCGCCTAGTATATAGGTCCTTGATGTCAGGAAGCTTGGCCCCAGTGATGTACTGGGCAATACGCACTACCCTCTGTAGTGCCTTACGGTCAGATATTGAGTAGTTGCCATACCTGGCGGTGATGCAACTGCTCAGGATACTCTCGATGGTGTAGCTATATACTCTTTTGAGGATCTGGGGACCCATGCCAAATCTTTTCAGTCTCCTGAGGGGGAAAAGGTGTTGTCGTGCCCTTTTTACAACTGTCTTGGTGTGTTTGGACCATGATAGTTTGTTGGTGATGTGGACACCAAGGAACTTGAAACTCTCGAACCGCTCCACTTCAGACCCGTCAATGTTAATGGGGGCCAGTCCGGCCCTCCTTTTCATATAGTCCACAATCTGCTCCTTTGTCTTTCTCACATTGAGGGAGAGGTTGTTGTCCTGGCACGACGCTGTCAGGTCTCTGACCTACTCCACATAGGCTGTCTCATTGTTGTCGGTGATCAGGCTTACCACTGTTGTGTCATCAGCAAACTTAATGATGGTGTTGGAGTTGTGCTTGGCCACGCATACATAGGTGAATAGGGAGTACAGGAGGGGACTAAGCACGCACCCCTGAGGGGCCTCACTGTTGAGTATCAGCGTGGCATATGTGTTGTTGCCTACCCTTACCACCTGGGGACGGCCTGTCAGGAAGTCCAGGATCCAGTTGCAGTGGGAGGTGTTTAGTCCCAGGGTCCTTAGCTCAGTGATGAGCTTTGTGGGCACTAAGGTGTTGAACACTGAGCTTTAGTCAATGAACAGCATTCTCACATAGTTGTTCCTTTTGTCCAGGTGGGAAAGGGCAGTGTGGAGTGTGATTGAGATTGCGTCATCTGTGGATCTGTTGTGGCGGTATGCGAATTGGAGTGGGTTTCCGGCATGATGGTGTTGATGTGAGCCATGACCAGCCTTTCAAAGCACTTCATGACTACCGACGTGAGTGCTACGGGGCGGTATTCATTTAGGCAGGTTACCTTCGCTTTCTTGGGCACAGGGACTATGGTGGTTTGTTTGAAACATGTAGGTATTACAGACTCGGTCAGGGAGAGGTTGAAAATGTCAGTGAAGACACTTGCCAGTTGGTCCGTGCACGCTTTGAGTACACGTCCTGGTAATCCGTCTGGCCCCGCGGCTTTGTGAATTTTGACCTGTTTAAAGGTCTTGCTCACATCGGCAATGGTGAGCATGATCACACAGTCAACCGGAACAGCTGGTGTTCTCATGCATGCATCAGTGTTGCTAGCCTCGAAGTGAGCATAAAAGGCATTTAGCTCATCTGGTAGGTTCGCGTCACTGGGCAACTCGCGGCTGTGTTTCCCTTTGTAGTCTGTAATTTTTGTCAACCCCTGCCACATCCGACGAGCATCAGAGCTGGTGTAGTAGGATTCAATCTTAGTCATGTATTGATGCTTTGCCTGTTTGATGTTTCGTCTGAGGGCATAACGGGATTTCTCATAAGCGTCCGGATTAGTGTCCCGCTCCTTGAAAGCGGCAGCTCTAGCATTTAGCTCGGTGCGGATGTTGCCTGTAATCCATGGCTTCTGGTTGGGAAATGTACGTATAGTCACTGTAGGGACGACGTTGTCGATGCACTTATTGATGAAGCTGGTGACTGAGATGGTATACTCCTCAATGCCACTGGATGAATTCTGTAACATATTCCAGTCTGTGCTATCCAAACAGTCCTGTAGCGTAGCATCCTCGTCATCTGACCACTTCCGTATTGAGCGAGTCACTGGTACTTCCTGCTTTAGTTTTTGCTTGTAAGCTGTAATCAGGAGGATAACATGATGGTCAGATTTGCCAAATGGAGGGTGAGGGAGAGCTTTGTATGCATTTCTGTGTGTGGAGTAAAGGTGGTCTAGAGTTTTTTTCCCCTCTGGTTGCACATGTGACATGCTGGTAGAAATTAGGTAAAACAGATTTAAGTTTGTCTGCATTAAAGTCCCCGGCCACTAGGAGCTCCGCTTCTGGATGAGCATTTTCTTGTTTGCTTATGGCCTTATAGAGTTGGTTGAGTGCGGTCTTAGTGCCAGCATCGGTCTGTGGTGGTAAATAGACGGCTACGAATAATATAGATGAGAACTCTCTTGGTAGATAGTGTGGTCTACAGCTTATCATAAGGTACTCTACCTCAGGCGAGCAATACCTCGAGATTTCTTTAATATTAAACATTGCACACCAGCAGTTATTGTTAAATAGACACACACCCCCGCCTCTCTCGTCTTACCAGACGTAGCTGCTCTGTCCTGCCGATGCACAGAGAAGCCAGCCAGCTCTATATTATCCGTGGCGTCGTTCAGCCACGTCTCGGTGAAACATAAGATATTACAGTTTTTAAGGTCCCATTGGTAGGACAGTCTTAATCGTAGATCGTCCAGTTTGTTTTCCAATGATTGCACTTTGGCTAAAGGAAAATGGTGAGAAGGGCGGGGTGCCTTGTAAGAATTTGATGATGAGTAGGTAAACCACCACTTCCCTCCGTATTATTGGCCAAAGTGCAATGACACATTTTTACAATGTACCCCGCCCTCCTCCCCCCTTTTCCTCCATCTTTTCCTCAAGCTGATGACGGAGATTTGGGCCTTGTCTTGACAAAGCAGTAAATCCTTCGCGTCAGACTCATAAAATAAAAAGATCTTCATCCATTTCGAGGTGAGTAATCGCTGTTCTGATGTCCAGAAGCTCTTTTCAGTCATAAGAGACGGTAGCAGCAACATTATGTACAAAATGAGTTACAAACAATACGAAAAAACAAACAAAATAGCACAGTTGTTTAGGAGCCCGTAAAATGGCAGCCATCCCCTCCGGCGCCATGTTTCCTCAGCATGGAAATGTCTGAGCAGGTGTGACAAAGCATACAGTTCACAGGCGCCGCTGAAGTGGCAGAGTGGACACAAAGCGCGAGGAGTTAATGGAGAGTTGACAAGCAGTAAATTACATTCAAGCCTGTGGAAAAACACTCTGGGGTGTGCAAACACTGTCTGCTGTCCTCTCCAGAGAACACTGATGGGCCATGTGGCACTGTACGTGTGTAGAAGATGGAAGTGTATTTGTCTGTGTGTTTGTCTGTGTGTGTGTGTGTGTGTGTGTGTGTGTGTGTGTGTGTGTGTGTGTGTGTGTGTGTGTGTGTGTGTGTGTGTGTGTGTGTGTGTGTGTGTGTGTGTGTGTGTGTGTGTGTGTGTGTGTGTGTGAGTGTGTGTGCGCATGTGTGTGTGTGCATCTATGTATGTGCGTTGTGCATGAAGAGCAGAGTAACCTTGATCCTCCCAAACAGTATGTGACACCTCCTCATCAGCTTGGGTCGGTCCCCACTGTGAGGGTTAACCGAATCATAAAAACACCTCTGCTCTTCCTCCATTGCTTCCATTGCTTTAGATCATGTCAAACTCATTCCACAGAGGGCCGAGTGTCTGTGTGTTTTCGGCTCCTCCCTTGTACTTGATTGATGAATTAAGGTCACCTATTAGTAAGGAACTCCCCTCACCTGGTTGTCTAGGTCTTCATTGAAAGGAAAGAACAAAAACCAGCTGACACTAGGCCCCCCATGGGTTGAGTTTGACCCCCCTGCTTTAGATGAACCCTCTATACTCCTTAGACGATGAAGAGCCCACAACCTGGCCTTTACATGCCACTTCCTAGAAATGACATTCATCCTGATTTACCACAAATTATACTTCCCATATACAAGGTCTGTCAGTTTAAGGTGCCCTCTATTCCTCTCCCCTGTCTGCACAGCTCTCTGACAATGCACATAGGTGTGCCTATTGATATTCTGGCTAGTTTTCTACAGCAGTCTCCAACGCCATCTGTGAAAAATGACAGTGTCATGTACGACCTCTAGTGTCCTGTCAGACCACACCACCAATAGGGCAGTGCTGATTTACATCACTAGAGGAGGAGCTCTTTATGCAGGAACAACTTAGCAAATGCCACAAAAGAGATCTTGGACAATGTAATGCAACGGTTCAACTCATAGGTCATTCCTGAAGATGAAGCATTAGCCAACTATAGGACTAACTGTTGTGCTCTCTACAAAGTTTATCTAAAACATGTTGTCCTTCCTAACCCAGTTATGCATGTATGACAGTATGAACATGCAAAGTTGTTTTTGTCAGATGAAGAGCAAGAGAAATATAACCTGTTCACTTAGCCTGCTTTCAATTGGTAACAGTTTCTGAGCCATATGGGCAGGTCAAATATCGCACAGTGATTTGGCAAAATTGCTATGGAAGACAAAGTTACACAAAGGCCAAATTCTAATGACAAAAAAAAGTCCTCAAGCAGATGAGTCAATTTCCTCCTGTCACATTGAGTGTCCCCGCGTGGCTGCCGCCACTTGAGAAACACAATCACGCTGCTTACCCAAATGCTACCAATATTGCCTTCCACTACACATTACTGCGTTTATAATTGACCTGCGACTGAAAAACACTGGACGTATGTTTCCTGTGTTAGACGAGCGGTAATTAGCAGTCTTTCCATTCTTTGTGTATTGGTGAAGTTCGATGCATTTTCAGTACTCTTGCGATCATATAAAATCTAAACAAGATAGCATGTTTCTGGAGTTAAGACAACCATTGTTTATGCACTGCAAGAATGCAGACCTGTACAAACGGGGATAATTAAGTCAAATTAGACTTTATTACACAGCAAGACTTCTGACACGGCAGAAAGTAAGAGTTATTATCTCTAGTTAAATCTTGTTTTGGCCCATCCTCTGTTGAAAGTGTCCCAGGTGTCATTGTTGGCAGACAGATGTGCCATGTTTTCCACTAGGCTACAAGGACAGTAGCGGCACCCCTGAAATAGCTCATTATCGACAGGCAGACATATTAACGCCAACGTCTGGCAGCCAGGTCATCATTCTGGCGGAGTGCCGTAGGTGACAACTGCCGGGACAGGCATCATGTTTGGGAGGGGGTAATGGCACGAAAGAATGTGGTAACTGTCACTGGTACACCTTGATGGGCTAACTCTAAAAACAGCACTTCCCATCACCTTGTCACTATATTTGCAGCATTCTTCCCGGCGGTACTAATGACTGGCAAATATACAAATATTCCTTTTTGAATCGAAAGATAAGCAAATCCTGCTGTGGCATGTAGCAAGAAATAGTGCTGGGTTCAGCATCATTGGAGAAGACCGAGGTATCCTGGAAAATAGAATCACTACAGTGTTGTGCTTGGCTGAGGCTACAGTCATGAAACCCATTACATTTGGTAATGTGACGCTCTACATGGCCACTGTCATCAGCTGAGTGTATCTCCCAGGTAATATGCTTCCATAGAGAATGGCAATATATCCTGTTTCCTTTTTTATACTGCTGGGGGACTCTCCTGCTGTGCACAGCCATCCATTCTGTGCATGGCAATGAGTGGGCCTGCCACTGGCTCATTGTGGTTTTCACACGGTGCCACACCGCCTCTCCACTCTCTGGGTGTTTGTGGCTCAGTAGTCGTATCACGTTGCAGAAATAACCCATTGGCCCTGCCCTGCGCTGAGGCCTCGTCTATAAAGCTTGGTTCCATTATGCCCTGTTCTACTGTGAAGGTCCAGAGCCAGCTGTCTCACGGGTACAGGGAGAGGAACAGGTGTCTGGATCTTTTACAGATGCTGGGAACAAACTTGGAGCAACATGGAATTAGGGAATTAATGGAAACAATTTGGTCCAGTAATTAGATTATGGAAATTAAGCACACCTGGTGTGAAGGAGTACATCCTCCAATCTGATTAACAAAGTCTTCAGTGCTTATGAATAGAGCAATCTACTGTACACTACATATACAAAAGTATGTGGACACCCCTTCAAATTATGGGATTCGGCTATTTCAGCCACACCCTTTGCTGACAGGTGTATAACATCGAGCACACAGCAATGTAATCTCCATAGACAAACATTGGCAGAATAATGGCCTCAGTGACTTTGAACGTGGCACCGTCACTTTTCCAACAAGTCACTTCATCAAATTTCTGCCCTGTTCCAGTGAAGGGAAATCTTAAAGCTACAGCATACAATGAAATTCTAGATGATTCTGTGTTTCCAACTTTGTGGCAACAGCTTGGGGAAGGCTCTTTCTCGTTTTAACATGACAATGCCCACGTGCACAAAGCGACGTCCATACAGAAATGGTTTGTTGAGATTGGTGTGGAAGAACTTGACTGGCCTGCACAGAGCCCTGACCTTAACCCCATCGAACACCTTTGGGATGAATTGGAACGCTGACTGCGGGCCTAATCGCCAAATCTGTGGCCGACCTTACTAATGCTCTTGTGACTGAATGTGGAAAGCCTTCAGATAAGAATGGCGGCTGTTATAACAGCAGAGGGGGGAACAACTACATATTAATGGCCATGATTCTGGAATGAGATGTTCGACGAGCAGGTGTCCACATACTTTTTGTCATGTAGTGTATGTAAGGACTTTGGAATGTGATGATTTGGCGAAATGGAAGTGTGAACAAAAACTTTATTTATATTGGTCGCTGAATGTTGATAGTACTGGTATGATATCGTTAGTATGGTGGTTTTGAGGATTTACAACGGCTCTAGCCTCATTCTGTGCGTTGCCTTTTCACTGCATTAAAATAGTTTCTCTTTCTCTCGCTCTCTGAATGTGTTACATTGAGGACATCAATTGACTTTGGGTAATGAGCCCTTATTGTACGAGTGCAGTCAGTTATTGTACAGTGCATGGTTCAGTCTCATAATGTGTGGGATGTGGAGGACTCAATGCACTACCCACTTTATGGGAGAGACAAGGACAAGAGATATGCATTCAGGTCAAGATGAAATGTTTTCTTTAGTAGATTAAGGCCATTAGAAACGCCTCGTCTGAGTGGTTTTACTCTCAGCACCAAAATACCAAAGTCATGACTCATGGAGTACTTTAGTTTTTATGCCAGTATGAACAGCCAGGACATCTCGGTGATTGGATGAGTCAAGTGTTATTTGAGAATGCACAGTGAATTGCACACCGGATTCAGCATGGTACTCAGGGTACAGTCTTTCCTAGAATGTGATTAGATGTTCGCTTGCTGGTAGGTACTATGCTTTAACTGTCATACAGCACACGCGGAGTCCTCTCACTCCACACATATAGTGCATTCGGAAAGTATTCAGACCCCTTGACTTTTTCCCCCCAAAATGACGTTACAGCCTTATTCCAAAATGGACTAAATAAATGTTTTTCTTCATCAATCTACACACAATACCCCATAATGGTAATGTGAAAACAGGTTTTTAAAAACAGAAATACCCCGGGCGCCGAAGATGTGGATGTCGATGGAATCTTAACCTTGTAAACTGAATAGACTAACATCAATCATTTAAATTTACATCATAGATATAATAAAGCATTAATACTTTTTTTCTCCAAATACAGGCTCCCTCTTTGAAGAGAACACAGGACGCCTGTGTCGTTCTCCTTGCCATCGCTCTCTCTCCTTCTCTGTGAATCAGCGTGGCTGTGTACTCAACCTTAATTGCCCTGTATAGTGTTCTGCCAGCATCGCCATCACCACGCTCCTGTCCTCTCCCCGTCCCCCCTCTGTGTCCTGCTTGTGATGTATTGCTCCTGCACTCTCCGTAGATGGAAAGTTCTGCTGCTCATTAAGATGGAGGAAGATAGCAGGAGTGGAAGGAAAGCCAGAAGAAAGAAAGGAGATAAAACATGGGCCTGTTGGATTTGTTCCACTTCATTGTTTTCGTATTTTCAGCCTCTTCCTCTCCCTTTCTCCTTTGACGCAGAGCTTGATGACAAAGCTTAAGCTACGTCGTCCTTGCGCAGGTTGTTCCATTCACTTGTATGTTCTTTCTTGCTTTCCTGGCTGCTCTTGTTTGCACAGGTCAGATAGAATAGATGTATAACACATAGGAATAAGTCTATGAAAAATGTGCTATAGTTAAAGGAAATACCTATAACCATACTACCCTGTTCACATTACTTGGCAGTTTTTCAACAGGGTCAAGCTGTCTCTGAACCGCACATTTTGAACTGTAGCTTGACTCATTTTCTTACCGCCAGGTACAATCCAGGACACACACTTGCAACCTGTCTAGCTTCCTCACAGTGGGTTGTGGGATTTGCGGTTCAAGGATCATTAATGTATGAAGGTTCTCTGTGGTCATTCACCTGCAGTAGAATCTGTCTAACACTTGTAAAGAGACAACTTCAACTGTGTCAGATAAGGGAGGAACAAAATGTGCTACATGCCAGACAAGTGGGCGACAACATTCCCTTGCAGTGATCTCCAGCCCAAAGCCCTGTGGGGTGTGATGTGTGACTGGAAATGAAACAGGCTGACGGATGCTAATCCATGGAATACAACCTTGATCCAAGCATCAGATTCACAATGCACAGCAATCACAGACACTAAGACTTTGAGTGGCGATGTCATGTCAGGACAGGTGGGAGCAGAGAGGGTGATCGTGACAGAAATCACTTAGGTAGGTCTTATCTTTGCTTCATTTTACTGTCATTACCTCTCATTCCCCTCCCAATGTAAAAGCCTCAGTATAGATGAATACATGACAGGTTGTATATAACCCGACCACGCATGCTGCTATTAGCACGGCGTCAAAAAGAAGATGGAATTCACACGGTATCTCAGAGCCCGTTAATGGGATTTCTCACATTGTCTGCTCTCCTGACCTTAAACACGCTTGCGTAGTGTGTTAATCAGCTTCCATCATTCACTCAACATTGCTTATTGTTTATTACTTTTGATGTATTGGACCCAACATTATGACACTTTAGACAATGGTTACATATTTTCACCAATACCAGGTATTCTTGATCAAGTCCTCTCAAAAAGATGCTTATGAATGTCCTAATACTCTACCCATTGACATTGTCAGAGCAAGCCTCTTAAAATTGCTCAAAAACAAACTCCTCCAATTAGCTCTCAGTCTCGAAAGCCCCGCTATATATTTCACAGGCACTGTCATAAATTAATCATGCTGTATATTAAACACTTCAGTTTCCCACTTTTCTCTCAACTCATTTGCATTACAGTGAGGGGCTGTCCCGGCAGGAATAGCTGTCCAAAACGGTTACTGCTTCATTAAATTATGTTCACAGAGTTTACTAATAGTGACTGATTTCTTAGACAATGATCACATAGTTTACTTTCAAACATGAACGGCCACAGGGGAAGTGCAACAGAGATGTATGAGCAAATTCTATAATTGAGCCAGGTAAGCAGTACGATCAAGGGACTTTCCACTGAGAAAGATCAGCCTCAGTATTCATACAGTTCTTCAACAGGGACGGATAAACCAATAAGCCGTGAAGCCAGAACAAAATCAGCCTCATTAATTAATTAGGAATGTGGATGCAACAAGAACTTATGATGCAGCGCTTTGGCAATTTGAAGACACAAGGTCTCAGCTGCACAGTTAGCCCCCCTCAGCTCTCTTGCTCTCACTCTCCTCGCCTGCAGATTTGCATTCCCCAGTGTTCTGATGGACAGCACAACTCAGAATCTCCAGAGACACCAGGCTGCCGGACTTTGGCACATAGAACCCCACTCTCATGCCTCTCGAGACACGGCTAATTGGGTTTGCGGATTGGTAGGAGCCAAGACAGTGCGCCCAACACAGCATCTCGTCAAAACTCAAGCCCAGAGCCAATCAAAAATCAAGGCCCAGCAGCTAAAGCATTCATTACAGCACTGACTCTGATGAAGGTTATTTTTGTTTGTCAATGTGCTGACTTTGTCAGGGGACTCGGCCTGAACGAAACTTGCTGTCAAATCTGATTCTGTTAATTGGTGATGCCAGTTCTGAGTTAATGTGGCCACTGGTCAGAAATGCCTTGAAAAGGCCAGTTCTTTGA
The DNA here is from genome assembly GCA_030435695.1 of Brachymystax lenok tsinlingensis. Lineage (NCBI taxonomy): Eukaryota > Metazoa > Chordata > Actinopteri > Salmoniformes > Salmonidae > Brachymystax > Brachymystax lenok. Next base: position 14,213,749 of record CM059783.1, on the reverse strand, counting down.
CCTGGATAGTACTGCACTTCTGACTGCAACCCTGTTTCATCGATACCATTTCTTCAGAATAGAGAAGAACCCTGCTCTGAAAGAGCACATCTAACTTCCAATTTGCACACAGCAGGCAACAGGACTGCCACTTGCAAACCTAGTGAGTTATTCAACAGAACCAAAATTATCTAAACATTACTGTTTCCCCTTTTGAATAGACTTATTCAGCTCCTAGCTGTTTGTTCTACTTCAGTTGATTCGTACGAACTTTGTCGTGATTTGCATCTTGCTTTGGGGTGTACTAGCAGCACCTTTCCTGAATGCCCTGACAGTCTTGCGTGTGTACAGCAGGCGTGGCATGGAATCTCCATGAGAATTCACACGTGTGATCCTTTCACTACCTACTATGCCAACAGCCTGAGGTTTCACCAGGAGGGTTAGAGACAGGAAGCTAAGACATACATGTGACACTTCAGTGAGGAAACATAGGTATTGTCGCTACACACCATGTCAACCTGTCCACATTCATTCATGTGTATATGTATGTACCAGCTACCGGTAGTTCCATTGTTCTGGGCTTTCTATCCCCAGTCAACATGCTTGACATTTAGCACGTTGACATACAGTATAGAGTATTGGTTTGTGCTAAATATGCTTTTGGAGAGACATGACTTGACCCATTTGATGATGACAAATGCAGAGAATAGCTGTTGCTAAGCAGGATACTGAACTTTATTCATGGTTCATTAACAGTTACAAAAAGCAAATTGCCGACTGATTGAAGGTATCCTATTTGTGCATTGATAATTGATATGTTTTAAAAAACGTTTTACCTTACTCTGAGCTAATGACTGCTGTGTGAATTACCAGTCTTGCTTTTTGAGTTTATGCAGAACAAAGCATACATTGCAACAGCAGAAATGCGAATGCTGATTAGAGTCCTACTAGGACTTGTATGTTATGTCAAATTAACTAAGAAAGAGCATAGAGCAGCAATCAGACTACGTTTTAGGAGGCCTCAGGAAATGTCAATCTACTACAGAAGTACATTGTGACAAAGCATGTTTCTGCACGACTGGTTTCTCAAATGTATCAGAGCCTGCTGGAAGAGCTTTCTTGCTGCGAGTCTAAACAAACATCAGAGGACTACTCGGGGGAAATCTGATATCTTTACTAATGGAGATCATTGACTGACTTCATTGTCAAACATATCAATGAAGTTATTCACAATCGCTGCCAAAGTCAAGAGGTTCTAAGAGTGTCTAAGGAAGCCGTCTGAAAGACTAGAAAGACAAGAACTAAGGGTTGTTTTCTGATACATTTGGTTAATAGCAATAGTTGCAGTTTAAAATCTATAACTTTAGAATCTCTGATCTGAACACAGTGTAATTGCTACGGATGGCAGGTAGCCTAGTGGTTAAAGCGTTGGACTTGTAACAGGAGGGTTGCAAGTTTGAATCCCTGAGCTGACAAGTTAAAAATCTGTCGTTCTACCCCTGAACAAGGAAGTTAACCCACTGTTCCCCGGTTGCCAAAGATGTGGATTAAGGCAGCCCCCCGTACCTTTCTGATTCAGAGGGGTTGGGTTAAATGTGGAAGACACATTTCAGTTGACCTCTCATGACAGTGTCAGCATTTATTTCAATGCCGTTACATTAGCTTTGAGGTTCCAATGGTGGAACCTTTTTACATGAACATTTAGAATAGAGGTTTTTCGATGGAGTAGCCTATCTTTCACTGTTAGTCTGGAACGCTTCTGCCAATTGTCCTTTGTAAGAGTTTTGAGAGAAAGATAGGATGAGCAGAAAAGGGGGGGAAGGGGGATTCATTGGCAAACATCCAGTCAAGATAGGGTAAACAACAAACATTACAAACTGATACTGGTCTAAGAAATGAGACAGTGCAAGCAAAAGGCTGGACATTAAGAGAAGTGGTCAATCCACGGGAGGAGAAGAGCTGGATGGAAAGACTTCAGATCACTACCCTATCTTGTTTTCTGATATGGGGCTGTGTAAATGATTTTCCAAGCTGTCTGAGCTCTGAGGAAAATAGACACTGCATTGTAGTATTAGTCAGCCCCATCAGCGGCTACGTGATCAGCAGAGACCTATAAATGATAGACGTTAAGAGCTGTTTTATGTGACAATGAAAGTACCTCATAGCCTCACAAAGGCCAGTAGGCCCATGGTAACGCAATTGATGAAAAATGAAAGAGGCAGAATTCTCTTTCTCTACAAACTTTTAAGTTTTGAGCACAATTGACCTATTATTCCGGTGGGGGAGATGATAGATTCTGATTAATTCAAATGCATGCAGCCCTTTCTGCAAAAAACAGACGAGGATCCATCATTCACAGAGAAATGACTGTGATTTTGATCCCTGTCTTTGTAATGCGATTCAGATGAGGGTAACTGAAAAATGATAATTGACCAGAATGAAAAAGTCCTTGTCTCTTGAGATTAAATTCACTTCTGTCTCAGCCCTCGGTGGCAAGGCCGACCTACCAGTGTAATGATAGTGAATCAGTCAAACACAGAGAAAAGTTGACGAGCTGAACTATAAGGAGCCTTGAACTGCAACGCTGTGGATTAACAGAAGCCCAATTTATCTGTAGTCTACCGTCCATAACATTTCTGTTAGAAAAAACATGATTTTAGTAGTTTTCTCACATAGTGTGATGGTAGATGATCTATTATTGTACAATACATACTTCCTTCACATGCAAAAAATATGAAAATTACCATTTTAAAATATGGCAAACTTTTTAAATTTTAAAAACATCCTCTCTCCCCATGAACGCTAGCTGTTAGATGTTCCAGTGTTTACCGGGAAAGCTTCAAAAGGAACAAAGCAATGCAATATGTTCCAGTGTTTACTGGGAAAGCTTCAAAAGGAACAAAGCAATGCAATATGTTCCAGTGTTTACCGGGAAAGCTTCAAAAGGAACCAAGCAATGCAATATGTTCCAGTGTTTACTGGGAAAGCTTCAAAAGGAACAAAGCAATGCAATACATGTATTGGGCAATTCAAAGGCACTTTGTAAGCATTTCGAAGTGCTCGCCTACTCACTGTACTTCTTGGAGCACAATTTTGCGCTTTTGTGCTTGTAATATATCCCAACTAATAGTTCTCTCTTTCTTAGACCATCAACGGAGTAAAGAAAATGTTCTGCCATTTGCCTGAAAAAAGTCTGCAACCTTTATTTCCAAGAAAGTAACCTTTTCTCTTCTATCAAGCTGAAATGTCATCCTAACAGAAGTAGCTGTGCTCGCTAGTATAACTAAAGATAGTTCTGCAATGCTGCTATAGGGCACCACCATTCACCAGGTCAGATTAGTTTGAAAAGGGAAGGAGCAAAAAAGACTGGAACCATAAATGAGTTGAACATTTTAGTGTAGGTGATTTGATATGGTGTAGCTGTGTGTTCTGAGGCGAAGCAGCATATATACTGTACACTGTATAGCTTTGGTAACGACACAGGTGTCACACTTCAGAAATTCCATGCATCATTCAAGTTTCAGGTTTTAATGACACATGCACAAGTACAGTAAAATGCCTTTCTTGCAAGCTATAACACAGTGGTCACCAACCAGTCGTTTGGTCGATCTCCAAGGCATTCCTAGTCAATCACCAAACATTTCTGTAAAAAACCCAATGATAAAGCCACGCATTCTTATTGTTATTATTCTCTTCACAGCGTTGACGGTAGGTGCACTTGATTCAGCAGCCCAGTGTCCCATTTTCAACCATTTCATGTGTCTGAAGGTAGAACTCTGTATACCCAGCAGGCCCAGAGAGCAAATCAAGTGCACCTATAGGCCTACCGCTGGCCAATCAGATAGCTCAGATCACCGTGTCTGTACAGTTTCCTCATGCCATAGACTGTAAAAAGGAGCCTGGAAGCCAGCAAAGTTGATAATGTGAGACTTCAAAACGTTTAAAACCATGACTAGAGAGAGACTCAATGAATACAGAAAAAAGTGGCTGTTTTTATGAGTAAGTTCATGTTTAAGTTGTTATTCAGCACTGTCAACACTTCGTTCAGCACTTTTATAAGCCATAAAATGTGCATTCTCCTTACTTCCACTCACGCTACAACCAGCACTGCAGCTGTAATGAATGAGTAGCAAAGTGTTTCGATAAGCTCGCATTGTTATTATTATCGCCTTGTGTCTTTTTTAATATCGAGGAATATTTCACTTTCTCTGGTCATAGGAGTAACAACATGAATTGGTGCATGAAGCAGAAATAATGCAGTGCGACTTAAGTTTCGTCATCAGCTGGAAGACTGTGTCCCCTCTCACGGGACTGTGTAGTCGCATGAGAGGCAGCCTCACCGCTGCTCCCTCCATCCCTCAGACGGACCATCAGATGCAGGTCATCAGTCCAGTAAAAAAAGAAGCACATTATTATGCTCACTTAGCTGTGCCTCACAAGTAATACAACACAATCTATTACCAGTGTGATCATGTACCTACAATTTGAAATATAGTTTCAAATGGTATGAGAAGAACAACATTGGCAGGGCAATTCAAGCGTAGCCAATATGCAGTGATATTGTATTGGGTCTATAGCCTACTGCACAAAGCTAATTGCTACAGAACTGTTTTTAATGAGTTAATGTTGCATAAGCTTGCATTTTGACTCAGAAAGTGATCTTGACTCAGAAAAGGTTGGTGACCACATCTCTAAACCCAACAATGCAGTAATCAGTAACAATGTAATACTAATAATAACCCGAACAAAAACACACAAGATATTAAAAAAAAAGAAATAAGAAGAACACAATAAAGTAAGTAAGCATACTATATAGTACAATTTTAACAATGTGCAGGGATACTCTAGGCTCTGCATGTTCATCGTTTAAGCTAAAGATCACACATTACACTAGGGATGGCTCCTGCTGAGAACCTCAATGGGCCAAAGGTGAAACACACTGCTCTCTATTCTGGGCAATTATGAGATGCACTGCTTCCTGTTTACCTAAATGCTAAACTAAGGCATCTGTTGAAATCCTTCGACTTTTAGATTCACCGGCTTCAACCACAGCACTCCAGGTTTTTCTGCTTATCCCACCACAACAACCAGTGATTGAGAATTAAACGTCTCCCCAATAAAAAAGAGAAGATTAACCAAGTATAGATATTTCATTTGAGGTGAATAATGGATATTTAGCGTTCCTTAAAATGCTCCCTACGTTGTGTTGGTTTGCTTTAGTGCTGGTTTGTTAATTATCTCATCATGTCTCGTGATTTCTCCTTGTCCCCCGTTGAGCTGTGCCAAATGAAGTGTAGCTTCTCTCCCGGAGGCTGCAACTAGCTACTTCCTGGAAGTTTGGGTTTTACTCAATACGATCACCTCGCAGAGGAAAATATGGATTTCTGTTTGTTTATGCGTTATGAATGCTTGGCAGTTCCAACATTTTAGGAGTCAGGTCTCAAACTACTCTCTTGTAATGTGTTATACTCAATGTGAAGCTATGAGGTAAGGTTAACTATGTACATATAAAGTGTATGGTGTTGATAGTCATGTATATCTATATGTATGACTCCAGTCCGTTCCCAAGCCATCCCAGCCCAGAGGGACTGGGGGGTGTAAAAACATGCTGATAGTAGAATTAAACCCAGTTAGACACGGGCTCTGTCAGCATTGCCTGTGAAAAATGTCCTGATTTCCCCATGTACTGGATATACGTATGAGGAGGTTCTCCAGCCAGAGAGATCTTGCTCATGAGCACAGCGCTTCAACTCAGCAATTAAATCTCCTATGTAGGATAAGTCCTGGTAAAAACCCTAACTTCTTGTATGTATGATAAGTCCTGGTAAAAACCCTAACCTCTCATATGTATGATAAGTCCTGGTAAAAACCCTAACCTCTCATATGTATGATAAGTCCTGGTAAAAACCCTAACCTCTCATATGTATTATAAGTCCTGGTAAAAACCCTAACCTCTCATATGTATTATAAGTCCTGGTAAAAACCCTAACCTCTCATATGTATGATAAATCCTGGTAAAAACCCTAACCTCTCATATGTATTATAAGTCCTGGTAAAAACCCTAACCTCTCATATGTATGTAATGTGCTTTTGATTTGACATCCCTGGGTTGCTCGTCTTTTCAGTTTGCTGCACGTAGCGACTGGAACGAGCTGCAAAAAACACTCAAACTGGACAGTTTTATCTCCACCTCTTCATTCAAAGACTCAATCAATCATGGATACTCTTACTGACAGTTGTGGCTGCTTTGCGGGATGTATTGTTGTCTCTACCTTCTTGCCCTTTGTGCTGTTGTCTGTGCCAAATAATGTTTGTACCCTGTTTTGTGCTGCTACCATGTTGTGCTGTTGCCATGTTGTGTTGCTACTGTGCTGTGTTGTTGTCCCCGTCCCCGCAGGAGGCCTTTTACCTCCTGGTAGGCTGTCATTGTAAATAAGAATTTGTTCTTAACTGACTTTCCTAGTTAAATAAAGGTAAAAAAATCAAAATAAATTATAAACCCCGATAAAAACCCTGCCCTTTTTTTCACTCTCCCTCTCTCTTAGCCGTTCCGTCTCCCCGGTTAGCTAGCTGTGCTTTCTCATAATCTGATTAGAAAATCCCATTTGAGGTCTGATTAATCAGCCTAATAAGGGCTCTCTCTCTCTGAGCCTTCGTCCCCGTTAGGAGATTAGCATCAGGCTGTAGCTGTATGATTGGGCCTAGTGTAGAGACTGACTGTGTTGAATCTGCTCAGTGCTGATGTGATGAGGAGGGCTGAGTAGCCAACTCTTAGGTGGTCCTATTGATCTGATCATTTCCCAATGAAGACGGCTAACCGGAGAAGGCCAACAAAGCGTAGGTTAAAGGTAGGGTTTAGTCTTGGCTACTGTTTATTAACACATTCCCCTCTTATCTCAGATGAAAGCAATTGCTGTATTGGCTTGACAGCAAACTGTAATTGCGGAGCGTGTTTTGGCGTGAAGGGAGGTGAGTTTAGGCTCATCAGGCGTTTATGACAGAGGGATGAGAAACGTTCAATAGTAAATTGGTTACAGGAGCCAGCCAATACAAATGCTTATCAAGTGTCTGTATTCAGGGTGAGTGCAGTCTTTCAGATCTGGCATAATGTTAGTTTTTCAAATGGATAATATCATGACCTAACACACTGGGCGCACCTAGGCTGGGACAAAATGCAGGACATTTAGAAGGGCAGTGTCGGGGGAAGAAATATTGTTTGTTTGGGTGAGGTAAGGAAATTAGATTATTCCATCTGGCTGTGACCTGGTGTTATGATTATTATCATATATATTATTAAACTCAGTTATGCATTTATTCTGGCAGTGATGGAGCGGAGTGTGGTTTTAATCTGCCAGCGTCCCGCCGTCACACTTTCATGCTGTGGTGGGTTTGATAAACTGGTGCTAAGCGCTCGGTGCTATGCGTGGGAAAAGGGGAGAGAGGGAGTTGGCCACTACCAGGCAACCGTCCAGCTGGACAGTTCCCTGCCCCAAGTTTGGCATTGGCACACTGCTTCCTTCTCATATGTGACTGGGTTGGAAAGGGAAAAAGAATGGACATCAAGTATGTACACAAGTTTTACATGAAACTATGATCGTTTTGGTTTCGCAGACTCCTTAGGGGGGTGTTGCATTTTACAACCATCCCTCTTGAGCAACCGTTGTGTTATCTAAAAGGAAAAGGTCAAACGTGTTACCCAGGTTTTCAATGTGTATGTTTTACATTTAGATTGGAGTATTGTCTCGGGTCACAAGCCCAAATATGCAGTGTACAGAAAATGAACCGTGAAATCTATCTCTCTCTCTCTCTCTCTCTCTCTCTCTCTCTCTCTCTCTCTCTCTCTCTCTCTCTCTCTCTCTCTCTCTTGCTCTCTATGTAATGTCTGCCTGTGTATAGCTGAGTAGCAGGGTTAGTGGGCAGCCCTCTCTATTCTGAGACAGAGTCATGAAAGAATCATTATCAGTGACCCCTGCAGTAATAAAAGCACTGGCTTTGTGCATGAGGAGGGGAGGCTGCAGCGAACAGGCAAAGAGGCCAGGCTTCAGTGATGGGTCACTGCACGCTCTTAGCACAGTGCTTTTCAAATCTTTTTTCCCCTCCCGCTGCCTTCACACAGGGACAGTAATTACAAAAAGTTTCAAAGTGAAGATCTGTCAAGTTACAAGTGTTGAAAAGAGCAGGTTGCGGGGTAATTTATATTTCTTATTTGGTGGGTTTGAATTGTAACTAAATTTTTTGTTGGAAAAAACTATTTGGGTTGGGTGATTCAATGTTTTAAAAGATTTGGAAATGCCTATTGATGGATGGCATAGGCCCTAGGGTTATATTTTAGAAATACTTTAGAAGTATTTATCTCTCAGCCTAATAATCCAAGCAATCAGAAAATGGAATGACACGTGTGTGTGCGGGTGTGAGTGCTCGTGTGTAACAATGAGGTGCATGGTGGTGGTTTCCATGATTCCATGAATGTTGACATCTGGAATCCGTGTGGACATATGATAGTGTATGCTACATGCTTGTGTAGATGGGAGACTCCACACTCAGCAGATGTTGCAGACAATCTGATTGACAGTTGGCTCCTGGTACTGGCCTGCCCCGTACTGATAAGATACCAGTTTAACATTGATACCTGAGATAGGTTGTCTAACCATGTTCTCTGTTAACGTAGAGGGATGGAAGTGCAGTATGTATAGGTCACACATGAATCTATATGCATTCGGCAGATCTCTTGCCAGATTGATATTCCAAACGTTTAAAACATTTTTTTATTCATGTACAAATGAAAGCTGGTGACCAGATAGAAGCGCCTCCAGCGTATCTTTTGGATAGAAGAAAGCTGTAATTGTAACGATGACACTTCTAGTCAGGAAGCAAGTGGTGAGTTTATCATTAATAATAATAATAATGATGATGATGATGATGATGATGATGATGATGATGATGATGATGATGAACATAGAGTGATACAAAACAAGCGCCACATCTGGACATGAACACAGAACTAATACTGCCTGAAAAGTGATGCTAGGGAGTGCCAGATAAAGGGGGAGTAATCAGGGTAGTGATGGAGTCCAGGTGTGCCTCATGATGGGTTGCCAGGTGTACGTAATGATGGGTTACCAGAACCGGTGGTTAGTAAACCGGCGACGTCGAGTGCCGGAGCGGGGCAGCGGGAGTCTACATCAAATTCATGACGCTGTTCCCAGCGCTGACCAAAGCGCGTTCCATTTCTACCACCTGTCAAAAACACATTTAAAATGGGGAAATACTGAAGACCTAGGTCTAATGCCTTTTTCTTTGGCACCTGTTTGGTCACAAAGAAAAGGCATCAACAAGATCACATTCCATACTAATTATCCGGTGGATTACGATGTCATGATTCAGTCTGTGCCTACAGCCCTCTGTTGGGCAGCCAGTGAGCTCAGAGAACGATTCATCAGACCATCAAGCATGTGTTTTGAATGACACTCAGAGCAGATAGCTATGCCAAAGCCACAAAGAAGGAGATTTAAAGGCCTGCTTGTCTGTTCAGACAGCCCTATTGGATGACACCAGGGAATATTGTTCTTGAACTGCCGTTGACGTGGATAGATAAAAATACGTACTGTCCCTCTCGTTGGCGTTGTGTCAGAACTCTAACACAGTTTATTAGCCTGAACATGACTAGGTGTTGTGAAGCTAATGGGGTTGAGTAATGCTCAGAGAAATGCAGTAACATTTCGCCACTGATATTGAATCGCTAAATGGCTCGATGTGCCTCGCCCATCGTCATTTCAATATAGCCTATAATATCTTTTTATAAACTCAAATCTTATATGGTTTCACAGCCGTCAACCATTTCAGAGAAATCAAATGTGCCTAGACTTCAAAGACGAAGTCCACCGCAATATTGTGCAAAAGAATCCAGACGACTAATTTTCATATGCCTTGAGCTAGGCTATATTCTATTCTTAATTGCACTTCTCTTAATGGATTGACCGGACAGTGGGTTTTCTCTCATCAGACCCACTGATTGGCTGAGATTAATGGGGGCCCAGGGTAATGGCTAGTGAGAGGATAGTGATTTTCCATTATGTCTAAGTTAAAGAGAGGGCATCTGAGAAATGACCACACATGTGAAACATTGATCACATCCAATTAAGTCAGCCTCCCCACTCCCCCATGATAGACTGCCTGCCTGGCCTGCCTGCCCTGGATAGACAGAGGCCTCGGAAGCTACCCAGCTCATCTTAATCTCATCAAGACCACGCCTCTGTTTGCCTCTACCTCATACATCACTCATCTGTCCACACATTCATTAATTTAGTCATTCTGTCAATTTGTTATTTTATGACAGGTTGGTTTATTCATTAAATACACAGATTGATGATCAGCCCCTGAAGTTTCCCCGGAGGCACCAAAGATCCATCCTTTCTACTATATTCCATTACAAAATCCAGTGCCAGTGGAAGGAACCACTACTCCATCACACTGCACAGTACAGGGCAAAGTAAGATGGCCAATGCAGGATAACAAACCCCTGTCAGCTGAAGGTTAACCAGCTCCGATATAACAACAGAACGAGAAGAGACAATTAGAGAGGGGGAATAGTCATCTCTGGCACTCTTCCACCCTCTACGCATTGGGGAAAAGTTCCCTGACAATGATCATCCTGTTGCATCCATTCAGAGGCAGGGATTACTTAATGCGATTACCAGGGCCGACAAATCAGCCGTGGTGAAAAGCGCCACGTAATTACAGCTGCGAGATGAGGAAGGTGTTTGACAGAGATTAGGAAAGGTGAACTGCAGTGTCCGATAGGGACACAATACTTTTATACGAAACACTTTCACTAAAAGTTCAGGAAGAGTGCGTTTATAGAAACAAAGAGCTTCTCGACAGGTAGACGTTTTTCTCTTTATGAAGGTCACACTGTATCCTATGCTGCTCTGGAATGTTTAAGTACCATTGATAGTCTACATTCTTCAACATAATGCTGAAATGATAGATGATGGTAATCATAGTAGGCTATAGCTGGTTTGACCCAGATCTGACATGACCAGATTAGTTTACCTGAAGGGAAGTATAACAGTAGGTATGCATCATCAATGAGTTAGGCCTTGACAAACCATGACAGTTAGTCAACCACCCCATTCACCCTGTTACTCCCCGGCTAGATGTCTTTCATATGAGGAATGGTATTCTCTCCCATCATATGGGCATTGACATTTCATTTGCTAGCGAAGGCCCTCCTGTGGATACGGTTACATATCTTGAGTTTCATTTCTGAAGATGAACTCTGCTAGATTGAGACCTTCTTAATGATACATGGATGAACATTTGATTTGTAATTACGCAGACTGAACTTGCTCGGCGATATGAGCGCTATCATGTTGCTTCTCCACTAAATGGATTGGATGTGAGAAGTAATTAAGTGCTTTCCTGTCTCTGAGATTATTTAACCATTTTAACTACATATCTAAGCAATCTATCATAAAGCCAGCAGCTAAACCGCCCTGCACCCTCCGTTAAAGTGTTGAGCAGGATATCAATACTCTATTGCTTTTCTAAATAAGCACTGATGACCGCCTGTTAAGGTGTAATGTGTTGACAGTAAAATGGAGAGGTCACGACCCTTAAGGTGCCATTAGCGTAACACTACAGGGACTCTATGTGGCACATGTGTATGTTTAGCACGCACATGGCTGGTAGATGTAGAGAAACATTCAACACCTTGTCATTTAGTTTGGTCTTTCCTCCTGTTAGCACATCATTCAGAACACGTAATTATCCCAGTTAGACATTTTTCTTCAAGTGTGCCTTTAAGCTTTATGTTGAGTCAAGCGGTTGGCAGCTCATTTGAATTGGGAGACATCGCTCGCAATTTGTGTGAAGTAGCATTGCTCCAGTTACTTCACTTTGCAATAAAGGATCTTAATGTCCAGGCAGCTATAGTAGTTGTTTTCTTTGGGTTGGGACAGAGGAGGCTGTGAATGGCTTAGTAGTCTTGAGTTAGAAATTGTGTGTTGGTGGCATCCTATGCTTGTTGCTTACATTGGAAGTTATAAGAATAACAGAGAAAAAGGTCATGTTTTAGTGTTAAATGAAACATCAACCTGTCAGTCGAGGTTGAAATAACATTTTGTTTGTATCCTATTGGTCTAATCTGACAGTAGATTTTAACTGTCTCAAACCCATCCCAGGGGGACTAACAGTCACACCAATGTGCTAGTATACAAGACCACATTGTTCTCACATATTATATTTGGGTACATCTGAGTTAATGAAACGTTTCTGTCTGCATATGACACCACAGGGACAGTGGTTCACAATGCAGGTCAGGGCTCTCAGAAGAGTATGCTACCTGGTACTATATCATCTGGTACTAGATCACCTGATACTATATCATCTGGTACTATATAATCTGGTTTACCTGCAAGAAATTCATTTTGTATGAATGTAGCTTATATCTTACCCTCATCCAACCACTGTCAATCATAATTTATTGGGGGAGGGTGAGAAGGAAGGCAGCCAATGAGAGTATAAGGGAGTAACAGGAAATCGTGTCCAAAGTGACACTCACAAGGGTTCTGATTTACAAAAAAGAAGAGGAATCCCGTCTTTCTAAATATCACCTATACCAAGGAGAGAAATTAAGCTTATCGCCGAAGCAGTCGGCCATCCATCAGCGATTTCTCTCAGTTTATCAGACTGCCCAAGTCGAAACACACACTATGATGACAGCTTATCAGGCTGCCCAAGTCGAAACACACACAAGGATGTCAGTTTATCAGGCTGCCCAAGTCGAAAGACACACAATGATGTCAGTTTATCAGGCTGCTCCTTCGAAACACACAGGATGATGTCAGGCATGAATCAAATGATGACACCTCACACTCAGGACTTAGACGGGTGCCCTTTCTCCATTCCCAGAGCTGGCCGCTGTCCCTGCGGTGTCTCTGACAACCACTTTAACCTCTATGAATCTGAGGACCTTGCATGTTGGATAATTTTGGAGCGTCTTGGAGCATGTTGAAGCATGTTGTGGCATGTTGGAGCATGTTGAAGCATGTTGGAGCATATCGGAGCATGTCGGAGCATGTTGAAGAATGTTGAAGCATGTTGAAGAATATTAGAGCATGTTGAAGGATGTTGAAGGATATGGAAGAATGTTGGAGCATGTTGAAAAATGTTGAAGTATGTTGGAGCATGTTGGAGCATGTTGAAGAATGTTGGAGCATGTTGGAGCATTATGTAGCATGTTGAAGAATATTAGAGCATGTTGAAGGATGTTGAAGGATATGGAAGAAGGTTGGAGCATGTTGTAGCATGTTGGAGCATGTTGAAGCATGTTGAAGCATGTTGGAGCATGTTGAAGCATGTTGGAGCATGTTGAAGAATGTTGAAGAATATTAGAGCATGTTGAAGGATGTTGAAGGATATGGAAGAATGTTGGAGCATGTTGGAGCATGTTGGAGCATGTTGAAGAATTTTGGAGCATGTTAGAGCTTGTTGAAGCATGTTGGAGCATTATGTAGCATGTTGAAGCATGTTGGAGCATGTTGGAGCATGTTGGAGCATGTTGAGGCATGTTGGAGCATGTTGGAGCATGTTGAAGCATGTTGGAGCATGTTGGAGAATTATGTAGCATGTTGAAGAATATTAGAGCAGGTTGAAGGATGTTGTAGGATATGGAAGAATGTTGGAGCATGTTTAAAAATGTTGAAGCATGTTGGAGCATGTTGGAGCATGTTGAAGCATGTTGGAGCATGTTGAAGCATGTTGAAGCATGTTGGAGCATGTTGAAGCATGTTGGAGCATGTTGGAGCATGTTGAAGGTTGTTGGAGCATGTTGGAGCATTATATAGCATGTTGAAACATGTTGGAGCATGTTGAAGCATGTTGAAGCATGTTGGAGCATGTTGAAGCATGTTGGAGCATGTTGGAGCATGTTGAAGAATGTTGTAGCATGTTGGAGCACTATATAGCATGTTGAAACATGTTGGAGCACTATATAGCATGTTGAAACATGTTGGAGCATGTTGAAGCATGTTGAAGCATTATGGAGCATGCTGAAGGACATGTAGTCTTGTGAGTTGTGACTTGGGTTCTGTCACTAGAGAGGTCACTGTATGTAGTTAATAATTGCATTGTCAGTCATTTTTTCCCTGTAACATCTTTGTTGTTTTACTTATTAATGTAAATACAATTTGATTACCTTAATCTAACCTTGGATTAAATAATGATATGAGAGAAAGTTGAGGTACTCTCACCACTCAGTTTCTTGTGATTCCTACTGAACTCTGTAGTGTTAATCCTGTATTGAAGGAATCCCCAATTCATTAGTAAAAACCAGAAGTCACCAAAATGTCCATGTTTTTCTACTGAAATATCAGAGTGCATAGCTTCCCTTTGATTTCCAGTTGTTATGAGTGATTATGAATGAGCTGGAAAAAACCTTGTTGTTCCTCCTCCTTCACCATAACAACCTTCACATCTAAAGGACTGCTGCATGCACTATACCCTGCTTGGAATAACCCCCTTTCATTCAGAATGCAGTGGAACGAGGAGATGAGTTTCGGGGGAAGGGTATGGTTTGGTCTCTTATTTTTAGACTCCCTGCTGATCACTCACTTTCTGCCATCTATAAATTACCACGACAGTTGTTCCATTTATATGATTAACTAGATCGTTTATGACAGGAAAGGTTGTAATTCATTTAGCATCAAACCAGTGTTGTACTTTTTTGTAGCTCTTCGTAAATGAGCTAAGCACACAAGTAAAGAGGATCTGGCTTAGATAGTTATTTGGACTCACATTTTTCTGGTCCCCTTTAATACTGGAGGAAGTGAATTATTTAAAATGAAGAGATCTCTGGGAATGAAAGGCAGGGAGCCAGCTGTGACCGACCCTGCCACACATTCCTCTGTTCTCTCTCTCTCTCTCTCTCTCTCTCTCTCTCTCTCTCTCTCTCTCTCTCTCTCTCTCTTTCTTTCTCTCTTATTTTCTCTCTTAGTCAGACTGTCCATCAGCACCAGAGAGTGGATATTTTGGATGCCCCATTTGTTTAACTGAAAGTCTTTCTATTATGAAAGTGCAGAGAGAGTGGGTGAATCCATTCTAGTGCTGCAGGGCCTCCGAGGCTGCATGTCACTCGGGTTCACCATGTACATTTTCACTATAACCCAAAATGTCTGCTTGCACTTTGCCAAGATCAGACTCTTCCGAGATCAGACATGAGTGCCCCACTCTAAGGGCCAAGTGTCTCAATAAACCTCCTGGCTGATCTTCCAGCATCGGCTCTCTAAGCGGGGAAGTCCCACAGAAAATAACATTTTTACAAGTTACACACTCACCCGGCTGTCACATGCAAATTCTAGTGAGCGTGACTCCTTTACATTTCTTAACACACTCTGAAGGAAAGCTAAAGGCTTGTAATGGAAGATTATGCACACATACAATTGGTGTTGAACACAGTCGCAATATTTGGTCTTGGGCCATTATGAGTGTGGCATTGTAATTTTAATATTGGTGATGAATGGTAATGACCCACAAGTGTATGGCCTTATCGTGGTCCCCCTGATAATACTCTTGCTAACATACTCTTGTTGGAGTCGCTTTATGGCTGCACACTCCTGTCTCAGAAGACAAACAGCCTGGATAGATAATTCAATACGTTTTCTTATTAATGTACAGCTAGGGGCCCATTTAGATTGACTCAAAGCTAATGTCTTTCCAAGGCGGATTTTGGACTTCTTTTCTACACTACAGTGAACTTGAATAAGAAATAGATGGAGGAAGAGTAGACGTAGCATATCCAGTCACTCTCTTTGGGTGTTACAGGTCGTAGCACATCCAGTCACTCTCTTTGGGTGTTACAGATTGTAGCACATCCAGTCACTCTCTTTGGGTGTTACAGGTCATAGCACATCCAGTCACTCTCTTTGGGTGTTACAGATTGTAGCACATCCAGTCACTCTCTTTGGGTGTTACAGGTCATAGCACATCCAGTCACTCTCTTTGGGTGTTAAAGGTAGCAGTACATCCAGTCACTCTTGTTGGGTGTTATAGGTCGTAGCACATCCAGTCACTCTCTTTTGTGTTACAGGTTGTAGCACATCCAGTCACTCTCTTTGGGTGTTACAGGTCATAGCACATCCAGTCACTCTCTTTGGGTGTTACAGGTCATAGCACATCCAGTCACTCTCTTTGGGTGTTACAGGTAGCAGTACATCCAGTCACTCTTGTTGGGTGTTATAGGTCGTAGCACATCCAGTCACTCTCTTTTGTGTTACAGGTTGTAGCACATCCAGTCACTCTCTTTGGGTGTTACAGGTTGTAGCACATCCAGTCACTCTCTTTGGGTGTTACAGGTCATAGCACATCCAGTCACTCTCTTTGGGTGTTACAGGTCATAGCACATTCAGTTACTCTCTTTGGGTGTTACAGATGCATCTTTTGGGAAAGTCCTGTTGGGCTACTCTGCACCAGTGCTGTGGAGCACTCTGAGCCTGATGTCTGCTGTGTGACTGTACACCTCAGGTGTTGCTGGGATGGGCCAATCTCATACCTGATCTAACTTTTATTGGACTGCTATCACTGTTTCCACAGCAACTAGCCTCTCATTACCCGTCAGTGACCCCAATCAATCCACTGATGATGCAATAACCTTTTTCATTAATTCAAGTGGGCTTTTTTAAGTGTCACTATTGGGCTATTTGGCTATTTATTAGCCCATGTGGAAACCTCCTTAATGTGTTAGAGGCTGGTCCAATCATGGCTTCACCTCCTCACCGTGTGGAGGCCAAATCCAGAGGATATGCATAATTCACTGAGCGTATCTGGACTCTGGGAATAGATTCATCACCACAAAGGGAATAGATGGCAACGTTTGATTGGTCATATGTTGAGTGGATAGGAACTCCCATAAATTATATGACTCAATAACAGTTCAATGGAGGTGGGAGACATTCATTTAATATACTGTATATTAATATTATGTAGAATAGCAGAATATTCTGCCGAGTGGAGCAGCATTCTAAGGCACTACATCGCAGTGCTTGAGGCGTCACTACAGACCCGGGTTCGATCCTAGGTGTTTCCTTTGACACATTGGTGCAGCTGGCTTAAGCGTGCGGGTGTTAAGAAGCGAGGTTTGGCGGTTCATGTTTTGGAGGACGGATGACTCGACCTTCGCTTCTCCCGAGCCTGTGAGACAAGATCGTAATTGGATCGCAATTGGATATTACGGAATTGGAGAGAAAAAGGGGGTAAAATACAGAATATATATTTTTTAAGAATAGTATAATATTAACCCATGTTATGTGTTGATACACTGTTCACTATTATGGTGATCCTGAATTCCACATTACAAAATTAGGCCTATTTACAGCATTCGTGTAAGCCTGTCAATGTGTTTAGCGGCATAGCCCAATCAAACAGATATTCAGAGACATTCCCCTGTGAAGAAATCCCCATTGGGCCACTCGCATACCTGACTAATCAATGACTTGGTTCCTGTAATTACTGTTTACCTTCGCTCATCATTCTCACAGCTTTAATTAAACCATACAATAATCTTCATGTGGAGGAAATGTGACCTTAATTGGGTAGTTGCCATGGCACATATATCCTACAACGATGGTATTGTACACTGAAAGAAGAGAGGTCAGAGATCAAAGCCGCCTAAGGCAGAAGCTTTTCAATCACCCTCCCACACATCCGTCCTCTCTCTTCTCTCTTTGCCGTTGTGTCCATTTAGAATCTCTTTGTAATTGTCCACCGGGTCGATGAGAAACAAAAGATGAACAACAGTTCTTTGGAAGACTGAGCCACAGCAAATTGCTCACACATAGCGGTTCAAACAGCAGTGCAGAGGGATTCATATCTTGACATTTAGAACCTAATTAAAAGCGAAGAGGGAAATGACCCAAGCACGGTCAACCACTTATTACAAGCACACACACACACGCACGCACAGGCATGCACACACACACATGCGCGCATACACACACACACACACACAGGCACGCACAGACACACCCACACAGTCACGCACACACAGTCACGCACACACACACACACAGGCACGCACACAGGCACGCACAGACACACACAAGCACGCTAGGGCAACAGAGATTCGGTTGTCACATCTGATTTATCTAGTGAGAGAATGCCTCACGGCCACTTGTTTCAATCACAAATAAGCAGGCTTCACTGGACATAAGCCCATCGGCCGAGTGGTGGCTGGCCCTTGATAAGGCCACATAGTTGTATAGAAATAATAGTTTGATATTGATTTTCATTTTGTCATGGTAGGGTGTTCTGTATAGGACTCTGTAAGCTGATATTGGTATGAGAAGGTATAAATAAACTATGGAAACAAGTCCTAACGCTCTGTGGCCTGGAGTAGAGATTTACAGCATAATCAGGAAATTGTTACCATTCAATAATCTCTAATACCCTAACATGCATCCCACCCCCTGTTTCTCTGAATATTCTCAGGGCGCTGTGTGTTGTGGCATTCCATTCAAGGCCTATCAAATAAGATGACATGAGAAACATTGTTCGTCATTCCATAGTGACTGCCAATGCTGTTTCTTTCCTGTGCTCCATTCATTAAAATGTTCTCTGTAAGTACAGTGTTCCTAAAAAAGAACAAGATTGAGGACAGCAGCAGACATTTCCGTTTGCCGCCCCCACACTCCTCTAATGATACACCGCCATGTCATATTTGTGCATGTAGAGACTGCTGTTGGGACATTTTCAATATACAGTATATCAAGCATAACAAAAGCCAGGTTTCAGTAGAATATTTTCTGGGTAAATATTACTGCACCATCTCTATTTAGAAAAGGGAGCTGGTTTGAAGACATTTTCTTCAGGAAGATACAGCTGAAATACTTCACAAAGTAGTAGACAGACAATGGATAAGACAAAAGTGTCCTCATATTATGCCTTATCTCAGCTCACTGGTCACCATAGCAGCACCCACCCGTAGCACGCGCTCCAGCAGGTATATTTCACTGGTCACCCCCAAAGCCAATTCCTCCTTTGGCCGCCTTTCCTTCCAGTTCTCTGCTGCCAATGACTGGAACGAATTGCAAAAATCACTGAAGCTGGAGACTCATATCTCCCTCTCTAACTTTAAGCACCAGCTGTCAGAGCAGCTCACAGAACACTGCACCTGTACATAGCCCATCTGTAAATAGCCCATCCAACTACCTCATCCCCATACTGTTATTGTTTTTGCTCCTTTGCACCCCAGTATCTCTACTTGCACATTCATCTTCTGCACATCTATCACTCTAGTGTTTAATTGCTAAATTGTAATTATTTCGCCACTATGGCCTATTTATTGCCTTACCTCCCTTATCTTACCTCATTTGCACACACTGTGTAACTCTGTGTTGTTGTTTGTGTCACACTGCTTTGCTTTATCTTGGACAGGTCGCAGTTGTAAATGAGAACTTGTTCTCAACTGGCCTACCTGGTTAAATAAAGGTGAAATATTTTTTTTTTTTAAATATGTTGAAAAGCAGCAATTCTGAAAGTCTTCGTTATTTTCCATTGACAGAACTGGTGGTGACGTACAGACATTGCCAGGTCCGGAATCCAAACTGAATTCCAGCCATTGTTATCTCAGGCTGCTGAGATTTATGGTGGCGTACAATTCCACAGCATTCTAACCTAGCACATTGAAATATGCCAAATCTGCTCACTAGGTGTTAATCACATCAGCTTTAAAGTATGCAACCTGCTTTAATTCTCCCATTTCCATGCCTAATTGGCTATGCGGCGCACACATTGACAGAAGCAGAAACCCGTGGACACGGTAGATGAGAGGCTAAAGCAGGATTAAACCCAACAGGAATCACTGAAGCAAGATTCTCCGGCTCCTGGCAGACAGTTATTTAAAGGTGCTGCTCTCTTTTCCTTCTTCCTGTTTTTTCTACCTCTAAACACTCTCAACTCTCCATCTTCCTCTCACCTCACATCTTAATTCTGCCCCTCCATCTGTCTATTTCATATAAGTCATAATATCCCTCTTGAGACATGTCCACATCTGCCCCCATCTGTCTCAGATTCCAGACCCCGTCCTCAACTTCTTTACATCATGGCACAATTAGCCAGCTGAGAATGTCATTAAGAATCCAGCAATGGACCATGCTGTGTTGTCATGTGTTTCTGCATTGCTATGTTGTTGTCTTAGGTCTCTCTTTATGTAGTGTTGTCTCTCTGTTGTGATGTGTGTTTTGTCCTATATTTATATGTTATATATATATATATATATATATATATATTGAAATCTCAGCCCCCATCCCGCAGGAGGTCTTTTGCCTTTTGGTAGGCCGTCATTGTAAATAAGAATTTGTTCTTAACTGACATGCCTAGTTAAATAAATGTTAAATAAAATAAATAAATAAAAGCCAGCCTAGACATCAGCTGAACATGAGGGGGTAGCTAGGAGGGAGAGGCGTTGGATGCCTCTCAAGGAGACTTCCAGAGGCCTGGATTATGCAGCAACAAGCGGCTTCAGTCATGCACCCACAGCCTTGGACCTTCACTGAGTAGGCTTGCTCAATTCAGCAAAGTGTGGCCTTTAAGATTACTGGGGCCAAATGACACAGGAATCCATTTTAAAAACACACTCATGAGGAGTAATCCAAAGGCGACGTTGCAGTATAACCATGCACAACTGGGCTACTCCTGGAATACTCTCTCCCTCCACTGAGCCCCTCTGAAGGAGGTCACAGGCCCCTGCACTGCAGAGAATGTTTTTACCCAGTAATCATGTGTTTCTCTGCCAGGCTACATCTGTTATTTTCTCCCTGACAGCTTAATGTTGGGAGAAAGCAATTTCACCTGATGGATGATCATAGGAAGAGAAGAGGCTGAATCACCCAAATTCCTCAATGTTGAATTATGCAGGGCGAATCCCATGAAAACCCAGCCTCTCCAACACCTGCCTTTGAGAAGAAATACCCTTTTAGTCAGTGCATGTGCTCAACAGAATGTTATTACAAGCAGCACTGAGGACCTCTCACCCTGCATATGCACAGGCCTTATTTACTTCCATGGTGTTTTCTTGTCTCTTTAAATCACCATGCCTGCCTGTCATTGGATACACTGGTCCAGTAGTATGAAGGTGTGATGTACTATTAGATGTATTATAAGTCACACCAGGATTGATTCATTGCTTTCAACCCATTCGCATTCGGGGAACCATCCGCAC
This sequence comes from Brachymystax lenok tsinlingensis, assembly GCA_030435695.1. NCBI lineage: Eukaryota > Metazoa > Chordata > Actinopteri > Salmoniformes > Salmonidae > Brachymystax > Brachymystax lenok. The sequence continues at coordinate 14,192,556 of CM059783.1, read as the reverse complement.
TGCGTCCCTTTGTCCAACGCTCTATTTCTACAGGGACAATAGCGCATCAATATGGGCCTCCTCAGTCTTGTCACTTTAAGCGCGATCAATGCAACTTTCCCCCAGACTGAATGCAATTGGATACCAGCCCTCCTCTGCTTCTCTCACAGTGGATTCAACGTAACAATCAATACAGTCTGCTGAGGGAGAAACACAGCAGCAACAACAACAAACAACTAAGAATGCCTAGGCTGAATTAAATGCTTCATGAAGGCTGAGCTTGATAAAAAGAAAATGTTGGCGTTTATCAACAAGCCTTTGGACACCGCAGAGGTTCCTCTTCAGCATTAGAATGTAATGAAATTCATTCAGTGAATAACTATAAATAGCACATTTGCAGGCCTAGTCTTGAAAAGGTTATATTTTTCATTGTCAAAGCCTTTTTGTAAAAAAATAAAATATTTTCGCATATAAATTACATACAAGAGTGACCATCTAAAAAGCGTAGCATATTGCATAATTCACATAACGCTACAAAACACTGCCTTAAGAAAAGCACAACATGGCTATAGAGTTTTATATAGAATGGGAAACTACTACTTTTTGGGGGGGACATCACAGTGTTTTTTTGGGGGGAGGAACAAAATTTGAACAATTAGTTTTATGGGTCACCCCTCTTCCTAATAGGTGAATTGTCATATGACACGTGTTCATGGTGATGATCAATGAGCTGTCAGTGGGTTGCAGAGTGCTCCACTCCAATGAGATGGAATGAAGTGAGTCTTGGACCACAGCCCTCAGCAATGGAGATTCATCTACATGAACAATTCAGCCTCCTGTTGGTTGGGAGAGGTATAGGTGCATGGTGTTTGGCCCTACTGATTAGTGTTAGTTGTTTGCCTTAAGGATTCCATTAAACATTGTGCATGTGTGGATGTTGTTGGGGGAAAATGGTTCTGCTACAGCCTAATGCTATGTAAACACTTGAGTTGAATATAACTATATGTACTGTATCAACTGGTAATTTTCCGTAACTGTCCAGTACCCTCTTCACACACCGCACAAAGGAGTGAATTGCTGCTGGCTCCTTATCGCTTCGGGCACTAGAGGCCCAGTACAAGGCCAAATTCTTCTTCTATCTGAATAGGCTTTACAGAACTCATCATGCCCCTCTCTTGGACACGCAGGCTGTGAGAACTGGTTAGAACCTGTTCTTGTTTGTTCAATGCATTAAAGAAGTGGAGCCAAGTCCCCCTTATCTCTCATGTAAACTTGCCTCCCCCTAGGAGAGTCAAGGAGCTCTTTGTGTAGAGGAAGTATATCATGACTGTGTGATTCTGTAACTTTTCAGTTCCTCTCCGGTTTATCCTGAGTGTGATCTCCCTTGCAATTGCTTGACTAAACTCTTATTAACTTGATCATGAGCTCTGCCTGATCCTTGGAATGAGTTTTCCTCAACAATGTGAATAGATCTGTGTGTCTGTGTGTGTGTGCCCGGGTCTACGTGTGCATCCCTGTCTGGCCTTGGAGCCGGGCTGAAAGCAGGGCAGGGTTGAAAGGTTACTGGTTGTTAATTGGAAGGGCACTCCCACTGAGCTCTAAGTCAGCACTGGCGCTGCCCTCTCCTGTCAATCCCTGCCAGGGTTCCGACGAGCACGGCACCACACTGACCTGACAGTCCTCTGGGAAGTGCTCCCTCTCACACGGCAAACAAACCACCGCTTTGATGCTACAGCTCCACCGACAACACTACTGTTGAGAGGCAGGCACTGTCACTGCAGCACTGCAGCACCATTTACACACAGAACAGAGCTTTGAACTGACAGGGAATGTGTGGCTGGCAGGGTGGACTAATACTGTGTCCTCCGTTATCTCAGCATTAGCACTGAGACTGTTGATATGGAGCACTAGGCTAACACATTGCTGTTGTTCATATGAAGCACTAGGCTAACACATTGCTGTTGTTCATATGAAGCACTAGGCTAACACATTGCAGTTGTTGATATGAAGCACTAGGCTAACACATTGCTTTTGTTGATATGGAGCACTAGGCTAACACATTGCTGTTGTTGATATGGAGCACTAGGCTAACACATTGCTGTTGTTGATATGGAGCACTATACTAACACATTGTTGTTGTTGATATGGAGCACTAGGCTAACACATTGCTGTTCTTGATATGGAGCACTAGGCTAACCCATTGCTGTTGTTTATATGAAGCACTACGCTAACACATTGCTGTTGTTGATATGGAGCACTAGGCTAACACATTGCTGTTGTTGATATGAAGCACTACGCTAACACATTGCTGTTGTTGATATGGAGCACTAGGCTAACACATTGCTGTTCTTGATATGGAGCACTAGGCTAACCCATTGCTGTTGTTGATATGGAGCACTAGGCTAACACATTGCTGTTGTTGATATGAAGCACTATGCTAACACATTGCTGTTCTTGATATGGAGCACTAGGCTAACCCATTGCTGTTGTTGATATGGAGCACTACGCTAACACATTGTTGTTGTTGATATGGAGCACTAGGCTAACACATTGCTGTTGTTGATATGGAGCACTAGGCTAACACATTGCTGTTCTTGATATGGAGCACTAGGCTAACACATTGCTGTTGTTGATATGGAGCACTACGCTAACACATTGCTGTTGTTGATATGGAGCACTAGGCTAACACATTGCTGTTGTTAATATGGAGCACTAGGCTAACACATTGCTGTTGTTGATATGGAGCACTACGCTAACACATTGCTGTTGTTGATATGGAGCACTAGGCTAACACATTGGTATTGTTTATATGGAGCACTACGCTAACACATTGCTGTTGTTGATATGGAGCACTAGGCTAACACATTGGTATTGTTTATATGGAGCACTAGGCTAACATATTGGTATTGTTTATATGGAACACTATACTAACACATTGCTGTTGTTGATATGGAGCACTAGGCTAACACATTGCTGTTGTTGATATGGAGCACTAGGCTAACACATTGCTGTTGTTAATATGATGCACTAGGCTAACACATTGCTGTTGTTGATATGGAGCACTAGGCTAACACATTGCTGTTCTTGATATGGAGCACTAGGCTAACACATTGCTGTTGTTGATATGGAGCACTACGCTAACACATTGCTGTTGTTGATATGGAGCACTAGGCTAACACATTGCTGTTGTTAATATGGAGCACTAGGCTAACACATTGCTGTTGTTGATATGGAGCACTACGCTAACACATTGCTGTTGTTGATATGGAGCACTAGGCTAACACATTGGTATTGTTTATATGGAGCACTACGCTAACACATTGCTGTTGTTGATAGGGAGCACTAGGCTAACACATTGGTATTGTTTATATGGAGCACTAGGCTAACATATTGGTATTGTTTATATGGAACACTATACTAACACATTGCTGTTGTTGATATGGAGCACTAGGCTAACACATTGCTGTTGTTGATATGGAGCACTAGGCTAACACATTGCTGTTGTTAATATGATGCACTAGGCTAACACATTGCTGTTGTTGATATGGAGCACTAGGCTAACACATTGCTGTTGTTGATATGGAGCACTAGGCTAACACATTGGTATTGTTTATATGGAGCACTAGGCTAACATATTGGTATTGTTTATATGGAGCACTAGGCTAACATATTGGTATCGTTTATATGGAGCACTAGGCTAACACATTGCTGTTGTTGATATGGAGCACTAGGCTAACACATTGCTGTTGTTGATATGGAGCACTAGGCTAACACATTGCTGTTGTTGATATGGAGCACTAGGCTAACACATTGGTATTGTTTATATGGAGCACTAGGCTAACATATTGGTATTGTTTATATGGAGCACTAGGTTAACACATTGCTGTTGTTGATATGGAGCACTACGCTAACACATTGCTGTTGTTTATATGGAACACTATGCTAACACATTGCTGTTGTTGATATGGAGCACTAGGCTAACACATTGCTGTTGTGTATATGAAGCACTACGCTAACATATCGGTATTGTTTATATGGAGCACTATGCTAACACATTGTTGTTATTGATATGAAGCACTAGCCTAACTAATTGCTTCACACATTCACTAATAAATGTAATAAATGTACTAATAAAGTACATTTTTACAGTGTTATTAGAACTGCTCTCGGACAATTGGAGAGCATCCATTTAAGTCACACCAGACGATATCAGCGATATCAGTGTGTAGGAATGTTGTGGGAACTGGGGAAATAGCTGTTTAAATGGTAGACAATTTTACTACGCTTTGCTAAACAAATTAATTTAGACAGACATTGATAGAGTTCAGCGACGAGTCAGTTTTCTCCCCATATGAGATGCTTTTCTCAGTCTCCTGAGAGCTTGAACAAGCTGCTGAAATTCCACATTACCACTCTAACGAGCACTGACAAGATGAACAGAGATAATCTCCACATCAACCTTCAGAATGTCACACACACACTCACACCTCACAACTATACTGCAGTGACTGACTGGCCCGTGCCTCAGGCACTTATGAAGATTCACCTCAAGGAATTATACAGAGGAATGGCAGAAGATTGGATGTGGAATGATTCATATTTATTTAACTTTATTTTATCAGGTTAGTCTCATTGAGATTAGCCATTTATTTTACAAGAATATCTAGTAAAATAGGACAGTCCGATACCTCTGTACTCTAAATATATGGACCTCTAGCTGCCTTCAAGTTGTCTTTACGTTCCCAGGAGGTTATGTGTAGAAGTGAGGAGGTCGAGTGAATAAATAATTTCCAACATATCACACACATATTTCAGATAATGAAATACCACATGCCAGCATGTTGAGGAGGACGATAATGATCTACCGACCATGAAGTCTATAAGATTTTATTTCAGATAAAAATTCATGAAGACGATCGAAGCAAATGACACGCAATATACCAGGGCAGACATACGACTTTTAAAATAAATATTAAGGTATGTACATTTTAAATCCGTAATGACACAGCAGGGTGTATGCTTCACTGTCAGTTAGAAGTGAACTAGTTCTGTGTAGCCAAATAAAGGATTTAGGATTTAGGGTCTCACTGATGTTGTTGTAACTTATTGGTTGAGATTTACACACGGGCCGAGCCGTGGACTGTGCACATTTTTAAGCCAACCTAAGGCAGCAAAATTTCACACATGAAAATACACAGATCTCATGCATTAAATACCTACTTAGCTCAGATACAGGACGGATGTTAATAGCCCAAGCTTGAGGGTGTGAGCTTTGGCCAACAGATAATCTTCTCTATTTGCGATGAATAAAAACTGGATCATAGGCAATATGTAACTTTGCTTGACAAAGAACTTCAAATGCAAGCATGTACACTTTTGAAGCTCCATTTCCAATATATTTGACCAAATGTCATTCTCATTCGAAGACAACATGGAACAGGTTTCCTTGGGTCAGATGTGAAAGTCCATTTGGAGTGAGGAGCCATTAGCGTGCAGTCATGATCCAGTACTCTGTTTGTCGTTACATTCTGGGTGTCCTTGTTAGATATAGAATTTGTGAGATCAATGGAGCAGGGGCCAATGCTAACAGTAGAGCCACCGTCACATACCGAACATTAGTTGTGAAGAGTTTCAAGATATTTTAAGAGAGAAGGAGAGGTGAAAGGGAGGTGTTTGTTGATTGAATACTTTCATGAGTAGAACTGATCATTACGGTTGTGTATGAAGGTCAGTGACTTTGTTCAAGGGTGCAAGGGTGGAACATGTAACCGCCATGGGATTTGCTCTCTCAGCCCTACTGCTTGAATTATAGTCTCCTTCTCCAACCCTAAAGCACCTGTAACCCACAGTGTACATAACACATACACTCCACTAGACTAAGCTAATTATGATATGCAAAAGTGGCTTTGGCCGCCTCACATGTAAATGAGCATGGTCTAAGTTCAACCTCACATGCCACATCTATAAAACCCATGCCACTTTGAGAACATTTCCCCTGAGCACTCCATCACCCATAGTTCCCTATGTGGCGCTAACAGTAAGCCTGATGTTTAAATGCAAATTTTGTGTCACAGCACCTTGCAGAAATCAAAAGACTTTTGAAAGCTCTTTACCAGCCGCTACATGCCTGTTAAAAACACTCCTGGGACTTTACCTTAAGTGGAGAATGAATGTAACACCTGCTTGTGAACCGAACTGCAGGCTGCTAAAGAACACAAGGTATTAAAATAAGGAATAAAAAAAGCAACTGTTATTAGATGAGACATAAGCCCTGTGGCTACGGCCGTGTTTTGTACACTGTCATCCCAGAGCAGATTCAAATATGATATCGTGTTCTGTTTATGGGATGCTGGTGTGCGCATTACAACGCATTCTGCCGGGCAATAACCTACTCTGCCTGTTATGAGTAATCACACTGAAACAAGAAGGCAGTGAAGAACTCACAAAGCCCCTCAGAGATGAAATGGCACCCTTGAGGAGTGACAGAAGTGATGGAGGTAATTTTCTCTTCAATGCAGATAACGTAGAGTCCATAAGTAGAACTGGTGGGCTACCAGGTCGTTTCACTTCACATTGTCCAACATCAAATTGTCCAAATGATTTGTCCCTTGGTGAAAATGTGCTTAATGATCTTTGTTTCTGTGGCTATAATTCATTCATTAGGCTAATAGGAGAAGTCGTTAGTTTGATCAGACACACATAAAGGAAAGTACACTGGTGTGAGCTGATCATGTGGAACGTGTTAGAGGATTTTGCATCACTGTGAGAAGTTCTTATTCCGTTGTTTAAGGTATTTCTGGCTCTTCAGGAAACCCCCCATCCTGACAGTGACAGTCACATGATGACGATAATGGAAATTCAGAGAGATTACATGACATGACATTGCCGGCCCCCATTTTGCTGATGGTAATATTAGAAACCAATCAAGGTCTTACATTAGTGTTTTGCACATCTTCGCTATTTTTAACAGAAGCTATATTTCTCAACATCTGGTTAGTTCCTGATGCAGATTGCTAGCTGACTAGACATACAAGTGAGGCAGCTTGTAAAGTAGAGATATGGTGATAAAAGACATAAGGAGGCAGCTTCTGCTGAGTTCGAATAAAGTTGAGTTTTTCTTCTCTGTCTGTGGCGCAAACTGCATCTGTCCTGGTTGGTGTGTCAGTGAGAATGCCCATCAGGGCTGTAAAGTGTGGTTTGTGGTTCTCCCTGGATCCTGTCTGGCTGTGGCTGCTGTCTTTGTCCATACTCCATCACCATCTTCCCTCATAAATGACTCTGCCCTCTGGGGAGGGGGCTTTTATTTAATAAAGCTGCATGCCTGTCCCAACAGACTGTCATCACTGATTTACTCTCGGCCTGGCTGGTGCATCGCTGTGTGTGTGTGAGTTTATGTGTTTGTGTGTGTGTGTGTGTGTGTATATGTGTGTGTGTGTACAGGAGAGTCATGTGTAAAAATGAAAGTGTGTGTACGATTATATGACTGAGTGGGTTTGTGAGGTCAGAGCTGGTGTCCTTGTGTTGGGTGTTGAACATAATGATATGAACTACTGTAGTAGGTTAGAGGTCATCTGGTGGTTGAGGCAAGGTTTAGATTATAGCCTATCGTTTGTACATACTCTATTACACTTTGTAGCTGAGAATACGCAACTCAAGATTGAATTGAATCTACTAGGGTTTAGCTGCAGAACATCTGAAACTAATTACAATCTAGCCTTTACCCTCCTGTGATTTCAGTGGTAAACAGAAGCCTTCGAGGTAAACAGTAAATTAAATTGATTCTGATTAGGCAGATTTAAGATATTACGTAAAAGTAAGCATATGCTATCGCTACCATCAATGCCTGAAATTTAGTGTGTCAACTTAAGCTGTTAGTTTAAATTACCCCATTCAACCTTGTAAAAACGTTGCTTTCAAGTAGCAGATATAACGGAGAAACTACACCCTACCACTTTACTCTCTCAGAATCAACCTTATAAATATGGCAGCTGCTCCTCTCTCTCCCCTGCCGGTGGGGGGAGTACAGGTGGTGAGAAGGAAGGCCCAGAGGGCTCTCTGTGCTGAGAGGATGCCTGCCATCATCACCCCTCCTGGGTCAGTACAGCTCCAGAAGGGCCAGGGGAGCTGCGGTGCTGCACTGGCTATAAGACGTCTTAATGAGGCCCTCTGTCTCTCTGACATGCCTCTACTGCGTCCTGACTGGGTGACAGAACCATTTATCTGGGAAATCTCTCAGCTCAGCCCTCCCTGAAGAGAGGGGTGCAGACTGCAGATAGGTGTGGAGCATGCTCACAAAGTATGGCAGACCTCCAAGGGTGGCTAAATAGGATGTTTCCATATGCTTTGGCTTACTGTGAGTTACCGTTGCGCAACAGCTTGCTATGACATTGTGCAGAGAACGATAAACTCAAGAAAGATGTTTATATGCGGCAAATAGTAGACATGAAGTTATACTTCAAATTGTCTCTGGTATAACCATGCAAATGGTTTCATTGCTATTCTACCTAGGGGGTGCCTTGGAATAGTTTGCATCATGAACTATGGGGGATTGAACCCATTTATTGTCACATCCTGATCTGTTTCACATGTCTTTGTGATGTCTCCACCCCCCTCCAGGTGTCGCCCATCTTCCCCATTATCCCCTGTGTATTTATACCTGTGTTCTCTGTTTGTCTGTGGCCAGTTCGTCTTGTATGTCAAGTCAACCAGCAGTTTTTGTATCAGCTCCTGCTTTACCCCAGTCTCTCTTTTCTCGTCCTCCTGGTTCTGACCCTTGCCTGTCCTGACCCTGAGCCCGCCCGCCTGACCACTCTGCCTGCCCCTGACCCTGAGCCTGCCTGCTGTCCTGTACCTTTGCCCCACCTCTGGATTACCGACCTCTGCCTGACCTGAGCCTGCCTGCCGCCCTGTACCTTTGCCCCTGTTGCTGTAATAAACATTGTTACTTCGACGCAGTCTGCATCTGGGTCTTACCTTTATCCTGATAATTTATATTATGTTTTTAGAGTCATCGCAATTTCCCCTCACGCACTCCCTGGTGAAATGTATGTTTTATGTCCGAAGACTCTAGAATTTCCATTTGATACCCCTTAGAGACTAGTATAATTCTCCTTTTACAGAAAAACATATTCGCACCGCTATGAACTGTTAAGTGCTTTGAAAATAGCAAGAATAACCCATTAAACAGGCCTGCCAGTGTTTCCATTTTGAAATACTCAGGAGGGAGCGCCCTTAATGCAATGTTCTAGTATTCGGTGTCCCTCCACGCCAATTGCCAGGGCCCGGGCTCCAAGTATGGGCTGCTGCTCTATCACGGTTCAGGAGTATGACGAGGCTTGCCTCTCAGGGTTCTGGGGCTGTTATAGATCTTAGGGTCTATTCTTCAATATTTGTCAATGAGAATCACCTCTTAGCTGACATCTTAACCAGCTCTCCCTGTTGTCTACTTTGTGCCTTCCTCCCAGCTGTAGTGCTTGTCTCTGCTCGCTGCCTTCTATAATGTCTTGATTACACCATTTTGAAAAGCTGTTCGTCAATCAGCCTCTGCTGGTGTGTGACAATAGGCTACATCTCTGCAATGCAGAGCTCTCACTGCTCTCTATTCCATATCTCTGTATATTTGTTAAAATGATGGATATCTTTGTGTTTACTTGAATTGTTATTCTCAGACTGCCTTCCCTAGATATTGATCAACCTCAAATGCTCTCAGCAACCTTTCATCAGTCACAGATGATTTGCTTGCAGTTGTCTAAGAAAGTGGTGCATGCTAGTTTACAGGCACATACCATACACATGCGTTTTTGTGTTTTTCTCCATGGGTGAATATGTCTCCAGCAGCTTGTTTATTCCGACGTACCGTCATGAGTCTCAGACACCGGGGGCTGGAGTTGACCGTGTTCAGACAACACATCTTCTCGGCTGCTCCCTGTATGAATACCAATGCAACTGAATCAAAGAGAGTGATTAGAGGGGTCTGTTGTTTAACCCCAGGGCCGAGCGCTCCAGTTATTAGTTTGTTTACTTAGCTATTAACATTGCTTTCTGTTTTTCTCTCCCACTCAGTATGTCCCAGTATGCTTGCTTTGTGTTAACTGCGCTCATTAAGGAGAATGAGGAGAACGAGGAGGCGGAAGGCCTTTCCCGTCACGACACCAGCGAGGTGATTTAGAGAATGACAATGCAAACATGTTAGTAGTTGACCCTGGCGCAGGTAGAGCCCGCGGCTGGCACTTTTTGTCCTAGATCTCATAGTGTTGTCATACCTATGACTAATACAGGTTCAGATGAAGCTGACCAAGTGAGCAGTCCCTACAATGATACCATGAATTATGGTATTCCATGTTTTCCCGACTGACTACATAAAAAAAAAATTGGTGTGATTAATTTAGTATGCGGGAGGAAGATTATGTTGAAACAGCTGTTGATCTTGCATAGTGCTGTTTGGAAAATGCCTTGTGTTCTATTTTGGACTTAATATTCTTGATATGATTTAGAGGTTATTCTCTCATGAACTGAACAACAACGAATTTGGCTCTGTACATAACACTGGAGATGACTGGCAATCATCAAGCATGACATACATACAGAAACTAGCAAAATGGCCTGAAGTATTAATTTATGCTAATAGTGGAAGACATTGACAAGAGGGGTGATTGCTTATTAAATCTTTCTCTGGAACTAGCGTATATAATTGTACACAGTCATGAAACCTCCCCTCAACCAGTCTTCTATTGCAACTTTTCAATCAAATGCATCCCTCTTGTACGTTTCCCATGTAATCTGTTTGAGGCAATTTCAGATTTGTGCGTAAACAGCCCAACAACTGCATAATTAGCTCAATGTGAGATGAATATCAAAGAGATTCTGTTACCCCCCCTCCCCTCGCTGCTGTCTGACTACAATAACAGCCAGTTGTCATCTACATCTGAACCTTTAATGGACCCCCCATTTTAATGGCTAACGGAAGCAGGCAGTGAATACTACAGGCTAGTAAACCAGCCTGATAATGACATTCGGAGGTCAGGGGATTAGTTTTTTTTTCACATATTATCTAAAACCTGATAAGCAGGTCTGTTCACTCTGTGCTCTCGGACAAAACCATGCAGCCTCTGCATATTTATTCATCCCATCCCCCCTATAAATCCCTGCTATTTAAAAGTGGGCTTTTACAGTGTTCATCATCCTTTGGAGGAAAGCAGTCCATTCTGCTGAGCTCTGACTTTACACTGGGATAAAAAGATTTCAGCCTAAAGTTCAGGGGAGAGCCTGGGAGAGAATGGTGTGAGGGTTAGCCAGCCACAGGAGGGCTGGTAAGAAGTGAATAAATATTCAATCCGTGACATAAAGGTTAGCTCACACATTATGGCCAACTACTGTCTTTCACCATCCAGCACAGTGAGATTTGATTGACACGACCCCTCTTTGATCAGGCTAATCTTGATGGCAATACTGGACTTTCCTTTCAAACCTACCACTAGTAAATCTATGTAAATCAAACCTAAACATTTGAAGGCTGTGAGAAATAGGAATGGTGCGTGTGGAGCGTTGTATGAGATAATATAATTACATTCACAACTAGAAAGAATTCTGGCGAGGAGTCCTTTTAAAATAAAATGTCCCTCTGCAAAAGGAATAGCAGGGGATATTCCTGGAAAAGCAGGCAAGGATATCTGGGTTAAACAAAGGTTACAGGATGGAGAGGACGTCTTCTCTCTCAACTCTGATGTAACACTATCTGCTGTCAGAGGTTACTACAGTGACAGAGATTTAGGCTATTCTGTTCCCTTTGTAGTTTACACGATGCAATTCTCATAGCTTTCCTGTGAACCTCTGGCAGGAACATATTGCAATATACAGCTTTTTTGTGTGAATGAATGCATTGTTTATGCTGTCGATTTGAACTCTGTGAGAACTTGTACAGCTCGTATGTTTGACGTTGCAATTGCTGCAATACCGATGGCATCTCATTGACTCTTATCAGATATTGCTATTTTGCGTTGTTTGGTTCCGTTTCCATTGAGAATTGGTTTGTGTTTAATGGATACAACGCTTATTTTAAAATTGACTTTTTGTTTTCTAATTTCCTGCCATAACAATGGCCATAGTAAACGCAAATGCTGTTGTCTACGAGAGAAAAGATGGGAATGACTACCGAACCTATTAATTCCCATCCCCAACATCACTGACACTCCCACGGGCTAAGACCAGGACATTGTGTTGTCATCTACAGTGAACAATGCACAGGGATGGATTATCGGAAAACAAAAGGAACTAGTATGTTTAGTATTCAGAAGGTCTGGTCACAATCTGCCAATGGCAAAAACAAATTTGTCCTCAATCTTCTCCCCACCTCGGCCCTATCTTCAGCTCCTTCAGATAAATATCCCAACATATTCCTTCAGCATTTATTATTTCACTGTTTTCCACTGTAATGTTTATCTTGCCCGTGCAGAATAGCCCTCTCCTGTCAGATGGGTCCATGCGGGGAGAATTGAATTCTTCAGTGAGTGGTGAAGAGGACTTTACGTTCCTGCACCTCACTGATAACTTTCTGCATTTGACCACGTATTGTGTCGAGCTGAGTGACTCCTGAAAGCACAAGTACTGTAAGTTGCTTCTTCCCGAAAGGACGCTAAATAGATTCACACTCTTACTTCCGTTAAAGTTTAGAGTTGAATTGCGGACAAATGTTTTGAAAAGGAAATAGAGGAGATTGAATTAGGGCAGACTGGAAATATGAATGCGACTTTATCTTTACATTTCCATATTTTGTTGCCATGTTTTGGTACTCTTCAAGGAAATAAAAACAATTTCACACACGCTTTCCATAAAAAAAAATGTGGGATTCATTATGAAATCGGAATGCATAATCCATTACCTATCCATTGTGATCAGGTTTGGAAGGCGTGTTTCAAATAGTCAGCAGTTTATTTCTCAGACTCAGGTTCTAACAATGGAACGTTCTGGGACTCAGATGGCTTTCTAATGAATTAGTCAAGCCTCGACATGAAAACCTTGGCTGTCAACTGGATGGCACCCAGGTCTGCTGCTTCCACAAATGACAAGAGAGAAAGCTCTGGAAATGCTCCATTGACATCCAGGTGATTGGTCATTTTTTGCCTCTGTCTCGCTATTTATTTCCATCTGTCACTCTCTTTGCTGGCAGTTCAATCTACAAAGTCATATTTTTCTCCAAATGCCACTTTCAGGGCAAAAATAGTAGCTTAATAATCATGAACTCTGTAATCTGAGTAGATCTACTTGTATGTGAACGTGGGGTTTTGATCCCAAAACAGGCAGCTTAGACACCATTTCCATGCAGCAAGTCACCCCTCCCAAACTCTCTCCATTCCGCAGCCATTTTCCAGAGCAATTTTTGAGGATAATAGCACTCACAAATCATCCGCTGGGCAGTGGAGCCTGGGAAATTGATGTCACTTCATTTCAAAACAATGGAGGTGCCTTATGAGGGGGCTCATGATGTCATAACTTCAAGGGCTGACAGACTGGGCAGGGAGAGGGAACCTGGCCCGTGGATGGGCGCAGGGCCAACGGAACCCTAGGCAGGTATGACTCAATCAATCCCTGCACTGGGGAGACGCAGGGCTGTGGTCCAAGTAGCCAGCAGACATGCTCAATCACATCTCCTCACAATGAACAAATTGACAGCTTTACTCTGGGAATCAGCCCCGCCTAATCCCCCCAGTCTGCCAGATTCTTTCTCTCCTTCCCAATCGTACACTCACAGAAACAGGTAATTCAAAGGACAATCTAAGACCATGTAGCTCATCATTCTGGCAGACACCGCCTCCACAACACCTCATTGGGTCATCCGGGCAAAGCAATGAGATAAAAAGTAACCCAAGTTCTTCAAAGTTGCATGATAAACTGAACACAAAAAGAGAGAGAGATGTGTTGTCGCAGCAGTTTGGTTTTTATACATCTCTCAGTCCACCAATATATAGTCATGCAGGCTAATATCAGTGTGGATTAAAGAGCTGCTGGGGTTTGTGTGAGAGACACTGACTAATAAATAATTAATGCAGGCCCGTGGAGGAAGTCGATAAATCTCAAGTTTTTGAGTCCTGCATGCAATTTAGAGGGCTGGGAACCGTTGGAACGGACATTCCACTGATTTAAACCCACAGATTAAATTAATAAAAACTTCATTTTTAAGGGGAAATTCAAATCCTCAACCCTATCCATCAAACCCATTCTGTGTTCTTTTGACTAATGTTGCTCCCCTGTGGGTTTATGTGAGAGCAAGGGTTACCAGACCTTCCTAAGAAAATATTAAAAAGCCACTTACATACTGGATTACTCCCAACCACGGATGAATTGGAAGTGGATTGACTTGGCTGGGCTCCTGGCTACACACCTGGTCTCATACATACACATGGAACGTTACTGCGTTTTTGAACGAGTCGTCCCACGGTAGTAGAACCTTTTCACACAGGAGGCACTGTGTCCTGCCTCACCAAATCCAACCATCACTTCAAAGAGACAGGACAAGGGTGATATTTGCATGACGGATGGGGCTTTCCTGGCTCTAAGCACTCTGGAATGAGTCGCTATGCGTATCTGGGTCTTGCACACCATGGCCTTCCAACAGTCACAAATAAGACAGACACTAGAACGTCACCCAATCAGGATGGAACCAGCCTCCACCCCCGTTCAATGTAAAATGGATGCCTGGTCTGGTTTGTGGAGATCATAGCAAGGCTGGCAGGATACGCATCCCTGGGAATGTGAGGGGACGGTGTATGGAGTGATGACATGTGATTTTCCCTGTGCTGTCACCGAGGCTGTGGCATGGATGGCTGCTTTACAGACTCTGAGCCAGGGACTGATGGCAGAATGTGAAGGAAACAGACGGGGGGGGATCTCTATCTGCTTACGTTCGTCAACGAGGGTCACTGTCATGACCAATCCTCTGATGCAAATGAGGCTAACTGCACCGTCTGGGGACACACACACACACACACCTCTCTTTCTCAGAATAGAGCACATCTCCAGGGCTGTCAGACAGGGTTGTGAGGTTAAGGGAGGTTGGCGCGGCAGAGCAGGAGCAGAGCAGGCTGACTGTCAATGCTGTTGACAGCAAGACAGACGAACCAATACTTGAGGGAGCAACAGGCCCACTTTCCCTGTTTTATTAACACACTGTCCTGTCAGGCATGGATGTCTCCCAAATGCATACTAACCCTCCTTCATCATCCTTCATGACCTGCTATCATCCACCTTCATTTCTTCAGACATCAGTATACACTCATACACATCCTATCATAAAACACCCTACTCCTGCCCCCTCTAAACCCAAACAGTACGCTTTTTTTCTCCCGTTCAGACTTCCGGATCCATATATGAGAAGTTATTGGCCCAGGCCGGCTGGAGGTAGCACAGTCATTTCTCACCGCTCTGTGCCTCGGAGGAGAGTCGGTGATCCCAGTCAACATTAACATCAGCTTTCTGGAGCAGGGCCTCCATTAAGAAGCAGCTGCATGGGAAAAGCCCATCACTGCTCTAAGGCGAGAAGCAGAGCTAGAGAGAACACATAAGGGGAGGGAGGGAGATGGTGACAGACAGGAAATATGAGGCGACTGTGGGGAGAGAAGAGGGAGAATAATGAACAGAAAAAAAGGAGGAAGGAGCTCAGGTTGGGATGGAAAGGAGAATAACTGAACCAATAAATCACAAATTGATAGATAATTGGAAAGACGCCTACTTGGGATTTCTTTCCAGAGCCACAAGACTACACATCTTAATTCTCAATTAACTCAGTGTAAGAATCCGGTTCCCTCTGGATTAATTCCAAGGTATGTGATGCCTGATGTGATGGCAGACATAATGATTTTATCCAGCCTGTTTAACATATTTTTGCTCACAGGTTGATACCGCCCACCGGGGAGTCACTGTCAACACACTGGGAGACTGGAGGCCATATTGGTTTGGATCTATGGAGACGTATTCCAAATGAATCAGGTATAAATCAAATAGGAAGGCTGAAGTAGTGGTACTACTCTGGAGACCTTTCCATCATAGCCAATCAGTGGTTGAGTTTGATCCTCCAAGTCTAAGCCACTGTCATCCTGTTCACACAGGTTTAAAATGTTAGTCATTGTTTACATGTTTTTTTCTTCTCATTCATGTCACCTAGGCTTAATGCTCTCTCCTGACATTATCTTTAGTCAATAAGCAAGACCATGGTGAGTCACCACTGGCTCGCAGAAATGTTCTCTCACCATGCAAATAATAATGAGAAGGATCTGAGTGACCTGAGGCAGTTGGGTCGACAGCACCACTCAGCCAACACCAGCCAATTCAGAACCAACGTCTGTGGACTGAAGATGATATTTACATTGAATGCACGTATGTTTAGCATACTACATCAACACAGTATTTGTCTGATAGAATAAAGCAGGGCAGATTTCTCATTCAACTTATTTTGGCATGTATTCATCTTTATACAAGCCTATTGTTATTTATCCAAAGACACTCTGTTATTTACAGAAGAAAGTAGTTACTCTTTGGCAACCAATCCCTCCCTTTTCCCTGTAGTTCTGTTTAACTGCAACAAAGACAGCATTGCAGCCTGCTGTTTATACTCACAACAGGACTTGCTTGTTGAAATGAGCTGCATTATTTTCTCTAATGAAAGCCAGGGGCATTTAAGGATGGGGACTGATTAGTAAAAACTGCTAAAAAGTATTTTAAAAAAGGACATTGGATTTTGTCTGTACCTACCCCCACCTCAGTATGTAGGCCAATACGTCACAGGCATCTTGTCTGATATATCTATGGCCAGGTGGCCACCATCCTGACTGATGAGATAGACCAGTAGGACATTACCCAAATACAGTGGGGCAAAAAAGTATTTAGTCAGCCACCAATTGTGCAAGTTCTCCAACTTAAAAAGATGAGAGAGGCCTGTAATTTTCATCATAGGTACACTTCAACTATGACAGACGAAATGAGAAAAAGAAATCCAGAAAATCACATTGTAGGATTTTAAATTTATTTATTTGCAAATTATGGTGGAAAATAAGTATTTGGTCAATAACAAAAGTTTATCTCAATACTTTGTTATATACCCTTTGTTGGCAATGACAGAGGTCAAACGTTTTCTGTAAGTCTTCACAAGGTTTTCACACACTGTTGCTGGTATTTTGGCCCATTCCTCCATGCAGATCTCCTCTAGAGCAGTGATGTTTTGGGGCTGTCGCTGGGCAACACGGACTTTCAACTCCCTCCAAAGATTTTCTATGGGGTTGAGATCTGGAGACTGGCTAGGCCACTCCAGGACCTTGAAATGCTTCTTACGAAGCCACTCCTTCGTTGCCCGGGCGGTGTGTTTGGGATCATTGTCATGCTGAAAGACCCAGCCACGTTTCATCTTCAATGCCCTTGCTGATGGAAGGAGGTTTTCACTCAAAATCTCACGATACATGGCCCCATTCATTCTTTCCTTTTCACACGGATCAGTCGTCCTGGTCCCTTTGCAGAAAAACAGCCCCAAAGCATGATGTTTCCACCCCCATGCTTCACAGTAGGTATGGTGTTCTTTGGATGCAACTCAGCATTCTTTGTCCTCCAAACACGACGAGTTGAGTTTTTACCAAAAAGTTATATTTTGGTTTCATCTGACCATATGACATTCTCCCAATCCTCATCTGGATCATCCAAATGCTCTCTAGCAAACTTCAGACAGGCCTGAACATGTACTGGCTTAAGCAGGGGGACACATCTGGCACTGCAGGATTTGAGTCCCTGGCGGCGTAGTGTGTTACTGATGGTAGGCTTTGTTACTTTGGTCCCAGCTCTCTGCAGGTCATTCACTAGGTCCCCCCGTGTGGTTCTGGGATTTTTGCTCACCGTTCTTGTGATCATTTTGACCCCACGGGTGAGATCTTGCGTGGAGCCCCAGATCGAGGAAGATTATCAGTGGTCTTGTATGTCTTCCATTTCCTAATAATTGCTCCCACAGTTGATTTCTTCAAACCAAGCTGCTTACCTATTGCAGATTCAGTCTTCCCAACCTGGTGCAGGTCTACAATTTTGTTTCTGGTGTCCTTTGACAGCTCTTTGGTCTTGGCCATAGTGGAGTTTGGAGTGTGACTGTTTGAGGTTGTGGACAGGTGTCTTTTATACTGATAAAAAGTTCAAACAGGTGCCATTAATACAGGTAACGAGTGGAGGACAGAGGAGCCTCTTAAAGAAGAAGTTACAGGTCTGTGAGAGCCAGAAATCTTGCTTGTTTGTATGTGACCAAATACTTATTTTCCACCATAATTTGCAAATAAATTCATTAAAAATCCTACAATGTGATTTTCTGGATTTTTTTCCCTCATTTTGTCTGTCATAGTTGAAGTGTACCTATGATGAAAATTACAGGCCTCTCTCATCTTTCTAAGTGAGAGAACTTGCACAATTGGTGGCTGACTAAATACTTTTTTGCCCCACTGTACCTTCCACCTCCACGTTCAAGGAACACGTTGAAGCAGAGAGAAAATTGTCTCCTGCATTCTAACAGCTCCCAATTATCACTTGTCTCTGAGCTGAAGCCCCTCTGATTTTGTCCTTGAATTCTTTTTTTATTCGCTCACTTGCCTGTTCACTGTTCTCTACTCGTCTTTGTTCCACCTGGCCTGACAAGCCCAGAGTTTTCCTCTGGTTGTGCTTCTTGTTCTTTTTCTTTAGAGTACTGACTCATTTCCTGGATGGTTTCTGGAGAGGTCTATCAGAGGGTGTGAATTCAGGGGTGCGGAACTACTCTGAGAATCTATCCCCCGACTGTGTTTGTGTTACACTGACACACTGTATTCTCTGGGCTCCCTCGGCAACCCTGTCTCTGTCAACTCAAGTAACAGCATATCAGACGGGCCGTTCAGTTTGACACGGCTAGCTGACTCAACGGGGAGTCTAAAGATAATAACGGAAATAATAAATCCTTTCATAAACCCACAGAACTCGCACATAAATACCACATCGAATCAGCGGGGGGAAAGCATGCACAGTTCCTAAAACGCACACAAATAACTTAAATACACTCTTTCTCCATGGCATTTATTCCAAATGTCAATTCAGCCACCTAGAAAGAATTTTGTACACAATGGTATCTTCATGAATGTCAGGTCTAGCCATGGATCTGTATGCAGCAGGTCTATAGGCCGAATGGCTGGTAGTTTCTCTCACTGACAGCCTGAGGTTGAGAAAGTGAGCTAGATATCTAGGTATTGGATGATCCGGACATGTTGTGCTTATGGCTTATGGAAATGTCTCTGAAATCTCATATGTCTGGAGTCGTCCGGGTCTTGTTTTGATTGTGGAAGTTTTTCATGACCCTGTTTCCTCTTTGTCCCAGTCGCTCTTCCTCCTTGGGATATATCTACATCCTCTAGTGATTTCCCTCCACTGTCCCCCCAGGCACAGCTAGACACACATCTTTGCTCTTTCTGAGAAATAACAAGAAAATAACAGACATCTACGAAATGCCATCCAAGACTAACAAGACAGCGGTTTTTACAACCGTTATCTGGACTTTGTCTTGCGTTTACGTATAGTTAGACAGAATGGACAGCCGCAGTAAATATAACCAGCTGAGCACATAAAAGAACTGGGCTTTACTACACAACATAGTGGAAAAAGAAACAAAAGGTGAGATGAGTTATACCCTTATAACAGGTCTGCACTTACAAATCCACAAGAATTAACTGAGGCACCGCTGAATCTGTAACCTCAAATGATCATTGCTTGCATTATTCTTGCTCGGTTTTAACACGTGTTCAACATGATCCACCACCATTGGGGTAGGAGCGTTGGGCCAGTAACCGAAATGTTGCTGAAAGGTTGCTGGATTGAATCCCAGAGCTGACCAAAAAAAATTGCGGAAGACACATTTCAATTTAATGCATTCAGTTGTACAACTGACTAGGTATCCCCCTTTCCCTTTCTGCTCCTTAAATTAGCCAGCGTCTTGGACTGGAGCGTTTTTCTCTGCTATGACTCCGTCATTATCTTCAGTTCAGGGCCTGTGTTTAGCTGGTGAGAGCGTGTAGGCCTGTACAAAATGGAGCTTTTGTGTGAAGCAGTAGTCTCTCCACTACTCTAATTGAAGTTTAATTTTCGCAGATTGCCTTTTTTTCTCCTCTGACACTGGGATGGGAGAAGCACAATTGCTTTGTAAAATTGCATGGGCAATTTACAGACTTGCTTCTTTGATACATTCTGCAGTTCTGAACACCCCCAAAATGATAGTATTTATGTTGCAAGATGCTTGCAACATGACTAAATGGAAAAATGGATTGATGCTGTAATTTCATGCCAATTCCTTTCAATGGTACGTTTTGGCAGTATCTACTGAACAGAGAATTAAATAAAGCATTCTAGTTTGACGAGAGTGGGGGGCATTTAGGGTTCCTTAATGGTCGGAGGACAGCACCAGGGCAAAGGTGACATAGAATCACAGAGGTTTACAATAATAGGATTAGTAATGAAGATGTTTAGGCCTTTTAAGAGTATAATTGAATTTAAAGTGTGAGAATGACCTTTAAAAACATGTTAGTCCTTTAAATAGGAGCTCAAAACATTTAGTTCTTGAAAGTGAATGGCTGAGGATGGGAAAACAACAGGGGAAATGCTGAATTAATTAAGGAAACATACATGATTAACCTATCACCTTGGTAGACATAATTGTAAGGAAAGAGGGCATAATTGTAAGGTACATTCTTAGAATAAAGGGTTCTGCAGTTGTCCCCATAGGAGAACCCTTTTTGGTTCCAGGTAGTACCCTTTTTGGAGCCCTCTGTGGAAAAGGTTTTAAATGGAACCCAAAAGGGTTCTACCTGGAACAAAAAAGGGTTCTCCTATGGGGACAGCCGAAGAACTGTTTTAGGTTCTAGATAGCACCTTTTTTTCTAAGTGTGTAGATGAGAAACAGGAAAGAGAGATGATGATGGTGATCCAGGGAATGGTGAATGAAGAGAAAAGGATGGGCATAGGAGTTTGTGTGTGTGTGTGCCAGTGTGTGACCATGAGTGTATGTGCGTGTGTAGCTGTACGTGCTTCCTGGAGTGTGAATGTCAAATGTTTGAGATGCTATCTTTCTTTCTGACATAACACAAACCCATTCAGATAGTCTCACTGGTCCTGTTAGTGGCTGTGAATGATTAAAGGTCCAGTCCTGTCAGACTCTGCCTGAAAGAACTCACCAGGACTGTAGGGAGACATTTTTCAGCCTCAGTATCATCGTCCCTTTTCCCGTCTAATTTCTCGTTAGTGTTCATGACCCGAAATGGGTTGACACAATTGACACAAGGCTCCCTCACAAACATTCACACAGTGAGCAGCAGCAACAGCAACAGCAGTAGCACTGTAGTGGAAAACGTCCCTCTAGAGTACAGTAAATTCAGTCTGGGCAGAGTTGGTAACAATAACAGCCAGATGAGCCAGGCTGGCTGTATCATTCTCTACCTACTGAGTCTAGGGGGGGAATGGGAAAAATAATCACCCTTTAACACTTTCCCCTCTTGGACTCATTTTCTGTGTCCCTTGACATCAAATATAACTCCAATAGCCAACCTGTGTGTGAGAGGTCAGAGGGCAGGGAGGGAAAACCATCTCTCCATGTATTCTGTCTTCCAATCTTCCAATACCACATCATGGAGGAATTAGATCTGGCTGCAAAATTACAATGTCACTGCTCTGCCATGGTTCCAACGGGAGCGGGGAGTGCTGAATGTTTTATGGAGCCAATAATAATGGAGCTAGAAGCGCAGTGCCGGATTTATCCGGTGCCGAGGCTTAGTACAATTAAGCACCGGGAATGGCAGCCGGAATTATTACTGGATGAGTGGCAGGACTTAGGAACACCTGAGGCTTCCTCAGCTGTGTCTGAGAACTGAAAACAGGCAGAAGAATATCTTGTGATATCGATGGTACTACTACTTAGTAGTACTACTATTACTAAGCAGTCTTGGGTCTCTGTTATGGTACAACAAAGGATTCAGCACTGTTCACAGACAGCAGTGGGGAAGCCTTTTCTTCCATCTCCAAGCTGTGTCCCAACAATAGCTGATAGGCTATCTGCAAGCCCAAGGGTAATGCAGTGAACCCTCTTGATTAGAATAGAACAGCGTCACGGTGCACCACAAAGACACTGGAACCTTTTAGATGCCTGGCTAATTCAGATGGAGGAGACCAGGAAAGGGAGTTAGAGAGAGATACAGCGTGGATGATTCATTACAATGATATCAACAGATCTTCAATTATCTCCGGCCATGATTAAAGCATGTTGACGTTTATTGGGATGAATCTTGTCCTGGAGGAAGAGCTGAGCGATTTCCACTAGATGGGCCAGCGGCAAAGTCAGAATTGGCTATATATCGTTAAGAAACCTTGAAAACAAAAATGTGCTTTTTGGTCTGAATTTAAGGTTAGGGTTAGGCATAAGGTTGGCAGTGTAGTACAGGTTAGAGTTTCGGTAAGGGTTAAGGTTATGGTTAGGGTTACGTTTATAATCAGATTGTATGACTATGTGGCTGTGCTAGCTAATGACTACCCTGCAGTGCTTCCTCCAGTACATAAGTCATCCCAATAAATGCCAACCTGCATGATTTAATGTATTCAGGTCTCTCCCCGTGGGATACTAAACAGATCACCTAGATCCAATTTTGAAGAGTAATGGCTTCTGATGTATTCTATCAAGCTTTTACACTACAATCATCACTGGGTTCATCTGAGGCAGTGTAATTCACCACCGTATTGACTAGAGAGTCCTGAAATACTAAACGGCAAGCTTGGGTTTGATAACCAATTACAGAGTCACTACATCTCTTCAACATTTTTGATGAAAGATGCTGACACAATGCACAGAAGAAGAAAAGAAAAAAACACACGACACACCGCTTAGTTCAACAACCTCCTATAGTCTTTCTAGGAAATGCAATGACATTTATTTATTTGATCCATACTTCACAGTGCCAGATAAAGATCTGGAGGAGCATCACTCAGTGCTGTGGAGTTCCTACGGTACAGTCTGTTTAAGTTCTGCCTTCTTCAACGCCAGATAAATAATCCATCATCTGCTCCAGGTGTAATGACTGCTGTTATGACAGCACAATTCAGCTGGATTGTATTCGCCGTGACTGGTTTGATTGTCCGAATTCTTCGATGTTCCTTGAGCTGAATCGCAGGCTTGCGAGAACCCTATTGTTACAGTATATAGGCTACAAAGTTGTGTCAGGAAATCATGCAAAGTAAGTACTTATTTGGACAGGAGATGGGCATGCTGTACTGTATCTCGACACATCTCCGTGTTCTGAGTGGTGGTGACTAGCATGGTCAATGTAGCTGCATCATGTTGTGGGGGTGCTTTGCTGCAGGAAGGACTGGTGCACTTCACAAAATAGATGGCATCATGAGGACGGGAAAATTATGTGGATATAACATCTCAAGACATCTCAAGACATCAGTCAGGAAGTTAAAGGTTGGTCACAAATGGGTCTTCCAAATGGACAATGACCCCAAGCATACTTCCAAAGGCAAAATGGCTTAAGGACAACAAAGTCAAGGTATTGGAGTGGCCATCACAAAGCCCTGATCTCAATCCTATAGAAAATCCTATAGAAAGTGGTGACTAGCATGGTCAATGTAGCTGCTCAAGAAACCGTCTAGAGAGGACTTGCTAAACATCCTTACCGCTCCATTGTGCTCAACACGTTAGAGTGGAAGATTTGCACATGCTCTTATTCCATTCTCCCATTTTAGCTTAATTACAGTTGAAGTCGAAAGTTTACATTCACTTAGGTTGGAGTCATTAAAACTCGTTTTTCAACCACTCCTCAAATTTCTTGTTAACAAACTATAGTTTTGGCAAGTCGGTTAGGGCATTTGTGCATGACACAAGTAATTTTTCCAACAATTGTTTACAGACAGAGTATTTCACTTAGTCAGGACGTTAAAGCTTGGTCACAAATGGGTCTTCCAAATGGACAATGACCCCAAGCATACTTCCAAAGTTGTGGCAAAATGGCAAAATGGCCATCACAAAGCCCTGACCTCAATCCCATAGAAAATGTGTGGGCAAAACTGAAAAAGTGTGTGTGAGCAAAAAGTCTGTTACACCAGCTCTGTCAGGAGGAATGGGCCAATATTCACTCAACTTATTGTGGGAAGCTTGTGGAAGGCTACCTGAAACGTTTGACCGAGGTTAAAACAATTCAAAGGCAATGCTACCAAATACTAATTGAGTGTATGTAAACTTCTGACCCACTGGGAATGTGATGAAAGAAATAAAAGCTGAAACAAATCATTCTCTAAAACTGAGTTTAAATGTATTTGGCTAAGGTGTATGTAAACTTACGACTTCAACTGTACATCCTCTTCCTTAACAAGCCTCCATCGCTGGTCCCTCAGCTTATCCATACAAAGGAAAAATAACATTTTAATTGCAT
This sequence comes from Brachymystax lenok tsinlingensis, assembly GCA_030435695.1. Classification (NCBI taxonomy): domain Eukaryota; kingdom Metazoa; phylum Chordata; class Actinopteri; order Salmoniformes; family Salmonidae; genus Brachymystax; species Brachymystax lenok. The sequence continues at coordinate 14,168,128 of CM059783.1, read as the reverse complement.
GAGAATAAAATTTAAAAGTGTGATTTAAGACCAGCAGCTCAGTGTAAATGTGGGAGCCTGCTGTGGTTGAAAGCGTGATAATCAGGCATTCCTTTCAACTGGTGCCATCTCTCAGCTCCACTGATGTGCACCGCACCACCGCTGGATAAATCCCCCCACCGCTGGATTAGTCCCACCACCGCTGGATTAGTCCCACCACCGCTGGATTAGTCACTCCACCGTTGGATTAACCCAACCACAGCTGGATTAGCCCCACCACCACTGGATTAACCCCACCACCGCTGGATTAACCCCACCACCGCTGGATTAGCCCCACCACCGCTGGATTAGCCCCACCACCGCTGGATTAGCCCCACCACCGCTGTATTAACCCCACCACCGCTGGATTAGCCCCACCACCGCTGGATTAGCCCCACCACCGCTGGATTAGCCCCACCACCGCTGGATTAACCCCACCACCGCTGGATTAACCCCACCACCGCTGGATTAGCCCCACCACCGCTGGATTAGCCCCACCACCGTTGGATTAGCCCCACCACCGCTGGATTAACCCCACCACCGCTGGATTAACCCCACCACCGCTGGATTAACCCCACCACCGCTGGATTAGCCCCACCACCGCTGGATTAGCCCCACCACCGCTGGATTAACCCCACCACCGCTGGATTAGCCCCACCACCGCTGGATTAACCCCACCACCGCTGGATTAACCCCACCACCGCTGGATTAGCCCCACCACCGCTGGATTAACCCCACCACCGCTGGATTAGCCCCACCACCGCTGGATTAGCCCCACCACCGCTGGATTAACCCCACCACCGCTGGATTAGCCCCACCACCGCTGGATTAACCCCACCACCGCTGGATTAGCCCCACCACCGCTGGATTAACCCCACCACCGCTGGATTAGCCCCACCACCGCTGGATTAGCCCCACCACCGCTGGATTAGCCCCACCACCGCTGGATTAACCCCACCACCGCTGGATTAGCCCCACCACCGCTGGATTAACCACACCACCGCTGGATTAACCCCACCACCGCTGGATTAGCCCCACCACCGCTGGATTAGCCCCACCACCGCTGGATTAGCCCCACCACCGCTGGATTAACCCCACCACCGCTGGATTAGCCCCACCACCGCTGGATTAACCACACCACCGCTGGATTAACCCCACCACCGCTGGATTAGCCTCACCACCGCTGGATTAGCCCCACCACCGCTGGGTTACTGCCTTAAAGGCCTATGTCCGTTGAATCAAACACATAACAGACTAAATGTAAACTTCTAAAACGACACCTTTGCTCCTCACTGCTATATCAAATGCACCCCTGGTGCCAGCCTCTAGAACTTTCCATTAGAGCCTGGGCTCATTTAAAAGTGAGCATACATAATGCGTGCATGGTGGGAATGTATAGGCAAAGCTAGGAGTGCATTATGTGTTAAGTGTTAACTTTGAAATTGTATTAAACAAGTGAGTAATCATCATGCCTGTTCTGCTCCCACCCTCAGTGGGTAAACATCCTGTTTTCAGGGATACAGTATTTTCAACCTAGCTTCCTTTCCCCCTGAAAACCGGATGTGGGGACCACGCTCAGGTGTTTATTTTACGACTGCTACCGTAGGTTACTCTGCTCTTAAACAGCTGCTCTTTCAAGTGAGGCAGGGAACCTGTGTGACTTCTAGAGCCATTCAAGTGGCCCCTCTCAAGCAGACACGTGCTGCTCTCCTAACAGACCATAACTCTATAGATGGCTTATATGCAAAACATGAAATCCATCTAGAAAAGTGTAAGTACCTAATATGTTCTGGAGCATCAACAACTTCAAAATCACAATAGGTCATTCATCTTAATTACAATTGTCCACCATACCTGTTAGTGGCATCGGCTCACTGCATGTCATGAAGGGGTGAGGAACTCCAGCTGAGCTACTGTACAGTAAACCTCCACTTCCACTGTCAAACAGTCTCCATTGTGTTCAGTCCAGGTAGAAGTCTCTGGATGGGTTCAACTTGGGATGCCCCTAAAGAGAAAACACACAAATAGCATCTCACTGAATGGTAACTCTCTCTGCCAAATAAATATAGTCCGTCAATATGTCCCACCTTTAGTGGGATGACTTTAAACAAATGCAACATCTATCTCATGGTTAGAGTAGATACGTTGGAGAATGAGTGTAAAACAAAAATTAACACTGATAAAAAACGACCTTATAGGTCAAAATGAATAAATCCATATCTTCTCCCTACACACAAACTCAAATCCCATTCTTCCTATTTACTCACATTGTTAGTAAGCCAGCATCCACAGCAGCCAATATGCAGCATAACATATTCACATTGATACAGATCTCCAATTTATAGAATATAGGGTATGAGCCCTATATAGCGTGTTACCCTAAGGGTTAGTATATGACTGTACAGTATGAGATAATCATGTTCATAAACCACAACGGCACAGGGAAATTATGCTTACTCTTTAATGGTTGCGTCTCTAATGTGATATCGATAATGTATAATGATGGGAATATATTGACAGTGATGTAATGACTGTGTCCTTGATGTGTAACCTTAGTACATCTTTACTGAAGAAGTACATGCAAATGCCAGCAAATGTTACCATAAGTGGGAGGAAAAAAACGGGTCCTTTCTAAAACAACCTCGCTCTTTACAGCTTGCATATGATAGCCAATACGAAAATAGCTAGAGTATTTACCTGTGGATAAGTCGACAACGCATTGTATGGATTTCACTGACAGCTTAAAGAATTGTGCAACTTTTTAAAACAAATTGCTAGGACTGTGCTGCGTGACCCCTTGACAATGCAGCCTAATACATCTTAAACTGTAAAAGATTATACAATTGTACTGCTGCTCACCCCACCTAAGGTGGAGGAAGGAATGAGGAAAAATCAGTCGAGTAAGCTTTTCAGCAATTAAATATAAGGGCCTTGGTATATATGTTTGTGACAGGGAATATGAGGTAGAAAATACGCACCCTCTCAAAAGCTCGCTCACATAATAATGTAGGATACAAATAATCTGATGCAATGGTGTGTGTCTGATCTGCACCATAGCTGATGGCAAGCACGTCATATTGAAAAACGAAATACATCAAATATATTCCGGGTCTGTACTGTACACGGCAATGGTGTGCAAAAGCAATCCTATTTTCCTATGGAAATGGAACTAGGTTACCCGTGCATGTTATTTTGCGAAGATAGCGCAAAGGCAATACCAATAACCATTCTGTTAAAGGCTTTTAATTGTGAGCACTAGAATGCACCCTATCAGCCAAGCTATACCAGTACCAAATACACTTTGCAAGAACCAAACCACTACCAACAATTATTCAGCATTCAATTGGTCTAGTGTTGAGTCTGCCCAGTCTTTATCTCACAAAACCAATTAATTTCAACAATGAATTCAGGGTCACATTGTTCCTAATAATTACCAGTGCACTTTCGCACGTAAAAGAGAGAGTGCAGAGTCCGTGCCTTTATGTTATAAATGATGACCACGTTTTTCAACCTGCACCTGGACCTCAAATGCATCAAGTGCACTAATTAATCAAACGCACCAGACACATTAGCAAGAGGCACATTTGCATCCGTCTTCAAAGGGTTCGCCCCCTCTCCAATCTGTTAAATGGCCAACGACATTTAGACTGGGAGACCAATCAGTAACGAAAGCACAGATTCTTCATCTATAAAATCATTTATGTTTTTTTCTCATCACCTATCAACTCGTTCAAAAACAATCATATTTCACAGGTTACAGATGGGACAGTCGAGACAGTGTGTCTTTATCCTAATCTGATAAATGCATATCATTATCCTTATGTGAGTCTATGGGGCTATTTATGAATAGCCAGGCACATTTATTCTCCCGCAGTGTGACCAGACTTTTATTGGAGATCACAGGGACCCATACATCACATGGGGATGGTAATCGATGCTAAGGACATTTTTATTTTCCAACCGAAAAAGCCTTGACACGACTGTGACGTTATCGTGAGGAATTGCACCAGCTTCCAGCGACCTCAAAACACAAAAGCAGTGGCTCATTTCAAAACTTAATTTTGACGCAATTTCGGGACACGTCATGCAACCTAGATAATGAGGCAAGCCCTCTTATTTGATCTGTTGAGAAATCTGGAATCGCTCACTGATTTCAATCGTGTTAATGCTGTCAGTTATACAATCATACAATCTGCTAATCTGTGTCAACATGCACCAGCCATATCCAAACTCATCCTTCGGGGTTGCTCGCGCAGTGCCAAGCGCGCTTTTACGCGCACATTCAGCGAGACAAGCAGCTTCATCACAGTCGAACAAACCCTGTTGTTTGTCACTAAATCGATCCCCCTCTCTCACCATCACTGCAAAACAACCACGAGTAAACTCATTGCGCATTGGGTGAAGTAATTGAAGTTCCTCTCATATTCCAGAACGTATGTTCATGCAGCGTGCTGTCCATTTATCGGTATGATGGTGGGGTGCATGAATTAATGGAGGCTGCCTTTGTGGGGTAGGGGACACGGCAATACCATTCTGTCCCCACTGGATGGACAGAGTCGTATTTGCACGAGGTATGAAGGTCTCCAAATCAAGGACATCGAGTCCAAATCATGCGTCAACTTCCGGATGCTTCATAATTCACTGCAAAATGACTACGACTATTCTATATTTTTATTTTAAATATTTAAACACGTTAACATATCCAAAACACAAATCAATTGCATATGTAAATGGTGTACCCTCTTTGTGTCGCACAATAGAATAACATCTTAACGCAATACAGTTGTACTAGCCCAAGCGGAAATTTCGATTCTGTTGAACTTGCTTTGAAAAACAATTAGCCAACTCTCACGAAATGCTTGCTGTTATGCTGGAGAGGTGCTTGGCACGGGGATGCCCAATACCATTCCTATAGAGAAAGGAACCGTTCCATGGATGGATCGGCAACAGACATGCAAATGTTGGAAAACGTAATATTTCCTTTATGATCATTGTTATTCTTAAGACAACTAATTCAAGATTATTATCATAACATTGTATACCACCCCTGTATATATTGTTTCATTTATTTTGGATTCAGAAACAATCCACTGAAAATAAGATATGGATCATATGAGAATTAAATAATGTTTACTTTTCCAATATAAAAGAGAATGATTCCAATATTGACGACAACAGCAGGTAATAGAAAGCAATCGCTATAGCACTATGATCATTTATTTATTTGCTAAGCTGAATTTCATTGCGCAATGTGACAATTCCATTCCGCACCATGGCATGTCACAATATACAGATGACTATGTCTAAAGCGCAAACCATCTGACAAACACGTTTATTACATATTCCGATAGGAAATATGACTCCTTTACGACATTTTATATTGTATAGCGTCGGTTGATTCAGTATAATGTAGTGAATACCCAAGAAAGACCCTCATATACTATAGGTCAAGTCGAACCTTGCTTGTTGCGCACAAAGTTCTGTCAGTATCCTTCCACGACTGATGTTGTTACATTATACATGTATCCCAAGTAAATGGATATAAAAACAAGTTAATGAGTTAATTACCTGCTCTCTGGCTTTTCTGCTACTCGTGCAGCGGGTTTCCTACGTGCGGTGCTCTCTGGCAGTTAGTTGGTCCGCTTCATCACACGGCTGCACGTCTGAGGACATGCTTGTAGAGTAAAGCTGGTGAGGCAAAGCTAGCTTCTTGGCTGGAGAAAGTGGTGAGGGAGGAGAGCGTGTATGTGAGAGACAGAGAGAGAGAGAGAGCGGAAGAGTTAGAGGGGGGCGGTGCACAGTGCAGAATTTCTTTGAATATTTGTTGCGGATGAAATCCCCTGCGTACCTGTCTTGCTTTTTGACGAACAAAACCGACGGTGATGTTATACGCTGATTGTATGCAGAGTTGCAAACTGCGTGCTAATTATATTGTATACTATACAAATTATATATGTCCTATCATGGTTGCATTGTTTGTGCTCTGAATGTTCCTAAACTTGATTTGCATTACTTGTGAAATGTCGTCTGGGTAGCCAAGGCTGTTGGTTTGAGCGGATTGCGTGGATGCCTTTCAGCACCATGGAGAGCGCACACGACGCATGAGCAAGAAAACTGGGGGAGAAAGTCACTAAGAAGGTAAAGCTGCCGGTTGATCGTCTTCGAAACACACCTCTGCAGAGGAGGATTAAAAGGAGTTTAGCCATTTGACCGTACGTGCTGAACTGCACAGCACTCTCAGCATTGACTGCGCACAGAGGCGTCAAGACCATAGGGAGCACATGGGCGCCCTCAGATGTGTCCTGTTTTATTTTCTATTTGTTGTTGTTGTTTCTTTGTAGCCACCTAGCAATTTTGATGGCTTACAGGCTATCAATCAAGTTAGAGTAGCTAGCTTGTCTAACTATCTTAGCTGACATGCCTGCTGGCAAGGTTGGTAGACTTTAGGAAAGCAAGCAATAACTACTGAATGTACTGAATAAGACTCACATTCCTTTCAATCTTTTACCCAGATTTTAGCAGAGATGCAGAGAAGCATATTTCGTTTCTTTAAAAAAGAGTCAGTCAGGAGGATACAGACAGCTTAAGAGTTATGCTTAGATATGCAGAAAAAATACCTTTTTTTTTACATGTAATAAAGCATAATGGTTATGGTTCTAGACTGCAGGAAAAGGCTGTTTCAGGTGTTTGAAAAATGCAAAATTCTCCAACCCCCACCCAACCACCCTCATGTACAGTGCATTCGGAATGTATTCAGACTCCTTGAATTGTTCCACATTTTGTTATGTTACAGGTTTATTCTAAAATGTATTAAATCTACACACAATACCCCATAATGACAAAGCAAAAACAGGTTTTTAGAAGTATCCAGACCCTTTACTCAGTATGTTGTTGAAGCACCTTTGGCAGCGATTACAACCTCGAGTCCTCTTGGGTATGACGCTACAAGCTTAGCACAGCTTTATTTGGGAGTTTCCCCCACCCCCCACAGAGTGGGCAAGATAATGGCTACCGAGCAGCATCCATCCTTTGTTTTCATGTATAGCCCATCACAAAGACTCATACTTTACATTATTATCTCCTATATTCCACCCTGTCAACCTCTAAATTCTTATTGGATGTTGTATCATCACAAGGCACGGTCCAAAGGATTGTTTATTATGACCTCATACATGTAGCCTACAGGCCTCTTGAGATGTGCGTCTCTTGTTGTTCCAGTTCATTGTGAAGCTAATGGGATCTTTTTATTGTGAGACAATGATCTAAGCAACGTCTGGAAATAATTATTTTCTACGATTAGCTCTTGTATATCAGGGATGCTATCGTTCGCAAGCTCTCGGTGTGTTTGTCTGTTTGTTTCCCACATGATATTGTCCATTATTATTCCCATTCACTTCCTTTCACATGGCTTGGCATTGGATATTCTGGGGATCATTCCAAAGCTAACAGTGGAGTTGAAACATTTGGGCTCGGGAATGTTCTACTGACATCTACTGGAGAAGTCTCTCTGAGTCCTGCTGTGTGCTCCCCCCAACACACAACACCTCCATATCAGCTGTGTTAAAAATGATAGAGAACATTGTATATAGGAGTATACCATATCACAACACTATGGAGACATTATAATGCAAGCAACATATAATGTAGACATCGACTGTCTTGAAGTCCTGTAAAAGATTGACAGACAGACAGGGAATTTGAAAACCAGCCCAGTGTCATAAACAGACCCACCTGCCCCAAAACTGCCTCTTTCGATTTCTCCTTTCTCTTCAACTTGACAAAGCCATTACTCCAAGAAAAGCAATTTGCAGTTTTTAAACCATTATTGTTAGACTATTGCTAGTTGCCAAATTGGAAAAGGGGTTAGAGACACGGTATAGATAGAAGCAGTTCCAACTGTAGCTGTCAATTAAGACAGTGGACTGTAATGGTGTTTTGGCTTTTGCAAAATATACTCCTGCATTAAATAAGAATGCTGTCTTACCGTGTAGCAAAGTAGCGGTTATTAAATTGGCTAGCGGTAAGTGGATGGAATGGCTGCATATAATTTGCTTTCCATAATGTGAAGTAGAGGGGGGTCTGTGAGGAAAAGAAACATGAACCGGATAAAGCCATGGAGGTCAGTTGTTTTCTGGAGATGTGAAGTGACAGTTTATATTTTCATCATAAGTGCAACTGTCAGCATTAAGCATCTCCCAACACTGTGAATTAGGAAGACAAGCAAAAAGCTGGTGTTAATGCTCTTGTTAATGGGAGATGTGTTATTAATCAAGTCTGACAAGAACAAGGAAACATAGGACAAGGGATTGGCCTCAATTAGAGGGCAGTTGGAGAGAGAGTGTCTTCTGTTAATGGACTGTCTTTCATCAAATTAAGATGTGTTAAAGACACACACGTGAACCAAAAGATTCATTAAGGGGCTATTCTTCCACTATGTATGTATTCAGAGCCATACGTTCTCAAGCACGGTGTTGCGGAATACAGAGGAACTTTTTTCCTTCAGTCCAGTCCAGTGTAATAACCCAGTAATGCTCTTCTCTCCCAAGAGCAGGCCTTGGGGAGGTGGAGTACAGTGGGGAGTCCCAATGGAACGTTAGAGCCCTATCTGCAGCCATGTCATGATTGACATCAGGATATCAATATGGCCCTCTTCAAATACTCATGTTCAAGTGCTCCCCTGGCTGACACAGTGTGTTGGAGTTACTGGACACTCATTAATCCTGGAGCTATCAGAGGATCTTAATTTGACCTATAATGTGATAGCAAAATAATCCTGCAGCAACAGGATTGTAACTTTTAGTCTATAATGTTGCTTGATCGGTGGTTAGGCTATTAGCTGTCCAAAAGTAGGCTACATGAAAAGTGCAATACTGTTAATATAATTGTGTGTTAGTGTGGGTTTTCAGCTAATTAATTTAAATCAGGAAGCTAATCTGCATTGGGGTGCAGGAAAAGTGAGTCCCGTATTCCTTTGGGGAAGGATAGTAACATATGTTTTCCCTTTTCCCTGCTACAGTATCAATACATATCCTGCAGTGAATGCAACCATTGGACCCAGCCTAGTGCCAATACACCTATTTCTACTTGTCAACGGATCATTCGGACCTTGACCAGCTAAAGCAGGTGTGATAACCATACACACACTGTGGACCATCGGGGGCAGGGGTGAAGAGCACTACAATATTGTTGGGCAGTGCATCCTAGAGAGTACACATGATATTATGGCACTATCATATCTTTTTACATGAACCTCTCACATCAACAATACATTGTAAAGTACCTATCCCCTCAGTGAGCCCCTGACCCAGAATCCTCAGGGTATGGTGTTATAACAGATAAATGAGTATGGAGAAGTTTGTCTTATTCAGGCCTGCCAAGTCAATGACAAATTGGGCTGCTCTGAATCCACCTGGGATCGTGGCGACGAGAGGGGCGAAGGGAGAAAAAGGGAGAGAGTGAAACGCTCTCCCTCACAAAATATGCACAAATCAATAAAGAGGCAGGTGGAAGACATTTACATGGAAGCCAGGGACAAGCAGCTGACACAATTTGTTCCATTAGGTTACTCATTGATTTTACCTATCAGTGAAAAGGAAGGACATTTGTTTTGGTTTATAACCAAATCAAACATGTAATATAACAATAGTTAATTGCAAAATATCACATAAAGCGAAGGGGATGAGATGTTGAAATTATTCACTCAATTCCATTGGTTATACAGCTCTTGCTGCTTGAAGCATGACCAATCACATTTCCCGAAGTCTCCCGCCAGCTAATAAGCACTCTGCTGAACAGCGCTTGTTGACACATGGGGCCTGATTATCATGCAATTACAACACATATTAGCATGAACGTATTGCTGTTGCAACATGGAAGAACATTGCTTTCTTCAGAAATAAGATGCATTGTTCTTTAGTTCCAGCATTCCCTATTGGTCTCACTTTCTGACTGGTGTGTTACAGTAATGAGTGTGTGTAACGTTTTGTTAGCATCAGCCCATAATAGGTGTGTTTTGGTGTCAGTCAGGTGACCTGGTAGCCACTCTTTGCACTATGTTTGTGCTATGTTTGTCTGAGCTGTGCAAGGATCAGTTGTTGGCCTTTGTGTTCCCATGGATGGTTTCACACCCAGGGCCCATGGCCCCATTAACATGCTCTCAGCTTCAGCACTATGACATGCCTATAGTGTCTTGTATAGTGTGTTTACAGTAAATAATACAGTAAATATTAGTATCATACATCTGTCACCCTACGGTATATGTTTTAGACAACACGGTCTGGTTTAGTACCCGTGTTCGACAGTATGTTCCAAACCTCGGCATCTCTATCTTCATAGCTCCTTTTGTTGTCTTGTTGGCCATTTTGTAGAGGTGTCTATTTCCAGTTTCCACCTTAAAGTCTTGATTGATTTGATGTCAATCATTGAATCACTCCCGTCGCATAGTGAGGAGAGGAGCGGCAAACAGGGCTGACATCAAGCTTAGGGTTCATTATCTGTCCCTAAATTAGCTTATTAGCAATTCTTTAGATTGAGGGCTGGTTTATAGCGTCTTAATTGAGAGTAATTAATTGAAGTGATAGCGATGGTAGGTTGGACAAAGCACTGAAATCAAGTAGATGAACCGTGAATCTGTCACTAACGGTGACCGCTCAGGAAAGAAGACCTCAAATCGTTATTCTGTTGTTTGAGACTGCTAGAGGACAGGAAGATCTACATATCTGGAACATTTCACTGTATGCCAAAGCTGCTGTATCGATTATTAAATGGAACATTTTCGCAATAGAGACCAATGGGTGTCGTCACAAACAGTCTTGCAGTCAGAGAGACGAATAGAAGAATAGACAACCATCAGCCTGTTTATTGTCACTGTTCACCTCATATGACATGTGTGTTCATACCCCAAGTGCACGCCTGCTGTACCTCTATTTTTTCTGTTCACCTTCTGTTCACGAACAAATGGAAGGAGATCCGTATCTGTATTCGCTACTTTGGTTCATAAGGCTATATTGGGATCGGATTGGTCTGTCATATTCAATATAGTCAAGTTGTTTGAACAATGACACTTAGCAGTGCAGCCCGAGGAGTTTAAGCCTGTATCGTGGTGTTACTGTTGAGGTCATTTAGTCTGAGCCTGGTAAATACACCTTATGTGTATGATCTGGAAACTCTTAGAGGTGACTTACCGAGACAGTTTCCGCGATAAACTGCACATACGAGCCAATTTGGCCTTTGCTCCCCTCCGAGCTTAGTGATGTTTCTGCCGCGGCTTACCTGTCTTAGACTAACCTATTATCTGAAGAATATAAAACATTCGCTGCAGTGGTAAACCATGTTGTGTGCATAGTGAAAAGTGTTTCCGTGCATGCAGACAGGGGGATATTTAAAAGTAAAAACTCCCTGTCTTCTGTCTTCTTTGACTTTTAAAATCAACCGCAGCAGAAGGCTATGCCATTTCCCTGCAGACTGCGGAGATGGCCAGAAATGACTTCAAGCCCAGAATCAGTGAAGAAATCAGGAAGTGAGAGAGCCTTACTAGAATATCTCTTTGTGGTGTACTTACCATGACAAGGACACTGCCCTAATTACTAGTTAGAGCAGGAGTTTAAAAACACTCTGTGGCATAGTTGCATAGCTGTGAGGATAGTAGTGGCACGCTGACTTGCATAAAAATCGTTGAAATAAACTGTGTCCATTGATACAGAACCCCATCTGTATGTCATGCTCTCCAAATACAGCATATCCTAATTAAAAAGTTAGAAAATAAACTTCATTTAACCCAATGAGTCCCACCGTCGCGCCAGCATTATTTTAGACTTCTAACGCTTTTAAACATTGTGTGTTTGAGCTACAGAATTCTGGGTTGTACCATTGGATTTGCCTGTTTATTCTGCACCAACCATTGTGTGATTAACAGTGGCTGAGCTAGAGAGCTAGAGTGTTTGTGAGGCAAGGGCCAGGTCTTTTTTTTCCAAAACGTCTGTAGTCAGAATAGTTGGAGCTACAAACGATTAAAAACTATCTATGAAAGCTATTTTGCTTTATGATGCTCCCAAGCTACACAAGAGTTGTTAGTAGGTAAGGGCTACATAGAAGATCATAGGAAACCCCAGGACATAGTGTCTATAATACTGTAATAAGCTCACACAGTTGCTGTCACAAACTCCACACAGTTGTCACTGACTAGTTGGAAATTAATTTCCCACTAAGCAAACTATTTATTTTCTTACAGCATTCATCTAAATTCATTTTTATCAGATTTTTGCTTTGGCTGATGTTTTTTGTTGTTGTTGAAATGTGTCAATAAAACTCAGGAATGCAACTGTTCATGTCAAATTGCATTCTGTTTGTAGCCCTGGATGTCCTGAAAAGAAAATGGTAAAACACTTCATTGTGAGGATGAATATGAGGGCTGGACTTGAAGATAAATTAAAGTATGAGAAATGAAAAGCAATATTTTGCTGGGGTCTCGGAACTGATAGGGTTAACAACTATCTGCCGATAGTACTTGTCAGCAAAAGGACAGTGGCTTCATAAACATGTGTTTCTCGCTACAGATTATGTATCATTCAGTGATGACATTCTCTTAGACTGACTTCATAGGAAACGGCAGACACACATAACCGACTCATAAAAATACAAATCTCCTTTTATGAGAAATTCTTTCCTGCATCCGCTCATATTGTAAACTCACAGGAAATTGGAATGGGCACTATCCCATTGTGCCAAATTGTGTATATCAGTGTTAGGAAGATAAGATTTAATTTGGGACCAAGGTTCAGATTGTTGTAACAAACCCCAAATTATAAGGAGCTCTGTCAGGCCTGGCAACCACAGTTGATAGGTATCATTTTGGATTGGAGAACAAGAGAGAAAGGAAGGGACAACCAACAGTCACTGACAAACACGAGTGCAAGTTATTTGTAACAAACAAGGGCTGAGGATTGCATAAAAAATGTCGCTTGAGGGAATAGCAGCCGTTTTACGCACATTTTGTTTTGCACTAATCTTAACTTGTTTTGTCCATAATGTTTCCGCCATCGTTTCCTATGACCAAAAAGAGCTTCTGGACATCAGAACAGTTATCACTAACCTTGGATGAGGTCTTCTACTTCAATGAGTCCTAGGCGAAGGACATCAGTTATTGATTATCCCGGAGCAGGTCCAAATCCCAGAGAAGGAGGAGGTGGCGCTATAGAGGCCAACGTGAGGGATACCTGACGAGACTGTCGGAGAGTGGATAAACCACCTCTACCCTCCGTTCTATTGGCGAACCTGCAATCACTGGAGAATAAACTGGACGAGCTCCGTTCGAGACTATCCTATCAACGTGACCTGAAGAACTTTAATATCCTATGTTTCTCAGAGTCATGGCTGCACAAGTACGTGTAAAATATAAATCTAGCTAGTTTTACTATACATGGACAGAACGGCAGCGTTGGGGAAGCTCAGGGGAGAGGGTGTGTGTCTTTTTGTTAACAACAGCTGTTTTCTTAATTTCGAATATTAATGAGGTCTCGAGGTTCTGCTCGCCTTAGTTAGAATATGATAAGTTGTAGACCATTCTATTTACCAAGAAAGTTTTTATTTATATATTTCGTAGCTGTCTATTTACCACCACAAACCGATGCTGGCACTCATCAAACTGTATAGGTCCATAAACAAACAAGAAAATACTCACCCAGAGGCGGCTCTCCTAGTGGCCGGTGATTTTAATGCAGGAAAACTGAAATCAGTTATACCTCATTTCTACCAGCATGTAACCTGTGTAACTAGAGATGAACAAACTCTAGATCTCCTTTACGACACACACAGAGACTCATACAAAGCTCTAGATCTCCTTTACTACACACACAGAGACACATACAAAGCTCTAGATCTCCTTTACTACACACACAGAGACTCATACAAAGCTCTAGGTCTCCTTTACGACACACACACAGAGACTCATACAAAGCTCTAGATCTCCTTTACGACACACACAGATACTCATACAAAGCTCTCCCTCGCCCTCCATTTGGCAAATCTGACCATAACCTTATCCTCCAGATTCCTTCTTAAAAGCAAAAACTCAAACAGGAAGTACCAGTGACGCACTTAATACGGAAGTGGTACATGAAGTGGATGCTAAGCTACAGGACTGTTTCGCCTGCACAGACTGGAATATGTTCTGGGATTCATCCAATGGTATTGAGGAATTTACCACATCAGTCACCGGCTTCATTAATAAGTGCATTGACGATGACGTTGTACATATCCCAACCTGAAGCCATGGGTTACAGGCAACATCTACACTGAGCAAACACACCAACACAGTGGTGAAGAGGGCACGACAACGCCTCTTCACCCTCAGGAGGCTAAAAAGATTTGTCATGGGCCTTCAGATCCTGAAAATGTTCTAAAGCTGCACCTTTGACAGCATATTGACAGGCTGTATCCCCTCTTGTTATGGCATCTGCTTGGCATCCGACCGCAAGGGGCTACAGAGGGTAGTGCGTACGGCCCAGTACATCACCGGGGCCGAGTTCCCTGCCATCCAGGACCTCTACACAAGGCAGAGTCAGAGGAAGGCCCTAAAAAAAGACTCCCAAGTCGGCAAGCGGTAACGGAGCGCCAAGTCTGGGACCAAAAGGCTCCTGAACAGCTTCTACCCCGACTCCATAAGACTGCTGAACAGTTAACCACCTATCTGGTGTATGTGTATTTTTTAAATGGCTACCCAGACTATTCGCATTGACCCCCTTTTTTGCATTGACATTCTTGCACTGGCTCTGTGCACACAGTAGATTCTACCCACACACTCACACATACAGTATAAGGAAATTGAAAATTATTTCCTGTGCATGTAACAGTTGTTCCCAGACAGGAAAAGACACATTCATCAGCCAGCTCTGGTCACGGCAGGAGGCAGAACTGAACAGGAGCCATAGAACCATCTCCTGAGAAAGCCATCGTTATCAGCCTTTCTATGGCTTGAAATACAAAACCAGCCTCTCTCTCTGTGTCACAGATCCCTCCGGAACTTTCGTTACGCACACCTGGCCCCTATTCCCAGTGACTAGTAATTGTATAAGTGTGCCCTTGGTTTACCAGTGTCCTGTAAATTATTGCTACAATGTCCGTTGGTTCATGTGAGTACCTGTGCTGTGTGTTTTTGGCTTTCGTGCCATTGTGGATTGCGCAGATGATTGTGGGTTCTCGTCCCGTGTGTTAATCATTGTGCGCTTGTGTTATTTATTCGACGTACTCCTCGCTCATTGAGGATTTCCTTTTATGATGTGCCTCACCGCTCTTGTACAGGGAAGAGTGTTGAATTTTTACGGCCATTGTGAAAGTTTAGCAATATGGACAGTGGAGGTGTAAAAACGATGGTGCTTGGCCATGAGTTTAAATCACTTGGCGTGATGAGGGCAATAACAAACCACTGGAGAAGGGAAGAGCGATGGCAGGGCCCTTTATATTCCACTAATGATGCTGTACATTTGAGTGGTGGTAACATTAAGCATGTCGAGCGAATCTAAAGGGAAATCATGCATCACAATTAATTGGGAATCAGGAAGTTGGTTGAGTTCACCATTTTCTACTTATGGTCAGGTTTTTAGCTCCGGCCTTCGCATCCGTTTATTACCCCCTTGGTTTAACGGTCACGGAGGTTAGCAGTCCATTCTCCTCTTCTTGGAGAACAGAGGAGTTTCCTAGCAGTACGGTAGAGGCAGGCCTGACGAGCCCTAGGCCAGGCTATCTCAAGGGTGAGGAGGGATGGAGATCTAATGAGGAAACATCATATATTTATCTTCCTTTCTACGAAACCCCTGAGCCTCTTGGCCCTGAATGCTGTGGCTAATTGCAGTTATTTAGTGTGTATTTAGTGTGGCTGGGGCATCGGTGCTGCTCCTCTGAGCAGCTCCCAGTAGTATTTACCTGTCTGCACCAGTGGAGGCTGCTGAGGGGAGGACGGCTCATAATAGTGGCTGGAATGGAGTAAATGGAAAGGCATTAAAATATGTTTGATGTATTTGATACCATTCCACTTATTCCGCTCCAGCCATTACCACGAGCCCATCCTCCCCAATTAAGGGTGCCACCAGGCTCCTGTGGTCTGGACTGTATCTGATTGGCATTTAGGAGCAGTTAGATTTGTGTCTGGTCTGTTCACTCTAAGTCAAAGCCAGAGAACAGCCACGTTTGGGTATAAAGTAGCCTACATTTGTGCAGCAGAAAGTGATGAGACTGCACCGCAGTTTGGCAAACCATTTTCTGGTGTCATCTCACATGAACCTCAAGTATGGTAAATTCCATCATTACTCATCATACAGCATCCATTCTTGCTACATACAATATCCCTCAAGACATGTTCAAAATTATTTATTTTTACACTGATGACATCTTAATGTTATTGTAAGTGACAAACGTGCTGCAGTTGCTGCTAGATGTGTATATTGCAGAAATGCACACACAGACATAGACATAGCCAGACACATGACAAACAATGCAGGATTTTATTACCTCATGCAGGCTTTTAGTACACCAGACAGACATTAGACTTGTTGATTTATGTAAGTTTCCATTTTGTCACTGCTCTTTATAGTCCCTGCAGTATCTCTTCCTGCCTCTCCTTCCTCCCAATATCTTCTCTCCCCTTTCATCCTCTCTCCCTCCCTCTCTCTCTCCTTCACTTCTTCCTTCTCTCTCTCCTTCACACTTCTCTCTCAATTCAAGGGCTTTATTGGCATGGGAAACATATGTTTAGATTGCCAAAGCAAGTGAAATAGATAATTAACTCAAGTGAAATAAACAATTATAAATTAACAGTAAACATTACACTTACAAAAGTTCCAAAAGAATAAAGACATGTAATGAACACGATGGGAGACAGAAGGCTGGTTTCAAGCGCAGGGCACAGGAGGTGTTTACTGCAATAACCCCAGGAGGAGGCAGGTAGCTGGGCCCAGGGGCAGGCAGAAGGTCATACACAGGGGGTCCAAAAGGGCAACAGTACAGGCAGGGAAAAGGCTAGTAACGTAGAGATCAGGCAATAGGTAGATAACAGGAAATCCGATTAAGGCAGGGAATAGGCAAAAGGCGTCGTTAGTGAGGCAGGCAAAAACTATTATACACGGGAGGAGTAGATCACGGGAAAACAAGAGCTCTGAAAGACATGTGTCACAAAACAAACAATACCTCACAGTGATGGGGTGCAAAGAACTGAACTAGATAGTGTGTGATAATGACAAACAGGGGATTGGGATCTGGAGAGTGAGCTGCGTTCAGGGAATCTAGGTGTTTGAGAGTGTGAGCTGGAAAGTGGGATGGAAAGTGAGCTGAATTCAGGGGATCTACGTGTTTGAGGCTGTGAGTTGGAAGCAGACTTTACAACATATCAAATGTCATATTATGTATATATACAGTGTTGTAATGATGTGCAAATAGTTATAGTACGAAAGGGAAAATAAATAAACCTAAATATAGGTTGTATATACAATGGTGTTTGTTCTTCACTGGTTGCCCTTTTCTTGTGGCAACAGGTCAGAAATATTGCTGCTGTGATTGCACACTGTGGTATTTCACCCCATATATATGGGAGTTCATCAAAATTGGATTTGTTTTTGAATTCTTTGTGGGTCTGTGTAATCTGAGGGAAATATTTGTCTCTAAAATGTCATTAATTTGGCAGGAGGTTAGGAAGTGCAGCTCAGTTTCCACCTCATTTTGTGGGCAGTGTGCACATAGCCTGTCTTCTCTTGAGAGCCAGGTCTGCCTTCGGCAGCCTTTCTCAATAGCAAGGCTATGCTCACTGAGTCTGTACATAGTCAAAGGTTTCCTTAATTTTGGTCAGTCACGGTGTAGCAAATAGCATTCTAGTTTGATCTGTTCTTTTGGTAAATTCTTTCCAATGTGTCAAGTAATGATCTTTTGGTCTTCTCATGATTTGGTTGGTTCTAATTGTGATGCTGTCCTGTAGATCTGTGGGGTCTGTTTGTGTTTGTGAACAGAGCCCACTCTCCCTCTCCATTACAATCTCAAAGTCCCTGAGTCTGGGTACTGGGATGGTTAGTGGGCATCGTTCCTGACAGCTAGTATGTCTGGAGGGAAGCCAGCCAGGCCAACAGAGTCCTGCAGCAACCAGGGAGAGACTCACTCTGCACCACTGTTCCTCCCTGCCACTCCCCCCCCCCTGTCCAACATCTTTAGGAATCCTCTCTGAAAACAATCACTCTGCAGTAACGCAAACAGCAACAGTGCCTCTTAATGTCCTTGTATAGTGACAATCACTGGCATGAGGGGAACCCTAACATCAATGCTTAAGATGTCCGTAAACGTTATATTGGGCTTGTTTGCTCTCGGCCCTGAGCAGATAACGAGCCTTGAATAAAGCCACCTCCTCCAGGAAATGTGTATATGAGATTATTTGAGTAGTTGAACAACTATCATGAGTCGATCAATTTCACGCTTGGTGAGAAGAAGATGCAATGGTAAGAGAGAGGATCTGAAACTTTTTTTAATGAATGATGTGGGATGTTGAGCTGTTGGCTCAATATTACTGTGTGAATCCTGGCCGAGTTTTGCATTGTACATTAGTCAATACTGAAAGGTGTAAATAATGTAGCTGAGCAGTAGACCACTGTCTAGACTGTCTGCTCAGTCTGATACATCTATTTCTCACCTTCAGGTTCAAAGGAAATAAGCCTTTTTCTCTCCCGAATGCACTGCATGTCCGTACCCCTAACTGCATAAGTGACATGTTTTGTCACCTAAGTCAACTGCATTGACAAAATATTTATTGTCTACAATTTGAACTACAATTTGAGTCTGACAAATTGTTTGGCTGTGAATTGTTGGAAGCACTTCAGTTTAGGTCTCTATTTCTGCCCTACGCAATGCTGAATATCAACCAGTTTGTGCAAGAGATATTGGTCTTTTTGTGGTATACTGTAGACCCAGAACTCACCTTAGACCACTGTTTGTTGACTCATATGAAAATCCCACTGCATACATCATGCTGTAAAAGGATGTAGAGAAAAACTGAGAAAGCAGATGAAATAGGGGATGTGAGAAGTTGGGATTGTCATAAATCATATGGATGGATTTCCATATACACCTTTGTTGTTTAGTGTACACTATTTCATTCCTCCCTAGAAATAATGGCCCACCCTGCGTGTGTGTATGAATGTGCATGCGTGTGTGCGTCTGCATGTG
Source organism: Brachymystax lenok tsinlingensis (assembly GCA_030435695.1). NCBI lineage: Eukaryota > Metazoa > Chordata > Actinopteri > Salmoniformes > Salmonidae > Brachymystax > Brachymystax lenok. The sequence goes on along the minus strand of CM059783.1, from coordinate 14,148,916 downwards.
TGTATTGTGTGTGTCCCTGTTTGTGTTAGAATAAATCATGTCTCATTGCGCCGCCCCTCCCACCTCCATACTTTACCCTCTCTATCCGAGTCATTGACCGTCCAATATTTCACAGCAGCAGCCACAGTGTGTTGAATTATGCTGCCTTCACTTTGTATTCAGCCTCTTAAATAACATCACTTCAGTTAGCCTCAATACTCCCACTTGAGTATGAGCGTGTTATGAAAAGGTCCTGAGCAAGTTGGAGTCAATGGTCTTGCTATGGGGAAATACCCTCTCAGTATTACTTCAGAGCTTTCCTGAGGGGTATACTACGACGCTAGCTAGAACTATTTAGGATTATCTAAAGCTAGCCAGTCTCAGTTCTAACTCAGGCTTCATCCATGTTACGAAGGTGGATATTGATCCTGCACCTGCCGCCAGGCTTGTAACTGTGCGTGCGTGTCACACATGGATTGCCCAACGAGTCGAAAGCCGAACTCTTCATTGAGACAATGTTGAAACAGCTATCCATGGGCGAGTCAGTGACACATTTTTGCAGAAATAAATGAAAGAGAAGTCATTTAATCTATGGTGGGAGATATGCTGCTAGAAGTGCCTTTTTTTTATTATGCGTACCGTTTAAGCCGTCTTTGGTGTGCTTTATCAATGAAAGAGAACCCCTTTTTTCCACTCCTATCGATAAAATCATTGTTTTTAGTCTAAACTAAAGTTACTGCCTGTGAAGTTGCAAATATTTCCTATCATTACTAAATGAGTGCGGTGTGATACATATTTTCATATTATTCTTTTTAACACATAAAACATTTGAATAATAAAAGATTTCATCAAATGAAGGGGGATGTTGAGTCAATCTTTGCGAGGGGGAGTGAATATTGGTCCTCAACTCGCAGCTCAGACACTTAATTCAGGATAAAATGGCGTTAGCCTTCCCTGAAGCGGGTTAGAGTTTAGGATTCGTTGCCATAGAAATGTACCTGGCTAAAACGTGAGCCACCTTTGTGTCAACGGTTATCCCGAGTTGAACTCAGAATTGACCAAGGTTAGCTAGCAAACTCCTCTATCCTGCTTTGTGGTATACCCCTGGCCTCTGAACACAGAGTTCTTAGCAGCACTAGAAGTCGGTACTAATCACGCTCAGTAAGCAGTGGAGCCTTTTTGCAGTCTCTCAATCCACTGCATGAGTGCAAATATTGGATATTTAAATGAAGTCAACAAATGTATTTTCACCACTCACGTTGACTCTGGGTAGTCGATGTAGCTACAGCAGAGAATACCAAGCCTGCTCTTCTCTGATAAGATAAACATCTTATCTGGTGAGAATTGATCCATTCCCCCGACCTCAAGTCTTCTGAGCAATTACCTGATTAACCCAGTTAGTCTGGATACTTCATTTCTTATGGATCTCTTCCTGTGGAATGCTTAGGTAATGGCTGGGGTATACTTGGTTTGGCTTGCACCAGGTCTATCTGTAACAGGAGAGAGATAGAGAGACAACAGGAAGCTTAAAATAAGAATGTGAAGAAAATGATGAGTCAACTTCAGGTCTTATCTGAACTCCATCACTGTCTACTCACTATGGAACCCTGACCTGTTCTGCAGACGTGCTACCTTGTCGTGCTGCTGCTCCAGTTTCAACTGTTCTGCTTGCGGCTATGGAACCCCGACCTGCTCCCCGGAATTGTTACCTTGTTCCGGAACTGCTGTTTTTGATCCTCTCTCTCTGTCACGGATCCCTCCGGAACTGTCATTGCGCACACCTGGCCCCAATTACCCAATCATTTGTGTTTGTATATATGTGCCCTTTGGTTCTCCATTGGGCTGTCGATTGTTGTACTATGTCCGTTGGTGCATGTGAGTACCTGTGCTGTGTGTTTTAGCTTTCGTGCCAATGTGGATTGCGCACATGATTCCGGGTCTTGTCCTGTGTCCTTGTCCTGTGTCATTGTGCGCGTCTGTATTTATTCAAGGTACTCCTTGCTCTTTTTGTTTTGGGTTTCAACCCTGTGTTTTTTGTATACGTGTTGGTTTCGTCTCCTCGTCCCCGTGCCTATACACGGCACGCCGTAATATGGGCAAAATAAAAACCCATATTACTCATTCCTGCACTTGTTTCCCGACCCTTTATACCAACGTGACTCTCTCTCTCTCTCTCTCTCTCTCTCTCTCTCTCTCTCTCTCTCTCTCTCTCTGCATGCTGGGAGTGTTGGCGCATGCTGGGAATTGTGTGAGTGAGTGCGTGGCAGTGTTGTGAAGAGTTAGATATCCTGGGTTTTCTTTCGATTTTCCTTTTCTTCTACGCATGATTAAGGTTATTCTTTTTATTTACTTGTTGTGGTAGAATTAATTATATTGTTTTTTTCGTATCGAAACTACCCTGACATTGGCGGGGATGGCTACCCGAATGGGGACGCCGTCCCTGTCACTTCGGCACGGCTTTAGGTGTGTTACTGAAGCTACTGTCACGGTGGAGGAGTTTCTGGTCGCCGTAGGAGAGAAGGTAGGATATGAGAATGTTGCTTATGCGTCACGGATGAATAAAGCGGTGGTGGTTTTCCTTAAAGAAGAGCGTCTTGTTGATCGTATGGTTGAGCATGGCGTACTTCTTAAAGGAATGTTTATTCAAGTCACGCCGCTTTTTTCTCCGTCAACAAGGGTAACGATTTCAAATGTACCGCCGTTTATTCCCAATGAGCTATTGGAGCGCGAGTTATTGCGGTTTGGGAAGTTTGCAAGCTCAATTCAGATTGTCCCGTTGGGTTGCAAACACCCGGCGTTGAAACAGGTTATGTCGTTTCGGCGACAGGTGTTTATGTTTTGGATTCTCCGGAGCAGACTTTGGAGTTATCGTTTAAAGTTAAGTATGACAACAGACTGTATATGGTTTATGCTAGTACGGGTAGTCAACGGTGTTTTGAGTGTGGGGATGTTGGCCATAAGCGACATGCTTGCCCGAAAAGGGAGAAGGCGGAGGAGGGGCGCAGGTGGTCCTCTTAACGCCTGGGCCCACTGATGTAGGAGAGGTGGGCCGACAGCGGTAGAGCAGCCACAAGCACCTGTTGCTGAGGAACAAGTTGTCCGTGTTGAGGGAACTGTTTTCCAGCGTGTACCAGAGGGAAATGTTATGCATCAGGAAAATATAGCTATAGAAACTACGGATGGATCTGAAGAGACTTTTCCTCAAACCGGTGAGGAGTTGGCCAGTATGAGTAATGTGGGGTACAGGAGGGTTCATGTGGAGCTAGGCTCCCAGGTAGTGGAGGAGATGCCCACTATGAGTAATGGGGTACAGGAGGGTGTTCATGTGGAGCTAGGCTCCCAGGTAGTGGAGGAGATGCCCACTATGAGTAATGGTGTACAGGAGGGGCTCATGTGGAGCCAGGCTCCCAGGTAGTGGAGGAGATGCCTGGTACGAGTGATGGGGGTGCAAGTAGGGAGTGTTGAGGGGGATGTGGTAGAGGGGACTCAGGGGTCTGTGGCCTCAGCTGAGGAGGATCAGGAGAAGGATATGGATATCTCTGTTGATACGAAAGCAGCTGGTGAGGACTCAATTTATAATCTAGAGGAGATAAATGGGTTCCTGGATCAGACTTTTGGGAAATCTGTCAAATTGGCAGATTTTTTTGACGTTGATAAGTTTGTGAGGTCAGCTGTGATGTTACAGAAGGCGGTGGGGTTAGACCAGTTGAGTGAGAAGAAGCGTTTTCGCTTGAGGAAATTTGTTACTGCTGTCACAGCAGCAAAAGGCACTGGGAAACGTGGATTGGTTAAGAGAAAATTTAAATAATGATGATGATCATGCCTCATAGGGTGTTTTTCTTTCTCTTTGGTTTCTCTGTGGTTTCTTCTGCTTTTCCTTTCTCTTTTCTATATGGAGGTACTAAGGGTAGGTTCTCTCAATATTAATGGGGAAGGGACAGGAATAAGAGGGCTTGGGTATTAGAAGTAATAAAACAGAAAAAGGCTTCATGTAGTTTTTCTGCAGGAGACACATAGTGATGAGGCTAATGAGGTTGACTGGGGTATGTGGTGGGAGGGGCAGCATATACTCAGTCATGGTACTAATTTCAGTGCTGGGGTGGCAATCTTGTTTTCCTCAGGCTTAGGGGTGACTGTGGTATCTACAACAGAGATTGTCAAGGGCCGGGTTTTATTGGTCAAGGTGGATATAATGGGTTTCTTGTTTTTTTTTTTGAATGTATATGCTCCTAATGAGGGCACAGAGCGTATTGCTATATTTAATCAAATAAAGGAAACCTTAAGACAGTGTGACCAAGAGGGGTGTCTGGTTTTAGGGGGGGACTGGAACTGTACAGTGGATTTTACTGTTGATCGTGACTGCTGAAGAACCTCACCTGCGGTCAGCAACTTGTCTGTCTGGTCTATTAACTGAGTTTGAGCTTTGGATGTGTGGAGAGTAAGGAATGCTAAAGTTAGGCAGTACACCTGGCTCAAAGTTAATGAAGGTCATGTCAGTGCAGCAAGGCTAGACAGGTTATATGTATCTGAGCAATATTGTAGTAGGGGTTGGAAGGTGTGACATTACTCCTGTGGGGTTCTCTGATCACCATATTGCTACTGTTGATATTCACTTGTCCTGTCCACGAAGGTCATCACCTTACTGGTATTTTAATGTTAAATTGCTACATGATGTCATGTTTTGTGAAAGGTTTTTGTTGTTTTGGGAAAAATGGAGGGTTACAAAGGAAATTTTGATTCCTTGAGACAATGGTGGGAGGTTGGGAAGGCCCAAATCTGAGTCTTTGTCAACAGTATACTGCTCTGTCACGTATTGAAGTTCAAGAGACCATCAGGGCCCTTGAACAGGACATCAAGTCTATTGAATTGAAGTTGCTCACTCAGAATGACCCTGGACTAGCTATGAACTTACAGGACAGGAGACATGAACTGAAGTCGTTTCTACGAAAGAGTGAAGGGTGCCTTGATTAGGTCTCGTTTTGCTACCCTCAAGGATATGGATGCCCCCTAGCACTTTTTTTCTTTAACCTAGGACAGTCAACATTGCAACGTAAACAGATGGTCTGCCTTCGTCTCCCTGATGGGAAGGTGACCACGGATGACAGCGAAATGCGCCAACATGCTGTGGATTTCTACTCTGCCCTCTATAAGGCGGAGGATTGTGATTCTCGGTGTACTGAACAGTTGCTACACGGTCTTCCTCAGCTGGGCCCTGAGCAGAGAGTTGCTTTAGACTCTGACATTACTTTGCAGGAGCTGTCCACAGCAGTTAAGCAGCTCTCAACAGGCCGAGCCCTGGCATCGATGGTTTACCATCTGAGTTCTACAAGCACTTTTGGCGGTCTATTGGGGAGGATTTTTATGAAGTGGTGTGTGAATCCTTTCATGAGGGTTCTCTTCCTGTATCCTGTCAACGTGCGGTGCTTTCATTGTTGCCTTGCCAAAAAGGGGGATTTGGCTCTCATAAAAAAATTGGAGACCTGTTGCTTTGCTGTGCAGAATATAAAATTGTATCTAAATGTCTCTCAAACAGGTTGAAAGAGTATCTGGGATTGTTGGTCCACAAGGACCAGTCTTACTGTGTACCTGATCGCTCTATTGTTGACAATTTGTTTCTAATAAGAGATGTTTTAGATATTTGTAAACTGTCTGATGTAAATGTGGGTTTACTTTCTTTGGATCAGAGAAGGCTTTTGATCGTGTGGACCACCAGTACTTGTTCACAACAATGAAAGCCTTTGGGTTTGGGGATGTTTTTTGTCTTGGATGAGTTTACTGTATGCTGGGGCCTCATGTATGGTGAAGGTGGGGGTTGAGTTGCCCCATCCTCATGTCCAAAGGGGCATCAGGCAGGGATGCCCAATTTCAGGGCAGTTATATAGCCTGGCAATTGAGCCAATGCTTTGTTTTTAAGAGCGAGGCTTACTGGTTTCTCTGTGCCAGGTGTAATGAAGGGTCCCACGATAGCACTGTTCTGCGTATGCAGATAGACGTGACAGTTTTTATTACAGGGGATGAGGATGTTAAGGTTCTCTCAAACGCTTTAAAGGTGTATGAGGGCCTCCTCAGCTAGAGTCAATTGGGAAAGAGTGAAGCGCTGTGGGCAGGTCAGCTTCAGGACGGGTCCGCTCCACAGTTACCTGGGGGCTTCAGTGGGGCAGAGAAGGGATGAAGACTTTGGGGTTTTTCTAGGCTCTGATGTCTTTCAGAAAAAGAACTGGGAGGGTGTAGTGGAGAAAGTGTGTGCCAGACTGTCAAGGTGGAAATGGGTGCTACCTCAGCTGTCTTATAGGGAAGGGTGCTGTAGCTAACAATCTTGTTGCCTCTACCCTGTGGCACAGACTAATAATACTGCAGCCACCGGGGGGTCTGATACAAGAGCTTCAGAGGACCCTTGTCAATTTCTTCTGGTCTGGACAACATTGGATCAAAGCTGCAGCCCTGTACCTGCCACTGCATGAGGGTGGGCAAGGCCTGGTGGACATTTCTTCCAGGATCATGGCTTTCCGGCTTCAAGCAGCCCAGAGACTGTTGTACTGTGACGGTTCTAGCTGGGTGGATACAGCCTACACATTGATGAGGAGAGCGGCTGTTTGGGCTTAGACAAGCACCTTTTCCTCTTAAAGCCAGAGGGGGGTGAGTTGTCTGGCCTGACTCCATTCTATGAGTCTGTTATGCAGGCTTGGAGAGTTCTTGTAAAGTCCCGTAAGGCCGACACGCCACCAGGGATGTGGCTTTTTGAAGAGCCTCTGTTTTACAACAACACTGCCATCCAGTCCCGTGTTCTGGGTTCAGCCAGCCTACGTTCATGCCTGTTAGGTGTGGGGTGTACCAAGCTGGGTCATCTGATGCGGAGTAGGAGCAGATCGTTGGAGGAGCTGGGAGAAAGAGCGGGATCCGATCATCTCGCCTACTGAGGAAGGTAAATCGCTGAGGTCTGTGATTCCCTGCCAGTACTTCATCTGCAGTATGTGACTGACACTTCCAATTCTGATCGTGGAAGGAGGGTCTGGACTATGTGTTCCCTGCACTGATTGTTAGAGCTGCGGCCGGGGGCATTCGGAGGAAGACGTGGGGATGCTGCTTTCCTTCCATACCCGGAGCTGGGGGAGTTCAAGGAGGTGGGAAAGAAGGCCTTGTACAGAATATGTGTGAAAGTGTCCCATGCCTCTTCCCTAGAGAGGGGTAAAATCGACGAGGTGGGCGGGTGTGTTTGGTCCAGGTGCATCCCCAAAAAAAGGCTGTTGGAGGACTTTATACAAACTGCCTATTGAAAAGAGGACAGCTGACCTCCAATGGAGGATAATACATGGAGCCATAGCCACTAATATGCATCTGGTACACCTGGACCCGACAGTTGGGGAAGGGTGTCCATTCTGTGCTGAGTCGGAGTCTCTGACACATCTGTTTTTACAGTGTCCCAGGTTGGTCGGGATGATTGACCTGATCAATAGCTGGTTCTCAGCTCTGGGAGAGGTTTTCTCTTCTCAAGTGTTTATATTTGGGCTAAAGTACAGGTTTAGTCGAAGGGTGTGTGTATGTTGCTTAATTTTGTGTTGGGGGGGCAGCTAAATTAGCGATATGGAAGACCCAGAAGAACAGTATTCGGGACAGGGGGTCTGTGGATGTGGTGGGAATGCTGGAGGGAATGTTGGCAGCGAGACTGAGGGTTGAGTTTGCCTATTATAAACTTGTTAACAACATTGATCTGTTTATGAGTATATGGGGTATTCAGAGGCTGTTTTGTTTAGTTACATTGGAGGAGGATCTGGAGTTGTGTTTTTAAAGTGATGTGCAAATATGGTTTTGTATGAGTGTTTACTGTGTTGTGGGTTCCCAGACCCAATAAAGATTATTTAAAACTCAAACTCTCTCTCTCTCTCTCTCTCTCTCTCTCTCTCTCTCTCTCTCTCTCTCTCTCTCTCTCTCTTTCCTGCTCGGCTATGAAAAGTCACCTGACATTTACTCCTGAGGTGCTGACCTATTGCACTCTTTACAACCACTGTGATTATTATTTGACCCTGCTGGTCATCTATGAACGATCTGGCCTCAGAGCCTGGTTCCTCTAGGTTCCTTCCTAGGTTCCTGCCTTTCTAGGGAGTTGTTCCTACACATCGTGCTTCTACATCTGCATTGCTTGCTGTTGGGTTTCTGTATAAGCACTTTGTGACATCTGCTGATGTAAAAAGGGCTTTATAAATACATTTGATTTGATTTGATCCTGCGATGTCCTCTGACCATCGTTATGTTTGGAGGAAAAAGGGGGAGGCTTTCAAGCTGAAGAACACCATCCCAACCGTGAAGCACAGGGGTGGAAGCATCATGTTGTGGAGTGGTTTGCCACAGGAGGGACTGGTGCACTTCACAAAATAGATGGCATCATGAGGAGGGGAAAATTATGTGGATATATTGAAGCAACATCTCAAGACATCAGTCAGGAAGTTAAAGCTTGCTCGCAATTGGGTCTTCCAAATGGACAATGACTCCAAGCGTACTTCCAAAGTTGTGGCAAAATGGCTTAAGGACAACAAAGTCAAGGTATTGGAGTGGCCGTCACAAGCCCTGACTTCAATCCTATAGAACATTTGTCGGCAGAACTGAAAACGTGTGTGCGAGCAAGAAGGCCTACAAACCTGACTCAGTTACACCAGCTCTGTCAGGAGGAATGGGCCAAAATTCACCCCACTTGTTGTGGGAAGCTTGTGGAAGGCTACCCGAAACGTTTGACCCAAGTTAAACAATTCAAAGGCAATGCTACCAAATACTAATTGAGTGTATGTAAACTTCTGACCCACTGGGAATGTGATGAAAGAAAAAAAGCTGAAATAAATTATTCTCTCTACTATTATTCTGACGTTTCACATTCTTAAAATAAAGTGGTGATCCTAACTGACCTAAGACAGGGAATTGTTACTAGGATTAAATGTCAGGAATTGTGAAAAACTGAGTTTAAATGTATTTGGCTAAGGTGTATGTAAACTTCCGACATAAACTGTATATAATAATATATAATACTAACATATACCTAGACCATTAAATACGGAATTAAGATAATTTTAAAACAAACAAAAGAGAAGCAACAAAACAAGAGATGATGCACAACAATTGTCTGTAACTCATGAAAAAAAATAAACATAGATATTTTCTTTAAGCTAATCTTGCAAAAAATGTGTTAACTACAGTAGTCCGGAAGCATCAATCCATCTGATTGACAGGCCAGATGAAAAGTTCCTCAGCCAAAGCCTTTTTTTCTCGTTCTAGCCCGTCTTTTCCTCCCTCCTAGTTTCCGGCGATAAGAATGCACAGAGTAATTACAGCCCAGGGTTACTGGTTTTACATCAATAGCGCTCCTTTGGCTGAATAAAATGGGAAAACAAGAGAGTGTTCCCGGACAGATAAAACATCCTTTGGTCCTCACTTTTCAGGCTTTTAATACAACCCATTCTTTGATTGCCGTGGCTGTATTTCTTATGCAAGAGGAAGTGACCACTCGAGCGCTTCCCTACATAAAGGTTAAGTGATAACGCAGGGGCACATCACACAGTCAGGAAATGGCAAATATTTGCTTTTATAGATTTAATGTATAATACAAATCTAGGAGGAGTTACTGAAATCTTGTCTCTATAGCTCTTGACTGCAGTTCATAAAATAATTTAACTATTTCACCTATTTCACCTTATCCAATAGAATCCAGTGGGTCACCAATCTGCCTGCATTGAATGCAATGACATTGTTCCAAAGTGTTACAGGATTTTTTTTACAAATGTCCAAGTCAACCCTGTGTACACACGGTGTAATACATTATTAAATTACTCTAAGCCCATTCGGTTGGATTACGATATGGTAATATCAGGTTTCTGTCTCTCCCTCCTCTGTTTCCTGTCGGAGGAAGGATAATAAATAGCATATTAATGCAGTATCACTTTATTGTGCCACGGCAACTCTCCATGAAGGACAATAAAGAATGGAGGGAACATACTGTACGTGTGCATACCAATCAACTGTGACTGGGTCCCCCGTGGCCCTGCCGCCCTCAACCTATCCGGCTTCCTGCAGCATCTTCAGAAGCGAGGGCTTGTGGGTAGACACAGAGCACTGCAGTCAATTAAGACTTTTAAGCGCCACTTTATTCTCACAGAGTTCAGGGAAGCACTGACCTCAGTCTACTTTCATAAATCAGGACTCTCCACATCAGTGTGTTATTCAGCAGCCTACTGTATTGACCTCATCGACAAGCTGATTGAAGATTCTGTAGTAGAAATGGGTCCTACCCCATGCCTTGAGTGTGGTTTGAGGTCTGAGTTGATGGAAAGGCACCCATGCACATTGTTCCATTGTGACAGCTGCTGTCACAGTAGCAGACAAACCTAGGCGGCAGCCGCACGGTTAAAGCATAGTTGTTGATTAATGGTGTGTACTCTTGGTGCCTTGCAGGGGAGAATATGCTTGTCTCAAAGAATATGCTTGTCTCATTAGTTGAGAATAATGAAAACAAACAAGCACAAGGCAAGACAGTAATATTACTGATTGCTTTAGAGGCAAAAGATGGCATTTGTTGTTTACGCTCGCACAGTACTATATATGGAATACACGCATATCATTGTTGTAATGGACCGTCTAATGTAAGAGTCATGTGGTAATGTCCATTTTAATCTTTAACCCATCGGCCTAATCTTTCCATGTTGATGTTTGATGGCAATTAAACACTTTATACTCAATTATGTCATCATTAACTAAATTATGTTAGGTTGTGTACACAACTATATGAATTTGTATTGATTTGTGTGTGTGTGTGCACCCACCCACACACCTACTTATGTGTGTCCTATACAGGGGATCGATTTCAAATTTAATTCGACGGGACTTTAAAAACCCTGATAACGTCTCGGATCACTTCACTTGATCCCTTCAGTGGCAAATTATGTATGAGAATCTGAAGCGCCTCAAATTGATCTGTGGAAATGCTGCCCCAGGATTACTTGTAATCGCTCCGGCAGGAACACCCAGGTCCGCTCGATAGGTCTGGGACTCAGGCTGAGTATCAAATTATACAAGTGACGACTCAATGGGGGCAACACGGGAGCGCTGCTCAGCTGTCCTGATGAATATTAGATGGAGACATAATTGCGTTGTGTTTACCTGTGCATTGGAGTGGAGGTTGAGTGAGAGGCCTGGCCAGGCTCCAGTGATGTAGGCCTAGATTTATACAAGCAGCCTTGTATAAGAGAAGTGAGAAGGGAAATTCCTTCTCACTACAAGCCACCTCCATCAGCTGAACCTTGGTGTCCCACAAGGGCACCACATGCTACATTTAGATGCATGGCAGGCTTCCAGGTTAGCTCACTCATTTAAGCATGTATTATGTACAGGATTGTGGGTGGTCTCTGTCACTCTTGCTTTAGGAAGTACAATTGTCATAGTCTTTGACAGGATTCCTATTACCTATGATTAGATTTTGTGATGGTCAAAAAATCTTAGCTTTAAGGTCATGTAATTCAGCAGCTGTCAGACGGTCAGCAAAAATTATTACATGCTAGGGCCATAAATAGCAATATTGTTGCTTCTGCATAACTAGGCCTTCAAATAGTGATATTGTTCTCATTGCATATCAATCAGTTTATCTGGTTTTCAGCTGGTGTTACCTCGTATGCCACCATGTACAGATGGTTTAGTGCATATTTAATTCACTTTCTTTATGTTCCTCAGTGCCTTCCTCTATTCAATAGGCTTTGACTATAACATGTATAGAATGAGGTAGCAAATTTTCCACAGGTCTTATTTGGTAGCTAATTGAACAAATTTACTGTCACGCCTGCTCCCGCTCTTCCCCCCTGGTGCTCGAGGGCGCCAGGCTCCCCAGCATTACACACTCCTGCCATCATCATTACGCACACCTGCCTTCCCTGTCACGTGCATCATTGGACTATTGGACTCACCTGGACTCAATCACCTCTGTCATTACCTCCCATGTATCTGTCTGTTCCCCGCTTCAGCATTGTTTGTCGAATGTCGTTGTTTTGCCCGTGGGCTGACACAGTATCTGTCTTGTTTCATGTCTGGTTCTAATTAAATGTTGACTCCCCGTACCTGCTTCTCATCTCCGGCGCCGGTCCTTACATTTACTGTATAAGAAAGGCCACCTAGGAGGCAACAGGCCTTGAGGACTTAGCCTAAATGCCAATTCACACTGTGACCGTTTTGGCTGCTAGCCCCGCTTTCCAGTTTCAATTGAGTTCACCTCTGAAGACTCGGGTAACATATCCACAGCCATTGGAGGCTGGGAAGTGCCGCCTAAATATTCATTAGCTGGTCCGACTCACACATCGATAGGAAGTAGTCCTATCATTCTATGACAATCACCAGGGGTGCAACTTATGTTTTAGAAGTGGGGGCGACATTATTATTATTATTATTTGTTTATACAGTCGGTTAAACACTACAAACAGCCTACCCGACCGGTTGGAGGCGTCCGCATGCCCCGAAAAGTCTTGTTTTGTATCACATTCCAATGATAAAACTGGGGTGGACAAAAATACAAAAATACAATGTCCCCCCTGTACCCAGTGAAAGTTGTGCCCCTAACAAACTCACATGGTTTTATATCAAATTAGATTATTTTTAAACAAAACATTATTTGTAGATGTAAAACAAAACAACTTTATGTTTATTACAGATGTATAACTTTTATAGGACATGAAAGCTGAGATTGTAACGGATTTGTAGAGTCACTAGCCAAATCGTGGTGGGTTTCACAAGGGGAGGGAGAGGAATGAATGAAAGTTGTGCCAAAAAAATAAGGAACATTTCCCCTACCCACTAGTTTTATGATGAAATATTACAGTAACAAGGCAGCTGAAATCTTATAGGATGTAATTTGTAAAGTTGATTGTAAATGTATGTAGATTATCCCCCCCAAAATCAGGCCCTATTCACCCATTTTTCATGAATAGGAAGTTAATCATATGTGATATTTCATATTTTCATCATATTTGTACAGTCGTGGCCACATCCTGACTGATGGCAGCCCATTCTTGCATAATCAATGCTTGGAGTTTGTCAGAATGTGTTGGTTTTTGTTTGTCCACCCGCCTCTTGAGGATTGACCACAAGTTCTCAACGGGATTAAGGTCTGGGGAGTTTCCTGGCCATGGACCCAAAATATGGATGTTTTGTTCCCCGAGCTACTTAGTTATCCCTTTTGCCTTATGGCAAGGTGCTCCATCATGCTGGAAAATGCATTGTTCGTTGATGGCTGGGAGAAGTTGCTCTCGGAGGATGTGTTGGTACCATTCTTTTATTCATGGCTGTGTTCTTAGGCAAAATTGTGAGTGAGCCCACTCCCTTGGCTGAGAAGCAACCCCACACATGAATGGTCTCAGGATGCTATACTGTTGGCATGACACAGTACTGATGGTAGCGCTCACCTTGTCTTCTCCGGACAAGCTTTTTTCCGGATGCCCCAACCATTCGTAAAGGGGATTCATCAGAGAAAATGACTTTACCCCAGTCCTCAGCAGTCCAATCCCTGTACCTTTTGCAGAATATCAGTCTGTCCCTGATGTTTTTCCTGGAGAGAAGTGTCTTCTTTGCTGCCCTTCTTGACACCAGGCCATCCTCCTAAAGTCTTCACCTCACTGTGCGTGCAGATGCACTCACACCTGCCTGCTGCCATTCCTGAGCAAGCTCTGTACTGGTGGTGCCCCAATCCCGCAGCTGAATCAACTTTAGGAGACGGTCCTGGCGCTTGCTGGACTTTCTTGGGCGCCCTGAAGATTTCTTCACAACAATTGAATCGCTCTCCTTGGCGTTCTTGATGATCCGATAAATGGTTGATTTAGGTGCAATCTTACTGGCAGCAATTTCCTTGCCTGTGAAGCCCTTTTTGTGCAAGGCAATGATGACGGCACGTGTTTCCTTGCAGGTAACCATGTTGACAGAGGAAGAACAATGATTCCAAACACCACCCTCCTTTTGAAGCTTCCAGTCTGTTATTCGAACTCAGTCAGCATGACAGAGTGATCTCCAGCCTTGTCCTCTTCAACACTCACACCTGTGTTAACAAGAGAATCACTGACATGATGTCAGCTGGTCCTTTTGTGGCAGGGCTGAAATGCAGTGGAAATGTTTTGGATTCAGTTCATTTGCATGGCAAAGAGGGACTTCGCAATTAATTGCAATTCATCTGATCACTCTTCATGACATTCTGGAGTATATGCAAATTGCCATCATACAAACTGAGGCAGCAGACTTTGTGAAAATTAATATTTGTGTTGTCATGACTGTCCTGCTCGGCTCAGGTTACCAATGACCACAATCCTGCAGAGAGATCTCACCCCCACCAGAGGAGAAGTGGTCTCAAGGGATATGAAGATGGGGGCGTTTTATGACTCCTCACACCCATTGTAAACCTACGGCAGCAGGCAAAATGTCTTTGTCCTCTCACTATGGAGAACCAGCCTCAGAACATTAAGCATGCAATAAATGAACTTTGGGACAATGAGTTTTGTCATGACAAAAGATGGAATATGAAAATCTATGTCATTTTTGTTATGTTATTAAAAGTTAAAGGACGACTTTATAACGAAAACATTGTAACTTTAAGAGTTTTCCTAGTACGTGCTTGATGTTTATACATTGTACGTTGGGTGGAAAATGTCCAAATCAAAGAGAATGTTTTGGTAAAGATGAAATGTGAAGTTAGTTGTCTAAAATTGCATTTGATTAAAATCTAGACCTCCAGCCTCGTAACTGAGCACGCCCAAGAATTGCCGTAAAAGGCGGGAACGCCCACTTCCGACACGAGGGTAAAAAACATGTGAGTTAAGAATTAACGTATCAGACTAAATGACCCGAGCTGCAGCAAAGGTCTGGGTAGTCAACAAACCCAAAACGCAACACGAGGTTGAAGGCAAAGGAACCTTTTCTACCCATACTACGGATGAGTAGCTGCATCTAAGAGAGTAAATTCAAGCAGGACCAACCGGTCGCCACTCTCCAACGCCATCGGGTATCTACGCTGCTTTCATTCCTACGCTCTGAACCCTGAGCTACAGGACTGGCTGTCCTCAGAAGACCCCTTTCAGAACAAGGGCGAGGAATCAGACTATTAAGCCAAAAGGACACTGACATCGTGAGGACAACCAGAGAGTTGCACCAGAGAAGTGTGTCATTGAGAAGCCTAAACAGTCCACGAGGAGACTCCCATCAGAGACCTTCAACACATAATTACATTATTATATTCTGACCCATAAGAGCGGCAGTTCGGGGAAAGAGTAGGGTTAAAATAAGCATAGCTGACAAACACCCTCAAACGTATATTTCTCTCGTGTACTTTACTTTTCTCTCTCTTTTAAATCCCCATTTTGGGTAACACACGTCATAGTATTCTAATCAATAGCCTAGACTGGGTTTTGTGTATGTGTATCTTTTATTATTATTTTAGCTTGTGGTACGGACTCATCGGTGGGACTCGGGCTTGTGCAGATTCCCGGATTATGCAACGTTCAGACTGAGACTGTAGAGGACATTGATTAATTAGCGACTGTTGTCGTCACATTAACAGTCGTCACATTAACCGATACAACGTCACGACAGTGTCATTCTCAAAACTTTTGGCCGCGACTGTACTATCTACTTGAGCTTGTGTCTTCAAACGTGAGTACATCTAATCAATAAATAACTATGTTTTACCAGAAACCAGGAATAGCCATACAAAAATCTGGGCATAGCCATACAGCCATCCGGAAAACCAGCCACTGGGTCTATGTAAACCTCTGTAATTACCCAGAGTATGAAACAACAAACAGATTAATCACTGGAATAAAATACACATTTGTATTGTATTGTTTGTATGTATGGGTTTTTCTTTATTTTTACTATTTTATACATTGTAGAATAATAGTGAAGACATCAAAACTATAAAATAACACATATTGAATCATGTAGTAACCAAAAATATATTTATATTTGAGATTCTTCAAATAGCCACCCTATGCCTTGATGACAGCTTTACACACTCTTGGCATTCCTTCAACCAGCTTCACCTGGAATGCTTATCCAGCAGCCTTGAAGGAGTTCCCACGTATGCTGTGCACTTGTTGTCTGCTTTTCCTTCACTCTGTGGTCCGACTCATCCCAAACCATCTCAATTTGGTTGAGGTCGGGGGATTGTGGAGGCCAGGTCATCTGATGCAGCACTCCATCACTCTCCTTCTTGGTCAAATATCCCTTACGCAGCCTGGAGGTGTGTTAGGTCATTGTCCTGTTGAAAAACAAATGATAGTCCCACTAAGCCCAAACCAGATGGGATGGCGCACCCACACCATAACACCTCCTCCTCCAAGCTTTACGGTGGGAAATACACATGCGGAGATCATCCGTTCACCCACACCGCGTCTCACAAAAATGGCAAATTTGGACTTCCACCAGTCTAATGTCCACTGCTTGTGTTTCTTGGCCCAATCAAGTCTCTTCTTATTATTGGTGTCCTTTAGTAGTGGTTTCTTTGCAGCAATTCGACCATGAAGGCCTGATTCACACAGCCTCCTCTGAACAGTTGATGTTGAGATGTGTCTGTTACTTGAACTCTGTGAAGAATTTATTTGGGCTGCAATTTCTGGGGCTGGTAACTCTGGGTCTTCCATTCCTGTGGCGGTCCTCATGAGAGCCAGTTTCATCATAGCGCTTGATTGGTTTTGATTGACTTTCATGTCTTAAAGTAATGATGGACTGTCATTTCTCTTTGCTTATTTGAGCTGTTCTTGGTATTTTGGTCTTTTACCAAATAGGGCTATCTTCTGTATAACCACAACAACTGCAACATATTTATTAAGAGAGCAGTGTGGGAGAAGATAAATGCCAAATGACATAATACAATCAGACACCTCTGGAATTGAAGCAGAACATTGAGAGATGTTCCTATTTACTGCAGACAAATGAATATAAAGCAGGAGAAATGTCAAAAGCGATGATGACAAACAAAGCTCAGAGCGCGGTGAGTACTAAAGAAAATTATGGAAAAACTGAGAGGAAGCATCTCAGCCCCTAATGAAATTGATGGCAGTTCACATCTCCGATTTACCGTCATGAAAGCGGGCCACGCCGCCAATTCTATTAATCTCGTTCATAGATAATGGGCGACAACTATCGGCCATAACAGCCACCATTGATGCTGAAAATTGAAAAAAAGGGGACTGAGATGAAAGGTAAGCAAACAGAGCGTTGTGCAGTGGCTGGGGTTAAACGACAGGGTCAGCCTCTTCACAGGGTAATGCTCTCAGGCACCAACTCAACGGAGTAGAAACAGGTGCAATCCCCACTTCAGGACAACAACACTCATGAAAAGGTTCTTATTATGTATGACACTCTACCAAAGCAAAGCCAATAGTAGTCCCCTTAGCATTAGATGAATGAATCCTTTAATGACTGTTAGAGAGAGAATTGGTTTAAAGATGGGCTGAACTCACTGATTTGGCCTGGTTTTTTAGCTTGCTCATTAAGAAATGGAAGAAGCCATGAGCGAGAGGTGTTTTGGGGGTGTGGTTTGATGTGGGTGATATATCCTAAACAGCCACGAAACCAAACACGCAACGAAGCATGACAATATGAACGTGATTGCTTCCTTGTTACTAGAGTGGTATCTTGTTTCTAGAGTAGCAGCTTGTTTCTAGAGTAGCAGCTTGTTTTTAGAGTAGTAGCTTATTTCTAGAGTAGAATCTAGTTTCTAAAGTAGTAACTTGTTTCTAGAGTAGTAGCTTGTTTCTAGAGTAGTAGCTTGTTTCTAGAGTAGTAACTTGTTTCTAGAGTAGTATCATGTTTCTAGAATAGTAGCTTGTTTCTAGAGTAGTAGCTTATTTCTAGAGTAGTAGCTTGTTTCTAGAGTAGTAGCTTGTTTCTAGAGTAGCAGCTTGTTTCTAGAGTAGATTCAAACAAATGTATCTATAAAGCACTTTTTACATCAACTGATGTCACAAAGTGCTGTACAGAAACCCAGCCTAAAACCCCAAAGAAGCTTGTTTCTAGAGTAGCAGCTTGTTTCTAGAGTAGTAATTTGTTTCTAGAGTAGTATCTTGTTTCTAGAGTAGTAACTTGTTTCTAGAGTAGAAGCTTGTTTCTAGAGTAGCAGCTTGTTTTTAGAGTAGTAGCTTGTTTCTAGAGTAGTAGCTTGTTTCTAGAGTAGTAACTTGTTTCTAGAGTAGTACCTAGTTTCTAGAGTAGTATCATGTTTCTAGAGTAGTAGCTTGTTTCTAGAGTAGTAGCTTATTTCTAGAGTAGTAGCTTGTTTCTAGAGTAGTAGCTTGTTTCTAGAGTAGCAGCTTGTTTCTAGAGTAGATTCAAACAAATGTATCTATAAAGCACTTTTTACATCAACTGATGTCACAAAGTGCTGTACAGAAACCCAGCCTAAAACCCAAAAGAAGCTTGTTTCTAGAGTAGCAGCTTGTTTCTAGAGTAGTAATTTGTTTCTAGAGTAGTATCTTGTTTATAGAGTAGTAACTTGTTTCTAGAGTAGAAGCTTGTTTCTAGAGTAGCAACTTGTTTTTAGAGTAGTAGCTTGTTTCTAGAGTAGTAGCTTGTTTCTAGAGTAGTAGCTCGTTTCTATAGTAGCAGCTTGTTTTTAGAGTAGTAGCTTGTTTCTTGAGTAGCAGTTTGTTTCTAGAGTAGTAACTTGTTTCTAGAGTAGAAGCTTGTTTCTAGAGTAGCAGATTGTTTCTAGAGTAGAAGATTGTTTCTAGAGTAGAAGCTTGTTTCTAGAGTAGCAGCTTGTTTTTAGAGTAGTAGCTTGTTTCTAGAGTAGTAGCTTGTTTCTAGAGTAGTAGCTCGTTTCTATAGTAGCATTTTGTTTTTAGAGTAGTAGCTTGTTTCTTGAGTAGCAGTTTGTTTCTAGAGTAGTAGCTTGTTTCTAGAGTAGTAGCTTGTTTCTAGAGTAGTAGCTCGTTTCTATAGTAGCATTTTGTTTTTAGAGTAGTAGCTTGTTTCTTGAGTAGCAGTTTGTTTCTAGAGTGGTAGCTTGTTTCTAGAGTAGTAGCTTGTTTCTAGAGTAGTAGCTCGTTTCTATAGTAGCAGCTTGTTTTTAGAGTAGTAGCTTGTTTCTTGAGTAGCAGTTTGTTTCTAGAGTAGTAACTTGTTTCTAGAGTAGAAGCTTGTTTCTAGAATAGTAGCTTGTTTCTAGAGTAGTAACTTGTTTCTAAATTAGAAGCTTGTTTCTAGAGTAGCAGCTTGTTTTTAGAGTAGTAGCTTGTTTCTAGAGTAGTAGCTTGTTTCTAGAGTAGTAGCTCGTTTCTATAGTAGCATTTTGTTTTTAGAGTAGTAGCTTGTTTCTTGAGTAGCAGTTTGTTTCTAGAGTAGTAGCTTGTTTCTAGAGTAGCAGCTTGTTTCTAGAGTAGCAACTTGTTTCTAGAGGAGCAGCTTGTTTCTAGAGTAGTAGCTTGTTTCTAGAGGAGCAGCTTGTTTCTAGAGTAGTAACTTGTTTCTAGAGTAGTAGCCTATCTTTGATGACAGATGTTTTTGTAATACAAATGTTAGTTCACAAATGTGAGAATGTTTGAGTTGGAATAAACACAAGCCGTAAAAAAAAAAGATTGTTCTTTCAACATGACATTTGCGACGATGTCTTCTTGTTTGTTGTCTAAACAAGTCAGAGGCGCTCCGTGCTAATGGTTAGTTTGGCTGTCTGTAAATAAATGGTTGGTTGTAGGTTAATTCTGGTGAGCGATTGGATAGCGTGCACCCGATCATTAGATTTTTGCCAACTGTGATTAGATTGCCAGGCAGGCTGCGTTTAGACAGGCAGCCCTATTCTGATATACTTCTTTCACTAATTGGTCTTTTGACCAATCAGATCAGCTCTGAAAAAGATCTGACGTGAAACGATCATATGTGTTTGGTCAAAAGACCAATTAGGAGAAAAAATATCAGAATTGGGCTGCCTGTGTGAATTAAGCGGCGATGGCCCTGTGTGGGCAGGATTGAAATGAAAACCCAACCCTCATGCAAGTTTTGGCGTCCTCAGTTACACAAATATCACAAAACTCTGTTTTGGAATACACTGAATTTATGACAAAAATTATCCTATTTACACTTTGTAGTCAATTTTGACACTAGAATAAATGTTTCTTACGTATTGATGCCACATTGATTGATGCCGTTTTTAACCATACAAGTTGGTTTAGTCGCTCTTAAGGCAAAAGTGTGGTTAGCATGCAGACCAGGATTACATTTCTTCAAGGTCCATTTGCTTCCTTAGCTTTGATTAGAATGTTTCCTATTATGTTTTACATAAACTCCCACTCACAAAGTCATTATTTCCGACTTGCTTCTTTTCAGGGCCATTCACGTTTTACAGCACTGACCACTAAAGTGGAGAAGCATCTTGTTTGTAAAGTTGTCCTCTTATGGGCCCTTAAACAACAGCATGCCACAGGGAATGATCACTGGGCACTATAAATGTGTCTAACTAATCATAAAATCTGTGTTTCACATCAAGCCTGTGTTAGTTTTTTGAATGGAGTCAAGGACTGCCAAATTATTCCGGAAAATTCCGGAAAATATTAGGTCAACAATGGTCAAAAATACCATGATGATGCCTGCTGGAATAACCTTACTAGCCCCTCGTATTCCCTTAGTATCTATATTTCAAGTCTTCACTTCATCTTGACTGGTATACTCCAGTATGTCCTATACAGTACATGGGTTGCATATATGATCCAGCTCCTTTAACAGTGCTCTTTCCCATGTAATTACTGAGCTATAATGACATTTCAATTAGCGATGCCCCCCACGGGATGAATTCACAGTCACTGGAACTCTGGCGAAAGGCAAAGCTGCGCGTCCTGGGAATGCATAATCTGATGAATGGCTTCTTAATGGAACGGCTAAAGAGCAGCGACAGACAGAACAGCTGGGCTCTAGTCTTCTCTTCGTCTTGCACGTCTCATTTCTGCTAAGCACTAATACACACGTTTTTTGTTCTGCCCAGCCTCGGGCGCTCTGAGTAGGAATCCATTTCTTTAAATTGTGTATATACACACCAGCTATTAAGAGACACAGAGGTTAAAGGGTTTTTTTCTCTCAGAAAACAGCTTTGGGCGTTTCAACAGAGATGGGTCATACTGTGTACTTTTTGGCCCTCATGGTTTTACTTGTAAAGATATTTTGGTTTTCCATTTTCTGTTTCCAAATTCTATCTGTGATGAATAATTGATGCCAGTGAAACACAGGACTTAGCAAGGAGTTAGACCAAAAAGTGTTAGACGTTTTGTGGTGGCAGTTTACCTGCCAGCCACGGCTAAGACTTTGCGCCAACTGACAAGGTCAACGCTTCCTGTGTTTCTGGAGTCTGATCCTTCCCCTAAATCCCATTAGGGATTGTGTGTAAATCCTTCTACCATCTGTAGAGCGTTCTGTTGGAAACAAACAGGTACGTGTAATATCTGGCTGTAGTATCAATGGTCTGCTGTGATCTCTGAACTGTGCTGGGACTGGAAGCTATATGAAGTCTGTGTCAGGTGGATTTTGATTGTAAATCTCCTGGATGAGCTTGGAGTGTTTTGTTTTTTTGCAGTCAGCCTTTTGCTCTGGCCTGGTGTGAGATATGACACACATGCAGACAGCAGAGACCTCTCTTTGTTTGTCCAGAATTCCTTCTTTGTTGCTTCTCATTGAAATCTCTCTCACCATTCCATTCCTTATTATGCTCAACATTAATCTAACATCATTGAGGCCTTCATATGGGGACCTCTTGCTTTGAAGCCTTCCAACTCTAGCTTTGGGTACTTGATGGAACCCCATCACTGCTGATACAATGGAGAGCCCACCCCACTCTTTGAAGGATGGCTTACCAGAACTGTGAGGTCTGCTCTCATGCTGCAAGCCTCTTATTGTTTAGGATTTTCTAGAGATATGAAGCTATTTCCTTATCACTGTTTCTGCTTTTAAGCACTGTCTAACTGTTTTCCCTCTCCCAGACTATCTCTGTGCTTCAGTCTTTCCTCTCTTGGGTGATTCCGTGTTATCTCTGGCTCCAGCGGAGCATCCATCATCACATTACAAGAGTTGGTGAACAGGAGGGCCCGCCACAGACTACACAGGACCCCTCGCTTACTCCCCAGATCAATTATGGATGCGTCTGTGTGTTTATCTCCGAGCAGGGAATGTACTTTCTATTATAAATACTGATAACGTGTTTCCCCAACTCTCCTCTTTATCCGTCTCCGCCGGAGTTTCAATAACACCCTTCGCAAGTAACAAATATGAAAACCTGCCCGCTGTTCTTTGAACTGTTCGAAGTACTCCAAAATTCCACGTAGTCCATCTGTACATGAAAAGTTAGGTAGGAACACAACATGCATTGTTGGTTCTCCATTTGAGTGTCTTCGTTCAGGAAATGCACTATTTACTTTTCGTTATCTGTACGGACCAGTTCCCATACGACTGAATGTGTCTCGTCAACAGGCAATGCCGTGACTTGAAAATAATAACAGGGGAAGTGCATCCTAGATGATAGTTTGATGGTATGATAACATAAGTTTTACCTTCAGGTAATCTTTTCTATAAAAAGTTAAAGGATGATATCAAAATGAATCGGAAAAGGCTTTAAAGCATTGAATGAAAAAAGAAAAAGGCTTTTGAGTCTTGTTTCAATGTTGACCTTCTAGTGTAGTCTTGGCATTAATGTATGTGCTCTCTGTCATCTCTGGGTCCGCATGGCAAATGGCCCAAGACAATGCTCAAGGACCAGTCAAAGATTCCCCGTTAAGGGGCCAAAAGGCCTCTTTCTCTCACACCGTATCCAGTGGACTGACTACTTGAATGTGTGATAGAATTATATATTGCAGCTGTAACGCCCAGGCCTGAGATGACAGGCTGGAGCGTGTTAGTTTCGTTTTGGTGTAGGGTTTGTGTTTTCTAGGGTGTCTATTTCTATGTTGGGATAATGGTTCCCAATTAGAGGCAGCTGAGTCTCGTTGTCTCTAATTGGGAACCATTTATATGTTTGGGAGTTGCACTTTAGTTTTGTGGGTTATTGTTTATGTTACGTTCTTCATGTTCAGTCGGGTTCTGGTCTTTCGTGTCTAGTTAGGTTTCTCCAGTCATGTCCAGTTAGGGTTTTCCAGTCACGTCTAGTTAGGTTTCTCCGTTCGTGTTTAGTTAGGTTTCGCCATTCGTGTTTAGGTTAGAGTTCTGTGTTCTGTTTAGGATTTAGTGTTAGGGTTCTCGTCTCGTTCCTCGTTTATTGTTTTGTTCCGTCTCGTCCCGTGTTATCAATAAATCATGTATTCTGGCTACATCGCTGCGTCTTGGTCTGTCCCTTACGAAGAGAAGCGTGACAGAATAACCCACCAACCGAAGACCAAGCAGCGAGAGACCCGAGGGTATTGGACCAGGTAACAGCTCATTGGGACTCGCCTGGCACGGAGGTCCGTAAGGCAGCCCCAAGAAACTTTTGGGGGGGGGGCACACAAGGAGGTTGGCCGGTTCAGGAGGGACTCCTGAGCCAACTCCTCGTGCTTTGTGGAGAGAGCGTTGGGGAGAGCGTCGCACCGAAGGGACACCGTGCTATGCAGTGTTGCGCACGGTTTCCCCTATAGGGATTCAGAGGCCGGTGCGAGAGATTCCCGCTCCACTCATCAGTCGGGCGAAACTAAGCGTTCAGCCAGGAAGAGTGGTGCCAGCTCTGCGCGCTAAGTCTCCAGTGCGCCTCCTGGGACCCGGATATCCTGCCCCGGTTCTGCGTGCGGTGTCTCCGGTACGTGTCCACAGCCCAGTGCTAGAGATCCCAGCGCCACTCATTGGTCGGGCCGAGGTCAGTGTGCTACCTGGTAGAGTGGTGCCAGCTCTGCGCGCAAGGTCTCCAGTGCGCCTGTTGGGACCTAGATATCCTGTGGTCGTACGGGCAGAATCTCCGGTGCGAATCCACAGCCCAGTCCGAGAGATTCCAGCTCCACTCACCCGTGAGGCCAGGGTTAGTGAGCTAGCTGGAGGTATGGTGTCGGCTCTCCGTATCAGGTCCCCGGTCCGGGTGGAGGTTTCTACACGTCCAGTCCCTGTTCCGCGCTCCCAGACTCCTGTTCCGCGCTCCCAGACTCCTGTTCCGCGCTCCCAGACTCCTGTTCCGCGCTCCCAGACTCCTGTTCCGCGCTCCCAGACTCCTGTTCCGCGCTCCCAGACTCCTGTTCCGCGCTCCCAGACTCCTGTTCCGCGCTCCCAGACTCCTGTTCCGCGCTCCCAGACTCCTGTTCCGCGCTCCGAGACTCCTGTTCCGCGCTCCGAGACTCCTGTTCCGCGCCCGAGACTCCTGTTCCAAGGCTCCGAGACTCCTGTTCCGCGCCCGAGACTCCTGTTCCGCGCTCCGAGACTCCTGTTCCGCGCTCCGAGACTCCTGTTCCGCGCTCCGAGATCCCTGTTCCGCGCTCCGAGATCCCTGTTCCGCGCTCCAAGATCCCAGTCCGTGTAGTGGTTTCTACACGTCCAGTCCCTGTTCCACGTGCCAGGTCCCCAGTGCGTCTTCAGAGTCCAGTGCGTCCTGTTCCGGCTCCGCGCACCCAGCTCCCCGTGCCCTCAGAGAGTCCAGCACGTCCTGTTCCGGCCCCGCGCACCCAGCTCCCCGTGCGCTCAGAGAGTCCAGCACGACCAGTTCCTGCTCCACGCACCAGAGTTCCAGTGAGCATCACGAGTCCAGTACTGCCAGTTCCTGCTCCACGCACCAGAGTTCCAGTGAGCATCACGAGTCCGGTACGGCCAGTTCCTGCTCCCTGCACCAGAGTTCCAGTGAGCATCACGAGTCCAGTACGACCAGCTCCTGCTCCACGCACCAGAGTTCCAGTGAGCATCACGAGTCCGGTACTGCCAGTTCCTGCTCCACGCACCAGAGTTCCAGTGAGCATCACGAGTCCGGTACGACCAGTTCCTGCTCCACGCACCAGAGTTCCAGTGAGCATCACGAGTCCAGTACGACCAGTTCCTGCTCCACGCACCAGAGTTCCAGTGAGCATCGCGAGTCCAGTACGGCCAGCTCCACGCACCAGAGTTCCAAGAAAGGGTCCAGGGCCTCCGGTGCGTGACATCAGACCAGCACGGCCAGCACCGGAGCCCCCACCTGGGACAAAGGGACCCACTCAAGACCCCCACAGATTTTTTGGCGCCCGAGTCCGCGCCTTTGGGTACTGTAACGCCCAGGCCTGAGATGACAGGCTGGAGCGTGTTAGTTTCGTTTGGTGTAGGGTTTGTGTTTTCTAGGGTGTCTATTTCGATGTTGGGATAATGGTTCCCAATTAGAGGCAGCTGAGTCTCGTTGTCTCTAATTGGGAACCATTTATATGTTTGGGAGTTGCACTTTAGTTTCGTGGGTTATTGTTTATGTTACGTTCTTCATGTTCAGTCGGGTTCTGGTCTTTCGTGTCTAGTTAGGTTTCTCCAGTCATGTCCAGTTAGGGTTTTCCAGTCACGTCTAGTTAGGTTTCGCCATTCGTGTTTAGGTTAGAGTTCTGTGTTCTGTTTAGGATTTAGGGTTCTCGTCTCGTTCCTCGTTTATTGTTTTGTTCCGTCTCGTCCCGTGTTATCAATAAATCATGTATTCCGGCTACATTGCTGCGTCTTGGTCTGTCCCTTACGAAGAGAAGCGTGACAGCAGCCATGTTTGATATCTATTTTATACTTGTCCCCTGTGGAGAACTCTTATGCTATCTAATGTATATGGATGTATGATCTCTATGGTAACTTGTACCTGTACAGGGTGAACTGTAAACTACTGTATATGGATGTATGATCTCTGTGGTAACTTGTACCTGTACAGGGTGAACTGTAAACTACTGTATGTAAAGGAGTTTTATTGTCTTTAGGAATTCTACCTTAGTTGCATTGGTCTCATCCCCCACAAAACCTTTGGATGCTGTGACATCCTGTAGAGATTGGGCCTGAGTGATTAGGTTGCTGTAACTAGGTATCATTTAATTGTTCAATGGTGGTTGGTTTTGGTTTGAAAAAGTCACACCTTCAAATGTTATAAGTGGAATGAAATGCCTTTGTTCCGCCTCTTATCCTGTATTCCACCCATGGAAAAAGGCTGTATGAAAGATTCTCATTTCCCAGGCTTTTAGACCTCTGGCCAAGTAAATTGTCATCTGATTTGTTCATACTTTGCTTTGTAACTCTAAGGTTTTCATGGCTAGAATAATGTCTTGTAATGCTTGTTAATGCTTTGTAACTTAAGTTTTATTATTTGTATAATTAATTGTTTATTTTACAATGTCATTAAATCCATTTGCCTTTAGAACTCCATTCTCAGACCAATTATTGCTAGTCACGGATAACTCAATGCTTGCTTGCATATTTTAATAATTTTTATGGAGTCAGAAACATTTTAATAGACTTTGTTAGCATACTAATTCCATAGTCTTATTGCGGGTCGTATGTGACCTTAGCCAAATATATTTAAACTCAGTTTTTCACAATTCCTGACATTTAATCCTAGTAACAATTCCCTGTCTTAGGTCAGTTAGGATCACCACTTTATTTTAAGAATGTGAACTGTCAGAATAATAGAGAGAATGATTTATTTCAGCTTTAATTTCTTTCATCACATTCCCAGTAGGTCAGAAGTTTACGTACACTCAATTAGTATTTGGTAGCATTGCCTTTAAATTGTTTAACTTGGGTCAAACGTTTCGGGTAGCCTTCCACAAGCTTCCCACAATAAGTGGGGTGAATTTTGGCCCGTTCCTCCTGAGTCAGGTTTGTAGGCCTCCTTGCTCGCACACGCTTTTTCAGTTCTATAGGATTGAGGTCAGGGCTTCGTGATGGCCACTCCAATACCTTGACTTTGTTGTCCTTAAGCCATTTTGCCACAACTTTGGAAGTATGCTTGGGGTCATTGTCCATTTGGAAGACCCATTTGCGAGCAAGCTTTAACTTCCGAACTGATGTCCTGAGATGTTGCTTCAATACATCCACATAATTTTCCCCTCATGATGCAATCTATTTTGTGAAGTGCACCAGTCCCTCCTGCAGCAAAGCACCTCCACAACATGATGCTGCCATCTTTGTCCCCATGTGCAGTTGCAAACCGTAGTCTGGATTTTTTTATGGCGGTTTTGGAGCAGTTGCTTCTTCCTTGCTGAGCGGCCTTTCAGGTTATGTCGATATAGGACTCGTTTTACTGTGGATATACATACTTTTGTACCTGTTTCCTCCAGCATCTTCACAAGGTCTTTTGCTGTTGTTCTGGGATTGATTTACACTTCCGCACCAAAGTACGTTCATCTCTAGGTTGACAGAACACGTCTCCTTCCTGAGCGGTAGGATGGCTGCGTGGTCCCATGGTGTTTATACATGTGTACTATTGTTTGTACAGATGAACATGGTACCTTCAGGCGTTTGGAAATTGCTCCCAAGGATGAACCAGACTTGTGTAGGTCTACAATCTTTTTTCTGAGGTCTTTAGATTTTCCCATGATGTCAAGCAAAGAGGCACTGAGTTTGAAGGTAGGTCTTGAAATACATCCACAGGTACACCTCCAATTGACTCAGATGATGTCAATTAGCCTATCAGAAGCTTCTAAAGCCATGACATCATTTTCTGGAATTTTCCAAGCTGTTTAAAGGCAGTCAACTTAGTGTATGTAAACTTCTGACCCACTGGAATTGTGATACAGTGAATTATAAGTGAAATAATCTGTGTAAACAATTGTTGGAAAAATTACTTGTCATACACAAAGTAGATGTTCTAACCGACTTGCCAAAACTATAGTTTGTTAACAAGAAATTTGTGGAGTGGTTGAAAAATGAGTTTTAATGACTCCAACCTAAGTGCATGTAAGCTTTTATTCATATAATTGTAATTTATAATTAATAAACTAAAGAGCAGCAGTAAATAACAATAATTAAAGAGCAGCAGTAAATAACAGTAGCGGGTCTATATACACGGGGTACCGGTACAGAGTCAATGTTTGGGGGCACCGGTGTCGAGGTAATTGAGGTAATATGTACATGTAGGTGAAGTTATTAAAGTGACTATGCATAGATAATAACAGAGAGTAGCAGCAGCGTAGAAGGGGGCAATGCAAATAGTCTGGGTAGCCATTTGATTAGCTGTTCAGGAGTCGTATGGCTTGGGGGTAGAAGCTGTTTAAAAGCCTCTTGGACAAAGACTTGGCACTCCGCTACCACTTGCCATGCGGTAGCAGAGAGAACAGTCGATGACTAGGGTGGCTGGAGTCTTTGACAACTTTTAGGGCCTTCCTCTGACACGGCCTGGTGTAGAGGTCCTGGATGTCAGGAATCTTGGCCCCGGTGATGTACTGGGCCATGCGCACTACCCTCTGTAGTGTCTTGCGGTTGGAGGCCGAGCAGTTGCCATACCAGGCAGTGATGCAACCCGTCAGGATGCTCTCTGTCACACCCTGATCTGTTTCACCTGTCTTTGTGATTGTCTCCACCCCCCTCCAGGTGTCGCCCATCTTCCCCATTATCCCCTGTGTATTTATACTTGTGTTCTCTGTTTGTCCATTGCCAGTTCGCCTTGTTTGTCAAAACAACCAGCATTTTTGTGTTAGCTCCTGCTTTTCCTCAGTCTCTCTTTTCTCAACCTCCTGTTTTTTTACCCTTGTCTGTCCTGACCCTGTACCCACCCGCCTGACCACTCTGCCTGCCCCTGACCCTGAGCCTGCCTGCCTTCCTGTACCTTTGCCCCACCTCTGGATTACTGACCTCAGCATGACCTGCCCCTGACCCTGAGCCTGCCTGCCTTCCTGTACCTTTGCCCCACCTCTGGATTACCGACCTCTGCCTGATCTGAGCCTGCCGGCCGTCCTGTACCTTTGCCCCTGTTGCTGTAATAAACTTCAACACGGTCTGCATCTGGGTCTTATCCTGATACCTGATACTCTCGATGGTGCAACTGTAAAACCTTATGAGGATCTGAGGACCCATGACAAATCTTTTCAGTCTCCTGAGGGGGAATAGGTTTTGTCGTGTCCTCTTCACGACTGTCTTGGTGTGCTTGGACCATGTTAGTTTGTTGGTGATGTGGAAGCCAAGGAACTTGAAGCTCTCAACCTGCTCCACTACAGCCCCGTCGATGAGAATGGGGGTGTGCTCGGTCCTCCTTTTCCTGTAGTCCACAATCATCTCTTTTGTCTTGATCACATTGAGTGAGATGCTGTTGTCCTTGCACCACACGGTCAGGTCTCTGACCTCCTCCCTATTGGCTGTCTCATCGTTTTTGGTGATCAGGCCTACCACTGTTGTGTCATCAGCAAACTTAATTATGGTGTTGGAGTCGTGCCTGGCCATGCAGTCGTGAGTGAACAGCGAGTACAGGAGGGTACTGAGCACGCACCCCTGAGGGGCCCTCGTGTTGAGGATCAGCGTGGCGGATGTGTTGTTACCTACCCTTACCACCTGGGGGCGGCCCGCCAGGAAGTCCAGGATCCAGTTGCAGAGGGAGGTGTTTAGTCCCAGGGTCCTTAGCTTAGTGATGATCTTTGAGGGTACTACGGTGTTGAACACTGAGCTGTAGTCAATGAATAGCAATCCTCACATACTTGGGTGTTCCTTTTGTCCAGGTGTGAAAGGGCAGTGTGGAGTGCAATAGAGATTGCATCATATGTGGATCTGTTGGTGCTGAATGCAAATTGGAGTGGGTCTAGGGTTTCTGGGATAATGGTGTTGATGTGAGCCGTGACCAGCCTTTCAAAGCATTTCATGTGTACAGCCGTGAGTGCTACGGGTCGGAAGTCATTTAGACAGGTTACCTTAGTGTTCTTGGGCACAGGGACTATGGTGGTCTGCTTGAAACATGTTGGTATTATTTTGGAGCCGTTGTATATATGTGTGTGTGTGTGTGTGTGTGTGTGTGTGTGTGTGTGTGTGTGTGTGTATTCAATATTACTTCACTACACTACCTCCAACAATAACCAGACCAAACTATAGAAGGCATTAGAAGACTGCACCAAGCTCTACTGCATCTTCACAGCTCAGCCGCTGTAGACTTAAACAGCCATGTCAATTAAATGCTAAATAAAGCTGGGCCATTATGTTCAATTAGGCTTCGTTTACATAAGCAATTACCTTCTAATTTAATAAGTTACTTTAGGGGATGCCTGATTGGTTGAATAATGATGTTTACCATTGTCTATCAAACACGGAGGCTCAAGGTTAACCCCTCAGGATTGACTTAGCTGCTTGCTGTCCTGATACTCCAGGTATAGTTATCACGCTACTTTGTCATTGCTAGGTAGTGTGTTTTCTCTTTTAGGTTGACCCTTCCACATTATGACTTTCATGCATGAAGATGTTAGCGTCAAACATAGTTACAGTCCACATCTGGACACAGAGACAGGCTGAACTGCTTTGATGAACACCCAATGTCTTCTTGGCAGAGGCTTTGCTTTGGAGAGTAATGTTAATCGGAAGGATTGGACCCACTTGGACCCACTCTTATGTGTTCTATTCTCACCATACTGAAGACTATCTATTATGTGTTAGTCCCAGGGGCAGCGGGAGGCTCTTGGGGAGTTACACAACCTTTGATTATTCCTCTCCTCTTCTCTTCTCTTCTCTTCTCTTCTCTTCTCTTCTCTTCTCTTCTGTTCTCTTCTAGTCCCTTCTGTTCTCTTCTAGTCCCTTCTGTTCTCTTTTAGTCCCTTCTCTTCTCTTCTCTTCTGTTCTCTTCTAGTCCCTTCTGTTCTCTTCTAGTCCCTTCTGTTCTCTTCTTGTCCCTTCTCTTCTCTTCTCTTCTTCTCTCTTCTCTTCTCTTCTCTTCTCTTCTGTTCTCTTCTAGTCCCTTCTGTTCTCTTCTTGTCCCTTCTGTTCTCTTCTCTTTTCTTCACCCACACCTATGATTCAGAACAGTTCTATTGCTGACGCCAAGCACAGAGACAAGGGTGGGTGATAAAGAATAGAGTCCAATAGGAACACTATTTGGAAAGAAAAGAAGGATGGAGAAGATTCCATACTGAGCACTGACACCTCATTTGGAACATGTTCTCAGTAGAGGAGGTGACAATTACCACATTGTAAAATAATTTTACCCTTAATTTGGGGGATTGTTATTGCCGTGGTAATGATGTTGGAACATTCCGTAGTGTCGCTCCTACTGAACAGGTACAGTAGATCTTGACTCAGTGTTATCTTCTCTCACCATACAGAATTATACAGCCCATATTAGTTCCAAGTCTACATGTTGTATAAGCCTCTGGCATGGCTTTGCTGAGTGTGGATAATATGGAGGGTCAGTCCCAGTTTCCCTACTGACTCTCTTACTTTATTTACCAAGTTGGCTGGCAATCAATTTCATTCATTGCAAGTAAATATGCAGTTTGTCCATGGGAATAACAGAATGTATTTCAAAATGATTTCTTTCCAGTCGTACTTTTTGCACAGGTTTCCACCCACTCCGTATGTATGATGTAATAATTCACCACAGCTATGATGGATTTGTGTTATGTGCGCTGGCACCAGTGATAGCCATAAGTGTGTGTGTGTGTGGGTGTGTGTGTGTGCGTGTGTGTGTGTGTGGAGCCTGGGCAGAGATGAGAGATGAGTAAATAGCATTGCCATAATGACTCATAGCATGTGTTTAGACAGCTGTGGACCTTGTTGATGGGAAGTTAATCGTACAGAATGTGTATGGTGTTGTAATAAAATATGCAGGTGTTTTCATTGTCATTCAGATGAGGGAAAGTCCTTGATTTGATTATGTGTGAAACAGGAAACATAACATGATATAATACAAATATAAACCCTTTAAAATCCTTTGTTTAATTGCATTAAATAATACACAACTACTTTATAGTGCATCATTAAAGCTTGATTATTAACATAGCTTTATGAAAATTTATTTGATGTAAGGCATCAACAGACATGTTATGAATTGCCTATATGCTTGCATATATGCTGTATCTTACTGGATGTTGCTCATCATAAAATGTTTTAACACTCCCAGTTCAACCCGCATTCACACAAGCCAAGTGGTTATAAATAAAATATGTTTATTATTTATTTATTATTATTACGTTGTCATGGTTATGGTTTCAGGTGTGCTGCTGATATACTGCACAGTAAAGTGCAATGGCCAACCTGTGGCGGGGTCTGACTCAATTTGAGTCAGACCCCACACAGGTTGTTACAATAATGTTACTCATTATTGTTGAAGTGAACTTCTTGTTGACGTTTCTCCAAGAGATGCAAACATACCTCCACCCTGGGCAGCTAACAGTATATCAGAGCCTGCTGAGGAGAGGGGAGAGGAACTCATTAAATTCTTATGTGTGAGTTGTTTGTCAACTGAATTATTCATAGTGATTTGATTGCTATGGATGAAGGATTTAGAGATGCATTGAGGGAGGAAGCTCTTGTTTGTTTGGCTGCCGAATTTCAGAGCGTCTCAATCTCAGGAAGTCTGAGATTTTAGAGGACAAATGTTTTGTTAATCTGCTCTGGACTATGAATTATCAACTGACAAATACTGTTTGCAATTTTGTGGTATTTCCACGTGTTTATCTAACTCCCTGTCTCTTTATCACTTTTTCAGTCTGTTGTTTAGTTTCCCTCTCTTGGGTCCTTATACTCTCTCTTTCTCTCGCTCTCTATCTCTCTCTCTCGCTCCCTCTCTCTCTCTCTGGTCACACTACTGTATGAAACACATCCCTAAAATAACAAAAGTAGCATTATTATTATTTGAAACCCTTTAATCAATCAATCCATTCTTTTTTTAATTAAGCATTTTCTGTCCTGAAGAGCATATTCACCACAAGCTTGAATGATATAAGAAATTAAGTCCTTAGTGTCTTGTCCCTCGGGTCCTATGATTTGTCACTGAAGTAGAAGAAATGAATCAGTACAATTTCTTCACCAACAGCCTTATACAGTGAGGGAAAAAAGTATTTGATCCCCTGGTAATTTTGTACGTTTGTCCACTGACAAAGAAATGATCAGTCTATAATTTTAATGGTAGGTTTATTTGAACAGTGAGAGACAGAATAACAACAACAAAATCCAGAAAAACGCATGTGAAAAATGTTATAAATTGATTTGCATTTTAATGAGGTAAATAAGTATTTGACCCCTCTGCAAAACATGACTTAGTACTTGGTGGCAAAACCCTTGTTGGCAATCACAGAGGTCAGACGTTTCTTGTAGTTGGCCACCAGGTTTGCACACATCTCAGGAGGAATTTTGTCCCACTCCTCTTTGCAGATCTTCTCCAAGTCATTAAGGTTTCAAGGCTGACGTTTGGCAACTCAAACCTTCAGCTCCCTCCACAGATTTTCTATGGGATTAAGGTCTGGAGACTGGCTAGGCCACTCCTTTGTTGCCTTGGCCGTGTGTTTTGGGTCATTGTCATGCTGGAATACCCATCCACGACCCATTTTCAATGCCCTGGCTGAGGGAAGGAGCTTTTCACCCAAGATTTGACGGTACATGGCCCCGTTCAACGTCCATTTGATGCGGTGAAGTTGTCCTGTCCCCTGTTCATTGGCAAACTTCAGACGGGCATGTATATGTGCTTTCTTGAGCAGGGGGACCTTGCGGGCGCTGCAGGATTTCAGTCCTTCACAGCGTAGTGTGTTATCAATTGTTTTCTTGGTGGCTATGGTCCCAGCTGCCTTGAGATCATTGACAAGATCCTCCCTTGTAGTTCTGGGCTGATTCCTCACCATTCTCATGATCATTGCAACTCCACGAGGTGAGATCTTGCGTGGAGCCCCAGGCCGAGGGAGATTGACACTTCTTTTGTGTTTCTTCCATTTGCGAATAATCGCACCAACTGTTGTCATCTTCTCACCAAGCTGGTTGGCGATGGTCTTGTAGCCCATTCCAGCCTTGTGTAGGTCTACAATCTTGTCCCTGACATCCTTGTAGAGCTCTTTGGTCTTGGCCATGGTGGAGAGTTTGGAATCTGATTGATTGATTGCTTCTGTGGACAGGTGTCTTTTATACAGGTAACAAGGTGAGATTAGGAGCACTCCCTTTAAGAGTGTGCTCCTAATCTCAGCTCATTACCTGTATAAAAGACACCTGGGAGCCAGAAATCTTTCTGATTGAGAGGGGGTCAAATACTTATTTCCCTCATTAAAATGCAAATCAATTTATAACATTTTTCACATGTGTTTTTCTGGATTTTTGTTGTTGTTATTCTGTCTCTCAATGTTCGAATAAACCTACCATTAAAATTATAGACTAATAATTTCTTTGTCAGTGGGCAAACGTACAAAATCAGCAGGGGATCAAATACTTTTTTCCCTCACTGTACAAGTCCACCAGTGAACTCAGCTCAACTCAGCTCAACTCAGCCCTCTTCTTCTCCGCCTTTCCAGCAG
Source organism: Brachymystax lenok tsinlingensis (assembly GCA_030435695.1). NCBI lineage: Eukaryota > Metazoa > Chordata > Actinopteri > Salmoniformes > Salmonidae > Brachymystax > Brachymystax lenok. The sequence goes on along the minus strand of CM059783.1, from coordinate 14,114,618 downwards.
GTCTGAGAAAAGGATAAGTAAATTGTACCTGTCAGGGAGGGGGTCATCAGATGGCTGCACTTAAGCGAGAGGTGAGAGGAGTGGAAGGCTGGCAGCCCATTATCTTTATTTCACCACACCTGGTGTATGTTCTCAGCCTGGCTCCGTTAAAGGGGCTGTTGGCCAGGCAGAGAGACACTGTCTCCTGTACTCATCCACTAGTCTGTTCACAGGGTGCCTGTGGAAGGACACTTATAAAAGGAACAATAGGAAGTGACCTACTGTGTGTTATGTGTGTGGCTCTTCATATCTACATATCCACATAAAAGCAGATGGCGAGACGATAAGATCACATGCACATCTATTCATAGTGTGATGCCTATGCATAAAGCCAACTGTACATATAGAGATGTGTCTGTCTGTCTGTCCATCTGATATGTAACCAACGATGAGAGGCTTGGCGCAACCACCACCAGGGACAGGTGGACATCGACCTCAACTTCAGCCAACTCACTACTAACACCATCCATGTTCCCAAACACCTCTTTGCTCCAGCCCTAAGCACTCACTGGAATGGAACCACATATCCTCCTCACTTTCCTCCACCTTAACAGGAGACTCACTACATGCTGCAGGAACGGTCAACTGCTTCTCAACAACAGGAAGTGACAACACCAGTGGATCTGGCTTCTTCACCAACCTCATTTCTTCAAGCTTCTGATTCTCAACACAAGAGACAGCCGTGTCAACCCGCAAAACCCAGACCGGGTCTTCCAGCAGATCGTCACTAATGTCACAACGTGACTGGGAAGAATCCCCCTTCCATAGCTCAGTGAGAAACAGGAAAGCTAAATCAACCCCTGACCCCCAAACAACCTCATGGTCAGGCTGCTGAGGAACCACAACCTTCCCTACTTTGGCAAAGAACCTGTTAGTTAAAGTAATCAAAGAATCACTGACAACCTCTGAAACTAACAGATCACTTGGGGGAACCAAATATGTTCTCAGACCACTAAGATAACCTAGTTGCTCAGTATTACTTCTTCACTAGAGAGAAATATTTCCTGAGAAACACTGTCTAGTTTGGCAAAGAATGTTTTCTCCAAGTCCCAACACAAATCATCTTCCGGTCACACTTTATTTGGATAGTCCGGATTTTCCATCTGTAGATGCTCTACAGATGGTCATACTATCAACAAACTGATTGATTTTAAGCAACTGCTTGCTAAGGTTACGTTTAGGGTTAAGTTTATATTCAGAATAAGGGTTAGGGTTTAATGTTTGGATAAGGGTTAAGAGCTAGGGTTAGGGTTAGTCGATAGTTAGTTGAAATATTACTGATAGTCTGTAGAGCATCTACAGATGGACTGTCCAAATAAAGTGTTAACCATCCTCCTCTCTATCTGGTTTGCCATCAGCACTTCTCTGAACAGGAGTAACTTCACAAAGTGGGGATACGTCAAAACTCTCCTTGAGAGACTCCGCCCCCTGAGACACCTGACTTTTCACTGGTGTTACCCAAACCTGATCACTAGGGGAAGCTAGCTCATCACTCTGATCACTGAAGGAAAGTGGTTCAGTAACAACACTTTCTGACTGACTGACAACACAAACTTTCTCCCCTTTACACTGTCCTTCATTGATCTGCTGTTTCAAGAGTGCTATTTCCTGTTCTAGCCTTGCAATTTCCAACAACCCACTGGGCAAAACTGGTTGAATCAACGTGGAAAACTGATTGGATTTGCAGAGTCATCAACGTAAGGGAATTTCCTATTTTTTCACCCAACTTTTAACCTTAATCCAATAACATGGTGACATTTTTCTTGTTGATTTCACGTTGAATTCATTCAATAAAATGTATTTATAAAGCCCTTTTTTAATAAGCAGTGCTCATACAGAAACCCAGCCTAAAACCCCAAGAGCAAGCAATGCAGATTTAGAAGCACAGCGGCTAGGAAAAACTCCCTAGTAAGACAGGAACCTAGGAAGAAACCTAGAGAGGAACCAGGCTCTGAGAATCAACCAGGCTCTGAGAATCAACATGAAGTCCAGATCATTCTTCAAGATGTTCAAACGTTCGTAGATGACCAGTGGGGTCAAATAATAATCTCAGTGGTTATAGAGGGTGCAACAGGTCAGCATCTCAGGAATAAGTGTCAGTTGGCTTTTCACGTTAGTTGACATATCAACCTAATGTAAATCAAAACAAGACAAATGCACAACCACACTACCAAACCACACCGGTTCATAACCGCCCGGTCTACAACCACAAATGCTAAAGTGTTAACATTTATGCCGGACGAGCTCCCATATGTTACAAAACCAATGACTAGTCTACTGATTTTGGGGTCTTAAACCTAGTTACGTAGTCTGTAACCTGAATAAATGTGTGCCATTTATGTGAGAAATCAGCATTTGAGGACCGTGTTGGATGCACATGTGCCCAGGAGACAGCAACTTAAAGAGATGACCTCTTAGTCGGCCAGTCCAAGTGGATTATATTTTGTTCAGATGGTAACAAAACATAAATATGTAAAAAAGTAAAAATACCAGGCATGCCCAAACAAAAGACTCAAAACCAAATGGTTTTGGCCAACAAACAAACCCAGCAGCCTCACGGCTTGCAAGCTGGGATACTGACTGACGGTCACCCTAATTGGCAGCACTTGATGTGCTTATAATCCAGGCTCAGCACTTGGACAAGGTTTCTGCTGCCCCCTGTGGGAATGGAGTGTGGAAGTGGTACTGACCTGTAGTGTGCTATCTAAACTGCCCAACCTATTCCATAACAATAGAGCATGAGAGTTACATTGAATCTAACAGGTCATATGTCCAGATACCAAAGAATATGTTCATATACTCTTTTAACCTTAGTGCTTAGAATAGGCAAATGTATTTCCACTAACCATTTCAGTTTTGGGGCTATTTTTGAAAGCCTCAGGGTAGAATTGAGAGTTAACCTAATGCATTCTGGGAAATGTTGTATTTTCCCCATATTGAACTAAATTGAAATATAATATCTTAGAATATCCACATGCAGGTTTTGTTTTCAAATCAAATAAAAATCAAATCAAATTGTATTTGTCACATACGCATGGTTAGCAGATGTTATTGCGAGTGTAGCGAAATGCTTGTGCTTCTAGTTCCGACAGTGCAGCAATATCTAACAAGTAATATCTAACAATTCCACAACAAATACCTAATACACACAAATCTAAGTAAGGAATAGAATAGGAATATATAAGGATAAATATATGGATGAGCAATGTCAGAGCGGCATAGGCTAAGATGCAATAGATAGTATAGAATACAGTATATACTTATGAGATGAGTAATGCAAGATATGGAAACATTATTAAAGTGGCATTATTAAAGTGACTAGTGTTCCCTTTAATAATGTGGCCAATGATTTCAAGTCTGTATGTAGGCAGCAGCCTCTGTGCTAGTGATGGCTATTTAACAGTCTGATGGCCTTGAGATAGAAGCTGTTTTTCAGTCTCTTGGTTCTCTAGCTTTCTTTGATGCACCTGTAGTGACCTCGCCTTCTGGATGGTAGCGGGGTGAACAGGCAGTGGCTCGGGGGGTTGTTGTCCTTCATGATCTTTTTGGCCTTCCTATGACATTGGGTGCTGTAGGTGTCCTGAAGAGCCCTGTGGTTGTGGGTGGTGCAGTTGCCGTACCAGGCGGTGATACAGCCCGACAGGATGCTCCCAATTGTGCATCTGTATAGGTTTGTGAGGGTTTTAGGTGACAATCCAAATTTCTTCAGCCTCCGAAGGTTGAAGAGGCGCTGGTGCGCCTTGTTTTCCTTGTTTTTCTCGATCATTAACTTTAATAGTTTGTCCTGAAAATAAATTGTTTCAACAATATTTAATATTTAATAATATGTATATAACAACGTTTGATGTTTTATGTACAAGATTTCTATTTGTATAGACTACACCTAATATCGCTCTCACATCGCTCTCACACAGTCACATTGCTCTCACACAGTCACATCACTCTCACACAGTATCATTGCATGTGCATGGGTTCACTTCACACTGTGTACAGAGTGGTAGCCACAGGACCAAAAGAGCAAAGTTAAGCCTTGCGCTTCAACGCTCTTAGTTGATGCGGAAATTATGCTTTTGACTTTCTGCATCTACATCATATTGCTGAGTCTACCTTTAATCAAGTCCATTCTTTTAAATCAAGCATTTTCTGTCCTGAAGAGCATATTCACCACAAATGGGAATGTCTTGAATGTTATAAACCATAATGTCCTTCGTGTCTTGCCCCTCGGGAACTATGATTTGTCACTGAAGTAGAAGAAACAAATTAGTACACTGTCTTCACCAACAGAGAGAACATCCATTTGTCTTCGTCTAGGTCTGTGCAATTGCCTCTCCAGCAGGTCTGAGAAAAGGATAAGTCCAGGGGGTCATCAGATGGCTGCACTTAAGCGAGAGGCAGGAGGAGTGGAAGGCTGGCAGACTATTCTCTTTATTTCACCACACCTGGTGTGTGTTCTCAGCCTGGCTCCAATAAAGGGGCTGTTGGCCGGGCAGAGAGACACAGTCTCCTGGACTCATCCATTAGTCTGTCAACAGGGGATCCGTGGAGGGGCACTTATAAAATAAACAACAGGAAGTGACCTACTGTTTTATATGTGTGGCTCTTCATATGAAGGCAGGGAGGTTGAGATGGCGGGACAATAATACCACAGGCACATCTATTCATAGTGTGATTTATATTCATAACTTCTGGGTAGGTAATTTATGTTGAGATCTTAGGTGAATGGTCAACTCCCCATCAATGCTTCAGTTCTATATGCCTGCTGTTAATAGAGGAAGTCCCATCAGGATCTACCTGTCCTCCAAACTGCTCTGAGCTACCTCAAGAAACCTTCCATCTTATTCTGCAGCAGAAATGGAACTATGCCGTCTTTATATCCCCAATGTCTCTTCCACTTTTCATATTTAGTTGATGATATTTTAAAATGGAGAGTACGCAACCATAGAAACCAAACCCCTGCGACACAGCTCCTATTTGGGAACACATTTTAGTGTAGGATTGTTTCTCAGATTCCCTGGTGTGCTCCATTAAAAACAAAACAAAAACACATACGAGCATAAACCTCCACAATTTATTATTCTGCCAAAGTCGGTTCCTCTCCTTGTTCGGGCGGCATTCGGCGGTCGACGTCACCGGTCTTCTAGCCATCGCCAATTCACTTTTCATTTTCCATTTGTATTGTCTTGTTTTTCCATACACCTGGTTTTAATTTTCCCTCATTACTGTTGTCTATTTAACCCTTAGTTCCCCCCATGTCTGTGTGGGGAATTGTTTGTTTTGGGCATGTTTATTACGCCGGGTTTGTTATGTTTTCACCCGCGCTTTGTTCAGCTGGTATTTCGTCTGTGTATTTTGTACTTTTAACCAAAGTAAAGTTACTTAGTACACTCATCTCTGCTCTCCTGCGCCTTACTACCTACACCAGCTACGCCCACCGTATTACAGTATTTTATAGGGCTCTAGACTTGTACTGCTCAATTTGTATTTTGTAGGACACTAGACAAGGTCTCCTGAATGTGTATTTTATAGGACACTAGACAAGGTCTCCTGAATGTGTATTTTATAGGACACTAGACAAGATCTCCTGAATGTGTATTTTATAGGGCCCTAGACTAGTTATCCTCAATATTTATTTTATAGGGCCCTAGATGTTCTCCTCAATATGTATTTTATAGGGCCCTAGACTAGTTCTCTTCATTGTGTATTTTGCAGGGCCCAAGACTAGTTATATTCAACTTGTATTTTATAGGGCCCTAGACTAGTTCTCCTCAACGTATATTTGATAGGGCCCTAGACTAGTTGTCCTCAACTTGTATTTGATAGGGACCTAGACTAGTTCTCATCAACGTGTATTTTATAGGGCCCTAGACTAGTTGTCCTCAACTTGTATTTGATAGGGACATAGACTAGTTCTCATCAACGTGTATTTTATAGGGCCCTAGACTAGTTCTCCTCAATGTTTATTTAATCGGGTCCTAGTCTAGTTATCCTCAACTTTAATTTTATAGGGCCCTTTACTAGTTTTCCTCAATGTGTATTTTATAGGGCCCTTGACTAGTTCTCCTCAACGTGTATTTGATAGGGCCCTAGACTAGTTGTCCTCAACTTGTATTTGATAGGGACCTAGACTAGTTCTCATCAATGTCTATTTTATAGGGTCCTAGACTACTTTCGTCAATGTGTATTTTACAGGGCACTAGACTTGTTCTCCTCAATGTGTATTTTATAGGGACCTAGACTAGTTCTCATCAACGTGTATTTTATAGGGCCGTAGACTAGTTCTGCTCAATGTCTATTTTATAGGGCCCTAGAGTCGTTCTCCTCAATGTGTATTTTATAGGGCCGTAGACTAGTTCTGCTCAATGTCTATTTTATAGGGCCGTAGAGTCGTTCTCCTCAATGTATATTTTATACGGCCCTAGACTAGTTCTCATCAACGTGTATTTTATAAGGCCCTAGATTAGTTCTCCTCAATGCATCTTTTATAGGGTCCTAGACTAGTTCTCATCAATGTGTATTTTATAGGGCCCTAGACTAGTTCTCCTCAATGTGTATTTTATAGGGCCCTAGACGTTCTCCTTAATGTGTATTTTATACCGCCCTAGACTAGTTCTCCTCAATGTGTATTTTATAGGTCCCTAGACTCGTTCTCCTCAATGTGTATTTTATACTTCCCTAGACTAGTTCTCATCAATGTGTATTTCATAAGGCCCTAGTCTAGTTATCCTCAAATGTAATTTTATAGGGCCCTAGACGAGTTCTCCTCCATGTGTATTTTATAGGGCCCTTGACTAGTTCTCATCAACGTGTGTTTTGTAGGGCACAAGACTAGTTATATTCAACTTGTATTTGATAGGGACATAGACTAGTTCTCCTCAACGTGTATTTGATAGGGCCCTAGACTAGTTCTCCACAATGTTTATTTTATCGGGTCCTAGTCTAGTTATCGTCAACTTTAATTTTATAGGGACCTTGACTAGTTCTCATCAATGTCTATTTTATAGGGTCCTAGACTACTTTCGTCAATGTGTATTTTACAGGGCACTAGACTTGTTCTCCTCAATGTGTATTTTATAGGGACCTAGACTAGTTCTCATCAACGTGTATTTTATAGGGCCGTAGACTAGTTCTGCTGAATGTCTATTTTATAAGCGCCCTAGAGTCGTTCTCCTCAATGTGTATTTTATACGGCCCTAGACTAGTTCTCATCAACGTGTATTTTATAAGGCCCTAGATTAGTTCTCCTCAATGCATATTTTATAGGGTCCTAGATTAGTTCTCATCAATGTCTATTTTATAGGGTCTTAGACTACTTTCGTCAATGTGTATTTTACAGGGCACTAGACTTGTTCTCCTCAATGTGTATTTTATAGGGACCTAGACTAGTTCTCATCAACGTGTATTTTATAGGGCCGTAGACTAGTTCTGCTCAATGTCTATTTTATAAGCGCCCTAGAGTCGTTCTCCTCAATGTGTATTTTATACGGCCCTAGACTAGTTCTCATCAACGTGTATTTTATAAGGCCCTAGATTAGTTCTCCTCAATGCATATTTTATAGGGTCCTAGATTAGTTCTCATCAATGTCTATTTTATAGGGTCTTAGACTACTTTCGTCAATGTGTATTTTACAGGGCACTAGACTTGTTCTCCTCAATGTGTATTTTATAGGGCCCTAGATTAGTTCTCCTCAATGTGTATTTTATAGGGCCCTAGACGTTCTCCTTAATGTGTATTTTATACCGCCCTAGACTAGTTCTCCTCAATGTGTATTTTATAGGGCCCTAGACTAGTTCTCCTCAGTGTGCATTTTATAGGTCCCTAGACTCGTTCTCCTCAATGTGTATTTTATACTTCCCTAGACTAGTTCTCATCAATGTGTATTTCATAAGGCCCTAGTCTAGTTATCCTCAAATGTAATTTTATAGGGCCCTAGACGAGTTCTCCTCCATGTGTATTTTATAGGGCCCAAGACTAGTTCTTATCAACGTGTGTTTTGTAGGGCCCAAGACTAGTTATATTCAAATCAAATCAAATCAAATTTATTTATAAAGCCCCCCTTACATCAGCTGATGTCACAGAGTGCTGTACAGAAACCCAGCCTAAAACCCCAAACAGCAAGCAATGCAGGTGTAAAAGCAACTTGTATTTGATAGGGACATAGACTAGTTCTCCTCAACGTGTATTTGATAGGGCCCTAGACTAGTTCTCCACAATGTTTATTTTATCGGGTCCTAGTCTAGTTATCGTCAACTTTAATTTTATAGGGCCCTTGACTAGTTCTCATCAATGTCTATTTTATAGGGTCCTAGACTACTTTCGTCAATGTGTATTTTACAGGGCACTAGACTTGTTCTCCTCAATGTGTATTTTATAGGGACCTAGACTAGTTCTCCTCAACGTGTATTTGATAGGGCCCTAGACTAGTTCTCCACAATGTTTATTTTATCGGGTCCTAGTCTAGTTATCGTCAACTTTAATTTTATAGGGCCCTTGACTAGTTCTCGTCAATGTGTATTTTATAAGGACCTAGACTTGTTATCCTGAACTTGTATTTTATAAGGCCCTAGACTCGTTTATCCTCAATGTGTATTTTACAGGGCCCTAGACTAGTTCTCTTCAATGTCTATTTTATAGCGCCCTTAACTAGTTCTCCTCAATGTGTATTTAATGGGGCCCTAGACTAGTTCTCCTCAATGTGTATTTAATGGGGCCCTAGACTAGTTCTCCTCAATGTGTAGTTTAGTTTTCAGCAGTACTGTAATTATTTCTCTGTGTGGAAGAGACTACTCTTATTCCACACAGACATCTCTCCAACCAGGACCTGAATGGTATCTATCGACCCAACCCAACCAGCCGGCAGAAGACTGTATTCATGGCTCAGACCGACTCAGACCGCTTGCTGTGGGGAAGCCAAATGGTGGTGAATCTTCCAGTTAGCTGGTGCTGAGTTTCCTTGCCATGGTCTTTGACTTCTCATGGGGGGCTGAGAGAGGGGCTCTCTTCTGTACGCCTGCAGATTGCAGACTTCAGTCATAGCACTGAGGTCCAGGTTAACACAGGAGAAGAGCAGGATTAATCGCAATTTCCTGCCTGCTGAGGATTATATTATCTGTAGAAAGCATGGGGCTTCTCATAGCACACAACTGGATAAGATAATGTACATTATGTTTGCAGGTCTCCATTTCATATAGCTTGTATTAACACTGCAGATTAAAAGTAAAAAATGAGAGGGTAGATGCCATATTTATTGATAGTGGTAGATGCCATATAGATTGTTGATTATTTTCGAAGCAGACAGTCAAACTGTGTACTGAAACCACATGTGAATAAGTCAAAACGGTGCATCGAATAATGATGCAGTTTCCTCTGTTACAGTTGTTTACCCAATATATATTTTGTTAAGGAATGTATCAAGTTCTTCTCTCGTATAGTTAAAAATGGAAAGGTTCACAGAGGGTTTAAATGTAGAGAAGTTCAACAGAATACGTGCCCTTTCCTGTCCCAGGGGCTCTCTGTGAGTAGCACAAACCAGAAACCTAAGTGAGCTGTTGAATCATTGATAGCAAGAGGCTATCTCGTCTACCTCTACTCGTCTACCTCTACTCATCTACCTCTGGGTTCAGGGACCTGGGATAGAGAGGAAAGAGAGGGAAGAGAGGGAAGCTTGAAAGGGAGACGGCCGGGACGATAATCTCCTCAGCGAGAAGGTAGAAAGTAGTGAAACGCTGTTTGTGGGCCACCCACTGATTTCTCCTCCTTTTAGCACAACATGAGCTCATCTATGAGACGGCCTTGATGTAGCCTTGATTTAGTCTGGCCATTCCTCAGCCCTCCTCTCCTCTCTTCTAGTCATCTTATTTCTCTCTCTCTCTATCTCTCCTTTTTTCTCTCTCTTAATGATTTTAAGTTTTAAAATGTTTTTGTTTTTTTTCTTTATGAAAAGAGAACAGGGACCGAACATTACAGAGATAATTTCAAATTTCTTATTGGAAAATAAAGAAGTGTAAAATAAGATACTAAGACTTCTAGTAGAACCTATATTAATCTAATTTTCCGACTGTTCCATTTCACCAGTGACCAACGTTTTGAATTACGAAAAGGTTATTTAGCGTCTCCATAAAGCAAGGGAGAGCTGCCAGTGTGGAGCTGGAGGAGGAGTATAAATTGGGTAATGAGTTTGTGGGGTGGAGCGTAGCGGCTGATGTTCTCATGAACTTACATGTGTAAAAGAACATGGACAGCGGTCTTCAGAAAAATATCCACAATAAGCCATACTAATGAAGTTGGATCAACACACACACACACACACACACACACACATACACACACGGCTGTCATGACATGTGTGAGCATCTGCATGTACAGAGAATATGAGATATCAGTCTTGCGGCACACAAACATATTCCTCTCCCAGCCAGTCTCTTCCCCTCCAGCATCATCAATCTCTAGTCTCCAGCTCTCCTACAGGCTGATTTTCCTCAAAGTATTCGCAGCAGGGAAAGCCTGGGGCTCATCTCAAAAGCACTCCCCCGGCCATAACAATGGCTGCTCACAGGCACGACAGTCTGGCCATTCCTCAGCCCTCCTCTCCTCCCATCAGCCCTCCTCTCCGCCCATCTCTCTCTCTCGTTCTTTCTCTCTCTCTCTCATCTCTCTCTCTCTCTCTCTCTCTCTCTCTCTCTCTCTCTCTCTCTCTCTCTCTCTCTCTCTCTCTCTCTCTCTCTCTCTCTCTCCCTCTCTCTGTCTCTCTCTAACTCTCTCTTCGTCTCAGTTCCTCTCTCCCTCTCACAAACTCTTTCGCTTCCTCTCAATCTCACTCTCTCTCTCCCCATCCTCAACTTTCCCTCTGTCTCTTTCTCTCTCCCTTCTTTTCTCTCTCTCTCTGCAAAATGCTGACAGTGAGTGAGAAACTTGGTTTAAGCTCAAAGATTTACCAGACCCTCTACTTCCTCCCTCTGTCAACTGCCCTGTGGCATCCATCTTGCCATCAATACATTTCTACCATTAATAACCTTAGCGGTCTTCCACAATTTCTGTGCCAATGTGCAGTTACATAGGCCTACAGCATATTCGGTACTGAATGTTATATATGTTGCTGCCGGCAGGCGACCAATGAATTTCGGCTGGTGGATGAATATTTATTTTGGATGGTGTTGTTAACACGGCATGAGCACTGACAGTCTCTTAGCTGCATGTCTTTTCCCTGTCAAAGCCATGTGAAAATAAATCAACTCTGATGAGCTTACGAGATTAGGCTTCTAAGAGGAAGGCTGCAGACTGGACTGCTGGATGTGTCAGACTAACATCAGACAACACGCAGACGTGACATCCATGGCATAGTTTAACTGACCCGGGAAGCATTCTTTACGGGGAGTGCTCTTTGAATGGGACCTGACTCACCCTGCCGCTGGCCAGCAGCACGCCGGCCGAGTCACGCACAGCCACAGTCGGGCGTAGGCGACCGTGTTGCTGAGAGCAGAAGATGCTGCTGGGCTGAACTTTGTCCCTGCTTGGTATCAGTGGGCCGGTTGGTGGGCAGCCAGAGGGCCAGAGGATTAATAACAACAGAGCAGACACTCAGGCCCAGGGACAACATAGTTCTAATTAGATACATGGGAGAGGAAAGAGGAAAAGTCCCCTTGTCTGACTGGGTATATACAGTGTACTGTATACAGGCAGGGAGTGGACAGCCTAGGGTTGTTGGCTGGTGCCTTGCTGGTTTGTGTATGTAGAGAGTGTGTGTGCTCAGCTTGTCTGATTACCTCACCATGATGTTGTCCAGGTCTTATAATGAGGATGGGGAGAGAGGGGGGTGGGCAGCAATCAGGCTCAATTTTCTTGTTACCAAAAATAAGAACGATTGTTTTCCTGTGCCAAAGTTTGAAATTGCCTTTGATATCGGTGCGTGCCGAGAGAGAGGGCAAGCTGCCGATCTCATTGTGTTGCTGCACGGTGGGCAGGGAGCCTTTCTTTACATTTCTCTCTCTCTTGTTCTAATTTTCTCTCTCCAATATACAGGTAACTGTCAAAATAAAGGAAACATCAACATAAAGTTTCTTAAAGGGCGTTGGGCCACCACGTGCCAGGGCCCACAATGTACCTTGGCATATGTTCTACAAGTGTCTGGAATGCTATTGGAAGTATGTGACACCATTCTTCCACAAGAAATTCCATAATTTGGTGTTTTATTGACAGTGGTAGAAAACGGTGTCTCAGGCACCACTCCAGAATCTCCCATAAGAGTTCAATTGGTTGAGATCTGGTGATCATTTTCATGCTTATCAAACCATTCAGTGACCACTTGTGCCCTGTGGATGGGGGCGTTGTCATCGTATGGGGGCATAGCCATGGCAGCCAAAATAATGGTCAAAAAAGTGTTCTGCCCAGCATTTTTATACATGGCCCTAAACATGATGGGATGTTAATTGCTTAATTAATTAAACCACACCTGTGTGGAAAACCTGCTTTCTATATATTTTGTATCCCTCATTTACTGAAGTGTTTCCATTATTTGGGCAGTTACCTGTATGTCAGGACAGATGAAGCTCTGATAAAAGAACATGATCATTCTAGAGTATTCCTCTCCTCTCCTCTCCTCTCCTCTCCTCTCCTCTCCTCTCCTCTCCTCTCCTCTCCTCTCCTCTCCTCTCCTCTCCTCTCCTCTCCTCTCTCGCTGTCCCTCTCCAGTGTATTGAGAGTGCTGGTCACTGGGCTGTGGCTTGCTGTTAGTATAAGACTGCAGTCTCCACTCTGTCCAGCTGTCTTCCTTGACTCCCCTGTGTGTGACCATCACAGGCCACTGACCAGCAGTACCTCACACCAGTCCAGATTTTTCTCAGAGGAGGACAACCTTGCAGCATGCGCTTATCCTCTCCTCTGTCTCCACCCTAATTCTCTCTCTCTCTGGTTTTCTGTTTTCCCTTCCCTGCACCACACAGAGTGTGTCTGAACACCTCTCCCGGTCTGTCAATATGTTGACACACTGGTGTCACCATCATACAGTCTGGATTCAAACAGCATGGAAAGTCTACATTATATTCACACAGATGTAAACATGTGGTCCATGGCATACTGTGTTTTGTATTTTGAATGTCCAATACACAATACTTTCAGCAAAAACACACACACACAAAGAACAGAATAATGCACATATGTAACAGCTGTAGTGAAAAGTATTAAATTCCTCCTTGAGACTGACTGATTTTATAGCACGTGAAGGTGTCCGTGGCTTTTGTGGGACAGTAAAAAGAAAGGGGAGTCCCTTTACAGACCCATGCTGCATTGGGGATCATGCCATTCATTCTGCAGTGCTGCTTACAGCACTACTGTAAAGCACTGGAAGTTTTCAACTAGGTGTGAACAAAGTCATTTAATGACAATTGCATATTCATACTGTATGGGACTCATTGTTTCTGAATTTATTCCAAAAGCTGTCATTTATTCAACCTCCATACAAGGGCGGTGATAATCCATGCAGGTGTCATTTAGAAATAGTATTCAGAACCTGTTTTTGAACTTGTGGAATAGACATCGGCTGAAATGTAATTTTAACCAATCAGCATTCAGGATTAGACCCACCCGTTGTATAGTTTTGAACTCTGAGTTCGTGAAATAATACCCAGTGGTGTAAAGTATTAAAGTAAAAATACTTTAAAGTACTACTTAAGTCGTTTTTTGGGGTATCTGTACTTTATTTTACTATTAATATTTTGACCACTTTTACTTTTACTTCACTACATTCCTGAAGAAAATATTATAGTTTTTACTCCATACATTTTCCTGTCAACCCAAAGTAGTCGTTACATTTTGAATGCTTAGCAGAACAGGACAATTGTGATATTTACGCACTTATCAAGAGAACACCTGGTCATCCCTACTGCCTATTGTCACGGTTCATGAATTCACCGGCTCTCTCTGTGTGTGTGCGTGTGTGTGAGTGTGGGTGTGGCCGCTAATTGCCACTCTGCTTGTTGTCAGCGCCAGCTGACACTCATTACGTGTGCCTACTTATACTCGTTGTCTTGGTCTTGTGTTTGTCAGTTCGTTGTCTTGTTTTCCCTGTGCGTGTGTTTCTCTCCAGGCCGAGTTCTGTGTTCTCCCATGGTTCTGTTCTCCGCTGGACTCTTTGTTCGCTCTCGCTCCTGTGGAGGTCTCTATGCTGGGCACGTTCAGGATCGCCAGTCTGGAAATTCCTCTTCACTCACTGACATTACGGAGGATTGGCTTTCCCCTGCAGTCTCGGCGCCTCTAACACCCAGACACGTCCTGACACCCTCGATTACCTGTACCTGTGACTTACCACCTGAATTGCTTAATAAAGGGTGAATTTGACTCGCTACTGAATCCTCTGCTCCTTTCACGTGACACCTATGTTCTGGTGGACTCACTAAACACAAATGCATCTTTGTAAATAATGTCTGAGTGTTAGTGTGCCCCTGGCTATCCAAATCAAATCAAATTGTATTTGTCACATACACATGGTTAGCAGATGTTAATGCGAGTGTAGCGAAATGCTTGTGCTTCTAGTTCCGACCATGCAGTAGTATCTAACAAGTAATCTAACAATTTCACAACAACTACCTTATACACACAAGAGTAAAGGAATGAATACGAGTATGTACATATAAATATATGGATGAGCGATGGCTGACCGGCATAGGCAAGATGCAGTAGAAAGTATGGAGTACAGTATATACACATATATATATGAGATGAGTAATGTAGGATATGTAAACATTATATAAATGGCATTGTTTAAAGTGGCTAGTGATACATTATTTCATCCAATTATAATTATTAAAGTGGCTAGAGATTTGTGTCGATGGCCGAACGGCATAGGCAAGATTCAGTAGATGGTTTAGAGTACAGTGTATACATTTGATACGAGTATGTCGGATACGTAAACATTATATACAAAATTGTTTAAAGTGGCTAGTGATACATTGTTACATCCAATTCCTATGTTTAAAGTGGCTAGAGATTTAAGTCAGTATGTTGGCAGCAGCCACTCAATGTTAGTGATGGCTGTTTAACAGTCTGATGGCCTTGAGGTAGAAGCTGTTTTTCAGTCTCTCGGTCCCAGCTTTGATGCACCTGTACTGACTTCGCCTTCTGGATGATAGCGGGGTGAACAGGCAGTGGCTCGGGTGGTTGTTGTCCTTGATGATCTTTTTGGCCTTCCTGTGACATCGGGTGGTGTAGGTGTCCTGAAGGGCAGGTAGTTTACCCCCGGTGATGCGTTGTGCAGTCCTCACTACCATCTGGAGAGCCTTACGGTTGTGGGCGGAGCAGTTGCCGTACCAGGCGGTGATACAGCCCGACAGGATGCTCTCGATTGTGCATCTGTAGAAGTTTGTGAGTGATTTTGGTGACAAGCCGAATTTCTTCAGCCTCCTGAGGTTGAAGAGGCGCTGTTGCGCCTTCTTCACCACGCTGTCTGTGTGGGTGGACCATTTCAGTTTGTCCGTGATGTGTATGCCGAGGAACTTAAAACCTTCCACCTTCTCCACTACTGCCCCCTCGATGTGGATAGGGGGGTGCTCCCTCTCCTGTTTCCTGAAGTCCACGATCATCTCCTTTGTTTTGTTGACATTGAGTGAGAGGTTATTTTCCTGACACCACACTCCGAGGGCCCTCACCTCCTCCCTGTAGGCCGCCTCGTCGTTGTTGGTAATCAAGCCTACCACTGTAGTGTCGTCAGCAAACTTGATGATTGAGTTAGATGCGTGCTTGGCCACGCAGTCATGGGTAAACAGGGAGTACAGGAGAGGGCGGAGAACGCACCCTTGTGGGGCCCCAGTGTTGAGGATCAGCGGGGTGGAGATGTTGTTTCCTACCCTCACCACCTGGGGCCGGCACGTCAGGAAGTCCAGGACCCAGTTGCACAGGGCTGGGTCGAGACCCAGGGTCTCGAGCTTAATGACGAGCTTGGAGGGTACTATGGTGTTAAATGCTGAGCTGTAGTCGATGAACAGCATCCTCTTGCCCAGATGGGTTAGGGCAGTATGCAGTGTGATTGCGAATTGCGTCGTCTGTGGACCTATTGGGACGGTAAGCAAATTGGAGTGGGTCCAGGGTGTCTGGCAGGATGGAGGTGATATGATCCTTGACTAATCTCTCAAAGCACTTCATGATGACGGAAGTGAGTGCTACTGGGCGATAGTCATTTAGCTCAGTTACCTTAGCTTTCTTGGGAACAGGAACAATGGTGGCCCTCTTGAAGCATGTGGGAACAGCAGACTGGGATAGGGACTGATTGAATATGTCCGTAAACACACCAGCCAGCTGGCTGCGCATGCTCTGAGGACACGGCCAGGGATGCCATCTGGGCCGGCAGCCTTGCGAGGGTTAACACGTTTAAATGTTTTTCTCACATTGGCTGCGGTGAAGGAGAGCCCGCAGGTTTTGGTAGCGGGCCGTGTCGGTGGCACTGTATTGTCCTCAAAGCGAGCAAAGAAGTTTAGTTTGTCTGGGAGCAGGACGTCATGGTCCGCAACGGGGGCTGGTTTTCTTTTTGTAGTCCGTGATTGACTGTAGACCCTGCCACATTCCTCTTGTGTCTGAGCCGCTGAATTGTGACTCTACTTTGTCTCTATATTGACGCTTAGCTTGTTTGATTGCCTTGCGGAGGGAATAGCTACACTGTTTGTATTCAGTCATGTTTCCGGTAGCCTTACCCTGGTTAAAAGCAGTGGTTCGCGCTTTCAGTTTTGCGCGAATGCTGCCATCAATCCACGGTTTCTGGTTGGGGAAGGTTTTAATATTTGCTATGGGTACAACATCACCAATGCATTTGCTAATGAACTCGCTCACCGAATGAGCATATACATCAATGTTGTTGTCAGATGCTATCCGGAACATATCCCAGTCCACGTGCTCGAAGCAATCTTGCAGCATGGAATCAGATTGGTCGGACCAGCGTTGAACAGACCTGAGAACGGGCGTTTCCTGTTTTAGTTTCTGTTTGTAGGCTGGGAGCAACAAAATCATGGAGTCATGGTCAGACTTGCCGAAAGGAGGGCGGAGAATAGCCTTGTATGCATCACGGAAGTTGGAATAACAATGATCCAGGATTTTACCAGCCCGGGTGGCACATTCGATATGCTGGTAAAATTTCGGGAGCCTTGTTTTCAAATTAGCCTTATTAAAATCCCCAGCCACAATAAATGCAGCCTCAGGATATGTGGTTTCCAATTTACCTAGAGTGAAATCAATTTATTTCAGTGCCGTCGATGTGTCAGCTTGAGGGGGGATGTACACGGCTGTGATTATAATCGAGGAGAATTCTCTTGGTAGATAATTTGATTGTAAGGAATTCTATGTCAGGTGAACAAAAGGACTTGAGTTCCTGTATGTTGTTATGATCACACCACGTCTCGTTAATCATAAGACACACACCCCCAACCTTCTTCTTACCAGATAGATGTTTGTTTCTGTCGGCGCGATGCGTGGAGAAACCAGGTGGCTGTACCGACTCAGATAACGTGTCCTGAGTGAGCCATGTTTCCGTACATTTCCGTACATTTTAAAAACAAGAACATGGTGCCGTCCGCCTTGCTCAATATAAGGAATTTGAAATGATTTATACTTTTACTTTTGAGTATATTTTAGCAATTCAACTTACTTTTGATACTTAAGTATATTTAAAACCAAATACTTTTAGACTTTTACTCAAGTAGTATTTTACTGGGTGATTTTCACTTTTACTTGAATAACTTTCTATTAAGAAATCTATACTTTTACTAAAGTATGACAATTGGGTACTTTAACCACCTATGGTAGTACACACCGTATTACCAGTGGTTGAAAAAGTACCCAATTGTCATACCTAACTAAAATTTGAGATTCCTTAATAGAAAGTTGGAACGGGCTTAACTTTTATAGTACCTTCAAAAACATAATCTTATGTGAGTGCAGTAACCTACGTTGTGTGGAACAAGGACAAATGCTCCAACGATCAGAAATAATGGCTTCTTCCCACTAAATGAAAGCATGGAAATGATCTGTCCACGGCGTAAATCACAGCGTAAATGTCACCAGAGATGTCCTGAGGGAGGGCACTCCCCCGGTCTCCCTGTGTTATTGTTCTTAACGGAAGCCTTGTGCCCTCCACAGCTTGATCAATCACAAGCTCACAGAAGCCTGAAATAGGGCGTCATCCATCAGCAAAGGACCCAAAGCCCCTACTCAATCACTCACCCTCCCAACCATCCTCCACTACCAACGCCACCCTCAACCACCTGCTCCCTTTACTGGCAGCCCCGCTGGCATGAGTCAGCTAGCTGGCTGGCGTATCCTCTGTGTGGAGGATGGGGAGAAGGGGAGGTGCGGCAGAGGCAGGGGGAGTCAAGCAGGAGATTGACTTTAGCAGGGAGCAGAAGGCCGTCAGCTGAATGCCTGAGATGTTTCCTTCATAGCAGGCAGCTTTCACAGCAGATTAGACACTCGCCAACTGTCTGGCTTTCAGTTTAGTGTACAAGGCCTACCTGCACAGAATACTGATGGCCACTGTCGTGTAGGGTTCTTCAGGCCTTTATCTTTAGAAGGACTCTCTCTCGCAGAGTGTGTGTGTTTCTCTCTCTGTGTGTGTGTTTTCCGTGTGTGTGTTACCGACAGTAGTGCAACAGAGGATCCGTGATGATCACGCTTACTCTCAGTCACCACCATTCGCGCTGTAGCATCTAACCTAGTGTATATGTTGTTTATGGCTGAGAATAAAAGCTCAAGCTCCAATGAAACGGAAGGGAGGGACTGCCCACAACAACTTCATGTCAGCATCACTGTGCTCCACAGTGGGGAGTCGATGGTATTTTTTTATCGGTTGAAAACCAACTCCGGAGCAATAAGCCCTCTTTGGCCCTGGCCGAATGCAGCCTCTCCATGATAATAGGGGCCTCTGTCCTTGTCATGAGGTTTGATTTCCTTCTGTCAACTCACAGGCAGCCTCTTTCTCATCCCTCCCTTTTAGTTTTCCCCTCTTCTCCTCTCTTCCCCTCTCATCTCCTCTTTTCCAACCTGACAGATTCCCTCTCTCTTCCCTCCCCTGCCCTCCCCCATCCCCAAAACAAGCCTCTCTTTCCCTTCAGGCAGTTTCATTTCCACCAGGCGCCAGGGGGCTCAGATCAGAAGTGATTGTCTGCATCAACAGTCGAGAGAAAAAAAAAGACTGCTGCTGTCCTTGTACTGTGATCACACGAGCAGGCATCCATCTTCTGATATTCATAAGCTCTTATGAGCTCTTATATAAAAGTCAGACATGCATTATGAGAATAATGCGTCCTCACTACGCCCACTCTTTTAAAGTGTGGATCTCTGCAGATAAGCAGATGAGAGTGAAATGTGATATCGTCTTCCCAGTCATTTGGATATCTCACCACCCACATACCTCATTTATGGTTCTGCCTTGGTCTCCCGAGACGTCGCACCTCTTGTGTTCATCAGCTCTGTGCATCGACGTGTCAACAGCTCTTGTTTAGTAATTAGAGCTCATGATAATAGACTGAATCCCACAATACCAGATACTCGTCTCATCTCCATCCTCCTTCTTGCCCTCATACAATCCCTCTCTTTGAATCAAAAACATCAGAACATGAGGAAAGTATTCAAGTTAGTCAACTTCTGCAACTTCTGCTTACAGTTCTGCTTACAAATATGGGAGCATTTGAGGACAGCGTCATGTTTTTTCATGCAACACTAGAATGGGACAACTCCTCAGAACAGAACGTTGATTTGTACTGAGCGATGATTGGAGACAAAGTGAAGGGGATTACGTGGTGGTACAAGGTCACGGAGTGGGACTGACCTTGCCTGGCCACAAGGTCACAGAGTGGGACTGACTGTGCCTGGCCACAAGGTCACGGAGTGGGACTGACTGTGCCTGGCCACAAGGTCACAGAGTGGGAATGACTGTGCCTGGCCACAAGGTCACAGAGTGGGACTGACTGTGCCTGGCCACAAGGTCACGGAGTGGGACTGACTGTGCCTGGCCACAAGGTCACAGAGTGGGAATGACTGTGCCTGGCCACAAGGTCACAGAGTGGGACTGACTGTGCCTGGCCACAAGGTCACGGAGTGGGACTGACTGTGCCTGGCCACAAGGTCACAGAGTGGGAATGACTGTGCCTGGCCACAAGGTCACAGAGTTGGACTGACTGTGCCTGGCCACAAGGTCACAGAGTGGGAATGACTGTGCCTGGCCACAAGGTCACAGAGTTGGACTGACTGTGCTTGGCCACTGGGAAAAGAGATAAAAATGGCAGTACCACTGTAAATAAGAATATAAATAATAAAGACTGTCAGGGTCTGCTTACATTGACTTGTAAAGGGGCCGTTTTCTTTCCGCGCCTCAGAGATTGTAATCTCCCTCGCTAAATCTTCCACCTCCTCTCCTTTGTCTTGAACGAGGTTATATGCACTTGATTATTGTTTTTGAAGTTTAGTTAACCATTTTGTCTCTGTAGATCAGTTGTAATATGTGTGTACATTTCCACAAATGAGTCGTATATCAGTTATGGTATAATAATATATATATATATATATATATATATATATATATATATATATATATATATATATATATATATATATATATATATATATATATATATATATATATATATATATATATATAACTGTATATGTCCCCTCCAGTTGTAAAGAGAGAGTGAGAGAAAGAGTTCGAGTTTAAAAAAACTTATTGGGTTTGGGAACCCACAACACAAAAAACACTCAAACAAACAAAAACATGGTTAAACATCAATTAAAAACACCAAATCTTCCTCCACAGTAACTAAACACAACAACCTCTGAATACCCCATATGCTCATAAACAGCCCAATGTTATTAACCAGTTTGTAGTAGGCAAACTCAACCCTCAGTCTCGCTGCCAACATACCGTCCAGCATGGTTACCACGTCCACAGACCCCTGTCCCCAAATACTGTTCTTTCGTGTCTTCCAAACTGCTAATTTAGCTGCCCTTGACACAAAGTTAAATAAGAGAACTACACCCCTTCGACTAAACCTGTACTTTGGCCCAAATAGAAACAGTTGGGATATAAAGACCGCCAACAGCCTTTTGGGGAGGCACCTGGACCAAACACATCCGCCCACCTCGTTGATTTTACCCCTTCCAGGGAAGAATCACTGGACACTTTTACACATATTATGTACCTGGCCTTCTTTCCCACCGCCTTGAACTCCCCCAGCTCCGGGGTATCGAAAGCAGCATCCCCACGTCCTCATCTAATGCCCCCGCCGCAGCACTAACATTTAGTGCTGCGGGAATCCAGACCCTCCATCCACCGATCAGAGTTGGAATTATCAGTCACGTACGTAAGTGTCACATATTAGAAACAAGTTATCAACAATAGAGCGGTAAGGTAGACAGTAAGGCCGGTCCTTGTGGACCAACAGCCCCAGATATTATTTCAACCAGTTTGAGAGACACTTAGATATAATTTTATATTCTGCACACAGGTCGGCAGTTTTTTTTATAGCAACAATGAAAACACAGCACGTTGACAGGATACAGGAAGAGAACCCTTATGAAAAGATTGACACACCACTTCATAACAATCACCAGCAATAGAAATCAGATGGTCAACCATCGATACCAGGGGCTCGGCCTGATGAGAGCTGCATAACTGCCGTGGACAGCTCCTGCAGAGTAATGTCAGAGTCCAAAGCAGCTCTCTGCTCAGGGCCCAGTTTAGGAAGTCCATGTAACAACTGTTCAGCACACAGAGAATCACAATCCTCCTCCTTATAGAGGGCAGAGTAGAAATCCACGGCATGTTGGCCCATCTCACCGTCATCCGTGGTCACCTTCCCATCAGGGAAACGAAGGCAGACCATCTGTTTACATTGCAATGTCGACTGTCCTAGGTTAAAAAAATGCTAGGAGCATCCATATCCTCGAGGGTAGCAAAGCGAGACCTAATCAAGGCACCCTTCTATCTTTTATGTAAAAACGACCTCAGTTCATGTCTCTTGTCCTATAAATTCATGGCTAATCCTGGGTCATTTTGAATGAGATTTGGTGTCCTGTTCAAGGGCCCTGATAGCCTCTTTAACAACAATACTAGACAGAGCAGTATTCCTTTGACAAAAAACACATATTTGGGACTTCCCAACCTCCCACCATTGTCTCAAGAACTCAAAATTCAATTTAATAACACTCCTTTTTTACCAGAAACAACAAAAACATATTCTCAAAACATGGCGTCATGTAATAACTTAACATTCAAATACCAATAAGGTGATGACCTTCGAGGACAGGACAAGTGAATATCAACAGTAACAATACGATGATCAGAAAAACACACAGGAGTAATGTCACACCTTACAACCCTACCACAGTAGTGCTCAGATACATACAACCTGACTAACCTTGTAACACTGACATGACTTTCATTAACTTTCAGCCATGTGTACTGCCTAACTTTAGCATGACTGAGTATATGCTACCCCTCCCACCACATACCCCCGTCAACTTCATTAGCCTCATCACTATGTGTCTCCTGTAGAAAAACTACATTAAGCCTTTTCAGTTTATTTACTTCTAATACCCAAGCCCTCTTATTCCTGTCCCTTCCCCCATTAATATTGAGATAACCTACCCTTAGTACCTCCATATACAAAAGAGAAAGGAAAAGCAGAAGAAACCACAAAGAAACCAGACAAAGGGAAAAAAGCACCCTATGAGGCATGATAAGCATCAATGTTTTAATTTAATTTAATAAGCATGTCGCTTATGGCCAACATCCCCACACACTGACTTTAAACGATAACTCCAAAGTCTGCTCCCGTGAGTCCAAAAACATAAACACCTGTCGTCGAAACGACATAACCTGTTTGAGAGCCGGGTGTTTGCAACCCAGCAGGACAATGTTAATTGAACTTGCAAACTTCCCAAACCGCAATAACTTGCGCTCCAATAGCTCATTGAGAATAAAAGGCGGTACATTCAAAGTTGTAACCCTTGTTACAACCACCACTTTATTCATCCGTGACGTATAAGTAACATTTTCATAGCCTACCATCTCTCCTACGGCGACCAGAAACTCCTCCACAGTGACAGTAGCTTCAGTAACACACGTGCCGAAGTGACAGGGACGGCGTTCCCATGTAAACACAAAACGGGTAAAGGCGGCCCCATCCCCACCAAAACCAGGGCAATTCCAACAAGAAATACAATTTACATAATTCAACCACTGAAAAAAAACATAATCGTTCATAGAAAAAGCTAAAGAGAGAGAGAGAGAGAGAGAGAGAGAGAGAGAGAGAGAGAGAGAGAGAGCTGAGTGAACAGCTGTAGCCCCGGGAAGAAGTTACAACATTCTCTCTCATAAACAACATCTGAACTACCTGCAACGGCCAGATGCCCCGCGGCTCATTAGCTATGCAAATGTAGCACACCTTACATTTGTCTTGATGGAAGCCAACCAATACTCCACAGTGAGGCGGCCATCAGTCATCCCGTATTGGATTACGCCAGGCAATGGAATCAATGCATCAGAGTGAGTTAAGGGAGGGGCTCTCACCATAGCCACATGTAGGGAGGGGTGGGGCCAGGGTGCTCTGGGTGTTATGCAACACCACAGCAGGGTGGACACAAAACAATGTCATCGTTTATACACAGCTGCTATCTTACTCATAACACGGCCAACAATCCTGCATATTCAACGCTGTATATGTAGTTACGTAAGGGGTCAGTTTGATTTCTCTCTCTCTTTTCTCACCTCTATTTCTATTTTTCTCCCTTTCTTCCTCTCCTCCTACTTTCTATCCCTCCCTTTTTCCCACCTCTCCTCTCTCTCCCCCGCTCCACCCCTCACCCCTCGCTGTGTCTCTGGCCGTGCTTAGTGGGCGCGGGCCGCTGTGATCCTCTGTGAGCGCTCTCAGGGATGGCCCTGATGATGCATCACCAGCTGGAAGGCACAGAAGAAGAGAGAGAAGAGAAGAGATATAGCTATCTCCTCCAACAGTTCACTGAGGATCAGTGGTGTTCTCCTGCTTTCATCTCAACAGCTCTCAACAAGCTGCCACCTGCATGCCCTTTATCTGAGCCCACACTCTCTTCATCCATCTATTCCTCCATTCATCCATCCAGTCTGGCTCTGCACACACAGCAGATACAGATACAGCATTGTTGGCGACAAAACACACTTGTTAAGGATTTTGCCCAGTGAGAAATGTTGCTGTGGGTTGCAACACACAGCACTTTCATCACTATTTCCCTTTTTTTTCTCAATTTCTCTGTTTGTGATGGAGACATCCCTCACACATGTATGTCTGAATGCCACTCTTCATGACTCCAGCTCTAGTCCCCCTCTCCTTACTGTGGGGGTGGAACGTTCCCAGCCATTGGGAGGCACTGCAGCATTCCATATTCCATCCATTATTTCCCTGGGCACCCATAAAGCATTGCACCAAACCTGGGATCCAGTTCCCTGGTGACCGGCCGTACCGCAATCCCCGAAGTTCCTCGCTGACGTCACGCCGTGAATATCAGACTTCCTACTCCGAAGCCTCGTGGAGGTAACCGTTGCCCCGGCCGACTCCTGGGAGATGAAATCCCCCTTTCTTTCTCAGGTTTTCAATAATGGCCCATTAAGCTGATGCATGTAGATTTGACGTCATAATAACATGGGTTCTTTTAAACTGCAGTTTGGATCACCGCCAGTTAGGAGGGTTTGACTCCTCCAGGTTAGGTGGCTTTTGTTGCTTCAATGCTTAATCTTTACATATGAAACACAATCCACTCTGAAGTTATCGATACTGAATGGTGTGGACGTCCGGGCTGGCATTATTCCCCACTGACGGTGAAGCACGTCTTTATTTCCCATTTAAGAGCAGGTCACGCACCAAACTTTCCGAATTCCTAGGAGAGACACAAAAGCACATTCATGCCCCTGGTCGCTGAAAATTATTCGACGTCTACTCTCTTAACTCTCTCCCCCTCTCCCTCGTTCCCTTTATCCTCTCTCACAATTTATCTTTCTCTTCAATCCCTCATGCTCTGACTCTCTTTCTCTCCCTCTCTCTCTTTCTCTTTCTCTCTCTCTCTCTCCCCCCCCTGCCATGAAACATTTAGAGGTGCCTTGAGCCTTGGCATCTACTGGTCAACCTGCTCCAATGGTCTCTCTACTATCTTTTTATTTCTACCAGTATTTCTCTGTGTTCTCTCATATTTTCTGTTTTGTGGCACTGGAGCAAGAGCCTCTAAACCCCTAAATCATAGATAGAGTTGACATTTGGCCATTAGTATCACTATATTCCTATAGTGTACAAGATAATTATTGTGCTTTTATCTGACTGAATGGGTAAATGATGCAATACGTTACCACTATAGGTTGGGTCCTATGAGATCCAATCGGCAGTGAGGCAAAAAGCTATGAAATGGTGTTTCTCTTTGTTAGACGGCTCTGCCACAAACTGGAATTTGTTGATAAAGAACCTTCCCTTATATCTTAAATGTGTTTAATTTGTTATGGAAGTATATCTTGCCGTTTTGTAAGACACAGAATACAAAGTAAAACTAATAAAGGAATGGTAAAAAAAACGTCAAACAGACACCTGTAAAATACTTTAAAACGACACGCACACGCACACACATACATGATGGAGCCGCTGTGGAGAGGGTCAAGAGCTTCAAGTTCCTCACTGAGGACTTAACATGGTCCTCTCACACCAGCACTGTTGTGAAGAAGGCGCGACAGCCTTCTCCTTTTCCCACACACACACACACACACACACACACACACACACACACACACACACACACACACACACACACACACACACACACACACACACACACACACACACACACACACCGACATTCACACAACTGCCGCCATACACTCATCACCATGCACACACACACTTACCACGTCCATTGCTGCTATATTGATTATTATTGATTATTATTACCATTAGTATTTATCTCAATCACTCCAGTACACCTGCACACTGGAATCATGGTACTGCCACTGACCTGTATGAGGTTGTATTCTCATCTTAATTGTTTCTTCTCTCGTATTTCTCGTGTGTTTTCTATATTAGTTATTGTATTAGTGCAATAATGGGAAGGTGCTGCAAGTAACCATTCCGCTGTACTGTTTTACAACTGCTGTTTCCTGTGCACATGACAAATACATGTTGAAACTTCAATATACACATGCATTCACACGCGCACACACGCACACACACACACACACACACACACACACACACACACACACACACACACACACACACACACACACACACACACACACACACACACACACACACACACACACACACACACTGACATGAAAACGGTGAAGTAAGGAGTTCTGTCTGTATTACACTACCCACTCCCAAACAAATATGTTCACTAGCCCTTCTGTTTCCTCTGTGTTAATGTGTCAGCAGTGACTCGGGGCTATGACAGCCTTCTCTGATGTCTTGGCAGGCTGTACTGACTCCTGCAGGATGTTGAGGAGGAACTGCGGGAGCATATGGTGAGAGGAAGCACCGCTACGGAACCCTCCTCTTCAAAGCAGCCATGCAGCAGCGTCTGCATTTCTCCTACTGCGCTCATATATCCTCAGCAAATCTGACAGCAGTATCACTTGATCATTTTATCTGATATCATTTTGTAGATACAGTTGAAGTCGGAAATTTACATACACCTTAGCCAAATACATGTAAACTCAGTTTTTCACAATTCCTGACATTTAATCCTAGTAAAAATTCCCTGTCTTAGGTCAGTTAGGATCACCACTATATTTTAAGAATGTGAAATGTCAGAATAATAATAGAGAGAATTATTTAGTTCAGATTTTATTACTTTCATCACATTCCCAGAGGGTCAGAAGTTTACATACACTCAATTAGTATTTGGTAGCATTGTCTTTTATTGTTTGGATCAAACGTTTCAGGTATTCTTACACAAGCTTCCCACAATAAGTTGGGTGAATTTTGTGACCAAGCTTTAACTTCCTGACTGATGTCCTGAGATGTTGCTTCAATATATCCACATAATTTTCCCCTCCTCATGATGCCATCTATTTTGTGAAGTGCACCAGTCCCTTCTGCAGCAAAGCACCCCCACAACATGATGCTGCCACCCTCGTGCTTCACGGTTGGGATGGTGTTCTCTGGCTTGCAAGCCTCCCCCTTTTCATTCCAAACATAATGATGGTCATTATGGCCAAACAGTTATATTTTTGTTTCATCAGACCAGACATTTCTCCAAAAAGTACGATCTTTGTCCCCATGTGCAGTTGCAAACCGTAGTTTGGCTTTTTTATGGCTGTTTTGGAGCAGTTGCTTCTTCCTTGCTCAATCTGGGATTGATTTGCACTTTTCGCACCAAAGTACGTTCATGTCTAGGAGATGGAACGCGTGTCCTTCCTGAGCGGTATGATGGCTGCGTGGTCCCATGGTGTTTATACTTGAGTACTATTGTTTGTACAGATGAACGTGGTACCTTCAGGCGTTGGGAAATTTCTCCCAAGTTCTAAAACATTTTTCTGAGGTCTTGGCTGATTTCTTTTGATTTTCCCGTGATGTCAAGCAAAGAGGCACTGAGTTTGAAGGTAGGCCTTGAAATACATCCACAGGTACACCTCCAATTGACAACAATTATGTCAATTAGTGTCACGACTTCTGCCGAAGTCGGTCCCTCTCCTTGTTCGGGCGGCGTTCCGAGGTCGACGTCACCGGCCTTCTAGCCATCGCCAATCCACTTTTCATTTTCTATTTGTTTTGTCTTTGTTTTATACACACCTGGTTTTAATTCCCCAATTACATGTTCATTATTTAACCCTCTGTTTTCCCCATGTTTGTGTACGTTATTGTTCCTGGTATTGTCAGTCCATATATGGTGGGCTTGGTATTTTGTTGGTACTTTGTATTTTCCCTGAGTAAACTACTTTGTGTTGCTCATCTCTGCTGTCCTGTGCCTGACTCATTTGCACCAGCTACACCAGGCTCTTGACAATTAGCCTATCAGAAGCTTCTAAAGCCATGACATAATTTTCTAGAATTTTCCAAGCTGTTTAAAGGCACAGTCAACTTAGTGTATGTAATCTTCTGACCCACTGGAATTGTGATACAGTGAATTATAAGTGAAATAATCTGTCTGTAAACAATTGTTGGAAAAATTACTTGTGTCATGCACAAAGTAGATGTCCTAACCGACTTTCCAAAACTATAGTTTGTTAACAAGAAATTTGTGGAGTGGTTGAAAAATTAGATTTCATGACTTCAACCTAAGTGTATGTCAACTTCCGACTTCAACCTCCTACGTTTTAAACGTAGGAGGTTGGTGGCACCTTAACTGGAGAGAACAGGTAATGGCTGGAGCGGAATTGGTGGAATGGTATCAAATACATCAAACACATGGTTTCATGCCATTACTTTCGCTTCGTTCCAGCCATTATTAAACCCAGTGTGTGATTCACCAGAGGATTGCAACGCACACACACACACACACACACACACACACACACACACACACACACACACACACACACACACACACACACACACACACACACACACACACACACACAGTAGGAGACCCAGCAGAAGTGTAAAGAGAGCAATAAAAAGGGCAGTGTGAGCCAGCAACATGCCATGCCAGGCCCTCTGTCATCTGTCCATATGGAGAGACAGTTGCTGCTTGTTTTTTCTCTCTTCACCCAGGTCCACTTTAGCATTAGCAAAATGCCACTAAAACAAATACTGACTCACAGTGCTAGGGCTCACAGATGCAGTGCTGAGAGAGCCGGCTGGAGGGAAGGCAGAGGGAGCAACTTAGGAGGAGGAGGAGGAGAGCAATGTTGCACCGGTCCTTGTCTTGGACACCAGAGTGTGTTTTGCCATGATGCTGGTGTGGTCAGTTTGTCGGTCATCAGATGGATACATAGTCAGACATATTTTTGTCTGTTACCAACCCTGTGTCTCGCACTAAGTGTGCTACTGACCTGCCCCTGAGCAGACAGATGACCTGTGAGTGTGTGTGGGAATAAGTGTGTGAGTGTGTGTGTACGTACTTGCATGCATGTGTGTCACCCAAGCAAAAGATACACCCTAGATGAAAAAAAGAATTGGTAACAGTCAAACCGACCTCATGCTGCCAGCACTGCAACAAAGGATTTTGTAGGATTCTTAGAATTCAATGGCTTATGATTAAGGATTGTCAAATTTTCTTACTAAAGCCTGTCGTGGAAATTCTAATCAATAATGAGGAGAGACAAGGTCAATCACCAATCAGGATATTACTTTATTCAAAACTTATCGACAAGGGAGCATAGAGCAAAAGCGATGTCTAGTCGACCCAACATGGTGATTGTTGGGTTGAGAGCCCCAACACAAAGGATACAAAGATATTTTATAGCAAAGATACACCCCCTTAGTCTACATGACAAACAACAGATGTGTGGAATGGGTAAAAAGGTGAGACTTCGTATGAAAGAAATGAATAATTCACAGCAGACAGTATCTGCTGTAAAGACTGTTCTCATTGTGTGAAAACCAGGGTCTGGCCCCCAAAACAAGGTTCCTCTCATAATTATCCATACCTAAGCCATCTCCACCCTGGTACCTCCGGCACACAAACACCAACTCATTCTATGGAATGCGGGCTCCGAGAGAGGACAAGACCATCATAAATCAGTTGCTAGAGTTAAATCTCAGAAGCTCCTCTCAGTTCACACAGACACAATAGAGTTCTAAGAACCCTATTTTATACCATAAAACAACCATTTGATGCAACATAACATAATCTTGTAATTTCGCTCTCATAAGCCTCCTGTCTCTGATTGGCTGGCCGTGGTCCTAGCCTCCCCAGCTTTGCCGGCAGTGTGCCCAGACAGGTGGACTGAGGACTGATTGGATACTGGCGCCCGGTGCCAGAGAAGGGGTCTGGCTTGATCAGGCCTGGACAGACACGTGTCTGTGCTTGGCAGGACTCCATTCCCCAGACTCCCCTCTGACTCCAGACAGACAGTCACTCCTCCTAGCCAGGGATCAGACCAGGCTCCATGGGCCCAAATCAAACAGACCTCCACTGTCTGTGGATTATAATTTATTTACATTTTTGTAGGTAGTTGATACATTTTTAGTTAGGGCAAATCAAGTTTCAAAGTGAATATTACAAAAAAACGACACTACAAGTTTGCATTTTGTGCTGTGCAGGAAAATTCGGAGCAACAAAAGAGTTACCAAATTAAGATCCTGCATCTGTAACTCCCACATCCCGGACTTACTACTGTTAGTGAATCTCTTCCATTCTCTTCTCCTGTTCATCATCATCATACTGAGGATCTCTGAAAATGCCTCTTCAGCATCATGCAGTGCTAGTATGTGATGATAGCAGATGTCAGCAAGAAGTTTTGCATGCTTGCAACAGGTGTAAAGGTTTGTGGGTGTCAATACATTTGAGGGACTAAAACCTGCAAACTGTTCAATAAAATACACAGGACCACAAGTGGTTACAACACAAACGTCACACACTAATTAACAACCCCCAACTCCTCAGTCAGTGTTTTCCTCGGAGAAGATACTAAATTCAGCCCCACACACAACAAGTTGTATTCACTCCAACCTCTTCTCACTACCAACCCCATTTGCATGGAGAGTCCGGACCCACTGCAAACAACACGTAATCTTAGCACACTTCCAGTCAATGTCAGAGCTGCAGAGTCTCTGGCCTCGTTTAAGGCACAGCTAAAGACTGTGCTGTTCAGAAAAGCTTCCAAGGACCTACTGTATGTTAATTCCGTTTTCCTGTCCATTGAGGATCTGCTTGCAATGTTCTGTGTTTTGGACTTATCTTTTTATTATAATAGTTTTTTCTTGGGTGTGAGAAAAGCACTTTACAAATTAAATGAATTATTATTATTATTATTATTATTATTCTTTCTCAAATTTCTGCAGAGCCACTCCCATGGCGTTTGGCAAAAAATATATTGTGTGTTTGGTGCATTTTGTCTTGGAGGCTGCTGAGGGGTGGACGGCTCTTAAGAAATACTACTTTCTATCTTGTCTCTTAATGAGAACATTGTGATTCAAAACACTGAGTCAACAATGACTCCTCTAACCCACCAGAGTGACCTGCTGTGACATTTTGATTTCCTGATTCCCGGATCCTGACAGCCAAAACCACGAGACGCTGCCGTCACTGAAAAGGGAACCTTTTCCTCACCTCCTTATTTCCCGTTACCCAGGTGGTCCCTGGCAGCTGTCGTGTCAACGTCAGTCTCGAAGGGAGGAAGGGAGGAAGAAAGAAAGAGGGCGTGGGCGTTTGGCACCCTACTCCTGTTATAGTTGACTTCTTTTGACTAGGGGGCCATGTAGTGCACTATATAGGGAATAGGGGGCCATTCCGGCGCCAACAGAGATGGCCGCCTCGCTTCACGTTCTCAGGAAGCTATGCAGTATTTTGTGTTTTTATGGATTACTTCTTACATTGTTACCCCAGGAAATATTACATTTTATTACATACAACCGGGAGGAACTATTGGATCTGAGAGCAACGTCAACTTACCAACATTACAACCAGGAATACAACTTTCCCGAAGCGGATCCTCTGTTTGGTCCACCAACCAGGACTATAGACTGGATCCCAGCCGGCGACTCAAAACAACTGCGGCGCAGGAGAAGGGGGAAACGCGGCGGTCTTCTGGTCAGGCTACGTAGACGGGCACATTGCGCACCTCTCCCGAGTATTTTACTTGCCAATGTCCAGTCTCTGGACAACAAGGTAGACGAAATACGAGCAAGAGTTGCCTTCCAGAGAGACATCGGCGATTGCAACGTTCTTTGCTTCACGGAAACATGGCTCACTCAGGACACGTTATCAGAGTCGGTACAGCCACATGGTTTCTCCACGCATCGCGCCGACAGAAACAAACATATATCTGGTAAGAAGAAGGGTGGGGTGTGTGTCTTATGATTAACGAGTCGGACACTGAAAGAAATCCATTGGACTCTATGTAAACTGGAAACCACATATCCTGAGGCTGCATTTATTGTGGCTGGGGACTTTAATAAGGCTAATCTGAAAACAAGGCTCCCTAAATTTTATCAGCATATCGAATGTGCCACCCGGGCTGATAAAATCCTGGATCATTGTTATTGTCATGATCTTCTGAAGGGACGGACCAAGACGCAGCGATGCTTCCAGTATACATACTTTATTTTCTAATCGTAACTGGGAAAATAATAAACGAAACGAACGAAGATCGTAACATACGAACATAACATAGAACAAACACTTACGCTATGAACTAAACAAACATTAACCCACAAAACCCTAGTGCAAAACCACAAACATATATATGGTTCCCAATTAGAGGTAACGACACTCAGCTGCCTCTAATTGGGAACCATTAACCCAACATAGAAATAAACAACCTAGAACTCAAAAACCCTACACCAAAAACGAAACTAAACACGCCAGCCTGTAAAACACAGGCCTGGACGTGACAGTTTTTCTAATTTCCATGATGCATACAAGGCTATTCTCTGCCCTCCTTTCGGAAAGTCTGACCATGACTCCATTTTGTTGCTCTGTTACAGACAGAAACTAAAACAGGAAATGCCCGTTCTCAGGTCTGTTCAACGCTGGTCCGACCAATCTGATTCCACGATGCAAGATTGCTTCGAGCACGTGGACTGGCATATGTCCCGGATAGCATCAGACAACAACATTGATGTATACGCTGATTCGGTGAGCGAGTTTATTAGAAAGTGCATCGGTGATGTTGTACCCATAGCAACTATTAAAACCTTCCCCAACCAGAAACCGTGGATTGATGGCAGCATTCGCGCAAAACTGAAAGCGGGAACCACTGCTTTTAACCAGGGTAAGGCGACCGGAAACATGACTGAATACAAACAGTGTAGCTATTCCCTCCGCAAGGCAATCAAACAAGCTAAGCGTCAATATAGAGACAAAGTAGAGTCACAATTTAGCGGCTCAGACACAAGAGGAATGTGGCAGGGTCTACAGTCAATCACGGACTACAAAAAGAAAACCAGCCCCGTTGCGGACCATGACGTCCTGCTCCCAGACAAACTAAACAACTTCTTTGCTCGCTTTGAGGACAATACAGTGCCACCGACACGGCCCGCTACCAAAACCTGCGGGCTCTCCTTCACCGCAGCCAATGTGAGAAAAACATTTAAATGTGTTAACCCTCGCAAGGCTGCCGGCCCAGATGGCATCCCTGGCCGTGTCCTCAGAGCATGCGCAGACCAGCTGGCTGGTGTGTTTACGGACATATTCAATCAGTCCCTATCCCAGTCTGCTGTTCCCACATGCTTCAAGAGGGCCACCATTGTTCCTGTTCCCAAGAAAGCTAAGGTAACTGAGCTAAATTACTATCGCCCCGCAGCACTCACTTCCGTCATCATGAAGTGCTTTGAGAGACTAGTCAAGGATCATATCACCTCCATCCTGCCAGACACCCTGGACCCACTCCAATTTGCTTACCGTCCCAATAGGTCCACAGATGACGCAATCACAATCACACTGCATACTGCCCTAACCCATCTGGGCAAGAGGAATACCTATGTAAGAATGCTGTTCATCGACTACAGCTCAGCATTTAACACCATAGTACCCTCCAAGCTCGTCATTAAGCTCGAGACCCTAGGTCTCAAACCAGCCCTGTGCAACTGGGTCCTGGACTTCCTGACAGGCCGGCCCGGCCCGGCCCCAGGTGGTGAGGGTAGGAAACAACATCTCCACCCCGCTGATCCTCAATACTGGGGCCCCACAAGGGTGTGTTCTCAGCCCTCTCCTGTACTCCCTGTTTACCCATGACTGCGTGGCCATGCACGCCTCCAACTCAATCATCAAGTTTGCTGACGACACTACAGTGGTAGGCTTGATTACCAACAACAACGCCTGCAGGGAGGAGGTGAGGGCCCTCGGAGTGTGGTGTCAGAAAAATAACCTCTCACTCAACGTCAACAAAACTAAGGAGATGATTGTGGACTTCAGGAAACAGCAGAGGGAGCACCCCCCTATCCACATCGACGGGACAATAGTGGAGAAGGTGGAAGGTTTTAAGTTCCTCGGGGTACACATCACGGACAAACTGAAATGGTCCACCCACACAGACAGCGTGGTGAAGAAGGCGCAACAGCGCCTCTTCAACCTCAGGAGGAAGAAGAAATTCGGCTTGTCACCAAAAACACTCACAAACTTCTACAGATGCACAATCAAGAGCATCCTGTCAGGCTGTATCACCGCCTGGTACG
Organism: Brachymystax lenok tsinlingensis; assembly: GCA_030435695.1. Taxonomy (NCBI): domain Eukaryota; kingdom Metazoa; phylum Chordata; class Actinopteri; order Salmoniformes; family Salmonidae; genus Brachymystax; species Brachymystax lenok. The sequence goes on along the minus strand of CM059783.1, from coordinate 14,080,313 downwards.
GCAATTGCTCCACCCACAACCGTAAGGCTCTCCAGAGAGTAGTGAGGACTGCACAACACATCACCGGGGGTAAACTACCTGCCCTCCAGGACACCTACACCACCCGATGTCACAGGAAGGCCAAAAAGATCATCAAGGACAACAACCACCCGAGCCACTGCCTGTTCACCCCGCTATCATCCAGAAGGCGAGGTCCGTACAGGTGCATCAAAGCTGGGACCGAGAGACTGAAAAACAGCTTCTATCTCAAGGCTGTTAACAGCCACCACTAACATTGAGTGGCTGCTGCCAACATGCTGACTTAAATCTCTAGCCACTTTAAATAATAGGATTGGATGTAACAAATGTATCACTAGCCACTTTAAACAATGTTGTATATAATGTTTACATATCCGACATTACTCATATCAAATGTAGCTTGCTAGCCCTGGCTCTAAACCATCTACTGAATCTTGCCTATGCTGTTCGGCCATCGACTCAAATCTCTAGCCACTTTAATAATTTAAAATTGGATGAAATAAATGTATCACTAGCCACTTTAAACGATACCATTTATATAATGTTTACATATCATACATTACTCATCTCATATGTATATACTGTACTCTATACCATCTACTGCATCTTGCCTACGCCGGTCAGCCATTGCTCATCCATATATTTATATGTACATACTCGTATTCATTCCTTTACTCTTGTGTGTATAAGGTAGTTGTTGTGAATTTGTTAGATTACTTGTTAGATACTACTGCATGGTCGGTACTAGAAGCACAAGCATTTCGCTACACTCGCATTAACATCTGCTAACCATGTATATGTGACAAATACAATTTGATTTGATTTGATTTGAGACACACTACACAAGAAGTGGAGCAGTTACCTGAAGGGAAGAGCTGTCAGTCAGTCACTTCCTTTTAAAGGGTCGTTTCAATCCCCAAACACACGTTACCACGTTTGTGATTCAAGGGGTATTTTTGATTCAGTGGATAATCATCGATGCATGGTGTGTGTACTTCCCGTCAAGATTCTCTCATCACATGATGTTATTGGTGCCTTTGAATGTCTTATATGTGTTTTGTAGTGAGTGTGTGTTTGCGTGTGTGTATTATTGTGCATGCCTGTGTAGGTGAGGGTGGGGGTGTGTGTGCATAAATGCCTGTATTTGTATGTGTGTGTGTGCTTGTGTTTATGCGTGCACGCATGTTTCCCCATGTGTGTGATTGTCTAGTGTGCCTCCGGCATCTGTGATGACCTCTTTGCTTGACTGTTGCGTGGGCTGCCATTAGTGCTGTCCTCCCGGGAGCTTGGTGATGTGTAGTCCTTGCTGATGACTGGGATAGTTATGTTTACTACTACCACTACTGTTTACACCCACACATCTTAATAGCCTGACTGAGCTGTCAAATAGTTGCTGCTGATCAATAGCCCTGGTCCAGGAGGGGGAGGGAGGGAGGGAGGGAGGGAGAGAGAGAGAGAGAGAGAGAGAGAGAGAGAGAGAGAGAGAGAGAGAGAGAGAGAGAGAGAGAGAGAGAGAGAGAGAGATTGTGCTCAGCTCCTTCTTCTCTCCTGTTCTTTCGCCTCCTCTCACACCAAAAACCCCATTGAGGGCACCCAGTAATGAAACAGATGTCATCTCACAATGGCTCTCACCATTTATCATGCTGTGCGACAGGAGACGCCTGTTACAGGAGCCACTCTACAGCTGAACTGGATTGGTGTCTGAATCCTGGCTTAGGAAGACCACCAAAAACCCTGAAATTTCCATCCCTAACTATAACATCTTCCGACAAGATTGAACTGCCAAAGTGGCGGAGTTGCAATCTACTGCAGATATAGCCTGTCTAGTTCTGTCTTACTATCCAGGTCTGTGCCAAAACAATTTGAGCTCCTACTTTTAAAAATCCACCTTTCCAGAAACAAGTCTCTTAACAGCCTTGGTTTCTCAAATGACTGCCTCACCTGGTTCACCAACTACTTCTCAGAGTTCAGTGTGTCAAATCGGAGGGCCTGTCTTCCGGACCTCTGGCAGTCTGTATGGGGGTGCCACAGGGTTCAATCCTCAGGCCGACTCTTTTCTCTGTATACATCAATGATGTCGCTCTTGCTGCTGGTGATTCTCTGATCCACCTCTACGCAGACGACACCATTCTGTATACTTCTGGCCCCTCTTTGGACATTGTGTTAACCCTTGTGTAGTCTTAACAATCTGTATTCTGCCCTTGCCCTGAGAGTCAAAATGACCCGACTTCACTTAAACAAAGCAGATTAATTGAATTTTAAACCCCAAATCTATTTTGCATGAAGAAACAACCTGTCATTCATCACAAACTTTGTGAATATCTGGGTTTTCCTTCTTCACAATGCAGAAAGACTGCATTTAATCAGTGGACACCACTCATTTTTATTACAACACACCTGTCATAATTGTTTTTTTTTTACTAAAGTAGAGGTTTAATATTTTTATTGCTAAAGGTACTGCATAGGTGTAAACATGTTTTTTTTAGCAAAAGATAGCACTTGTATAGCCTAAGAAAGTAGCAGAAATGTGCAGAAAGTAGTTTTGAATGCATTTTATTGAAGGGAAACAATACAAGTCTTGAACTTTTTTGGCAACATAGTGATATATTCTTATATACTGTACAAGGAGGAATTCAACTACAAAATACTAGTCTTCTCCCATTTTATTTAACCATTGCCTCCACCCACAAGGTGTATAAACAACAACAATAAATAACAATAAAATAAGATAATAGATACAAAACAAAAACGTGAAGAACATAAATCAATAAACTCTAATTAGCACATGTAGGACAGTATTCAAGTGTGTGTGCATGGACTTTGAAGATGTTTATCTCACATGTGCAGCACTTTGGGGGGGCGTAATTGGCATCTCCTCCTTTTGCCTGCCCCAGCTGCAGCCTCAGGTGGATCAGGACAAGATTCAGCCCCCTGAACGGCTTTCACAAGCGCTGCAGAGGCTGCTGTGTGGGGGGAGGCGCTCCCTTCTTTGAATATATGGGGTTACAAGTGCCTTTCCCAGCTGCTCCAGGAACACCCTCCTTTTGTTCCGCTTCTCAGGCATCCAGGTAGGGTTGATCTTGTTCAATATCACAAAGGCATTGTATACATCAATGGACACATCAATGATGTTATGGAAGATGACCAGGGGCCAGCGGGCAGTCATCCTCCTGCAGCTGTAAGTTCCAATCACCTTGTCAAGGTTGTCCACGGATCCTTTGCTGTGGTTGTAGTCCAGGATGATGGCTGGCTTCCTGTCCTCACGATCACTGATCTCAGCCGTTTTGTTCAGTGTGCTCAGGAGGACCACATTCTTGTTCCTCTTTAGGAGGTAAGAAAATATAGTGGTGGTGGGGTGAAGGCAAACTTTGATGAGAAGGCCTCTCTCCCTCTTGTTGCAAGGAGTGCAGGGGGGAGCTCAGGCTTGTTCTTTCTAACTGTGCCAACAATGGTGATCTTCCTCTTTAGGAGCTGCTGGCTGAGTCATTAAGAGGTGAAGAAATTGTCACAAATAAGACATTGTGCCCCCTCAGTCCATCTGTCACATCAAGCACAACCCGCATCCCATGGTTCTTATCTGGGCCTCCACTGGTCGGCTTCCCTGTGTAGACTTGCATCTTCCAAGCGTAGCTGGATTGTGCGTCACAGGCCACCCATATCCTGATGCCATACTTTTCTGGCTTGCTGGGCATATACTGCCGGAAAGGACAGCGACCTTTTGACAACAGAGATTACTATCAGTAAATAGTATCAGGGTCACAGAAAACAATCACATAAATCAATGATATTACAGCAATACACAATAAAAATAACAGTGAAAATCACTTACATTATAGATATGATAATAAAAATGTACTTCTGAATGGAACCAGTTGCTCATCCACTGTTACTTCAGGCCCAGGGTTGTAGAGGTATGGCAGACGCTCCACCCACTTCTCCCAGACCTCTCTTATGGCCGCCAGTTTGTCTCTCACACGTCTTGCAGGTCTTGACTCACGGTTATCAAATCCTGGTTGTCATTTGGTGACATTTGGTGACAAGGACCATGTTATTTTGCTGTTCTTTAGCAAAAACGTCTCTCTTTCAGCTTGGGGGATTTATTCTTCATCTGAAGATGATGTATTGTGATCTGGGTTGTATTCTCCCCATCTTCTTCTTCAGATACCTCTTCCTCTTCTAAATCATTGTTCTCTTGTTCCTCCTGGACATCTGAGAAAATCAGATCTACGACCTGTTGGGAACTGAAACATGCACTCATGGCTTCAGCAGAGAGAGAACTGGGGGGACTGTCATCTGCAGCACTTGTATAGCCTCTGACTGCATTCCCCATTAGTAAACAATGCTTTCAAGAAATGTTTATTTTGTCTGAAATGTTGTTTATTTTGTCTGAAATGTTGTTTATTTTGTCTGTGGACTTGAGTCATGTGTGGGGTCGTGGAGGGGAGATGCTGCACATGCACAAGAAAGTTTTAGTTTTGTCTGAGTTCAATCAGTAGCACACATAAACTCAATTTCTCATTGTGTGTGTGTGTGTGTGTGTGTGTGTGTGTGTGTGTGTCTTTGTGGTTTTTGTGGTGTGTAAATTATTTTATAACTGCAGGGTCAAGAATAACCCTAAGACAATGTTTGTACCCCGGTGGTGTACATCTTTCATGGAAATAGGAACAAAGGCAATGTTTCACTTTTTCTAATGTCGGGGTCACTCTAGGAAAGTCATCAAATTTCAAGTTGAAAAATATGATTTAGGGGGTTAAACATAGTGGCGGGTCATTTTTTACCCTTAAGACAACTAACCTTCAGACGAGCTTCAATGCCATACAACTCTCCTTCCGTGGCCTCCAACTGCTCTTAAATGCAAGTAAAACTAAATGCATGCTCTTCAACCGATCGCTACCCACACCTGCCCGCCCGTCCAGCATCACTACTCTGGACGGTTCTGACTTAGAATACGTGGACAACTACAAATACCTAGGTGTCTGGTTAGACTGTAAACCCTCCTTCCAGACTCACATTAAGCATCTCCATTCCAAAATTAAAACAAAGCATCCTTCACTCATGCTGCCAAACATACCCTCGTAAAACTGACTATCCTACCGATCCTTGACTTCGGGTGATGTCATTTACAAAATAGTCTCCAACACTCTACTCAATAAATTGGATGCAGTCTATCACAGTGCCATCCATTTTGTCACCAAATCCCCATATACTACCCACCACTGCGACCTGTATGCTCTTGTTGGCTGGCCCTCGCTTCATATTCATCGCCAAACCCATTGGCTCCAGGTCATCTATAAGTCTTTGCTAGGTAAAGCCCCACCTGGTCACCATAGCAGCACCCACCCGTAGCACGCGCTCCAGCAGGTATATTTCACTGGTATTTATTTTGCTCCTTTGCACCCCAGTATCTCTACTCGCACACTCATCTTCTGCACATCTATCACTCCAGTGTTTTAATTTCTATATTGTAATTATTTCGCCACTATGGCCTAGTTATTGCCTTACCTCCCGCACACACTGTATATAGACTTTTTCTATTGTATTATTGACTGTATGTTTACATGTTTATTCCATGTGTAACTCTGTGTTGTTGTTTGTGATGAACTGCTTTGCTTTATCTTGGCCAGGTAACAGTTGTAAATGAGGACTTGTTCTCAACTAGCCTACCTGGTTAAATAATGGTGAAATAAAAAATCAAATAAATTAAACCTCACCGCTCTGAAAAGACATGTTGGTAAAATGAATTCTCTCTCTCTTCAATCTCTGTCTCATTACATTAGGGCTGCCATATAAAAGCCATGTGGACCTTAAATTAGACAGAGGTGTTAAGAAGTGGTCGTCCATAGTTTCCATGGGTCCTTATCTGTCCCTGTCCATCCCCCATTATGGTGAAGAAGATGCTCTTTAGCTCTGTAGCTGAACACACGGACAACACTGTATCCTGATATCTGTAACAGCCAAGTGTCTGTGGAGGATATACATCTATTCATAGCTTCTCCTTTGTATCACCTCTCCTTCGTCTTCCATCAAGTGTTAGCGCAGCGGTCCGTCCCGGCTGGAAAATAAAAGGGCTGATAAGGAATATGGAAGATAAAAACCTGAGGCTTTATCAGTCAAATTCGAGTGTTAATGGTGTCAAGGTCAGAGTGGGGAGCGAGGGTCTGGATTTTAACACAGTCACACATTCTCCTAGTAAGAGGAGTGATGTTTAAAAAGTGCACTGCCACCCTATCTGGGACCTGTGGCTTTTACTAGTTGGGTGTGGGGTTCGACGAGGAGTTTACACTGTAGCCACTCAGAGAGAGAGAGAGAGAGAGAGAGAGAGAGAGAGAGAGAGAGAGAGAGAGAGAGAAACCGTGGCGGTCTCCTGATCCAGACTCCTACCCATCCCTCTCCTCATATTTTTCAACGCATATTTTAGTGTGCTTGTCATGAAACTGTAGCTGGTAGTGGAAGTACGGAGGTTAACACAACACACTCTGGTTGGGAATTCCAATTACAGCTCTTTGCTGCCCATGTTGTGGATGGAATGCTAGTGTGAAGGAAATGATGCCTGCCAACAGAAGCCAGAGAAGGAAAATATTAACTGAGGAATAAAATGGTGACAGCAGAAAATGGCATTGAGCTCTACCATGTGGTGCTTATGTCTCTGTGTGGAGGAGAGTGAGGGGCTGCATGTGGTGGGAGGAGGGAGATGGACTGTCACTGTGCTAGCCTTGCTGCTGTAACTACGCTTGCTCTCTCTCTCTCTCTCTCTCTCTCTCTCTCTCTCTCTCTCTCTCTCTCTCTCTCTCTCTCTCTCTCTCTCTCTCTCTCTCTCTCTCTCTCTCTCTCTCTCTCTCTCAAAACAGACATGTCTCATTGGAGCAGATGTCTGTTACTCCAGCCGTAACCCTGACATGTGGCACCCAGAGGATTAATAAACAAGATTTAATGGGCTTTTTTTTGTACCTTCTTACACTCACTCTATCTCTTTCTCTCTCTCTTCCCCTCTCTCTCTCTTTCTCTCTCTCTCTCTTTTATCTGATTCAATCTCACCTCGGCCTGATAAAAGAGTGACAAATGTTCCTTTTTCTTAAAAACATCCTACTCCTCTCCCGTACTAAAACTCTCTTTCTCTCTGTCTTCTATAAGCATAAGTTACATACTGTATTGATCCTTCAGTGTTGCTTTTCTCCCCCTCAGTCAGGCCTCAGTCAATTGGTTCCTGTCCAACTGCCTTCATTCTCCCTTCATCTCTCTCTCTCTCTATTCCAATCTCTCTCTTTCTTTCTCTCTCTCTCTATTCCAATCTCTCTCTTTCTCTCTCTATTCCAATCTCTCTCTATACCAATCTCTCTCTCTTTCTCTCTCTCTCTATTCCAATCTCTCTCTATACCAATCTCTCTCTCTTTCTCTCTCTCTCTATACCGATCTCTCTCTCTTTCTCTTTCCTTTGTACTTCTCTCTATATATTTTTCTATCTATCTCTCTCTTTCCCTCTCTTTCTTACCTCCTCTTAAACAATACCAGGCTTTTCACAGCAATAAGGCTGAAGTTGATTCTCAGCCCTCCAAATAACATGAAGGGTGGTTTAATTTTTCAAAACAATTAACACAAAGCCCCAAACTGAAACACATTGGCCAAAATGACACATTTCACTTACAAAATGCATTAAGAATTTCAAAACATTAAATATATGACACAAAATCAACTACCTCCATCAAACCATACAAAACATTATTTCAATCAATCGTTACAAAATGGCCCAATAAATACTAACTACAACCATCAATATATACATTAACATGATTAACCCTCTTTTAAATGTCTGGGCCATTTGTTGATACTATAATTATAATATGCACCATGAAAACAAGTAAACATATTATCACAGTATGGGCTGTATTCTTTTGTCCTAAAATTATTTTATCAATGGTAACCAATGCAGAAAGAATGTCACTCAAGAGCATGAATATCCAGAAACAGAAGGCTTTACTTGACCTTTCTCCATTTGAACTGAGAGTTGAACTAACTTCCTCTGTGGGCCGCTCTACCTCTCTTTTGTCCTTGCCTTCTGCCTCTTAATTGGTCCATTCTTGCAAACAGCAACTCAGAGGTGACCTCTTTTATGCATGAATAACGACTGATTGCTGATTGAACAATTGCACAAAAACGTTTTGCACACATGCAGAAGAGGGTCACATTCATGAGAGTAATTTGTGTCAGCTGTGAGCATTTTGTTTGTCATGATTTGAGTTTTGCGTCTTTTGTAGGGAGTTGTTCACTGCTTTGCACAAATGTGCTTGTGTGTGAAAGCAATGAGAAATGACTTACAGTTTTGCAAAAAATAATACTGTTGTGTTCATTAGGTTATGATGGAGATCCAGTGGACCCCAGTTTCATTAAAAGTGTCTTAGCAATTGAGAAAAACTGTAAAACATTAGGGGGCTAGAAGACGCAGGGAGAACTTGAATAAGTAAAAAAAGGTGATATGTGAAACCTACATCAAAGCTCTCTCCTCGGGATGCCAGAAACTCCCATTCCCTCCAGTTTTTTCTTCTTCTTATCAGTGAATTTCCCCCCGCTCTTCATCCCTCTTTCTTTTTCACTCCCCTTTCTTCCCATGTACACTTTGAAAGGCATCCCCTTCCCTGGCTGTCACTGCAGGGCATCCATCCGTGTGCAGCTCAACACAATGTGTAATAATGTAAACAGATAAGAGTCCCACTACGAAAGCCCACCTGCCCGCTTGGGCGTTCCTCTTATCTACCTGGGATATTGGAGTGGAGCGGGGAAACGGCAGACAGCAGTTTTTACTCTGGCGGCCCCTCCTCTCACCCTGCCACTCTCCATTTTCTACAGCCCCACCTGCAGCCGTCTCTCTCCCAGGTAGAGGGAGATGAGATGCAGACAGAGCACTCCCACGGACTCTCTCTTTCTCTCCTGGACCCTATGTGTTTGGAGTGGAGAGGGGACTTGAAAGGCCTGCATCCCATTAAGAGAAGGAGAACTGAGGCATTAGGGTCATTTGGGTTAAGTCAGCAATTTGTGTCAAGCACTCAAAGCCGAGGGCAGCAGTCATTTGAATGCGACGTCTTCGGAGACGTTTCCTCTTCGTATGAATTTATTGGGGCTGATTATGTGTGATAATAGGCGTATTGGTGGTTAGGTAAACCCTGTATTCTCTAACAGGTCTGCTAAGGTAATGCATTTGGTTGAATTTGCAAAACACTTTCTTTGAGCCTCAGAACGCTCTCTGATCTCTAGACCTCGGGTGGCATACAGAAAAGAGCAAACTAAAAAGTTTAAATGATTGATTTTAATGGGTTTTGCTTTTGGAAAAATCTACACAATTCATTAAATAACATCAAGAAAGGTATCATCAAACGACCCCTTCATTTGTGTATTATATTTCATACGTGTTATTTAATAACTGTGTATCAGTGTCTGTCTGTTATTCAAAGAAAGGAGCCATAATCCTTGAAATAATAGTTGTTTTTAAAGAAAGTAATTTACAGCTGAAAGTCTGATAACACAAAGCTGATATTGTATTGAACCTTGCACCGGGCCCCCTTTGAACAAACATTTCCTTTGAACAAACATTTCCTTTGAACAAACATTTCCACTGCAGCGTGATGTACTTGTATCCATACAGAGAAGCTCTGAGTTATACCCTGGAATTATATTTCATAGTGTTATATTCTCTTTGAAATCTTTATGGTCAAAAAGGCAGGCTCTGCACGGCCCCCATTTCAACAAAACAGTTTTGTCCACTTGCTCCACTTCTTTAGGTGGCAGGTAGCCGGCAGGTATCCTAGTGGTTAGAGCATTGGGCCAGTAACCGAAAGGTTGCTGGATCGAATCCACAAGCTGACAAGGTAATAATCCCACTGTTCCCTGGTAGGCTGTCATTGTAAATAAGAATTTGTTCATAACTGACTTGCCTAGTTAAATAATATAGATATATTTGGCTCCCGTCTAAGATTTGTGCGCTCCACGCCTCAAAAAACCTTGCTCCCTCAGGACGCTGCTCTCGATATTGGATATTAAAGGCCCATTGGAGTCAAAAACATGATTTCCCTTTGTTTTATATATATTTCCATTTCTCTGCCAATAACAGCTCATTTCCCGTTTCACCCTCTTTGCTAAGAAGACATTTTTGTTTCTTTTTGACCATTTTAATTGAAAACAATCACAGTAAGGTACTTCATTGTTACTCAGAAATGATTGGATATTGATATGAAAACAGCTGCATTGGACTTTTAAAGCCGTGATTATCAGTAAGTTCACAAAGGATATAGTCAGACCCAGCCTAGATAAAACAGGGTATCATTACATTTCTGTATAGAGGTGACGCTCGTTGTTTAGATGATGTGAATCACAATCTCTTCTTTAATTAGATTCTTCTATCTTATTGTGCCCCTGAAGCCCTCTCTCCCTTAACAACCTAACATCTAATCAGACTATTTGTTTGCTGGATTCTAGCTAGATGAGTATGTTTTCAACAGATTAATCTTACTTATCTGGGAACTTTCCTACTACAAGAGGGAATCGCTTGCTGGAGTTAGGTTAATAAAATAAAATAATGAATTGGAGAGCATGGGCGCAGTATTCGAAGAAAAAACCTGAATGGTTTTAGACAGGCAGTAGTTCCCTAGTGGAGGCTCTGGTTGGAGGTATGATAGCAGCTATAATGGTCTGCTTTATCGTAGTCAGAAGCAGTCAGTCAGGGAGAGGGTACTGGCTATCCCAGGGCAGCATAATGTCCACACTGAAGGAGTTGTCTTTCTCCTCTCCTGGAGTATTTGGGCTCTCTGTGGTTCTTTCAGAACCTGCAGCTCCCTTAGCTACCACAGCTCTGCAGCCACTCTAGCCCCCAGCTCTCATCTCCTATGCCATCCACAGCCTTGTCTCTAGTTCACCCTCTGTCCCAAGGCACACCAGCCCATTTTGTCCCCCAGCATGTCTAAGCCTCCCTACTCCCATAGCCTATTAGGGGCTAGAAAACCTCCCTGGTTTTATAGCCCCTTGCTTTAGCTCTATGGTCCTTTTAGCCCCCAGCTCCCTATCCCCTGAGCTTCCTACTGCCAGCCCCAGCTCCCTATCCCCTGAGCTTCCTACTGCCAGCCTCAGCTCCCTATCCCCTGAGCTTCCTACTGCCAGCCCCAGCTCCCTATCCCCTGAGCTTCCTACTGCCAGCCCCAGCTCCCTATCCCCTGAGCTTCCTACTGCCAGCCCCAGCTCCCTATCCCCTGAGCTTCCTACTGCCAGCCCCAGCTCCCTATCCCCTAAGCTTCCTACTGCCAGCCTCAGCTCCCTATCCCCTGAGCTTCCTACTGCCAGCCTCAGCTCCCTATCCCCTGAGCTTCCTACTGCCAGCCTTCAGTCCCACGTGACCAAAGGCCCCCTCAGCCCAAATGTTTGGCTCCCAACTATCCTCCTCAGCCTTCTGCCTCCTGCTCAGACAGAGGAGAGAAGAGGTGTCTGACTGTTCATTTGTCCTGCTGCAATTACCCTGATTAGAAAAGAGGCCAGGTCGCTGTAGCTCGAAGTCAACCTGAATATGTGGTGTACACTTTCTAATGAGGTCTGAGACGTTGCCTGTCCTTCAAAGAAGACAAAACGCATTCACACGTGTTGGCGGTTTGGCAAAGGGCTGCAAGCTATCAAGAAATTGCTCAGCCAAAGTCTCTAATCTATACTGAACCAGAGAGGAAACAAGCAAAATTTTTTGCCAAATAAATAATCTATTACAGAAAACAAATGGACGAAATGTCATAAATCTGGAGCTAATTTCCGAACCAAGTTGTTCCTCTCTCAGCCAGGTATGAGTGAAAGTCCGTCCTCTTCCAGGTGCAATTTAGTTGAATTTGCACTGATGTGCCAGTCACTCCTCTTTAACTCTCCTTCCCCAGACTCTGGGTTGAAATGTGGTCTCTAAATGATTACCTGCAGTGCTCTACAGCCTCATTAATTATACATGTAGCAGAGCCAGTGTGATTATAAACTGCAATGGGTGCTAAGGGATACGCCTGTCACTCAAAGCTCAGACAGTCGGGGCGCGATCACACCAGTCAGCCTTCTCTCCGCCAGCCCCTCAGTGCTAAACAGGAGAGTGAGAAGGTATGGCGGTGACGATGTGAAAAATAGCATTTGTTTAACCCTCGTACATCATTCTAGAGATTAGTGACGGAGCAGGTGTTAATCTAATCAGTCAGGATCAGGGAAGATGGGAAGGCAGGGAGGAGAGAGAGCCGTGGGAGAAAAATGGGTCCTTGCTATCCAGGGTTTCCTTGGGACGTCCCAACTCTGACGTTACCCCATTGAAGTTGACATTTAAAATGGTTAAGGTAAGGGATAATATTAGGGTAAAGGTAGAGGTTAAGTTTAGGGTATGGATGTCCCAAGGATTCCGAATAGCACTAACCGTGTGGTAATCTTCCATTTGAAACAGCATTAATTAAATACAGTAAATCTGTGGTCATTAAAAAAATACAGAAATTAAGAACATTCTATATGGAATACATGGCAGTTAGTTTTTCTCCTCACACATCAAGCCCTTTTCATAAACCTGTGTGTAGTTGTGTGTTTACGTATGAAAGTAATGCCTTTTATGATGATGACAATAGCATGAAAGAATTTGAATAATTGGTTTGTGGTTCCTGCAACAGTAAACACACTCATCTAATAAACTGCACATATGAACACTGTAAACAAGCCATAGTTCATAACCCTTTGGTGAGCTCAAGTTGTTTGTATTCATTAGTCAGATTCCAGAACGTTCCGTCTGTCTTTTGTGCTCTTCTTCCCTCCTCTCGTTCTGGTGAGCAGATGCAACAGTGCAGAGACAGCATCGCACCAAAGACACAAATGATGATTGGTGAAAGATCCATTCTCATTAGACTCTGTCTGACTTTTCCTGAGTTATGAGTGATGTTGTGGAGTGTGAGTTGCATGGTGGGCTCCCCTCAGAAACAGAGCTCCCCCCTCTCTCTCTGCAGCCCCAGAGTCGTACATTACTCTCCCCACCTCTCCTTCCCTCCCACGCCTTGTGGAGCCCTGCTACTGTGAATACAGATGTAATCTTTCAGCTCTGACACATGCTAGATCCCAATCCAACAATGTTATCCCCACAGTCCACCCTCCAACACCACCTACATAATCCTCTCATTCCCACCCTGTGTTTCTCCCTCCATCCCCTGCATCTGTCTGTCTGTCTGTCTGTATGACCAGCCGTTTGTCCAGACACTTCATTATGACGACAGACACCAGGTCGACAGGCAGAGTTGGAGGAGGGACCAGGGAATGCACGCTGCCTACTGTCCTCTCCTCTTACAAGTGGTCAAGGACATTGGCCCCGTGTTCTGTTCGGTTTCATAGCCGGCAGGTTGTACTAGCTCTTTCTTTGACATTCAGATGAGAATCATCCCTTAGGTCTGTACAGCTCTCCTCTCTCTACCGTCCCAATAAGAGCAGATACGAATTCAAAATGACCAGGCCCATCAGTACTGTAACTGCAAGACTTGTCAGAATCATTAGGATTTGGCAACTGTATTTTACCGGTACTGCATGCCAATTTTAAATGCCATCCGCTTATCATTAGATTCTTGAACTGCAGCTCCTTATTGAAAAATAACAGAGTCAAATGTGTAGCAGCCAGTCTTTGGAGTTACACGTCTGTAAAACAATCCCCAGATGTCAGTCACTCATCCCACTGTCTGTCGGGGGTTATTCTCTAATTGCCCCCATGTTCTCATCCCACTGTCTGTCGGAGGGGGCTTTATTCCCTAATTGCCCCTATGTTCTCATCCCTAATCCCTTAATTAGGAAGCTAGTCTCTGCAATTCAATTAAAGCTGTGGGATGGCGTTCAGAGCATCGAGCTGACCCCAAATGCGAGGTAGAGTCCCCAGACAATTAGACTGCACTACTGAGTCACCGTGTGAGGCTCATTGGAATTATTTTATAAGCCTGGTGTGGAACAACTGGATTGAGTGGTCTAATGACCAGAGTGGTCTAATTGCAGTGTTCAGTTGAAATATGCTGAGGACATGATCGTGTTGTCATATTGACGGAGTCAGATATTCAAGACCATCTGCAAGGATCTGAGTTTGTGTTTTTGAGCTGTCATGGTTTTCAGAATTTGCTTTATCAAGGTTGACAACATGTTTCCATTCACTGTTGAAGTCAAATTCAGAGTTGATAGTGTTTTGCCTAAAGAACAACTTGTTCATTATGAAAAATGTTCCCTCTAAGCTGTGCGTGGGACTGCCGCACAGAAGAAATATCAGACTGCACAAAGAAGCAAAAGATTGAACTTTACTTAACGTTCTAGAGTTTTCCCGTTAATTAACACTATCAATGTTTCCCTTTACTGTGGGAATTGTGATCGAATCAATGCAATATTAAAAACTTTCACTATGACATACTGAAACAAAACAAACGACGCAAGAGTTAATATGCAAAACTAACTATACAATATATTATGTTGTAGGCAGAACCCATCGGAGTAGGATTCTAGTGTGTTGACAGGAACAACTCAGGCCTGTACTCTACACAGACCACTGCGCCATAACAAATCCGAGCTGCAGTAGGCCTACATGCAAATAGACCATTGGCATGTTTTTACAGCATAAGCGGTCGTGAGTAGATGCGCTTGTTTTGAAATCAAAGCGAGAGCTCCATTTAGCCACTAGTGCACATTTGTACATTTGTTCATATTCATTGCTAGTCAGTGAGTTATTAATCCAGTTATAGATCATTTGTAATCAGCAATAGGGGAGTGATTTGTCACCTCCTGATCTGTTCCACCTGCCTTTGTGATTGTCTCCACCCCCCTCCAGGTGTCACCCATCTTCCCCATTATCCTCTGTGTATTTATACCTGTGTTCTCTGTTGCCAGTTCGTCTTGTTTGTCAAGTCAACCAGCGTTTTTGTCTCAGCTCCTGCTTTTCCCAGTCTCTCTTTTTCTCGACCTGGTTTTGACCCTTGCCTGTCCTGACTCTGAGTCCGCCTGCCTGACCACTCTGCCTACCCTGAGCCTGCCCGCGCGTCCTGTACCGTTGCCCCACCTCTGGTTTACTGACCCTTGCCTGCCTTGACCTGCCTATTGCCTGCCCGTATTGGATTATTAAACCATTGTTAATTCGACGTTGTCTGCATCTGGGTCTTACCTTCATACTGTAATGAATACAATGGGAGACAGAGAGCTGGTTTCAAGCGCAGGGCGCAGCAGGTATTTATTTGTAAAGGACCACAGGAGTAGGCAGGTAGCTGGGACCAGGGGCAGGCAGAAGGTCATACACAGGGGGTCCAAAAAGGCAACAGTACAGGCAGGGAAAAGGCTAGTACTGTAGTCCAGGAGATCAGGCACGAGGTTGACAACAGGAAATCCGATAGATAAAAGTACAGGCAGGGAATAGGCAAAAAGACGTCGTTAGTGAGGATGGCCAAAACTATGATACACAGGAGGACTAATACGGGAAAAAACAAAGCTCTGAATTGAAATGTGTATCAAAACAAACAATTCATCACAATGATGGGGTGCAAAGAACTAAACTAAATAGTGTGTGTAAATTACATACAGGTGTGTGTGAACAGGTGATTAAAATTCAGGTGATTGGGATCTGGAGAGTAAGCTGTGTTCAGGGGATCTAGGTGTTTGAGAGTGCGAGTTGGAAGCAGGCGTTACACATACCTAATAGATTGCTTCCTACAAGAGCACAAAACGTGTGCATTTCTAGACATCTTTGAAAAGTGAATCAGGTAAAGAGCTTTTTTTGTCTTAAAGGGGCAGTGTTGTATTTTGAGACATGCTTGAATAAGCTAAGTAGCCAATAGGCAGAGGATAGCATAATTCTCTGTAATAATGGTATGGGAATAATGATTTATTTTGTAAAGTGGTTTCTTGCATCAAACAACACAACAATATTTTCAGTCACCTCCTTGTCTGAAGGACAGTGGATGAACAGTTTAATGTCAAGCCCGCATGTTTTTATCAAAAGTCACATGGAATGTAGGCCTACATTGAACACCAAACATTGGCTGCTACTGTGGGCTGAATGACAGAACAGCTATTTCCATGTTAAAATGTTATGGGATGCATTGTCTCCATACTTTTTGATGGTAGGCCACTCTGGTATGCCTACATTATGATCAAAAACCCACAGTAGTCTAATTGACCACTCTTAAAACTAACTTAAAGTGGGTACAGCCTCAGTGTTCACAGTAAACGTGTGTCGGAAGTTGCACAGAATTTTCACAACATTGAAGTTTGCGCTCAGCAGACCTCAAATTTGCTCAATGACGTAAAACAATTGAGGGAACATTGATTATGAGTCTTGGTCTTTTAACTGGCTGGATGACGCACAAACAATCTCAAAAGCGGGAATCTGTGAACTCAAGTCAATAAATATCCAATGAACCTGATCTGATCTGAACAGAACATTATTTTCAACACACCTGCCTCAAGGCAAGTCACAAGGATTCTCATAAACCCATCTATTAGCAGTAAAGCATGTAGTCACTGAATCCAAGAGAGCGTCTGTCAATTCTCTTTACATTTTTTGCATGTTTAACAAGGTACAGTTATTAACATGGTAATTCACAGGTGACTTTCAAATGTGAAATTACAAAACATTAGTTACATAGTGTAACAAGAAAATGTGTCATAGCATTAATGATTACACATGTGGAATAACCTTCTGCCAGTCGATGTGTGATTACACATTCCTTGTTCCAATTGTGTAAAAACTGATAGCAATTAACTCTACACCCTTAGTACCACATAATGTCATAGTAACACATAACTACTATGTTGTTACTAGTTATTAATGTGTAGTTATATAGTAATAGGGGCAACTTAATGTAAAGTGCTCCCCAAATTCATTTAAATCACCAGGCTTTATAGGTTAAGACTTTGAATGCCCTCATCCTAATCCTTTTGGTATTCAGGCAACACATAATGCAGCCCATAATGGAAGCAACCAGATTTGGGGAGGGCAATCAATGAGTCTAAATTGAGAAATGGAGGGGCCGTGCCTTCCACCTCCTGGTGCATTGTTTACATGCCACCTAATTTAAAAGGAAATTGAATGCATAATTGCCTGTACATCTGGGGCATCGCCTTTATATTTGAGAGGAGGGAGAGATGGTGTGATGTTGTGAGAGGAGGAAAGGAGGAGTGCAGACTTCTTCTTCTCTTATTTTGTGTGGAGATCAAGCAGACTGTTTCCCAGCAGCGAAGGAGAATAGAAACAACCAACTTTTATACAGTGTCTTTGTGCTCCCTCAGTGAGTGTCCCACCTCTGTTTCTCTCACCCCTTTTTTGGTTCCCGTCGTCCATGTGTCGAAGCAACAAGTTGAATCCTTTGCCATTGTAGCTGTTGGGGAGATAATTAACAGAATAATTAGGGGAATTCATTAGTGTGGATTGTAATTCTCTGACTTCATCTGCTCATTAGCTGTCAATATTGTTAATTAGTGGCATTAGAAGTAAAAAAACATCTGAGGTGGAACAGTGTCAGATTTTCTGCTGTGCTCTGCCTCTTTCCTGTACTGTAGCCATGGCTCCATTCATTGTAGCCTGTGAATGGCCAAAGGCTTAGGTTTCAGAACGTGCGTGTGGTAGCGATGGAACTGTGGTGTACTTATAACTGACTTGCCTAGCTAAATAAAGGTTAAATCAATTATAAACAATTAAAAATATGCCACTGAGGTCAGCTTGGGTCACATTACTTCCTGTGAAACTGACCGCTAACATCAACATATTTAACACAGGGAGTAAGTAGCCCAGGTTCTCTTAGCTACGGTATAGGACGGGTCACGGGTTACATTGAACTCTGTTCTATCCCCCTGGGATGCCAGGCTCAGTCATTAGATAGCTATTGTCTGACACGTCCACTCCACACTCCTTGGGTTGAGTATGTCTCGCTGATTTCCATGGAGCCTTTTCACTTCCTCCTGAAAACCAAGTGTCCTCCAGTTAAGTTGTGAACAATGGCCTTTTAATTTGTGCCATTTTGCACATTTCTGATGATCTTGTATTTCAAACCTGTTTGAAACCCCCTGAAAAAGAAGAGTCCCAGGCAAAAATGCAGAGGAGTTTATTTATTTAATTTGTCATTAATCATGCTGAACTAAACTAAATAATAAGGCGGCAATTACTCGAAGACAACAAAGGCAGCTACATCTTTTTTGTTGTTTATTGTTGTCCTGAATGACGGACCAAGGCGCAGCGAGGTATCCAGTATACATACTTTATTTATTTATTACGTAACTGGTAAAACAATAAACAAACACCGATCGTAACACCAGTTGGCAAAAAGTGCACACACCACTAAACAAACAATGACCCACAAAACCCCATTGAAAACCACAAACATATATATGGTTCCCAATTAGAGGTAACGACAATCAGCTGCCTCTAATTGGGAACCATTTCCCCAACATAGAAATACACAACCTAGAACACAAACCCCCCCTAAACTAAAGACAAACTAAACACCAGCCTGCTAACCCAGGCCTGGACGTGACAATTGTGCACTATTGGCACTATTTTTCGATTTTTTGAATAGGAATGGGTTGTCTTCGGAGTCAAAACTAAGAGGCTTGCTGTGTGTGTGTGCGTGTGTGTGTGGAATATAGGATGAGTGTTTTAATTACGATGCAGAGGCCTGCGTGTCTTCCGTCCACATTAGTCCTCTCTGATTTATGACGGCAACAGAGAGGAGACACTAGATTGTTTTCGTCTGTTTTTTTCCGACCAGGGAAGGGGGAGAGTCGGGTCATCTGTTGATTAATTTCTTCTTCTGCATTTCCTGCATGCGGGGAGAGAAGGTTGTGTAGGATATAATCCAGTGAGTCTGGAGAGAAAGAGAGAGAGAGATGTCTTTTATAATGGAGAGAAGACAGAAAAAAGAGGGAGAGAGAGATGACATTGAGTTTTGTGGAATCTGCAGAAAAAAACTTTGATTTCAACTCGTCCTTGGTCCGTATTCATTTAGCGTCAGAGGGCTCGATAGATACGCTCTTATTGTAGCTAATTTAATTGATTTGATTGACAGCTACGGCACTCGCTGTGGTTATTTTCAAATAGAATAGACAGAAGAATGAACATGCACATTACAGTATAGACTATGTACATTTTTTACTAGTGTCTTTGCACTTAATATATGCAGGGAGAAGCTAGAGACTACTGTCTGCTGAGCCAAATACCGAGCTAAGATTACAGGACCAATGGCAGTCAGGAATGATTACTGAGGTTAAATGACCTCATATTCTCCCAAATACTATTTATCTACTTCCCTCTCTGAGGAGAACCATCACTTCTATTTAGTTTCTCCTTGGGGTAGAGCATTGTGTGGGCTAGCTGCCACTTGCCAGGTCTTAATCAGTGGGACTCCGCCTGCGGTGGCTGTGAAAAATGGTTATGCCTCTGCAGGTATAGTGATTGGAAAAAGGCAGCCATTTTGTGCTCCTAAGGAAGGAGGACCTGAGGTTGTAGGTCGCTCCTCTCTCTATGAGGAAATTAATAAAACACTCCTCTGTATTTAAAGATGTGGAGAAAATAGTTGTTCCTTTTTTTCTGAAATGAAGTTCAAGCAAGATTTACGAAGATTCAATGGTTAACAAATTATTTCTGACTGACTGTGGAGGAACTCAATGTAATTCAAGTGGCAGTACCATGTTATTGGAATGTCTCCGTATTTCTCTGCCAGATATTTCAGCAGTACCACAGCTGCTACACCAGCCATGAAATGAAGTGGTTGATTCAGAAAGTAATTCTGGCCTCTTGGTTTATTTATTTTTTCTTCAATGAATTTCCTCTGCCTCTGTAGACGGAGAGAGTGCCCTTTCACTCATCGGAGGAGTGCAGAGGACCCTCATCCATTATTTCCCCCGGAGACGCGGCTGGCCGACCGCGGCCGTTAATCCAGCTGCTGGAGTCTGTAACTCGACTCAACTCCCCACTAACTCTCCCTTTGTTTGTTGCTATTTTATTCATGCCCCCTTTGCTTATCTCCTCCAGTGGCAAAGCCATTTGTTTTATCCGAAGCAATTTGGGGTTTTATTGCAGTGTGATTGTGGTACAGTGAGGTGCTGTCGGAGCACCGATAAACGTAGAGGATGCCGACAGCCGGATCTCCCACCCACCCATCCGGCCAGTCACCCACCCACAGTCAGGGTGTCACGTCCAGGCCTGAGAAGACAGGCTGGAGTGTTTAGTTTTGTTTTGGTTTAGGGTTTTTTCTGTTCTAGGTTATATATTTCTATGTTGGGGTAATGGTTCCCAATTAGAGGCAGCTGAGTGTCGTTACCTCTAATTGGGAACCATATATATGTTTGTAGTTTTTCATTAAGGGTTTGTGGGTTATTATTTGGTCATAGCTTTGTTTGTGTTACATGTTATGGTCAACGTTACGATCTTCGTTTGTTTTGTTGTTTTTGTCCCAGTTACGTTCGTTAATAAAAGATGTATACTGGATGCCTCGCTGCGCCTTGGTCTGTCCCTACTGAAGATCGTGACAGAATAACCCACCACCAAGAGACCAAGCAGCGTGGCAAGAAGGAGAAGGGGTTCTTGACCATGGCGGAGATCAAGGCGGATTGGGAGGCCATTCCTTGGCGGGATCTCTTGGGTGGTTCGTGGCCACAGCAGCCCCAATAATTTTTTTGGGGCAGGCATATGGTGCCGGCTCCACGCATCAGGCCCCCTGATGCGCATTGAGAGCCCAGCACGTCCTGTTCCGGCTCCGCGCACCAGGCCCCCTGTGCGCTTAGAGTCCAGCACGTCCTGTTCCGGCTCCGCGCACCAGGCCCCCTGTGCGCTTAGAGAGTCCAGCACGTCCTGTTCCGGCTCCGCGCACCAGGATCCCCGTGCCCGTTGTGGACCCAGCACGTCCTGTCCCTGTTCCACGCTCCAGGATCCCCGTGCCCGTCGTGGACCCAGCACGTCCTGTCCCTGTTCCACGCTCCAGGTTCCCCGTGCCCGTCGTGGACCCAGCACGTCCTGTCCCTGTTCCACGCTCCAGGATCCCCGTGCCCGTCGTGGACCCAGCACGTCCTGTCCCTGTGCCACGTTCCAGGATCCCTGTGCGCGTCATGAGCCCAGCACGGCCCGTTCCTGCTCCCCGCACCAGAGTCCCAGTGCGCGTCGACAGTCCGGAGCCTCCAGAGAAGGTTCCCAGTCCGGAGCCTCCAGAGAAGGTTCCCAGTCCCGAACCTCCAGAGAAGGTCCCCAGTCCTAAACTAACTGTTCCGGCAAATAGCCCAGGGCCTCCAGTGTGGGACCCCGAGCCAGCACGGCCGGCACCGGAGCCGCCACCTGGGACAGGAAGGCCCACCCGAGGGGCCTGAGAAGACAGGCTGGAGTGTTTTGTTTTGGTGTAGGGTTTTTTCTGTTCTAGGTTATATATTTCTATGTTGGGGTAATGGTTCCCAATTAGAGGCAGCTGAGTGCCGTTACCTCTAATTGGGAACCATATATATGTTTGTAGTTTTCATTAAGGGTTTGTGGATTATCGTTTGGTCATAGCTTTGTTTGTGTTACATGTTATGGTCAACGTTACGATCTTCGTTTGTTTTGTTGTTTTTGTCCCAGTTACGTTCGTTAATAAAAGATGTATACTGGATGCCTCGCTGCGCCTTGGTCTGTCCCTACTGAAGATCGTGACACAGGGGAGTCCCCTCCCTTATTGCCTTCCTGTGTTATGTACTATACACAGAGATTGAACTGTCAAATAAATACAACAAACACAATGCAAACACTGTAACAGGAAATGATGTCGAAAATAGAGCCGCAGTCCATTGCATTCATTGCAGGGGTCTTGTTCCTGACACAGAGGTGTTCTTGCAGTGTAAACATTTGAGTGTTGTATTCTCTTCAGTAGCACAATTCACTATTTTTCTCAAAAACCTTTCCTCTTTTCTGAAACACAGGGTTCTTTTCCTCTCATAAGGAGGAGGTTGCAGCCATCGATATTGATTTTGCTCGGCTCAATTGCAGATGATTGCATACATTTCCTTTTAGATGTGCATAGATAATGATCTCTGTCAGCTAATCTAACATTATCACCCACCCACAGAAAAGTTTAACGGTTGGTTCCTGACAGAGGCTTTGAGTACAGTTGTGGCCAAAAGTTTTGAGAATGACACAAATATTAATTTTCACAAAGTCTGCTGCCTCAGTTTGTATGATGGCAATTTGCATATACTCCAGAATGGCATGAGTGATTAGATGAATTGCAATGAATTGCAAAGTCCTTCTATGCCATGCAAATGAACTGAATCCCCCAAAACATTTCCACTGCATTTCAGCCCTGCCACAAAAGGACCAGCTGACATGTCAGTGATTCTCTCATTAACACAGGTGTGAGTGTTGATGAGGACAAGGCTGGAGATCACTCTGTCATGCTGATTGAGGTTGAATAACAGACTGGAAGCTTCAAAATGAGGGTGGTGCTTGGAATCATTGTTCTTCCTCTGTCAATCATGGTTACCTGCAAGGAAACACGTGCTGTCATCATTGCTTTGCACAAAAAGGGCTTCACAGGCAAGGATATTGCTGCCAGTAAGATTGCACCTAAACCAACCATTTATCGGATCATCACGAACTTCAAGGGGAGCGGTTCAATTGTTGTGAAGAAGGCTTCAGGGCGCCCAAGAAAGTCCAGCAAGCGCCAGGACCGTCTCTTAAAGTTGATTCAGCTGCGGGATCGGGGAACCACCAGTACAGAGCTTGCTCAGGAATGGCAGCAGGCAGGTGTGAGTGCATCTGCACGCACAGTGAGGCGAAGACTTTTGGAGGATGGCCTGGTGTCAAGAAGGGCAGCAAAGAAGCCACTTCTCTCCAGGAAAAACTGATATTCTGCAAAAGGTACAGGGATTGGACTGCTGAGGACTGGGGTAAAGTCATTTTCTCTGATGAATCCCCTTTCCGATTGGTTGGGGCATCCGGAAAAAAGTTTGTCCGGAGAGGACAAGATGAGCGCTACCATCAGTTGTGTGTCATGCCAACAGTAAAGCATCCTGATACCATTCATGTGTGGGGTTGCTTCTCAGCCAAGGGAGTGGGCTCACTCACAATTTTGCCTAAGAACACAGCTATGAATAAAGAATGGTACCAACACATCCTCCGAGAGAAACTTCTCCCAACCATCCCAGGAACAGTTTGGTGACGAACAATGCCTTTTCCAGCATGATGGAGCACCTTGCCATAACGCAAAAGTGATAACTAAGTGGCTCGGGGAACAAAACATCCATATTTTGGGTCCATGGCCAGGAAACTCCCCAGACCTTAATCCCATTGAGAACTTGTGGTCAATCCTCAAGAGGCGGGTGGACATACAAAACCCCACAAATTCTGACAAACTCCAAGCATTGATTATGCATGAATGGGCTGCCATCAGTCAGGATGTGGCCCAGAAGTTAATTGACAGCATGCCAGGGTGGATTACAGAGGTCTTAAAAAAGAATGGTCAACACTGCAAATATTGACTCTTTGCATCAACTTCATGTAATTGTCAATAAAAGCTTTTGACACTTATGAAATGCTTGTAATTATACTTCAGTATTCCATAGTAACATCTGACAAAAATATCTAAAGACACTGAAGCAGCCAGCTTTGTGGAAGTTAATATTTGTGTCATTCTCAAAACTTTTGGCCACGACTGTAGATCAGTAGACATATTACTGAAGACGGCTGGGTCTCCTTAAAAAGTTTAGAGCCTCTTAAAACATTGATGGGCTAATGTCTGTTGAGGGAAGAAAAATTGTACATTAAATATTAATTGAAATCTTAATTTCACTGTTGATATGTCACAGCCAGTGTTGGGGCGTTACAGTAATAATATTACTTTTTGCTGTAACGAGTAATATAACGGAGTACTGTTCTAATTTGAGTAATAATATTACAGTTACTGATCAAAGACTTCTTTACTCATTACTTTCCTATTACAGTTATAGAGCCAAATAAATATTTGTGATGGTTATTATTCCCTCTGTTGACGCAATATTAAAAATACTCCCGCCCCAGATTCAATTTTTTTTGTCCTTAGTCCTTTCACCAAGTTCCTGTTTACATACACACTACAGAGTCAGAAGTCATTATATCTGGGGTGACTGAAGTTTGCCTGATGAAATGTTGACTCAGCCTTACTGGTAAAAATGTGTTGTTTATGATCCGCAGTATAATATAAAGTCATTTGAGACCAAATCAGAGCGATTATGTTTAAGGAAACCATAACCATTCATCAGAAAAATCATTGTCAGTGCTGTTGTAATTTATTTAGTCATCGTTGTCGTCATTATCATCATCATCATCATCATTATCATGCTCGTCGTCGTCATCATCATCATGATCATCGTTGTCGTCACCATGACATAAGCATAATGTAATTATCAGATGATACACTGGTAAAATACCAGTCCCCTTTTCCCCAACCTAATACAATTGTGGTCACAGACATATAGAACGCACCCACCTCCAAAACAACACACAGATTACACATAAATACAATATGGATACCACTGTGACCCAACTACAGCTCATAGACCCAAGTACATATGTATATATTCTTAGACGGATAGAGACCCTACATACTACACAATCATGTACCACATCCCACACTGTAAACAAAATATATTGTTGTAAGCTTTACAGTAATGTACTGTTAAACCAAAGTTTCTTTGGAATTTACGGTAACATACTGTACCTTTCTTTTTACAGTAACTGCCAGTAAGTTTTTTTTTTTTTACATTGCAGCAGTTCACTCTCATTCAGTGAAAAATTGCTTAATATGCAAGGTAGGGTCTTATCTGCCTCCTTGGTGACCTGCACTCACCCTCCAACCTCAATATACAGAGCAGCCTCCTCCCACCCACCCCTACCAGCTCAATATCACCTAACCCTGACAGGGAGAGCTAGTAGGTTGAACACTGTCAGGACACACAGGAGTTCAGGAGATCCTTGAATGCTCTTTGAGGTTTTACAGGGTAAGTCCTGTTTTTATCATTACTATGGTAATGTGATTGAATAAAAACAGAGATTACTACAGTAGGCAGTTAAGGAGTGTACAGTCCTTCCCTTCATAGTGGAGGTTGGCCTAGCCATTCTACTAATGATGCCAAACCAGTAGTGTGCGTTGTGAGTTGATTTATATTCCCCACATCCACCCATTTTATACACGTCTAGCCCTCAGAGAAAAGCCAGGCATCGTGTGCTAAGTCTAGAGGACTGTGTAATCATGCAGTAAGCATGTCCAATTGTGATCAATGGAACTATTGATCAAGTGTGTTGTGAGGTTGCAATGCCTTCTAACTCTGTGGTTTGACCTCTGCAGGGAACTTGGCGTTGTTCAGATCTGAAGACTCGTGTCCTCTGCAGCAGGGCCTCGGGGCCTCAGGGCTTACTGCTTCCTGGAGAGAGGCGCTCGAGACCCCAACAGATCCACAAACCGGTAAACCGACACAGACAGACACATGCAGTCATAGAACATAGAACGTACACACTGCACTGTCCTCCGAAATATAACAGTATATAAATCAACGTAACTGGAGCAGAGAGACAGTCAGATTCCTTTTACATGAAGGAAACCTCGTGGGCATATCACTGATGAACAAAACAGAGGAGGATAATGCTTTGAAGATTGCAGTTCAGCAGTCATGGATTATTGCACATTTGTATGCATGAGGAAATGACCCGAGGTACTTTTGCAGATTATAAGAATTAAAGTTGGGATGGGATTTGCATGATAGTAGCAAAGATTTTTATTTGTATTGCATGAATAGAAAAATACATGTGCTCTCTAGAATTCTGCCTGAGCAGCAGAGGACAAGGTTGATATCAACGGTGAAACTAGTTTTCAGGGTCCAACTGTTGTTTTTTTCTGCGATTTGGTTCGTTGTCCCCTGGGCGCCTGTGGCTGACAGTCTGTTCCAGACATGTTTTTGCACCGCTCTGCACCTGGACAGGGACATACCGCAGGTCAGAGAGGGGGGAGAGGAGCGGAGCTGCAACACTGTGATCCAAATCTGTGAGCTCTTGGGGCCTGCGGCTCGCATTCTGCATTTTGTGTGACAGTGTGTCTTTCAGGGGCATAGTAAACACTAAACACTTCTTCTTCTTCTTCAGTTGACTAAATCCAAACTTATTTTTTATACTATTCAGCAGAATTATGTTAAAAAAAAAAACTCCCTTGTGACAAATCACAATTGCTATTTATTTACCAACATTTTATTCATGATGATTCCTGAACATTATAGTCTCAGGTTGATGCTAATCATTGACCTGAATGACCTCAGATCACATCCTACTGTAGTATTGATCTGATGATTTAAATGAAAAATATTGCTGATGGTGTATCACAGCACTGTATCCGGGCACAAACAAATTTAATACAAGGTGGGGTGTTCAGCATTCTGGGTTTAATCAATCATCAGGGGCGGTGGAGGAGGGGTTGGGATGTGGGATGTTGGCTGGGGAAGGAAGGAATTCCCCTTCAGGGGCTGGTGCGGAACCGGCTCGTTTTTCACCGCTCTGGGCGCGGCTCATTCATTCATTAGGCAGCGAGACAGGGGTGTTACGGTGGTGGGTCTGCCACCCTGGCGCTGCCTCATTACTCTCCCAAGGCGGGCAGGAGCCAACCACGGTGTGGAATATCTAACACCCCCTCCACCGTCCCCAACCCTGCCAGGGAATGATGTGAGCTCAACATGTTGGAGTGTCTGCTCATTATTGCAGTCATTAAGGACGTCGTGTGTGACGTAGAGCTAGGGAGGGGTTTCAAATCCCCGCGAAGGGATGTGGGAGGTATTTCTCTGATTGAAATACTAATAGCCTTGGAAGATAGAAACCTCTTCTCTCTCTCTCTCTCTCTCTCTCTTTAACTGCCTGTTATAACCTATGGCTTAAAGATTATTCTTCCCTCCAAGTGCATCTAGAAAATATTGAAATCCAGTGAACAGTTGATTTAGCTTTGTACAGTACCTATTAAGAGCTTCTTTTTAGATGAAGGACCAGGGCTTTGTCCCAAATGGCACCCTACTCAGAATGGGGCTCTGCACTAAATGGGTAATAGGGTAGGAGGTGTCATTTAGGAGGCACCCAGTGCTGTTGAATGTAATCACCCCATATTGATCAGAGAGGACAAAGGCCAGGTTATTACTGGTCTATGAGTGTGTCAATGCTCCTACCCATTTGACTGTGATGCATTAGTTCCATTTACATGGCTGAAATGTCCCCAGCAGAAACACCTCGCCTTCACCTAATTACTGTCATTTCCCCTTGTTTGACGCCAGCCTCCATTTGGAGCCAGGTAATGGCTTTTAGCACAGCAATTATTCCACTTCCTTGTATCTTCCTATCTCTCACTTTGGATTAGAATAATTCCCCCTGCTTTGCGCTGTTTCGAGGGATATCTACAGCCACACCACAGAACAACCAACTGTCGTTGTTATTACTGGTTGCATGTACACACATTGAAGTGCCTCGTAATAATAAAATAGGACAGTGGCTCATTCACTTTAGGAACTGCAGTACAGGATTGCATCAATCTCACTAATTCCAAAGCCACAATAGATGTTTTATCTGTGTACCATTTATACCATCACAAGTTACTTTACAAGATTCTTATCCCATGTTGTTCTCTACTCTCCCCAATAGGCACTTCAGGGTTGGTTTTTCTTTCCAGCTTCTCCTGGTGATGGGTGCAGTATGCCTGCTCTGGCAGTCCGTAGAGACCAGACTGTGATGGGTGCAGATGTTGGAGATGAGGGGTGATGAGGGGAGATGAGGAGGAGGAGGTGCAGCGTGGTGCTGGAGGATCATGTGTTGCTAGCTGACATATCTGTTTTCCTATCAGATGGGGAGAGCCGAAGCCCTATGCATCCCTTGGGGGAAATCTGGGCTGTTTCCATCTCACACATTTCTTCTGGCTCTCACTCTCTTCCACACACGCACACACACACACAACACACACAACACAGACACTCTATCATCCCAGATGCAAGAGCCAGATTTACTTATTCCATGATGGGCTTTTTATCCTTCATTATCAAGCGATTTCAAGGAATTTTTATCTCCCACCAAAGCAGTTATGATTTATCTGATAGGGCGTACGTGATAAATGTTCTTGAGAGTAAAAACAGTATTTGTGTAATTGAATCATTCTTCGTCCCGCTCCTCATAACTCCTCTGTCTGTTCCTTGGTAGAGTTATGAGCGCTCATGGCAGGTAATGTATTTCATTATACGCTAGGCTAGTTTTAAATATAGAAAATGGGTGGGAAGGGACCAGTCCAGCCTGAGGCCATTTGCTCAGCTGGTCCCTGAAGGTGCATCCAATATTGATTGCTATGGAGCGGAGTGTTATATCCCCACAGAGCAGGATATGTAGGCAGCAGGAGAGACGCTGCTGCTTGTTTCCTGGCCAGATTTAGACTGCCAAGCAACACTATTGATGACAGACTACTGGTGGAGGTGCCATGGATCCACAGTGAGCTGCAGCTTCACAGCTTGAGCTGCTAAAGCCCCCAAGCTGTCTGCAGATCGGAAAGGCAAAACAGAGACCAGGCGCTCTCTCTCTCTCAACGCGTGAGCATTGATTAAGGCTGAGAAGATGTATGCACCCTACCCCCATTTCCCTTGATGACAAGGGGGAGGAGAGAGTAAAGGAAATGCGCAAATGTGTTTACCACCTGTTATGCATGTGTTTCCATCTACTGTGGGATAGGAACACAGCATCCATAATAGGAGAGGACTGTATCCAAAGAAAGTACAGAATTCGAAACAGCAAATATCTGTCACTGAAATGCTGCTGCCTAAAGAATGAATTTCCATTCAGATTGTGACCAGAAAAATATGGGGTTTAATTCGGCGCTCTAACTCGCTGAATGATGAAGAAGTTTTGCCCAGTGATGCTCTTGCCTAGATTCACGTCAAAAGTATCCTACTTTACATTCTGGGTGTAAGGTCTGGCTTCATCTGACTTTCACTTTGAGCTCTGATGAATCTGCTGAACAGTTTTTCTCCCTATAAAGGGACGTCTGATTAAATGAAAGGCGTCTGATTCTCAGAGCAGTGGTGGTTTGCCAGCCCAAGTATGATTCATCGTCATAATCTCCTTTGCACAGCGAGCGATTTTTGTAATCAACACATTTCAAGTGAAAAAGACGTGAATCATTCTCTCTCATATGTGCCTAATCAAGAGGGGAAAGCAGCAAATGAAACAAGCTGGTTAGGACAGCTTGGCTCATCAGACAGCTTTGAGTGTGGCGTTAGAATATGGGTGTACATAATGGGAAAGTTATGCCTCTACTTAGTATAGAACATTGTTTCTCAAGCATGTGCTTGTTTCTGGGGGTTTTTCCCAAGCCTTGATTCGCGGAAAATTATGATTATTTGAATATGGTGTGTTAGTGCTGGGCTAGAGACAGGAAGAGGCGAAGTGGGACTGTCCACTCCCGTTGAAATCTGTCCACAAATAAGGCAATAAGCAGAGCGATAAGCAGAACACCTGCCTTCCCGCCTTTGGGACGACTCCCATTGTTAGGGAGGAGACTAGACCATCTCATCATTATATACAGTATATCTGGCGTCCCCCAGGAATGGAATGGGATTGTTACATGAAAAAAAGCACTCAAAAATGCTGCATGTGTCCAACCCTGGTAAACGTTTTCACCTGGAACTAATCATCAATGCTGACAGAGGAGCAACATGGTGGATGAAGGTTTTTTTCAGGTGAACTGCTACAGTACACAGATACCGAAGCTGACCCAAGCGTAATGCATCAAAGTAAGGAAATGAAACTGTTTGGTCAGCAAGAATAAAACGGCCCTAATTTTCTGCATTATTTTTCCATCCCTCGTCTCTCAGGGCTGTAAAGCTGGTGCTGAAGTCTCTGAGGTGTTTATGCTGGGCAATTATAGTTATTCACCGCTGAGGAGCGAGGAGGACGGGACGAATACCAACCTCATCTGATACTCACCTGGGGCATGAGTCTGGCTCCATTCCACACAGGTAATTACAATTATGCTAATCAACTGCACCATTAGGGCCGGAACAAACACACACCTATGTAAACACACACCACATATACAGACACGCCCACTTGCACTCATACAGGGTTTGGTATGTCACTCTCTAAATCCGTTACAGTTAATAGTTACCTTTCCAAAATTGTAATCAGTAAAGTAACTTTTAGATTGACCAAACTCAGTAACGTAATCTGATTACTTTGTTACTTTTGGATTACTTTCCCCTTAAGAGGCATTAGAAGAAGACAAAAAGGATCCATCAAACGCATTTGGTGTGTCACTCGCTCAGGTGGAACAAACTTAAAATTGAGCCTTTTTTCAATGTTTAATTGAACTTTATTCATAAAACAGAAAGGTGTGATATTATTTTTCTTCTCGCAAAAATAATTTCTGAATTTAAAGTCATCCAAGAAGTAATCATCTTGTTTTTCTAAAGTATCTGTAATCTGATTACAATATTTTTGCTGTGGTAACGTAACTCGGGTTTCCCAAACTCAGTCCTGGGGCCCCCTGGGTACACATTTAGTTTCTTGCTCTAGCACTACACAGCTGATTAAAATAACCAACTGACCATCAATCTTTGATGATTTGAATCAGCTGTGTAGTGCTGGTGGGGGGGGATGTTGGACCGAGTTTGGGAAACCCTGAGTTACATAAAAACATGTAATCAGTTATTCCCCAATCCTGGACTCACACACACACAAACACACATACCCCATCAATCTTATCATCATCCTATGCAACTGATGAAATGAACAAGTGGTTAAGAATACTAGGCTATACTTCTAGCACACAAGGACATAAGCGGACAAATCATGGCCACTCTCAAGAAGAACTCTTGCAATCTTCTCTCTCTTGTTCCTGATTCGGTTTCCTAGATTGGCTTGGGAAGGAGATTGAAGCCATGAAACTGGGTGGGGGGGATAGGGGGAGGTAATAGGTTTTGGACTAGGGCCTTATGAGACACAGGACAGGTGATGATTTGAGAACTCTCGAGGTGATTTGAGTGTGCACAGGACGCAGTGGAGCACCATGTCAGTAAGGCACCTCTGGATAGGGCAAAATAGCACAGAACTCAACATACACCAGAAAGGGTACATACAACTATACACAGTTTCATTTAGCATCTATGCCTAGTGATTCATGAGTGTAGTTACAGTACAAGTGGAGAAACAGATTGACAGCAGCCCTTGATGAAATTTATTAAATCAATGTATTATATACCTTGATGCAGCAACATTTCCAAAAGCAATCACTCTCCCTGCTGCATAGTGATGCTTGTTGCAGGCCAGGACTGGTATAGCTCACAGCCTACAGCCTATAGTTGACAACCTACAGCTTAATTTACAACTTACAGCCAATACAGCCTACACCATGTGCAGCCTAAAGCCAGCAGTGGCCAGGCCAAGACATTCCCTCCCGCCTCCCGGAGCAACAGAGCGAGTGCTAATGAGGCCATCTTCCCTTAATTTAATTTAGCATGGCCCATCCACGGGGCTCTACTTCCATCTGCCATGCGGCTCCCAGCTGCTGGGTGATTAACCTGGGAGGAACTCTACAGGATTCAGTGGTGAATACCGCTGCCTTCATGGTCCATTACTGTGGAGGGCTGCCCTGCCACCCGCCACCCGCCCACCATTAGCCTCACTCAGCCAGCCTCAACGGCGGCACAACATTCAGCTGTGTCTCTCCTGTATCACACACACACAACACGTACACACACACACACACACAACCACCTACACTGTGCTATTGCAGGCCACATCACACACCACATACGCACGGACACACTCACATCTGTACTTCAGTAAGGAACTTCTGTGGTGGATCAGGGTGTTCCTTTATCTCCATTCTAATTGGACGGGGGATGTGTGTGAAAAAGTGCTATCACTCGTCTCTGATTAATTTATTTTCTCATATCACTCTGTATCTCATGATGATCATTCTTATTGCTGATGTGCTCTCAGCTCTCGTTGAACTATGCATAGATACATCGCTGAGTCAGCATAGAGAGCTGTTCATTTTCCAGCCCACTGGTTGAATCAACATTTTTTCCATGTCGTTTCAACTCAAAAATGAAATGTGATGACATTGAATCAATATGGAAAACTGATTGGATTTGAAAAAAATCCTCAACGTAAGAAAATAACATAACGTGTAACTCTGTGTTGTTGTATGTGTCTAATTGCTATTCTTTATCTTGGCCAGGTCGCAGTTGCAAATGAGAACTTGTTCTCAACTAGCCTACCTGGTTAAATAAAGGTGAAATAAATAAATAATAATAAAAAAGAGAATACCAAAAAAAAAACACCCAACTATTAGCCTATATCCAATGGCAGGGTGAAATATTTGGTTGATTTCACGTTGAATTCATGCTAATTGACAACTCAACCAAACTAAAACTAGATGTTGAACTGACGCCTTTGTCCAGTGGCAGGGGTCACTGTAGAATCATACTATTAAACTAAATGCTAAACCAGTGATTATTGAACATATTTGATGAGTCTCACCTGTCTGTGAAACATGTGGGAGCATTCCTGTGCGCCCAATGTGAAATCAGTGAACAAACAACTGGAAACTAAAAACCCAGAAATTGATCATTCAGCAGTGTAGACAGTCACACACACACATACACACAGGTATATATCACTAATTTACAAGTTTAAAAATGGATATAGCAACTAAGGATTCTAGCTTTAAAAATGCTAGGGTATACATCTAGCACAAAAGGACATAAGTGGGCAAATCATGGCCACACTAAAGGCAAACTCTCATTCGCAATCTTCTCTCTCTTGTTCCTGATTCGGTTTCCTAGATTGACTTGGGAAGGAGATTGAAGTCGTGAAACTGTTGATTAGAGGGGGAGGGAACAAGGTTTGGAC
Source organism: Brachymystax lenok tsinlingensis (assembly GCA_030435695.1). Classification (NCBI taxonomy): domain Eukaryota; kingdom Metazoa; phylum Chordata; class Actinopteri; order Salmoniformes; family Salmonidae; genus Brachymystax; species Brachymystax lenok. The sequence continues at coordinate 14,047,402 of CM059783.1, read as the reverse complement.
CAGGGCCTTATGTGTAGGGCCAGGAGTTTCTGCCCACAATTGTAGGCACTGTGCTTTTATCGGTATTTACAGCATTGTCCACTAGTGTTGACATAAACTGTCTCCAATCAATCAATGTCTGGTTGTGCATGTGTGTTTGGGGGATTGTCTAAGCCAGGGGAGGCGTAGCTCTGCTAATCTTAATCTCACAAAACCTATTATTTGTTTGGGAATACTATTTGTAGATCAGTGACTCTACACCTCACTTTGCTCAAGCTGAACCTCTCCAACTGACTCGGAAGTTACTGTCGAGTTCCTCCCAGGTTAATCACCCAGCAACTGGGAGACGCATAGCACTCCTATATTTCTTCTGTGAGACAGTCCCACGGCAGCTTAGAGGGAAAATGTTTCATAATGAACAAGTTTATCAGGAATCAAGGTAAGACCCAGATGCAGACATGTCAAATTGACAATGGTTTAATATTCCAATTCCAATAGACGGGCAAGGCAGACAGGTGTCAGTAAACCAGAGGTGGGTCAACGGTACCGGACGGCAGGCAGGCTCAGGAGACAAAGGGCTGTGAGACATAGGTTTGACTCTGGACACATGAAAGGTGGGGTGTATACGAAGGGTACGGGGCAACAGAAGATGAACAGCAGAGGGGCTAATAATCTTGGAGATGGGAAATGGGCCCATAAACCGGGGGGAGAATTTGCGGGATTCCACCCAGAGGGGCAGATCCTGGGTGGATAGCCATACCTTCTGCCTGAGACGATGGCGATCTACTTGTCATCGATACCTGGAGTTGGTCTTGAGGAGGGCCGACCGGGCTCTCTGGTTCGTTTCTTTAACCTCTCAGGGATTGCTGGGGCGCTAGCGGGCTGCTCCCGACACTACCAGGTGAAATGTAAGGCGCCAAATTCAAAATCCAAAAGTTTAATTATTAAACATCCACCAATATACGAGTGTTCCATACTCATCAAAAGCTCTGTTTCTTGGCAATATCACAGCGTTGTCAGATTTCAAAAAGGCTTTACGGCGAAAGCAGCACATTTGATTGTTTGAGGGTAGCACCTCACATATTTTTCCCATAGCCATGAATCGATTAGCCATCATGGCACACACATAACACATTTCACAGCGAAAACAAATCAATTACCTGTTGAAGAACTTCTGCTGAGGTCATCCTAAGTGTCCAACGAAGACAATCCATGGTTCTTTTGTTAGAAAAAGTAATGTATTTTATCCATAAATCCTCCATTTGGTTCGCGCGTTATAATCAGAAACGACAGCCTCCACTAGTCCATTGAAACGTGACGCAAACTTGTTCATCTTATACCTATAAACTTGTCCAAGAACAATCAAACATAGTTTTAAATGTATCCTTAGGAACACTTTTACATATATTTACTATTATAAATCAACCGGAATATAAACTGATCGATAAAGACGGTAAAAAAGACACTGCGCGCCTTGTCGGGAACGCGCACTGGGTACTGTTTACATAAAAAGGTAACTTCCTGGTTTGCTCTTATTCTCTGGTCTAATTCATCCAAAATGAAAATTTACACTGTCTCGAGACTGTTGACATCTAAAGAAAGCGATGGGTACTGCAATCATATGCCCTTATATGGTCATTTTCATGAGGGAGGGGTTCCCAATGAGGCACTCTGTCAAAACCACTTTTTCCAGGACAGAAATTCCTCTGGGTTTCGCCTGCCATATGCGTTCTTTTTCACTCACAGACAAATGGTTAACACTTTTGGAAAATTCAGAGTGTTTCCAATGGTACTAAATATGTGCATATCCTATTTTCTGGGCCTGAATGGGAGGCATTTTACTTTGGGCACGCCAGGCTCTCCATAACCGACCCCTCAGCTGCCACTCCCTAACAAGTTAAAGGACAAGAGGACACGAAATGACCAAGAGTCCCGCAATACAGACAACTCTTTGGGTTGATCCTGTAATGCCGTTCCGCTGGCGACAGCCCAGCTCTGCCTAGTGGCATAGGCTCCACAAGCGGTGCTCGGCCGTCTTTGGCAGCCCTCAGGGCAGGTCAGGAAGCCTCGGGTTCTCCCGGCAACGAGAACGTCGGGAGCTTCCGGGATGACTCAGCTGCAAGGTGGGATCCCTCTGTCATTCCCGTAATCGCCCATCGATACGGAAGGTCAAAGCGATGAGGGAATCAAGCTCAGTAGGTAACTCCCACGCTGCAAGCTCGCCCTTGACCTCCTCCAAGACGCCATGCAGGAACATATCGAACAGTGCCTCTTGATTCCAAACACTCTCCGCTGCTAACGTGCATAAATCCACCGCATAATCAGCTACACTGCGGGAGTCCTGCCGAAGCTGGATTAGCTTCCGGGCAGCCTCTCGTCTGGAGAACAGGGTATCAAAAACCTTCCTCGCTTCTCCCATAAGACTAGCGCATACGGCCGGCTGTTGTTCCCACATGGCAGTAGCCCAGGTGAGAGACCTCCTGGACATTAGCATGATGAGGTAGGCAATCTGGGGGGAAGGATGAGGGCTGAAGCTTGAAGACGAGGGCACACTGAGCTAGGAATGCCCGACAGGTGCTTGGCTCTCCATTGAAGTGTTCCGGGGGAGGTAAGTGGGACTCCCGAGAAGGTGGAGTGACCGATGAGACAGCACTGCTAGCAGCTGAGTTGCTGAGGAGCTGTGGGGTTACCACCGTGGTAGGCGGCCTCCCAGACAACCCATGGAATTGCTCCATGACAGCTCAAAAACACAAACTCAGATCCTTGCAGATGGTCTTGACTATCTGACTCTATCAATATGACAACACGATCATGTCCTCAGCATATTTCAACTGAACACTGCATTGCATACGTCATTAGACCGCATAACAGACGGAGGTGGAACCCTGTGGGAAGGTTGACATTTATTGTCATGAGTCTTGTCCTGGAGGCAGAACTGAGCGATTTCCCCTTAGATAGACCAGCTGCAAAGTCCAAATTTGATTGTTTTTGTCTTCATTTAAGGTTATGGTTAGACTTAGTTAAAGTTGGCAGTGTGGTTAAAGTTTAAAATCGGATTTTATGACTTTGTGGCTGTGCCAGCTAGTAACTACTTTGCAGAGCAGCCTCCAGAACAAGATTCATGACGAAAAACACTAACGCCCTTTTGGATGGGCGGTGCTAAATTCAATTAATGGAAGTTGGTCCCATTAACACTACCTCCATGGGCCGTTACTGTGGAGGGCTGCCACCTGCCACCCGCTACCCGCCCACGGACCCACCATTAGCCTAGCTCAGCCAGCCTCACTGGCTACAAAACATTCAGCTGTGGCTCTCCTGAGCACACACACACACAGCCGCCTAATATTTTAGTTTGTGAGCCACATCACATACCACGATTATATACGTATTGCATGGGCCAGTCACTGGTTAGAGTACCTGAGTCAACACAAGGGGAATAATGGCTGATTAAGATGAAGTTGTCAACTCTGTTATTTTATTTGGCACGGAGGATTGGACACTTTTTTTCAATTTTCGCCTAAAATGACATACCCAAATCTAACTGCCTGTAACTCAGGACCTTAAGCAAGTATATGCATATGCAGAAACAGCAGAGCTTCAAACTTAAAATAAAAAATAATTTCACCTTTATTTAACCAGGTAGACTAGTTGAGAACAGGCTCTCATTTACAACTGCGACCTGGCCAAGATAAAGCAAAGCAGTGCGACACAAACAACAACACAGAGTTACACATGGAATAAACAAACATACAGTCTATACTGCAATAGAAAAAGTATATATACAGTGTGTGCAAATGAGGTAGGATAAGGGAGGTAAGGCAATAAACAGGCCATAGTGGCGAAATTATAATAATATAGCAATAAACACTGGACTTTACATCCCAGTTCCTACATTTGAATCTAAAATTGTATTTTATCGAACAAAAATATGCTACATTTTATCTCTGGGACCCTCAGGATGACAAATCAGAGCAAGATTACTGAATGTAAGTACATTATTTACCTTCAAAGATTAATGTATCAAAACAGTTGTCGTGATAAACGTCTTCTGTTGTTGTGCACTCTCCTCAAACAATAGCATGGTGTTTTTTCATTGTAATAGCTACTGTCAATTGGACAGTACAGTTAAATTAACAATAATTTAACCTTTCTGCCCATATAAGACATGTCCATGTCCTGGCAAATGTTCTTGTTACTTACAATGTCATGCTAATCCCACTAGCCCACGTTAGCTCAAACATCCCGGTGGAGGCACACCGATCTTGTAGAGGTTAATAGGCTCTTACTATAGCCTTTTTTTCTCTAGAGATAGGACAAAGTGTTTTTGTTATGTTGAACATGTGCTCTTCATGACAGAAATGTAACATCAGGTGAAATAAAACTATTTCCCCCACCAAGTGACACTACTCAAAAGGCACCTGATTTGTGGACAGGGGGTCACCTTGGAAACCTACGATTAAACTAAATGCTAAGAAATAAGGGTGAATATTGACCATATTTGATGAGCCTTACATGTCTGTGAAACATGTGGGAGCATTCCTGTGCTCCCAATGTGAAACCAGTGAACAAACAACCTGAATTTAAAAACCCAGAAATGCAAAAGTGAGTAGTGTAGACTGAGGTGTTCTGTACCCCTTGGGTGGTTTAGCACTCAGAAGTGATCTAATGTGTTGCTTAGCCCCTCTACTTCACTTTGTGTTCCTGAGCACCTGAAAAGCAAAGTTCAGCGTCCTCGGCAGATGAGCCCTATTGTTTCAAAAGGCTGTGAATCACTCTCTGTTTTGTCCCGTGCATCCTTGCGAAATCACCTGAACTCAACAACAGTTCACAGGAGTGTGCTGTTTGCTCTCATAAGAATCAGAGACAGACTATTCAAGATCTAGTATTGTGATTTCTTTGCTGAATATCAAAGAAGACAGTGAGCTTCCTGAGCTAGAGGCTAGCAGTTACTCCATAGCTCTGTGTACGCTCACCTCTGTCTTCTGTGGTCTCAGGCAAGGCAACTACACAGGGTAGCTAATGTCAACCTACACTCTTAGAAAAAAAGGTGCTATCTAGAACCTTAATGGGTTCTTCGACTGTCCCCATAGGAGACCCCTTTAAAGAAACCTTTTTGATTGAGGGTAGAACCCTTCTGGGTTCCATGTAAAACCCGTTCTACAGAGGATTCTATATAAAACCCAAAAGGATTCTACCTGGAACTCAAAAGGGTTGTCCTATGGGGACAGCTGAAGAACACTTTTTTCTAAGTGTAGTAAAACTCATATTGATGAATTGCTGTCTAATTGGGCAGCTGGAGATTGCATAGATTTTCTGACCAGACTTATCACAAGTGATGTCTATGTCTCACAAGCTGTGTAAGATAAGGAACAATATTAATAGGGTAGCTTTGTGGTGAATGATTCAAACAGGGAAATGCATGGTAAATGTTTTTGGTTCGCCCAACCTTGATTAAGTATGAAGAGAAACAGTTGTAAAAGTTAACTGTTTTATCTTCCGGTAACCTTCCCTCAATGCCTCTTTGAGAGGGAAATCTAAACATGCAGAAACATTTTGCTAAAGTGTGTGAAAATGTGTATTCACCTAATCCCATTCATTTTCCCCTTCTGTCTCTAACTCTAAACTTGGAGGCAGAAATTGGATGATTTCCATTGGCACTCGAGTGAGACGTTTTTTCACAAGGCACTGCTAATCTCCCAGACCTCCCTCTGTTTAACTCATCCTGGGACATATTGACAGAGGGATTTCTCCATTCTTTACTGTGTCAGAACAAATTATCTAACTTGACTCATCCTGTAAATGGAATATACGTCAATGGAATAATTATTCATCTATTAGACATTCTCATGTATTACCATATTTTCAATCATATAGATATTGGCTAATGTATTTTACTGTGGGCCCAAGTAGTTCGTATAATCAGTATGATCAACGTGATTTCCCTCAGTCCATGACCGGTACATTGAACTAGTTATCAACCTTACATTGAGTAGTTTCAGTTGGTTTAGCCTACAGTACATAAAAACGTGTGGTACATTAGTGCAACCTCTATTGCACCTCTATGTGTTCTGTCCCCTCGCCTCTCCACACCCTCTACAGTGCTAGATGAAGAAGCTGATGATGCTTACAGGTCAATAGAAGGTGGTGATTGGCTGCTCTGGGTGATGGGCGTGACTTTATTCATTGGATCACCGAGGCCAGGAGAGAATGGAGAGACTACATCCCAAGGGAGGACTGCTAGATGGTGAGAAATCAGCGCAGATAATGGGGGGAGATATGCTGGAAGGAAAGAATGAAAGAAGATAAAGAGAGCGAGCGGGAGAGAGAGAGAGCGAGCGGGGGAGAGAGAGAGGGGGGGCCGCCCGTGAAAACTGGGGCCCGCGGCGCACATCGCTCACACGTCCAGCAGAGAATGGAAGCAGGCCGACTGATTTGTGCCTAATAAAGTTGTCACATCCTATCAACAGCCACATCGACAACGTGCAGCACAAGCCCTCAGCCAGGGCCGTTTAGGGGTGACCAGGGGCAGCCAATGGCGTGACAGGGCTAGCTGAGGGATGAATGATGGGACGGAGCACTGCTTGATGGGAGTGGGGGTGGATGATAGAAGGTTATAGGGGTTAACTCTGGACAGTGGACATGCACTGTATTTTCACTATGTAGTAGCTGTACAGTATATTTACTATGTAGCTGTAGCTGTACAGTATTTTCACTATGTAATAGCTGTACAGTATATTTATTATGTAGTAGCTGTACAGTATATTTACTATGTAGCTGTAGCTGTACAGTATTTTCACTATGTAATAGCTGTACAGTATATTTACTATGTAGTAGCTGTACAGTATATTTACTATGTGGCTGTAGCTGTACACTATTTTCACTATGTAATAGCTGTACAGTATATTTACTATGTAGTAGCTGTACAGTATATTTACTATGTAGTAGCTGTACAGTATATTTACTAAATCAAATCAAATCAAATTTTATTTGTCACATACTAATGGTTAGCAGATGTTAATGCGAGTGTAGCGAAATGCTTGTGCTTCTAGTTCCGACCATGCAGTAGTATCTAACAAGTAATCTAACAAATTCACAACAACTACCTTATACACACAAGAGTAAAGGAATGAATACGAGTATGTACATAGAAATATATGGATGAGCGATGGCTGACCGGCATAGGCAAGATGCAGTAGATGGTATGGAGTACAGTATATACACATATATATATATATATATATGTATATATATATATATATATGAGATGAGTAATGTAGGATATGTAAACATTATATAAATGGCATTGTTTAAAGTGGCTAGTGATACATTATTTCATCCAATTATAATTATTAAAGTGGCTAGAGATTTGGGTCGATGGCCGAACGGCATAGGCAAGATACAGTAGATGGTTTAGAGTACAGTGTATACATTTGATATGAGTATGTCGGATACGTAAACATTATATACAAAATTGTTTAAAGTGGCTAGTGATACATTTGTTACATCCAATTCCTATGTATAAAGTGGCTAGAGATTTAAGTCAGTATGTTGGCACTCTAACACTCTATGTTGGCACTCTAACACTCTACTATGTAGTAGCTGTACAGTATATTTACTATGTAGCTGTAGCTGTACAGTATATTTACTATGAAGTAGCTGTACAGTATATTTACTATGTAGCTGTAGCTGTACAGTATATCTACTATGTAGCTGTAGCTGTACAGTATATTTACTATGTAGCTGTAGCTGTACAGTATATTTACTATGTAGCTGTAGCTGTACAGTATATTTACTATGTAGTAGCTGTACAGTATATTTACTATGTAGCTGTAGCTGTACAGTATATCTATTATGTAGCTGTAGCTGTACAGTATATTTACTATGTAGCTGTAGCTGTACAGTATATGTACTATGTAGTTGTAGCTGTACAGTGTATTTATTATTTAGTTGTAGCTGTACAGAATTTTTCCTATGTAGTTGTAGCTGTACAATATGTTTACTATTTAGTTGTACAGTATATTTACTATGTAGTTGTACAATATATTTGCTATGTAGTTTCACAGAATATTTACTGTGTAGTTATATCGTATATGTACTATGTAGTCGTACAGTATTTTTACTACGTAGTTGTAAAGTATATTTACTATGCAGCTGTACAGGATTTATATTGTGTATTTGTACAGATATTTGCTATGTAGTTGTACATTACATTTACTATGTAGTTCTAGCTGTACAGGATTTTTATTATGTAGTTGTACAGTATTTTTACTATGTAGTTGTACAGTTTTGCAATAGTTGTAAATATGTTATGAGATAGCATTGTTGACTTTATTCCCAATGTTGTAGATGTATTCTAGTACAGCCAGAACACACTGCTCCTCTAGTGGCACGGCGCCCCTCGTCTAGTGAAGTGATACATTTTAGTCATTTAGCAGATGCTCTTATTCAGAGCAATTAGGATGAAGTTCCTTGCTCAAGGGCAAATCGACAGACTTTTTACCTAGATGGCTCTGGGATTCGAACCAGCGATCTTTTGGTTACTGGCCTAACACTCTTAACCGCTAGGCTACCTGTCGCCCCTAAAATCTAAACAAACCATTGGAATCCACTTCTCTGCACTTTGAGTGAGAGTAGCTGTTGCTGTGTGCTACATAATTCCAACAGTTGTAATGCAGTTAGAATTACACCGTCGCGGCTTTGTAGACAGGGTCCCGTCCAGGAGCCTTCCTATTTTCTCCCCACCCACAGAGCCACGCTCCCATATGGAGTGGCAGTATAGGAGTATCCAGGGCCTGACCTTGAGAGGGAGGCTGGAGTCAGAAAGCAGCCGTCCACCCACAGTTCCATATTTCCACTGCCTTTAATAGATGCGGAGAGTCAGACATGGTCAATGGTCAGACATGGTCAGTACAGAACATGTTCCCGCCACACTGTTGATGATGAGCTCTGGTCTCTGAGTGGTTTCACCGTTTTACAATGGTCTGCTTTTTATAAACCTGTCAGTCAGTCAGCTTTATATACAGAGAACATGCTTTTAGAACTTCCCAGTGTTGTTCCTGGCAAACTATTTTCAGAGTGAAGCCTTTATTACCTTGTAATTCATTTCATAAAGTTAACGAGATCGCACAGTACATTAAAATGATACTCCATTAAGATGATTCAAACGTATTATTGGTTATTCCTCAGGTGCTTGGAGAAATCTAGTGTGGATTACATGTGGTGTGAAGCCGATGTGGAGAGGAAGACGGATATAGATTTATAGAGATCTGGTTTTATTGGTTTAGAATTGCAACTAATTTGCAGCAGTATTAAGCTGATATGCATTAAAACTCTTTCTACCACAGGAGGTTGGTGGCACTTTAATTGGGGAGAACGGTCTCGTGGTAATGACTGGAGCGGAATTAGTGGAATGGTATCAAATACATCAAACACATGGTTTCAAGGTGTTAAATACCATTCCATTTGCTTCGTTCCGGCCATTATTATGAGCTGTCCTCCCCTCAGCAGCCTCCTGTGCTTTCTACAAATTGCTAAACTCCTATATTTAGAATCGTTAGTTGCTAAATATTTTATAAATTAATGATGTATACTCATTGATGGTTGTAGAATATAACTTATAAATGCCTCATGAGCTTAGTTCAACTGTTGTATCAGAACCCAAAATATAGGCTTGTTGTACTTCAATGTTTGTAACAATATAAATGTAAACAAACACTATATAACTTCAAAACAAGGTTTAAATTATAATTTTGATATCATGGATGGTCAGTCCTTGCACCCATAGCTCTGTCTAGGAATTTGAGAGTGGTTACATTCCTCCAAGCCCATCCCGTTTTTCTGATCAAAACAGAGGCAGAGAGACACTTTGGATTCTAGCTTTAATATGTAACGAGACTGATAATAGTACTGTTGAACCATGCTGTCATACTGTACAGGTGCTGAGGGGAAGAGGAAGCATATAAGCCCCAAACTTCCTCTTCTCTTAATATACTCAGTATCTTCCTGTTCCCCTTTATTACTTTTCCAATCTGCATTTTGATTCATTCTACAAACACGCCAGAGAGAAAACCAAACTATATTATGCAACTGTCTCGTCAAAACTTTTCAAAATGTAAAGCCACAAGACCAGATGCTGCCTCTCTTCATCATCATTTATTTCATTCTTCAACATCAGACACTGAATTGGGTTCATATGGAATATCTTTGGGTATAAATAGTTTGCAAGGTTTCAGAGCATGCTAGTCTATATCAATCATGGTCGGCTGATTACTTTTGAGGGTGACAATGTAAATGTTCTCTGTGGAATTCTGTGCAAAGCAAATATTGAAGCAGTATCAGCGAACACTGATACAGAAGCACGGTGGTTACATAAACAATTTTCAAGCGTTTATATAAAATCACTTAAATCCCTTCAATTAATCATAACTTTTACAAGTGTAATCTCCATCAATTAACATTTTCATTAAATCAATGTTCCAAATTTTTAAGTAATGCTGTATAATTAAGCAATAAGGCACAAGGGGGGTGTGGTATATGGCCAATATACCATGGCTAAGGGCTGTTCTTAGGCACGACGCATCACGGAGTGCCTGGACACAGCCCTTAGCCGTGGTATATTGGCCATTTACCACAAACCCCCGAGGTGTCTTATTGCTATTAGAAACTGGTTACCAATGTAATTAGAGCAGTAAAAATAAATGTTTTGTCATACCCGTGGTATACGGTCTGATATACCACGGCTGTCAGCCAATCAGCATTCAGGGCTCGAACCACCCAGTTTATAATCATGTATGTAATGTATATAATCATGAAGCACAGTGTTATTGTAGTCTTTGTCAATTTGGAGTCTGTCTCTGTCTATGCCAATGCAGTGATGTCATTGTGTTGGGATCTCCCCTGGCTGCTGTATGAACCCGGCGGGCCTGTCTCACTAATCATCAGCCAGTTAGCTAGCATTGACAAGACTGATAGAGATGGATTACTGCCACATGGTCAGCACATGGATTACCTGTCAGTACTCTGACTAGCTGACAGAGCTGGAGAGGTGGAGATATGCTCTTATAGGTATCAGAGCTTGACAGAAAGCTGGAGATGAGTTTGCTATGCGGGGCAGACAGAAGAAGAGAGAGGAAATAAAAGAAGAAGCAGGCCAGACAGAAGAAGAGAGATGAAGAGGAGGAGGAGGAGGAGGAGGGAGGAAGATAAGGAGAGCATGTAGGGTGAACTAGACGTTTGATTCCTCTGCGTTGGCAGGTGAAGACTTATGCTCGGTGATGAAGAGAAACTGCCCCAATTACCCGATGTTACCCCTGGATGCACACTGGAAACATATCTCCCTCATCAATACCATTCAATATACTATGTGGCGCACTTTAAATTGTTCACCTTCATGTTTAATTAGAACCTTCTGCAATGAGAATGAATAGCCTTGCCTGGGAGGAGGAAAAGTTGCTTAGTTGTCAAAGTTTTTGGACACGGCCTCTGAAAATGCGATCTTTCATTTAATGAGATTCTTCTCCAACTTTTCTTTATCTTTGCTGTGCGATAAAAAATGACTGCCTGATCACTAGCAAGACAACTAAAGTGGACATGTACTAGAAAATACGTTCAATATCAGTTTCCCAGAAAATTAAAGATATAGCTGAAAATAGGGTATTATTCATCGTTTTGAGAGAGAAACATATATAAAAAAAAATGCCCCGCTTTGTATTGAAAACGGGTTCATACTTTTACCGCCTTGGGATTGTTTTACCAAAGTGAAAAATGGAGGTGCCCTATACTGTCAAATCTGTAGGGAGAACTTGTTTTACACTCCATTCCTCAAGATCAATGCAGCGTCTAGAGATGTGACAAAAAAGTGTATTTCCTAACTTTACTCTCCCTTTAGAGTTCCGCCCAAGCATTCATTTTGAATATGGTGCCAATCCATCTATGTTTACTTCTTAGTCCAGCACTCTTCAGACTTGATTGTCTATAATAAGGTGGGATGTCCTGTAAATCCTCTGCTTTAAAGTGTGATGTGACTCACTATAATCAGCAGGCGGCCATCTTACCAGCCAATGATAATTACGTTAGCACATTGAGATGTTCACTGCAATCCTCATTAGGTATTATAGTGGGGACATTTCAAAGGAACACAACAGCATTCGTTTTAACCAGCAATCAACATTCTGTATATTGGCCTGCTGCTCATATATACTGCACTGTATGAACTTTAGATCACCCATCGGTGACTCATTTGAGACATGTATGAGACATTAGCATGCCAAGCAGGGGAATGTAGGGAGTAATGGCCTATGTCCTCATCCCCATGTGGCGAATAGATACTCCAACCCGTACTCTGGAGAGTTTATTACAAACACATAAAGCAGTTTTAATGGCCACCCTGAGCCTCTCCTCAGACAAGCAGTGTGTGTATTGTACATCTACCAGGCTTAGAAGAGTGGGGGGACGGGGGAAGAGGCTGGGCTGCAGGCCAATCCATCTAGGAGAGTTAGAGAATATCATTACCTTCATTTTTATCCCCAGTGTAGAGCCCTATTGAATTTTCTCCAAATGGCGACTTTTATAGTCGCTTTTCGTCTGCTGGCCGAGTTTGTTTTTGCTCCAGAGTGCTTATTTGATGTAATAATAGTGCTACAAACAGCCATTCATCACAGAGAGAGGGACATATAAAGCCATTTGATAGCGTGAGGGTGGAATATAGATGTGCGGCTCTTCCTGTTAGGGAGGCTAGAGACTATGACATGAGGAAGATCTGAATTGCATGCTCCCAGGTTCTTCTCTCTCCTCTCCTTCTGAAAACCCATTGGAAGAGAAGGTCAGAGGGGAGGGTTCTCTGGCTTTTTCATCCAATGGGTTTCGAGAAGGAGATGAGGATGGGAGGAGTATGTAATTGAGATTGTCTCATAGCCTTGAACTTCTCTGATCTTGGCCCCATTGGGAGTTTGGTTTAGTCCTGATGTGTTTTTATTAACCTGTGGGTTCAGCAGACATGGTATCTATCAGTGATGTCCAATTGAATAGCAAGAGGGAGGTAATGGAAATTGCCATGGAGTGAAGAGCAGATGCCAGGAGATGTGGGGTTACTTCCTCTCTACCACCCAGAGCCAGTCCCACTCCTCTGGGCTGACTGAGTGACGAAAGGAGCTGTTACACCACATGCCTAACAGACCACAAACTAACAAACTTAATTGTCTGGGCCAAGCAATTCCAGTAAAGTAAAGCTCTGTCTTCCTTTTTATTTCATCACTTATGTGAACACCAAATTATTAAAGATAGCGTAGCAGTCGGACATGTGTCTTTGTCTTGTCCCGTCCTGTCCTGTCTCATGTATATATCGTTTTCTTCTTATTTCTTCGTATATATTTTGTATATATTTTAATCTCACTTTCCATCTACGGACTGAAGATACTCTCCTGCAACCCGCCTCACCCAATGTGGTACGGATCTGCTATTTTTATACTTTAGAACCGGAACCCCCTTCAGAAGCTAGCCAGTTAACTAGCTCCTAGCTAGTAGTCAGTTAGCCACTGCTAGCGGTCCTCACCGTTAACTCGGACATCAGCCAGCCTCAACCCGGTCAATTCCTGCCAGTCTGCACAGCGCGATATCAACCCAGAACATATCGGACTGCTTTTTCTCTACCACATCTCCAGATTCCTACCGCAAGCTCTGAACCTTCACAACGGATCATCACAGCTAGGTAGCTGCTATCCGAGTGGCTACTCCTGGCTAACGTGTCTTTTACTCCCCGTTCCCCCGTTCCCAATGCACTAGACCACCAGTTCTTATAGCCTTTAGCCGTACCCTTATCCTACTCCTCCTCTGTTCCTCTGGTTATTTAGAGGTTAACCCAGGCCCTGCAGACCCCAGCAACACTCCCATTCCCCAGGCGTTCTCATTTGATGACTTCTGTAACCGTAAAAGCCTTGGTTTCATGCATGTCAACATTAGAAGCCTCCTCCCTAAGTTTGTTTTATTCACTGCTTTAGCAAACTCCGTCAACCCGGATGTCCTAGCCGTGTCTGAATCATGGCTTAGGAAGGCCACCAAAAATCCTGAAATTTCCATTCCTGACTATAACATCTTCCGACAAGATAGAACTGCCAAAGGGGGCAGAGTTGCAATCTACTGCAGACATAGCCTGCAGAGTTCTGTCATTACTATCCAGGTCTGTGCCCAAACAATTTGAGCTTCTACTTTTAAAAATCCACCTTTCCAGAAACAAGTCTCTCACCGTTGCTGCTTGTTATAGACCCCCTTCAGCACCCAGCTGTGCCCTGGACACCATATGTGAATTGATTGCCCCCCATCTATCTTCAGAGTTCGTACTGTTAGGTGACCTAAACTGGGATATGATTAACACCCCGGCCGTCCTACAATCTAAGCTAGATGCCCTCAATCTCACACAAATGATTGAGGAATCTACCAGGTACAATCCTAAATCCGTAACCATGGGCACCATCTTAGATATCATCCTGACCAACTTGCCCTCTAAATACACCTCTGCTGTCTTCAACCAGGATCTCAGCGATCACTGCCTCATTGCGTGCGTGATGGGTCCGCGGTCAAACAACCACCCCTCAAACGCTCCCTTATACACATCAGTGAGCAAGCCTTTCTAATTGACCTGGCCCGGGTATCCTGGAAGGATATTGACCTCATCCCATCAATAGAGGATGCCTGGTTGCTCTTTAAAAGGGCTTTCCTCAGCATCTTAAATAAGCATGCCCCATTCAATTTTTTTAACTAAGAACAAATATAGCCCTTGGTTCACCCCAGACATGACTGCCCTTGACCAGCACAAAAACATCCTGTGGCATTCTGCATTAGAATAGAATAGCCCCTGCTATACACAACTTTTCAGGGAAGTCAGGAACCAATATACTCAGTCAGTTAAGAAATCTAAGGCTAGCTTTTTCAAACAGAAATTTGAATTCTGTAGCACTAATTTCAAAACGTTTTGGGACAGTGTAAAGTCCATGGAGAATAAGAGCACCTCCTCCCAGCTGCCCACTGCACAGAGGCTAGGAAACACTGTCACAAACTATAAATCTCAGATGATCGATACTTTCAATAAGCATTTTTCTACGGCTGGCCATGCTTTCCACCTGGCTACCCATACCCCGGCCAACAGCTCAGCACCCCCTGCAGCAACTTGTCAACCCCCCAAATCCAGACAGCTGATGTTCTGAAAGAGCTGCAAAATCAGGATCCCTACCATTCAGCTGGGCTAGACAATCTGGACCCTCTCTTTTTAAAATGATCCGCAAAAATTGTTGCAACCCCTATTACTAGCCTGTTCAACCTCTCCTTCATATCGTCTGAGATCCCGAAAGATTGGAAAGCTGCTGTGGCCATCCCCCTCTTCAAAGGGGGAGACACTCTAGACCCAAGCTGTTATAGACCTATATCCATCCTGCCCTGCCTTTCTAAAATCTTCGAAAGCCAAGTTAACAAACAGATCACCGACCATTTAGAATCCCACCGTACATTCTCCACTATGCAATCTGGTTTCCGAGCTGGTCATGGGTGCACCTCAGCCACGCTCAAGGTCCTAATCGATATCATAACCGGCATCAATAAAAGACAGTACTGTGCAGCCGTCTTCATCGGCTTGGCCAAGGCTCTCGACTCTGTCAATCACTGCATTCTTATCGGCAGACTCAACAGCCTTGTTTCTCAAATGACTGCCTCGCACGGTTCACCAACTACTTCTCAGACAGAGTTCAGTGTGTCAAGATGGAGGGCCTGTTGTCCGGACCTCTGGCAGTCTCTATTGGGGTGCCACATATGTGGACAACTGCAAATACCTAGGTGTCTGGTTAGACTGTAAACTCTCCTTCCAGACTCACATTAAGCATCTCCAATCCAAAATTAAATCTAGAATTGGCTTCCTATTTCGCAACAAAGCCTCCTTCACTCATGATGCCAAACATACCCTTGTAAAACTGACTATCCTACCGATCCTTGACTTTGGCGATGTCATTTACAAAATAGCCTCCAACACTCTACTCAGCAAACTGGATGTAGTCTATCACAGTGCCATCCGTTTTGTAACCAAAGCCCCATATACTACCCACCACTGCGACCTGTATGCTCTCGTTGGCTGGCCCTCCCTATGTATTCTTTGCCAAACACACTGGCTCCAGGTCATCTATAAGTCTTTGCTAGGTAAAGCCCCACCTTATCTCAGCTCACTGGTCACTATAGCAACACCCACCCGTAGCACGCGCTCCAGCAGGTATATTTCACTGGTCATCCCCAAAGCCAACACCTCCTTTGGCCGCCTTTCCTTCCATTTTCTCTGCTGCCAATGCCTGGAACGATTTGCAAAAATCACTGAAGCTGGAGTCTTATATCTCCCTTTCTAACTTTAAGCATCAGCTGTCAGAGCAGCTTATCGATCACTGTACCTGTACACAGCCAATCTGTAAATTGTACACCCAACTACCACATCCCCATATTGTTATTTATCCTCCTGCTCTTTTGCACCCCAGTTTCTCTACTTGCACATCACCATCTGCACGTCTATCACTCCAATGTTAATGCTAAATTGTAATATTTCGCCTCTATGGCCTATTTATTGCCTTACCTCCCTACTCTTCTACATTTGCACACACTGTACATAGGTTTTCTATTGTGTTATTGATTGTACGTTTGTTTATGTGTAACTCTGTGTTATTTTTTGTTAAACTGCTTTGCTTCATCTTGGCCAGGTTGCAGTTGTAAATGAGAACTTGTTCTCAACTGGCCTACCTGGTTAAATAAAGTTGAAATTAAAAAAAATATATAATAATAATTCAGCAATGGCTTAATTAAACAAATTTGTTAGCCACTCAGTAGTAGCCATTTTTTTGCAACCTTGTGTTATTTTATAAAATTGCATGCATACTACTGCATCTTAACAATAAATCTAAATATTAAAAACCATCTCTAATACTTCACCAGTATGGAATAAAATAGTATACCATGGAGTTTTGTCAAAGCGCTGATATAAGATCAGTTTCGCTTGAACCATAGACGTTTGAGTAGTGTGAAAAGGTTAACTGACAGCTGATCTGAGATCCGGGAGACGGAAGGATGACACGAGGGAGAAAGAATGGCGCTAAGAATGAACCGTACAAACCAATGTTTGCAAAATTTAAACAGAGTACTTTCTCCTATGAGTCAACAACAGAAGAGAGAGTTACATGTTCCTCTCCTGAAAACCTTGATATGGAGTCAGATAGTGGAAGTTCAGAAATTGAATCCTACAGAAGTGAAGAGGAAGAACTTGTGGTGAAGGCTTCCGAGCCTCACCTCAATGAGCAGGGACATGCCTGAGATGACTCTGGCCCAGTGGGAGTACATTTAGTGGAGAAAGTAGAGTCATGTCTTTTGGCTGACCTATTTGTGGTATCAGGCTAGGTGGAAGGAGGAGTTGGGTGTTGTTAATTCAGTCAAAGTATCCATAAGTGGACTTATTTAGATTTTCTGTGTCTTCCACCCTGAGGGAGTGGACGCTATGTGTCATGCGCCTCGTTGCTCCTGAGTGGCACAGCGGTCTAAGGCACTGCATCTCAGTGCTAGAGGTGTCACTACAGACCTTGGATCGAATCCAGGCTGTATCACAACTGGCCATGATTGGGAGTCCCATAGGGCTGCTCACAATTGTCCCAGAGTCAGCCGGGTTAGGATTTGGCTGGGGTAGGCCGTAATTGTAAATAAGAACTTGTTCTTAACTGACTTGCCTAGTTAAATAAAGATTAAATAAAAAATAAAAACAAATAAATAAAAGGACAAGAGCTGTGTCTAGCTATGCTCTCCAGAGTAGAGCACCATTGAAGTTAGTGATTACTAAGTTGGCTTTGAGTGTGAAGATCCCTGGTATCTGTGATGCACACCATTTGGTGAGATGCAGATCCAGTGGTGAGTGTGAGACTGAGGAGACCCTGTCTAACCTTGATATTATCCTGATGAAGTCTTCCTAGGATATGTTAGTTAACCCGTGAGAGCATTTGTGGGTGCCAAGGTTATGGTCATGTTGTGGCAGTGTGTGGGAGGGACATTCCGAGGTGTGGGAAGTGTGCAGGAGGGCATGGGACAAAGGAGTGTGTAGTTTCTGAGGAAAAAGTAGTGTGTTGCAATGTTGGGGGAGTCCATGTTGCTGGGGATCATGTGCGAGTGAAACAGGTTGAGGTTCCAAGGCTTTGAGCAGTGCAGAAAGTGACATATGCTGAGGCAGTGAGGGAAGTAGCGGATGATAGGCAAAGGGTAAGGGATCATGAGAGAATACCAGTAAGTAGTAGGGCAGGAATTAGTGTCCTGAAATAGTTTGTGTTTTAGCAAGGTTGGTTTCTTGGTGTTCATCGCTAATTAACTGTACAGCACAGATGAAAAGGAACGGAAGTTGCAGAAGATACAAGTAGGAGTAGCAGCAGCAGAAAAGTTATTGGGAGTGAAATATTTTACTGCAGAATAGTTGCCGATGTTGAAAGGAGTCCCCTCCTCCGAAGCTAGAAGCCAGGAGTAGGA
Source organism: Brachymystax lenok tsinlingensis (assembly GCA_030435695.1). Lineage (NCBI taxonomy): Eukaryota > Metazoa > Chordata > Actinopteri > Salmoniformes > Salmonidae > Brachymystax > Brachymystax lenok. The sequence continues at coordinate 14,028,904 of CM059783.1, read as the reverse complement.
ACAGTTAGAGAAAAGTTGTGGGATAAGGGGTGTGTTTTGATTTTATAGGTGCAGGGTTAGTGGGTGGTGCAAATGTTATTTTTCCCGTTCACATTTCAATATATATATATATATATATATATATATATATATATATATACATATATATTTGTCACATTCAAAACTGAGTAAGGCTGGAATACTCATAAAGCTTCTCTTCAGGCGCAAATTCACACGAAGGAGATCTGCGGGTCGACACTAGTTACCACAGCCACAAATTCATAAACCCCGCCCATTTCTACAATTTATCTTCTTAAAATTAAAACCTTAAACCTAACCTTAACCACACTACTAACATTATGCCTAACCCTAAACTTAAATATATACAAAAAAAGTTAATTGTTTAGAACTAGACAATTTTGACTTCGTGTTTTTGTTTTCTACTGGAAACAGTATTTTTGGGCATGAAGGAATGGTCAACTTCCGGGTGTGCGGCATCGGAAACGCTTCATGAGAGAAAGGCGGACCCCTCCTCTGCTGTCATTTCTTTGAAACTTTATTTTTTTAAACAATTGCCTGCACTGCACTCTAGAAGTACCAGGTGTTCAATTGAGCAAATTATTTAATTCCTGCAACGCTGCAAATTTTATAGCCGCCTTTCCCTTGACTACGGAGTGATCTGTCAAGCATTGCTTGCCTTGAGAGAAGTTTGACAGCTGCCTTTTTCAACAGGGAAGCCGCAGTGAACTGTTCAACACAAGAAAATGGGGGATAAAGAATTGATGTGGGCCTTGAAAAATGGAGACCTGGACGAGGTTAAGACCCTAATGAAGGTACGATATACTGTAGCTAAGTTACTCGCAAATCAGCCAGCTAAGTGCGCGAGCTAGCTAACATTAGCTAGCTATGTATAGCTAGCAAACGTTAACTAGCCATGGCGTTGCAAGGTTAACTAGCTAGGTAGCTAACTTTCATAGTTAGCTTAGCATACATACATTAGCTAACTATCCGTTCACATAACTATCACTAACTCGCCGTAGTTAACTAGGTTTGCTTTTACAAATGATTGTAAAACAATCGGTAGCTGATTGTTGGATAGCTAGCGCTAGCAAACTACCATGCTACAGAGAAATGGCTAGCTATATACTGCAACAACTTGTTGGGGACAAGCATATATATATATATATATATATATATATTGGCCAAGTACCTAGCTTACGTTAACTACTTATTACGCCAGATAGTTGGCTCCTGCTTGAGAATCAGTCATGGTTGGTTTTAGCAAGCAGCCTAACTAACTATAGCCAAATCCACAGGCCCGTGTTGTTGTGACAGCTTGCTAGTGTGAAGTTTGCGGGTGTCTCAGCTTTGTTGCAAGGCAGATTTATCTAGATGGCTAACTTCATGCTGTTGAAAACATGAAGTAAGCCTAATCATACTACTTGTTTGCGCTCTGCTTTGAATGAGGATGTTCAGGGAAATCTTATAATTCAGCCTAATTTTCAGGCCACACCTATGCCATTTTCAGAGATGGTTGTCCTTCTGGAAGGTTCTCCCATTTCCACAGAGGAACTCTGGAGCTCTGTCAGTGACCATCGGGTTCTTGGCCACCTCCCTGACCAAGGCCTTTCTCCTCCGATTGCTCAGTTTGGCTGGGCGGCCAGCTCTAGGACGAGTCTTGGTGGATCCAAACTTCTTCGATTTCAAGAATGACGGAGGCTATTGTTTTCTTGTGGAGCTTCAATGCTGTAGAAATCTTTTGGTACCCTTCACCATATCTGTGCCTTGACACAATCCTGTCTAGGGGCTCTGTGGACAATTTCCTTTGACCTCATGGCTTGGTTTTTGCTCTGACATGCACTGTAACTGTGGGACCTTAGACGGGTATGTGCCTTTCCAAATCATGTCCAATCAATAGAAACAGGATGCACTTCAGCTCAATTTCGAGTCTCATAGCAAAGGGTCCGAATACATATGTAAATAAGGTATTTATGTTTTTTTTTTTTTTTATATATATATATACATTTGCAAACATTTCTAACCCTATTTTCACTTTGTCATTATGGGGTAGAATAAGGCTGTAACGTAACAAAGGGGAACTTTTTTTTTCTCCCCAAATGCACACTACATAAAGTATCTAAGCATTGGATCTTTCTGTTAACTACATGAAAATAATACTGAAACAAGGCTTGTGGTTTGAGGTTTAGCCAGTCTGGTGTAGGTTGAACACCTTAAAATAACTGTGGGCTAACTCTTGTTGAAAGCCTAAACACACGGATGAATCGTTAGGCTTGTAGAGCTCCTGTGAGAAAGCAACATGTCTTTTTATGCATTTTGTTTAGACAGTAGGCTAGGAGAGAGACAATCAGACCTTTATATTCTTTATAGACATTAGGGTGGACAGTATTTAGGCTCTGCTTTCCTTTCAGCTTTTGGTAATTGAGTCTAATCAAAGTGAGGTACAGCTATTTAAAAAAAGTCCTTACTGATTTTGGCAAGCAAGAACATTACTAATGCACTGAGTTACTGCATTACTCATATTGATCTCAAAGACTGCGTTTACACGGGCAACCCAATTCTGATCTTTTGCCACTAATTAGTCTTTTGGCCAGTCAGGTGTTTTGCCAGTAATTGACCAAAAGATCAGAATTTGTCTGCCTGTGTAAACCTAGCCTAATAATCCCGGATTACAATTAAATTGCAATAGGATGGAAATGTTTCAGATCTGGGCCATTCAATTGCGGGGATGGGTTTTTCCTCCCGTTGCCAAAGATTTTTCAAAAGCAGGCAGCTCCTAGACACTTCATACTGCACACGTGGATATTAGACTCTGATCCACTGTGGTTTCCTTTATCCCTCAACCTTAATGAAACCATTTAAATAGGCCCCATATTACCCAGCTCCTGGCGGTAATATTTGAAAACTATTAGAACGGGGATGAGATTCCATCATGCTTAATGGATTCAGTTGGCTTGGGTGTAAAATTTCCCAGTTTGAGGTGGACCAGTGGGCCTCTGTGGATGATTGATGTGTGTGTGTGTGTGTATATATATGTGTATGTATGTGTGTGTGTGTATATATGCATGTATGCAGTCATACAGCTAGTGACAAGATAGCGGTTTGACTACACGGATTAAGCAGTTATGTTTGTCATTCATATTTGAGCTGCAGGAAGGGCAACTAGTGTCTGCAGCTGCTGTCTCAGTTTATCCAATAGGAACCCTTCTCACCATGCTACATTAGCCTAACTCACAGGAGAGTAGAGAGGAACGTGTAAACTCTGATTACAACACATGGATGGACCATAGGCTACAATTACCTGAGTTATGGAGACTTCTCACGCTTCAGAAATCCAATGAATTGCAGCAAGGGAATCCATTGGATCACTGTGCTGTCTAGCCTAAGCTTTTGAGAGCAGGCGAGTGGTGCTAGCATTACCCAAAGCCTGGCTGTAACCTTTTTCTGAGCCAGATTGATTATCACGCCTGGCCGGCACAGCTAAAGACTAGCCCAGACCCTGACTCATCCCCTGATAGGCTCGTTGCCTCCGGGCAGTTACGCGGTAATGGAATAATGCGGAGACTCCAACAAAAACCATTGATTTCAAAGTTTAACAAACCATTCAACTCTATGCGCAAGGACCTGTCTACTCTTAACAATTTTCACTTAACATTTTACAAAAACACATTTACAGGAAGAACTATGCAAAAACAAAGTTTGGTAACAACTAAACTGAGTCTTTTTTTAGTTTTTTTATTTACTGTGGAAATTGTTCAAAGTAGTCATTGTGCATAGAGCTGTATGATTTTGTTAAACTTTGAAATCAATGGTTTTTGTTTTGGCATACATTTTAAAGTGAAACCAGTCTTATCAGATTTGCTGGTGACCAACACAGATAGCCATTCCCTCTCAACCCCAGCTCCAGTGTCTCATTACACTCTTGCTTCCTGTAATAAGATATGTGTCTCTGTCACACAAGCTCAGAGTAGGTACTGCTTCATGTTCATGGGTACACCGTAGGTCCTAGCTAATGTATAACCTATAGAGCTGCTGTCTGGGAATCCATTTGCTAACATGGGTTGGTTTTATGCAGGATGCTTAGCAGGTGAATACATTCCAGTCCTCTCTTTCTTCAGGCCACATAGCCAGCTAATGAGAAGGTGCTATGGTATGACATGGCACTGAAGACGCTGCCCGGTCTGAGTGACCTGTCTCTGTAATGAGTATTGTCTCTTCAGGACTACCCCACCGCTCCACACAATGGACTGTGGAGGTGGCTATAGAGCCTGTCTTTCCTCTCGCCTGCAGGCTTGACAGTTTGAGGCCTCGCAATACCACAGCAGGGAGACTGGGAGGAGGCGTCTTGTGTGGTGTGATTGTGTGACGGCCTCTGTGTGTTTTGAACTGAGGGGTGTTTCTGGCACAAGAAGGGATTTCCATTATGTGATTTTAATAACTGTGTGCATGTCCATGCAGTAAGTGTTTATGTTCCTTTTTAGTAAGCGGGTGACCATCTTGATACAGGAGGGGAAGTTGTGTAGGTGGTGATGGTATCTCAACCTTGTGTGTGTTTTTTAGGATGAGGACGTGAACAGGACCCTGGAGGGCGGCAGGAAGCCCCTGCACTATGCTGCTGACTGTGGCCAGGCTGAGATGCTGGAGTTCCTCCTCTCCAAGGGAGCAGATGTCAACGTAAGAGCTGCTAGAAGGAATACTGCTATCAGTATAGGCCTACTGCTGTTATACAGTTATTAGAATACTGCTGTCAATATAGGCCTACTGTTATACAGTTATTAGAATACTGCTGTCAATATAGTCTTACTGTTATACAGTTATTAGAATACTGCTGTTAGTATAGGCCTTATGCTGGTTATATTGTTATTAGAATACTGCTGTTAATTTAGGCCTGCTGTTATACTGTTATTAGAATAATGCTGTCAATATAGGCCTACTGTTATTATCAGTTATTAGAATACTGCTGTCAATATAGGCCTTATGCTGGTTATATTGTTGTTAGAATACTGCTGTCAATATAGGCCTTATGCTGTTTATATTGTTATTAGAATACTGCTGTTAATATAGGCCTACTGTTATTAGAATACTGCTGTCAATATAGGCCTTATGCTGTTATATTGTTAACAACAGTATTCTATTATCAGTCCCTCTCTTAATTGTATTAGTACTGATATGAAGAAGGCTGTGGTGGTAGGCCTCTCCGTCACCTATCTGCTCACGTTAGAGAGATCAGTTATTACTGATGCCCAAGGAGGAAGGAATGATGCGTTTTCCATTCTGTGTGTTTGCATTAATTTGCTTATTGAATAGACCTAATTGTACCAGAGAAAACAACACTCCCTTATTCTGAATCCACTCATACAGAGCTTCTACTGTAGTAACGACTCAGACCGACATGACTTACCTACTGTAGACTCTGCTAGTGTTGTTCCGACATGTAAGAGAGTGGTTAAGGTCTATGTTTGGACCAATAGAATTCCTCCGTTATAAGGCACTTGTCATTCTCCTCAACTCATTACCACACTGCAGTGGAGGGAATCGATCTGCTTTTACAATGGGATGGAGTAGAGTGATGGTTGTGGCATTTACAAGTTAGGGAAGGGGACCGTATTGTACAGTTTTGCGCTAGTATCTTTTTAGGATGCCTCTGTGTGCAAACATTCTTAACCTTATTTGGAGCTGTACTTTGGTCTCAGGCCCTCAATATTGCCACACAAGCCTGAATGTGCTTATGGGTGTCACTGACTTGAGACATTATAGTTAGTTTCACACTGACACGTGTTGACCGTTCAGGGGATACTTTCTAGAGCTGGAAGTTCTGACCTTAATGTACCTGTGTGAATTTGAAGAGCTTGTTAACTAGGCCCAACTCTCACTGCACACAGTCTAGAGCCATGTCCTCTCCCAACCTCCCTCATCTGCCTCATGGTCTGATCGCCACCACACTTGTCATTCACTCCAACATCCATCAGTCTGGCTGTTACACCATGTTGCTTCCTCTAGTCTTGTATCACTAACACCCCCCTACAGAATGCATAACTCTCTCTCTTCCCCCAGTCCCTTCAGATAAGGGGCCCTAGCCAGGGCTCCTGAAACAGGGGAGATAAATAGTGGCAGAGTGGGTTTCCTCTCTAATTCATTGACGTGATAAGGAGAGAAATAAAAGCGCTCCCTCTGAGTTATTTCCTCTGATAATGCGAGTGATGTGCCCTTGTGTTGGAGGCAGGGACGACTGTGGTCTGCTGATGTATGGAGTCTGTCCACACACCCGCTCACTCCCTTTTTTTCACACTTTCTTTGGTCCAACAGGCCCCAGACAAACATGGTATCACTCCGCTGCTCTCTGCCACGTACGAGGGTCACCTCTCCTGTGTCAAGATCCTGCTAGAAAAGGTAACGCCACACTCGCGTGCACGCACGCACAGAGCTGTCTTTACACTCGTCAGAGCCGCTGCTGTGTTCAAAGTTCTGTGTGATGTGTAACTGCTGATGAGGTAACTCCTGTGTGACAAAGGACTACAATAAAGGCTCAATGTTCAGTGACTGTCTGGCCCTGCCTGCCCAAACCTTCTGTGCTGTGTGGAGGGAGCTGGAATGTTCCCAGACATCATCACACAGCACGGCTGCTGTTTGTTACTCTCCCACTAGCTAGCTACACACACTTTTCGCTCAGCTCTGGAACACTGAGGAGATGATAATGATGATACGGTGGCTGAATGTAACTCCTCTGTCCTGGCAGTCACCCACCACTGTAGTGAGGAGCCAACACTTTTCCTGGACACCAAGGAGATGCTTTTACAGTCCTGTAATGCTGCCATTTTGGATTCATACAAGCAGAAAGATTATGTATTCTTTGAGAGGTGTTCTTTGTCAAATTATTAAAACATCTTACTCATAGTACACAGTAACTACTATCACAATGAAGTCAAAGAGCAGGGATTTTAGACCATATTTGTTTCATGCAAAACTGGGTACATGCAGGACATGATTTGGGCACTGCCTTGTGGAGTAGTCAGTCACTCACTGTGTGTGGTGTTAGTTTTCATTCAGCTCACGTTTTCCCAGCTGCTCTCTGTTATCATGGCGTGCCGGCTCAGTGAGGTACCTGTGGTGCAGCCTCAGAAATTACAGATGTCTCCGTTCTCTAATAGTAAGCCCTGTGGAGGCTTATCACTTCCCCCTCTCTTTCTCTCCCCCTCACTCTCTCCCTTCCCTCTTTCTCTCTCCCTGCCTCCCTCTGAAAACATGCCAAACTGCTGTGAAATGGATGTACCCCTCTCTCCTTCACTTGTAGCTGCACAGCACAAAGAGTAGAAGCACAATATGGCCATTTCTTTCGTTACTTCGTGATTGTGCTTTTTTTATGTCTCTGGTCTCTATCTGGGGAGCGCCGACATGTCAGTACAATTACAAATTACTTTCATAATGTGTGTGTGCCTCGTCATTTGTACGTGGATGATTTGAGTTTGTGTTTTCTTGTTTCTGACTGTGTGAGAATGGAAAACAACAGGCTAATATTTCCAGTGGGTAAGCATCGGTCATCTCCCAGCCAGGCTAAATGAGGCGGGGTACACGAAAGCACCTCGCCACGCTTCTCAGAGAGTGGCGTAGGCGGCCTCACTCGCCGATAGAGCCAGCGCCACAGCAGTTAAGGGACTTACCCACAGGACCGCCAAAAACACGCCGCCACTCGCCTATGTCCAACCTCCTTGCGGCGCCCCTTGCATCCTACGGACACGACCCGCCACGTAAATCGCCGGCACCAACACTACTGGGAGGGGACACAGTCATAATGCATGCAGAGACCGAGATATCATATGGATTAGAGGTCGACCGATAACGATTTCATTGGAGGACCAAAAAAATCAGATACCGATTAATCGGGTGATTTTTTAAATATTTTTTTTTATAAATGTTGTGTATATATTTGTAATAATGACAATTACAACAATACTGAATGAACACTTATTTTAACTTAATATTATGCATAAATAAAAATCAATTTCATCTCAAATAAATAATGAAACATGTTCAATTTGGTTTAAATAATGCAAAAACACAGTGTTGGAGAAGAAAGTAGAAGTGCAACATGTGCCATGTAAAAAAAGTTCCTTGCTCAGAACATGAAAGCTGGTGTTTCCTTTTAACATGAGTCTTCAATATTCCCAGTTAAGAAGTTTTAGGTTGTAGTTATTATAGGAATTATGACGCGTTGACCATTTCTCTCTATACCATTTGTATTTCATATCTTTGACTATTGGATGTTCTTACAGGCACTATAGTATTGCCAGCCTAATCTCAGGAGTTTGAAGTCATAAACATAAAGTGCTGTTTGAATGAATGCTTACGAGCCTGCTGCTGCCTACCACCGCTCAGACTGCTCTATCAAATCATAGACTTAATTATAATATAATAAACACACAGAAATATGAGCCTTTGGTCATTAATATGGTCAAATCCGGAAACTATAATTTCAAAAACAAAACTATATTCTTAGTGAAATACAGAACCATTCTGTAGTTAATATTGCCTGCTAACATGAATTTCTTAACTAAATTTGCAGGTTTAAAAATAAATACTTCTGTGTATTGATTTTAAGAAAGGCATTGATGTTTATGGTTAGGTAATTAGTGCAACGATTGTGCTTTTTTCGCGAATGCGCTTTTGTTATATCATCACCCGTTTGGTGAAGTAGGCTGTGATTGGATGATAAATTAAGCTAGTTAAACTGGTAATATCATCAACCATGTGTAGTTAACTAGTGATTATGTTAAGATTGATTGTTTTTTATAAGATACATTTAATGCTAGCTAGCAACTTACCTTGGCTCCTTGCTGCACTCGCGTAACAGGTGGTCAGCCTGCCACGCAGTCTCCTTGTGAAGTGCAATGTAATCGGCCATAATTGGCATCCAAAAATACATATTGTTATGAACTTGAAATCGTCCCTAATTAAATCGGCATGCCGATTTTAATCGGTTGACCTCTAATATGGATGGAACCAGATCTTCTCTTAGGGAGGGGACACCGTCACGATGCATGCAGAGACCGATATATGGATGGAACCAGGTCACCTCTTGGGGGGGGGGACAGTCTCGGCGCCATACGTCAGAAATTGAAACCCCTTCAGGCAGATCTGAGAATGTAGCGTCTGTCATCAGACGAAGCCAGGCCCGGGTCGCCGCCAGCCAAGGGCTCATCAGCAGGGGTTAGGCCCGAAGCGGAGTGCGACGAGATATGAGTTGACGCTCCACGCCACAGCAGCCTGATGTCTCATTTCAGCCAGAAGCACCAGCACCACCAGCAGGACTGGAGCTCTGAAGCACTTTCTCCCTGGCTCTCTTTACCCACATTGTTACTACACATCAAGAGCAACAGCAGGCCAGTGCTTGAATGTCTACTCATTGATTCATGTCCGCTCGTTTTATTCAGCTTAAAGAAACATTCAGAGGAATCGAATACTGCATTGGTAGTCCACTACTACCAGAATGTATGATTCATGATAACTCAAGTATTCATTCTGGACAAAATGCTTGACAGTCTCAGAAGTGTGCCCCTGAGCATCATGGGAGCTGACCTCTGACTGCCCCCAGGTGGTTCCTGCATTATCAAAGGCCTGTTAACCCTGTGTTTGACCCGAACTAGCCAGCAGGCTGGGGGAGGGAGAGTTGCTGACTTGACTACAGGCCAGAGAGATTGCTACAGAACAACACAAGGCTTGTTAATTATGAATCGACACTGAAGCCCTCCCTACCTCCCTAAACAACTCCCACTCTCTTTTTTTTATTAAAATTTTGATCACCCCCTCTTCAGAGGACAAATATCATTTACATTTTTTATTTTACATATTTTCTGCTACATATACACATTTTACATACATGGCAGTCACAACAAAAATACATTACCAAACATAAGCTCTTCAATCCTGCCACTCTCAGCCCATCCCACACTCTTGACAGTTGACTATTGACCATGGCCATTGGGTCAGGAGTATGATGTTATTGAGCCTAGTCTTCTAGCTGCATTCGGCCTGGGGTGTATTCAGTGACGTGAAACGTTCTGAACATTCTGTGAAATGCAGATAGAAATCGAATGAGTCGAGCTGGCACGGTTCCCTGTTCAATCATCTGTTCTACGGCATACGTTTCTATCTACAGAAGAACGTTCTGTAACGTTACATCCTCCTGATCAGGCCCCAGTCTATACTGCTAGGCAAGCCAGGGAGAGTGATTGTGTATGGGTACCGCAGAGTGAATGTGTCGTGATGGATTTATCACTTGAATGAAGGGTGGGCTGGGTAACAGGAAATGAGTTATTATGATTGTGCAGACTACCACTTCCTCCCTGTCCAACTATGGGCATGTTGCTAGCTGGGGGTCCGGGAGGGGAGGGTGCTGAGACACGCTCATACTATGTTGGGGATGCTATTAAGCTTCTCTCTTCTCTCAGGATATATATATGTGTACAGTACTACCTTTTCCATTCTTATAGTGGTCCTGTGTGGCTCAGTTGGTTGAGCATTGCACTTGCAACACCAGGTTTGAATTCCCATGGGGAACCAGTATGAACATGTATGCACTCACTACTGTAAGAAGCTCTGGATAAGAGTGTCTGCTAAATGTACAGCATCCCCCTTACCCTCACTGTTGTCTTGCAGTACAGCATTTCCCCTTACCCTCACTGTTGTCTTGCAGTACAGCATTCCCCCTTACCCTCACTGTTGTCTTGCAGTACAGCATTCCCCCTTACCCTCACTGTTGTCTTGCAGTACAGCATTCCCCTTACCCTCACTGTTGTCTTGCAGTACAGCATTTCCCCTTACCCTCACTGTTGTCTTGCAGTACAGCATTCCCCTTACCCTCACTGTTGTCTTGCAGTACAGCATTCCCCCTTACCCTCACTGTTGTCTTGCAGTACAGCATTCCCCCTTACCCTCACTGTTGTCTTGCAGTACAGCATTCCCCCTTACCCTCACTGTTGTCTTGCAGTACAGCATTCCCCCTTACCCTCACTGTTGTCTTGCAGTACAGCATTCCCCCTTACCCTCACTGTTGTCTTGCAGTACAGCATTCCCCCTTACCCTCACTGTTGTCTTGCAGTACAGCATTTCCCCTTACCCTCACTGTTGTCTTGCAGTACAGCACCCCCTCCTTTTTTTTGGTCAAACAGCCGTCCCCTCTTCTCCCACTTCTTTGAGCACAGTGCAGCCAACAGAAGTCTGTTTTTCCATCCCCATACAGATATCGATCTCTCCTCCTTTCCTCTCCTCCCTCGTTCAAGGCCATGTAAAATATGCCCTGTGAACGGCCCCGTGGGCGCTTGACTGGAGCGTGGGTCGATGGACTCCTGTAAGCATCATCTTATAACCAATCCTGAGGGGAGGAGGTCTGAGGGCCTGATGGATTATGCACTTTCCACTCAATAATGGCATAATGAAGACTTAATGGACACCTCGGCCAAGTGGCAGACTTACATAACCCCCCCGTGGCGTTGTTTGGCTCTGTCACTCCAGGATGCTACAGTCTCTATTTGACTGGGTCTCTCATTCATTAGGGCTACCCTACAACTCACTGCATCACATCCGGCCGTGATTGGGAGTCCCATAGGGCGGTGCACAATTGGCCCAGCGTCGTTGTAAATAAGAATTTGTTCTTAACTGACTTGCCTAGTTAAAGGTTAAATCAATTTAAAAAAATTGTTGCAGCCTCAATCTCTTCCTGGCTGGATGTTGTTTGGCCTGTCAGTGATTACTGGCTACCATCATTACTCCCATTTTAGACTAGCTCATTATTCTAAGTGGAGACCGGTGGATGTCCATGGTAGATAACAACTGTAGACTTGAGGGACGTGGAGGAGGCTTTCTCCCCCCTCTCAGTAGAGCCCAGGGAGAGTGAGAAGGGACGTGGAGGAGGCTTTCTCCCCCTCTCAGTAGAGCCCAGGAGAGTGAGAAGGGGCGTGGAGGAGGCTTTCTCCCCTCTCAGTAGAGCCCAGGAGAGTGAGAAGGGACGTGGAGGAGGCTTTCTCCCCTCTCAGTAGAGCCCAGGGAGAGTGAGAAGGGCGTGGAGGAGGCTTTCTCCCCCCTCTCAGTAGAGCCCAGGGAGAGTGAGAAGGGACGTGGAGGAGGCTTTCTCCCCCCTCTCAGTAGAGCCCAGGGAGAGTGAGAAGGGACGTGGAGGAGGCTTTCTCCCCCCTCTCAGTAGAGCCCAGGGAGAGTGAGAAGGGACGTGGAGGAGGCTTTCTCCCCCTCTCAGTAGAGCCCAGGGAGAGTGAGAAGGGCGTGGAGGAGGCTTTCTCCCCCTCTCAGTAGAGCCCAGGGAGAGTGAGAAGGGGACGTGGAGGAGGCTTTCTCCCCCTCTCAGTAGAGCCCAGGAGAGTGAGAAGGGGACGTGGAGGAGGCTTTCTCCCCCTCTCAGTAGAGCCCAGGGAGAGTGAGAAGGGGCGTGGAGGAGGCTTTCTCCCCCTCTCAGTAGAGCCCAGGAGAGTGAGAAGGGGCGTGGAGGAGGCTTTCTCCCCCTCTCAGTAGAGCCCAGGAGAGTGAGAAGGACGTGGAGGAGGCTTTCTCCCCCTCTCAGTAGAGCCCAGGAGAGTGAGAAGGGGACGTGGAGGAGGCTTTCTCCCCCCTCTCAGTAGAGCCCAGGGAGAGTGAGAAGGGACGTGGAGGAGGCTTTCTCCCCCCTCTCAGTAGAGCCCAGGGAGAGTGAGAAGGGACGTGGAGGAGGCTTTCTCCCCCCTCTCAGTAGAGCCCAGGGAGAGTGAGAAGGGGACGTGGAGGAGGCTTTCTCCCCCCTCTCAGTAGAGCCCAGGGAGAGTGAGAAGGGACGTGGAGGAGGCTTTCTCCCCCCTCTCAGTAGAGCCCAAGGAGAGTGAGAAGGGACGTGGAGGAGGCTTTCTCCCCCCTCTCAGTAGAGCCCAGGGAGAGTGAGAAGGGACGTGGAGGAGGCTTTCTCCCCCCTCTCAGTAGAGCCCAGGGAGAGTGAGAAGGGACGTGGAGGAGGCTTTCTCCCCCCTCTCAGTAGAGCCCAGGGAGAGTGAGAAGGGCGTGGAGGAGGCTTTCTCCCCTCTCAGTAGAGCCCAGGGAGAGTGAGAAGGGACGTGGAGGAGGCTTTCTCCCCCCTCTCAGTAGAGCCCAGGGAGAGTGAGAAGCCGCGTCGGTGTACGACAACACGAGTTGGTCACTGGACAATACAGCTAGCTAGCTCCAGCTATATAATGAGAGTCAGGGAATGCTCATTAGATGGTGCTGGAAGGCTCCTGTAGGTAGTCTGCTAGGTAGCAGCCTTCTCCCAGGCTGTGTTGACTAGGAGTCTTGTTGAGGTGAGCGTCGGGGTGAAGTGTTGCTGTTGTGTAAATGAGACCTGTGGAGTACTGATACTTCTGGGTCCTCCTCCACCGGTACCAGCTGCTAGCTAATGACTTCCCCTGAGCTAGAGGGCTGCCTCCTCTTCCTCCTTGTTCTCTTTGCAGTCAGCCCGCTAGAGCTGAGAACACGATGACCATGGAGAACACCAGGCTTGGTCACGAGATGCCTCACTAACACTCCATCCAACTACAGGTGTTGAGGTTTCGCTCGCTCTCTCTCGCTGCGTGTCTGCAGATTGCTGGTTTGTTTAACCATGTTACCACATATTTATTTAGTGATAGTTTGGCCCTGTTATGAATATTCAAACCCATACAATCTCACTAAGCCAGGTTGTCATTGTAAATAAAATAAAATATATATTTTGTTACTTTTTACAAAGTTGCATCAGAACAATGTAAACTGTGTTGCTAGATGTAAGTAAACTCTTAAATGTAGCTTTTTCCCCAATTTTAGAGATGCCTAACTAAGAGGGTATCCACCAGTCCTGTTAAATCCCTATAGCCCGTGCCCCACACAACCTCTCTCATGAACACACATCATTACCCTCTTTCTCTGACACATATATATATATCTCACACACACACACACACACACACACACACACTTACTTTCTTCCTGGCACTCAAAGTGGGTCAGGCTTCTCCACTCGACAATGGCGTGTTCTCTGCCCGGGCTCTGTAAGCCCCCGCTAAGAGGCTGAAGTTTTCCATTAAAGTTGTTGGTCTGGTAATGCTCGACCACTCGTCAGCTAGTCTTCTAGTAAGTTTTATCCCACTTTGTACATTATTTGCGACCCTTGCTGCATTCCCTTCACCCTCATTCACCTTCACTGTCTTGTTCTAAAACTGTGTGTGTGTGTGTGTGAGAGATGAAGAGAAGCATTGGGTTAGAGGGAATCGTCCAGAGCAGGGCACTGCACAGCTTTGCTCATCTTGAACCTATAATGAGTAGTAGTTTGGTATGCTAGGTGATTAGTCAATCAGGGATTCTGCACAGTGCCTTGACGGTCCTTTTGGAATGCACTTGGAGAGGGTGAGAGAGACTACATCGTCACAGAGTAGGTTGAGGGGGACAGGCAGGTTGGCCCACACTCTCACAGAGCACTACTGATGGGCTGAACCTGTGGCCTTGGGTAGAGGGCTGGATGGGGGTGTAGGGTGAACACTGATTCTAACCTTGGCCTGTAGTTCACTTTGAGAGAGTTGGTTCACACTGAGGTTGAGGCCTTTATGCTCCACTCAGATCATAATGTCTCCCTGTCGTGTCTCTCTCTCCCCCAGGCAGCCGACAAGGAGCAGAAAGGACCAGACGGGCAGAGCGCCTTCGAAGCAGCTGAGACCGACGCCATCAAGGCTCTCCTCAAGTGAGACGGGAGCCTAGAAGGGACGGACAGGCGGATGCAGCAGTGGTCCCCCAGACAGACAAGATGGACACACCCCTTCCCCCGACCTCTGTCTTTAGCACTGCTTTGTCTGGTTGTGTTTTTTGGTTTTTCCCTTTTTTGTTTTATTTTTTAAGTTGTAGGGATTCTCTCTTCTTGCCTCTTCAGTAGCCATTGAATGGATGGACTTGTCAATCATGTCTCCCTTAGGGACCAAACACTGAGGGAAAAGCACCCAGACTTGGACCCTCCCTGAAAACACAAGGATGCAATGTAAAAATGAATAGAGCTTAGCGCTTAAATATGATCGCTCTCAAGTCCTGTGTGCACTCCTTTCACAAAGATGTTGGCCGAAAAAAAAAACCGGAGACATTCAACAGTGTTCATTCTTGTTGGCCGTTTTCAGTATTGTAAGACCACTTGGTTATGTTCATCTTCCTAACATCAGTTGTGCTAGATGGAGAACGGTTGTAAAGAGGAATTCTGTTAGCTCTGTATGATGGCCTCCTATTCCCCTGGCTGTGTACTGTAGCTCCTCTCTGTAGACCTGACTGGCTAACTGTCCAGTGCTTCAACTAGGGGGGTTTGTACTGTATGAGAGGGTAGGTCCTGTTTAGGTCGCTAATAATATTGGTTACCCACTCTCTACGTAACCCTCTACTGATAACATATCACACTAAACATTAATGACCAAGGTTACTCTAACGTATTCTAGCGTAAATACCCCCTTGACCAATCACCAAGTTGGCATTACAAGAAATGTATGTAAAAAAATATTGATTCTGCTACTTATTAAAACATTACTGTGTAGTGATGGCATTACGTTAACATTGACCATTATGCAATTTAGAATTGCATAATGTTTTTCCCTTTTGAGTGAGTTTTGAACATGTTCTGATCTGCAATCCTTTGTTGCCGCAGTGTGTTTTGTATTAGATGAATGGGCGGGTGGGCTCCGAACAGAGGGATATACAGGGGTTCAGGGTTCAAACTGTGGATCGGGGAAATGATCGTCCTCTCGCTCTCTGGGTTCATTAACCTGCCGGCTCTGCTGCGTGTCAGAACTGCCTCTGCTTCTACTGCTACGCTCTCCAAAATGGCTGCCTTCCTCTTTTGGTTGCTTTCAAATAATTACAATGCAATGGAAACAAAATACAAAACGCTTTCTCTCTGGCATTGTTGTGAGGGAAAACTGAAATAAAAAATCTTAAAATGATTCTTCTCTTCGTGTGGTAATCCATTGATTTTCTGCTGGTATTGTCAACTTTTCATTCAGTCTTACAAATAGAAAAACACTCATTGACTCTTAGAACGGACACTTCTGAGCGGTGCACACACTTAACTGTAATCTATATTAGTTCCTTTGTATACAGCTATACACTTCTGTGCACCCACTTATCTGCGATCCATATTAGGTGCCTTGTATACAGCCATGCCCTCCATCTTAATGACTTGAGTATTGCTTGTGTCTTTGTCAAACTGTCAGCAGCTGCAAAGTCCTCTCCAGCTGTGTCTGAGCCTGGAGCGCAGTGTGTTGTCCTGAATGCATAACAAGCAGCAGCTATTGATTCCATTGATTCCTCATTATACTGTCTGAGTGGTGAGTGTCTCTGGCAGGGGAAAAAAATGACTTGCTCATATTGTTCACTGACTGCTGCCTCCAGTCCCAGGTGAACTAGCTAGCTCGCTCTCCCCCCGGTTAAATACCCTCCTGCTTAGTCGATGACTAACACCTAGCCAGTTGCCTCCCATTGGGTAAAGGGCCAATGGAACACTATCAAGGTCTGTTGTTCTCTCCAGCCTATAGGATGACATTAGAAAATAAAGGCAGAGGTTTGAGGAAGGGATGTTTATCATTTCTTTGACATCTTGGCGTTTTATTTTCCCTTCGTTGGTGTCTTTTTGTTCATATCCTTCGGCTTCTCAGGCCGTTCATGAGCTTGACCTGAACGAAGTCTCCCTTTTCAACTCCGATAGGCCTGTTTCTTTAAGGAGTTGAATGAGGAATCTTGATGGTATGGGGGAGTATGACCATTGAGTTGCTTCCCTGAGTCACCTACCAGGCACATTGCTCTGTACAGAGGAGAGCTGAGAGCATGACATCAGTCTGAAACACAACAATGTGCTGTGACTGGGCAGGGGCCAGGTCTTTTTCATATTTCACTAAATGACGTATGGCTTAATGAAGAGCCCGCTTTGTACCGTCTGAGATCATAATCTGCTTTCTTCATCCCTACACATTGCATGTTATGTTCTGTTATGCTCCCTGACAGTCAATGGAATACCGTGGACCAGGTCAGGGAACCCATCCCATCCTGGCCCATTGGCCATTACTCGACACACACCCCATCTAAAACAATTGTTTCATTGAAAAGAGCTGCACACTGGAACAGTGCTAATGTACGTGTTTGTGAAGTATATTGAGTATGGCTGAAGTGGGCGGGCTGGCTGGTATCCAATGGTGCTTCTGTTATAGAGGCTTTTCATTCTTCTTCTCTAAAAGGCATTACTGGAGATGATCAACCGCACTGTTCTGCACCACACGAAGAGCAGTGAGCCCAGCACCAAGCCCTGGGGCACACACTAAAAGTACCCAACAATTTCAAATGGTGAGGCAACAGTTGCCTGCAACATGTTTCCTGCTCTGGCACTCAAGCTTGACTAGAGTCTATGATGGAACCCTGCTACACAAAACATAAACAAAGCATTCAGTAGGAGGTGAAAGAAAGACATTTCACCCAGCTTAACCTGTGGCTGATAGACAACCGTCACCGTAATGTCTTCTTTAGTCTGTAAATACTAAAGGCAGCTGGAGTGATGAGAGAAGAGAGCAGGGGAGAGAGAACAGAGCGAAACTGGATGAGTGTAGTGGCAGGCCTGTGAAGTGTTGGCGTTAGGTGTTCTGTTAATCAGACAGACTCGTGCCTCTCTTTCCCCTGCCCATGTCTAAAGCCTTCCCCTGTCCATCTCCCCGAGAATAAAGGAGAAATCAATTATTCCAGAGCTGTGAAACATCGAGATAAACTCAGACTGCGACTGCAAATTTTGTTAAAGCCTTGTCTCCTCTCTGATTGGGCGCCTACATGATTAAAATGGTTAGAAAGGTCTGTCATTCCATTCTTGATTGGCAAGGAAATTCTGCTTGGGAATATAAAGCACTTAATTTCCTTCTGTCTTTGCAGTGCAGAGGCAGCAAATACTCTTCATATGTGGCGAGAAAAACCTATGATTTAGGCTGATGATAAATAAGAATTGATTCATTGATTCGTATTGTCATTTAGCCTATAAATTGCCTCTCTCCACAGGCCTGCAGACATGCTCTCAGGCATTTCCGGCGCTTTCAACTGAGCTTTATCTGCCTAGACCAGGGAGGGAGATCCTGTTTTATAATCAAACCATAATATTTTGCTTGAAAATGGAAGCCGTTCCCAGTAGTTTAGATACTGTGGATAGTCTAGGGGAGAATCTCAATTCCATACTCCTCATGTCCTCCCTCCTCGCCTCCTTCTAAAAACCCACTGGAGGAGAAGGTCAGAGGGGCGAGACCTTTGGCTTTCTCATCCAATGGGTTTTGAGAAGGAGGTGAGGAGAGAGGGGTGAAGACGCGAGGAGTATGGAATGATATTCTCCCTAGGAGGTCATCTATTTTGAGGTGGAAGGGTAGCCTAGTGGTTAGAGCGTTGAACTAGTAACCGAAAGGTTGCAAGTTCAATTCCCCAAGCTGACAAGGTACTAATCTGTCGTTCTGCCCCTGAACAGGCAGTTAACTGCTGCTTCTCAGAAGGCTATTCTATATGTGATAGTAAGACTGGGTCAAATAGACATTAAAACTGATGTTTGAACCAGGTCAAATAGACATTAAAACCAATGTTTGAACTAGTGCTTCCTATCAGGGAGTTGGTCTAATGTTTCATATATTCATGAAGTGAAAAGAAAAAGCTATTTTACATACATGTCAGACATGATAAAGATCCATGGGTTTCTTTCTGTTCCCTTGAACTCTACTCCCACCTTCTGTATGGAAAAGAGAACTGCACAAACAGTTTTTTTTCTTCCATAAATGATTATGCAACCACACACTTAAATAGATATCATACTTGCGAAATACCAATACCAATGATTATGTTTCACCAAAGTGAATGGTCTAAGCTAGATAATGTAGGGAATAGTAGTAGCAGATTGATTACTAAGTGTCCTGTCTCACAGACATAATTGCCAGATGCAGTAATTAGTGTGTGCACGCATGGACACACACACACACACACACCATCCTCTCTCCTCCAGTTGTTTTCTATTTCTACAGAGATTCCATGTAGAGTGGAGCTCGTGATTAACCAGCTCGAAATGCTGCCAAATGAAGTAGCAAATCCCAGTCATTATAATAATAATGATTTGTCTTTCTATCTATGATTGTCTCTGGACGATCCTCTGCCTCTCTCCCGTTTTTCCACCAAAATGCATGGTTTACACTACATAGTGCAGGGAATAGTAGAAGCAGATTGATTGCTAAGTGTCCCGTATTACAGACATAATTGCCAGATGCAGTAATTAGTGTGTGAGCGCATGGACACACACACACACACCATCCTCTCTGCTTCCTGTTGCTACTGAGAATCCATGCAGAGTATTATAGTGATAATAATTTGTCTTTCTATCAGTTGTTGCCTCTGGACGATCCCCTATGTTTGTACTTTTAATTACAATAAATAACTTGTCTTCTTCGGAGAGAAAAGAAAAGGAAAACCATGCCTCTGGAAAAAATGGCACCTTTCATATTTAAATTGCACTCAAATCCCTCAGGCATTTTAGATTGGCAAAACTATTTGG
Organism: Brachymystax lenok tsinlingensis; assembly: GCA_030435695.1. NCBI lineage: Eukaryota > Metazoa > Chordata > Actinopteri > Salmoniformes > Salmonidae > Brachymystax > Brachymystax lenok. The sequence continues at coordinate 14,009,343 of CM059783.1, read as the reverse complement.
CTTTTAAACTGTTCTGTAATACATGTAGAACAGTACTTCCTCTGTCATTGTGTGCTTGTGTGTAGAACAGTACTTCCTCTGTCAGTGTGTGCTTGTGTGTAGAACAGTACTTCCTCTGTCATTGTGTGCTTGTGTGTAGAACAGTACTTCCTCTGTCAGTGTGTGCTTGTGTGTAGAACAGTACTTCCTCTGTCAGTGTGTGCTTGTACGCATGTGGATTTGAAATATTGGACAGCATCTTGTAAGTTTGATCCATTGAGAAGTCAGCAGGAGAATGAAATAAATAATGTGCTGGTGGGTGACTAACTGACTTGCCTCCATATCAAGGCTAATCACATAAGCGTTTAAGGAATTTTGCAAGACTTTAAATAAAATTCAGTCCAGTGGCCACAAAGCCACCGTCTCCATGGGCTGGAGTTAAAGGCTGTCAGGGAGGCACAGGGGTTGGCCTGGGCCCCAGCCTACGTCTCCTCTCTTTCTGCTCCTTCATCCTGCTCCCTGTCTCTCCATCCGGCCCAGGGGAGCAGAAGGGAGATGTTTGAGCAGGGAGGTAGGGAGATGGGGGGTAGAGGGGACTGGACTGGACAGTTGTCTACAGGTAAAGACAGGTCAGCTCAGGTATGGCATTTTTATCGTGAAGGGAAGTAGTGGTAGTTGCTTTCTATAAATCTCTTATGGGCTATTTACTTATCAATACTGCTTTATTTGTACTCACAGCTAATGCGCACAGAGCCCCAGCCTCAGTCCTGAACCAACCAGGGCCCAGACTCCAAGCTTTCTCAGCTGGATAATCATTTGTAGGGAAATCAATGGCGGCTGAAACGCTATTAGGAACATTTTAATTTGGAATTAAAGGAGATTTATGATTGCTGTTATGACGGAGCACCCCGGGTGCAGCGTGGCTGCCGGCTATGGAGGTGTGGGCTGCTGAACAACATCGGGGCAGGCTGGGTAATATGTTGGAGGGGCTACTGCTGCCTTAGTGACTTTGGTGAAACTCTGCCTCCACTCCCCAAACTTTCCTTCTGTACAGCTAGAGTTAGAAAGTGATTTACAGAACACTAGCAGCTTCTTCCGTCTATTTCAGTCTTCTTCAACAGACTATTCAAAAGGGGGTGTGTACTGTAAGTGCACTTAGCTGATAACAACTACTGTGAGTTGGTGGCATTTAAACAATAGATAGGCCTAGAGGGAGAATCGGGAGACAGAATGTTCCAGGCCAAATCAAATCAAATGTTTATTGTCATATGTTTCGTAAACAACAGGTAGCAAAGCTACCAGTGAAATGTTTACGTACGGGCCCTTCCTAACAATGCAGAATACAAAACAAAATATTAATATTAATAATATAAATACTCAATGAGCAATGATAGCTTAGCTATATACATGGGGTACCAGTACTGAGTCAATGTGCATGGGTACGAGGTAATAACCTGGCTATATACATGGGGTACCAGTACTGAGTCAATGTGCATGGGTACGAGGTAATAACCTGGCTATATACATGGGGTACCAGTACTGAGTCAATGTGCATGGGTACGAGGTAATAACCTGGCTATATACATGGGGTACCAGTACTGAGTCAATGTGCAGGGGTACGAGGTAATAACCTGGCTGTATACATGGGGTACCAGTACTGAGTCAATGTGCAGGGGTACGAGGTAATAACCTGGCTGTATACATGGGGTACCAGTACTGAGTCAATGTGCAGGGGTACGAGGTAATAACCTGGCTGTATACATGGGGTACCAGTACTGAGTCAATGTGCAGGGGTGCGAGGTAATAACCTGGCTATATACATGGGGTACCAGTACTGAGTCAATGTGCAGGGGTGCGAGGTAATAACCTGGCTGTATACATGGGGTACCAGTACTGAGTCAATGTGCATGGGTACGAGGTAATAACCTGGCTGTATACATGGGGTACCAGTACTGAGTCAATGTGCATGGGTACGAGGTAAAAACCTGGCTATATACATGGGGTACCAGTACTGAGTCAATGTGCATGGATACGAGGTAATAACCTGGCTGTATACATGGGGTACCAGTACTGAGTCAATGTGCATGGATATGAGGTAATTCTTGGCTATATACATGGGGTACCAGTACTGAGTCAATGTGCATGGGTACGAGATAATAACCTGGCTATATACATGGAGTACCAGTACTGAGTCAATGTGCATGGGTATGAGGTAATTCCTGGCTATATACATGGGGTACCAGTACTGAGTCAATGTGCATGGGTACGAGGTAATAACCTGGCTGTATACATGGGGTACCAGTACTGAGTCAATGTGCATGGGTACGAGGAAAAACTCCAAGTGGAGTGTGCCTTCATGTGCCTTTTACTGAGGAGTGGCTTCCGTCTGACCACTCTACCATAAAGGCCACTATACCATAGAGTGCTACAGAGATGGCTGTTCTTCTGGAAGGTTCTCCCATCTCCACAGAGGAACTCTGGAGCTCTGTCAGAGTGACCCTCGGGTTCTTGGTCACCTCCCTGACCAAGGCCCTTCTCCCCTGATTGCTCAGTTTGGCTGGGTGGCCAGCTCTAGGAAGAGTCTTGGTGGTTCAAAACTTCTTCCATTTAAGAATGATGGCGGCCACTGTGTTCTTGGGGACCTTCAATGCTGCAGAAGGTTTTTGGTACCCTTCACCACCACACAATCCTGTCTAGGAGCTCTGTGGACAATTCCTTCAGCCTAAAGGCCTGTTTTTTTATATAGACAGGTGTGTGCCTTTCCAAATCATGTCCAATCAATTGAATTTACCACAGGTGGACTCCAATCAAGTTGTAGAAACATCTCAAGGATGATCAATGGAAACAGGATGCACGAGTCTCATAGCAAAGGTTTTGAATACTTTCTATATATATATATATATATATATAAATTCAAAACATTTCAAAAAACCTGTTTTTCTTTGTCATTATCAGGTATTGTGTGTAGATTTATGAGGGAATTATTTAATCAATTTTAGAATAACGCTGTAACATAACAAAATGTGGAAAAAGTCAAAGGGACTGAATACTTTCCGAATGCACTCTGTGTGTGAGTGTGTGGGTAGAGTCCAGTGTATATGCATAGAGTCAAAAAGAGTTAGTGCAAAAATGGTCAAGGCAGATAGTTCGGGTAGCTATTTAGCATATGGCTTTGGGGTAGAAGCTGTTCAAGGTCTTGTTGGTTCCAGACTTGCCGTGCAGTAGCAGAGAGCAGTCTATGATTTGGGTGGCTGAAGTCTGACAATTTTTAGGACCTTCCTCTGACACCTCCTGGTATAGAGGTCCTGGATGGTAGGGAGTTTGACCCCAGTGATGTACTCAGCTGTACGTACTACCCTCTGTAGAGCCTTGCCAAGCAGTTTCCATACCAAGCAGTGCTGCAGGCAGTCAAGATGCTCTCAATGGTGCAGCTGTAGAATGTTTTGAGGATCTGAGGGCCCATGCCAAATATTTTCAGCCTCTTAAGGGGGAAGAGGCTCTTGTCGTGCCCTCTTCACTACTGTCTTGGTGTGTTTTGGACCATGTTATGTCCTTAGCGATGTGAACACCGAGGAACTTGAAGCTCTCAAACTGCTCCACTACAGCCCCGTCGATGTGAATGGGGGCATTTGGCTCTTGTCAGAGCCGGTGTGTGTAGCTGGTGTAAAAGTCAGGCGCAGGAAGGCAGAGATGAATGAACAACGTATTTAATAAAATACGAGAAAAAAGGAATAACAAATCCAACGTGTCCTATTAAACAAACGGGCGAGATAACCAGCCGTAAATACCGAACAAAGAACAACAAACAATCACGCACACCAAACATGGGGAAAACAGAGGGTTAAATAATTAACATGTAATTATGGAATTGGAACCAGGTGTGTAAAAAAAAGACAAAACTAATGGAAAATGAAAAATGGATCGACAATGGCTAGAAGACCAGTGACGTCGACTGCCGAAAACCGCCCGAACAAGGAGAGGGACCGACCTCGGCGGGAGTCGTGACAGCTCTCCATTTCCTGTAGTCCATGATAAGCTCCTTTGTCTTGCCCACATTGAGGGAGATGTTGGTGTCCTGGCACCACACTGCCAGGTGTTTGACCTTCTCCCTATAGGCTGCCGGGTATTAGTAGTGAAAAGTGTTTGTTCACCTTCGGCCTCACTACCTTTGTTGTTAAACCTGACATCTTCCTTTAACGCAATCTTCCCTCCCATTGCCTTGGCTGTGTGACCAAGCTGGACTTGGTCAGCGAGATGCTCTTTGTGTCTGTGTTACATCTCCTTGTGGCTGTGTTACATCTCCCACCACAGCGCACATGCACGAGCCCTCCTGTTGCTCTTCAGGGCAGCCTGTGTTCCCATCCAGCCTTTGTGTTCACCTGTGTTGAATCCACAATGAGCTGTCTCCTATTTAACACATACTCTCCTAATGCTCTCTTGCATGACCTATCTACTGGTTAACACCAAACCAATGGACCCCTGGACCCTTACTGAACTACCCCCTGTTGCCTGGCTACCCATCCACATCTCTGCGGCCAAATTGACGTTTCTTCTCCAGGATGACAGCGATTGATAGAGCAGCGAGTTGTCAGGTGACTCGAGAAATGTTTCATTATTGTAGGGTCAAGTGTAGATTTAACTTTTGGGGATGGACATATTTCTTCACAAGGGGGGAGTGCTTTAAAGTATGGTGGTCTTGATTTTGAAACAGGGTTTATTCACTAGGAACTAAACAGACGCAAACTGAAAGATACAGGGAGGGACCTACTGTACCTGACTTTGTCAAGTAGAAACTATTGTTTTTGTTGTAAAATGTTTTTCCATTTGGAGTAAACGGTTTCTTGTGTAAAACGGGGGGTGTATTCATTACGGAAACTGTTTAAGGTTTAAGAACCAAACGGAAGCAAAACAAGAGTTTCTATTGGACAAATTCAGGTAGGTCCCTCCCCGTTTCGTTCCGTTTGTTTCCATTTACAAAGAAATGTTTTGCAACCAAATCTGTGTAATGAATACGCCCCTGGTGATTATGTTTGTGATCCATCAACACATCAAGATCAAGAATGTGGTGAATAGCACTGAACCCCTTTGAACCCCTTTGTTTTTACCTGTGTACTCAAATTAGCCATATTTCAATTTCTGAGTACTTTCGGTGCATATAGACTAGAGCAAATCCTGTTGAGAAGTGTTCATTCCATTAAGATCAAGCTATCTCTTCTCCGTCTATCAAATACATGAAAACCTTTGCCGTCAAAACTCATTCACACCATGACAGTGTGTAGCCTATGATGCTGTGAAATCTTGAAACGTCTTCTATTGTCTCATCTATTGATTTATTTACGTTCTTTAGGCAGTTTGTGTTCTTTCCTGCCAGAGCGATAGATAGATAGGACTGAGTAATAGAATCGCTGGCACTCGGGGCTGACAGAGTCCATTATGACAGCAATGATGTCTTCACTCCTGCTGTCACCCTTTGACTAATGGCATCTCCTGTAGAACGCATCAAAACTCTATCTGCCATTCAACTCAGTATCGAGGTCTTCCATACTTTCAGTGTCAGGAATCTGAGTACAATTATAATGTCTCCTTTGCGCCAGTTGCTGCTTGTTATTATTCACAAATTCCTTCAGAAGCTGACTTTAATCAATAGATACAAACACAGCTCTTTTAATGGCTTTGCTCTGCACATTTTTAAATTATAAGGACGATAATAGCACAGAGCAGACATTGTGGAGGGAGAGCTCTTTGGGGATGTGCTGCCTCAGTCGTTGCTCAGTGATGTTGTGGTCCTGCCAAGGTGCACAGTGTGTGCAGGGCTGGCGAGAAGTGGCCTATTAAAAGCCTGCGAAGTAAGCACATTTGGTGTCCTTGAGACGTTTACTTCACTCACGCCCTCATAACAGGGTCAATACAGGCCCTGACAACGGTGGTTCATTGAAAAACATAAACAGAGACCCATGGATATTGTGATGAATTACTCAAGATGCCAATATAATAATAGAGTTAGCCAATTGGCCCTCTCTCCTGTCTCCACCTCCCCTCCAAGGCCCTAGCCCATGCTACTCCTCAGGGGGGACACTTGATGTGTGCTCATTGATTATGTGGTTTTTAATGCACATTATGCAGAGCAGGGGATGCACAGTAGTAGTGCTGAGAGGGGCTGTATGTCAGTGCATCAATCTCTCCATTAAACGGTCAGTGTTGGACAGTGCGGCCATGTATCCTGATAAATAAGTGTCTACGGTACCACACTGTACCAGGTGTAAAACACATGACTTCCTATTAGATTGGCCAACAACAAGGAGAGCAAATACTGTTTAGTGTTTCCCCATGGACTTTATTCTAATGGAGAGTGTGATATGAGATATCATTTCCCTGGTTTATATTTGCGACTTGTTGTTGTGTTTCTGCAAAGGCAATAAATCAAGCTCTTTAGCAACTGTCTCCAGATCAGCACTTGCTCCTACTGCATTAGCGTCTAAAGAGCAGACAACATCCATCAGATACTCTGGGGGCATGTCAATAGTGTGAAGTGGCTTGTCTCTTCCCTTTCATCTGCACTGATATTAAAGAGACTAAAGCCAATTCCCCATAGGTATCTTTACCATATTGTTTCCTCCATATCCTGTTTGTCTCAGACACAATTCCAATGTTCCTTAGTTGAGATTCTGTGAACTGGAGACTGGGGCGCTGTGTGATTCCCTGCTCAGTTGTGGAGATTCATAGATGTCTTTAGACTCAGAGGACGTTAGCTTAGGGTTGCAGGTTCAATTATGAATCCGGCCCAAATGGTTTTCTCAGTCTTCTTGGGCATCTTCTTGGGCGTCCCTCCCCTGCACTAGCTGGTGGCTAATGGCTCTGACCGCCACAGAGCTGCTTGTTCAAACCATCAGTAGGAGCTTTGCTGGACGAATGGTTAAGCTTGTTTGCATGTCTTAGTTTTCAGTTGCAATGAGATGGAATTAGTTGGAATCACATTGTTAATGTATCTGGGGTCAGGGTGCGCCGTAGACTAGCCACAGGTCAAAAATGTACTGTGTCATCCAACTGAGTGTTGGAATTGGGAGTTGATACTGTGGGGTTCTTATTCGCTCCACTGGTCTTTTAGCAGTAGTAACAGAAGAGCAAATACCTGTTCCCATTCAATCTCTGTTAATTTGCCTATTAACTTGAATCGTTTATCAGAGCATCGGGGGGTAATTTAATTGTAATCTTTGAAGAGAATAGATTATGTGCACTCTATTAACCTTTTCACTGCTTCCCAGCTAGGCTACTGTGTGAATATTAATAGTGGTTTCAGTGTTTGGTCCTCTCCCTTCTGCCTCAGTCCTTTTCTCCATGAGGAGAATTTGAGCAGAGTCAACCTGGACTCAGGGATAGACAATTAGTATGATATGTTACGTTTTGTAAGGTATGTATTAATTTGTGGATGTCCATCATCCGTTTCATATGATATGTTACGAATTACAATTCGTATTTGTTACAATCTGCAATTTGTACAATATGTTAGGAATTTGCTAAATATATATTCAAAATTCCAATTTGTTGTGGCTAACATTGGCTAGGTGGCTAATGCTAATGTTAGCTAGGTGCCTAATGTTAGCTAGGCTAGGGGTTAGGGTTAAGGTTAGGTTAAAGGGCTAAGGTCAGGGTTAGGGGGAGGGTTGTTAAGTTGTTAATTAGCTAAAATGCAAAAGTTGTCCGTGATGAGAATCAAACAGACAACCTTTGGGTTGCTAGAGGTTCACGTTATACGTAAACACATAGATCCCGACCAACCACCCTACTTTAGTTTTTGCCTTAAGTAAACCTCTGTTTTATGTATCCATACCAAACATAACATTTCATACTAACTTGAGTGTCTAGGATTTACATTTACTATGTAACGTCTAGTGTATGAGACCAGGCTGGCAGAGCAGGATTGTCTAAAGTGTATCACTGAGGGCACAATATATTAAGAACACCTGCCTTTTCCATGACATAGACTGACCAGGTGAATCCAGGTGAAAGCTAGGATCCCTTATTGATGTCACCTGTTAAATCCACTTCAATCAGTGTAGATGAAGGGGAGGAGACAGGTTAAAGAAGGATTTTAAAGTCTTGAGACAACTTTTTTTTTTTTTTTTACCTTTATTTAACTAGGCAAGTCAGTTAAGAACAAATTCTTATTTTCAATGACGGCCTAGGAACAGTGGGTTAACTGCCTGTTCAGGGGCAGAACGACAGATTTGTACCTTGTCAGCTCGGGGATTTGAACTTGCAGCCTTTCGGTTACTAGTCCAACACTCTAACCACTAGGCTACCCTGCCGCCCCAATTCCCCATAGGTATCTTGAGTGTGTCAAGAACTGTAACGCTACTGGGTTTTTCACGCTCAACAGTTTCCTGTGTGTATCAAGAATGGTCCACCATCCAACTTGACACAACTGTGGGAAGCATTGTAGTCAACATGTGCCAGAATCTCTGTGGAACACTTTCTACACCTTGTAGAGTCCATGCCCCGATGAATTGAGGCTGTTCTGAGAGCAAAAGGGGATGCAACTCAATATTAGGAAGGTGTTCCTAATGTTTTGTACACAGTATACATCTAAATGTTGCTCATGTCTCAAACAGTCATTGGTTGAAGCATCCGACACCAGTCGAGTGGAGTTTCCAAAGAAACACAATGTTCATAATAGTAATGTCCTGCGGTTCTCCTCCTGGGAGAGAGATACAGCAAGAAATATCAAGAAAATAGAACATTTTATATTTTACCAAAGAGCTGAAGTCAAAACAACAACCTTTTTCTGTTCACATCTGCGAGACATTGCGGCCTGGATCAGAAGAGAGGGAAGCTGATGGTTGATATGTGATTTTTGGCATTTCAAAGGGAAATAGTGAAACTAAATTGACTGTGTTTCAGTGCATTGCTGGCAATTTGGATAAACTATTAATCTGGTCGTATCTCTTCTTGGTTTATGTTTCTTTCATTGTCCAATTTCCGTTCCATTGCAGGCAGATTGTTTCACCATGCGTAATGCTAATAACGTAAGAGTGTTGCTATGAACCCACAATCGCCTGGAGACATCCAGCGTATGTTTTATAAAAAGATTAGCTACTTTCCATGGGGAATAAAAAGAACTGTCTTCTAATAGTGAATCATCTAGATTAGAAGATGTGTGTATTTGGAGTGAATCGTAGTCATTTGGACACTTTATACATTTTTCTTAGGATTTCCTTTGAAATGTTCAGCACCAGTTAAATGCACTGCACAAGCAGCAACCAGCCCTATAAGTCATGTACGTGTGTGCGCACATTTGCGTGTGTGTGCATGCAAGCAAGCATGAGCATGCGCAATGACTGTGTCTTCTCCCCAAAAAAGCTAATTAATTCCATCTCCCGCTGTAGAGCCTTGTCAGCCAGGGCCATTAGCCAGAGACGGACAGGACGAGATGCCTTAACACCTATGTACCATCTCTGTTGATGAAAGTCTTCTGAGATCTTTGATTGGACGGTTGGGGGTGTGGGGTGATGGGAGGTTGCAGACTTAAAAAGACACCTAAAAGACAAGTTGTTCTCGAGCTCGTTTGAACAAGTTGGGTGATTGGCAGGAAGTTGTTTTTGTGCTTGGCTCTTTAGGATCAGAAGTTTTAGTGGATTATTTTTAAGTCATTTTCCTGACCTGCGAGTCAGGCAGTACAGTAGCTGATTATCTCCATTCATTTAAAGGAGTCTTGAGTCTTTTCTCTCCCCACTTGTCTCCGTGTTGTTAATTAATTATGCTGTATATTCTGGTTAAACACTTGATTGAGGCTTCAATCTCTTGCCTAAGTGTTGATTCTAATTCTCCACTGAAACAATCTTCAATAGAAGGGCTGAGGCAAAATTTCCCTCTCTCTATACTCACTAGCACATACTTTTTCAGCTTGTTGTTTTTCAAGCCCAACTTCACAGGAATTCTTAATAGTCCTCAGCCATCTGTCTATTGCAGTACTTCAGTAAAGACAGAATGGACAGCAGACAAGCTCAGCTTTTTTGCTTTTCTTCTATGGTAAATCCATGTGTCCCGCACCAACCCACAGTCTGAAGAATCATATACTGTACTCTGTGTATTGAGGAAAACTTTAGTGATGAACAAGAACTTGTAAATACATCAAGTAGCTAGTTTTAAGATGATGGTGTTGTGATTATCCAGGTTTCTCCTAGTGACTCAATTTCTTGAACAAATATGAGGTACTGTATATGATTCAATGGGGGTAGCAGTACAGACCAAAGCTTAGTCAGCCTTGTTATCCTGAAGACTGATATTGGGGTTACAAGGCCTTTAGATAACATAGTATTATAGAAAATAGAGGAGCTGGTGGGAGGAGCTATAGAAGGATGGGCGGTATTAAACACATCAAACATTTGGTAACCATTTGACTCTGTTCCATTTATTCCATTCCAGCTATCACAATGAGCCCGTCCTCCTATAGCTCCTCCCACCAGCCTCTGATACAGCTAGATGCCTATGTTTCCTCTTCAGCCATCAACAGAATGGGGACATTTAGTTTCCTTATCTCTCCTCTAATGGGAACACAAACAAACTGAATCTACTTTTCCGCATGGCTTCTGACGGATGGGATAGTGGGATGTCCGTCGAGAGGCAGATGATTGCAATGTTTGACTTTTAATTTCAATGAGTGGGAGGGAGAGAGAAATTCCTCCTCGTTTCATTGGCCAAATAATCCTTCATTGGAGGTTGATCACCTCTCTATCACTGCGCAGTTGGTTAGATAAAGAAGGCTTGGCATCAAAAATATGGAGGAGGGAGGATGGACAGAAATAGAATGACAATTAGATGGAGATTTGGAGATGTGCATCCCAAGAGTCCCTCAAAGCAAGGTGGGCGACACTCACAGGTTGGAAATTATTAGTTTGGAGAATAGCCTCGATTTTTCTCCCTGCCCTCTATCCGTGTCTCTTTCTTTGGGCGAGAGGAAAGGTATTTATTTTAATTTCTCAGTAAGTCATTATTTGGGCTTTTTTTTTTTTTTGGGGGGGCAGATCGTCCTGCTTTCAATTTAAGAATATAAATATCTCCTTGAGCTCTCGAGGTAATATGATGTGTCCTATAAAAAAATCTAGGTTGGGTCCATAAAAGATGTACGGTCAGGTAGGAGTGTTGGCAGTCTACAGTCTAGTTGACATCTCTTTCTATCCTGACCGGAGGACCCTCTCCACCCCCGTCCATACAGGTCTTCCAGGTTTTGATCTGCACATGTGTGATGTTGCTTTTGGAGTGTTATTCATTTCCCTCAGTTTACACACCTGTGTGGTTTTCCATCTTGGGGCTATCCTTTACCTGAAAAATAAAATGACTGCAAAGTACAGTAGAAAATCAAAATGTTACAAAGAAACCAGTGCTTTTTCCACTGTACTACAGTAGGTGCAGTGTTGTGTTCAGGGATGTAGTAGTAGAAAAAGCAAACTCTCAACGCCTGTCGAGATGATGGTTGGAGACTAGCGTTTACCCTCAACTGCATCCCTGGTGTTATTTTTACTGTATAGTTTTACTGTAACAGTTTTGCTACCCTTTAGTTTCTCCCAACATACCATTTCATCATATTAAAGGTAGCCATATTGACTGAAGAGGAGGCAGGATGCATAGGTTGTGGCCCTGGCCGATATCATTTTTAATGGCTTTGGGCCCAGAGGACAAAGGCAGGGACAGAGACAGAGGGAGAAGTGGAGACAGAGAGGGGTAGAGACAGAGGGGGGAGGCAGCATTAGCCTTGGTGCTAGAGGAGCTGGCCTAAGAGGGAGATTATAAAGTCATTGTAAAGCTAATCATCAGTTATTAAGGGAAAGGCCAGTGCATTAATGTGTCCTGAGACCTGAGCCACACAGGGAATGTCTAGCAGGCGGTGTGGAAAGAAAAGGCCACATTGGTGGTGTATGGAGAGAGGAGGAAGATCTAGGTCAAAGTTTATTGGTTGCATACACAGATTTGAAGTTCTTGTCGCAGGTGCAGCGAAATTATTGTGTTTCTAGCTCTAACAGTGCAGTAATAATACCTACCAATACAAAACAATACGCACATTATCCAAAAAGTAAAACGATAGAAATGAATAAATACCAGAATGAGCAATGTCAGAGTGATGGGAGGTTGCAGACTTAAAAAGACACCTAAAAGACAAGTTGTTCTCGAGCTCGTTTGAACAAGGAGTCTTGAGTCTTTTCTCTCCCCACTTTCTCTCCCCACAATTAATTATGCTGTATATTCCGGTTAAACACTTGATTGAGGCTTCAATCTCTTGCCTAAGTGTTGATTCTAATTCTCCACTGAAACAATCTTCAATAGAAGGGCTGAGGCAAAATTTCCCTCTCTCTATACTCACTGGCACATACTTTTTCAGCTTGTTGTTTTTCAAGCCCAACTTCACAGGAATTCTTAATAGTCCTCAGCCATCTGTCTATTGCAGTACTTCAGTAAAGACAGAATGGACAGCAGACAAGCTCAGCTTTTTTGCTTTTCTTCTATGGTAAATCCATGTGTCCCGCACCAACCCACAGTCTGAAGAATCATATACTGTACTCTGTGTATTGAGGAAAACTTTAGTGATGAACAAGAACTTGTAAATACATCAAATAGCTAGTTTTAAGATGATGGTGTTGTGATTATCCAGGTTTCTCCTAGTGACTCAATTTCCTGAACAAATATGAGGTACTGTATATGATTCAATGGGGGTAGCAGTACAGACCAAAGCTTAGTCAGCCTTGTTATCCTGAAGACTGATATTGGGGTTACAAGGCCTTTAGATAACATAGTATTATAGAAAATAGAGGAGCTGGTGGGAGGAGCTATAGAAGGATGGGCGGTATTAAACACATCAAACATTTGGTAACCATTTGACTCTGTTCCATTTATTCCATTCCAGCTATCACAATGAGCCCGTCCTCCTATAGCTCCTCCCACCAGAATGAGCAATGTCAGAGTCTGGGATATAAATGGTACATCTGTAGAAGTTGGTGAGGGTCTTAGGGACCAAGCCGAATTACTTCAGCCTCCTGAGGTTGAAGACGTGCTGTTGCACCTTCTTCACCACGCCGCCAGGGCTCACACCTCCTCCCTGTAGGCTGTATCGTCATTGTTGGCAATCAGGCCTACCACTGCTGTGTCGTCAGCAAACTTGATGATTGAGTTGGAGATGTGCGTGGCCACGCAGTCATGGGTGAACAGGGATTACAGGAGGGGGCAGGCCACTGGAGGAGGTAGAGGACGATGGGAAGGAGTAGGTGGTGAAGGAGGAGGAGAAGGAGGATGACGTGGAGAAGGAGGGAGAAAGAGAATGGTGAGAGGGCTGGATATGAAAGCCCTTTAGATGGGGAGAACAGGAGAGCGCATCAGGAGATTAGATGATGTGCTGTGAATAGGAGTTCTGTCTGTTAAAGGTTGATGTGTCTCTTTTGCTATCGATCAGAATAATTACCCTGCACCTTTTAAAAGTTCCAATTTACCGGAACATTTCTTTGTTTACTGTGCAGAGAAATTGTGTTAGCAACTTGTTTTGTTTTATTCATTGTTGCCTCAGGAGCCCTTTCTGCCAACTTTTTGATTTGGCTCCAGCAGCAGGCTTTAGTCAGGGACAGGTCTGATTGTTCAACTTGACTTCAGAGCTCCTTAATGGTGTATTGTGGTTAATGCTGTTTCAGCTGATTGGCTATTGAGTCACATAGTCCCCGAGTGGTTTCTAAACAGAGCCCCTTCAGACATTAGTTTCTGGAATATCTTTCCTTGATGAAGAGGAAAGCATGCAATCAGTGGTATTGATTTAGGTTAGCTCAAGTTCTTAAATAGTTGATATGAACAATGGAGTGTCATGAGCATGAGTTTTCACAATCCCTTGCTTACCAATCACTTACTGCACTGTACTTTCTAGTTCTGTGAACTCTTCCTCCTTGGTCACAATAGGTTGAATGCCAATTTGAGATACGCACAAGGTACTCAAACCTTGTAAATGCCCTATTGATATAAATGCATGACTTGTGCAGAAGTTAGTTACTGTAGTTGTTAACATCCTAAGTTAATCTAGGACTCTGCATCATAAACTATTGCCAAAAGCAAGTTAGCACTTCCACAAAGGCATATTACATTTTCAAAGGCTGATTTAGTGGCTCAGTTTAATAGCTATGCAGACAATTGTATCTTTCAACGCCCCAATGCCTTGTTATTTATGATTTTTACAACTCAACTCCCATTACATTTCCGCATATTCATAAATAAATTAACTCTGTACCTATCCAAAACCTGCCAATAAACAAATTAACACACTAATCAAAGAGTGTGCACTCTGAGATTTTGTTGCTAACAGTCACAGACTGAGAATTGACATTAATACGGTTCCAGAGCTGATTATTTGGTATATTGCATTCAGAGTGTTGGTATGGAGGGTTGGTATGGTATTGCAGGGAGTTCAATATTCTTCTCACTGAGTAAGGCTGCTGGAATTACCAGACTAAAGATAAAAAACTGTTTGAATTCAGTTCTGTCCCTCTTGCTTGTTTGTTTATCACACGCCCAAAGACCGTCTAGACAGCAGGGGATTTTGAGTGGGTGGTTCGTGGTGGGTGGGGTTAAGAGAGTTTAAGTTCAGTCTCTTTTGGGTGCTCGTGCATGCTGTCAAAATGGCTTCAACTTTTCCACCTCTCACCAACTATTGAAACAAACCAGACTTCACCTGGAGAAGGATGCTTTTGTGTTACCTTGGCGATGTAGATCTGTTGGACTCTCTTTGTCATTGTGATGACATCAAGTTATGTATGAGTCTCTCTGTCTTGGAGAGGGGTTAGGGGAGCTCTCTGCTGGCCAAAGGGGTGACGGCTTGACATAGAGGTATAAATGATTAGCCAGGAGTAATTAGTCTCTTCTCCTGTTGGAACGACGTGTCTGAATAATCTGCAGCGGTGGGGAGTCTTGGCTCAACACAGGACAGTGTATCATAGCGTAGGCTAACAGTGTGCTTAAAACAGCATTAAGAGTGACAGTGAGTGATGATGCTGAATGGACAGGACATGTGTACAGGTGGGAACTACGTCTTGGGACAGTAACTGTCTGAGATTTGCTTTGCTTGTCTAACTAACCGGTCTGCCGAGATTCTGTAATCTTGTTTTCAATGTAAATCTGCTTTAGATTTCTGTTAAATGGACAGTATAGAGCCACAGCTAATCATGAAATGAATGATATTGTGATTTTTGAGGTAGTTAAAATGAACTAATGTATACTTTTAAAACTCATGCGGCCACAGCATTCTATTGTTGTACATTGTTAGCTGACCTGTGTGTGTGTGTGTGTGTGTGTGTGTGTGTGTGTGTGTGTGTGTGTGTGTGTGTGTGTGTGTGTGTGTGTGTGTGTGTGTGTGTGTGTGTGTGTGTGTGTGTGTGTGTGTGTGTGTGTGTGTGTGTGTCTGTACATGCTAACGTGAGAGTAAAAGCATGGACTATTTCTGTCTGTGTGTGTGACCTCTACTCCCACCCACCTCAGGGTTCTCCCTAACCGTCTGGGCTGAGTGGTCTGGGCCAGGGCTGACCTTGGAGGTGAGTCCACTGACCTGGATGTCTGAACAGCTCATTATCCAGCCCAGCCTAGGGGCTCTCAGGGGACCAATCCTGAGCCAGACTGCTCCCTGGGTAACAACCAGGGAAAACATCCCATCCAGCCCTCATCTTGACCCTGCTCAACCTTGTTCAACCCAGCTCTCAGCACGGCTAACAAAGGGAGATTCATTATAAGGGGCAGGAAATATCACACAGCTTAAGCCCCTGTGATTTGCTAATCGTCTGAGGTCCCCAGATCCTGCTGACATTGCAACTTTTAGCAGGAGGTTTTATATCCAGTATTTCTTTTATCCGTGTCACTATACCCTCTTCGTTACTCAGCACTCTGTTTTTTATTTTCTTGTCAGCGTTGTTGTGCGCTCTAAGAGAATCCAAGAGAATCTAAGAGAACAGCGTCTGTCTGTCTGTCGCTAAGACTCTCCATCTCATCCCCTGTCTAGTCCCTCTTTCCTCTCCATGCCCTTTCTGTCAACAGTGGCGTTCTTTACTTGGTCAGGATCTCTGCATTAGCAATTCTGTCAAACGGAGAGGGAGAAGAGCGCAAAAAGGCAGAGCTCACAGGGGCCCATCCCATTTCTCTCTGTGGCTAATTTGTCTTGATTTGAGCAGCCTTTTGTACGAGTGAAGGCAACGCCACATGGGAGGCACTTGAGTGTGCAAAGACATAATTACCTTATTGTGTTGGAAGGAAAACACAAAGAAACTCAAGTCCCAACCCTACTCCAGCATGATAAATCTTTAACCTTTATTTAACTAGATTTAACTAAGTTCTTATTTACAATGATGGCCTACCCCGGCCAAACCCGGACAGCGCTGGGCCAATTGTGTGCCGCCCAATGGGACTCCCAGAGAGTTACTGTCGGGGAATATGGACAAAGCATGAACACTGTAAGTACAAGGGTTCCGAAAGGTTTCTTCGGCTGTCCCCATAGGAGAACCCTTTTTGGTTCCAGGTAGAACCCTTTTGGTTCCAAGAAGAACCGTTTTGGGTTCCATGTAGAACCCTTTCCACAGAGGATTCTACATGAAACTCAAAATGGTTCTACTTGGAACCAAAAGGGTTCTACATGGAACCAACAAGGGTTCTTCAAAGGGTTCTCCTATGGGGACAGCTGAAGAATCCTTTAAGGTTCCAGACAGCGCTTTTTTCAAAGAGTGTACTACATCGCTGTGTTCAAAGCCAGACCTGCCAGACCTTTCAGACAGTCAGTCAGCCATAACAGTTTTTGTCAGGCATTGTCTACCTCTGATTATACCTAAAACTGACCTTGATGTTGAGGAGTGAAACTCACACACGCTCACAACAGGCAACTCGGAGAGAGGCAGAGACAGAATCAGTAAGAAACAGAGAGGGAAACTGAGGGGGAGAGAGAGAGGTGGAGGTTGAGAGAGGAGGGAGAGATGGAGAGAGGGAAACTGGGGGTGAGAGAGAGAGGTGGAGGTTGAGAGAGGAGGGAGAGATGGAGAGAGGGAAACTGGGGGGTGAGAGAGAGGTGGAGGTTGAGAGAGGAGGGAGAGATGGAGTGAGGGAAACTGGGGGGGTGAGAGAGAGGTGGAGGTGGAGAGAGATGGAGAGATGGAAACAGAGGGGAGAGAGAGGTGGAGGTGGAGAGAGATGTAGAGATGGAAACAGAGGAGAGAGAGCTCAATCCAAAGGCTCAGACAGGAGATTGTACCTTTGAGCAGCCTTGTTGTTAAACATTCTGACCTCTGCAGAGGCAACCACCAGTAGAGGAGAGAGAACACCATAGAGAGGGAACACACTTTTCTCTGTCCCTCCTTCTTCCCTCCCTCCCTCCCTTCATCTCTCCCTTCCTCCCTTCATCCCTCTCTCCCTTCATCCCTTCATCCCTCCCTCCCTGCCCCTTGCATTTTCACTCTGCAGAAGAGCCCAGCAGGCAAAGCGGTGCTTGATATGGCATTTTTAGATAGTTTGGATAGATATTTATGTACATGATAGGGATGACAAAACAGGTTCTCTATGGTGGGTACAGCATTTAGGAATTCATACAATGTCTCTGTCTCTAACAAGGCTCAATGAGAACTTATAGTTGGGTTAAGAAGTTTAGCAGGGATTTACAGTATCTGTGAGGCGAAGCACATTGTTGGCTGTTTGCTGCCCGGTCCCCCTTGTCATGAAAGCTGTGTTAGAGAAGAGAGTCACCAGAGTGGATCTGCTGCTGCAGATGAAAGAGTGTAATGAGAGAGGCTTTTAGAGGGGGTATATAATGAGATATCTAATGAGGGGAATGAATGAGACACAGCAGGGGGACCGGAGGAGGGTGGGGGGGGGGGAGTCACGTCCACACACAGTAAACAACACAGAGGGAGGGAGGGCCTGTGGATACATACACATCAACTGTCTGCCACCTCACTAATGTTTTTCTGTCCTCATCAGTGTGTCCGTGTGCATGAATGAGTTCATATGAGTGAGTGTACGGACTACAGGCTATACGATCCTTTTTGTATGTCTATATGTGTGTGTAGGGGAATGTGCAGGTGTCTTTTTCTATGTCTATATGTGTGTCGGGAAAGTGCAGGTGTCTTTTGTATGTCTATATGTGTGCAGGGGAATGTGCAGGTGTCTGTATGTCTATATGTGTGCAGGGGAATGTGCAGGTGTCTGTATGTCTATATGTGTGCAGGAGAATGTGCAGGTGTCTTTTGTATGTTTATATGTGTGCAGGAGAATGTGCAGGTGTCTGTATGTCTATATGTGTGCAGGGGAATGTGCAGGTGTCTGTATGTCTATATGTGTGCAGGAGAATGTGCAGGTGTCTGTATGTCTATATGTGTGCAGGGGAATGTGCAGGTGTCTGTATGTCTATATGTGTGCAGGAGAATGTGCAGGTGTCTGTATGTCTATATGTGTGCAGGGGAATGTGCAGGTGTCTTTTGTATGTTTATATGTGTGCAGGAGAATGTGCAGGTGTCTGTATGTCTATATGTGTGCAGGGAGAATGTGCAGGTGTCTGTATGTCTATATGTGTGCAGGGGAATATGCAGGTGTCTGTATGTCTATATGTGTGCAGGGGAATGTGCAGGTGTCTTTTTGTGAGGGGCTTTGTAGTGTAACAATTTATTTCTGTATGGGCTGATTGTTACATATAAGAGCCATTGTTGCATTTGGAAATGTCTCGGTCTGGAGTATAGACGGAAGCTCTGCCTCTGATCTAACGATGCATTTTGCTCTGCGGTAGACAGCTTTGAGGGGATTTCAGAAGAGGAAGTGTGAGATTTTAACAAGGAGAAGATTTGATTTGGCAAGAGTTGAGCGGAGAAAAGGTTGCAAAGGAGTGAAAAAAGAGATGGGCTTCAAGCTGAGTCCCGCCCACTCAAATGCTGTGCGTCTATTTGGAATTGGATATAGGAAACCAGCCCTGAACTGCCATGCCTAAAGCTGTGGAATTAGCTTTTCATACAAAGATGCTTCTCTTTCTGCTAAAGATGGAAAGAAATATGCATTGGGTTATCTAATGACTTTGTTTTCGTTTACTCTATCATACTGTGTGTCCGTTACACTAACCTTACAGTACATCCAGCCAATCATTTTGCTTTCATCACTTTCATTGACAAGATTGACATGGTCATTGAATATGAATGTTAGTTCTTTACATCAGCTTGATGTCACAGTCTCATTTACATGCAGTACAGTAGCCTAAGCTATGACAGGTACCCACTGGGCACAGACGTCAGTTCAACGTCTAGTTTTGATTTCCATTTGGTTGAGTTGTCAACTAATGTGAATTCAACATGAAATCAACATCAAGAAAATTGGATTTAGGTTGATATGTGGGTTAAAAAAAGACAAAATGCCTTTATGTTGATGACTTTTGCAAATCCAATTAGTTTTCCACGTTGATTCAACGTCATCACGTTGATTCAATGTCATCACATAGATTTTTGGGGGTTGAAATGACTTGGAAACATAGTTGATTCAACCAGTTTCTGCCCAGAGGGTAAGGTTATGAATGTAGCTAAGATCACCCTTTGTTTTTCTTTCATAATTTTTCTTTTACATAGAAATCTGTGGTTAGGGAAATGATTACACAGCATACCAAACAAGGCAATCACTGAGAGTAGAGAATGGGAGATGTAAATTCTCTCTGCCAAACATAATATTTTATATTATTATCAGCTTCATCACTGTCTCAAGGGAGGTTAGTGGAATTATCACATAATGCTTCTGCTTTGTGGGAGCTAATTACCCTAAAGCCCTTATTGGAGAGTATCAGAGGTCAGTGACATAATAACCACAGTCATCATATAATACACTGAACAAAAATATAAACGCAACATGTGATGTGTTGGTCCCATGTTTAATGAGGTAAAATACAATATCCCAGAAATGTTCCATACGCACAAAAGCGTATTTCTCTCAAATGTTATACATCCCTGTTAGTGAGCATTGCTCCTTTGCCAAGATATTCCATCCACCTGACAGGTGTGGCATATATAAAGAAGCTGATTAAACAGCAGGATCATTATTACACAGGTGCACCTTTTGCTAGGGACAATCAAAGGCCACTCTAAAATGTGCAGTTTTGTCACACAACACAATGCCACAGATGTCTCAAGTTTTGAGGGAGCATACAATTGGAATGCTGACTGCAGGCATATCTACCAGAGCTGTTTCCAGATAATTTAATGTTCATTTCTCTACAATAAGCCGCCTCCAACGTTCAACCGACCTTACAACCGCAGACCATGTGTATGGCGTTGTGTGGGCGAGCGGTTTGCGGATGTCAACGTTGTGAACAGAGTGCCCCATGGTGGTGTGGGGTTATGGTATGGGCAGGCATAAGCTATGGACAACGAAATCAATTGCATTTTATCAATGGCAATTTGAATGCACAAAAATACGTTAATGGCCCGTTTTTTAAGGTGTCTGTGACCAACAGATCTGTAGTCATGTGAAATACATTGATTAGGACCTAATTAATTTATTTAAATTGACTGATTTCCTTACATGAACTGTAACTCAGTAAAATCTTTGAAATGGTTGCATGTTGCGTTTCTAGTAAGTTTACAGTATATACGGTATAATGTTTTAGGGGTGAACAAAATATACCATATGTACTGCAGCCAACAGTTACAGCATCCTCTTCTCCTGTGGGTTTATGGACATCTGTAAACCAACTTAAGCATGCTGTCTACTCTGATACAACACCTACAGTCCATTAGGAAAGTATTCAGACCCCTAGACTTTTTTTTACATTTTGTTACTTTACAGACTAATTTCATAGTTTTTTCCCCTCATCAATCTACACACAATACCCTATAATGACAAAGCAAAAACAGGTTTTGAACAGAAATATCACATTTACAGTATTCAGACCCTTTACTTTGTTGAAGCACATTTGGCAGCGATTACAGCCCTGATGTCTTCTTGGGTATGATGCTACAAGCTTGGCACACCTGCATTTGGGGAGATTCTCCCATTCTTCTCTGCAGATCCTCTCAAACTCTGTCAGATTGGATGGGCAGCGTCACTGCACAGCAAATTTCAGGTCTCTCCGGAGAAGTTTGATCGGGTTCAAGGCCAGGCTCTGGTTGGGCCAATCAAGGACATTCAGTGACTTGTCCCGAAGCCTCTCCTGCGTCTTGGCTGTGTGCTTAGGGTCGTTGTTCTGTTGGATGGTGAACCTTCGCTCTAGTCTGAAGTCCTGAGCGCTCTGGAGCAGGTTTTCATCAAGGATCTCTCTGTACTTTGCTCTGTTCATCTTTCCCTCGATCCTGACTAGTCTCCCAGTCCCTGCGGCTGAAAAACATCCCCACAGCATGATTCTGCCACCACCATACTTCACCATGGGGATGGTGCCAGGTTTCCTCCAGACGAGACGCTTGGCATTCAGGCCAAAGAGTTCAATATTGGTTTCATCAGACCAGAGAATCTTGTTTCTCATGGTCTGAGAGTCATCTAGGTGCCTTTTGGCAAACTCCAAGTGGGCTGTCATGTGCCTTTTACTGAGGAGTGGCTTCTGTCTGGCCACTCTACCATAAAGGCCTGATTAGTAGAGTGCTGCAGAGATGGTTGTTCTTCTGGAAGGTTCTCCCATCTCCACAGAGGAACTCTGGAGCTGTGTCAGAGTGACCCTCGGGTTCTAGGTCACCTCCCTGACCAAGGCCCTTCTCCCCTGATTGCTCAGTTTGGCTGGGCGGCCAGCTCTAGGAAGAGTCTTGGTGGTTCCAAACGTCTTCCATTTAAGAATGATGGAGGCCACTGTGTTCTTGGGGACCTTCAACGCTGCAGACATTTTTTGGTACCCTTCACCATATCTGTGCCTCGACACAATCCTGTCAAGAAGCTCTGTGGACAATTCCTTAGACCTCATGGCTTGGTTTTTGCTTTGACATGCACTGTCAACTGTGGGACCTTATATAGACAGGTGTTTACCTGTCTATATAAGGTATCAAAATGTGGAAAAAGGGAAGGGGACTGAATACTTTCCGAATGCACTGTATATCCTGTTCAACCAATACTGTTGACTTGGATACATTTTGTCATATTCCCTCTTGGTCGATCCTAACCCCACTTTGTTCAGGCTCTTCCCATCCTTTCCCCTTCTTCGTGCAGTTACGTTTCCTCTCTCTCTGTTCTCTCTCTGTTCTCTCTCTCTCTGTTCTCTCTCTGTTCTCTCTCTGTTCTCTCTCTGTTCTCTCTCTCTGTTCTCTCTCTGTTCTCTCTCTCTGTTCTCTGTTTCTGCTGGCAGTGCATGTTTCCTGTGTTGTGCATCCAGCAGGAGGTCTGGACTCATCCTACCATTAGCCACCTCTGGTCCAGGCTTTGATGTGTTTGGTGTCCACTTCTGGAAAACAACACGTACGCTACTCTGAGGTCCTTCCCTTTTCCCCCACCCTGACTATTGGACCTCATTGAACATGCCCCCTCCACCTGTCCTAGAATGCCCCCCAAGAGAGCCTGTCGTGTCCCAACACCTTTTCAGGCGGGTTCCCTTCAGACCTCTCTCACTGTCTCTCTGTCTCTCTCTCTCTCCTTCTCTCTCTCTCTCTCCTTTCAATCTTTTGTTCTTTTTTTCTCTCTCTCCCGCCGCTTTCATCCTTTCATCCGCTCCTAAGCTCAAGGCAGACTCTTCTGTGGAGTACAAACAGCATACAAAGTTGGGATTTCTTTGTTGCCATGGCACCGGGAGGAAACCTAGGCAGAGAGCTCTGTCAATATTGTATGTATATTTGTATTATTAAGTGTTTTTTGTTGCATTTTGATTTATTTATTTTTTGATAACCTGTTCAGCAAAATTATCTGGTGGTGGCCCATGGAGTTGCAGGACTGACAATGTCAAGTCTGTTTACTTTGCTTGGCTAGCATTAGCTAGCTAGCTGGGAAGTCTGTTTACTTGGCTTTGCTAGTATTAGCTAGCTAGTTGGGAAGTCTGTTTACTTGGCTTGGCTAGCATTAGCTCGCTAGCTGGGAATTTTGTTTACTTGGCTTGTATTAGCTAGCTAGCTGGCAAATCTAATTTGAATGATGCATCAACATCTGATCAGGACAGCACCAGATTTGTATTCCACTTGCCTCGGTTTCTGGAAGGATGTGGACTGTGGTGTGAGGGGATTACAGAGGCTCACCTCATAGGAGGCACTTGGTGATTACTGCCGAGGTGTGGTGGTCTCTCAGGCACTTTTGCTGCCGAAGCCTCACCCAGGTGGGTGCTACACATTCGGTGGTGGATGTTCCAGCGTACCTACAGAGGAAGAGTAGCTGTGAACTTCAGAGACAGAGGTGCCTGATAAAGAGCTCCCGACTGTTGTTTCTCCCTCCTGGCTGTACCATCCACGCCACCTCTACTCAAGCTACTCCTTTTCTGAACTGCATCTGAACTGCCTCCTTTTCTGATCTGCATCAGCTGTGGAAGACCATCTCCCATCAACTGCCAGCTCCCTGAATTTGTTTGAGATTCTGTATGAAAAGCGTTATATTAAATACACAGGAGGTTGGTGGCTCCTTAATTGGGGAGGACGGGCTTGTGGTAATGGCTGGAGCAGAATCAGTGGAATGGTATCAAATACCATTCCGTTTGCATCGTTCCAGCCATTATTATGAGCTGTCCTCCCCTCAGCAACCTCTACTGATAAAATACATCTATTATTATTATTATTAGAGGAGTTGGAAAGACTTTGACATAGATCAGGTGGAAGCGGTTGGTAGTTATGGCTTGATGGGTTGTGGCATGGACTGGACAATAGGGTTTCAATTATGTTATCTCGTCTTTATGACACCAAGCACCATGTAAATAAATATAATGTTTTGTCCTTTCAAGTTGGTGCAATTTCTACCAGCTATTGTCTGCACGTTGAGCCATCCCCAACTATTTCAACAGCAGATGCATTTCTCTCAACATTAGCCTGCCTGTGTGTGCAGCCCGTGGGCGTAACGAACAGAATTTCCTTTCCCAAACCTTCCGTCAATCGGAGTCGCATCACCAGGCAATGTCACCATGCACCCGTCAATCACAGACTGGTCCGGTGACACTCCCCTCTACCATTCTGCAGGTGACAGCGTTGTCCCTGGAGGCGGAGATGAGGGGATGGGGGGAGGGAGGGAGAGGAGGGCAGAAGATAGAGGTGGTGATGGCTCTCTGGCCGGCAAACATGCCTTCGTTGTATTCATTACTAATACTGTGCTATAATTGGTAATTGCTATAGCATGACCTGAGACGCCTGTGTACCTCCCTAATCATTGTGTCAGAAATAATTACTCTGCCCACATGTAACAAGGCAGGAAGCTCTCAGCATGTCACCATCATCAACACCTCTCACTCTCCACAGGAAAGTCACAGGAAAAGCTGTTGTCCAGGGCGAATGTGTCACTGCCCACGACACACCAACAACAACCTGCAGCTCTGAGGAATTCAGCCAAGACATGCAATAACGCCTCAGCACAGAGACACTGACAAGCTTCAGTATACCTGCAACTGGAACTGAAATGACTAACACTAATGACTGAAACTAATGCAAGGAGCAAATACAGCCTTCTGGTGAAGTTTCAGACACCAATTAAGTGTTTCCTTCTCTTTATTGAAATGCTGGACTGGTCAAAAAGTGGGGGTGCAACAGAAAAACCCAAAGAGCGTTTCAGGGAACTTCGCCACTGGTGGTCATTAATTGCAGAGCAATTACGAAGCATGATGTCCATAATGAGTCATTATTGCATTGTAATTGTCTCTATGTCTGAGTAATGAGGCTGGTGTTGGTGTTGTGATTTGGCTAGTTAGTGCTGCAGGCTCCGCTGGTCTTGGGGAGAGGCATAATCAACAGCAGCAGCAGTGGAATCTCTCTAAGAGAGCCTGGATGGTTTGTGTGCCCTCTGGCCAACCATAATAAGAGGAGCTGTCATGGAGATGGCCAGGAGACGTCAGCTCCATTTGCAGTTAAGACACAGTGGAGATGGATCCCGCAGCTGAGCCGCTGTCTGTGTCCAGCCACATTAGCTCTAAACTAATATCCTCCTGACAGGTTTAGGATATGTTTCTACAGTAATGTTTTGTCTATTCATAATGGGTCTCTTATGTTGGATGTTTTTAGGGAATTTCAATTCAATCTTGATGTCGGATGACTCGGAATTGTGTGGTGGAAGACGTATCAGATAGGTACTGGTGCTGACCCTGCCAGGAATTTTTATTTTCCATTAAACCTTTTGCTACAGCTCAAATAACTATTCTGTATATTCTGCCCCATCCAGATTGCTGGTAATTACAGTCATGTGACATTTAGAGTCTGAAGTGTATAAATTAATATGCTTTTCTTTTGTAGTTCTCCTATAGGAACTGCAGCTGCACTTCTCTTGTCTAAAGGTAATTTGACTATTGAGGCTTTTACAGACTTATAATGGCCTCCTATTCATTTGCATATTTTATGTATTGCCAAGCTTTACAGCACGACTTGGGCAATTAAGCACTTGAGCAATTTCTCAAGGGTCCCCACCTGGACCTGAACCCAAACAACCCTTACATCTCTCTCAAGTGCATTCATATCGTGAGCATTTATCTTAGTAGAATTCATTCTCAAATTCACGCAGCATCACCAAAATAGTTTGAAAACGGCCTCAGTCTGATGGGGTGCTCGAGTGATGGAAAAATAATGTGTGTTCTTAGCCTGCCCCCTGCTGGTAAATGGAGAACTACATGTCAGTAGAAATTACTAGGGCTGGGACTTTTTCCTGCTCAGGTATCCCGGAGCTCCTGTGGACCTCATTTTATTTTTTAACCTACAGTTAGGGATATGCTTTATTCGACCATTTGACCTTACTAGGAGTACATCTTGACTGTGGACATGGTCCTGTGTCACAGTTACACCTCCTCATCCAGGCTGATTTACTACTGTCTTTCTTCTAAGAGTAAAGGTGCTGGGAAGGTCAACAAAAAGACTGGAGTTCCTCTCTACCATGACCCTTCCAGTATGGAGACGAGAGACAGGCTGTGGTGAGGTTTTCTTTACCTGCTGGACATTGTTTTCTCAGACTCTGAACACCATCTGTTAGTACCTTATGAGTTGATTGTGTAATGTACTGAGAGACAGGTGTTAACTTGTTCACTGGGAATATCATCACCTTCTCATCATCCTTTATTTGAATATATTGTTCCTTCAGTGAGACACGGAAGGGCAGAATACCTCAGGTGCCCATCTGGTTTTAGAGGAGAACGTTTCAACTCAACATATTGTGTTCGTAAAGCAAATAACTTGAAAGTCAGAGGGCGCTCAATTAATCATGCCCTCCAGCATTGCCTGATATATCAGTGAAATGTTTGAAGTTACCTAATCAAGGTGGTGGCAATAGGGATGTGAAGTGGTAATTAAAACTACTGGCAATTTTAGATTTTATTTTAGATTTTATATCAGTCGTCAGCCATATTTTTTATGATTGTGCGCTCATAATATAGAAGCAGCAATTGTAAAACAAAACATTTAACTCAAATGATCATTTATGCATACACCATTAGTTCTCAGCAGTAGAGTACTGATATAGCAGATATTGATTGAGCTCTGAAATACATACTGCAAAAACATTTGCCATCCACAGTCAGTAAGCTAAGGTAGAATGGTGTAATTCTATTTAATAATCGCTTGGTTTTTCCAGTTATTTTCCTTTATTCCCTGCCTTCATCTCAGAGGACAGGCCAACCAAAGCAAAGCCCCTGGATTCCTGAGCAAAACACTAGGCTCCTTGGCCCTGGTAGCGAGAGTTTAGAATGTTATTGTAACTGACATCATGTGACTACAAAGAGAACAGAAACTGTTGAGAGGACAATGGAGAGACGAAGAGAACCCTGAAATGCTATACTGCACTGTAGTCTATTGTATGTGGAGTGGATGTATTTGAAGTGGGCAGATATTGGTGTTTTACTCTTGTCTGTGATGAAGGTGTCAGACACTGTGTATACAATATGAGGCACGCAGGTGGATTCTAAGACAGAGTATGATGATAATGAAGATGATGATGGAGACGTGGTATTCCTCACAGTCGTGATCGTCTCAGCCACCATCGTTGTCTCTGTGTGAGGTAGCAATAAGCCTGGGGACGAGGTTACGATATGACCATGATGACCATTATGCTAATGCTGATGGAAGCCATATTGGAAACGACGGTGACCACGATGATGATGATGATGATACTGGACAGGTTTTACAGGTTGTAGACCAGCTGCAGTCAGTCTGGTGTCAGCTCTGCCTCAGCCAGTAGCACAGTGAGTGGCAGGCCAGCCACTAACAGAGCAGCCATTCCCTGGGTCGTGATGACTTCCAGATGACAGTCTGGCCAGAGAGAACTCAGCACTCAGTCACAGACAGAGAGAGAGGGGGGGAGGCAAAGATAGGGAAGGGGAGGAGAGGGAGCGAAACAGAGAAACAGACAGACAGCGTGGTGGAGGGGAAAGGATGATGCAGTTGCATGTGAAGTGGTTTAGCAGTGTTCTAGTCAGCGTTCTTACCTCATTCTCCTGATGGTTGTTTGTACACAGCTCTTTCCAGCTGGGACCTGGCTGGCTGCAGTGATTGGCTGGTGACTGACCCCACATTCAGATCCCATTGAGACAGACAGACGACAGGCAGTGTCAGTGTGTGTGTGCTGGGCCAAAAGTCAGCATGATGCATCGGTGGGGTCTACTCATCGCTGTGTTGTACTGCCAGCTGTACCTGGCTGCTGCTCAACACTGGAGGAAAGGTAGGACACCTGAGCACCTCACAGAGCTTAGACTGACTTCAGGTCAGTTTGAGGGGTCAACATAGACACGTTCATAGAAGGTTAATGGATGTTGTGTTGATGTTCTCAGAACTAGTAGCAATAATAACTATTGAACTGTATTTTGGAATCAAAGGAAAAAATAAACAATATGGTTATGTATTTTGTATCGTTGTGTGTTTTTTTAAGTGAACGTTTTGCTGCCACATAGATTATTTAGGTGGAGTTATGATGCAGACTTTTTTCTGATGTGTTTGCAGACTTTTATGAAATGCAATGTTTTTTTAAGAAAAGACAAATGTTTTGTTTGCTTTGGCAAGGCTGTGGGTGCTAGGCTCCTGTATGGATGTGAATGTGTTGACGAGAAGGAGAGAAATGCAATTCTCTGAATATCTTTCAACAAAGTTCCCCGGGAAAAACAACTCTTCCTCTTTGTAGTTGGGTCCAAACATTTGGATCCACATTCATACATTTTCCCTCCCTCCCACACACATCAATGTTTGGTTCCTTGGAAATGTTGACTGCCGAAAATAGAACCCCCCCGAATTCAGGAATGTAGGAGGATGGATTTACATGGAAATCACTGAATCAGTCACATGATGGTGAACTTGCTTCAGGAAACGCGACTTAGCTCAGGTCTTTGCTGGCAGATGAGATCCAGTCATATACATGATGTGTCTGTGTGGATACGAGTCTGACATGATCAGATAAAATAATACAAACTTTATTAATCCCAGAAGGGAAACTGGTTTGTCAGTCAGTCATGTGTCTCAGTATCCATTTGGATATTACATCCATGTCATACGAGTACTAAGCTTATCTACTGTATGGCTATTGAACGTCAGGTCACTCCTAAAGATCACATCTGAATATTTATGATTTGATAGAGGGGACAGACAGACAGTGATTTAGAATTGGGGTTAAACTGTAAGTGTAGCCCATGTGACTGTCTCTGGCCCACTGTGTCCCTCTGACTGCTGCCAAACTCTTCCCCAGCTGTTTTGACTGCAGCAGCTTGGAAAAACATCTGCATATCTGACTTGATGTATTGTTATCCCTTCAATATTGAGACACATCTTGTCTCATATTTGGAGCTCTCAGGTCTTCGGTCCACTGGGAAAGTTCTAGTTAGGACATATGATTAGCTCGCTGCAGAGTGTGTGTATTCTGTGGGAAATATCAGTTTAGACATCACAATGCAAATGTGTAAACTGGTTAAGCAAACATCATTCATCAGTTGTGGTATGGCAAATGTTCCTGACTTTGGTTTTGGCTCTGACTTTAATCGAAATAACCATTACTGTAAACCTGGAGGACTGTGACCTCTGTCTTGGCTGCTTTTCTCTAATCACGACACAATTCCAGCCAAGACCATTTAGCACTGCTTGTAATGAATGGCTTTGTGTTTTCCCCTGGCTCATTGCAAGTGCATAGAGGGAGATTACATGTTCCCTGCTTGTTTGTGAAGACACAGGGGACAGTGTCCTAGCAAACACTGATTATTTAGTCTAGCGCTACATTGGGCCAAGAAGCATGAGTGATGATTGGTTTCTTCTAGCTCAGAGCTTTGAAAACTGAGATCTGCTTTCAGAGGTGGATCATCCACTTTAAACCAACAACCACTTATTCCATATGTGACCGGCTAGATTTGGAAACCGAGTCTACTGTGTATCAGACGACTGTGTTAGCCCGCTAAGCTAAAAGCCTAGGCATTACACAAGTCTTCAGGTCTCAGGCAAGGTTACACATCACATGGACATTGCAAGTATATGTTTCTTTGTGTTGATGTTGTTCTGCTGAGGTGAAAAGAAGGTTCCCTCCTGTTCTTCACTTCTGACTCGAGCTTAACACAGTGGACTCAACTCATCATCTGTGTGTGGAATTCCAGCTCCACCTACCTCCACTTATAGATACACACTGGAAGGCATTTTGAAAGGATGTGCTCCTGGATAAAAGTCAACATTGGGGCATAGGCTTTCCAGTACATACTGGATGAGTATCCCACTTGGATGCACAGTAGAACATATCATCCCAAATCTGGGTGAAAATGATGACGGCAATGTCTGGCATTCCTAGCAGCTGCTGTATGTATGGTGCCTGTGCAACTAGTGGTGAAACCAATACAGATTTCTGGCCGGTTGGAGCAGCCATTTTGGAGCTAATATCTCCACAGTGGTACAGCCTTAACATCAAACGATTCATGGAAAATGAAGCATGGAAATTAACCTCATGGACCTCATAACCTCACTGTTCACACTGGCTATGTGCCAATAAAAGGTGTTGTCCCTATGGGTGTGTTCTGTATGCCTATACATTCCAACGCTGTTTCTTTAACCCTGTTTCTGAATGGGGAGAATATGGCAAGTGTTGTCCCATCGAGAATGGGAGGCCTTGGTGGCCGGACGGTTAGGGGTACAGTAGATGGGGACTGGGAGTAGCAAGAGCTGATCTTGGATCAGAATCCATGTGGAGTACAGTCAGAGAACAGTGGAATTGTGCTGGGTGTCAGTCGACGAGAAGCTGATTCCTGATCAACTTCCATAAAGAGGGACAATGTTTAAACTATGATCCTCATTAAGCTCAGTGAGCCTATATTTCTCTTGGCTCAAACAGCAGATTACTGTACAGTGATTGGATATCTGGCTTAGATTAGTAACAAGAGCACGTTCTACAGTAGTAGGGAACTAACCAAGCTCAGAAAGAATGTCGCTCTCTGGCAGGTGTTGTATCTATGAGCAAATGAGTAAGCTATGGTGTAAAGTTGAGAGGACAACTTATTTTACCCCTAGTCACGCTGTGTTCCTACCATGATCTTTCTGTTCTGTCCGGGGCCCAGGCATTCCTCAGACAGACTGAAGCACTGCATGATCGATGGTCTGTGTCCACTTCATACATGCTCCGACTTCCAATCAAGCTTCTTATTTGGTCCTTGTCTGTCTGTACCTGACCCTTCAACCCAAAAGCACATGGCCCTGTACTTTCAACACACAGTCGGAGTCCCAGCCAGGTATTCAGGTCTGTAACGGAAAAGAAAGTAAATAAGGTATTGAGGGAGAGATGCTGTTGCACCAAACTTTCTTTGGGTTGGGCTGGGCTGGGTCATCTCTAGGTCATGTTAACAACATTTCTCAACGTGTCATATTTTTCTGTTGAGGTCAAATACTTGACCACAAGAATGTCCCTATGTACTGTAGCTGTCTCTCCAACTGGTGAAGGGTATTATCATGTTAGTACTGTGACTCCTGCCTCAAATCATCCCCTCACTGTTAAGAAGCCGCTCAGAGTAATACAGAGAAAACCCTGTGAAAAGAAGCCGCTCAAAGTCCCATTATCTCACTTAATGTTAATCAGGCCTAGGTCATTTTTGAGAAATTAGACGAGTCTTTTGTAGATATAATAACTACCACATCTCCCCTACAGGTAAAATAATAGATGTGAAGCAGGTGGTTAAGTGAATGGTCTTATCGGAGATCAGAATACCTGCCTTAGCTGCATTTAGCTCAGGAGGTGCCTTTGGCTCAGTAGTCTTGTGGTACGCAAGAGACCAAGGTTGGGATTTGTTCACTCACATTTGCAAAAAACGGGAGGGGTTTGCCTCAGTCCCAACTTGTTTTTATTTTGGAAGTAGAGGATTTTAGCTGCTCTAGCCTGCAGGGAGGTTGGAACCCAGTTGGTAAGCTTCTGCCCAGGTGTTTCTCTGCTTCTGCTCCTGGTTAGCTCCCCTTATAAATGACAGAGCTGTCTTAGTCTGCAGTTCTGAAGGCTGAGAGAGAGGGTTTTTATGAGGAGCAGACCACAGCTCCTGAACTCTCAGGCCTGCTGCGGCACATATGCCCTGACACTTTGAAATCTGACCACCCCACCCTATAGCCTATGCCCTATAGACACACCTGGCTCTTTGAAAAGAGGGGGCATCTATAGCGTGGGGCATCTATAGCGTGGGACATACCAGCGATTACCGGTGTCAGAGGATTAAGGGTTTTCACCCGGTTTCACATAGGGACATCTGCTGCAGTTTACACCCTAGTTGTCTCCCACAAACCTGGGGCTAGATAGTTTAACCTATGTAGACATGTTTACAGTATGCAGTAAGTGTAGGATTTTACATGACCTATTGCCACTGTGTGAATGTATTTGACTATATTGTATATTGTATACCGTAGACCTATGCCACTGCGTAAATACTGCAACGTGTGTTGAGTTTGACTGACAACGGCAACCATATTCACCTGCTCAAGGGAAATTCTGGATCTATTGTATTTCAGGCCTTCTTTTGGTTGCCATTGGTTTAATGAGTCATTCAATTACTCAAAATGCTATCTCTCCTCTTCTCACTTTCTCTCTCCTTTCTCTTCAGCCCTTTACCCATCAGCTTTTAGAGTGAAGCGTGGCACACACTCATTGGTCAACCCCACCTTCCAGAACTCTGTGGAAGATGTTAACCTGCTGTATGAGGTGAGTCGAAAATAGCCAGCTCTGCTTAAATTATATTAATGAGCTTTAAAGGGGATTTAATTCATTGTGAATGTTACATGGAAACAAGAAGATTGTTGTCAGATAAAGTTAAATCTTCCACAAATGTAAAGTTTTATTTCAGGCTCTCAGTCTGTAACAGTGTGGCTCTTCTCTCCGACCCACAATGGATCATCCAGAGACCCTCCTCTCAGATAGATTTGTCTTTAACACGTAGTAATGTTCTGACATTGAACTCCATATCCCAGAAGCCCCTGCTTCTTCTCGTTGTTGAGCCAGACCACATCCACTGTGGGCACAACTCAGATTCATCCACACATATTACAGCTGGTATGTTGGAGCCCAAGGAGCAAACAATATGTCTGGACATATACCGCTCAACCATCCACCGCTCTGATGTCTGAGTGGAAAACATGGACACAGAGGTTACAGGTATTCAAGGTTTGTGAATCTTGTGGGGTAGCAGCAAAACATGTTGCATCAGAATCAATGCCACTCAAGCTTTTGAACTCACCATTGCTTCTAAATAAAATATCTTAGTCATAACATGTCAAAAATACCTGAAAGCTCATCTCTTGTGCTTTTGGGAAGAATTCTTAACTTTCAGAGATTCTCTGTTAGTTGCTTAAGTGAGTTGTAGGTCGCATAGGGGCACCTTTCTCCATACTGTAGCAAACTCTTCTATCAGTCCTTGTCAGTGCCAAATCTCAAATTGACCCCTAGACCCTGCACTTATGGAGATCTGAGAGCGCATAGGGTCTAAGGGTTGATTTGGAATTGGGCAATACAGTATGGGAAGAGGCTAAATTTCTACAGTTTGTTATGACAGAACTCAGAACATTGCTGAGCAAACAACGGAAACCAATAAGTATGTGTGCAGTAAGCAAAGTTGGAGAGCTCTTGTCTTCAGCAGTGGACCTATGTGTGTAGGTGTGTGTATCTCCTCAGAGTTCCTTTCAGAGAGAGAAGTGAAAGTTAAAGATGTATTGAATGTTTGACTCCTCTTCTCCTACTAATTGAAGAGCTGAAACATTTCCTGTTGGATGTGAATCTTGTGGGTACTACCGCTCGTCGGGCTGCAAGGAAATGGAGGTTGGAGGTGGGAAGGGCAGAGGCAGAGAAGCTGTAGGCAAAGTGAACAGTCCTCATGGGTTCAATCTTTCTGAATTTCATACAGTTGAACTTGGGCAACGAGAGTCATGGTTGGAGCAGGAGGGTAGTTTTGACCCACTGGGAAAGGGAAGCTGAAGCCTCAGTCTGCAGTCCTCATCAGTAGCAGTGTGTGGGTAAAATCACTGGGGAAACCAAGCCAGGAAAAAAAGCCATATTACACCCTATTTGTTATGAGAATTGCGTTGTTTGCTTTATAACCTGCTAGTTCATATGCCTTGCCATCGTGAGATATAGGCCTAAGGCCGAGACAGTAAGAAGAATAAATAAATTCAACCACACATTTGTTACGTCACAAAACCGGAGAGCAACCTCTGTCCGGTGAAGTCCACAAAGCATATTGAATGTAACCAACAATTACATGAACTACAGCATGGTCAAGCAAATGAATGTTTCTGGAATTTTCAGACTACTCAACAACTATTGATTTAGAACCACGGAGAGTTACCGCAAGTCACAAAGAAAACAGGAGCTGCCTCTACTATTCCAGCACCATTCCATCTTCAACATTTCAACAATATCAAATCACCTCTGCTTAGTCTAATACAGTGAAAACTAAAATACACTAAAAACAATCTAGTCCAATCAACGTAAGCTACTGCCATCCTCCTCTCTTTCATGTTGACGAAACAGTCTATACAATACATGCTTTTATTTTTTGTTGTCCTAGGCTACCTGGCTAAAATGATTGCTCGCTAGCCTAACTTCCTTTCATGGGCAACGTTAGCTAGTTAACATTAGCCTTCTACATCTAGCTACATATTGAACTTCCATCCTCTCAGGCCAAGGGCACAATGAATGAATTTATCATTGGCTCAGAATCGCGGTTATAATAATTTGCCAGTATGATGAATTAAGTAAAACAAGTCCCTTTCTCCATCGATTGCTAATTTAGGAAAGGGCCAATTTTAGCTAGATAGCTAGCCAACACAACGAAATGCAACAATTGAAGTTGGTTTTTGTCAATGATGTTTGGGGTCTCGATGTGATAGGAGTGAAGCCAAATCCAAACTGGCATCCCCTGACACTTTCTTTTGGTGTGCCAAGACCATTAATAGTTTAGCTCAACACTGATTGGCTAATATTTAATACTTTTTTTTATCAAGGGAGGCCAAATGCCAAACTATTTTTGACCAGACATCATCAGATAGATGGCCTACACATAAAGGGGCGCAGTTTCACTCGCTCTAATGCTTTCTCTGGTGAGATACATTCCAGGTCTTGCGAATTGAAGTAAAATTCTGAAAGACAGAGAGACGAAAGATAAAAAAATTATACTTTTTTCTTTGACAATTTTTGGGGGAAGCCTGTCATAGCATCCATGAATACATGCCAACGGGAGTCAGGTTACTCAAGGTAAACTGTCCCTCCATCCACGGAAGGAACTGAAACTTATTTTTAAGGTCTTAATTATTGAGTGTTTAGTCCGATTCAAACAGAGGAATAAGGCAGTAAACATCTTTTGTAATGTATTGTATACCCCTTGGTGGTAAGTGCTTGAATTGTGTTCCAGTTATACCATTGGTGGTGCATGAGGTGAGTTTCACCCTGACTATGTTGGGAAATCGCTCTGTTGATCGAATCATTCAATCAGTCAACTGATTAAATCAATCAAACAATCTCAGAACATGAAGGTAATTGAGATGACAGATGGACACATGAAAAGTGGATCTGATAGAACCTGTAAAGTATCTGATACAACTGTGGCTGTCTTCTAGATCCTGCTGGCAGGCCTGCAGATCGAGGGTGAGGACAAGCCCTTCGTGATCCCAGACAAGGAGCTGGCGTCTCTGAGGAGGGTCCAAAAGCTGGAGGTTATCTGTGAGGACGTCCTGCCCAAGAGACTATCCGAGATCAGACGTCTGACCTCCCACCTGTCCCAGCGCAGAGGTGCCCTGAGCAGGGAGGATTTTGAGCGCACAGTGCTCACTATGGTGTACACTGCCCAGACTCTGGCTCATACCACCTCCCAACAACAGAAAGCGCTGTGGGGAGAAGCCATGCTGCAGCTGTTCAGGGCCATACAAGAAGATCTGACGCCCCCACCCAGGACACCTCAGCAGTAGTGTTATGGACATGTGGACATATTCTTTTAGATACTGTAATATACTGATTAGTTTATACTGTAACACAAGTCACCTTTTGGCAGAGAATTTGAAGGATGTTTTCTATTGAGTTGTATTGTATTATGACTGTTCTGATAATGTAATGTGTTATGATCAAATGATGATATGATCTAATCATATTGAAAGGAGGATGTGGGAAAAGGAGGGATGTGAACTATCTATCGGATTCCGCCTTGTTCCAGGACTTCAGATGTAATCAAACATTTTCAATATTTTATCAGTCACACTGTCATGATTCATAACAGGTCTTTATAACATCTTCTGTCATAATCTTCTCACCTGTTTATCACTATCACGGAATCTTTCCCCAGCACAGTTCTGTGGTGAAAAGGAGCTTCATGAAAAAATTGTCCTATGAGGTGCAGAAATATTGTATTGAACTGTAACATTGCTTTGGATGAAGACAGGGGTATCAATTTGCTCAGCTTATTTCTCTGTAATTGATATTATAATAAAATAATTATCAGTATAATTTCTTTTA
Organism: Brachymystax lenok tsinlingensis; assembly: GCA_030435695.1. Taxonomy (NCBI): domain Eukaryota; kingdom Metazoa; phylum Chordata; class Actinopteri; order Salmoniformes; family Salmonidae; genus Brachymystax; species Brachymystax lenok. The sequence continues at coordinate 13,973,343 of CM059783.1, read as the reverse complement.
ACTGTACCATGGTTATGGCCATGTTGTGAACCAACCTATCCTGATGCAGTAAAAACATAATATATTTATGCAATATCTTTTTGACAGCAGACCCATAAAAATCTTATCTGGATTCACAGGTTTTACGCACAAACAATACTTTTTGGAGAGCACTATGGTCCTCTTTTGATATGGCCTTGTTATGAACATGTGCAAATGAGGGATTTGTTCACTCACATTTGCAAAAAACGGGAGGGGTTTGCCTCAGTCCCAACTTGTTTTTATTTTGGAAGTAGAGGATTTTAGCTGCTCTAGCCTGCAGGGAGGATGTCAGACTAGATGTGATACATCGGGGCCTCGGGCTTTCTACACATCCCCCATATCTACACACTCCAGCTCTTCAATGGCTACAAAAAAAGTGAGTGCCTAATCTGTGTCCTGTTTGCGACATAGTCCTCTGCTGCTAGAACAGACTTTCCATTGACATACTGTTGCCTACAATGTCTCTCGAGGTTTCTCACTCTTCCACAGCCAACAGATGACAGGTTGAGGGTGGCGACCATTTTGCATGGAAAACTCCTCTCCTTCTCTGTGTCCAGTTGCTATTGTTTCCGGATGGTGATAGAACTGGTCTAGCTCTCTTGGTGGTCACACATAATGTCAGGGGTGAGTCCAAGCCCCAAGCCCCATGCTCCTAGTAGAGCCCACTAGAGCCCTCATTGATGAGAAACTACAGATTGTGGTGAAGAAAGCTTTTCCCCAAAAAAGAAGATTATCCTTCGTTCCTTTCACCACTCTGAGGATGGGAGGCTTTCGGCCATTATGCCAGTGATGAAACGGTGATGGTCAAAGGCAAGAACAACTGTTTTTGGGCTTGGGTTCCTACTTGTTGTTTTGCCAGATGTTACTATTTATGTTTGTCATACTTCATGCAAAAATATTTTTAAAAATTACAATATTCTGACTTGTTTATCAACTGTACAAATTGCTACAGTAAAGCAACTGATTTGTGTTATTGTCCTGTATCGTGTGTGAAGTTGCTGAGGACATCCGTTTCGGTGGTTCTTATGTGGGCTTAGAGTCCATGGGCTTACTGTGGATCTTGAGGCCAGTGTCTGGCAGTGAAACCGGACTCAGGTACACACACACACAGACACAGACACACACACACACACACACACACACACACACACACACACACACACACACACACACACACACACACACACACACACACACACACACACACACACACACACACACACACCAAATTACATAAGATATGCCTCTGCTCAGTATGAATTCTAAATTATTTTCAGTTAGCTCCCCTTACATAGTTGACTGTTTCTTTTCTCCCTGTCAGGTTGAAGAAGAAGGATGTCCCTACTCCACTGCTGGTCCAGATCTCTGTGTACAGTGGCCACATCAGCCAGGACTTCAGTGAGCAGGCTGCTGTAGCCTGTACAGTCGTAGAGTGCTGGTGTATGGCCCCCGTAGTCCAAAAGATAGACATCAACAAGGACGGAATCCAGGGAACCCTTTTTATACTAGCAGGTGACTCAACAAGAAATTTCGTATGCGTTAAATGTCCTAAAATGCCTTACGGTATATCATTAGACCAGAATGTTGACCTTGAAGTGTGACGGACTGTTAGATAATGGATGCAAGTGTAACAGATATGTATACTATACTATACTATATTACTGTATATGTTTTCCTCTATAAGGTCCTGGACCATTCCCTGCTGTGCTGGAGCTATCTGGGGGAGGAGGGGAGCTGTTTGAGCATCGCTCCTCCCTGTTAGCATCCCAAAGCTACGTCTCCTTAGTGCTGCAGTACCCCACAGACTTCACCACAACAGTTGCCATAGGATGCAAGTACTTTTGAGGTATTTGTAAATGTCATTGTGGAAAAAAGATGCTACAGGCCTGAAGTGTGTGTGCTCTGGAGTTTGTTGTGAACCTGTCGCCCCTACTTCAGACAGCCTTCAGAATGCTGAGATTATCCCCAGGTGGCCAGTGATAGAGTGGCTGTGTTTGACTTCTCACTGGGAAGTTCTGTATCCTTATCCATGGCCATTTACTCTTTTTTTCACCTTTATTTAACCAGGTAGGCAAGTTGAGAACAAGTTCTCATTTACAACTGCGACCTGGCCAAGATAAAGCAAAGCAGTTTGACACATACAACAAGACAGAGTTACACATGGAGTAAAACAAACATAAAGTCAATAATACAGTAGAAAAAACAAATCTATATACAAAGAGTGCAAATGAGGTAGGATAAGGAAGGTAAGGCAATAAATAGGCTATGGTGGCAAAGTAATTACAATATAGCATTTAAACACTGGAATGGTAGATGTGCAGTAGATGAATGTGCAATGTAGAAAAACTGGGGTGCAAAGGAACAAGATAAATAAATAAATACGGTAGGGGATGAGGTAGTTGGTTGGGCTATTTACAGATGGGCTATATACAGGTGCAGGGGTCTGTAAACTGCTCTGACAGCTGGTGCTTAAAGCTGGTGAGGGAGATAAGTGTCTCCAGTTTCAGAGATTTTTGTAGTTCGTTCCAGTCATTGGCAGCAGAGAGCTGGAAGGAAAGTCGGCCAAAGGAGGAATTGGCTTTGGGGGTGACCAGTGAGATATACCTGCTGGAGCGCGTGCTACGGGTGCGTGCTGCTATGGTGACCAGTGAGCTGAGATAAGGCGGGGCTTTACCTAGCAGGAACTTGTAGATGACCTGGAGCCAGTGGGTATGGCGACGAGTGTAAAGCGAGGGCCAGCCAACGAGAGCATACAGGTCGCAGTGGTGGGTGGTATATGTGGCTTTGATAACAAAACGGATGGCACTGTGATAGACTGCATCCAATTTGTTGAGTAGAGTATTGGAGGCTATTTTGTAAATGACATCACCAAAGTTGAGGATCGGTAGGATGGTCAGTTTTACGAGGGTATGTTTGGCAGCATGAGTGAAGGATGCTTTGTTGCGAAATAGGAAGCCAATTCTAGATTTAATTTTGGATTGGAGATGTTTGATGTGAGTCTGGAAGGAGAGTTTACAGTCTAACCAGACACCTAGATATTTGTAGTTGTCCACATAATCTAAGACAGAACTGTCCAGAGTAGTGATGCTGGACGGGCGGACAGGTGCGGGCAGCGATCGGTTGAAGAGCATGCATTTAGTTTTACTTGCTTTTAAGAGCAGTTGGAGGCCACGGAAGGAGAGTTGTATGGCATTGAAGCTCGTCTGGAGGGTAGTTAACACAGTGTCCAAAGAGGGGCCAGAAGTATACAGAATGGTGTCGTCTGCGTAGAGGTGGATCAGAGACTCACCAGCAGCAAGAGCGACATCATTGACGTATACAGAGAAGAGAGTCGGCCAAAGAATTGATCCCTGTGGCACCCCCATAGAGACTGCCAGAGGCCCGGACAACAGGCCCTCTGATTTGACACACTGAACTCTATCAGAGAAGTAGTTGGTGAACCATGCGAGGCAATCATTTGAGAAACCAAGGCTGTCGAGTCTGCCGATAAGGATGTGGTGATTGACAGAGTCGAAAGCCTTGGCCAGATCAATGAATACGGCTGCACAGTAATGTCTCTTATCGATGGCGGTTATGATGTCGTTTAGGACCTTGAGCGTGGCTGAGGTGCACCCATGACCAGCTCTGAAACCAGATTGCATAGCGGAGAAGGTACGGTGGGATTCGAAATGGTCGGTAATCTGTTTGTTAACTTGGCTTTCGAAGACCTTAGAAAGGCAGGGTAGGATAGATATAGGTCTATATCAAATCAAATCAAATGTATTTATAAAGCCCCCCTTACATCAGCTGATGTCACAGAGTGCTGTACAGAAACCCAGCCTAAAACCCCAAACAGCAAGCAATGCAGGTGTAAAAGCACGGTGGCTAGGAAAAACTCCAGAGAAAGGCCAAAACCTAGGAAGAAACCTAGAGAGGAACCAGGCTGTGAGGGGTGGCCAGTCCTCTTCTGGCTGTGCCGGGTGCAGATTATAACAGAACATGGACAAGATTTAAAAATGTTCATAAAACAGGCAGAACAGTTGAAACTGGAGAAGCAGCACGGCCAGGTGGACTCGGGACATCAAGGAGTCATCAGGCCAGGTAGGCCTTGAGGAATGGTCCTAATGCTCAGGTCCTCCGAGAGAGAGAGAGAGAGAGAGAGAGAGAGAGAGAGAGAGAGAGAGAGAGAGAAGAAGAAAAAGAAAGAAAGAGAGAGATAATTAGAGAGAGCATACTTAAATTCGCACAGGACACCAGATAAGAGAAGAAATACTCCAGATGTAACAGACAGACCCTAGCCCCCCGACACTGGGGGCTGAGACAGGAGGGGTCGGGAGACACTGTGGCCCCGTCCGACGATACCCCCGGACAGGGCCAAACAGGCAGGATATAACCCCACCCACTCTGCCGAAGCACAGCCCCCACACCACTAGAGGGATATCTTCAACCACCAACTTACCATCCTGAGACAAGGCCGAGTATAGCCCACAAGATCTCCGCCACGGCACCAGTAAGCCAGTGACTCAGCCCCTGTAATAGGGTTAGAGGCAGAGAATCCCAGTGGAGGGAACCGGCCAGGCAAAGACAGCAAGGGTGGTTCGTTGCTCCAGTGCCTTTCCGTTCACCTTCACACTCCTGGGCCAGACTACACTCAGTCATAGGACCTACTGAAGAGATGAGTCTTCAATAAAGACTTAAAAGTTGAGACCGAGTCTACGTCTCTCACATGGATAGGCAGACTATTCCATAAAAATGGAGCTCTATAGGAAAAAGCCCTACCTCCAGCTGTTTGCTTAGAAATTCTAGGGACAGTAAGGAGGCCTGCGTCTTGTGACCGTAGCGTACGTGTAGGTATGTACGGCAGGACCAAATCGGAAAGATAGGTAGGAGCAAGCCCATGTAATGCTTTGTAGGTTAGCAGTAAAACCTTGAAATCAGCCCTTGCCTTAACAGGAAGCCAGTGTAGAGAGGCTAGTACTGGAGTAATATGATCAAATTGTGGGGTTCTAGTCAAGATTCTAGCAGCCGTGTTTAGCACTAACTGAAGTTTATTTAGTGCTTTATCCGGGTAGCCGGAAAGTAAAGCATTGCAGTAGTCTAACCTAGAAGTTACAAACGCATGGATTAACTTTTCTGTATCATTTTTGGACAGAAAGTTTCAGATTTTTACAATGTTATGTAAATGGAAAAAAGCTGTCCTTGAAACAGTCTTGATATGTTCGTCAAAAGAGAGATCAGGGTCCAGAGTAACGCCGAGGTCCTTCACAGTTTTATTTGAGACGACTGTACAACCATCAAGATTAATTGTCAGATTCAACAGAAGATCTCTTTGTTTCTTGGGACCTAGAACTAGCATCTCTGTTTTGTCAGAGTTTAAAAGTAGAAAATTTTCCGCCATCCACTTCCTTATGTCTGAAACACAGGCTTCCAGGGAGGGCAATTTTGGGGCTTCACCATGTTTCATCGAAATGTACAGCTGTGTGTTATCCGCATAGCAGTGAAAGTTAACATTATGTTTCCTAATGACATCACCAAGTGGTAAAATATATAGTGAAAACAATAGTGGTCCCAAAACAGAGCCTTGAGAAACACCGAAATGTACAGTTGATTTGTCAGAGGACAAACCATCCACAGAGACAAACTGATATGGAGATTATAACAGAACATGGCCAAGATGTTCAAATGTTCATAGATGACCAGCAGGGTCAAATAATAATAATCACAGTGGTTGTCGAGGGTGCAACAGGTCAGCACCTCAGGAGTAAATGTCAGTTGGCTTTTCATAGCCAATCATTCAGAGTATCTCTACCACTCCTGCTGTCTCTAGAGAGTTGAAAACAGCAGGTCTGGGACAGGTAGCACATCCGGTGAACAGGTCAGGGTTCCATAGCCGCAAGCATAACAGTTGAAACTGGAGCAGCAGCAGGGCCAGGTGAACTTGGGACAGCAAGGAGTCATCAGGCCAGGTAGTCCTGAGGCATGGTCCTAGGGCTCAGGTCCTCTGAGAGAGAGAGAGAGAGAGAGAGAGAGAGAGAGAGCATACTTAAATTCACACAGGACACCGGATTAGACAGGACAAGCATTTTGCTACACTCGCATTAACATTTGCTAACCATGTGTATGTGACAAATAAAATTTGATTTGATTTTGATTTGATTTGAAATACTCCAGATATAACAGACTGAACCTAGCCCCCGACACATAAACTACTGCAGCATAAATACTGGAGGCTGAAGCAGGAAGGGTCGGGAGACACTGTGGCCCCGTCCGACAATACCCACAGACAGGGCCAAACAGGCAGGATATAACCCCACCCACTTTGCCAAAGAACAGCCCCCACACCACTAGAGGGATATCTTCAACCACCAACTTACCATCCTGAGACAAGGCCGAGTATAGCCCACAAAGATCTCCGCCACGGCACAACCCAAGAGGGATGCCAATCCGGACAGGAAGATCACGTCAGTGACTCAACCCTAGGGACGGCATGGAAGAGCACTAGTAAGCCAGTGACTCAGCCCCTGTAATAGGGTTAGAGGCAGAGAATTCCAGTGGAGAGGGGAACCGGCCAGGCAGAGACAGCAAGAGTGGTTCATTGCTCCAGTGCCTTTCCGTTCACCTTCACACTCCTGGGCCAGATATAGTGAAAACAATAGTGGTCCTAAAACGGAACCTTGTGGAGCACCGAAATTTACAGTTGATTTGTCAGAGGACAAACCATCCACAGAGACAAACTGATATCTTTCCGACAGATAAGATCTAAACCAGGCCAGAACTTGTCCGTGTAGACCAATTTGGGTTTCCAATCTCTCCAAAAGAATGTGGTGATCGATGGTATCAAAAGCAGCACTAAGGTCTAGGAGCACGAGTACAGTTGCAGAGCCTCGGTCTGACGCCATTAAAAGGTCATTTACCACCTTCACAAGTGCAGTCTCAGTGCTATGGTGGGGTCTAAAACCAGACTGAAGCATTTCGTATACATTGTTTGTCTTCAGGAAGGCAGTGAGTTGCTGCGCAACAGCTTTTTCTAAAATTTTTGAGAGGAATGGAAGATTCGATATAGGCCGATAGTTTTTTATATTTTCTGGGTCAAGGTTTGGCTTTTTAAGAGAGGCTTTATTACTGCCACTTTTAGTGAGTTTGGTACACATCCGGTAGATAGAGAGCTGTTTATTATGTTCAACATAGGAGGGCCAAGCACAGGAAGCAGCTCTTTCAGTAGTTTAGTTGGAATAGGGTCCAGTATGCAGCTTGAAGGTTTAGAGGCCATGATTATTTTCATCAATGTGTCAAGAGATATGGTACTAAAAAACTTGAGTGTCACTCTTGATTTTATGTCCTGGCAAAGTTGTGTGGACTCAGGACAACTGAGCTTTGGAGGAATACGCAGATTTAAAGAGGAGTCCGTAATTTGCTTTCTAATGATCATGATCTTTTCCTCAAAGAAGTTCATGAATGAATCACTGCTAAAGTGAAAGCCATCCTCTCTTGGGGAATGCTGCTTTTTAGTTAGCTTTGCGACAGTATCAAAAATTAATTTTGGATTATTCTTATTTTCCTCAATTAACTTGGAAAAATAGGATGATCGAGCAGCAGTGAGGGCTCTTCGATACTGCACGGTACTGTCTTTCCAAGCTAGTCGGAAGACTTCCAGTTTGGTGTGGCGCCATTTCCGTTCCAATTTTCTGGAAGCTTGCTTCAGAGCTCGGGTATTTTCTGTATACCAGGGAGCTAGTTTTTTATGGCAAATGTTTTTTGTTTTTAGGGGTGCAACTGCATCTAGGGTATTGCGCAAGGTTACATTGAGTTCCTCAGTTAGGTGGTTAACTGATTTTTGTACTCTGACGTCCTTGGGTAGGTGGAAGGATTCTGGAAGGGCATCTAGGAATCTTTGGGATGTCTGAGAATTTATAGCACGATTTTTGATGACCCTTGGTTGGGGTCTGAGCAGATTATCTGTTGCGATTTCAAACGTAATAAAATGGTGGTCCGATAGTCCAGGAAAATGAGGAAAAACATTAAGATCCACAACATTTATTCCACGGGACAAAACTAGGTCCAGAGTATGACTGTGGCAGTGAGTAGGTCCGGAGACATGTTGGACAAAACCGACAGAGTCGATGATGGCTCCAAAAGCCTTTTGGAGTGGGTCTGTGGACTTTTCCATGTGAATATTAAAGTCACCAAAAATTAGAATATTGTCTGCCATGACTACAAGGTCCGATAGGAATTCAGGGAACTCAGTGAGGAACGTTGTATATGGCCCAGGAGGCCTGTAAACAGTAGCTATAAAAAGTGATTTTTTTTTATTTTTTTTCTATAGCAGTTTGGGTCAAGAGTGTCTCCCCCTTTGAAAAGGGGGATGACCGCAGCTGCTTTCCAGTCTTTGGGAATCTCAGACGACACGAAAGAGAGGTTGAACAGGCTAGTAATAGGGGTTGCAACAATTTCTGCAGATAATTTTAGAAAGAAAGGGTCCAGATTGTCCAGATAGCCCGGCTGATTTGTAGGGGTCCAGATTTTGCAGCTCTTTCAGAACATCAGCTAACTGGATTTGTGAAAAGGAGAAATGGGGGAGGCTTTGGCGAGTTACTGTTGGGGGTGCAGGGCTGTTGACCGGGGTAGGGGTAGCCAGGTGGAAAGCATGGCCAGCCGTAGAAAAACGCATATTGAAATTCTCAATTATTGTGCGTTTATCGGTGGTGACAGTGTTTCCTATCCTCAGTGCAGTGGGCAGCTGGGAGGAGGTACTCTCCATGGACTTTACAGTGTCCCAGAACTTTTTTGAGTTTGTGTTACAGGAAGCAAATTTCTGCTTGAAAAAGCTAGCCTTTGCTTTCCTAACTGCCAGTGTATATTGGTTCCTGACTTCCCTGAAAAGTTGCATATCACGGGGGCTGTTCGATGCTAATGCAGAACGCCACAGGATGTTTTTGTGCTGGTCAAGGGCAGTCAGGTCTGGAGAGAACCAAGGGCTATATCTATTCCTGGTTCTACATTTCTTAAATGGGGCATGCTTATTTAAGATGGTGAGGAAGGCACTTTTAAAGAATAACCAGGCATCCTCTACTGACGGGATGAGGTCAATATCCTTCCAGGATACCCGGGCCAGGTCGATTAGAAAGGCCTGCTCGCTGAAGTGTTTTAGGGAACGTTTAACAGTAATGAGGGGAGAAAGTTTGACCGCAAACCCATTACGGATGCAGGCAATGAGGCAGTGATCGCTGAGATCTTGGTTGAAAACAGCAGGGGTGTATTTGGAGGGCAAGTTAGTTAGGATGATATCTATGAGGGTGCCGTGTTTACGGCTTTGGGGTTGTACCTAGTAGGTTGATGATGATTTGTGTGAGTTTTAGGGCATCAAGATTAGATTGTAGGATGGCCGGGGGTGTTAACTTCTTGGGGATTGCTGGGGCGCTAGCGCCCCAATCCCGACACTACCAGGTGAAATGCAAGGCGCCAAATTCAAAATCCAAAAGTTGAATTATTAAACATCCACCAATATACAAGTGTTCCATACTCATCAAAAGCTCTGTTTCTTGGCAATATCACAGCGTTGTCAGATTTCAAAAAGGCTTTACGGCGAAAGCAGAACATTTGATTGTTTGAGGGTAGCACCTCACATACAGTGGGGAAAAAAAGTATTTAGTCAGCCACCAATTGTGCAAGTTCTCTCACTTAAAAAGATGAGAGAGGCCTGTCATTTTCATCATAGGTACACTTCAACTATGACAGACAAAATGAGGAAAAGAAATCCAGAAAATCACATTGTAGGATTTTTTTATGAATTTATTTGCAAATTATGGTGGAAAATAAGTATTTGGTCAATAACAAAAGTTTATCTCAATACTTTGTTATATACCCTTTGTTGGCAATGACAGAGGCCAAACGTTTTCTGTAAGTCTTCACAAGGTTTTCACACACTGTTGCTGGTATTTTGGCCCATTCCTCCATGCAGATCTCCTCTAGAGCAGTGATGTTTTGGGGCTGTCGCTGGGCAACACAGACTTTCAAAGATTTTCTATGGGGTTGAGATCTGGAGACTGGCTAGGCCACTCCAGGACCTTGAAATGCTTCTTACGAATCCACTCCTTCGTTGCCCGGGCGGTGTGTTTGGGATCATTGTCATGCTGAAAGACCCAGCCACGTTTCATCTTCAATGCCCTTGCTGATGGAAGGAGGTTTTCACTCAAAATCTCACGATACATGGCCCCATTCATTCTTTCCTTTACACGGATCAGTCGTCCTGGTCCCTTTGCAGAAAAACAGCCCCAAAGCATGATGTTTCCACCACCATGCTTCACAGTAGGTATGGTGTTCTTTGGATGCAACTCAGCATTCTTTGTCCTCCAAACACGACGAGTTGAGTTTTTACCAAAAAGTTATATTTTGGTTTCATCTGACATTCTCCCAATCCTCATCTGGATCATCCAAATGCTCTCTAGCAAACTTCAGACGGCCTGAACATGTACTGGCTTAAGCAGGGGACACGTCTGGCACTGCAGGATTTGAGTCCCTGGCGGCGTAGTGTGTTACTGATGGTAGGCTTTGTTACTTTGGTCCCAGCTCTCTGCAGGTCATTCACTAGGTCCCCCCGTGTGGTTCTGGGATTTTTGCTCACCGTTCTTGTGATCATTTTGACCCCTCGGGGTGAGATCTTGCGTGGAGCCCCAGATCGAGGAAGATTATCAGTGGTCTTGTATGTCTTCCATTTCCTAATAATTGCTCCCACAGTTGATTTCTTCAAACCAAGCTGCTTACCTATTGCAGATTCAGTCTTCCCAACCTGGTGCAGGTCTACAATTTTGTTTCTGGTGTCCTTTGACAGCTCTTTGGTCTTGGCCATAGTGGACTTTTGAGTGTGACTGTTTGAGGTTGTGGACAGGTGTCTTTTATACTGATAACAAGTTCAAACAGGTGCCATTAACACAGGTAACGAGTGGAGGACAGAGGAGCCTCTTAAAGAAGAAGTTACAGGTCTGTGAGAGCCAGAAATCTTGCTTGTTTGTATGTGACCAAATACTTATTTTCCACCATAATTTGCAAATAAATTCATTAAAAATCCTACAATGTGATTTTCTGGATTTTTTCCTCATTTTGTCTGTCATAGTTGAAGTGTACCTATGATGAAAATTACAGGCCTCTCTCATCTTTTTAAGTCAGAGAACTTGCACAATTGGTGGCTGACTAAATACTTTTTTGCCCCACTGTATTTTTCCCATAGCCATGAATTCATTAGCCATCACGGCACACACTTAAGCATGTCCCAGTTTCCCAGTTTAGGTCACCTAGCAGCACGAACTCTGAAGATAAATGGGGGGCAATCAGTTCACATATGGTGTCCAGAGCACAGCTGGGGGCAGAGGGTGGTCTATAGCAAGCGGCAACAGTGAGAGACTTGTTTCTAGAAAGGTGGATTTTTAAAAGTAAAAGTTCAAATTGTTTGGGTACAGACCTGGATAGTAAGATAGAACTCTGCAGGCTATCTCTGCAGTAGATTGCAACACCGCCCCCTTTGGCCGTTCTATCTTGTCTGAAAATGTTGTAGTTAGGGATGGAGATTTCAGCGTTTTTGGTGGTCTTCCTAAGCCAGGTTTCAGACACGGCTAGGACATCCGGGTTGGCAGAGTGTGTTAAAGCAGTGAATAAAACAAACTTAGGGAGGAGGCTTCTAATGTTAACATGCATGAAACCAAGACTTTTACGGTTGCAGAAGTCAACAAATGATAGCGCCTGGGGAATAGGAGTGGAGCTAGGCACTGCAGGGCCAGGATTAACCTCCACATCACCAGAGGAACAGAGGAGGAGTAGGATAAGGGTACGGCTAAAGGCTATAATGACTGGTCGTCTAGGACGTCCTGACCAGAGAGTAAAAAGAACAGGTTTCAGGGGGGCGATAAAATAGATTAAAGGCATAATGATACCAGAAAAGGGTATGGTATGGTAGGACGTAAATACAGTGGAGGTAAACCTAGGCATTGAGTGGTGATGAAATAGATATTGTCTCTAGAAACATTTAAACCAGGTGATGTCATCGCATGTGTGGGTGGTGGAACTGAAGGTATATTAATAAGGTATATTGAGCAGGGCTATTGGCTCTACAGTGAAATAAGACAATAGACACTAACCAGAACAGCAATGGACAAGGCATATTGACATTGAGGAGAGGTATGCTTAGCCGAGTGATCATAAGGGTCCAGTTAGTAGTGAGGCTGGTTGGGGACACGGCGATTCAGACAGCTAGCCCGGGGGTAGCAAGCTAGCAAAGGCTGGCAGGCCGGCTAACCAGCTAGCAGAAGACTGGAGGAAGTCTGTTTATAGCCTCCTCGTGCGTTTCCGTCGGTAGACCAGTCGTGATGGGTTAGTGGGGTTCCGTGTGGTAAAGGGGACCAGGCCAATTGGCAAAATAGGTATAGTGGCCCAAGAAATTGTCAGATGGACCTGTTTAGCTAGCAGCTGATATGCTCTAGAAAGCAAAACGTTAGCAGGCCGCAGTTAGGTGATGGGCGTTCAGGTGACGTCGCGACGGAGGGCCGGTTGTATAACCCCCTCGGGCAGATAACGAGTCCAGTCATGAAGGCCCGGTGAGGCTCCGCGCCGGCAGTAAAAACGGGTCCGGATAGGTGTTGTAGCCCAGGAGTGGCTGATGGGACTCTTCAGCTAGCCGGAAGATGGACCAAACACGGGCTAGCTTCAGGCTAATTGGTGCTTGCTCCGGGACCAACGTTAGCCAATAGTCACTCGGATAGCAGCTAGCTAGCTGCAAGATCCAGGTGAAAATATCCAGAGCTTGCGGTAGGAATCCGGGGATATGGAGAGAAAATCGGTCCGGAATGCTCTGGTTTGAGTCGCGTTATACGAACGGCGAGAGCTTTTCCGAGCTAAAGGTTAGCTGATGTCCGCTAGCAATGGTAAGCTAAATACTAACGTTAGCTAATGAGCTAGCTTCTGTTAGGGAATTCCGGATTCGAGGTGGATAATACTTGAAAAAAAAACAGATCCGTACCACATTGGGTGAGGCAGGTTGCAGGAGAGTGTTTTATAGTTGAGTTTTAGAAAAAATATAAAAAATAATATATTATATTATATATTTAGAAAATATATTTACACTGGACACGACAAGACGAGGACAAAAGACGTCTGACTGCTACGCCATCTTGGATAGAAAACTCTGATGTCATTAACGTGAGTATTCCACACCTTCCTCTTTGAATTTGACTTGTTTGATTGATAGCTAGTTAATTAGTAAACGCAAATACTGTAAACAATTATTTTACAGTTTCTCTGTAGACACAACCCTATTTTCCAACATATGTTTTGATAATTCAGCCCAGATGTATGGTGTGTATAAGTGGCAGCCATGTTTTCCCTTTCAAATTGTCCCTTGTGTCAATAGCTGACAAGTACAACACGTGAGTGTGTTTTAAAGCAATGGTAAATGACCTCATTTGAAATCCTCTGAAATGTTTATTGTATTTTGCTCAAATCTCTAGAAATATGCACAAGATGCACTTTGATGAGAACAACCAATTGATCTGGAGAGACATGATCCAGCCCATCACTGAGAGTGACCCTAAAGTAGAGGTGATGGCATCTTTTAGACTGCAGTGAGGAACTGACATGTGTTTGGACCTCGTTTTGACCCAATAGGTCAGGAGGTAAGTGTCCATTACTGATGGTCATTGGAGAAGCTGATTAGAACTGTGCCACTGCAGAATCTGTCCAGGATGTAAGTACTGTACATTTTAGTTATTTAGTAGACACTTGTCCAGAGCAACATACAGGAGCAATTAGGGTTAAAGCGCCTTGCCCAAAACAGATTTTTCACCTAGTCACATCAGGGTTTCAAACCAGCAACCTTTCAATGAATGGCCCAACACTCTTAACCCCTGGGCTACCTGCCTCTACCTGATAATGTACACATAGACCTACATTGATTACAGTATAAGTTGGCACACTAAAAGGCCTATCCCAGCTATCACCTGACCTCTGACCTCTATGCACAGATGCGCAGTACAGTATGTTGGAGAGGGCAGGGAACGGTCACCTGCTGACAACTGTGTCCTATCCTGGGGCTGGTCACCTGATCAAACCGTTCTACTCTCCTCACTTCCACTCCAGCACCTTCCTTAGGCTTTACACCAAGAACACGGGCAAAGGTGAGGGATTTTACAGAGCATCTCTCATCTGCTCTTACTTACTGTAAGGCTAGATCAAGGACCCAGGCGATAGTATCACTAGACATTACACATTACATTATAATGGGGATTGTTTTTCATTAATATTTTTACCCTACTGTAAAACTGTGATGTGTTGTTGCAGTGATCATGTCGTGTGGAGGGCAGTCCAAATGGAGGAGGATCCTGGAGTTCCTTCGGAAGAACCTGTACCAAAGACAGGACCCCTCTGTCCCCTCAGAGCTGTGAGATCCTCCTGGACTATCTCCATTATAGTTGTAGCTTCTTTAGCTTCATTCTCTGTCAGGGCCCTGTTCTTGAAATTAAAGAGAGGTTGGATTTGTTTTTACTCACCAGGTGGCAGCATTGCACAGTCTCTTAAATGACTGGTCTGCTGCTTATAGATGTCAATGTCCTGACAATTAGGAAGAAGAGGAGATGGTCGACATCGGTCTTTCATCAAAGTCCTTATGGGAAACCCTTTCTGTTTAAAGACCTTGGGTCAGACCTTGGCTGCTCGGTCACGGTTGAGCTGCGGTCTTCTAGCCACTCTGGTTTGGATTCCAAACTCCTGTGAGGTGATATGAAGTGTTATTGATATCAGCTGAGTTGGAGAGAATGAACACCACTGCCTTTATCTCTTATCAACTGCATACTCACTTCAGATCACTCCATTATGGCAAAGGGGACCGATGGCGTAAACATCTCCATGTGTTGCTCATATATTAAACCAATTTGGCAACCTGCCATGCTATTAAACCAATGCATTCTCTCGTGATGAAGGATCACTGCCCAATATGGCATCCCGCCACGCCATTAAACCAATGCCTTGTCTAGTGATGAAGGATAAATTCCCTATCTGGCAACCCGCCGTGCCGTTAAACCTTTACAGACTCAGTGGAGTATATCCTCAACCTTCATTCCTCCAGCAGCCTTGTGGTGTGACTTGGTGTCTCCCCCCTTCCCCCCTATTATTAATAGGAGGAAGTAATCCAGCGCCTGTATCCCATGCATCAGGCCCACGCTCCGGCCCCGCCATGGAAAACATTCCACTGGCAGCCAATCAGCACGGCCCATATGGACCAAATTCCTCCTTTTGAAACTCCATTGAAAGATTATGTTCATGTTGTGTGCCCTAAAAAAAGGAGAATAACAGATTAAAGCGGTTTTAAAATAAAACATTTGTATTACTCATTGTCACACATGGCGGCGGTAGAGAAGAGGACGGAGGGGAGGGGTTTAGAGACGCAGTCAGAGACTCCAGATGGTAGGAGGGGAGGGGTTTAGAGACGCATTCAGAGACTCCAGATGTTAGGAGGGTAGGGGTTTAGAGACGCAGTCAGAGACTCCAGATGGTAGGAGGGGAGGGGTTTAGAGACGCAGTCAGAGACTCCAGATGGTAGGAGGGGAGGGGTTTAGTGACGCAGTCAGAGACTCCAGATGTTAGGAGGGGAGGGGTTTAGAGACGCAGTCAGAGACTCCAGATGGTAGGAGGGGAGGGGTTTAGAGACGCAGTCAGAGACTCCAGATGGTAGGAGGGGAGGGGTTTAGAGACGCATTCAGAGACTCCAGATGGTAGGAGGGGAGGGGTTTAGAGACACATTCAGAGACTCCAGATGGTAGGAGGGGAGGGGTTTAGAGACACAGTCAGAGACTCCAGATGGTAGGAGGGGAGGGGTTTAGAGACGCAGTCAGAGACTCCAGATGTTAGGAGGGGAGGGGTTTAGAGACGCAGTCAGAGACTCCAGATGGTAGGAGGGGAGGGGTTTAGAGACGCAGTCAGAGACTCCAGATGGTAGGAGGGAAGGGGTTTAGAGACGCAGTCAGAGACCCCAGATGGTAGGAGGGGAGGGGTTTAGAGACGCAGTCAGAGACTCCAGATGGTAGGAGGGAAGGGGTTTAGAGACGCAGTCAGAGACCCCAGATGTTAGGTTTAGATGTTCTGATTTATGAGCTATAGAGCCATGCAGTGTGATGCTATTACCTAGATCATGAAGCCACCTAGTGACCATGGCAATGTACAAATCCTCTAACTCTCTGGTTAGGGTCCATGCCATGTTAAGTGGGCAGCCCACAGAACACTGGATCTAGAATCACTACTCCCCAGGGGCTGATAGTGAGGTAGGATTTTAGAAATGTGATCCACCCAGTTTTAGTGGGGAGGTGGAAGGGAGGGTTGAAGTATTTCCTCATCCATCCATAGAGTTTTGACAGACTGATATAGCATGTATAATTTCTAGGGAGGCTGGCTTTGACAGTGAGAGGGGAGAGGGGGGATGATGCCAACGTGTGCGCTTGCGTGCTTGTGTGAGTGTGTGTTTCCTATGTGTTAGTCAGGGAATGGGATACCTCAGTGTATCCAACAGCCAATTCCCCAGTATGAGGGGGGTAGAGTCCAACCCATAACAATACTTTAACAGCCTGCATGAGCTCATGAGATCAGCCTGAAATTAAATAAACGCACTACCACTACTTGGAATCATGTCACCAAGAATAGATAAAACTACGTCTCAAAACAGATCAAATAAATAAAAGCTGTTTAGTACATTTACGTATGCCATGCGTTCATTTGATTGGGTTAATATATGCTTCTGTCGCTGTTCGATAACAGGCTCAAAATGGCCAGAAACAAAGCACTTTCTTCTGAAACTCGTCAGTCTATTCTTGTTCTGAGAAATGAAGGCTATTCCATGCGAGAAAATGCAGTCTCAATGTCAACAGTGAAGAGGCGACTCCGGGATGTTGGCTTTCTAGACAAGTTTGGTAGATTACCTCCACGTTTCTCTCTACACCAAAATGTTTTCTCTCTACTGAACACACCCAACAGTTACTACCAGAGAAGCAACAGCCTTATCACGTGCCCACACTGCCCCTTACTGCCCAGTCCCCACAATAGACTCAGTGTATTAGCTATGTGGTTACAGCAATCTGTTTTTAATAGACTCTCTCACTTTGGACATTGTGCAAATGTATCTGCCGTTCAGCCAGTTCATCACAGGCTAGGGTTTCTCTCCCTTGTTGCTTGGCATCTTTATGGAGGCGGTTATCACACAACTGATTTTATATTGGTTGTAGTCCAAGGAGAAGCTCTTGTGTGATTTTCTTGGAAAACGTAAGAAGATAACTGTGAGTAATGAGTAAACAACTGGCTCCATGAGGTGTGCTGACTGGTGGAAAACACCTTGAGAATAAACACAGCGCTGTTTAGGTCCTTGGAAGATTTCCATCCTAGCATTTTCTCTGTTTCTTTAAGAATTAATCATTAAAGGGGTAATCGACAGTTGAAACAATAACAAAGCATAATCCCCGCCCCTGTAATACACTTAGTTGTGGGATTGGGCTGGAGAAATGTAACCACTCTCAAATTCATAGACAGAGCTATGGATGCAAGGACTGACCATCCATGATATCAAAATTACAGTTTTAACTTTGTTTTGAGGCTATATAGTGTTTGTTTACATGACTTTGTTTACAAACATTGGCGTAATCAATACATTAATTAATAATTCATGTATAAGTCCAAAAATGTATGTAGCAACTGCAGATTGCCCCTTTAAGTGACTATAGTATCTGTGGTCAGCAGGCTCTGTTTTCTCTGTAGCCATCTTCGTATGGTTTTAATGTGCATCGTGCTGTTGTGTCAACACATACAGGAAACCCAGTGTTAGGCCTCGACGTACGGGGAATTCAAGCGTTTATTTGTCACAGAGTAAACCGTGAAATTAGATGCATGTGCGTCAGTGTGCACATACAGTACCTGTGTGCTTACGTGCGTTAGTGCGTTCGCAGATTCGTCTGTGTGTGTTCCCCTCAGACGTGCTCCAACCCACCCCTGAGCTGCCAGTCACCAGAGGCAGCAGGGCCATTATGTGTGTGTGTGTGTTCAGTGTGAAACTAGCCGTGAAGACGCGTGTGGGCCTCGGGGAGCCAACCTGACCCTGTGAGCCGTTTAGTCAAACTGCTTATCCTTCCATTTCAACACGCCATCTGATTTGTATTTC
Source organism: Brachymystax lenok tsinlingensis (assembly GCA_030435695.1). Classification (NCBI taxonomy): domain Eukaryota; kingdom Metazoa; phylum Chordata; class Actinopteri; order Salmoniformes; family Salmonidae; genus Brachymystax; species Brachymystax lenok. Next base: position 13,955,165 of record CM059783.1, on the reverse strand, counting down.
AGGGGAAGGTCCACCTACACTATGATGGACCTTAGGTGTATGACAGTCTCCACTTGATGACCTCATCAGTAAGAGACAAATGTAACATACCCTCCCTAGATCATCCCATAGTCGTCACCGCTGGGTGGTGGAGCCTAATGGGAGTGGTGCCTTATGGGAGTTTTAAGCGGTATCCATCTGACAAACATTGTTTGACCTAACACACCCCAGGCATTATTCCACAGTGGGGAAAGCATGTTTACTTGGATCACATAGAAGAAAGTAAAAAGCTGTTGGCTTGGTGAATCCCTCTTTCCCCTCCTTTTAATGGTGTTTTTCAGGGGAACAGATGTGTTGACTGAGTCACAGAAGAACTCTGTAGATGCTCTGGATTGAGGAGTTGAAGCGTTCGTGTTCTGGAGAATACATCACACACAGTAGGAGGGATATGATGTGGTGATCAATGTGTCCACATGAGGTATCATGTGGAGAGAGAGAGAGAGAGAGAGAGAGAGAGAGAGAGAGAGAGAGAGAGAGAGGGAGGGAGAGAATAAAGGTAAAGAGAAAGGGGGATACCTAGTCAGTTGTACAACTGAATGCCTTCAACTGAAATGTGTCTTCTGCACATAACCCAACCCCTCTGAATCAGAGAGAGAGAGAGATACAGTGCCTTCGGAAAGTATTCAGACCCTTTGACTTTTTCCAAATGTTGTTACGTTACAGCCCTATTCTAAAATGGATTAAATAAATAAAAATCCTCAACAATCTACACACAACCCCCCCATAATAAAAAACAGAAATACCTTATTTACATAAGTATTCAGAATCTTTACAATGAGACTTGAAATTGAGCTCTGGTGCATACTGCTTCTATTGATCATCCTTGAGATGTTTCTACAACTTGATTGGAGTCCACCTGGGGTAAATTTAATTGATTGGACATTATTTGGAAAGGCACACAACTGTCAATGAAAGGTCCCACAGTTGACAGTGCATGTCACAGCAAAAACCAAGACATGAGGTCGAAGGAATTGTTGCTAGAGCTCCGAGACAGGATTGTGTCGAGGCACAGATTTCAGCAGCATTGAAGGCCGTCAAGAATGCAGTGCCCTCTATCATTCTTAAATAGAAGTAGTTTGGACCAACAAGACTCTTCCTAGAGCTGGCCACCCGGCCAAACTGAGCAATCGGGGAGGTGACCAAGAACCTGATGGTCACTTTGACAGAGCTCCAGAGTTCCTCTGTGGAGATGGGAGAACCTTCCAGAAGGACAACCATCTCTGCAGCACTCCACCAATCAGGCCTTTATGATAGAGTGGCCAGGCGGAAGCCACTCCTCAGTAAAACGCACAAGACAGCCCCCTTGGAGTTTTCCAAAAGTCACCTAAAGGACTCTCAGACCATGAGAAACAAGATTCTCTGGTCTGATGAAACCAATGTTGAACTCTTTGGCCTGAATGCCAAGTGTCACGTCTGGAGGAAACCTGGCACCATCCCTACGGTGAAGCATGGTGGTGGTAGCATCATGCTGTGGGGATGTTTTTCAGTGGCAGGGACTGAGAGACTAGTCAGGATCAAAGAAAGATGAACGGAGCAAAGTACAGAGTGATCCTTGATGAAAACTTGCTCCAGAGCGTTCAGGTTCACCTTCCAACAGAACAACGACCCTAAGCACACAGCCAAGACAACACAGGAGTGGCTTCGGGACAAGGCTCTGAATGTCCTTGAGTGGCCCGATCCAACATCTCTGGAGAGACCTGGAAATAGCTGCGCATAGGAGAATTCGAGAAACTCCCCAAATACAGGTGTACCAAGCTTGTAGCGTCATACCCAAGAAAACTCGAGCCTGTAATTGCTGCCAAAGGTGCTTCAACAAAGTACTGAGTAAAGGGTCTGAATACTTATGTAAATGTGATTATTTTTATTATTCTTTATTATAACCTCACAAAATGTTCTAAAAACCTGTTTTTGCTTCGTCATTATGGGGTATTGTGTGTAGATTGATGAGAAAAAAAAAAACATTTAATCATTTTTAGAATAAGACTAACTTAACAAAATGTGGGAAGAGTCAAGGGGTCTGAATACTTTCCAAAGACACTGTATATCTTGGCATCACTGACAAACTTTACAGTTATGATCATGTTTGCTCCTATCTGTTAAATAGGCCTATGATTGATGCGCAATCAACTAAGGTATGCTTATAGCTCTAGGCCCTTGCTTTTACTGTTCCTGATCCCACTGATATATATATGTGAGACATAGTGTATGTCCATATGCACAAAGCTCAACTTCAGCACGGCCTTTGTGATTCTGTCCCAATACAGCCGACTTGTAGTTTACCCAGGAAATCCTTGTCTGGTTAGGGTGCCAAGATTGCCCAGAGAGAGGTTATCTAGCGAACATCTGCTCTTTGTCCTGAACGTTGGCTTTGGTTCTCCTGCAGCGTGTTCAGTCTCATAGGCCAGACATGGAGTTCAGACATGGAATCAGCATGGAACCCTAAACACATCATGATTAGATATGAGGCTTTCTCTTTATCACATTCAAGTAATTGCGTTGCGGTAACTCTCAAGGACACTTCTGCATGCTGAATATGCAGAACAGTAAATGTGTTCATATGTAGACCAATAATTAATCTGGTTCAGTATATGGCTTGAAGCTTGGAGTCCTGACCTAGTGACAGCTCCATAAAGAAGTCCATGAGTCCATTAAGGCTTCGATAATGCCTGATATGGAGCCATTTATCTAGAAATACAGAGAATCAAAACTCACTGTTACTTCTTACTAAACGCTGACTCATTAAAACAGTAATAACAGGTTCTGGTGTCCATTACTCGACACACGCCATGCGGGGAACATTTCATACATTTGCAGATGCAGCAATGGAAGCGCCGGACACATGGCAGATGATCCTTGGTCCTCTCTGGGGCTGTAATGAGGAAGAGGGCCCATAGCGTGCTGGAGGAATATGAACCACAGGTTAATGTTGAAAGAATCAATCAGAGCCTAAGTAGAATTACCTAAGCCTGTCCCGTCCAGGTCCCCAGGTCATCCATTCACGTACTTAGCAAAGTACTATTAATCTACAGGGGGAGAGGGGCTTGGATACAGCTCCCTCAGCGCTCTGAGGCTGGGCCAATTAAATAGCTGGTATTAATACAGCCATGTACACACACACACACCTCTGGGATTAGAACACAGGGGTGGGCTTCTCATCGGCCCATCCCCTGTGGATTGGGCCATATTGATCTGGCCTGAAGTCATCCCATTTAAAACATGAGGGACTCAATAGGGCGGTCACACTGTTCGAGTAATATAGCTGATTGGTACTGTTAGGTCAGTAGACCTGGGTGCAATTCAATTGCTGGACGTGGTAGTAAAAGAACAAGCATCTTCAAGCAGCATACTCAAAATATGCCTCTTCAATTGAGTGAAAGTGAATGGGAAGACTAGGGGGTAAGGATGGGTTGATTCAAAGCAAAAAATCTCCCAGCACACTGCACTTTCATAGTGTCACTTGTTTATTTTGTGCCAACGTTTCGCCCTCACACCAGTAGCTTGTGGTGGGACAACAGTCTGTGAGGGTGTTCTTGTTTGTTTTCTATTTACACAATATGTATGTCTTATCGTCACCTTGCTCCCAGCCTTGCCTCATGTTGTCCACATGTGTTTGCAATCCAGCCTGGTGACTTCCTGATGGTTTGGTGTAATGAGCATGTTTATTATGATGCAGAGCTGGCCTTAACACTGCAGTAACCCTCCCTCAGAGAATAAGTTCATATCTGAGCTTCCAACGTAAAGAACCAAACAAGCAATCTGTAAGTGATTCCAGGATATGATCAGGAAGATATTGCAATCAGCAGGCTATACGGAAAGTCTAAGATCGTCAATATGTACTGGTAAGAACGCTTTTGGAAATTGTGAAAAGTTGCATGTTGTCTAGCAATTTACAGTATATCCACAAACTATCATTAAATGAATGTGTATTTGATTAATGGTATTTTCTTAATTAATACCAGAAATTGTAGGACATTGTAATATGCAGTAAATACCTATGTACTCCTACTACTTGTTTTTGTCAAACTTTACAGATTACATTTTTAAAAGCCTGGAATGAAAGGAATGGGTAGGTTTAAGTGGTCACTTATCTCTTCATTTAGCTGTATCTGCTTGTTCAGTGGCTTTCAGTGGAGTTTTTTTTGTTACTAAGCTATTTTTAAAATGCCCAGAATAAAATAGCTATAGGGCTGTTTTTCTTTCATCTGAAATATGAGTTTAGGCAAACGCCTTTCTAATTCAAAAAGTTAAAAAGACTGGAATATGTTAAACCTCATTTGAAAAGACAAAGCAATGGAAAGACAAGCGAACTCACTTCCTGACACTAATCAGAAGTAGTACTTCTGCAGAGAGACCTATCCACCCATCAATAATGCAGTTATTGATTAACATGAGGCTCAAATCAGTCTCTTTGCTGCTGATTGGTCTGGTCTTAGGGGACCTGCTGATTGAATTGTGGACCAACCATGAATAATGGTCTGCTGGCATAAACCAATGGTCTGCTGGCATAAACCAAAAGAGCTTCTAGAATGCAACTGGTAAGGGGAAAGTGTCACTTTCCTCCTCTTTCCATTAATGCACTCGCTGCAGTTCCTTCTGACATGGGGAGGCGTGCAATCCTAGCATAGCCTCTGCCTGTTAAAAAACCCATTCATCAACAAAAGTAACAATGAGGCTGATAACAGGCCTTTAAAATGAATTAAGCCTAATTGAATTCCACTGTGTTGATGACAGAATGCATTCAGTTCCTGATTTAGGGCTGTGATTGGTCATGCACGCCTGTTGACCCCTGACCCCAGGAAGCATATAAAACAGCAGGATGTTTGCCAAGGCCAATTCATAAGTGCTGTGAGACACAGTGGCCAATAGACCCTCCCCTCCCCTTCTCTTCTCTGTGCTAGCCTGCCAGTCCACTCTAATCAGACAAATTTGTCTTTGTTTCTAACTAATTTATACAGAATGTGGAGGGAGGGACCACAATACACAGGTATAGCTTCATTGATCATGTGAGTTCTAGATAAGACACTCTGTCCTTGGTGAAGGGAAAGCATGGTCACAATGAAATTTAATTTGTTTTGATTAGGGAGTGGGTTACATTTTGTCATGTTTGGCTGGATGTTAGAAGTTAAAAGCATTATTCCTGGTGACTGGCTTCTGTGCATCCATAGCAGTCTGTTGGTGTATGGAAATGGATGGCAGTTGGCCTGACCCTCGTTGATTTATGTTGCCTATCCTAAGAGGTTTATCTTTTCCAATGCGGCGGTTTTTCTTGAACTTTGAACTTTCTATGAAACGCAAACAGCTTTGTTTGAGTTGAAAGTCAGGCTAAACTCAACATTTATTTATATATTTTGATTCATTTGCTATCTAGATAGACATTTCAAATAACGTTGAGGTCGTTCATCTGTGGGCCATTCAAGTCTCCATCTGTGTTGAAAGCTATTGTGAATGAGTCTTTGGGGAATGTGAGGCGTTTACATGTTCCAAGATGGATGGCACTGACTTTCCTTTGCTCTGAGACTGTGTGTACATTTATACCTTATTGTTACCATTTACGTAGTGAAAGGCTTGGACTTCCGCATACACAAACTGGGCTTAGACTTTGGGCTGCCAGACAGACTATTGACAGCTATTCTGTGTTGAATGAGTAGAGATGAACAGTGGAGGCAGATGTAGTGAATCAGGCATTCTCTCTATTTCCTCAGCGGTCAGAAAGGTCATTCCTCTGATTGACACTTGGATTGTGACGGAGAAGCATGACCATTCCCAGTTGACGTTGACATGATCTGCTCAGGGAGGAATGGCCTCAGAATACTGATTGGCATCCGCTGCTTTGAGCAGAACGACTACTGAGCGATTCGCCCCCGCCGTGACCCGATTGAAGAAGGAATGTCCCGTTGAGAATTGTTCTACATTGACACAAACTGATCAAAATTCCGTCAGAAGATCCCAATGAACAGCTGAAGATCCCGGTGATGATCCAAGATGACAGTCAAATTCTAGGAGTCTAGATGCAGAAGATAAAACAGAACGAAAAACACCCTAAAGGAACCTTCTGCCTTCACCCTCATGTTAAACTGTCAGCTACAGCCAAGTAGATTATGATGGATTGGTCTGTGTGGAATGTTGTTTTCTAAAGGTTCTCTAGGCTCTGATTGGTTCTCTAGTGACTCATCAGCGTCCATCTTTAGAGGTGTTCAGTGTCAAAGTAATCAGAGGAGGTATTATCAAAAGCTTTTGACCCACTAACCAAATCATTAGCACATTACTGATAGGAGAATTAAAGCAACAATCCCCTTTACAAGACGGAAAGTTGCTTTTAATACCAGATTTTCAGCTTCCAATACGGCTGCATTCTTTCCGAGGCTTCGGTTGTGTGTTTTTAAACTAGTATCCATCTATAACCTCTCTGAGGAGGATGAGTTAACAAGTCCTCCACCTGTCTAAAGGAAGGTCAAACTACATCCTGTGTGTTCACTTATTTTCTGTCCCAGTAGAAACTGTCGGCAGGGTCACATGAGTTCCAGACAGGAGTCGCATTTTGTGTGTTAGATCCTGGGAACTGATACACTCTGGATTGAAGGAGAGTGTTTTCAGGTGTTCCTATTCCAGGAGTAGGAGCACAGCTGGCTGTGCTGTTCTGATCTGTTCATATTGTGGTATTTTACCTCCTTTGGCCACTTGCTTTGATGTTGTTTCAATTTTCCGCCACAAAGGCAGTAGAACTCTCCATCAGTACTAGAACTCACCAGTAGTGCTTGTTGGCTTATGGGAGATAAGGAGAAATAAATGAACACAATATGAGGGATGAAATGTAATCAAATCCAGTAGAAGGCAGAAGTCATTGTAATGAAATTGAATGGTGCTTTATGGGAGGGTAATGACCCATAACCATGTACTTGACAAGCATAGATAATGGAAGAGAATGAGAAGCACTATACTATACTATAGCTCTGGTCATGAGGTGAAACCTACTGTGGTATCTGCCTATCAGTCAGTCTTTCCGCTCTCTCATCATTTGAATAACTTATTTAGTAGCTGGTAACATCCGCTGAGTAATGCTACACAGATGTCTGTGGCTTCTCAATGTGAATGGAGCGCTTTGAGCAGCTGAACCATGGACAGAAGGAAATGGACTAGTCCATTCGCTATTATAAATCATTGGAGGAGGCAATTATTATAGTGTACATGGGCCATTGGTCCTTTAATAAATTGTACATTTTCCTGATAACTGTTCTCATCATGACATAAGGTAACATGCATCTGTACTAGACCCATTGTCACCCTCCAAAATCCATAAATCTAAATTATATGCCATAGATCACTAGATAGGAAGGTCAGAATTATCTCTGCTAGTAACTGTACCTGTAACTGTACCCTTTATCACAGACAATGGCTAGACAAAACTACAGGAAGTGGTATAAACCTTATAACTCAACACCAATATGCTTTTCCTATTGAAGTTAATGCCTGAGAGAGAACCTGCGATGGCACATGTGATATTATTATACCTTACCCCTTGCTGAAGTGTCTAGCACTGTATTGTTCAGTGGCAGGGGGTGAGTTGTGTGGTTCTCCATACAGTCCACTGTGATGTATACCAGACCTGGGTTCAGATACTATTTGAAATCTTTCAAATTCTTTTCAAATCAAATCAAATCAAATTTTATTTGTCACATACACATGGTTAGCAGATGTTAATGTGAGTGTAGCGAAATGCTTGTGCTTCTAGTTCCGACCATGCAGTAGTATCTAACAAGTAATCTAACAAATTCACAACAACTACCTTATACACACAAGAGTAAAGGAATGAATACGAGTATGTACATATAAATATATGGATGAGCGATGGCTCATGTTAGTGTTTGCTCTAGCCTGCCTGGAGTGCCAAATGGTCAGGGTTTGCACTGTTGCAACTACTCTATTGGCCAGGAAAGCTCATTCAAGCCTAGCGGAAGTATTTACAAATTATTTCAAGTAGTGTTTGAACCCAGGTGTGGTGTATACATGTCATAAACAACAGGAAGGCCGCATACAGAGCCAGTCTAGGTCACAGACAACAGACGGACCAGTTGAGATTAAAGTTGACTTGTACAGTGCACCTTAGGGAAGGAAGGAGGAGAGAGTATAACCGTTGATTGATCCCATAATCAAACTCTGGCCCTTCCTGTGGGACTATCTGGGAGCTGGTATGTATGAGACTCGGTTGGCAGAACTAATGGTGAGAAGCAGCGCTATTATTAGACACCTCCTCGCACCCTGGCTGTCTTAGTCTTCATTGGGCGACCTCGAAGGTATGCGATTCATATTAGGATCAGGTATGGAGATATTATTAACAGTTTTCTGGGTTGAATTTAGTTTGTGGGATTCATGTAGTCTGGGGTCAAACAGACGTCAGCCAGAAGCTAGTTTAGAAGTAATCGTTCATTTTGAAACAGACTCACTCTTATGAGTCTGTCTGGGTATTATGAGTCACTTAGTTAATTGAGTTTCTCCTCTCCTTTCTCTATAGGCTGTTATTTCTGGAACTTCCATCCTGCCTCCACTGTGAGATCACATGATGTCCTTTAGATATGGAAATGCCCTTGTTTGTAGAAAGTCTCCCTCTGTTTCCATCTCAAATGCCAAGTCATTCCACATTAGACTGAAGAAGTAGTCTCGGCTGTGCTGATTCTACCAGAACTGCAACTGTACTACAGTAATGGAATTCTTAAACACGGTCCGAGGGGAGCGCTTTAAAAGACGAGTGTCTGAGGAGATCTACCTCAAACTGTTTCAACCCCCGACCGTGACTCCGGCTGAATTCCTCCTCTCTCTCTCTCCGTCCAGGGTTGCTACGGCCAGTCTATTAATCTTACACACAGTGCTTTTCAGATCAGATTCCCCCCTCTCGCTGCCTGGTAGGTTATTACTGATCCCACTATTCACGTTTTCTGCTGTTGTTATTGCAGTCTTTCATGGCTAAGTGGCAGCGGCCGCCTCAACTATGTGCTGTGTGCACAGATGGAGGGAGAGATATGCAAAACCTGAGCAGCTGCACCAACAGAGAAAACAATATGTCCTTATTATACCTCTCAAAACACGCAAATCAATCCATCATTAGCTCGTTCAGTCGTCCACCGCTCACACGCTCCTGTCTCGTTATCACGCCCGTCATTCCCATGGTAATTAAGGAAAGGGTTTGCAATAAGCTTCAGTCTGTTGATTGGGATGTCATGTGCAATTTGGGTAGTATTTGTCAGAGATACATAGACTGTCCGAAATAGCATGCTATTCCCTATACACTGAGGCTACAAAACATTAAGAACACCTTCCTAATATTGAGTTTCACCCCCTTTTTGCCCTCAGAACAGCCTCAAGTTGTCTGGGAATGGACTCTACAAGGTGTCAAGCGTTCCACAGGGATGCTTCCCACAGGTGTCAAGTTGACTGGATGTATTTTGTCCTGCCCATTCACCCTCTTAAACATCCTTCTTTAACCTGTCTCCTCCCCTTCATCTACACTGATTTGAAGTGCGTTTAACAAGCGACATCAATAAGGGATCATAGCTTTCACCTGGTCAGTCTATGTCATGGAAAGATCAGGTGTTCCAAATGTTTTGTACACTCAGTGAATAGTGCACTACCTTTGACCAGAGCACTATGGAGTGCTTGTACTCAAGCTGGTGGGGGTTCAATACCCATGTGTTGGATACACACTGGGGGAGCAGGACAAGGTCAGCTCTCTGCCTCACATCTTTTATCATCTCCAATTAGTTGTTAATTGTAGCTAATTAGTTAGAGCCTGTAGCTACAATAATGACTTTCCAACTGTACTGTTTCACCAGGCAGTACTAACACAGTAGGAGCCAATTGGAAGTTTCATTGGCTCAGTGGGTTAGAGCATGATGCTGGCAACACCAGGGTTGTGGGTTCAATTCCTGCACAGGCCACTGAAAACAGCTTAGTCACTTTCGCATCTGTTAAATGATGTGAAGCTGAAGGCAAATGTCCAAAGAAAAATGAGTGTGGTTAAATCTTGATTTGTGGGAAGAATAAGACCAAACTTGAAGGGAGGAATATTCCATGCTCAGCCTGATAGATTGTCCACGTAGTCTCTGATGAGAGTTCTTGTTGTATTACACCATGAACGCTCCGGTATAGAATCACATACCATGAAAGCAGATGTGTGTGATGAAATATTTTGGTTTAGAGCGGAACCACCCGTAATCCTAGCCATCGCTCAATGTATTTAACTTCAGTGTGGCAAACAAAAAACACATGCGTGTGTGTGTGGCCGCTTGTGAAACAAAGACACAGTCATAAGTACAGGTGGACAGTCCAGATTGCGTGATGAATTCTATAAACTGAAAGATTTATTTATCCTCCCAACAAGACGTTTTTGGAAAACTCCAAATGAAGCATACCAATGTTTTAGCATCTCTGGCCTTTAGAATTTCTACACGGAGCAGACATGTTTTACATGACACCACAGAGAATGCATCCTATTCTCAGTGTGAGAGAGTTGTAGCGACCTACATCATTTACAGTGTCAGAGACACTGTTATTTATTATATTACTGGCTGTTATTCCGAAAGGTTCGGGGCAGAAAGGTTCCTCTCGTCCTCTATTATAATGTCTCTCATTTCTGTATGTAATGTCATGAAGATAGTTGTAGCCCATCCCTTCTGTCTGGGGCTGATGTGCTCTCAGCTTCATCACAGCCACTAGAGTCATTTACTGCTCCTCCCTCCTCTCCTCTGTAGAGGGGCTGGTTAAAGAGGAGCCCCTTCTGCCTCTATTCTCTCTGGGTGAAGAGAAGAGGCTTTACGGCCCTATGAAATGGTCTCTCCCGCTCTGCAGCTCCATTTCCTGACAGTTTAATTGGAGAGGCATAAATCAGCCCATCTGTCAGAGAGAGGGGTAATTATTTCCCTGTGTCTCCTTTACCAGCTTTACCGCCCTCTCTTTCTCCCTTAAATAGACATTCAGGAGCACACCCACACATAGTAGTAGTAAATACACACACACACTCGCTCACACACGTGCACACACACACTAAATTAAATTTGTCTTAATAACGTGTTGCAATATATTTTTACCAATCTTCTCTGAGTTAGTTTCAGAAAACACATTTGGAATGCATTTTTCGAGTTTATTGTATATTGAAAATGTATTGAAACATAACACATTGACCAATATACATTTTCAATGGGGCGGTTTTCACCCAGCTCTCAAACTCTGTGGAAACTCAACCTCAAAGCTGTTAAAGTGTAAAAGTGTAAATCCTGCTTGCTTGCCTTTACCCATAAACTGACAGGAATTCAAGTCATTCCAAGAGCAACACAAATGTGCCCATTCATGGAAACACAACCTGGGTAGAGTGTACAGTACCTCACAGCTCTCTGGAGCACACTCTGGAAATCCTAGCACACAATGGCATGTGGCTACTATGTGTGGTATCTCATTTATTTAAGTATGTGTCAGGCCTTTGAACAATGTGGTTTTGTTTTGGCACAATTCACTGGGCATTAGAGGTACAAACGAGGAGATACCATTACATATCTCATCCTGAGGTTCCTACTCAACTCACTGGTGGAAAATACAAGTACATTCTCCCTCTTTTCAGAACACCCTTAATTGTAACCCCAAAGCTGACTCTGCACAACAGGGTTGTGTTCATTAGGCACCAAATGTAAGAAAATGCACTGAAACAAGGCGAGACTACCTGGACTTGTCTAATGAAAACTGTTCATTTTCATATTATGTTGCAAAACGTTTGAACATGACCCAGGACTCCAATGACCCCTTCAAACATGAAGTGTGTTTGGTGGGTGTGTTTTTAGGTGACTCTGAAAGTGATATAGTCTCTGCATGGTATGGTTGCATGCTTCTGGTCTAAGAGAGGGTATACCACTCAGACCATGAGCCATACGCTCCCAGAGGCAACCCTACAGTACTATAGTAGATCTCTCAGGGATGCACTAACCTGCCCTGTGAGTTATAATTTAGGTTTCTGGCAATACCTTAGTAAAGGCAATGGAATAATAAAGTGTGTGTGTATGTATGTGTGTATAGATATATTAGAATGGAGAGCCAGGCTATAAAAATAGCACAAGTGGAGGAAATGAATTGTTTAAGAATATTTGTATGAACGCCATAGTAACTTCCATAGAATATCAAATTATCATCAGAATTCAAATAACGTCTAACAACCTATTTTAATATCTCAGCATTAAGAAAACATGTCCCCCGACTAACTCGATATCTGAGCTATAACGTTTTACGACACTACTATGAAATATTTCATTTGCTGTTTTTGAAACTGTCTCCAGCCCATGTTAGATGTGATTTTATTATTTGGAAACGTTCAACAGGAATAATATTTAATTTGTGGTTGGTGTATAGTGTACAAAGTGAATGAGAAATGGTCTGTGTTGATTTTAATCATCTGCTGAAGGGCAATATGACTGAATGTGTTGGGAGTGGGCAGTGAGTGTCCCTAGGTAAACTGTTCAGGGCTCTGTTGGACATAACTGATTGGTACTGGCTCAGTCTCTCTCCTATTCTCCTGCTTTCTCCCTGGTTGCCTCTGTCTGCCTGTGTGAGGTAGGAGTCTTCTGTCTGTGTGAGATGGGAATCCTCCACCAGATGAATGTTAGTACTGGGAGGGATTGGGTGATCAGTTCGCTGTCTCGTTAGCTGACGGAAGGGGAGAGAGAAAGAGAAGCGAGGGGGACTTCAGTAGAGTATGTAATAGGAAACCAGCCCTTTCTCTCTCTCCTCCTCTCTCTACCCTTCCTTCTCTCATCTCTTTCTCTTTCACTCATCAAGTCTGTCCTGCAGGCAGTTGGATGGAATAGCAGCAGCGCTCTCTTCTCTGCTTTCTTTCTGGGTTAGTCACCAGGGAACCGTCTCAGTGGTACTTAAGTGCTTGACGAGGATAAGGACTGGGTCAACACAGGAACAAACAGGGAACCAGGGCTTTGGGATCGGGACAGAGACAGAGACAGAGCAGGAGAGGAGCCTTATAAGGTGGGTTCTAGGCTGGGCTGTCCTAGGCTGGGACAGGGGTGTGTGGACAGTCAATCTGTGTGACAGAGAGATCACTCACCGGGTGCCGTGAAAGAGAGGCGGTAGTTGGAGAGAGCTGCATGGACTTGGGCTAACAGGTGCAGGGTCCCACTGAGACTAAAAGGGAACAAGAACGGCTGAAAGGGAACACATTTAGACTAGTATTAAGAAAAGCTCCAAAAGACTTAATGTAACTACATTTGTGTGTTGTTAATTTAGATACCCGTTTACGGTTTGGTGGCTTATTTTCTCCTTTCTGTAATGATGGATAAGGGGTTTTCTGTGTTGAGTTTTGTGAAGATGTGTCTGAAATGACATGCTGTGAGGTGTCTGAAAAGGAATGCTGAACATTGAATATGTTTTTTATTGTTGTTCGTCACTGATGTTTGCACACCATACTGTAGTTATGGTGGGGTAAATGTTATTAACATTTACATTGAGTAGAAATAAGTATAATTGTTATAGGATGTACTATTACAAATATATCAGGGTGATCACAAGTGTGCCTTTGCTCTGGGACTGAGATTGTCACGTTGTTTGACATGAACTGTATGAGTAAAAATAGAAGGTTGTGAGTCTGAGATGATTGACTATAAACCAAAGATATAGTTAAAAAGTATTATTCTATTCAACAGGTTACGGTTGAGCCCTGAATCCTGTTTATGTAATAAAATGTTTCTTCCTGGTCAAACGTGTGCTTGGCAGCATGTCCATGTGCCCGAGCCGTTAACTTGTGAGTGACAGGGTGTGGTGTGAACACTCGGAGCCCCTCTGGTAGATCCTGTAGGCAGAGTGAAGACTGCGATACAAAAAATTCACACAGAGTTCAACTCTTTACTCTCAGTATATTATTATCATTATTATCTGTTTACCATATTTTATTTATATGCTCTAGGTCTAAATAGCATCTCTGTCATGACTAGAGAGAGAGACTCTCTCGTGTAATTTATGTGTTGTAATTACAGTGTGGTCATCTCTATCTAAAGTAGGAGTCTTTGTACAAATAGAACCAGGAAGAAGAACGTATCTAGAACAAAAACAATCCATTTACCAAGTCGTAATCCAGATGGGACTGACTTTTCCTCATTACGTTCCATGTACAGAGCATTCGGAAAATAGTCAGACCCCTTGACTTTTCCCACATTTTGTTACGTTACAGCCTTATTCTAAAATGGATACAAAAAAATCCCCTCATCAATCTACACACATACCGCATAATGACGACGATCTAGTGTACAAAGCCATAAGGAGAGCTATAAACGTATACATTAATTTGTCTGGCAAGACTGTACTCTGTCCAGAAATACTGCTGCTTGCAAATGTATAAAAAAAATGTACTACATTTGCATAAGTATTCAGACCCTTTACTCTGTACTTTTTTGAAGCACCTTTGGCAGCAATTACAGCCTTGAGTCTTCTTATTTATGACACTACAAGCTTGGTACACCTGTATTTGTGGAGTTTCTCCCATTCTTCTCTGTAGATCCTTTCAAGCTCTGTCAGGTTGGATGAGGAGCGTCGCTGCACAGCTATTGTCAGGTCTCTCCAGAGATGTTCGATCGGGTTCAAGTCCAGGATCTGGCTGGGCCACTCAAGGACATTCAAAGACTTGTCCCAAAGCCACTCCTGCATTGTCTTGGCTGTGTGCTTAGGGTCGTTGTCCTGTTGGAAGGTGAACCTTCACCCCAGTCTGAGGTCCTGAGCACTCTGGAGCAGATTTTCATTAGGGATCTTTGTTCCGTTAATCTTTCCCTCGATCCTGACTAGTCTCCCAGTCTCTGCCACTGAAAAACATCCCCACAGCATGATGCTGCCACCACCATGCTTCACCGTAGGGATGGTGCCAGGGTTCCTCCATACGTGACACTTGGCCTTCAGGCCAAAGAGTACAATCTTGGTTTCAAATCAAGTTTTATTGGTCACATATACATGGTTAGCAGATGTTATTGCGAGTGTAGTGAAATGCTTATGCTTCTAGATCTGACAGTGCAGCAGTATCTAACATATAATATCAACAATTCCACAACAAAACCTAATACACACAATCTAGTAAATGAATGGGATGAGAATATAAAAATATATGGATGAGCAGTGACAGAGCAGCTAAGATGCAATAGATAGTAAAGAATAGATAGTGTACGATACAGTATATATAGTGGGGCAAAAAAGTATTTAGTCAGCCACCAATTGTGCAAGTTCTCTCACTTAAAAAGATGAGAGAGGCCTGTAATTTTCATCATAGGTACACTTCAACTATGACAGACAAAATGAGGATAAAAAATCCAGAAAATCACATTGTAGGATTTTTAATGAATTTATTTGCAAATTATGGTGGAAAATAAGTATTTGGTCACATACAAACAAGCAAGATTTCTGGCTCTCACAGACCTGTAACTTCTTCTTTAAGAGGCTCCTCTGTCCTCCACTCGTTACCTGTATTAATGGCACCTGTTTGAACTTGTTATCAGTATAAAAGACACCTGTCCACAACCTCAAACAGTCACACTCCAAACTCCACTATGGCCAAGACCAAAGAGCTGTCAAAGGACACCAGAAACAAAATTGTAGACCTGCACCAGGTTGGGAAGACTGAATCTGCAATAGGTAAGCAGCTTGGTTTGAAGAAATCAACTGTGGGAGCAATTATTAGGAAATGGAAGACATACAAGACCACTGATAATCTTCCTCGATCTGGGGCTCCATGCAAGATCTCACCCCGTGGGGACAAAATGATCACAAGAACGGTGAGCAAAAATCCCAGAACCACACGGGGGGACCTAGTGAATGACCTGCAGAGAGCTGGGACCAAAGCAATAAAGCCTACCATCAGTAACACACTACGCCGCCAGGACTCAAATCCTGCAGTGCCAGATGTGTCCCCTGCTTAAGCCAGTACATGTTCAGGCCCGTCTGAAGTTTGCTAGAGAGCATTTGGATGATCCAGATGAGGATTGGGAGAATGTCATATGAGTCAGAGAAACCAAAATAGAACATTTTGGTAAAAACTCAACTCGTCGTGTTTGGAGGACAAAGAATGCTGAGTTGCATCCAAAGAACACCATACCTACTGTGAAGCATGGGGTGGAAACATCATGCTTTGGGGCTGTTTTTCTGCAAAGGGACCAGGACGACTGATCCGTGTAAAGGAAAGAATGAATGGGGCCATGTATTGTGAGATTTTGAGTGAAAACCTCCTTCCATCAGCAAGGGCATTGAAGATGAAACGTGGCTGGGTCTTTCAGCATGACAATGATCCCAAACACACCGCCTGGGCAACGAAGGAGTGGCTTCAGAAGAAGCATTTCAAGGTCCTGGAGTGGCCTAGCCAGTCTCCAGATCTCAACCCCATAGAAAATCTTTGAAAGTCTGTGTTGCCCAGCGACAGCCCCAAAACATCACTGCTCTAGAGGAGATCTGCATGGAGGAATGGGCCAAAATACCAGCAACAGTGTGTGAAAACCTTGTGAAGACTTACAGAAAACGTTTGACCTCTGTCATTGCCAACAAAGGGTATATAACAAAGTATTGAGATAAACTTTTGTTATTGACCAAATACTTATTTTCCACCATAATTTGCAAATCCTACAATGTGATTTTCTGGATTTCTTTTTCTCATTTCGTCTGTCATAGTTGAAGTGTACCTATGATGAAAATTACAGGCCTCTCTCATCTTTTTAAGTTGGAGAACTTGCACAATTGGTGGCTGACTAAATACTTTTTTGCCCCACTGTACATATGAGATGAGTAATGCGAGATGTAAACATTCTTAGTGGCGTTATTAAAGTGACTAGTGTTATATTTATTAAAGTGGCCAATGATATCAAGTCTAAGTAGAAAGCCGCCTCTCTTTGCTAGTGATGGCTTTTTAACAATCTGATGGCCTTGAGTTAGAAGCTGTTTTTCAATATCTCGCTTCCAGCTTTGATGCACCTGTACTGACCTCGCCTTCTGGATGGAAGCGGGATGAACAGGCAGTGGCTCAGGTGGTTCTTTGCCTTGATCTTTTTGCCTTCCTGTGAAGAGCCCTGCGGTTGTGGGCGGTGCAGTTGCCGTACCAGGTGGTGACACAGCCCGACAGGATGTTCTCAATTGTGCACCTGTAAAAGTTAGTGAGGGTTTTCGATGACAAGCCACATTTTTTTTCAGCCTCCTGAGGTTGAAGAGGTGCTGTTGCGCCTTCATCACCACATTGTCTGTGTGGGTGGCCAATTTCAGTTTGTCGGTGAGGAACTTAAAACCTTCCACCTTCTCAACTGCTGTCCTGCCGATGTGGATAAGGGGGTGCTCCCTCTGCTGTTTCCTGAAGTCCACAATCATCTCTCTTGTTTTGCTGACATTGAGTGAGAGGTTATTTTCCTGACACCACACTCCGAGAGCCCTCACCTCCTCCCTGTAGGCTGTCTCGTCATTGTTGGTAATCAAGCCCACTACTGTTGTGTCGTCTGCAAACTTGATGATTGAGTTGGAGGCATGCATGGCCATGCAGTCGTGGGTGAACGGGGGGCTGAGAACGCACCCTTGTGGGGCCCCAGTGTTGAGGATCATCGGAGTGGAGATGTTGTTTCCTACCTTCACGACCTGGGGGTTTGCCCGTCAGGAAGTCCAGGACCCAATTGCACAGGGCTGGGTTGAAACCCAAGGTCTCAAGCTTAATGACGAGTTTGGAGGTTACTATGGTGTTGAATGCTGAGCTTTAGTCAATGAACAGCATTCTTACATAGGTATTCCTCTTGTCCAGATGAGATAGTGTGATGGCGATTGCATCGTGGGCTGTAAGCAAATTGAAGTGAGTGCTACGGGGCGGTAGTCATTTAGTTAAGCTACCTTTGCTTTCTTAGGAACAGGAACAATGGTGGCCATCTTGAAGCATGTGGGGACAGCAGCCTGGGTTAGGGATTGTCTGTAAACACACCAGCCAGCTGGTCTGTGCATGCTCTGAGGACGTGGCTAGGGATGCTGTCTTGGCCGGAAGCCTTGCGAGGGTTAACACGTTTTACTCACGTCGGCCACGGAGAAGGTGAGCCCACAGTCTTTGGTAGCGGGCCGCGTTGGTGGCAGGCACTGTATTATCCTCAAAGCAGGCAAAGAAGGTGTTAAGTTTGTCTGGAAGCAAGACGTCGATGTTCGTGACGGGGCTGGTTTTCTGTTTGTAATCCGTGATTGTCTGTAGACCCTGCCACATAGGTTTTGTGTTTGAGCCGTTGAATTGCAACTCCACTTTGTCTCTATACTAACACTTTGCTTGTTTGATTGCCTTACGGAGGGAATAACTACACTGTTTGTATTCGGCCATATTCCCAGTCGCCTTGCCATGATTAAATGCGGTGGAACGTGCTTTCAGCTGAGGGCGAACGCTACCATCAATCCACGGTTTCTGGTTAGGGATGGTTTTAATAGTCACAGTGTGGGTACACCATCTCCTATACACTTCCTTAAACTCGCTCACTGAGTCAGAATATACGTCAATGTTATTCTCTGAGGCTACCCGGAACATATCCCAGTCCACGTGATCAAAACAATCTTGAAGCGTGGAATCCAATTGGTCAGACCAGCGCTGGATAGACCTAAGAACGGGCGCTTCCTGTTTTAGTTTCTGCCTATAGGAAGGGAGCAGCAGGATGGAGTTTTGGTCAGATTTGCCAAAAGGAGGGCAGGGGATGGCCTTGTATGCATTGCGGAAGTTTGAGTAGCAGTGGTAGCAATGGTTGAGCGTGTTACTCGCTTGTGTTCATTAGACCAGAGAATCTTGCTTCTATTTTAAAAACAAATCTAAACCTGTTTTTTCGCTTTGCCATTGTGATAGTGTGTAGATTGAGGAAAAACATTCATTTTAATCCATTTTAGAATAAGTCTAACCTAACAAGTGTGGAAAAAGTCAAGGGTCTGAATACTTTCCGAATGCACTGTAAACATGCGCAACTTTGTAAAATGTTAATCGTCCATTACAAAAGACAGACAGGGGAATTGCTCTCATTCAGTAAAGACATTATGGCAGAGCCAGACAGTCAGATCTCCTGTTCGGCATCTAGGAAAAACAAATCGGTCTTAAAATGTCGTCATACATTCATCGATTAGTCGTTTTTGAAAAGAGACTCCCTCTGAAGTGGTGAGATAGGAAATTCATTAGGCAAAAGGCCAAGCAACACACCATTAACCCAATTATTGCTATATACAGTACCCCTTCGGTAATGCATTGCTGTATTTCTTCAAGTCCACCTCTTTTATGGAGACCGATTTAATTGTCATCGCCAGGATTCCTGGCAAGGCTTCGACAAGCAGCAGTATTTCTGGACTGACTACAGTCTCGCCAGACAAATGAATGTTTATGGCTATCCACATGGCTTTGTACACTAGAACGTGGAGCATTGCTCCTTATAAGGCTGTTATGTATATCAATGTGGAGCTTGATTGTGTACATGGAGCACTACCAGGCTGCCAGACATGCTTTAGGAGGTTAGGCGGGTCAGTTGTACTAGCTAGGTGCCAGTCATATTTGTAGGGATCTCCATCCTGACAGGTTATACAGTATGACAGTGGTATATTTATAGCAGGAGAGAAGTTCCAGTTGTATGAGTCTAATCCTGCTGAAGTGGTGTCATTGCAGGCTTGTGTCTTATCTCACAGTAATGACTCCTGGCACTCAGCAGCAGTAGAGGCTCCAGCCTCCAGCGATGGCTTAAGCAGCTGTGAGGCTGACATCTCCAGTCCAGCGCGAGGGCTTCTCTCTCCGGGAACTCACCCCAGCTAGGGTGGGCTAGGATAGAGAGGGCTGGGGTTGGGGCCAGTTGAGGAAGCCATGCTGCCAATGAGATCTTAGCCCTTCTGCACTTTTCCATATGCGTTCTAACTCTTCACACGCGGCCCCTCAAACGACGACCCAAGCCCGTCATGCAGGTTACATTTCAACTGGGTGATATATGGTCCATGGTTCATCTGATCCCAGTGCCTCAACCTTTCCGTCAGCTGCATCCCCAATTGAAAGTTTAATAGATATCCCAACCTCATCTATATGCCATGAGAATATAGATCTGCCTCTGATAGATATCCCACCCTCATCTATATGCCATGAGAATATAGATCTGCCTTTGTGTGGGTGCATTTTATTGTCTCGCCCATTTTTATTTTCTATTAAACCAAAATGGATACTTTGCGCACAATACATTGAGTGGCATGGCCATGGGCAGAAGAGCCTGCTCAGTTTTTCAGAGGCAGTGAGAAGCTCCGTCTTTGGTTAGCAGTAAGAGAATCTCTCTACAGGACAAAGTAATACCTGTCTTTATCAATAATGGAGCTCCTCTTGTCCAATAATGGAAGCAGAGTGAAGGCAGAGAGGAGATTCTCCCCCATCTCTTTTGTGTAGATGAATCTCATCCATATTTAACAGTGAGCCATGTTAAAGGATGTGGTAACTGATGGATTTAACTGGCATGTGACACTCTGATCTCTCTCCTTTAACACAGATCCTTATTATTTATTGTTATTATTAGAACAGGATGTAGACGCCATAGGACAGGAATAGCTAATGGAGGGCTGCAGCACTGCTAGTTTTCATCCTACCTTTCTAATCAGGAATTGTTTCAGACCTGGGAAACCAGATGAGCGAATCAATAAATTACTGGGATCTATTAACTACCTGGAAGAGAATAAAATCGGCAGTGCTGTAGCCCTCGTGGACTGGATTTGAACATCCTTGCCATATCTGTGGTACTGTAGTCTGACCAGTGATGCACCTCTCTCCTTCTCCCTCAGGTCATTTGGACTAGGTGTGGTTCCTGAGGCCCTGCTGTCATGAGGTGGCCGGAGGGGGTTGTGAAGACCCCGCCCTGGATAGGAGCAGGACCCACCCTCCTGGCTCTCTTTCTCCTCCTCACTTGTGTCTCCAGCTTCCTCCAGCCACTGCCAAGAGTCTTCCTCTCATTCGAAGGTAAATAAATGTCCTGTTTACTCCAGCAGTGAATCCCTAAGCATCGGACAGATATGCCCTCCATCTAACCTTCTACAGAACACCCGTGAAGCATTACCTCAGGCTTAGTCTCATCTGTGTTTCACCACAGCTGTGATGAGCTTACAGAACACAATGAAGCTATTAGTTTATGGTGTTAATGGGTAACATAGGGTCAATAACAGATTGATGCCCATCCAGAGGATGTACAATCATCTTTGTCATTTTGAACTAACAAGAAAATACTATATAATTACCTTTTCTGCAATGTCTGAGATGAGGTCATCTCAGACATTCCCTTAGATGTTTGTGTTTAATCAGTGTTCTATGCCAGATAGTGGGAGGGCGGGTCTAACCTTTATAGTACCCATGCTGCTTAGTCCCTGTTGGACTTAACATTGTCATGTTCTTGGTTTGGGCCTGTGAGACCTTGAGATCGTGGTTCCATTTTTCAGTTCTGTTCCATGTCAGTGAGGCGAACCAGAGCCATACCTCTGTGAGATTGTACCTTACTGTGTCATGACTGACTGCCCTGGCTCAGCCTGGTCCTGGTTAAACTTTAAACACACACAGTGGGTGGAGGCACTGTTTCCTTTCTGAGTGTTGTTACAGCCTCTTGGTTTGATTCTGTTTTATTTAATTTCCTTGACACAGATGATTGGATGAATTATTAACCCTCTGAACTAGGAAGGAGTTTGCGGGGGAGGAGGCTGGAGGGGTTGTTTCTTGTTTCTCATGCTTTCAGGAACCACCTACCCCTCCTCATACGTGGTGTAACTGTACACTGGTGTTGATGTTGTACAGCAACTGCTGGGTATGTTTGATCATCTTTCAGTACTTCCATTGTCCAATGCAGGAAAGACTGTGGCTGTGCTATGTCTGTGTTGCACATGTGTCTGTGCGGTGTCTGAGTGCTCAGACAGTGGGAAGAGGTGTTGTGACTGTGACTCATTGTCTATGGAAAGGCTGTGCTATACTGTGGTCATCTTTCCTTGACTCCCAGCACCTTTCTCTTCCTATCACTGGCTCTCATCCTCTCTCTGCCCCTTTTCTCCTACTGTCTCCTTATTTCCTTCCCTGACTTTTTCTCTCCTCTCCCTCTCTTCTTCTCTCTGTGATTGTCTCGAGTGCTGTAGCCCAGCTGTCAGACAGAGACAGGCAGTGAAACGCCCCACTCAGCAGAGCTGCTCACAGACAGGACCCAGGCTGTATACACTTGTCTAGGGGATGTGTGGAGTGTTGCGGGTGGCTTGGAAAAAGCCTGCTCACTCACTGCAAACAGACCAAACCACTCAAATACCTCTGTGGCTTTTACATACAACCACGGTAGGCCTATTCACTCCTGCCCTGTTAAAATGGCTGACCTCCAGGATTCACGGTCAACATGCTGGGAATGAATCTATCCCGGCTGCTGATCATGTGATTGGTTAATCCCTTTTCCATGTGTGGATTTGATTTGTCCCCATTTCCTGCTTTAGTTCGGTTCTACTGTATCTGAGTGAAACGTCAAAGGGAACTATTATCAGTCAAATAGGTTCTAAAGTGGTTATTGGTTGGGTAGCTCTGGTTTTGTGGTGGACCGGTAGTAGCTTGTTTTATTATCATTTTTTTTTTTAAGTCAGGTGTGTGTCTGTCACTTAGGATGATCTATGTAGGTGCTTCGCTGTGCTTCATTCCCATGGGACTCATTGGATTGAATTAGTGGGAAAACAGAAGCGGAGGGGATTTGGCAGTTACTGGAAGGACATTTCAAGGTAAAGAAAGGAATGGAGATTTGATTGTGAGCCAAGATTTCAGGTGTTGGTTAGCTTCCATGCTGTGATTTTAGAGCTGTTCTGTCCGGGATGTTAAGCACAGGGGAGTTGAGCTGAACTGATGTATGTTGGTGGAGCTGGAAATCATTTGCCGTTGGGGCTGACAGGCTCCATATTTTACCCTGCCTTCAGTGGAGCTTCTGCCTGGGAGAGATCCAGATGTAGTTGGAGACTCCTCTGACCCAGGGAGAGGACTCTTCTCTCCAATAAACTCCAGTGTGGACGTCCTCACCGAGAGAAGTATTTGGGGTGCATGGGCTCTCTCCAGTACCAGGGTGGGGAGAGGAGAGGTGCAGGGCCCAGAGAGGGTAACAGGTGGGGGGTCCAGTCAGCAGCAAGTGTAAGGGTGTGTGTCGAAGGTTCTGCACTGGAGGCGAGATATATTGTTGTTCCCTAGAGTAAAGACTCTTTATTATTACAGCCTAAACTGACTAAACCAAAACAGAAAAAAAGAAACTCTGGGAGGAGGCTTGTGTCAGTACACAGTATCTCACTCTCGCTCTCCCTCCCTCTAGCTACCCATCTTTTCTTCCCTCTCTCCTGAAACTCTAGCCGAGTGTAAGGCAGGTTCACGTGGCTGAGTGAGTCAGCTCGCGTCTCCAGGAGAAGTTGCCGTCACTGACATTCCTGCTCCCTCACACTGCTTAATCTTGTCTTGGAGAGGCAAACGCAACGGGACGGCAACCAAAACACACTAATAAACAGTGAGAAACGCAGGCCCCAGAACGCAGCCCTATATAATAAACAGTCAAATATGGATTTATGGATTTACTAGCGTGAAAAGAGATTTATTTTTAAACTTCTGTTTTCAATCACTTTTATTTTCCCCAATATTTAGTCTAGCGTCCCCCTTTCATTTGACATATTCCAAAACACTACCTCCATCTGTCTCATTGAAAGTTAAAATAATGAATAGCGGAGTGCTCCGAAGTCTGTTTTGTCAACCACTGATAAAAGGGCCATATTTTCCCATGAATCATTCAAATGTGAGAATGGTACAAAGCCCAGGACTAAGAACTGAATAATAAACCACTAACAGTGAGGCGTCCTATAGCTTTCTCTGAGCAGGTGAGGTGTAGATTAGACTGGACTAGGTCTAATCCTAGGCCAGGATTCAGACAAACGACGAGAAAATGTAATAAGATTTGTCTGAATCCTGGGCTAGGATTACCTAGTCCAGTCGGATTTACACCTCACCTGCTCAGAGAAAGCTTTTGTGATTTGGAGCCCTTGGTCTCGTGATTTGATGGCTACTACTACCACCACCTCTGTCATGGTCTACAAGTCAAGTGCACTGCGATGTCGATAATCTGTGTTTATTTAAATCCCTGCCATAGATTATATGGAGATATGTTTCAATTTCAACTAAGGTGGAAAATGAATCTGGGTCTGGTCCAGTGGTTACATAGCATTGTCCTTTCTCAACCCGATTCAGTGACATAGGTGATACGCTTTTAAACAGAAACAGAATTCACTTTTCTCTCTTGGCTTTTTACCCCGCAAAATATACTTTCAAACATACAGTATCTGGATTTCATCTCAGTTTATTTGGCCAAATTGCTGAGGATAGAAGAAAACGTTTGATAATCAGTGTCTTGGTCAGAAAGGCCCTGGCTCATGCCATGTTGATACTTTGTTGTTTGACCCAGGTGAAACATTTGACAACCTTTTGTTAGGCTGCGTTCTGCACCTGCCAGTGAGTTTACAAGCCAATACGACAATGTTTTATCCCTGATCTAATTATTAGGAGGCCATATTAACGAGTTGCCTGCCCAGGGCTATGGCTGTATGGTACTTATCACACATCTAAGGCTGTCTGTATACGGTCTGGTAGGATGATTTGGGTTTTGTTTCTCTCTGGGTGATTGTGAAGAGGATTATACACTAACGCAGTGGGTGTTGAGAGTCATGGTCACTGTCACCCTTGACAGGGTACGTGTGGCTCAGGGTGGGTGGTGGTCTTTGTTTTAGATGTCATTAATGTCATCTGTCCTGGTAAAACACTGCTGGTGGTCAGGGTGTCACTGTGTAAATGAGGCTTAAGAAAATATACAAGTATTTGGATGTAAGAAAAATAAAATGTCTGTTTTAGCAGGTGTCTATTTAAATCCTCCTGTCTAGTCCTTGGTAGAGAGCCTGTAGCTGCAGTTTGAGACGTGTGGGAGATTGATTAAGATAGTGTTCTTGTAATGAGTATTCCCTCTCTCTGGGAACTACTCCTTTTCTCAGCCAAACCCTGAGCAGAACCAGACGTCACACACACACACACACAGCCGTCTGTCTTACAGCCTTTCACCATAGAACGGATGCTCTGGTTCCCCAGCTTCCAGAGATTAGTTCCTTCTTTTATCATGCGTCATTAGAATCTCCTCCTAGCCCTCATTATTCATAAAGGATGACTATCAGGTGGTTGTCCAACTGTGAAGTATAATTATTTAATTGTGGGTGTGTGCGCATGCAAATTCTTCACATTTGATTACTTTCTGGTGGTATACTCTTCCACTGAATCACCATGGAAACTGACAGTTTTATAAAACAAATTGAGGCTGTGAGCTGTTAAGTGAATATTTGGATTACTTCAGGTATCCTGAAAAATGTTTGACCCCTTTCAGATTTAACTCTAACACTCCTCAGCGTTTTACTGAGGAAAATCAAGAGGTGCATTCAGTGAAACTGAAACATAGCCAATGTAAAACATTTTACGAATTCCTACGTGAAGGACTCATTTGGAAGATAAACAGCAGAGCCTTGCCAATGTAACATTCACCTCCTGTAAGATAATGTCTCAAACTTTAAATCTAATGGGAAGGTCCGAGCCAGTGGTTTAATGTTCAAGGTTTTATCCTTGCCGAACCTAAACCTGTAAACCTGATCATAAATCGCCTAACTTGCCCCAGATCTCATGATAATGTGTTCTCTATGGGTTTGCCCTTTTGTCTTCTGTCCCTGACCCCTCAGACCGCTGCCTGCATGGTCGTCAGCAGGGTCAATAGGAAGTCAAAGGTTATAGGCAGGGCTGACGCAGGGAAAAAGTGGACCAGTGTGTCTGCATTAGTGCTCAGGGGCATGGAAGTAAAGTAAAATGCTTATTTCACAGAGCATCCCATATCTGCTTTACATTATTTTTCCCAGAGTGCATCTAAACTTGTAATTTGCAACTTAATTTGCCTTTTGAAGTGAAATCACAAATCCGTGATGGTATGCTCCAGGGAGTTCAAGGCTATACAAACCAGTGACCTGTCAATACTGTCGACAGAGAGATGTCTAAACTTGTAATTTGCAACATAATTTGCCTTTGAAGTGAAATCACAAATCCGTGATGGTATGCTCCAGGGAGTTCAAGGCTATACAAACCAGTGACCTGTCAATACTGTCGACTGAGAGATGTCTAAACTTGTAATTTGCAACATAATTTGCCTTTGAAGTGAAATCACAAATCCGTGATGGTATGCTCCAGGGAGTTCAAGGCTATGTGTCGACAGAGTGACCTGTCAATACTGTCGACAGAGATGTTGAGACATACAAATAACCAGGCTGACTGGGGTCGTTTTTTGTGTGGTTGTTGTTTGTCTCCAGGCATGAGTCCTATTGCTAGCCAAGCTAATTGATTGACTTAGAACCTGGACATTCTCCAGTGAAGGTTAGCGGGTACAGGCTGCAGTAAAGCCTACGGCTGCTGTGTTGCAGACAGGGTTTGACAAGCCTTCTGTCAGTCATACCTTTTCTCTCCTTTCTCCTCCTTTCTCTTCCTGTCTCTGTGTTTTGACATTCCTGACTTTGACCTTTCCACCCCAGATTGATATTTTAGTGTTAAGCCCGTGCACCTTGTTGAAAGGTAATCAATGGCCATCAATATGGAAGAGACAGTATCTTTCTGGAAGATGCACAAGGTCAAATGGAAATGGTGACGGTTGGTCTTTGGGAATTTGGGCTATTGATTCAGTGAAATGTATTCTCAACGTTGTTTTTCTGTCTTTTTTACAGATGAATCATTAAATATTTTATATATTTTTTATTTTGCACACAATAACTATTCTCTGGCTTTGAGCTTAAGCGAGCTTCCATAGAAAAGGCCATGGTTCTTTACATAATAAAATGGAAAAGGCTAAATTAACACCGCTAGACTATTACATACAGTGCATTGGGAAAGTATTCAGACCCCTTCCCTTCCACATTTTGTCACGTTACAGCCTTTTTGTAACATGGATAAAAAATATATAGAAACATCTCATGGATCTACACACAATACCCCATAACGACAAAGCGAAAACTGGTTTCTAGAAATTATTGCAAATGGATACCTTATTTACATAAGTATTCAGACCCTTTGCTACGAGACTCGAAATTGAGCTTAGGTGCATCCTGTTTCCATTGATCATCCTTGAGATGTTTCTACAACTTGATTGGAGTCCACCTTTGGTAAATTCAATTGATTGGACATGGTTTGGAAAGGCACACACCTGTCTATATAAGGTCCCACAATTGACAGTGCATGTCAAAGCAAAAACCAAGCCATGAGGTCGAAGGAATTGTCAGAAAAACTCAGTGACAGGATTGTGTTGAGGCACAGATCTGGGGAAGGGTACCAAAAAATGTCTGCAGGTGACCAAGAACCCGATGGTCACTTTGACAGAGCTCCAGAGTTCCTCTGTGGAGATGGGAGAACCTTCCAGAAGGACAACTATCTCTGCAGCACTCCACCAATCAGGTCTTTATGGTAGTGTGACCAGACGGAAGCCACTCCTCAGTAAAAGGCACATGACTGCCCGCTTGGAGTTTGCCAAAAGGCTAGTTTTTGGGGATGTTTTTCAGCGGCAAGGACTGGAAGACTAGTCAGGATCGAGGGGAAAGATGAACACAACAAAGTACAGAGAGATCCATGATGAAAACCTGCTCCAGAGCGCTCAGGACCTCAGACTGTAAATGTGATATTTGAAAACATTTAATTTTTTTACATTTTCAAAATGTAAAAAATGTCTGCTTGACATTATGGGGTATTGTGTGTGTATATTGATGAGGGGGACAATTTAATACATTTTAGAATAAGGCTGTAACGTAACAAGATGTGGAAAAATTCAAGTGGTCTGAATACATTCCGAATACACTGCATTCAACAATGGGACAAGGTTCCGAGTGACTCTTTTGGAATAACCTTTTATTATACCAGTGAAAATGTTTGTATTTTATTGTCGGGATCAATGGCAAAATGTGAGTTATTTTAGCCTTTTCGAGGTCAAGACCATTTTCTGACGTCTTGGTCATAACATATAGGTTTTGAGTGAAGGTTAAAAGAAACTGCAGGTGTGTGACCAGTTACTACTCTCTGTACCCTCCCCAGTGGTGGAAAAAGTACCCAACTGTCATACTGGAGTAAAAGTTAAGATATGTTATTAGAAAATGACTCGAGTAAAAGTGAGTCACCCAGTTAAATATAACTTGAGTAAAAGTCTAAAAGTATTTAGTTTTAAATATACTTAAGTATCAAAAGTAAATGTAATTGATCAAATGTACTTAAGTAAAGTATTGCCGTATAAATGACACTCCCTCTGGTCTCATGGGGCCTGTAGTCTGTAGCTGAGCTGACAGTAAAAATACATTGATTTAGTATCTGCGGGTGGGGTGAAGGGGTAACTGGAGGACTGGTTATGTGAAAGGTCATGAGAGGCCCTAAGGGGGGTTGGAGGGATGCTGTGGCAGGTGAAGAAGAGGCAGGTGCTAATTAAGGCTAACGCTAGCTAGCGTGATGGACAGGTTGGTTGGCGTCTCCGGTTTCAGACTCCTGGAGGGAATATTACCCAACGCCGCTGCAGCGCAGGTCATCCGTGTAACGAAGACTGCTCTGACGCTGGTGCTGGTGCTGAGTAATCTCACCCTGCAGAGTCTTAGAGAACCACACTCTCACTGCCAAGGAGAAAGATTACTCTATGTGTTCTACCTGTCCTACCTAGTGAAGATGGAGTGAGAAATCAATGATAGGGAGGTCATACCAAAGGCTAATAGGAGAATAGTCATCCTACATATGACCATGAGACTTCCATGACATTATGTCTGGAGACTGTTAGATAATGCAGTGACTTACAGAAAATGGTGGGAAGAGGATGATGACATTGGATGGGAAGAGAGTTAGTCAGTTCCTCTTCCTCACAAGCAGTCCCTGTATGTCAATGGAGAGGAGTGTGTTGATGCTTGAGCTGTGAGTTTGTGTGCTCATGCTCCTCTTGCCTGGCTGAGAATGTGGAGAATGTCTGTCAGACAGACAGACAGACAGACTCTGTAGCCCGGCACTGGCCACTCTGGGTGGTCCCTCTCTACGTGGGGGACAAGGAGGAGACCATGCTTGGGCACGATACTCAACCCGTCCCCTCTGCTTTACCTGCCTATATACCACCTGCCAAAACACTGTATACTGTAGAGGTACTGTAGGCTAGGCCTGTATCCCCATGGAGATGGAAGAACTGTCCTTGTGCGGGTCAGCGTCTCCAGAGCCAGACCGAAGCTTTGAGTTGCCAGGATAAAGGTTGAGTGGCGCAGTATGTGTGAATGTACCAACATTGTATTAGAGGAGTGTAGCCATGCAGAACTGAACCCAAGGAGACGTGGCATTGTCCTCACAAAGAGCACCGACACTTGGCAAGAGGTCTAAAGTCAGACGTTTATAAAGAAACCCACTCTGTCCTCAGTGGGTACATGAATCAGGGGGCCGGGGTGTACTAAGCCCATACTTCAATATTTATCAAGGCGAGTGATTGGGATCCGCCGACTCCTGCCACTGAAAACAGTGGAACACAGGTCCTATTCGTTGAAAATAGACAATGCCACATTTGCATGTGGTTAATGAATTCATTATGGCCTTTGAGGGTGCGGCCCATTTTTTTTGAAAAGGACTACATTGAATCTGAGACACAAAGGGAGGTTTATGATTGGCTGCCTGCCCAGCTCTGAGGTGTTAATGGGGTCTGAAGACCTCTGGGCCTTTGGCTCTCAGACACTGAGGTAGCCAACATCCAGCAAGAACTCACACTCCACAGGCCTAGTTAACCATTTAACCTTGTCTAGCTTTTCAGTACTCCTATGAGTAGAGCGGATTAAATCTTGGTTGAGTAGACTTGGTTCTCTTAAACTTCAGCCCCAGATAAGCCTTGGCTCTAACCAACCTGTACCGCGTACGGCATCCATATTAGGAAGTTGTCAGTTCACACAATGCCGTAATCCTGATCCTTTGATACCTCTCCTGCCTCTTTGTGCACCTGACCCTGCCTGGACACAGCTGGACTACAGGTGTCTTGGCTCAGTACAGCCTGGATGTGTCAGGGTGGCTCAGTGGGCCGACCAGCACAGACTGCTGGCTCCGTGTCCTTAAACCAGATCTTGGGGGGGACCCACATAGTCATCGCTCTTGTAAAAGCCAGACGGCGTACTTTCCAGCGGCGCTGAATCTCTCTTTTTACAATTCTGCAATGTCATAAACCGTTCCTTGTATGGCGAACCAAACCTAAAACACGACCGGCTTGTTTACTGGTGGGGATTATGGTGGAGGCCCACTACTTTGATCAGCCCAACAAATGCTGAGTTAGTCTGTCATTCCATGTTATGGGTTTTCACTTCGCCGGAGGGAAACTTCTTATTCTCTGTGGTGGCACCATTCCGGTCTCCCTCAATGTAATCATGAAACAAGACAAGGCCTATCCCATCGACATTAAAACAATTATGAAATGAACTCTCTTCCACGATTTTAATTACAGTAAAACCATCATGGGTTGAATGACAATTCCCTGCTGCTCCCCAAATCCTTCACTTAGATTCTACAGACTGTCATCACTGTTTTGTTCCTTTTGGACAGTACTATGTGGCATGCAGGATGGTTGTTGCCTTTCTCTGCTATCCTCCCTTAGTTTACAGAAGACTTGTTTATAGGGAATTATGATCAAAGCTTGTAGTCTGGTCACATCACGAGACGTTCCTGGTGGGTACATTTTAGACTGGATTAAGTCTAAAACTGTCTAAAACAGCCTTGGATTTGCCCTCCGTGCAAGGTTAACTGGGCAGGGGATCAATGCAAATGTGAATCGAAAGTGTGTTAATAAGCTGATGAAATCTAGATCATCTGAGATCCTGCTGTAATGTCAAGGTGAATATGTATTCATTAGGCTCATTGGTTACATTAGCACCATCGAGGATCTCTGACCTGCTGTCTTGGGTGACCTCTATTATGGATTTTATATCTGGGTTTTAGTCTTGCATGCGAAATATGTAGACTACTTCACTCAGACTAGATGACATCTGCAGTTGCTCTGCGGCAGTGTACGACCATGCGAAGTCCGCAACCCACCACCACTCTTAAATATTGAATGACCGTTGTGGGTTCTGCAAAAGGTTTTTGTGCCGCTTCCGCTTGACCAAGCTCTCACAAATGAAACACTCTTCAAAGGGACTAGAGGTTTTACTGTGCGGTCACCTCCAGCGGTCGGCAGCTCTGCAACCCGCAGTCCACTACATGGATGACCGCTCCTGGTCAGAACGCTATTCCTGCACAGCGGAGCCCCCATGGGTGAATGCTCACAGTCAAAGTGAACTCGGGAGTCCTACCAGGAGGCACACGGGGGAAGGTGCGGCCCCCCTGCCCACATAAATAATAGACTACCCACAATCCTCTACTCAGTCCTCACCACTGCTCTGCGTTCTCCTACTGCGGGCGTGTTCTGTAACGAGGGCAAAAATGTTTTTGTATCCTGTCCATGATGCCTAAACAACAAGGGATACGCCATTTCATCCTCAGTCATCACCACAGCAGCTCAACCTACATACCAGACCTCCCCAACGTCTTACTGTCAAGGGTGGTGTCCTCCCATTTTACGATCCCCTGAATACTTCAACCGAGCCAGTAACATTGACCAACATTCTTGTTCATTATGTTTAACAGTTAGAGCCAGTTTATCCTCAAGCCACATCTGAGTGAATCAAGTCTACATAAACAGCACCACCCATAGCAGACTGGACAGGCAAGGAATTTAGCCAATTATATCCACAAACACTTATGACATACTCAGGATCTCTGCTGGTGATGTCATCATAGTGGAATGCAGGCTAAGCCCAGGACTAATAATCCCATGTGGCTCGGGAATATTACTACAACCTAATGGATGTATAATTTGATGAGAGAATATGGGAGCTCCCATTTGATATGTTGGTTTTCAATAAACAGTCCCGAGCTCATCGTAAGAGCATGGGTTTCATTGTCAACTCAATGATTTATATGGCAACAGACAGTACTGTACATGTATCAGCCACTGTCCTCAAATGCTATAAGCGATACTTCTAGGACTCATTATTACTGATCTATGACAGCCGTTATATTGCTTAAGGTTTGCTTTGATTACATTTCCACAGCCACGTATTAATGTTATGGCGTCAAAAGCTTAACTCGTCCCACAAGGATGACCTCCGATCCCATCAGGTCAAAGGTTAATGGGTAGTAAAATAAACATCCACAGACTTGCCTGCCACCATCTCTCTTTGTAAGCCTATCTCATTATAAATTAGGCTCATGTTAAATTGTGCAAATCCCATGTATCTAAGGCAGAAAATGGTGGCGAGGCACTTAAAGTGAGTCTTGATGTTTTCTTCAGAGAGTGCAGGTGCACTACACTAACGGCTATTGTGACATTTTGATGGGCTGTAATGCTTACCCAGGCATGACTCGTGTTTCCTGCTGGGGTCACAATGAGCAGACAGACACTAGATCCCATGGTATGCACCAGAGGCTATGCTCGTCTCACCGTGGATCATGGCGGGGTCATGTGACGCACGCCTGCCGCGCTGTTTCCCCCCAAAACACTGGACTTGGTTAGGGCTTCCACCCACGGTAGGAAACATGAAAGTCTCCAATTCCTCCACTGAGAAAACAATACAGAGTTAATAATGATGATAATGTTATTTCACCCGGGCCGCCTCACCCCACACCCCTCTGAACACTTTGTTCCCCTTGTGGAATGTTCCAGAGGGACAATATGGATAGAATCAGACTGTACCAAGAGCATTGACTTTAGGGGGGATTCCAGATCCACATTGAGCAGAGCTACAATAAACCCTTCTGTAAACAGGAATCATTAAGTGAGAGTCAGCACCTTTTTGCTCCAGGAAAAACAGAAGCAGGAGCCCGCAGGCTTGTAAACTGAACACTCCTTTCCCTCAAGCATAAGAAAAAGATCAAATAAAACCCTTTCCAAGAAGGTCTTTAAATCTCTCCCCTGTCTGCTTATTCTGGAGGGATGTAGGTAAGAGTGGTTTGGAGTGAAGCATGGTTTTAATTAGTTCTTATAGTTACTCCTTCACCCCCGGTGGCACACCTGGCTTCCCTGATCTCTGGCAGAGCTGCCGTTGAACATCTTTAGCCTGAAGAGCCGAAGGCTTGAGCTAACCCAATATCTCCCTGAGCCCAATCTCCTCGGCTCTAAAGCTTTGGACATGTGATCTTCTTTTTCCAGAGGTTCTCTTTGTTAAATGCACATTGTACTTTTTTGTTTGACAAGGGCCTTCGTATTAGATTTGAGTCTGGTGGAAACAAAGCATTGTGTGTGTGTGTTGCTCATGCCTAAAGTTATACATGATACACCAACCGACTGCTTTGTGCTTTTCTTTTTTTAACAATATCACGTAGGATATGAGGATGCTTGGGCCTCCAGCATGGCGCAGTGGTCTAAGCCACTGCATCAGAGTTGCTAGTTGTTACACTAGAGATCCTAGTTCGCGTCCAGGCTCTGTCGCAGCCGGCCGTGCCCGGGAGACCCATGGGGCGGAGCGCAATTGGCCCAGCGTCGTCCGGGTAAGGGGGGGGGTTGGCTGGCAGGGATGCTCTTGTGACTCCTGTGGCGGTCCTCTGAAACTCTCATCCATGATCAGAAAGAGAGGGGGAGGCACTGGAAAACAGCTTTCATTCAGGATTAAAGGGCCTCGACCTCAAAAGCATTGTGCAATACTATTGAATAGAGTAATGACTTTAGCCTGGAGGCCTGAAGGAGAGCATAGCCAGCCTGTTTGTTGATTAGAGACAGAAGACAAAGGAAGAAGGATCAAGTTGCTCTCAACTCCTCCACTCCTGCCCCTTGTCAATAGTGATGAATATGCATGAGTTTGGCATAGACAGTGAAGGCCTTTGATGGTTTGGATGGAGAGCTCTGGACGCTTAGAGACAGAGGACGTTTACTTCTTCCTTCTAGCTTTAGGACAATAAGGGCTTTTACAGTAGCTGGTCAGTCAGAGAGACAACCAAGTAAATGGTTTTTCCACAGATTTATTTTGCTCACCATGACTGGCCAGTGTTCATAAAGTGTCTGGAAAGTTGTGTTGTGTGGAATCTACTGCATGCATTGCAAAATGGATGCAATCATCTTCATGCACTTGTAGTTTAGTCAGTGTTAGCTGACTTGGTATAGTCCTGCTGTAAACGCTACAGATTCCTCATTATTTCCCACCATAACATTGTCTGTTTGTGTATCCCACAGACCTGCAGGCGTCCCAGACAGTGGAGTACTACAGTCTGTCAGACAAGGCCATGGACTACAGGATCCTGTTGATGGATGAGGACCAGGACAGGATGTATGTAGGTTGTAAGGACCATGTCCTGTCTATGGACATCAACAACATCACCCACGGGACACTCAAGGTGAGGTCCTCTTAGCAGTCCGTTAAACTGCTAAGAGGATTTTCCTTACAGCATGAGTGAAATGTTTAGTTGATCATTGTTTGTTGTGATAGTATTGTAAGTAGAGGATGGATATAGCAAGATACGGACTTCACCTGCCTTACAGTATTATAGTATGATGGTGTGATGACTCATAACTCCCTGTCCGATACCAACATGAGTTCTATTACTTTCCATCCTATTTATCAAGCTCTCACTAAAGGAGACAAAATTACTTTGATCTCATTTAGCTTTCCTTGCATGTGGCAGATCATGGCTGAATACATTATGCTAATTATACAAGAACAGTAATGGTGGTAATTCAATTATAATATAGTACATTTTATATCCCACCCATTTCATGGAGCAAAATATGACATATTAGTGGTGCTTGATGCAGTTCTGTGATTCTGTAACAGCAGTTCCCTGCTAATTGTATCTCTGTGTGCAGTGAGGGAGCTGTCCTGTCTATAACTGACAGGCGTGAAGAGCAGAACAGATGGGAATGCATTTAGTTCACCCCAGAGAGAGCTGTAGCACATCCATTTGCAAAATAATTGCCTGATATGTTCCCAGCATTAGACCCTTCAAGCTCCTCACGGGTTTGGAAATATAGCATTTACTGGAGACAAGTTATCATCATTATTGGGAAGTTCACTACAGTGTAAAGCATCCATATTAGGAAGTTACTACAGTGTAGAGCATCCATATTAAGAAGTTACTACAGTGTAGAGCATCCATATTAGGAAGTTACTACAGTGTAGGGCATCCCTATTAGGAAGTTACTACAGTGTAGAGCATCCATATTAGGAAGTTACTACAGTGTAGGGCATCCCTATTAGGAAGTTACTACAGTGTAGAGCATCCATTTTAGGAAGTTACTACAGTGTAGAGCATCCATATTAGGAAGTTACTACAGTGTAGAGCATCCATATTAGAAAGTTACTACAGTGTAGGGCATCCATATTAGGAAGTTACTACAGTGTAGGGCATCCATATTAGGAAGTTACTACAGTGTAGAGCATCCATATTAGGAAGTTACTACAGTGTAGGGCATCCCTATTAGGAAGTTTCTACAGTGTAGAGCCTCCATATTAAGAAGTTACTACAGTGTAGAGCATCCATTTTAGGAAGTTACTACAGTGTAGAGCATCCATATTAAGAAGTTACTACAGTGTAGAGCATCCATATTAGGAAGTTACTACAGTGTAGGGCATCCATATTAGGAAGTTACTACAGTGTAGGGCATCCATATTAGGAAGTTACTACAGTGTAGAGCATCCATATTAGGAAGTTACTACAGTGTAGGGCATCCATACTAGGAAGTTACTACAGTGTAGGGCATCCATATTAGGAAGTTACTACAGTGTAGAGCATCCATATTAGGAAGTTACTACAGTGTAGGGCATCCCTATTAGGAAGTTACTACAGTGTAGAGCATCCATATTAGGAAGTTACTACAGTGTAGAGCATCCATATTAGGAAGTTACTACAGTGTAGAGCATCCATATTAGGAAGTTACTACAGTGTAGGGCATCCATATTAGGAAGTTACTACGGTGTAGAGCATCCATATTAGGAAGTTACTACAGTGTAGAGCATCCATATTAGGAAGTTACTACGGTGTAGGGCATCCCTATTAGGAAGTTACTACGGTGTAGGGCATCCCTATTAGGAAGTTACTACGGTGTAGGGCATCCCTATTAGGAAGTTACTACGGTGTAGGGCATCCCTATTAGGAAGTTACTACGGTGTAGGGCATCCCTATTAGGAAGTCACTACGGTGTAGGGCATCCCTATTAGGAAGTCACTACGGTGTAGGGCATCCATATTAGGAAGTTACTACGGTGTAGGGCATCCCTATTTGGAAGTCACTACGGTGAGTGAAGTTTGTCAGTTTGCTTCAGAGTCTGTTTATTTCTGTTCAATATGTTCTCATCTCTTCCTTCCTTCTGCTCCCACAAGCTGTCCCTGGTTTCTGGGTTTAAAAAAATTCCCAGCTTTCCATGAAGACCAGGATGTGCAATGGTCCCTAATGAATCTGTTGTCTGTGTTTCTCACCAGGTGTTTTGGCCTGCATCTGTTAGCAAGATTGAGGAATGCCAAATGGCTGGCAAGGACCCCACGGTAAGAACACTTACTCTCAATATGTAGCACTAACCGCTAACTAAATCCACTGAAAGTCATGTGTGATGCTAACCGCTAACTAAATGAACGAACACACTATACTGATGATGTCTCTGGTCCTTCTCCATTAGCATGTGCTAGCATGTTAGCATCCTGGGTTCCAAACAAGTGGGGCTGCAGATGTGGAGTTGAGGAGAGTCATTGACTCCTCCTGGCAATCCTTATGTTAGTTGATAGAAGAATGAGACATATGAGTGCTCAAATCCACCCAGAGAAAATAAACAAGCATCAAAGCAGTACGCTAACTACTGTGACTGACAGATCTCATAACCTGTCCTGATCCCTTACTGCACTGAGTCTCTGTTGTACTAGCATATACAAAACAGCAGCTGGTGATTCAGTTTTCTGTAACTAATTAGGCTGTTTTGCATGTTAGGACAAAAGTTGTGTTTTTGTTCCATTGTTTTTATTGGACTGTGTTGGCCTGTTTTTTATTTGGACTGTGACTTCAAAGGCATTCATGTGGTGTACTGTTCTGAAGCTAGTAGTCGTAGTTAGTAACAACAGCCACCATGGCAGAGAGCTCTTGTACAGTACTATAGTATAGGACCGTAGTCTTGTACTGTAGGAGTAGAGACAAAGCTTTTCCAGTCAGTGGAGGGTGATTAGTGCTGCC
This sequence comes from Brachymystax lenok tsinlingensis, assembly GCA_030435695.1. Lineage (NCBI taxonomy): Eukaryota > Metazoa > Chordata > Actinopteri > Salmoniformes > Salmonidae > Brachymystax > Brachymystax lenok. The sequence goes on along the minus strand of CM059783.1, from coordinate 13,917,838 downwards.
GAGAGTTTGGCTGAGCGTCTCTGTGTGGAGAGCCCCAGTGGTCGGCTTACCTCCCTCCTCTGCCTCTACTCTGCCATCCCTCTCTTTCGCAGCCCTGCCTGGTCTCTCTCTCTTGCAGTCTCGTTCTCTCCCCTCTCTCTCGCTATACTCTTACTGTCTCTCTCTACCCCTCACTCGCTTTCTTTCTCTTTCTCTCTCTCTCTGTTTAAACTCAGTTTTTATAATTCAGTTTCTCCGAACATTTTATTTGTCTTCCTGAATCGCAGCCCTTGTCAGGTTGTTATGGTTACCCTCCTGATGTGTGTGTATATATTAAATTACTCCTTTATGATAGAATCTGGGGTCACCGGGCCTCCAGACTACGACCACACATTGTTAAGCACTGGAGGATGGCATTTGGGGAGAAATATTCCTTTATTGTATGTATAAAAGGTTGAGATTGAATAAATCCATGTTTAAAAGTTCCCTCGCTGTGTGATCCTCCCTTAAAGGCCATCAGCCTGGTTTTAAATCCCCTACTACAGTTGCTCTGGCTTGTCTCTGAAGGGGGCCTGTGGCTGGATCGTTAACCCAAGCAAGCTCTGGGACGTGATATTAGTTCATATGTAAATCTGCTATTGGATATGAGCAGACAGTGGGGGGCGTAGAGTTGATGGAGGGTGTCGTCTGAGGGGTGTTTATCTGCTAGGAGGAGAGAGAATGAAAGTGAAAAAGCGAGAGAGGGAATGAAGGGTGTGTAATGTTGGACGTATCGTTGTTTTTCTCAGTGGAATTAGTGTGCGGAGTGTGAGTGGGCGCAGCTGCTCCGTTTCCGTGGGGATGGCCAAGTTCCTAAGGGCTCCCTGGGTGCTCCTCTCCTCCGCTGGCTCGCTCCGCGGTCTGAGTATTTATTATGCACAAAGCCCAGTGCTCCGGCCACTCCCACCTCGTGCTGAAGAGGGAAAGATCTCGATTGGATCTGTAATCAGATCACAGGGCTGTGTATACTCAGCCCTGGAGACAGGGCTTTGACAAAATATCACTTTCACTGTTGACACCATTTTTTCCACTCTACCAGTGCCAGGGAGCAAACTTGAAATAGCTATGATTGTTTTTCATGACAGTACATATGTAGCAAGTGAGGAAAGTTGGAATAACATTGGTAGCTAACCATTTGGAACTGTGTAATTGCTATTTATGAAGCATTGGCCCTGACCAGTCACAACTTGGCCACTGTTAGCTTTATGACCTTCTCAACATTTGCAGTCTGGAAGGATTTAGCTGTTGAACATGCAATATTGCATGATAGATTGATAGACTGATGTATGGATGCTTTGGTGATTTCATACATGTACTAACCAATTTCCTCCCCATCTCTCTGCAGCATGGATGTGGGAACTTCATCCGGGTGGTCCAGCCATTCAACAGAACCCATCTGTTCATCTGTGGGAGTGGTGCCTACAGTCCTGTCTGTGCCTTCATCAACAGGGGCAGGAGACCAGAGGTTAGTATGCTCCTTGACATATAGTCAGACCATGACAGCTATGCTATAGTTCACCTACAGTACAGTCTCTACCACCATATTCTCATACAAATGGAAATTCCTGTGGATATGTGATGTGGTTATTGCTGAAACTAGAGTTTGGTAGGTTTACGGCTGGGCGTCTGCTTCTGAAACCAAACTATGGGATTTTTGTATGTTTCATCCGGGGCAAGAGGAAGTCTGTCTTAATCTAAGACATCCTAAGACATCCTCTGGAAAGCACCCCCTTGTGTGTCAGTCTCTCTGAGACAGAAAAGAGAGGGATGGAGTAGAAGAGGAGGAGCTGTCTGCCCCGGTCTCTGGCCACCTGGCCCTGAAAACAAGACTGGGAAACCCCTCCAGGAGAAAAGCGCTCACTGAACTCACTGAAGTTACAGTAGTCTGCAGCGCCTGCCAAATGCTAATCGGCACAGAGTTCGAAACCAGGCTCTTTCTGCAATATGGTGTCTTCTGTCATTTCGAGTTTTGTTTGAAAAGCAGCATTGCTCTGTTTTTCCCATCAGCCAATGCTTGGATGTGTCAGTAGCGTATCTCAGACTGGGTTTGCTAACAGTAACAAGCTGCTATTGTGGGACTTTGACGCACATCTCCCTGGGCTCTTTGACCCCTAAGCGTGTCACATTGTTGTATGGGATCCTAGTGAGGAGGATTTCTGTGCCACAGACAGGTCACCTTTGTGTGAGTGTGTCGCCATACAGACCCTGTGATGAATGGCCACGGATCGCCGCCAGGGCCACGGGAAATCTTCACGCACCACTTGGAGAGCAGCCACGCTTTTCTGGAGAACGTCCCTGGGCTGACGGCACCCCCTTCCTTTCCCCAGTCAGAACTGTCGAAGTGTGGGTAGGACCAAACCAGGGGGGTGGGATGGGGGGATTTTCCGCTGACCACCGAGATTGTAAATTCGGATGATCCGTTTCACTGTGAGGTGTGGCAGAGGGTGAGGTCTGAGATGAAACCACAGCTTCTCAGCCCATCGGAGGACATTCCTCCCTAATGGAATGTTCTTTTAATGTCCCGTGCAGACCAGTAAAGGTAAAGCCCAGCGCTGGATATGTAACTCTTTAAACCAGAGGGGAAAAAACCTTACACCGGATTACCTTGAGAACATTTGGAATGCTCATAATCTCAAATTTATTGCTAAAAAGAGCAGAGGGTAGAATTCCACCAAATTCCCATATAAAATCTGATATTTACATTTTCTTTTCCTGTAGGAGCAAGTGTTCCACATTGACTCCAGAGCGGAATCTGGGAAGGGAAGGTGCTCCTTCAATCCTAGAGTCAACACTGTCTCCGTCATGCTTAGTAAGTTCTCCTCTGTCCCTCTATTGGCACTATTTATGTCTCTACAGCACGCGTCATACAAAAACACAAATCGCTATACTTCCCCACCCTATGGTTAACCCGACTCCACATCCCCCTTATTGGTGACCCTGCCGAAGGTCGGGTCGCACACCCTTGTCAGTCTGTGTTGTCCTTTGGTCTCTGATTGGTTGCAGGGTGTCGAGTTGCTGACGAAATAGCCAGAGGCACCGCGTCGCACGCACAGCTCGACTTTCTGACACCCAAGCCCTGTGGCGTCAGCCGCCTTACCCATCATCAGCCCCTCAAGCCCGGGAAGTCCGGTCACAAGGAGAGGGTTGGCAGAGAGGAGGGGTTGTGGGGGCAGAGAGGAGGGGTTGTGGTGGCAGAGAGGAGGGGTAGTGGTGGCAGAGAGGGGGCCTCTGAGTCAGACTAGGGGACAATCAGGCCTGTGTCTGGGCTAGATAAAAGGCTCTATCTCCATACTGAACCCCTCAAAAATCTGTCATTCTGCCCTTGAACAAGGCAGTTAGCCCACTGTTCCTATCATTGAAAATAAGAATTTGTTCTTAACTGACTTGCCTAGTTAAATAAAGGTAAAATATATATTTTTTTAAAATATGAGCCTGTGCTGTGTGGAGGATGTTGACACCACTGCTCCCCTCAGAGCAGCCAACCACATACAAACATTCACACTTGGACCTGAGCCGTACAGCCAGAGTACAGGCTGCTGCATGCTGGGCTGGGGCTGATGGAATGATGAAGTGACAGAGTAATGGAATGATGAAATGCACAGAGGGTGTGGAGAGAGGAAAGAGACAGAGAAAGCGCGGGCTCACAGCCAGGGTCATTAGCAGAGTACAGGGAGATCAAACACTATGGCAGTAAATCCACTGTTGGCTCCATTACTGTTTACTGTCAGCATTCCCTGTCCAAAGTGATGTACTGTCTTTGTAAATAAAGGCTGCCATTGTAAATGAGAATTTGTTCTTAACTGACTTGCCTAGTTAAAGGAAAAAATTCCATCACCATTGAATCCACCATTGAATATGAACCCAGAATTTCCATTGCTGTCAATGGAAATTGAGACAGGCACATTGTTGTTCCCTTGGCCATTAATAGTCAGTGATGTTTTGTTGTTGTTGTTGTTGTTGTTGTTTTGTCAAGTCTTTAGGGCTCATGGTGGGGGGTTGGGGGTGGAGAGAATGTTCTTTTTGGTCAGATGGGAGTAAGATGATTCAGCTATGAGCCAGGGTTGGGTTCATTAGGGCACAACATAGCAAAACTTTTTGCAATGTAAAATGAAAAACAACCTTTTCTTAGTGGACAAGTTCAGGTAGTACCTCCCTGTTTCACTTTGTTGTCTTCCATGTTGTGCCATAATGAACACAGCCCTGTATGTGTCTCTGTGTTCCAGACCAGGAGCTGTTCTCAGGCATGTACATAGACTTCATGGGGACGGACGCTGCCATCTTCAGGAGCCTCACCAGGAGGAACGCAGTGAGGACAGACCAGCACAACTCCAAGTGGCTGAGTGGTGAGCATGTACAACATATATGAAGCACATGTAATGTACACCAGAAGTCTCCAACTGTGACCCTGAAGAGGTTGGGCAGGCTTTTGTTCCAGCCCTGCACTAACACATCTGTAATTGGAGATCCACGTGTAGTACATCAAAACTACTTTGATACGGGAGACAATGGACAGAATGTTATACTTTAACATTTTACCCTGTTTATTTATTTTCCGTAGAACCCATCTTCATAGATGCCCAGTTAATCCCAGATGGATCGGATCCCAACGATGCTAAACTGTATTTCTTCTTCCGGGAGAGACTGACGGACAACAGTGGGAATACCAAGAACATCCACACCATGGTCGCTAGAGTGTGTCCTGTAAGTGTGTGTACGTGTGTAGGTGTGTGGATGTGTACGTGTGTGTGCATACATGAGACATTAACATGCATCTCTTTCAATGTCTACAGAATGACATAGGTGGCCAGCGTAGCCTGGTGAACAAGTGGACCACTTTCCTGAAGGCCCGGATGGTGTGTTCAGTTCTGGAGGAGGACGGCACCGAGACACACTTTGACGAGCTTGGTGAGGAATATGCCAACACCTACCTACTGCGCTTACGAAGGCCTGGAACATTCTGTTCCAAACCACTTCTCCTGTTTACCTAGAACTAAACATCTCCCTGGCCAGTCTCTACAAATACCAATGCATCTCAGATTCTCAGGTGTTTTGGATTGTAAGCAGGGTCTTTATACCTGTTTCTTGACCTGCTCCTCAGTATTGAAATGGTTGATTGCATGGTTGCACTTTAGTTGGCTAGTCCACTTTTAGATGCTCTACAGACTATTAGTAACATTTAAACTATCTACTAACCCTAGCTCTAACCCCAACCTTAACCCTTACCCTAACCTTTATTCCAAACCTAACCCTTACAAGCAGTTGCTTATCAACCGATCGTTTGTTGATAATGACAATCCGGACTATCCAAACAGAGTGACCCAATTCATCTCTTAGTATTATTTTAGTCTTCTGTGAGTATGGAGGTCTGTCAACACAGACATTCATTAAATTCATCTCCACTTCAGACTCCTCCATTCCAGGAGTATTAAACAAATAGGGTCATGATGAACGCTGACTTCATAACACAACGTTGTGTTTTCCCTTCCAGAGAGTGTGTTTTTGCTGGAAACTGATCACCCCAAGAGCCTCCTGGTGTTCGGCGTCTTCACGTCCACAAGGTGAGGCCAATAGTAATATTGCTCGAGCCTTAGTGGCTATGCTGACTGGCATGGCAGCACCGGATATCATTAGGAATGAAGCAGACATGACAGGAGCTCCTGGAAAGAGACCCCCAGTATCACCTTACTGTAGCATTTCATAAATTTGACCTTTATTTAACTAGGCAAGTCAGTTAAGAACAAATTCTTATTTATGACGGCCTACCACGGTCAAACCCGGACGACGCTGGCCCAATTGTGCGCCGCCCTATGGGACTCCATATCACGGCCGGATGTGATGCAGCCTGGATTTAAACCAGGTTCTGCAGTGACGCCTCTTGCACTGAGATGCAGTGTCTTAGACCATTGCGGCACTTGGGAGCATACTCTAGTAACCTGCATGTAGTACCGGAGGAGGCTGGTGGGAGGAGCTATAGGAGGATGAGCTCATTGTAATGGAATAAATGAAACGGAGTCATACATGTGGTTACCATATGTTTGATGTGTTTGATACAGTTCCATTGATTCCATTACAATGAGCCCATCCTCCTATAGCTCCTCCCACCAGCCTCCTCTGGCACTACAGTATTTGGCTCATTGACTTAACTTTACCATACCGTTCACATTACATTGATCACTTTTCCTTATGTACTAGCAATGCAGTTAGTGAGCTCTGCTTCCTTTCTCAATGTTGACAGCAAGTTCATTATGCCTGCGTATCACCATGTAGTACCCCTGGTGTTTCCTGAGGTCTGCTGTTACTGTATGTGGTAATGCAATTACTTTATTTATCCTCAAGGGCTTTTGCAGGATGGCTATGCGTGCCTGTTATGGGTACTCACTGGGTTGTATTCACTAGGAACTAAACGGAAGCAAACGCGCAGAAACAGGAAGGGAACTATCAATAAGAAACACGTTTTCTTTTTTACATTGCAAAACATTTTGCTATGGTGTGCACTAATGAATACAACCCTGGTATCTTCAATCATCAAGGCTAATTGGGCAATATCTAGATCAGGGTTACTCAACCTTGTACTGTGACCCTTCCATAAAACCTAAGGAAACACTTGTATCTTTTAACCCGGCCCATGGGGCTCTGTAGTGCACTATATATACAGCGCTCCAGCAGGTATATCTCACTGGTCATCCCCAAAGCCAACACCTCCTTTGGTCGCCTTTTCTTCCAGTTCTCTGCTGCCAATGACTGGAACGAATTCCAATAATCACTGAAGCTGGAGACCTATATCTCCCTCACTAAATTTAAACATCAGTTATTTGAGCAGCTAACTGATCGCTGCAGCTGTACATAGTCCATCTGTAAATAGCCCACCCAATCTAACTACCTCATCCCCATACTGTTTTTATTTACTTTTCTGCTCTTTTGCACACCAGTATCTCTACTTGCACATCATCATCTGCTAAATTGTAATTACTTCGTTACTATGGCCTATTTATTGCCTACCTCCTCACGCCATTTGCACACACTGTATATAGACTTTTTCTTTTAAATGTTATATTGTGTTATTGACCATACGCTTGTTTATTCCATGTGTAACTCTGTGTTGTTTGTGTCGCACTGCTTTGCTTTATCTTGGCCAGGTCGCAGTTGTAAATGTGAACTTCTCTCAACTAGCTTACCTGGTTAAATAAAGGTGAAATAAAATAAATAAAAATAGGCAGTAGTGTGTCATTTGAGACTCATCCTCTCTCTATAGCCAACACAAACAGTCTTGCCATCCTACAATCTAAGCTTGATGCCCTCAATCTCACACAAATTATCAATGAACCTACCAGGTACAACCCCAAATCCGTAAACACGGGCACCCTCAAAGATATCATCCTAACCAACCTGCCCTCCAAATACACCTCTGCTGTCTTCAACCAGGATCTCAGTGATCACTACCTCATTGCCTGCGTCCGTAATGGGTCTGCGGTCAAACGACCACCCCTCATCACTGTCAAACGCTCCCTAAAACACTTCAGCGAGCAGAACTTTCTAATCGACCTGGCCCGGGTATCCTGGAAGGATATTGACCTCATTCCGCCAGTAGAGGATGCCTGGTTATTCTTTTAAAAGTGCTTTCCTCACCAACTTAAATAAGGACGCCCCATTCAACAACAAAAAAAAGAACCAAGAACAGATAAAGCCCTTGGTTCACTCCAGACCTGACTGCCCTTGACCAGCACAAAAACATCCTGTGGAGTACTGCATTAGCATTGAATAGCCCCCGCGATATGAAACTTTTCAGGGAAGTTAGGAACCAATATACACAGGCAGTTAGGAAAGCAAAGGCTAGCTTTTTCGAACAGAAATTTGCATCCTGTAGCACAAACTCTAAAAAGTTCTGGGACACTGTAAAGTCCATGGAGAACAAGAGCATCTCCTCCCAGCTGCCCACTGCACTGAGGCTAGGAAACAGTGTCACCACCGATAAATCTGCGATAATTGTGAATTTTTCTACGGCTGTCCATGCTTTCCACCTGGCTACCCCTACCCCGGTCAACATCCCCCACAGCAACTTGCCCAAGCCTCCCCCATTTCTCCTTCACCCAAATCCAGATAGCTGATGTTCTGAAGAGCTGCAACATCTGGACCCCTACAAATCAGCCGGGCTAGACAATCTGGACCCTCTTTCTAAAATTATCAGCCGCAATTGTTGCAACCCCTATTACTAGCCTGTTCAACCACTCTTTCGTTTCTTCTAAGATCCCCAAAGATTGGAAAGCTGCCGCGGTCATCCCCCTCTTCAAAGGAGGAGACACTCTAGACCCAAACTGCTACAGACCTATATCTATCCTACCCTGCCTTTTTTAAGGTCTTCGAAAGCCAAGTTAACAAACAGATCACCGACCATTTCGAATCCCACCGTACCTTCTCCGCTATGCAATCTGGTTTCTGAGCTGGTCATGGGTGCACCTCAGCCACGCTCAAGGTCCTAAACGATATCATAACCGCCATCGATAAGAGACAATACTGTGCAGCTGTATTCATCGACCTGGCCAAGGCTTTCGACTCTGTCAATCACTGCATTCTTATCGGCAGACTCAACATCCTTGGTTTCTCAAAGAGTTAAGTGTGTCAAATCGGAGGGCCTGTTGTCCGGACCTCTGGCAGTCTCTATGGGGGTGCCACAGGGTTCAATCCTTGGGCCGACTCTTTTCTCTGTATACATCAATGATGTCGCTCTTGCTGCTGGTGATTCTCTGACCTCTATGCATATGACACCATTCTGTATACTTGTATATTTGTTGCCAATCCCACTGGCTCCAGGTCATCTAAAAGTCTTTGCTAGGTAAAGCCCCGCCATATCTCAGCTCACTGGTCACCATAGCAGCACCCACTCGTAGCACACGCTCCAGCAGGTATATTTCACTGGTCACCCCCAAAGCCAATTCTTCCTTATCGCCTTTCCTTCCAGTTCTCTGCTGCCAATGACTGGAACGAATTGCAAAAATCACTGAATCTGGAGACTCATATCTCCCTCACTAACTTGAAGCACCAGCTGTCAGAGCAGCTCACAGATCACTGCACCTGTACATAGCCCATCTGTAAATCCATCCAACTACCTCATCCCCATACTGGGGGCGGCAGGGAGCCTAGTGGTTAGAGCGGTGGACTTGTAACCGAAAGGTTGCAAGATCAAATCCCTGAGCTGACAAGCTAAAATCTGTCGTTCTGCCCCTGAACAAGGCAATTAACCCACTGTTACTAGGCTGTCATTGAAAATAAGAATTTGCCTAGTTAAATAAATGTAAAGTAAAATACTCTTCTTCTTTGCACCCCAGTATCTCTACTTGCACATTCATCTTCTGCACATCTATCACTCCAGTGTTTAATTGCTATATTGTAATTATTTCGCCACTATGGCCTATTTATTGCCTTACCTCCCTTATCCTACCTCATTTGCACACACTGTATATAGACTTTTTATATTGTGTTATTGACTGTATGTTTGTTTATTCCATGTGTAACTCTGTGTTGTTGCTTGTGTCGCACTGCTTTGCTTTATCTTGGCCAGGTCGCAGTTGTAAATGAGAACTTGTTCTCAACTAGCCTACCTGGTTAAATAAATACGTTTAAGTAGTCTCCATGTCTCCAGGCAACGTTGTCATTCCTATCGCTCTCTCTCTCTCTCTCTCTCTCTCTCTCTCTCTCTCTCTCTCTCTCTAGCCAACACAAACAGTCTGTAGTCTCCATGGAATGTTGTAATTTCTCTCTTTCTCTATAGCCAACACAAACCGTTTGTAGTCTCCAGGTCCCCAAGCAACGTTGTCATTCATATCTCTCTCTCGGGCTCTCTCTCTCTCTGGGGCTCTCTCTCTCTCTCTATAGCCAACACAGTCTGTAGTCTCTATGCAACTTTGCCATTCCTATCAGCACAATGTGTTTCTTCCTCTTGCTCCTTCAGGCTTTCTCCTCTGTTTCGCTCGCTGAACAAAGGCTCTCTCTGTATTACTGATGGTGATGTGTTTTTTAGGGTCTGGTCCAAACCACATCATATCCTTCTCTGAATTGAGCAAGATTGGGGGAAGAGGGGCAAGTTGGGTAGGGCGGAGTGGGGTGACAGTAAGCTTCACCCGGATTTGATGGCTTGGATATCCTATGAACAGCAGGGTTTAAAGGACTGTGATGTTTTAACTGGGTGGATCTGGGGGCTTCTGGGATGTCAGTTATCCACATCACACTGACCGCCGGAATGTGTGTGTGTGTGTGTGTGTCGTTTCCCACAGCTCAGTGTTTAAGGGCTCGGCCGTGTGCGTGTACAACATGGCGGACATCTTGACAGTCTTCAATGGGCCGTTCGCTCACAGGGATGGGCCGAACTTTCAGTGGGTGGCGTACCAGGGACGGATCCCCTACCCCCGGCCTGGAACAGTGAGTTTAGGATCTGTATTGAACTCAAAATAAGACAAGGGCTCCAATGCAAATGGCCAGTTCCTTGTTGTTCTCCTACACTGTATCTACTGTGTCTTTCAGTGTGGTTTAGGGTCAGGTGTAGGGGTAGGCTTTTCCTTTATGTACCTTTGTCACAGAGCTGAGTGGTAAAGATTTATTCACCTCTATAACATCTCTCTCTCTTTCTCCCTCCAGTGTCCAGGCGGAGCCTTCACCCCTCACATTCAGAGCACCAAGGAGTTCCCTGACGACGTGGTGACATTTGTCAGGAACCACCCGGTCATGTTCAATCCTATCTACCCCGTGGGAAGGAGGCCCCTGGTGGTCAGAACGCAAGCTGACTACAAGTACACCTCCATCGCTGTGGACCAGGTGACCGCCGCAGACGGGCACTACCAGGTCCTCTTCCTGGGCACGGGTTTGTACTCAACGATACATCCTTATTGATCTATTAGAGACAATTAGCACCCAGTCCCACCACACAACATACACACACCACAGGCCGGGAGCATCACAGGATCAAGCCTGTACATCGCCTACATCAGCACCTAAATAGCTGTTCAGGATGCCCTCAGACTAACATTCTCATATTCCTCGTCTCGCCACTTGTGTTCCATAACCATCAGAGTTACACTTTTAAAGAGCTCTGACTAATGCGGTGGGTTATATGAGTGGGATGCTTCATAAAGGTTGTGACATCGTCCATGATGGAGCATCCATGTTGGCTACGGATGCTAATAGAGCTCCAGCCCCCAGCATGACAGCCTAAACGACCTGTTCTCTCTGTCACCAGAGGGTGGCGACACCACAATGCCCTCATACATAACCCACTTAATTCAATTTTATTCTATGTTGCTGTAATCCATCTCTGCTCTCTCATGCCATAACGCAGGCGTTTCATAAGCAAATTATTACAGAGGGGATATGAACTCAAGATAAGTAGTCTGTCTCACTCTTCGGTGAATAGAACAATAGACTACACTGTAACGAGCTGCAACAGAGACAAATAGACGTTCAGGAGGGCGATGCAGCCCACTGGGTGGAGGAAGAGGACCGGTCTGAACAACACAGAGGAGAGTGTGGAGCTGGCTGTACGTCCTGCAACCCAGGGAGCCTCTCTCCTTTCTCTCACCCACAGCTGTTTATGTTTATCGGCCTTCCAGTCCTCCAAGATTCCTGAAGACATGTCAGACTGCAGGGCGGAGAGGTGGGGGCTTTGTTTCAGGGGTGTGGAGAGTTTTGGGGGATTTCCAGGAGATCTTGCTGTAACTCTCCTCTCTCCTCCCTCTGCTCGCTAGCTAACTCCTGGACAAACATAGTTCTGCCCCTTTCCGTGGCCTTTGTCCGTTCTCCTCTCTGTGGGTTCTAAAGCTCACAAACCCACAACTGACTTTCCTGTGGATTTGGTCACAGCAGTCGTGTTTAATTCAAACCCAAATATGTGTGAGGAGAAGAAAGCCAGAGCTGTATTTATTTACTCTTTCATTCTAATTTTGCTAGCCATTCTAATTCTGCTAGCCACATATGTCAATGTTGGGTCTGTGGTGAGGTTGGTGTGTGTTTAGTGTGTGTAGTGGTTTGTGCCTGTGAAGTGGTTGTCTAATGACTGTCTCCATTCTCTGATGTGTATGCGGAACTGATAGATGCGCACACACACACACTTTGAAACATTAGCATGTAGTATGTCAGTTGTAAAGTATTTTGTCTGTAATGTCTTTTTCGTTATGTGTAGGCTAATAGGGATCCTAATAAATCAAATCAATCTGTGTGTGTGTGTCCCCTCAGACAAAGGGACAGTGCAAAAGGTCATCGCTCTCCCCACAAACCGCTCCCTGGACCATGATCTGATACTAGAAGAGCTGGAAGTGTTTAAGGTTTGAATTCTCTCTCTCTCTCACTCTCACTCTCACAGACCGATATCAAATGCAGACAGAATAGGAGCTCTTGGCTTTTTCACAAAGGATCGCAGACTGTACTCCTAAGGGAGGGGCATTCAGGAGAGTGATGACCCGGGCACTAGACCACCACATAAGACTGATGGGAAGCATACTGACATTAGAGGGCAATGCCAGTCACCCATACCAACCCTCACACACTCTGTTTTATCTCAGCCTGATAAACAAAGCAAGTCATCCGTGTGATCAAAGCCCAACCAAGCTTTAATCTCTCTCTGCACCTGGACTACACCGGTCTCCCACTAATGTAGTTTGACGTGTCATAGAGATCTCACATAGTGTTCCTACTAGTGCCGCGCGGTGGAAGGTGATGTGGTATTCAATAGGATGTTAGATAGAGTGTTGATAAAAAGATCCCTACACAGAATGTAAAGGACCAAATGTATTTCCTAAGATTTCCGGTGTGCAACAAGGACTAGCTCAAACACACCTACAGTCTTATGTAATATGATAAGATAAGAACGCTATAATGGTACATTACTTTTATGACATACGGTCACAACATTTGTTACATAAGATTATTGACATTTTTGGCATGTTTCTCTCTTCCTAGAACCAAGCTCCGGTGACAAACTTGAGAATATCTTCCAAAAAAGTAAGTATGTGCAAGCAGTGCCTAACGTATATCAATATTGTTTCAAAATGCTTCTGATTAGCTCATTGCTATTGCCTAGTGCAATAGTTTATTTTCTGCAATAAAATTGTGACTTAGCCGGAAAGCCAGATAATAAGCAATAAATGTCTGTGAGCTTAACTTAATTAAGTCACTCTTCCACTTATTAAAACAAACCGTGTGGTTGACATTTGAACTGTTTTGCTTTGCAGCAACAGCTGTACGTAAGTTCCGAGCATGGTGTGTCCCAAGTGTCTCTGCACCGTTGCCATGCCTACGGCTCAGCCTGCGCCGACTGCTGCCTGGCCAGAGACCCCTACTGTGCCTGGGACGGCCTGAGCTGCTCCCGCTTCTACCCCACTGGCAAGAGGTACTGTACTACAGACCTTGGTTTGGGTCAACATCAGCAGTACAATACCAGCTGTGAGAAAAGACCACTCTAAAGCAAACCCGAGCGGCACAATTAAAATTTTACAGTGTTATTCCACTCTATGGTGCAGTCTGCTTTTACCCGTAAAACATTGGTGCTGAGGACCCAGGTTGTTAAGGGTCACAGTATAGGGCAACACTTCACATAGCTTAGGTGTTACTCATGGGGAATTAGTGGGGAATAAAGGCAAGTCATTATACAGCTCTTAGTTATACCAAAATACCAAAAGGTTTGAGCCAAAGATATACATACTGCATGCACGTCCTAGCCTGTTACTGTAATTACTTAGCTAGGTTATTCCACTGGTATAAGGCAATGTATTAGGCTGGTTATACAATGTATCTGCAGGTCGTAATGATATTATGCACTATAGAAAACGTTAACGCCTGCTCTTTCCATGACCAACTGACCTGGTGAATCCGGGTAAAGGCTATGATCCCTTATTCATGTCACTTGTTAAATCCACTTCAATCAGTGTAGAGGAAGGGGAGGAGACAGGTTAAAGAAGGATTTTTTAAGCCTTGAGACAATTGAGACATGGATTGTGTGTGTGCCATTCAGAGGGTGAATGGGCAAGAAAACATATTTAAGTGCCTTTGAACGGTGTATGGTAGTAGGTGCCAGGAGCACCGGTTTGTGTCAAGAACTGAAACGCTGCTGGGGTTTTCACGCTCAACAGTTTCCTGTGTGTATAAATAATTGTCACGCCTACTCCCGTTCTCCCTCCCTGGCGCTCGAGGGCGCCAGGCTGCCCAGCACTATGCACTCCTGCCACCATCATTACACACACTTGTTTCCCTCGTCACGCGCATCAGCGATTTATTGGACTCACCTGGACTCAATCACCTGCTTTCATTCCCTCCCCTATATCTGTCTGTCATGTCGTTCTGTTCCCCCTGTTCTGATGCTGTTCCTGTCCCTTGTCTGTGCTTAATTAAATGTTCTCTCTCCATACCTGCTTCTCATCATAATGGTTCACCACCCAAAAAACATCCAGCCAACTTGACACAACCGTAGGAAGCATTGGAGTTATCATGGTCCAGCATCCCTGTGGAACGCTTTTGACACCTTGTAGAGTCCATGCGGGGCGGGGGTGCGCCGCAACTCAATATTAGGAAGATGATCCTAAGGTTTGGTATACTCCATGTATTCTTGAATTGATCCATCCATAGCCATAACACAGCCATAGCACAGTGAGTGATATCGTTCTACTTTGAACAGTCCCCCCTCTAGTTTCCCTCCTCACCGGCTGCTCAGTCAACCGCAGTTCAAGTTTAGCTTGGTTAGGGAACAGAGGCTCTGCCCCTTTTCTCCTCAGAACACCTGCTGGAAATGTGCCTGCTGTTTAAGCTCTCTCTCCCTGTAGCTGTTGGATGGGAGGTGACTGAACCATACAGTGGAATAACACTGTCAAATGTTCCTCACACCGCTGTGTCTGGCTCAGTGGTCCTTCCTCACTGTTGATATTATGGGATTTTAGAGATGTTCATAATGGGCTGGAGGGTTGGAATAACCGTGTTTCTAAGCTACTGGGCTTTGTGAAATGTATGTATTCTCCAACTAGTTTATGTAGGCAATGAAACTAGATATACAATATATTTGACAGGATTCAACGATTAGGCCACTTCATACTACATAACATATATAGGGTACTGTATTGTGGCATTGGAAATATTTATGGATGGTTATGGTTTCTATACAGAAGGAGCAGAAGACAGGACATCATCCATGGCAACCCACTGACTCAGTGCAGAGGATTCAACCTGAAAGGTATGACAACATCCAGCCAACGTGCACCCAATGCCTGAGAAACCCACAGCTCTGTTGAATTGGCCAACAGAGGGTATTGGTGTGCTAATCCATTTATCTGATATCCTTGACTCATTTGTTATGTGGCTAGTCTATCCCAGCTGTACTCATTTTACTCTAAAGGGGTTTAAACATAGATTCTGTTGGTTTATGGGTTATTTGAGTTCAGGCCCTCTCATGGTTCAGCAGCAGGTGCATAGTGTTTTACTGTATTGTCCCCTTGAGAGTGTGTGTGAGTGAGTGAGTAAGCAAACAGACTATACAGAGATGATTCACTCAATCAGCTGTCGGCAAGCGGTCTAACAAGGGGAGGAGCCACGGTCCCCATAGTGCTACATTCCAGTATAAGTCTGTGTAATTGAACATATGTCATGGGACTAAACCATATGGCCATTGGTGCTAATCAGTCTATACCCTGTCATCCATCCAGCATGGGGATGAGCTAGTTGGCTGGGACATAAACATCAGATGGCAATGCTGTCAGTTAAAGACCAGGTCACCCTAGCTTGTTCTACCATACAGATATGAAGTGCATCTCAGTGGGAATGCAATCTGACAAACAAGCATACTTGGGGGATAATCTTAACTTGAGTCAAAAAAATGTAGTACATTGAAGTCAGTGGGAGACTAATTGAAAATTAGACTTAAGCGGAAGTTAGGATTTGCCCCTAGTGACTGGGAGGGTTTGGTTGTACTGCAGCTGTCACTAACCCTCCGGTCAACTTTTGACCCTGACTCTTGGGACCCACATCATCCCGCTGTGTGGTTTATGTCTGTCGGTGAGTTGACGTGTGTGAAACGCCCTTGTTTCAGCATACAGGAACGCGGTGGAGATGACCCAGTATGGGGTGAAGAACAACACCACCTTCCTAGAGTGTCTTCCTAAGTCCCCCCAGGCCTCCGTCCGCTGGCTCATCCACAGAGACAATGACAGGAGGAAAGAGGTCAGACAACAACTTCCCGAGTCAAAGTTAATTGAGAAGCTGGGTTGAGCCATAGAAATTCAAAAGATTTCATTTTGTGTGTTCAATGTCAGAGTTGGCTCAATTCCGACTCCAGTTTATTGCAAATCAATGACGTTTTAGGTGAAACGGAATCCCATGACGTGAAGGAGGCTTGAGGAGGTATGGTTTTTCCTCAGTCAGTAACACACGGGACAGACTGAGTACAAAGGCTGTTGGTGGTAGATTACAATATCAAACACGTCATTACAATCTAATGATTGTGTCGAATGCCTTGTTGGATCTAGTTGGAACTAGATCAAGGTATTCTACACAATCCTTCGATTGTGATGGCGTGTTTGAAATAACATCAGACCACTATCATGGCATGCCTCGGGATGACATTGCAAAGTATTTATTGGCTGTGTAACAAGATAATGAGTAGTGATGTACTGTAGATAAGATGTGATATGGGACCTAACTAATGAGTCTATTCTCAACGGGGGAAACATTTCACATTACTGACACCCTCTAAGACTTACTGCTGTCCATCAGGCCATGAGAAATGATACGGGGCTGTGCAGAGAGAGCACCTGATCTTTGATAAAGATTCACATCTTCTACACATTTCCCTGTTTGTAGCCCATGAATAATATTTATCAGAGATTCTATGAAAATGAGTATTCCAGGTGAACTGTTTAAAGACGTCCTCCAGCGATGTTTGACCTTTTGCTGTGGAAAGGAAATATCCCCAGTATAATACAGTAAAGGACACACTAGTGGGTCATTTTTTTTTGTTTTCAGCAAAATAGTGTTTTTGAGACAACTGCAAACTTCAAGGAGTAGGGCTTTGATGGCTGATAGGCTGATGGGGAGTCGTGATGTCATGCACCTCCCCCGTTGCTTGAGGAACAATCGAGAACAAAGGAGGAAAGCCCCCCCTTGTGCTGTGTCATGACATATCTGGACCACCTATTGAGATGTGCCTTACGTTAAGTAAATCCAGTGTTAAATGAGGTGAAAAGGAGACTGGAGTGCCACTTTAAGTTGATTTGTCTTTGCTCTATTTACTTGCTAATAGATCATGCCGTGGGATAATGTGTTATGCTACAGGACAATTAAGACCATTCTGCTGACACCTCTCTTTCCTCCTTCCAGGTGAAGCTGGGTGACCGTGTGGTCGCCACTGACCACGGCCTGCTCATCCGCTCCGTCCAGCTGTCCGACCAGGGACTGTACTACTGCCTGGCCACAGAGAACACCTTCAAGCGCACAGTGGCCAAGCTCCGACTGCGTGTCCTGAGTGAGGCCATGGTGTCAGTGCTGACGGACAAGCAGCAGTCTCCCTGGGCCTGGGCCAGCACCCTGCACCCCAAGGCCCTGCTCTCAGCCTTCAGCCCTGCAGAAAGCCTGGCCATACAGCAGTACTGTAAGGAGAGGAAGCAGCTCCAGAGCCTGCAGGGGGCCAGGCAGAAGAAGGGGCCGAGGGGGGGGCCTCCTCTACGGGGTGACATGGCCAAGCTCAAGCCCCTGCTAGACCTCCGGAAGAGCCGCAACCGCAGGAACCACCTGGAACTGCCTGATGATGTCTGACTGGGGGAGACAAGGGGTTAACAGGGCTGTGGAGAGGGGGGTATACATGAACACACACACACACACACAACCCCCGAGCTCCCGCCCTGCCCAGAGGCAATGGACCTGAACTGAACGCTTCTCCAGCTACTGTAGGTTTACAAGGAGAGAGTGGGACTCACCCTGCCTGGGGCTGTCTTTAGTCTTATATGCATGAGGTACACTGACCAGATGACTGTGATATACATGCACACCTCATATCCTGTCACACTCGCCATTTAGACAGAGGTGTAAGCCCTGACCCTGGATCAGGACACATGAAGATGTGTGGATTTAGGCATCAGGTTCAGGTGTCGTAGGCTACATACACAGGATGACTTACTGCATTCATTGCTTCTCACGTAGTTGTATAATAATACTTGCCACACATATATACTGTAGTCACGCTATACAGCAGGCAATGGTCTGATAGCAGTATTGTAGTATATTGCAGTATAGACATTACAGCATGGGGAAATGTATCAGGCAGCATGTAATGGCTTAGTATGGATGGATGTCTGGTCCAAGGAGAACAAACCTGGAGTTACAGATGATAAAGATTGTGATTGAGTAGGGAAATCATTGGCATATTAATTTGCACAAGAGGGATATTTTATAGGGAGCACCCTAGCTGTTTACACTCTGCTCTGCAACTGTACATTGACTCCTATTCATATCATATTCATCCATATGAACACTGTTTACAACTACCACTTATTGCAGTTTTATGTTTGACGAAACGACAGGGCTATCATCAAGATCAAAACAAATCCATCATTGTATGACCCGTTTCTATGTTCACATTGTAGCTCTGTCTCTATGGAGAAACTCTATCCCTCCTAACACCAGATAAAATAGCAGCACTGTCTATACAAAGGGCATATTGTCCATACTAAGTGGTCCAAATAAAAATATTCCAGCCTTGGAAATTAAAACATAGTGGCTAGGCCAAAGTACACCTCCAGCTCAGCTGCCACCCATATGGACAGTACCGTTACACTAGAATGTGTAGCGCTGTGTGAGCAAAGATGCTTTGTTGGGAGGGATTCTGCTAAATTTATTACAGGAACACAGGCAAGACCACCCTACATGTTCACAATCCTTACTCAGTCATTTTCTAAACATCACGTTTAATAGGACACAGGTCATGTAAAATGTTAGGTCACAGCATCCTTACATTCTGTCTTTCCTGTATTTATTCACGTTACCTGGAACATTTATGTTCTTAAATGGTACGGGACATTGTGCCATACTGTACAAGTATCTAGTATATAGTGTATGATACTGTGTTATCAGCACATAAGCATGTTAATGTATATAAAATCCATCTAAACTTTGTGGCTATTTGCAATGCATCGCTGGATTGGTTTTATACCGATGGAGTATAGCGGTCACGCACATCCTAGCTTTTATATTCAGGTACATACACTCCTGATTTTGGGGTTTACATTTTATTGATCCATGACTTGATAAGGAGATATATTTCATCTCCTTACTGAGTTTTAATTTCACATACAGCAAGGCAGACATGCACGATCAAAAATAATCATGATGACCATTTAACTTGAATATAATTTTAATCATTTTGAATAATGCATTTAATTCACAGTTTGTGAGATGTTCAGATTGGCCCTCTCTGTTTTATATAGTGTGAATAGCTCTTTCTTGTTTGTCTCATAAGTATAGTTTGTGTAGATATATTCATGGTTGGAATGTGTACAGTGTTTTTCATTCTATATTTTCATCATTATAACTTATGTCATTGTCCAGTTTTTGTGGATCTGCGCTTTTGAATGTGACCCTAGTGTATATAATTTAACATATTTCATCAAATATTCTCGACTGTATCTGCAAATCGTAGAGATATATTTTCATTTTGACAAAATATTTGTTGAAGGTCTTGCTTTTCCTTCACATAAATCTCTAGACCGATGACTCATTTTAAGTTTTGAGATCGATTCAAACTTTTAACAAAGAAGTGTCGTCATAGTGATGTTCAATGTCATTTCCATGTTATCATAAAACTGGTGTATTTCTATTTATTAATGTAATGACAGCCTGAATAAAGCCATTTAGAAACTACTTTGAACGTCATACATTTTGGTTGTAAGTAGTCATAGATTCATCTGACAGGAGAGGAACAGCAGGATCATTCCAAGGAGCAGTAAGTCACCATACTTCACTTATCTTTCCAGATGTGATACACTTTCACCGTTTGCAGTCACGCTTAGGAATTACATAGATTATTGAATGTATGAAATTCATGAGGTTGGTGGCACCTTAATTGGGGAGGACGGGCTTATGGTAATGGCTGGAGCAGAAATGGTGGAATTGTATCAAATACATCATACACATGGTTTCCTTGGGTTTTGATGCCATTCCATTTACTCCATTCCAGCCATTATTATTTGCAATCCTCCCCTCAGCAGCCCCCACTGATGAATGAAAACAATCACATTACTGTTCTATTGGCTAGATATTTGCTGTGTTCATGTGCTAGTCGGAAATCTGAAATGTCCATCTTGCTAACTGGTTGAACGCGTCACGTGTATAATAACTACAACCAGTTAGCAAGTCGAAAATGTAAGTTTCCTAGTTCCGACTAACACGTGAACCCGGCATTAATATTGAGGGAAAAGGTCAGGGGTCACTTCTGAGGAATTATGGGTAGGAAGAAGCTGCCCATGCAAATGGGGTGGATTTGGGAAACGGGTAAGAATTCTGGGAAACAGTATAATGACTCCAAGTGATAGCTGAATAGATTTACAATGTGATTTATT
This sequence comes from Brachymystax lenok tsinlingensis, assembly GCA_030435695.1. Taxonomy (NCBI): domain Eukaryota; kingdom Metazoa; phylum Chordata; class Actinopteri; order Salmoniformes; family Salmonidae; genus Brachymystax; species Brachymystax lenok. The sequence continues at coordinate 13,897,247 of CM059783.1, read as the reverse complement.
AGGTACCCACAAGTTTAAATACTTGAGAAATTATACTTTCCTTCAGAATATTTAAATGAAGATATCAGTAGCTGCTGTTAGAACTAGCATTGAATATTGGTTATTTTCCGTTTGTAGATTCATATTCAGTATTTTAATATTCATTTTCAAACAGCCACACATCTTAGAAAATATGGCTTAGAAAGAAAATGGCTTCCTTAGTGTGCTGGTGCAGAGAAGGCTAGAGAGCTGAGGAGCACTAAGGCAAGTAAAGATCTCAATTAAACCCTTTCCACTGTTACTGTACTCTCTAGAGTAGACCGAGGTATCAAAGAGCCCCGGGAACCGGCAAATGGTCATTTAAAACCCCCTAAAACTAAGAGTGCTTTCTCACCAAACAAACCCAAGTGCCATGCAGAAACCACAGAATAATCATCCGTATAGGGGTGTTTTCACTCTCATTTTGATTTACGGGCCACATGAGGTGAAACGGAAATTGAATAATTTGGTTTCAAATGTACAATAGAACCGATTGTTCCAGTAATGAGAGAACCTAAGCTGGTTACTTCTCATGGGGATGTGGGCCAGTTTTGCTAGACTCATGCCGTGTCATAATCCCCTTGAGAAGCAAGGTAACATAAAAAAATGTCTTCCTCCCCGTTTCTGCCTCCATTGATATTCATGGCTCAACTTCAGTGTGAGCCGAGATTAAGTTGAATATATTTGAATAAGCATTGATTCATTTTTATTGGAGTCATAAATGTTAGTAAATGAATGTTATAGCAATTTCAACCGCTGTATATTCTAGCTTTTAAGATCCCTGACCAAAATCGAGCAGGGAGCTGTGTGCAAATCAAATTACAATAACATAAAAGAACAGTTTATAATAATTTGTACAAAAAAAGTACATTCTAACACACAATATCTACAACATATCCTCGCTATGTGTCAGAGCAAGAATTTTTACATTGTAAATAACACTGAAATTAAGAACGTGCATGATATTAAAAGTGACAAATTACAGTACACTGATATCCTTGTGCCCCCGTTGTTCCTCTGTTGTACAGCAGAGCTGTCCCTCTCACACAAGCTTGTTGTTGCTTCTGCTTACCAAACAATGGGCCACTATGCAGAGTACAGAGGCTGCTGACCCTAAGCCTATCAGCGTGAACTGCACAGTCTCCAGCATGTCAACACGAGATAACAGCTCCTTCTTAAACCTGTCCGCTGTCTCGTCATCCAGGGCTGCCGTCTGTAGGAACAGACAGTCGTTGAGGTACAGCATGTACAGAAACGAGAGGTTATATACTCAGGAAAATACTTTGGAAATATGCAATGACAAAGGCAAGTTATAGCTTTAGAAGTAAGACCTGCCAGCAGTAAGTCCACCTCAAATGACTTACCTCGTTTAGCCAAACTATAGGGAGTATGGTGTAATCCTTCACTTTCTTTAACACCCTGGAGAATATGTAATGAGAGAGAGATATCCTTGGATGAGTGTCTGTTTATGCAATAGTAAAGTACGGGAAAATAATAGACCAAGACATTAAACCTACGTGATGATCTTGGATGGGCCGTACATCATGTTCACCTGCAGTCTCTTAGCGAACCTTAGACTGAACCCTGTGGTCTGACAGAAACAAACACCAGACACATTTCTTCCGACAGCAGTTAGGCCTACTGTACTGTACACGGCAGCAACAGACAATCATGATCTGTCAATCTAAATCGATGCGAGAGCAAAAGGATGTCGCTTATTGAGACAACAGCGTTAGCATATTCACAGATGACTGCATAGTTGGGAAGGTCATTTGACATATCCTAGAGGTCAGAGGTGAAAGGTGAATAGACGCAGGGCTCTCACCGGTTCCACATCCAGGAACGTGACGTGATGCTCCTCACTAGGACCAAGGCCCTCCACATCTTCAACCAGGTATGGACTACCATGCAGGAAGTGAGGCAGGGAGATGTAGACTGGTTGTCCTGATTGAGAATATCAAAGATGGACACGTTGGTACTGTACACAGTACATGCATGCAGTACGTGTAGAACCCACAGTTTTCCCTGACCAGGTAAAACTCTGGGACCTGCTTATAGTCCAACGGAACTGCAGCAAATGCTAGTTGATATTATTCCTTTATTGCTCCTGTAAGTCTGTCTGGATAAAAGCGTCAGCTATCATGACTAAAATATGAATTTATTAGACTTCTGTGCCGTTCATACAGTATCTAATAGATCATTAGATCATATTATGATTTGCATCCGCTGATGTCCAGCAGTGCAGGAACCAGTTAGTGACTGTTGCCCGTGTCCCTCACCACTAGAGGAGCTGATGTCCAGGACTCCGGCCAATGTGCAGTTCTTAGTGACCACGGAGTCCGTGCAGAAGCACTGGTTGTCTGGGTTGACTGCAGGGGAGGCTAGGGTGAGAGGGGGCAGTTTGAACCGGTACACCTCGATCCCCTTCAGGTTCAGGCTTCTCTCATACTCAGCTGACACAGACCTGAAGACATTGAAGAACAGTGCTTTTAGGAGTCAAGGCTCTTTGTTTTTGCCGGGGCCAGACCTCTTGTGGTCATGATTAGAAAGGCATCCTCAAAAGTGATGATGGGAATAAGATCAGGGGCCCTACTGAATGTATAAAGCTTCTCAGAGTAGGAGTGCTGATTTGGGATCAGTTTAGTATTTTAGATGAATGAATAAGATTGCATGGAGGGGGGATCCTAGATCAGCACTACTCTGAGATGCTCATTGCATATGGCCCCAGATCTGACTACAGTGTCTGTGAATATTAGGCCAAAGGACGTAGTGAAGAGTCCCTTCCAGACTTCAAGGGGGATGATAAACAAGTAGTACATTTCTATTGACGGCAGTGAACAGGATTAAAACTGATAGAAGTTGCTTTACAAATTAGGGCCACTGCAAAACATAATCAGTTGTCATCTCCACTTGTCTTTATTTACCATAACACCAGTCTACGTGAGATCTGAACATTACTATCCACCGCAATAGGTAAATGAAGAACAGATCACTCCACCTGCTGATGTCAGGGGAGAAGAAGTACAGAGGCTTCTTCTTGTCCAGGAAGGGAGAGAATGACGAGCCATCTGATGAAAATACAAGTTAGTCAGAACAATGGTAAAGAACATAGAATTTAATATATTAACCATGGGAGTGTAAGATTACTTAGTAATGATTCTCCAGTGTTCTTAATTGATTTCTTACGCATTTGAAATGTTTTGGTTGTGTGATGATAGAGGAAAATGTAATTCAACAAGACAGTGATGCACTCAAGTTGTCTGCTGCCTGGGTATTTGGGTGACTGTACCTGTGCCGTTGATCATGTCGCAGTATGTGTTGTTCCAGAAAGACACTTTCCTGTTAGAGAGAAATGGGCTCATCAGTAAAACCATCAGTTATTGGGTAATACGACCCAGACAAAAACTACCTACAATCGGGCGGACCAGGTCAATAAATTGGCCCTGGCATTTCAAACACGCCAGCCAATTTTTTTTGTTCCTTGAGGCCCCCACACCAGCCTATTTCTTTCTTTGAGGCGCCCATTATTAGCCAGAAAATTATTTGGGGCAACAAAGAAAACTAGTTAGACAGGGCCACTGGGCTACAAATGGACCAGCCCATCTGGCATTTGCCCAAAATACCAGATGGCCAGTCCCGCCTGCCTACAAGACCTGTGGTTTTACATGATTTGCCAGGAGAATTCTACAGATGATGCTGCAAATCCATGATGTCATTAGACTGAATAGACAATATGGACCCTACGGTAACGGTAACAGACTCAGATTTTTCACTTTAAAATGTATGCCAAACAAAAAGCATTGATTTCAAAGTTTAATAACAAACCATGCAACTCTATGTACAAGGACTACTTTGAACAATGTACACAGAAAATGTCACAAAAACACATTTACTAGAACTGCGCAGATGCAAATTCTTCTAACAGAATTACAGTTTTTTATTAATTTTTTATTTTGTTTATTGATATTACAGTAGGTGAGGTGGATTTACATCCGGTAACGGAATAACGGTAAGAGAATTACATCATGGGTCCCTGTTATGATATGGGGGGGAAGGTTAGTGTGTACTCATTGCACTATTTCGATTCAACCCTCACAACAACTCTCCATAAACTTTAGTGTGTTGAGGCTCAAGATAGACTCACTTTTCCCCCTTCCACCTGTCAATGATAGACACTTTAGAGATGTCATCCTTGCCTGTGAAGACACTGTATGGCCCATCATAGGTGCCGTTGTACTGAGGAAACAGCACATCACACCATAGTACAGTTAAGTAGCTACACAACATTACATTTCATTAAGTTATTCTTACATTTTCAGTGAATGTCACAATGTAGATTGGTATTTTTTTTATAATGTACATATAAAACTAAATAAAGGATTTGTATTATTCTATATAGGGAAGGTGGTTGAAATGATATGCTGGTGAGCTTACAGGATAAAAGAGGCCCACTGTCCCTTTCAGAATGGGGTCTTTGTAACCCCAGAGTATTTCCCTCACTGTCCGTCGCTGGAAGAGTGAGACATTGTTTAACTTTATTGCAGCTTCCAGTACCCATGGGGGTAACAACTTGTACCCACCCTGAAAGGAAGGAGAAGAAAAATGAAGTCGCATTTCCATTATTCAAAACGAGTACATTACATAATGTCAACACACGTACATATTACAGCTTCACCGGCTCAAAACAGAAACGTTTTATGACTGATATGGTGACATGCGAGAGAGGGCTGTGTCCTACAAATGGTTGTATTATTGCCTCTAGCCTTAAAGGATACAAAAGTCCAATCTTTTATCTCCAGTACCTTCTACAGTGCCTTCAGGAAAGTAGTCAGACTTTTTCCACATTTTGTTAGGTTACTACCTTATTCTAAAATGTATTAAATAAAAAAAATCTACACACAATACCCCATAATGATGAAGCAAAAACTGGTTTTAATTTGCAAGTATATAACATAGAAAAAACTGAAATACCTTATTTACATAAGTATTCAAATCCTTTGCAATGGCACTCAAAATTAAGCTCAGGTGCATCCTGTTTCCATTGATCATCCTTTTTTCTCTTTTTTTTTTTAAACATTGCCCCTTTTTCTCCCCAATTTCGTGGTATTGCTGCAACTCCTGTACGGACTTGAAAGAGGCAAAGGTCAGGAAGGCCGTGCGTCCTCCAAAAGACAACCCAGCCAAGCCGCACTGCTTCTTGAAACAATGCCTGTTTAACTCGGAAGCCCGCACCAATGTGTAGGAGGAAACACCGTACACCTGGCGACCGTGTCAGCCTGCATTGCGCCCGGCCAGCCACAGGAGTCGCTAGTGCGCGATGGGACAAGAACATCCCTGCCGGCCAAACCCTCCCCTAACGCTGGGACAATTGTGCGCCGCCCCATGGGTCTCCCGGTTGGCTGCGACAGAGCCTGGACTCGAACCAGGATCTCTAGTGGCACAGCCTTAGACCACTGCGCCACTTGGGAGGCCAAGATGTTTCTACAACTTGATTGAAGTCCACCTGTGTTACATTCATGATTGCGAAAGGAACACACCTGTCTATATAAGGTCCCACAAGTGATCAGTGCATGTCAGAGCAAAAACCAGGCCATGAGGTCGAAGGATTTTTGATGGTCACTCTGTCAGAGCTCTAGAGTTCCTCTGTGGAGATGGGAGAACTTTCTAGAAGAACAAGCATCTCTGCCACACTCCCCCAATCAAGCCTTTATGGTAGATTGGCCAGACGGAAGCCACTCCTCAGTAAAAGGCAGATGACAGCCCGCTTGGAGTTTGCCAAAAGGCAGCTAAAGAGTCTCAGACCATGAGAAACAAGATTCTCTGGTCTGATGGAACCAAGATTGAACTCTTTGGCCTAAATGCCAAGTGTCACATCTGGAGGAAACCTCACACCATCCCTACAGTGAAGCATGGTGGTGGCAGCATCATGTTGTGGGGATGTTTTTCAGCGGCAGGGACTGGGAGACTAGTCAGGATCAAGGAAAGATGAACAGAGCAAAGTACAGAGAGATCCTTGATGGAAACCTGCTCCAGAGCGCTCAGGACCTCAGACTGGGGTGAAGGTTCCCCTTCCAACTGGACAACAGCCCTAAGCACACAGCCAAGACAACGCAGGAGTGGCTTCGGGACAAGTCTCTGAATGTCCTTGAGTTGCCCAGCCAAAGCCCGGACTTGAACCTCATTGAACATCTCTGGAGAGACCTGAAAATAGCTGTGCTTGAGAGGATCTGCAGCGAAGAATGGGAGAATCTCCCCAAATACAGGTGTGCCAAGCTTGTAGCGTCAACAAAGTACTGAGTAAAGGGTCTGAATACATATGTAAATTTGATATTTCAATTTCTAAAAGCCCGTTTTTTGCTTTGTCATTATGGGGAATTGTGTGTACAGTCGTTGCCAAAAGTTTTGAGAATGACACAAATATACATTTTCACAAAGTCTGCTGCCTCAGTTTGTATGATGGCAATTTGCAAATACTCCAGAATGTCATGAAGAGTGATCAGATGAATTGCAATTAATTGCAAAGTTCCTCTTTGCCATGCAAATGAACTGAATCCCCCAAAAACATTTCCACTGCATTTCAGCCCTGCCACAAAAGGACCAGCTGACATCATGTCAGTGATTCTCTCGTTAACATAGGTGTGAGTGTTGACAAGGACAAGGCTGGAGATCACTCTGTCATGCTGATTGAGTTCGAATAACAGACCTGAAGCTTCAAAAGGAGGGTGGTGCTTTGAATCATTGTTCTTCCTCTGTCAACCGTAGTTACCTGCAAGGAAACATGTGCCGTCATCATTGCTTTGCACAAAAAGGGCTTCACAGGCAAGGATATTGCTGCCAGTAAGATTGCACCTAAATCAACAATTTTTCGGATCATCAAGAACTTCAAGGAGAGCGGTTCAATTGTTGTGAAGAAGACTTCAGGGTGCCCAAGAAAGTCCGGCAAGCGCCAGGACTCTCTCCTTAAGTTGATTCAGCTGCGAGATTGGGGCACAGCCAGTACAGAGCTTGCTCAGGAATGGCAGCAGGCAGGTGTGAGTGCATCTGCACGCACAGTGAGGCAAATACTTTTGGAGGATGGCCTGGCATCAAGAAGGGCAGCAAAGAAGCCATTTCTCTCCAGGAAAAACATCAGGGACAGGGTGATATTCTGCAAAGGTACAGGGATTGGACTGCTGACGACTGGGGTAAATTCTTTTTAAATTTTCTCTGATGAATACCCTTTTCGATTGTTTGAGGCATCCGGGAAAAAAGCTTGTCCGGAGAAGACAAGGTGAGCGCTACCATCAGTCCTGTGTCATGCCAACAGTAAAGCATCCTGAGACCATTCATGTGTGGGGTTGCTTCTCAGCCAAGGGAGTGGGCCCACTCACATTTTTGCCTAAGAACACAGCCATGAATAAAGAATGGTACCAACACATCCTCCGAGAGCAACTTCTCCCAACCATCCAGGAACAGTTTGGTGACGAACAATGCCTTTTCCAGCATGATGGAGCACCTTGCCATAAGGCAAAAGTGATAACTAAGTGGCTCGGGGAACAAAACATTGATACTTTGGGTCCATGGCCAGGAAACTCCCCAGACCTTAATCCCATTGAGAACTTGTGGTCAATCCTCAAGAGGCGGGTGAACAAACAAAAACCCACAAATTCTGACAAACTCCAAGCATTGATTATGCAAGAATGGGTTGCCATCAGTCAGGATGTGGCCCAGAAGTTAATTGACAGCATGCCAGGGCGGATTGCAGCGGTCTTTAAAAAGAAAAAAATACTCTTTACATCAACTTCATGTAACTGTCAATAAAAGCCTTTGACACTTATGAAATGCTTGTAATTATACTTCAGTATTCCATAGTAACATCTGACAAAAATATCTAAAGACAATTATTTAATATTTGTGTCATTCTCAAAACTTTTGGCCACGACTGTAGATTGATGAGGGCGGAAAACGATTTAATCCATATTAGAATACGGCTGTAATGTAACAAAATGTGGAAAAAGTCAAGTGATCTGAACACTTTCCGAAGGCCCTGTACATGTGCACTTCAACCAAATATTCACAATAACACTGGAGTGTTGTGAGACCACCACAGCCAGACTCCCAACTAAATAAGTTGTGGTTTGTAAAAACAGTGAAAGCTAGGGCCCCATAATTTATGATGTGCTCGTACAATCCAGACACTTGATTCCCTTCAACCCCAGCTCTCCTTACTGTCCTTTTTCTCTACTCCAGACAATGTAACCTTGACAGAGGTGGAATACACAACATCCACTCAGACAGGTAGGGAGCCATCACAAGGTAATGAGGTGTCACCCACTTACAGCCACAGCCAGGTTGAGGGAGGTGACACTGTCCTCCTCAGACCCCACGGACATGGAGGGCTCAAATATTGCCCCCACAGGGAGCAGGAAGGAGATGGTGTGGTTCTCTGGGTTGGCCGTGATGTTCTCTTTGGGTAGGTATCGCGTCCTGATGGGTAGAGAGAGACACACGGACGAGTGTCACCCACCCTTTCGTCTCCTGCTTTTAATCCCTCGTACATTATATCATTTTAGATTAGATTATAGATTAGATGTATTAAAATAGAAGTGTTTTCTATTCATCTATATTAGTAGTAGATATTAAAAAGAAATGTATATTTCAAAGTCATCCAAATATTTTTAGAATACAAAGCGTAGATGAACAACACCATAGGGGATTTCCTATATACAGCGTTGAAATCACCTAACAGAGATGATGCACATCGTATATACATCATTTTGTTTATCTTTTAGAGACATTTGAGTGAATAGGAACCTACTTGTATGTGTAGGGCCCTTTCTCCACCAATTTTGGCTTTGACCCATTCTCCACCACGCCCAGTGGGTTCTGCACGTCAAAGAACCAGAACTGTCTGTACACAGGTGCGTCTGCAGACACCCAGTTGTCCCAGGCTGTGGTCCCAGGCTCGATGACCGATTCCTGCATTCACCAGACAGACAGAAACGCTTTCTATACAGTGCCCTGGTTTTAAGTAAAGCAGCAAGCATTTGGGACCTAGTAATGCAAGAGATTGAACAAATGAAGATATTTCCTTCACTTGGTTTAGAATCTACTCTCATGTCCCTTTCTTGCCAGCAGAAAACCACTTTTTCCTAAATGGACCTCTTAGAAATCCTCTTCTTTCTATTTTTCTCTTGCCCACCTCTCATGCATTTGATTAACCTCCACAATGTTTACACCTCTAGCAAGCTGACACTCACCTTTGTAACAGTCTCATGGATGATATTGTTCCCCACAGGGATAAGGATTATACCTAATATGGCCACCGCAATTCCAGCCCCAATTCCAGCCTTTAGCCCACACAGCGTGTTACAGCAACCCATGGTGGTGTGTGTTTCTGTCTGAGGGTGTATGTAGGTCCCAGCAGCAGCCGTGCCAGTGGAGAGACCGAGAGGCTGAGACTGAAGGACAAGTACAGACAGACGTAGCAGGTTATAAACCAGGCCACCTACTGATTAGAGGGATATAATAATGTGACAGCTGGGGGTTGAAGGTTGAGTGATGATGACTCCTGGCCTACAGATATCACTACATTATATGACCGCTGATTAGAGCTCTTAGAGTCAAGAAGGAAGGAGATGCTCTGATAGGCACTGTGATTTCTGTACCTTTAAATACAGAGCAGGTCTCTGTATATCATGTGTTAACTGGATATTCTATTCTAATATTATTTCCTGATGGGATGTGGGTTACTTTATACTCTCCCTATGCTTAGAGGAAGATATGGTCACTGTTAGAGGTGTGTTGGAGGAGACCAATTGGGTACTTTTCTGATAATATGTTTTCAATGGAATTTGCAGAGCGAAGAAGATGCGTAATCTTGATTATATGATTATGGCAAACCATGGTTATGACAGCCATATATTTGAGTGATATTTGAGTTCTCTCTCTCGGTCTGGTCAAATGTCAGGTCATTCAGTATGTGGGAGATTCTGTGTCACAAATATGCCCCCTGGTGTTACAAATACAGACCTACATCTTTTGTTGAACAGGTGTATTTATTATTGCAATAGCGTACTGACATGCATTATTCAGGTGTTGTTATCTTAGGTTCCTCCTCTTCCCTCCAGGTGACCCTCACTCCCACATCCATATCTCTACTTTACTAACCACCCTGACCCAGAGTACGCTGGTGGGAGGACATATAAACACAGCAAAAAGAGAAACGTCCTCTCACTGTCAACTGTATTTATTTTCAGAGAGACAGACTGAGTGGGGCTCAAACCCACATTGCAAGGAATGTGACCTTGAAGTGCTGGGTGTGTAAAACCCAGCATATACCTCATGAGCCACTTCTGAGATCTGACCAGTTCTCATCCGTGATATTTAACCAGACAAGTCTAGAACACTTAAATACAAACATCTTGGGAAAAGCTAGCATTCAAACCCATGTTGGAGATGGCTTGATCTCCAGCACTAACCTGTTGAGCTAGAGGAACTCAGGGGTTCAGAGCTTCAAATGAGTATTCATCACCATGTTCTCTTCACTTAATCACTTATGTTCTCCACCAGATGGCCACCAGCATGATCCTGTGCAGTTTAAATGAGAGGCCAGTGTATTAGTAAGTGAAAAAGACCCCCTTCATGGCCAAGTTTCATTTTTTAAATTGATATCACTATAACATCTGCTTCCAACTCAAACACCTAGATCCCCTGAACGCAGCTCACTCTCCAGATCCCAATCACCTGAATTATAATCACCTGTTCACTCACCTGTATGTCATTATCACACTCTTTTTAGTTCAATTCTTTTTAGTTCAATTCTTTTTAGTTCAATTCTTTGCACCCCATCCCCGTGAGGTATTGTTTGTTTTGTTACACACGCGGTTCTGAGCGCTGGGGTTCCCCTGTGATTTACACCTCCCATGTATGATAGTTTTTGCCTGCCTCACTAATGGTGTCTTTTTGCCTATTCCCTGCCTGTACTTTAGCCTATCGGATTTCCTGTTATCTACCCATTGCCTGATTTCCTGGACTACGTTACTAGCCTTTTCCCTGCCTGTACTGTTGCCCTTATGGACCCCCTGTGTATGACCTTCTGCCTGCCCCTGGGCCCAGCTGCCTGCCTCCTCCTGGGATCCTTTGCAATAAACACCTGCTGCGCCCTGCGCTTGAAACCAGCTCTCTGTCCCCCCTCGTGTTCATTACAATCACAAGATCTCTTATTTTGGATCTTGCTGAGGACTTAAGCATATTCCGTTGGTTAACTTACTGCTTGGGGGTCAAGTGTTGGTTTGTGAAGATGGCTATAATGTTAATGCATCACAACTCCGGTGAAGGACAGTATAGCTAATTAGACTGCTGCCCAGGTGAGAGGTTTGCGGCTACAGGAGCAGCCTAGAGAGAGTCACTGTCCAGCAGGTCTCAGCTCCTGTTTCACCATCCTCAATGTCCTTGCCCACATCTGGGTCCTCAATGGTAGGAGTGATCTGTGGAGACAGAGGCTTCCACAGTAGCCTTTTTATACATTAAATCAGCTTAAATTGAATTATATTTGATATGATCCTCAAGCTTTTATGCAATTTGTTGGTATGAATTCAGTTTATCCAACAACTGGCTCACCAGAAAACTGAATTGGCAGCTGTACAGGAATCTTACTGAATAATTCCACCTTTGTTGTCCAGAAACAACCATTATTCATTTCTATGCAACCATCCCTCAAAGTGTGCCTGAATGTCTCATGTTTTTTAGTATGTTTCAATGGGTTGAATTCATCGTAAATTTTGGTCCGATGGTCACTCTGACCAGGCTCACCATCTCCATCACCACATCTTCCTGGCTTTTCTGTAAGACAGACAGACCGACCACAGGTGGAGAACCACCTCCAACTGGGCACGGACATTTCAGAATGAAGAAGGTACCACCAAGAACAGATTAGTTGAAAAATGGGTGCTGGCGCTTTCCATTAGCCAAGCTGTAACGCTGTATGGAGCTGTCACATACCACGTTACAATTCTGTATCTACCTCTTCTACTGTCCTCAGCACCTGGCCTGTATCTGTGGTCACAAAGGGAAATCTGTTTATAGGAAATAATTAGAATAGCAGGGGTCACCACCACTATTTTGCATGTACTCCTAAACATCCCCATTTGAAAGTAAAATGTTATGTAAAATGCATGCTGTAAATAAATGGAATGGTATCATTACATTCACTCCATTCCGGCCATTGTTATGAGTCATCCTCCCCTCAGCAGTCTCCTGTGATGCAGACTATTCATATGGTATCTCTATCAGAAGGTGGAGATGGGGTCTTTCCATGGAGATCAGTCTTTTCTCTGTAAAACCACCAGGTGGCAGAAATACAACTACAATTTAGGTGTTGCATACCCTTTTGATATTGTTTTATTCTGGGAATTAAAATGTTTTAATTAATTATATGTGTACTGTAACTTGTATATTAACTTTTGGAGTAGGCTACTAGAATCCCAGAATAAGGCTGTGGAATAAGAAATCACGTATCCTTTAACAACCCTCATGGTTTGATGATGAAAATACATTATAACACCCTAGTAGCCTAATAATCTGCATGAACCGTATGATACATCTCTTGAGGTCTCTCTTGGGGGTGAATAGCATGTTTGCTATTTGGTTTAGCTATATCGGTGTCAGAATTGGAATGGCCCCAGTGTTGCCTATAATATTTTCTACACAGACAAGAAAACAGTAGAGTACAGTACATTGTTTTCTCACGTGATATGAAATGCCACTTGCAGTATTAGGCATTTCCAAAAACCACAATAGATTGACTCAAAGGTCAGTCTGGTATTTTGACAGAAAAGACTGAAACAGGAAGTATTCGTGTAGCCCTCTAGTGGTAATTGTAGTTGAATGAGCAGAGCTCCCCGTGGCAGTGAAAGACGGACGCGCTGAGACAGCGCAATTCGCCGTGGATCTGTTTTCATTTTAAACTATTTATGCCACGACGAGAGAAGTAGCTTACACTGACTGAAAGCATAGGAATATAGTGGACTGAAGAAGCACACTCCTGGTCTTTTTTTATTATCTTTAAACAAAGTGTAAATCCAAGCGACCGGATAGCTTTCACACTAGGGCGTGTGTGGGTCTCCGGGAGCAGCGGCTCGTTTTTTAACCCTTGCATGTTGGTACTGTGTATATATTTGATATTTTTGCATCACTTGGATCCGGAGGATTTGCTTGAGGATGGGGTGTACCCTGAGCACGGACGATAAGGCGGCGGTGGAGCGCAGTAAAATGATCGACAGGAATTTGCGAGACGACGGGGAGAAAGCCGCAAGAGAGGTCAAGCTACTGCTCCTCGGTAAGGAAAGTGGTTGTCCTTGCTTCGTCCCGCAATGTGAAACATTGTGATACGAAGCAATGGTTATCCGTGAACTTCACAAACTAATATTAGCTGCGATTGCGACATTAACTAAATGTCAAACGCACTATTTACACCGATATAAAATTGGTCTGCATACATATAATGCCAACAACTTGAATTGAGAATTCCAGCACGATTTCATACAAATCCGCATAGCACACAAGCTGTCGTCATCAAATGTAAAACATGGTCAACCTTTGCATAGACTACCTTGAAATCAAAGCACATTGGCGAAAGTGGACTACCTAATAAAACAAAAGTTTAAGAAAATGTTCCGATTTAGCCTATAGGCAGAACAAAGTTCGTTGTCCACGCTGGCTCATCAGTTCCAGCCTTCGGTGTGTTACCACCCATGCAGGCAGCTGCCCCCTTTGTTACGCTTGTCCAGCAACACAAATGGTTTCTATGGGCCATATTCATTGGCTTAATCCTCCAGAATTTGACACATTGTCGCCTGTCTGCAGCATTATGTTTGAATGCTATGTCCAGCTGAGTGCATATGTTTCCAATTTGGTAATTGGCCCAGAAACTGTTGGAATAAAGAATTGCAATAACTATACTACTATGTTCAAAACATTTTTGTTTGAGACTTCATCACCTTTTTTGCTACTTCAGGCATGGATGTAGGCTGTCTACTCTCATTGGTTGGTGCAATAGTGGATGGATTTATCTCCCCGAGCTTAGCCTACTGCTCAATATGTTTTACCTAAAAGCCATTAAAACTGTGGACATTCCATTGACAAACAAACGAGCACATTCCCTTGACAGAAACTAGTGATTGTTTTTGAAATACTGCTCTACCATCCACTCCATTGAGGAAGAGAACTCTAGAGTTGACATGCACTTCATGTCATATTTTCATGTTGAATATTGGTCACCAGGACGGGATGTGTCTTCTCTATAGATGTGGGTATTCTTCACTGATGCAATGAGCAAGAACGGCTGTCCTGAAATACCTGTAAAATTGTAGGCCTGTCTGTGGATGGCTATAATAGCTTTTGGTGAGGACATTGTCCCTGTGTTTTGTTTTCCTGCTAATTTCTACTAGTTGTACATGCTGATATTTACCATTTATAAACTGGGTGGTTTGAGCACTGAATGCTGATTTGCTGTATACCACGGGTATGATAACATTTATTTTTACTTTTCTAATTACATTGGTAATCAGTTTATAGTAGCAATAAAGCACTTTGAGGTTTGTGGTATATGGTATAAGCCTCTTCCTTGTTGTTGAGAGCCTAGGCTACATTCATCTGCATTGCTATAATTGATGAAACCGATTCGAAGCAAGTCGGGTCAAGTACTATGGTCTTGCTGCGACTTAGGTCTCCAACTATTCCTCTGAGTGAAATTATAAAGTTTCTGTAAAGTCAATACCAGACCTGTGACATTTGAAAATGGTCTATCCCAAAATCATATACTGATAAAAAATATAAACGCAACATGTAATGTGACATTTTCCAAGCTTTTCTCTTTTCCATACACACATTTGTTTACATCCGTGTTAGTGAGCATTTCTCCTTTGCCAAGATAATCCATCCATCTGACAGGTGTGGCATATCAATAAGCTGTATTAAACAGCATGATCACTGCACAGGTACACCTAATTTGGCAGTGCATCCAACTGGCCTCACAACCGCAGGCCATGTGTAACCATGGCAGCCCAGGCCCTCAACATCTGGCTTCTTCACCTGTGGGGTAATCTGAGACCAGCCACCTGGACAGCTGATGAAACTGTGGGTTTGTACAACAGAATAATTTCTGCACAAACTGTCAGAAACCGTCTCAGGGAAGCTCTGCATGCTCGTCGTCCTCATCACTTGACCTGACTGCAGTTTGGCGCTGTAACCGACTTCAGTGGGCAAATGCTCACCTTTCATGGCCACTGGCATGCTGGAGAAGTGTGCTCTTCATGGATGAATCCCAGTTTCAACTGTTCAGAGCAGATGGCAGACAGCGTTTATAGCGTTGTGTGGGCGAGCAGTTTGCTGATGGCAGTTTAATGAACAGAGGGCCCCATGGTGGGGTTATGGTATGGGCAGGCCTCAGCTTATGGACAACGAACACAATTACCTTTTATCAATTACAATTTGAATGCACAGAGAACCTGTGACGAGATCCTGAGGCCCGTTGTCGTGTCATTCATCTGCCACCATCACCTCATGTTTCAGCATGATAATACACACCCGTGTCGCAAGGATCTGTACACAATTCCTGGAAGCTGAAAATGTCCCAGTTTTACCATGGACTGCATACTCACCAGATATATCACCCTTTGAGCATGTTTGGGATGCACTGGATCGACGTGTACGGACGACCGCGTGTTCCAGTTCCCGACAATATCCAGCAACTTCGCACAGCCATTGAAGAGGAGTGGGACAACATTCCATAGGCCACAATCAACAGCCTGATCAACTCTATGCAAAGGTGATGTCGCACTGCATGAGGCAAATGGTGGTCACACCAGATACTGACTGGTTTTCTGATCCACGCCCCTACATTTAAAAAAAGTTTTCTGTGACCTACAGATGCATATCTGTATTCCCAGTCGTGAAATCCATAGATTAGGGCCTAATGAATTTATTTCAATTGACTGATTTCCTCATATGAACTGCAAATTGTTGCATTTCTATTTTTGTTCAATGTATTAATAAGACAAATAAATGGTCTCTCCCAATATCATACATACCTATACACATAGGTGCTATGTTACATGCTGTTGCTTCGGTTGTTGATCTCGCTTTCCGAGGCCGACGTGAGTAAGCTCTTTAATCAGGTAAACAGACGCAAGGCCGCGGGTCCGGACAGTATTCCAGGGCACGTTCTCAGGGAATGCGTAGATCAGTTGGAAGGCATAGTCACAGTAATTTTCAACTTCTCCTTGTCCCAGTCTGTAATCCCCACATTTTAAGATAACTTACATCATTCTGTAATCATGAAGTGCTTTGAATGGCTGGTTATGGCACACATCAACTCCATCATTCCAGACACCCTAGACCCACTCCAATTTGCATACCACTCAAACAGATCTGTAGATGGCGCAATCTCAATTGTACTCCATACTGCCCTCACCCACCTAGATAAGAGGAATACCTATGTAAGAATGCTGTTCATTGACTACGGCTCAGCGTTCAACACCATTGTCCCCTCACAGCTCATCATCAAGCTTAAGACCCTGGGACTAAACACCTCCCTCTAACTGGATCCTGGACTTCCTGACGGACTGACCCCAGGCTGCCACGCTCACCCTCAACACATGGGCCCCACAGGGGTGTGTGTTTAGTCACCTCCTGTACTCCCTGTTCACCCACAACTGCGTGGCCACGCACGACTCCAACACTCATGTTTTCCGATAACATGGCGATGGTATGCCTGATCACCGGCGATGAGGAAACCGCCTACAGGTAGGAAGTCAGTGACCTGGCAGTCTGGTGGAAGGACAACAACCTCTCCCTCAACGTCAGGAAGTTGAAAAGGTTTGGCATGGGCCCTCAAATCCTCAAAGTTCTACAGCTGCACCATTGAGAGCATCTTGACTGGCTGCGTCACTGCTTGGTATGGCAATCACACTGCCCTCGATCGCAAGGCGCTACAGAGGGTGGTGCAGACAGCCCAGTACATCACAGGGGCCGAGCTCCCTGCCATCCAGGACCTTTATATCAGGCGGTGTGAACGGAAGGCCCGGAAAATCATTGAACTCCAGCCACCCAAGCCATAGACTGTTCTCTCTGCTTCCGCACGGCAAGCGGTACCGGTACATCAAGTCTGACACCAACAGGCTCCTGAATAGCTTCTATCCCCAAGCCATAAGACTGCTAAATAGCCAACAGAATGGATACACAGACTAAATGAGTTGACCGCTGTCTATGCAGACTCATAGGACTCTGCGCACACACACACTAACACTCCAACACCCATAACAGGCACACACATTTATATGGACTACGCACACACATTCGCATACAATCATCATTTATGCTGCTGCTATTCTTTTTTTTTTTTTTTTAAATCATATATCCTCATGCCTTGTCACCTTCTTCCGAAGAGTAATGTGGTGGTCGTCATCGGACTTTGTCGGTTGGCTACCAACTTTAAGGTGCATTACCACCACTGACTGGAGTGTGGACCGCAGTTCATCTTTCAATCACCCACGTGGGTATATGTTCCTAAAAACCAATGAGGAGATGGGAGAGGTGGGACTTGCAGCATGTCAAAAATCGAACCAAGTTCTATTTTAGCACCTGGCTATGCACATGTTCGTTGACGCACGTGAGCAGTTTAGAGGAAATGATTGACTAACATGTATGTGTCAATTTATTTTGCAACGCAAGGTCCGCATGTTAGAGCTTGCAAGAAAGGCATTTCACTGTACTTGTGTGCGTGACATTGAAACTTGTTTGCGTGTTGGCACCCTGACCTGCTTCCTGTGTCAGCCATTCCAACACACCCAGCCTCGTCAGATGACCGTGAGATATGCTAATAGAGGAGCAACAGGAAGGAATGTTCTAGATCAGGTCTAAACTCTAACAACACTCATTATGAATTGAGAAGGTGTACTCATGGAGAGGAGGAAGATGTGTTGGTTGCTGTTTGTTTACCCCTTAGTCTTTTCAGTTACTACACTTCTATCACAAGTCTCAGTTCCTCTCATCTGCCTCCTAGCCGCCCCACTAAACATACTTTGTTTAATTACATCCTGGTCAAGAGGTCTGTGCTGTGGACTTCATGGGGGGTGGCATACTGTAGGACGCACGCACACACAAACATAAAAATATTGTTGCATAGTCCAGAAGGAACCTGCATGTAAGCATTTCATTGGTCAGTGTATACCATGTGTATCCTGTACATACGACTAATAAAACTTGACACACACAGCATAATGAGCAGTCTGTCAGCGGAGTATACCGGCATCCTGCTGTCAGGAACAATCATTTGTTTGAGGAGTGCTATGAATGTTTGGGTGTATGCTGTCATGTCTGTACAAGCAACAGCTTGTCTTGTCTATATTAAGCATACTAGACCTAACCCCATTGGTGTCGAGTGGTCTATGTAACATTTTATGTAAAGCATTATGGGTAGTACTTTATTTTACAGTACTAATGCTTCCACTTGTATTTCCCGGATGTTTGACAGGAAATTGTGTGTCTTTTCTGTACTTCAAATAGTTCATCACATAGTAATTACCTGTTACCAAATTTGTAGTAATAACTCTCAACCTAGGAATTGCTTGTTTGCTTATCACTGTATCTGCTATTTTACCATGTTTATCACATCTGGTGATTTTATGTGTCTACTGTAAACTGAAGTGCTTATGAATTATGAGGAATTCAGTAGCTTCCACTTCTCCAGCACCATCCCGTTAGCTCTACTACTGTTACTGGTCTCTTCCAGTAAAGTATCGACCTGCATGGAGTTTGAGGAAACAATCTATTATCTATTGATCTGGATGTGGGCAGGTGAATCCAGCTGATTTAGCTACATGACTCTGATGGGTTAACCCTGATGGGTTAATTAATGCTACTGTAACTTCCTGGGTTCCCATGTGAGTCACTCACAGGCTCAACAGCTCCCAATGGTAACGAGGAAAAGGGAGAGGGATGGTGCCAGCTCATGTCGCTAATGTGACGCCGCTAATGTTGTTCATGGAGAGTGATACAGGCCCAGCCGTAAGCCCGTTCGTCCCCTGTCCCTCATTCCCCTGTCCCTCTTTCCCCTGTCCCTCGCTCCCTCTCAGCCCTGTCCCTCGCTCCCTCCCAGCCCTGTCCCTCGCTCCCTCTCAGCCCTGTCCCTCGCTCCCTCTCAGCTCTCTCCCTCTGTCCCCCTCTCCCTTGCTCCCTGCTTACCAGGACAGCCCGGCCAGCGGACTGTATGCCCTGGCCAGCCTAACTGAACCCCAAGCAGGACGGGCCCTGGTTCTTCTGGTGACCCAGACAGAAAACCCCTCTACTCATTAGATCTGAAAGCCCGCCTCAACTCCGGGACAGGCAGAGAGACTGAGCTCAGAGAGAGAGCGAGAGTGGGAGGAACTCCAAAGGCTTTTCTCCCTACCCTGGTATTATATAAAAGCTGCAACTGAATCATCATTTAAGATTAAAATACAACAGAGCTGTCATTTGGAATGAAGACTTGATTGTAGCCAATCCTACCACAGCACTTTGTAAAACATTCCTTCATTGTCAACATTCATGTCCTTTTTGCTCTCAGTGGAAAACCACCTTGGGGGAAGTTCCAGGAGAGATGGGTTGGATGGTTGGTGGGCTTTAGAAGTACTGTTCTATAAACTCTATAAACATCCATTTTGTTTGCAAGCCTCAACAATCTTTCTTAAAATAGTATTTTCCCAACCGCCAGAAAGCAGCTGCCTCACTGTGGTTTTGGTCTGGCTCTTTGATGGGTGTATCAAATTGTGGGTGGGTAACATGACTCTGTCTATCCCAGCCCATGAGGTCCACTTTTCTGCCTTTGCTTTCTTTAATGGCCCATGTGGCTCAAATCAGGGCCAAACCAGGGACATTAGACTTTAAAGTTACTGGGGTGGGGCCACACCCCTATGACATCACTAGAGTTGAAGGACAGCGCAAGGTCAGTTAGGAAAACAAACGCTCCAGTCTGGACTGACTTAAAGAAATGTCGTAAGGCAACAGTACCTTGGCGATATCATCCAATAATTATTCCTATGACTTGCTAGCCTACATTTTGTTGACCCTATGCAGGGTTTTGTGTTCCATATTGAGAAATCAAGTGTGTGTCGGTCAGACAGTAAAACATATCTAGAGGGAGGGTTCAGTGAGCACACAACGGTCTGTAAAGAGGGTATATTTATTCTAGATTGAGAGGCAGCCAGCCAGTGTGTGTGGTAGGGAGTGGAATGCTGTGTTGTGTCGCTGCCTTGGCACTGAGGCCCTTAGCAGAAGGAGGGAGGTGACTTTACCTGCTGCCAATGCTGTGTGTCTGTGTGCGCGCACGTGTGTTTTTATGTGTGTATGTGTTACAGTGTACGTGTATCTGCTGTCTCGTAGTCCCACTGGGGTTTTTAGTGGCGCATGTGACTGTTTGGCTCCGGAGAAATGAGACATGTTAGTCCTCTCCTCTCTGGGGCCAGGGCCACAGCGGTGACATGTAATTAAAGCAATTTGTCCTCCGGTGAAAGCCATTCCAATTAGGCTGAACAGTAGGAGGTACCTGCCTGGCTTGCACACTGTTAAAACACACACATTCTCACACACACACACACACACACACACACACACACACACACACACACACACACACACACACACACACTGTATCAGCATGCTCTAAGGCTCTTGAGAAAGGCTTGTCCACAGGAATTCACTTCTACGTGTTGGTTTTAGGTTCTCTTCTGCGTTAGGGAAAGTTCCAGGCCCCTAAGTTTCACTTGCCACAACGAGAAGCCCTGACGTAGTGTGTGTGTGTGTGTGTGTGGGTGTGTGTGTGGCGTGCATGTGCTCATTGTCTTGCTGTAATGCAATACTAGCTGGGTCTTGTGAGATGGGAAGATTGGGTGTTATAGAACTAGCTTCCTCCTGGCAACTCAGATGGGTGTTAGTACAGCCTAGACAGTTCTGAATAAACAGTAAAGTACTTTAATCACACTAGTAACAACAACATTGTATTAAAATGTTATACACTACTTTGGTAATTGCATTTTATTGCATCGCAATGGCGTTTGTAATTACACAACATGAATTGGGACTTCCTTATTCCACTACTGAAATTCTGTAGAATTACAAAGTAATGCTAATGAGTACAGTTTAGACTGACATGGCTACAGTGCCCCTTTTCCTGACTGTGTTTATTGTGTCCGAGCTGAGCACAAGCTGAGCAGCCCCCAAGTGAAAACAACATGAGTTTGTTTTCAGGGACAACCCATATTTCCCAGTGGCCTGACTGTCCCTGAGTGGAAGGAGGAGCCTGGCTTAGTCAATCTCCATGACACATCCTCTACTTATGCGTTATGGGGACATTGCGTGCATTTTGGGGACATTTGCCTATCAATAATACATGCCCTGGCTATGGAGATGAGCCATCCCTACACAACCGCCACCAACCCTCCTCAGGTGACCGTGTGGCGAGCGCTGAGATGTCTTTGGTAACGGACCCGGTTGCCATGGCAGTGTGACATGTGACGGAGGCACGGAGCCCCTAGCAGCAGCCAGGCCCAAGCAACGCTAATTCTGTGTTCCCTGCCTCTCTCATAGGAGTATTGCCATGTCAATCACCTCTCCGCCTCACACTCATTGGCTGCTAGCTTAGTGTCCACCCTCCAGGCTCATGTGTGAGTGTTTTACACAGCCTATCAGTCAGTAATGTGTTATTCAATATAGAAGGCTTGTACCATCTTGAAGTAACACAATATGTGCTCATAGGCCCTTTAAGGCAGACCCTGGTTACAACTGGTGATCGGTGTCTTTCTGGCGGTGTATCAGAGCTGACCACTAACTCATTTAATGTACAAAGACCCAATGACCTGGTTGATGGCAGCGTTGTGTTTCTAGTGTGTTAGGAACTGCTGCAGGCTGCATGCTTCACTGCTGTTAATGAAGATGAGGAACGTACTGCCTGTGATTTGGCCTTTGCAATAATACTGAGGTCCATAATGTATTCACTTTTGTCCCTTTGCTGTACTCCCATCCCAACGCACTCACACACTCACTCACTCATCACTCATCACTCTGCACTCTCTGAATGTTACTGTGTTTTGCTATGGTGCTGTTCATTCAGTGAGTCGTGCGATGCTGCCTGGGATGGGTCGTTGGTTCCATAAATGCTGTGTTAGTGCTTCTGCTGAAATGTGCCAATAAAGGGAGCGGAGGGGAGGTCTGTATCGACCAGACGGCTTCAGAACGACGCTGTGGGTCAGAGACGTCAATACAGAAACACAGGAAGGGAAATGATCAGTGTGTTTGACCACCTCAGGGTTCTCCACTATGGTCCATTTCAAAAGGGGTTGGTTAATGGCCTGTAATGAGTAGCTCTTTACAATTGACTTTTCTTTCTCAGTATATTTGTCACTGTTATCCCATACCAGGAAATTATGGTCAGTGTTGGCTTGAAATTCCACTGCAGATTCGGAACAAATCGCTCTTATCGCATAATTGCAATTAGCTAAATATAGGCTTTGACTGGTTTGATAAATGTGTTCTCTCTCTCTCTCAGGTGCTGGTGAGTCGGGGAAGAGCACAATAGTCAAGCAGATGAAGTGAGTATGTTCCTTCCATTCTTCCAAATGCCATATCTGCCACACAATCAAAACAAGGCCCTGTTTTTGCCCTTCTGTGTGGATAGTTCTCAGAAATGAGTCATTGTTTTTGTCCTCGTGCCCCATTCAATCCAGATGCTGTAAACATTGTTACCTGGAAAGTGTTGTTATCAATGTTATTTTTTTTCCCCTGTCATTTTACGATGGAAAGGTTGCCATGGGGTTGGGGGTTATTGGTCTGCTATTTTTCTATCTTGTTTTTTGCTGTTAATAAAAATGAACATAACATGTTCTCAGAAAGTGTTGTTGCTCCATGTTCCTCATGGTGGCTGACTGTCGTTGTGTCCTCCAGGATCATCCACGAGGCAGGCTACTCGGAGGAGGAGTGTAAACAGTACAGGGCTGTGGTCTACAGCAACACCATCCAGTCCATCATCGCCGTCATCAGAGCCATGGGGCGACTCAAGATCGACTTTGGAGACGCCGCCAGAGCCGTGAGTGGGCTAGACATGATGACGATGATGGATTGCATTTATCAAAGCCTTCTGACTAAAACTATTATCACCTAACACCCAGTCATGCCCAACACTGATGCCATAGCAGTATTATTAATGCTATTAATGTGATGTTAGGGATGATTTTCACAGTGGAACTGATGGCGATGATTTGTTGGTAATAGTGATCATTGTGGTCCTACTGATGGTTGTGCTGACAGACTGCTCTCTCCCAGGATGATGCGAGACAGCTGTTTGTGCTGGCGGGGTCGGCAGAGGAAGGCTTCATGACAGCGGAGCTGGCCGGGGTCATCAAACGCCTGTGGAAGGACGGAGGGGTACAGGCCTGCTTCAGCCGCTCACGAGAGTACCAGCTCAACGACTCTGCAGCATAGTGGGTCACACACACACACACACACACCACCTTGTCCTGCTCACACAGTCTGCTCAGCTTGGTCTGATACACACACACACACACACACACACAGTGCTCCACAGCGCTCCTCCTCTTCCTCCCTAATTATCTTCTACTGGAAGTAAATAAAGTCTCATTCCTCTGCAATAACCAAAGGCCTTGAGCAGTCCATTTATTACAGCTGCCCTCCCACTCTCTGGCAGACATATCTATACTGCCTACAGTCCAGTCCGCTCTGTGTTTCAACCTTGAGTGAGACTGTCAATATTTGTTTTGTGTGGGGGTGTCACCCCTGTAGCAGGACTGTAACACGCAGGCTGCAGCGTGTCTGCTGAGTCCTTGACCTTAGCATTTAGCTCATGTAGCTGTCTAACAGCAGATTGCCCAGGGCTGTTGTTTACCAAACCCTGGTAGAAAAACACCACAGACAGTAGAGCTAGAAAACATGTCCAAATCCCTTTCAGTCAGTGGGCAGCGTTTGAGCTCCAAACCCCCTCGGTTGAGTTGTTTTTTTTCTGAAGTGGTTGTTTTTTCGTACATATTGTGCAAGAGCCTTTCCATTAGCCAGTGAAGTCACCAGAGGGGCAGCCTCTGCGGTGTGTCATGAGAAACCCCTCCACCTTGTTTTGGAACAGAACAGACGTCACCGATTGGCTCTCTGGCCTCGGGTGCTGCAGCTGCTGGCCATTTCCAAATCAATACCCAGAATCCTTTTTGCCAAGGCTACCGCACACACATACACACACACAGAGACCAGCATCACGTAGCCTGCTGACCGACCTCTACAGCGAGGCTGCTGACCCCGATCTCTGCTGTTTGTTTGGGTTGAAGCACCAGTGCTGCTGAGTCGTGTGTAATTACTGCTGCCATAATCTTTTGGAAGAGTAATACAAGGTAGGCAGTTTGAGCTAGGGGGGGTTCTACTGTAGATTTACTGTTGAGGAGGGGGCAGGTGTGTGCGACAAGACCAGAACTGAGCCCTATGTGGACTATTTGTGGAAAGATTGGCTTAGAGGGACCATTCTGAGGCAACAGAAGGGGGCACTGATAGTGGAAAAAAATGTCACTTGTTTTTCCCAGTTCAAGATATAAAAGCAGACATGGTTCATGGCCAAACAAGATCTGTTTATTATTTGAATAGCTTATTGTTCCATTGATGCATGTGAATTGGATGCATTGACTCCCTTCTAAACATTCTCTCTCTCCCCCTCTCTCATTCTCCAGTTACTTAAATGATTTGGACAGGATATCCCAAGCCACCTATATCCCGACCCAGCAGGATGTCCTGAGGACCAGAGTCAAAACCACAGGCATTGTGGAGACACATTTCACCTTCAAGGACCTCCACTTTAAGTGAGCACTTTCTCCAAATCCCTTTTTAAGTGTAGTCATATTCCACTCTAGAGGTCGACCGATTATGACTTTTCAACGCCGATACCGATTATTGGAGGACCAAAAAAAGCCGATACCGATTAATCTGACGATTTTTATATATATTTGTAATAATGACAATTACTGAATGAGCCCTTTTATTTTAACTTAATATAATACATCAAATCTATTTAGTCTCAAATAAATAAGGAAACATGTTCACTTTGGTTTAAATAATGCAAAAACAGTGTTGGAGAAGAAAGTAAAAGTGCAACATGTGCCATGTAAAAAAGCTAACGTTTAAGTTCCTTGCTCAGAACATGAGAACATATGAAAGCTGGTTGTTCAATATTCCCAATTCTTCAATATTCCCAGAAGTTTTAGGTTGTAGTTATTATAGGAATTATGACGCGTTGACCATTTCTCTCTATACCATTTGTATTTCATATACTTTTGACTATTGGATGTTCTTATAGGCACTATAGTATTGCCAGCCTAATCTCAGGAGTTGATAGGCTTGAAGTCATGAACAGCGCTGTGCTTCAAGCATCGCGAAGAGCTGCTGGCAAGCGCAGGAAAGTGCTGTTTGAATGAATGCTTACGAGCCTGCTGCTGCCTACCACCGCTCAGACTGCTCTATCAAATCATAGATTTAATTATAATAAACACACAGAAATATGAGCCTTTGGTCATTAATATGGTCAAATCCGGAAACCATCATTTCGAAAACAAAATGTTTATTCTTTCAGTGAAATACGGAACCATTCTGTATTTTGTCGAACGGGTAGCAACTCTAAGTCAAAATATTGCTGTTACATTGCACAACCTTCAATGTTATGTCATAATTATGTAAAATTCTGGCAAATTAATTACGGTCTTTGTTAGGAAGAAATGGTCTTCACACAGTTCACGAGCCAGGCGGCCCAAACTGCTGCATATACCCTGACTCTGCTCACCCTGAACGCCCGTTTGGCGAAGTTGAAGTAGGTTGTGATTCGATGATAAATTAACAGGCACCGCATTGATTATATGCAGCGCAGGACAAGCTAGTTAACTTAGTAATATCATCAACCATGTGTAGTTAACTAGTGATTATGTGAAGATTGATTGTTTTTTATAAGATAAGTTTAATGCTAGCTAGCAATTTACCTTGGCTCCTTGCAGCCACAAAGTCCTTTTGACGCTGCACTCGCGTAACAGGTGGTCACCCTGCCACGCAGTTTCCTCATGGATTTCAATGTAATCGGCCATGCCGATGGATCGGTCGACCTCCATTCCATACTTTAAATAGGATAACTCAATCTACGTCCCTACTGTGCATATTGAATCTCTCAAACCTATAGAAATGTCCTTAGTCCAGTGGTTTCATTATGACTGGGTGACAGAGCTGACCATACGACATCAGCAGTGAATCATATCTGTTCTAGCATTCCATTGGCTGATGCCAGAGAGGAAAGGGAAATGGTTGGCTCACTGGTCAATACCCATATTTCCAGTGTTGGGGATTAGTGAACTACTTGTAGCTTGGTGGCAGTTCAACTAGTAATGGAACTACATTTTACAGTAGCTTGGTGGTAGTTCAACTAGTAATGGAACTACATTTTACAGTAGCTTGGTGGTAGTTCAACTAGTAATGGAACTACATTTTACAGTAGCTTGGTGGTAGTTCAACTAAATTCGAATCTAGGTAGTGTTTTCAGTAGTTAACTGTTTTACTATGTAGTGGTGTAGCTAACTACTGGAACTGCACACTAATTATTTTCCAAAAAGAAAAAATCATACCTGCCTAATTGTCACTTGAAACAGTTTTTGTGTTAAGTAGGCTAAATTACACATTCAAAGTAACTTTAGTTAAGTAAACTATATTTTCCGTAATGGTAGCATTAGTGTAGTGTAACTTCTTCCAGTGTGAAGTAATTGGTAGCTTGGTAAACTATATTTTCAGAGTAGCTTCCCCAACACTGCATATTTGGTTGTTTTATCACGTCTATCCCCCACTCCACGTCCAATCGGATATCAAGCCCTTCAAAAATGCTCTTTCTCAACAGTTTGTTCAGCCAAGCCACTTTGTGCAACTCAGCAGAGAACTATGTGGAGCCATTCCAACACAAACCAAATCTAAGTACATTAGAGCCCCACAGTGTGCCAATGGGTGGAAACTGGCTCACAAAGCAGATGACATTATTAGGGCTTGTTCACTTGGGTTACTTTAATGGGTTATACAGCTCAAAGTGCTAATTGGTAAGGGTATAAACAAGAATGTTATTTAAAATACAAAAACATGACATTTAACAAAGTTTATACATTTATACCCTTTAAAAAATATATAACAATTTTACCCTCCCTTCTAAGTATTTTATTCAGTGTTGAGCATTTCTACTGTATACCATCTCTCCACAACACAGCAAAGCCTCCAAAAAATGAAAAATGCATGTATTCTCTCTCATTTCCACCTGGTGGTCTGTTTAACCAACTAACACTTAAACCCAGAGCCCCAGGCCACAGCTCTGTGTTTTCCCTAGTGGCCAATGGCCAAAAGTTGTTTGTCTTGTGTGCGA
The DNA here is from genome assembly GCA_030435695.1 of Brachymystax lenok tsinlingensis. Taxonomy (NCBI): domain Eukaryota; kingdom Metazoa; phylum Chordata; class Actinopteri; order Salmoniformes; family Salmonidae; genus Brachymystax; species Brachymystax lenok. Next base: position 13,869,787 of record CM059783.1, on the reverse strand, counting down.
TGTGCCTGGAAACCTGCTCCGTTTACATTGTCTGGTGCATTATCCGCCACTTCCTCCTCAGGATGTTTGATGTTGGAGGTCAGAGGTCAGAGAGGAAGAAGTGGATCCACTGCTTTGAGGGTGTCACTGCCATCATCTTCTGTGTGGCGCTCAGCGACTATGACCTGGTGCTTGCTGAGGATGAGGAAATGGTGAGTCCCTGTCTAACCATGGACATTAAATAAGAGTACATGTACAGTACCAGTCAAAAGTTTGGAAACACCTACTCATTCAAGGGTTTCTTTATTTTTACTATTTTCTACATTGTAGAATAATAGTGAAGACATCAAAACTATGAAATAACACATGGAATCATGTAGTGACCAGAAAATTGTTAAACAAATCTAAATAAGTAGCCACCCTTTGCCTTGATGACAGCTTTGTACATGCTTGGCATTCTCTCAACCAGCTTCACCTGGAATGCTTTTCCAACAGTTTTGAAGGAGTTCCCCCATATGCTGAGCATTTGTTGGCTGCTTTTCCTTCACTCTGCGGTCAACTCATCCCAAACCGTCTCAATTGGGTTGAGGTTGAGTGATCTGATGCAGCACTCCACTCTCCTCCTTAGTCAAATAGACCTTATACAGTTGGCTCATTGTCCTGTTTAAAAACAAATGATAGTCCCACTAAGCGCGAACCAGATGGGATGGCGTATCGCTGCAGAATGCTCTGGTAGCCATGCTGGTTAAGTGTGGCTTGAATTCTAAATAAATCACTGACCGTGTCACCAGCAAAGCACCCCCACACCATCACATCTCTTCCTCAATTCTTCACGGTGGAAACCACACACGCGGAGATCATTCGTTCACCTACTCTGCGTCTCACAAAGACACAGCGGTTGGAACCAAACATCTCAAATTTGGACTCATCAGACAGGTGCACAGATTTCCACCAGTCTAATGTCCATTGCTCGTGTCTCTTGGCCTAAGCAAGTCTCTTCTTTTTATTGGTGTCCTTTAGTAGTGGTTTCTTTGCAGCAATTTGACCATGAAGGCCTGATTTCATGCAGTCTCCTCTGAACAGTTGATGTTGAGATGTGTCTGTTACTTGAACTCTGTGAAGCATTTATTTGGGCTGCAATTTCTGAGGCTGATGACTCTAATGAACTTAACCTCTGCAGCAGAGGTAACACTGGGTCTTCCTTTCCTGTAGCAGTTTCATCATAGCGCTTGATGGTTTTTTGCGACTGCCCTTGAAGAAACTTTCAAAGTTCTTGAACTTCTACGTATTGACTTACCTTCATGTCTTAAAGTAATGATGGACTATCGTTTCTCTTTGCTTATTTGAGCTGTCCTTGCCATAACATGGACTTAGCCATATTTGATAAAAGACCATCTTCTGTATACCACCCATACCTTGTCACAACACAACTGATTGGCTCAAACGCATTAAGATGGAAAGAAATTCCACAAACTAACTTTTAACAAGTCACACCTTTTAATTGAAATGCTTTCCAGGTGACTACCTCATCAAGCTGGTTGAGAGAATGCTAAGAAGGTGCAAAGCTGTCAAGGCAAAGGGTGGCTACTTTGAAGAATCTCAAATATAAAATATATTTTGATTTGTTTAACACTGTTTTGGTTACTACATGATTCCATATGTGTTAGTTCATAGTTTTGATGTCTTCACTATTATTCTATAAAGAAAACTCTGGAATGAGTGGGTGTGTCCAAACTTTTGACTCGTACTGTATATCTGTATGTAACCAGCCAAGTCCTGAACAAAAATGTTTTCTCAATATAATATTTACATTGAACATGCATTTTAGTCCTGGACTAAGCTTCCTTCTGGATCTGTGAAACTCTCTGAGTCCTATCTCGGCTTTCTCTCCTCAACTCCTTTACTTCATCTGCACTGATCTGAAAACATAGGATAAAGCAATATGGTGGACGTCCTAGCAGGTGTTTGCTTTCACCTGTCCCGTTTTTCCACATCAGTGCAGATGAAGGCCTGTAGCTCGAAGCCTCACAAAATCCATTGTCCAATGTTGCCGTCTTCTCTCCCCAGAACCGGATGCATGAGAGCATGAAGCTGTTTGACTCCATCTGCAACAACAAGTGGTTCACAGACACCTCCATCATCCTCTTCCTTAACAAGAAAGACCTGTTTGAGGAGAAGATCAAGAAGAGTCCTCTAACTATCTGTTACCCAGAATACGCAGGTACAGTAACACAGCCAACCAGCCATGATAGACTGTCTATTGAATGATTGGGGATAACTGTGAATTGTGTGTGCCTTATCACTGGAGTTGTCTGAACATTTTGATGATTTCTTTGTCATTTGCACACCTGAACAAATATAATTGAATGTCTACATGAGTGGAAAGAGGATCTCATATATAAACTGGTAATACACTGTAGTTACTGAACATATGCAGATGGTATGTTCCACAGCATCAGTGTCGTGACAGGAGACGTTCAACAGACATTAGTCACTTCTACCTTTTTAAAGAGACCAACGGGAACAAAACAAATAGCGGAAAGCCAAGAGGCAGGATATAGTGTTTCTCTATCACCTGTTCCTCCGTAACACCACAGGGAGGATATCAACACAATTCCCATGAGGTCACTTCCTGTGGAAATGTGTTGTCTAAACTGGGGAGTATAAGAAATGTTGATCTTTTTGTTTCATGGTTGGTTTATTATTGTATTTTGTATGGATGACATATGTTTGTTGTGTATATAGTTGAAGTCGGAAGTTTACATACACTTAAGTTGGAGTCATTAAAACTTGTTTTTCAACCACACATTTCTTGTTAACAAACTATAGTTTTGGCAAGTCTGTTGTGTCATGCACAAAGTAGATGTCCTAAGTAATTTTTACAACAATTGTTAAGACAGATTATTTCACTTATAATTCCCTGTATCACAATTAAAGTGGGTCAAAAGCTTACATACACTAAGTTGACTGTGACTTTAAACAGCTTGGAAAATTCCAGAAAATTATGTAATGGCTTTAGAAGCTTCAGATAGGCTAATTGACATAATTTGAGCCAATTGGAGGTGTATCTGTGGATGCATTTCAAGGCCTACCTTCAAACTCAGTGCCTCTTTGATTGACATCATGGGAAAATCAAAAGAAATCAGCCAAGATCTCCACAAGTCATGGTTCATCCTTGGGAGAAATTTCCAAACGCCTGAAGGTACCACGTTCATCTGTACAAACAATACTACGCAAGTATAAACACCATGGGACCACGCAGCCGTCATACCGCTCAGGAAGAGACACGTTCTGTCTCCTAGAGATGAATGTACTTTGGTGCAAAAAGTGCAAATCAATCCCAGAACAACAGCAAAGGACCTTGTGAAGATGCTGGAGGAAACAGGTACAAAAGTATCTATATCCACAGTAAAACGAGTCCTAGACACTGCTCCAAAACCGCCATTAAAAAAGCCAGACTACGGTTTGCAACTGCAAATGGGGACAAAGATCAGACTTTTTGGAGAAATGTCCTCTGGTCTGATGAAACAAAAATAGAACTCTTTGGCCATAATGACCATCGTTATGTTTGGAGGAAAAAGGGGGAGGCTTGCAAGCCGAAGAACACCATTTCAACCCGTGAAGCACGGGGGTGGCAGAATCATGTTGTGGGGGTGCTTTGCTGCAGGAGGGACTGGTGCACTTCACAAAATAGATGGCATCATGAGTTAGGAAAATTATGTGGATATATTGAAGCAACATCTCAAGACATCAGTCAGGAAGTTATAGCTTGGTCGAAAATGGGTCTTCCAAATGGACAATGACCCCAAGCATACTTCCAAAGTTGTGGCGAAATGGCTTAAGGACAACAAAGTCAAGGTATTGGAGTGGCCTTCACAGACAATTTGTGGGCAGAACTGAAAAAGTGTGGCCTACAAACCTGACTCAGTTACACCACCTCTGTCAGGAGGAATGGGCCAAAATTCACCCAACTTATTGTGGGAAGCTTGTGGAAGGATACCTGAAACGTTTAACCCAAGTTAAACAATTTAAAGGAAATGCTACCAAATACTAATTGAGTGTATGTAAACCACTGGGAATGTGATGAAAGAAACAAAATCTGAAATAAATCATTCTCTCTACTACTCTTACATTTCACATTCTTAAAATAAAGTGATTCTAACTGACCTAAGACAGGGAATTTTTACTAGGATTAAATGCCAGGAATTGTGAAAACTGAGTTTAAATGTATTTGGCTAAGGTGTATGTAATCTTCCGACTTCAACTGTATGTACTGTTTTAACTATGGGATGAATTCTAACTTACTCTCCTATTGACGTCAATTCATGACATGGTGAGAATGACTGAAGTAGAGGCTGGTATTCCCCCTTATGAAGAAAATCCTTAGAAATGTGGGGGTTTTCTTCTTGTCTTGCGGCCAGGCTCCAACACATACGAGGAAGCTGCGGCCTACATCCAGTGTCAGTTTGAGGACCTAAACAAAAGGAAGGACACCAAGGAGATCTACACCCACTTCACTTGCGCCACCGACACCAAGAACGTGCAGTTTGTCTTCGACGCCGTCACTGACGTCATCATCAAGAACAACCTAAAGGACTGTGGACTCTTCTAAGACCTGGATTTGATCGACTGAGGGTTTCTGGTGAGCCCACCTTTTTTTCGTTCCTTTTCTCCATCAATCTTTCCCTCTGTCTCTCCCTTCTCATCGCTACTCCTTGTGCAACATAGCCCTGCCCACGCACTGCAGACTTGTGTCTGTATGTGTAGAGTGCTGGGGGATCGGTGTTGGGGCTACATGGTTGAGGGCACATGTCTGACTGGTGGTTGCCATGAGTGCTCACAGTGCCAGTGTGAGCAAACATACCGTATGCTCACTCCACAGCGAGCTTGAAATGTCCCAATGACCAGTTTGATAGCTCAAACGATTGGTATGTTGTCAAGGTGGGAGGTCACGTGGGTTGCGAAGCAGAGGATCACTGGTTCGAGCCCAGTATGGGGACAGGGAGAGTGGAGGAAGCCAATATGGTAGCAGCACTCTGACGTCCGTTACGCTAGGATGCTGCAGTCATAGCCAGGGGCGGTTTCAGGCAGACTGCACCGTATTGTCCATATGCCAGTGTGCTAAACTACACTGCTCAAGAAAATAAAGGGAACACTAAAATAACACATCATAGATCTGAATGAATGAAATAATCTTATTGAATACTTTTTTCTTTACATAGTTGAATGTGCTGACAACAAAATCACACACAAATTATCAATGGAAATCAAATTTATCAACCCATGGAGGTCTGGATTTGGAGTCACACTCAAAATTAAAGTGGAAAACCACACTACAGCCTGATCCAACTTTGATGTAATGTCCTTAAAACAAGTCAAAATGAGGCTCAGTAGTGTGTGTGGCCTCCACGTGCCTGAATGACCTCCCTACAACGCCTGGGCATGCTCCTGATGAGGTGGCGGATGGTCTCCTGAGGGATCTCCTCCCAGACCTGAACTAAAGCATCCGCCAACTCCTGGACGGTCTGTGGTGCAACGTGGCGTTGGTGGATGGAGCGAGACATGATGTCCCAGATGTGCTCAATTGGATTCAGGTCTGGGGAACGGGCGGGCCAGTCCTTAGCATCAATGCCTTCCTCTTGCAGGAACTGCTGACACACTCCAGCCACATGAGGTCTAGCATTGTCTTGCATTAGGAGGAACCCAGGGCCAACCGCACCAGCATATGGTCTCACAAGGGGTCTGAGGATCTCATCTCGGTACCTAATGGCAGTCAGGCTACCTCTGGCGAGCACATGGAGGGCTGTGCGGCCCCCAAAGAAATGCCACCCCACACCATGACTGACCCACCGCCAAACCGGTCATGCTGGAGGATGTTGCAGGCAGCAGAACGTTCTCCACGGCGTCTCCAGACTCTGTCACGCCTGTCACGTGCTCAGTGTGAACCTGCTTTCATCTGTGAAGAGCACAGGGCGCCAGTGGCGAATTTGCCAATCTTGGTGTTCTCTGGCAAATGCCAAACGTCCTGCACGGTGTTGGGCTGTAAGCACAACCCCCACCTGTGGACGTTGGGCCCTCATACCACCCTCATGGAGTCTGTTTCTGACCGTTTGAGCAGACACATGCACATTTGTGGCCTGCTGGAAGTCATTTTGCAGGGCTCTGGCAGTGCTCCTCCTTGCACAAAGGCGGAGGTAGTGGTCCTGCTGCTGGGTTGTTGCCCTCCTACGGCCTCCTCCACGTCTCCTGATGTACTGGCCGGTCTCCTGGTAGCGCCTCCATGCTCTGGACACTACGCTGACAGACGCAGCAAACCTTCTTGCCACAGCTAGCATTGATGTGCCATCCTGGATGAGCTGCACTACCTGAGCCACTTGTGTGGGTTGTAGACTCCGTCTCATGCTACCACTAGAGTGAAAGCACCGCCAGCATTCAAAAGTGACCAAAACATCAGCCAGGAAGCATAGGAACTGAGAAGTGGTCTGTGGTCACCACCTTCAGAACCACTCCTTTATTGGGGGTGTCTTGCTAATTGCCTATAATTTACACCTGTTGTCTATTCCATTTGCACAACAGCATGTGAAATTTATTGTCAATCAGTGTTGCTTCCTAAGTGGACAGTTTGATTTCACAGAAGTGTGATTGACTTGGAGTTACATTGTGTTGTTTAAGTGTTCCCTTTATTTTTTTGAGCAGTGTAGTATGCTAGTTTTTCCAGATGGTGAGAGCTATCCACAGAAGCTCTTGTTGTCGTGTATCTCTACCTCCTGATGTCTGCCATCCAACTTCAAACGTTTTAAAATCAGTTGACCTGTTTGAATTGTTCCAAGTTGCGCTGCTTCCAGTCTGCCTCAGAGATGCAGTTTAACCCTTTCATGATCAAAAGCTTGTTAAATCTAATCAGCTGAAATCAAGGCCCTCTTCATTTGGGAGCCTAATTAAGTGTTCTGCTCCATTTAAGATGTTTGGGAGATGCTCATGGCATGGTCAAACAATATTTTAAGGATATTTGAATGGAACGGCCTTTTGTACCGTCAAACATACAATACGATCTAATGGTGTCTTTCTCTCACTCACTCTTTCTCTATTTCTCTCTCTCCCTCTTTCTCTACTTCTCGCTTTTTCTCTCTTTAGGCGGTGAAAAGCCAGCATAATGTGCGTTTCTGGGAGAAGATCACAAGAATCTGAGTGGGGAGAATCAATTATGGACCATTGTTGTACTATATGCCACTTTTAACGGATTTATTTATGTTTTTGTCTTGGAACATTTTAAATTAGCGTTTAAACATTTGTGTTGGATGTTTGTATCATTGTAAAATCATTTTCACACTTTTTTCCTTTTTGGAAGGGCAAGCTTGTTTTATTTAGTTTGTTCCTTTATTAAGCCCTCTCTGGAAAAGGAAGCTTGCCTTTTGGTGGAAATATTCCTTTTCTCCCTCCCCAATTGTTAGGGGAAAAGGTTTTGATTTAAGCTCAGTTTGTTTGTACCTGTGCCTTTGCGTGTCCTTTTTCTCTGCGGTCACTGACCAAATGGCAAGTTTTTTTGCCTGCTGAAATCGTTCCAACATAAAAGGTGAAATGTTTCCTTAGGGATATTAACAATCTTTTGTGCACATTCCCAACCAATTTAGTGGCTAGATTCCCTGTGTGTGTGTGTCGATGGTGACCAACACAGCCCCGCCCACAGGCTGTCCCATACTGACAAAGGGATGCGGTTTTGAACAGTACACCATATCCAATGTGTATCCAATAAGAACCCTAGCTAGGTCAAGGAGCTTACGTTATGCTGTGGAATTAAAGAATAGCTAAACCAGAGTCATATTTTACTGTATATTTTAAGATTTATTTAAGGTGGCTTCGGGGACTTGGTCTCTGCGATCACTGTAGAATCACAATTGTAAAAATGAATGGGGAACAAATAAATGGTTATGGTCTGTAACCAGCCACAGCTGTCTGTGTGTTCTCCAACAGATGGGGAGCCTTTGTACACCCATTCCTTTATTTTGCTAATAAAACCCTTTACAAACCATTCAGTGAAACTGGCGTCTTCAGTCCTCTCCTGACTTAGTTGGTGAAAAGGGGGAAGGAGTCAACTTACAGCAGGTGAATTTGAGCATTTCCATCCTGTTTCTTTATGCCATGTTGATGTCACACTGGCTGCCATATCCAGTTAGCTGGGGAAAACCCCAAAATGAATCCTTCGGTTTCACTTTTGTTTTACTTCACGCGGTGTGACACACTTCACTGTGAAACAGTGGTATAACGGGAGTGATTTTCCCACCATGCCAACTCCCAGTGTCTTTGATCCTTACCTTTTTAACTTTAACGTAGCGTAACATTTTTGAAATTCAAGTGTTTCTTGAGTTTCATATCATAGTATGTGTGATCAATGAAACTGGCAAACTGGAGACAATTCTCCTTATCTCTAGATTATACTCCTCCGGTGGCATTTCCCTGTCTGTTTGAATATACAGCTGTATGGAGTGTGGCACTGCTGTTGTTTGTTGGGTGTTTTGAATTATTGACAGCCTTGGGTTGTGGGTGACTTGAGGAGAGGCAGAGTCTGGTAAGTGGCCATGGTGACATGTTTAGTCATAATGATATAAAAAATCACTATCTCGTTTCTCTAATCTCATTAGCCAGATTACCCTGCAGGGCTATTGTTGGTTTGTGTTTTTGGGGGAAACAACTTTTTCATGTAGTTTACAGGTTCTTTAACCTTTTCATGTAGTTTACAGGTTCTTTATAACCTTTCATGTAATTTACAGGTTCTTTATAACCTTTTCATGTAGTTTACAGGTTCTTTATAACCTTATAACCCAGAACAGCCTGTGATGAGAGACGAGGTTCTCTGTGGTGAATCTCCTCATTAACCTCTGGGGGCACGCTGGTTGAATCAATGTTGTGTGAGAGACACACCTATTCAGTTTCCATATCGTGTTAGCTTGTTAAGATTACCTGATACATATTTGTATTGGCCATAGATGTTATCCCAGAAACACTGTTTGCAATGTAAATGAGTTAGCACTTTCCATAGGGAGAGACCACTACTGTCCACTTCTGTGACACGCTCTTGTGCGTTCCCATATCCCAAGTCAGATCTGGGCCACCTCAGGGGAGCAGGGGAGGCATTGGACTGGCACAGATGCCCCTTAGCAGCCACAAAAGCCTTCAACGCTGTGGAGCATTTACTGCTTCCTCCATCCATCCCTGGACAGAGTCTTCCACCCGGGGATCCTCATTCTCAAACGGCTTTCTAAGGACTGGGTCGGGCACCATATTTTGCATAATGTGTGCACATGTTAGACACACTGATTTGCATCTATAGATGCATGCACATCCCCTGTGGCAGCGCTACATTTGCATAGTTTAGCTGTCATTACAATACAACAGAGAAGGATGGAGAGACCGATGTGTGACGAACAAAGGGAGGAAAATGTATTTATGTGAAGCGGGGCTCAGGGATTTGGCTCCCGTGGGCGCCATGTTTGGCGGGACATATATTTTTAGCACCCCTGCAGCAGCGTCGGTGTGAAACCCTGTAAAACAATAGTGACGCTGTTAATGAATGGCTAACGCTGAAGAACAGAGGGAGGTTGTTGTGTGTGACAGAACAATGGACACATTATTCCTGTTCTGCCTGGAACTGTACAGCGTTTACTCTTTGTTTTACTGTGTCTGGTATCTCTGTATGAAGCAGCTGGCCGCAGGAGGGAAAAGATGGTGGTGGTTGTGTTGGACCGGCCACATAGTTAAACTAGCCCCACTTTGTCTGTCTGGCTACCACCTCCAAGTCACCATGGGATGCTATATTCACTCACACACACACAATCTGCAATGTTTGCTTTCAGTCTACCAGTGTAGACACATTCACCTTCATGGAAGGACTCAACCCCCCCCTCGCCACAAACACACACGTTTGTATTACAACCCCGGGGAGCACCAACACACACTTCTGCATCCCGATATAGAGCACAGCTGATTGGAGACTATAGGCAGTGCACAGCATCAGTGTGGCTATTAGCAATTCAAAACCAGTTAAGATACTATATGATACACCACTGAAGCTGTGACATGAGAAGGAGAAATTGATCAATGACACTTTCCAAAGCCTGGAAACTGTCTACAGCTGACCAACCCTGGTCTTCTCACTTCTCCTGTTATAACCAATCAGAGGACCTGTTGATATTGTGCATTGATGTTATCTCTCTTTCTGTAACGTGTGTGTTTCCCTAAAATCCTTCAGGGAAACACCATGTGTGTCTCTCCCACACACACACACACACACACAGTGTTTCCCTGGTGTAGTTAGTGTGGCAGTCAATCAATTAGCCATGTCAGCTAAATAAATGTTGATCCGGAAGTTAGTCTAGCTAGCTGTCCTATTTTTGTAGTAATAATGGCCGAATACCGACCAGGCACGCAGGGCACGTGCCTAGGGACCCTGACCTCCAGGCCCCCCCCATTTGATTTTGTTAGTCACTCTCACTCAGATATCATTAACATGGCATTAGTCATGGTATAATGTGTAGAATTGCAGGGAATTAGCTTTAAAACTGAAAGAATTTCTCCACCCCAAAGAATTATTTTTAATGGGAATCAATTGTTTGATCCCAACAAGGATAGTTAAACAAACGTGTGTGTGATATCAATCTACTATTGTATCTGTGTTACTATAAAGCCTGTGGTTACGCTCCTTGCTTATCTCCCCCAACCCCACAACACGTCACCTGATCTTTGTTGCTCTTGTTCAGTCCCCGAGACTCGCTTTCATCTTCGTCCTCCCCCCGTGATGTCATCGACGCTGGGCTCCATGGCAACAGGCAGAGATATTCCTTTAGACAGGCATTACCTTCAGCTCAGTGGAGAAGAGACGTGCTATAAATAGCTCCTGATGTTTCTGTGTTGGACAATGATGGGACGTAAGACGTCATCATTCGTCATTGAGCTATTTTCTGCCTATTGAACATTGGGCCTTTGTGACGAAGCGGTCATGTGATTCTACGGGGCCTATTGAAGAATGACGCCGACCCAAGATTTAGTAAGACATTTGTATTTTTTTTTATGATTAATGACAAGTCTCCTCAAGTAGAGTGCATTGATCCAAGAAAAGCGCTTCACGTAATCGTCACAACTGCATTGAGCAATGTTGTCATTTCCAACTTGTTTTATTCCGCTTTTCTTTGCAGTTCTTTTTCTAGTTCTCTCATTCATTCTCTCCTGTTCTTGACTGCTATGTGATAATGCTTAATTTAGTTTGATGCAGAAACACCAACAGATTCACTGATCACTTCTCCCCTGCAGTGTGTGCCTAAATCTAGTAGTGAGTGTGTCTACACTATGCCACCACCACCCACATCAAATCCATAGCACTGCATGCGTGTGTGATGAAGAACCCATCTTCTCCGCAGGCCTCGGTGTAGAGAGCCCAGGGACCCAGATGTGTTGGAACAGCTCTAACATCTCATCCACTCCTTGCTGCAGCCTGAACAATAGTCCAGGGAGAGTTAGCTCTCTCTGTGCCTTGATGTGAAATGCCTGGGATTAAACAGCCTTTGCAGACTCTTAACATTCCTGTGTGCCCACTGCCTTGGCTGACCAACAACCCAATGGCCCAGTCACATGAGCTGCATGGCTGGCTGAGGTAGGGTGGTGGTCATGGAGGGTCAAGGGTTACCCACCTCCGGACAGGAGTTTGTGCCCAGCAGGCTGCTACAAAGACTTATGGGAGCCAGGAGCCAGGCGGTGTAGGTAGGCCTACCACTACGACTGTTCACTGGGCCACTGCTGAGGAACTCTCAAGCTTCTGCTCTCTGTCTGTCTGTGGGCCGGCCTCTGCTGATTTCCTGTGAATTAATCATTCATTATGCAAAAGATTATGGCTCATGTACTTGTTTTGTCCTACTTTGGGAAAATGGTGATGTCAATGTATTTGTTTGGTTTCTATGAGGATAGTACACAAACTGTTCACTTTGTAAGGAGGCTTGCGACCTGGCTGGTGTAACTATACCTCTCAGGCTGATTGCTACTGGAAGCCCTTTGGAGTTGGAGTCAGGTTTCTCCTTCCAGACAGTAATGGGTTGTACTCAGACCAGAGCACCTACTTCAGCCAAGCTAAGTAGCCTAATAGCCCACTGTACATATGATATGGAATGCCTTCTCTGACCATTGCTTCTTAAATTGCTTCTTCCAGTTACTGATAGTCATGCACCCATCAAGAACTGCCAAATACCAATGAATAGATGATGAATTGAAAAACTCCAGGGCTGAGAGGGATGAAGCAAAGGGAATAGCAAATAAGTCTGGCAAACACAGCAGATTGGTAAACATACCGTACATTGAGAAATCACGTAGCTAAACAAAAACAAGAAGAAACTATACAATGGAACAAAGATGAATGATAGTAAAAAGCTCTAGAGTACCTTAAATAAAATTCTAGGCAATAAAAACAAACAAAATCTAGCCCCATCCTTCGTTGAGGCAGATGGCTTGTTCATAACAAAACCCTTTGATATTGCAACCACTTTTAATAACTTTTTGGTTGACAAGATTAGCAAACTGTGGGATTACATGCAAACATGCTGAGCCTTCATATTCATGCATAACGGACCAAATAATGGAAGACAAGCACTGCAGTTTTAAATACCGCAAAGTTAGTGTGGAAAAGGTGATAACAGTATTGCTATCAATAAGGACAAACCACCTGGTGCTGACAACATGGATGGTAAATGACTAAGGTTGGTAGCGGAATACATATACGACTCCTAAACTCAGCAAAAAGAAAGAAACGTCCTCTCACTGTCAACTGCGTTTACTTTCAGAAAACTTAACGTGTAAATATTTGTATGAACATAACAAGATTCAGCAATTGAGACATAAACTGAAACAAGTTCTACAGACGTGACTAACAGAAATGGAATAATGTGTCCCTGAACAAAGGGGGGGTCAAAATCAATCAATCAAATGTATTTATAAAGCATCAGCTGATGTTACAAAGTGCTGTATAGGAACCCAGCCTAAAACCCCAAACAGCAAGCAATGCAGGTGTATAAGCACTGTGGCTCGGAAAAACTCCCTAGAAAGGCAAGAACATAGGAAGAAACCTAGAGAGGAACCAGGCTATGAGGGGTGGCCAGTCCTCTTCTGGCTGTGCTGGGTGGAGATTATAACAGAACATGGCCAAGATGTTCAAATGTTCATAGATGACCAGCAGGGTCAAATAATAATAATCACAGTGGTTGTCGAGGGTGCAACAGGTCAGCACCTCCGGAGTAAATGTCAGTTGGCTTTTCATGGCTGATCATTCAGTGTAACTCTAAAATCAAAAGTAACAGTCAGTATCTGGTGTGGCCACCAGCTGCATTAAGTACTGCAGTGCATCTCCTCCTCATGGACTGCACCAGATTTGCCAGTTCTTGCTGTGAGATGTTACCCCACTCTTCCACCAAGGCACCTGCAAGTTCCCAGACATTTCTGGGGGGAATGGCCCTAAACCTTACCCTCCGATCCAACAAGTCCCAAACGTTCTCAATGGGATTGAGATCCGGACTCTTCACTGGCCATGGCAAAACACTGACATTCCTGTCTTGCAGGAAATCACTCACAGAACGAGCAGTATGGCTGGTGGCATTGTCATGGTGGAGGGTCATGTCAGGATGAGCCTGCAGGAAGGGTCCCACATGAGGGAGGAGGATGTCTTCCCTGTAACGCACAGCATTGAGATTGCCTGCAATGACAACAAGCTCAGTCCAATGATGCTGTGACACACCGCCCCAGACCATGACGGACCCTCCACCTCCAAATCGATCCCGCTCCAGAGTACAGGCCTCGGTGTAACGCTCATTCCTTCACCCCTGGTGAGACAAAACCGCGACCGTCAGTGAAGAGCACTTTTTTGCCAGTCCTGTCTGCGAACCAGCGACGGTGGATTTGTGCCCATAGGCAATGTTGTTGCCGATGATGTCTGGTGAGGACCTGCCTTACAACAGGCCTACAAGCCCTCAGTCCAGCCTCTCTAAGCCGATTGCAGACAGTCTGAGCACTGATGGAGGGATTGTGCGTTCCTGGTGTAACTTGGGCAGTTGTTGTTGCCATCCTGTACCTGTCCCGCAGGTGTGATGTTCGGATGTACCGATCCTGTGTAGGTGTTGTTACACGTGGTCTGCCACTGCGAGGACGATCAGCTGTCTGTCCTGTCTCCCTGTAGCGCTGTCTTAGGCGTCTCACAGTATGGACCTTCCAATTTATTGCCCTGACTACATCTGCAGTCCTCATGCCTCCTTGCAGCATGCCTAAGGCATGTTCACGCAGATGAGCAGGGACCCTGGGCATCTTTTTTGTTGTTGTGTTTTTCAGAGTCAGTAGAAAGGCCTCTTTAGTGTCCTAAGTTTTCAGAACTGTGACCTTAATTGCCTACCATCTGTAAGCTGTTAGTGTCTTAATGACCGTTCTACAGGTGCATGTTAATTGTTTATGGTTCATTGAACAAGCATGGGAGACAGTGTTTAAACCCTTTACAATGAAGATCTGTGAAGTTATTTGGATTTTTACAAATTGTCTTTGAAAGACAGGATCCTGATAAAAGGGAAGTTTATTTTTTGTTGAGTTTATTTGCTTCAATTTACTTCAATTTACTTCAATTTAAGCCTAGAAGACGGAGTGTGCACTCAGGCCTGGAGGGCCTGAGGGCACAGGTCATTCTGAAGGTCATTACGCTGCCTAATAATAGCAAAGCACCCTTTTTAATGGTTCAAACAGCTGACCAATCAGCCTGTTCCCGGTGCTTAGCAAACTTTTGAAATAATTGTGTTTGACCAAATACAAGGCGTTTTTACACTTGAAAAAACTTTACTTTCAGCATGCTTATAGGGAAGGGCTATAATACAACAGGTGTACAGAAGTTACAGTGAAATGCTTAAGAGTTAATAAAATATTTACTAAATAAACTAAAGAAATCAAATCAATCAAAAAGTAACACAAGAAATGTACATAACAATGACAAGTCTATATACAGGGGGTACTGGTACCGAGTCAATGTGCGAGGCTACAGGTTAGTCAAGGTAATTTGTAAAGTGACTATGCATAGATTATAAACTGCAAATAGCAGCAGTGTAAAAACAAAGCTGTGGGGTGGGTGCATTTATTGTTTTATGTTTTTACTAATGACCTTCCACTGACCTTGAATAAAGCCTGTGTGTCTATGTACGCTGACAACTCAACAGTATACACGTCAGCTACAACAGTAAAATAAATAACTGACACCTTCAACATAGAGCTACAGTCAGTTTTAAAATGTGTAACTAGCAATAGTGTCCTGACTTTACTTTCATTTATCTGATGACTGTTATTTATTTAATCAACTATGTTTAATTGTTAACCGCTTTTTTTATTTTATTTTTGTTCTTTTTTATTTATGAATCATGTAACAATTAGGAATTGGGGCACCACGAGAGCGGTTGTTTAAAGAGTTACCAACTCTAAAGGTCTTTTCCTATCACATCCATAAAACAGTCAACGTATTAATCATTACCTCTTATCATATCATCAGTCTGAACAGTCGTAACCTCATGCATCTCCAAAAACCCCAGCCTTACTCATGATTCAGTACTACACAAATTGGTTTGTTTATTTATTTATTAACTTAACACATGAGAAACAAGTCCCTAACGGACCGACAACATATGGCGGCTTGTTACACAGAGAATGAAGAGGTGGGAAAAGAGAAAGAGAGAAAGGGACACTTATCATTTATATATTTTAGACATATTCTCACAGTAATCATATACTTTGCACAAGAACCGACGCCCATTTTGGAGTAAACAAATCATGTATTTACGTGTGAATGCCTTCTCTGTCGGAATTAGCCCTCCTTAGGAGGGGGGATGGGTTGGCCTTTCAGCGGCACGCTTGTAAGGCTCGGGTTGTCCGAAAGGGTCCGGACCCGTCACTTCTACTGTTGTTCACTCTGGAAGATGCTCCTGGGAAGATAGCTAGCCAGCCGTGTCGATGGTTCCCTCAGGGTGGTGAGAGTAGTGTACTAAGGTGAGTAGTAAAGCAGGATGATTTGAAGAGTAGTAGGATGGTCCCACTTAGATTATATTTTCTAGATATTCGACTCAAGACAGCTAATCAGTCGTACCAGTGATTGTCAGAGAGGGAAGTTTTCTCCTCTCTCCACCTCGTGTTGATAGTCAGAGTTTGCATCACTTTACACGCGCAGCTGCAGCCTGGCGATGTTCTGGTCTAGTCTGGGAGGTGAGTTTATTTCCTTCACCTCGTGTTAAGGTTCAAAGTTCCAACGTGTAGCTACGCCCCACGCTTTTCTGGTCTAATGTTAATTTCTGTTACCAATCCTTTTTTGCACTCTGGCTGAAGGGACGGTTCTGTCAGTCTGACCTCACTCGGGGTGTGGCTTCTTACTATGCACAGTTTATAGGAGAGAGATTCTCTTATACCTCCTAAAATCGCATTTGTATCTTAACAAAAATACATTCATAATTTTTCATATTTCATAGACAACGTTAAGGATGGAAACTTGACAGATAACAGGGATATACTTTCCAAGTTACAGTATTTCCTTTATAACCTTTTCAATGACATCACAAAATAAAAAACAATATGACATTAGTTTTCTATAGATCATCTCTGACCATTCCTTATGTACTTATGTTGAAATACGTTCTTATGTTGAAATATTGTACAAGTATTCGCTTGAGAACGTGTTAGAGTTTTGGTGGGAAGACTCTGTTAACAAAGAAATTAATTTGGTTAATACTGACGGGGAAAACCATAGATCCCCTCTCCTTTAATTTACGACAGGGTGTGAGCTGTAAAACCGGCAGCAGTTCCCTCCTCCCCTCTTCTGTGGGTGAGAGAGGGTCTGGTTATTGTCATCCATTGCCGAGCTGATCTGACCCTATTCAGATCCTCAAAGGACAGTCATGACAATAGGCTGGTGCTAAATAGCTCAAACTAAAAACATCATATTTAGGACAAACCTATACCTCATCTACATATATTATTGATTCATGTGGCCATTGAGCAAGTTGAGAAGACTAAACTGCTGGGTGTAACCATGGATAACAAGCTGTCATGGTCAAAACGTATGGTTGTTAAAATAGGAAGTGGTCTGTCCATGAAGGCGTTGCTCTGCTTTTTAGACATCTCAATCAACCAGACAGGTCCCACAGGCCCTAGTTTTGTCGCACCTAGACTACTGCCCAGTTGTGTGGTCAGGTGAAGCAAAGGATATATGCGATTTGCAGTTGGTCCAGAACAGAGCAGCACGTATTGCACTTAGATGTACACTGAGGGCGAATGTCAACATGCATGTCAATCTCTCCTGGCTCAAAGTTGAGGAGAAACTGACTGCATCACTATTGGCCTTTGCAAGTTGTTGATGGTACCAAACGGTCTGTTCAGACACTCATCGGTACCACACAAGACATGCAACCAGAGGTCTTTTTACAGTCCCCAGGTCGTCAAGCACAGTATTAAATAGAGCCATGACTACATGGATCTCTCTGCCACCCCAGGTAACTCAAGCTAGCAATAAACCAGATTCAAAAACATGACGGGCACTGTGTATTTTGTGTTGTATTATGTAGTGATAATGTGATACGTGGTTGTGATATGACTGTGATATGCTGTTGTCTCGCCTGGTTGTCTTAAGATGAATGCACTAGCTGTGAGTCGCTCTGGATGGGAGCGTCTGCTAAACGGCTCAATTGTAACGTAAATGAAGTGCTATGTATTTTATTTGTTGTTGTTTTGATTCCTGTTTGGACGTCACTGCCTCAGCGCTGCTAATCGGTGATCCTAATAAATAATACTACCTGAAGGCTCCTTTTAAAAGGGCCTAACGACCTTTCTCTTTAGGAAAGCCTTCTGTTGATAGCTGTGCTCCTTGGTATACTTGTCCCGTGTAGCGTCAGCTGTCTTGTGTTGGTTACCCTGTGTAGTTGTTTCTGTTCCTTTTGCATTGTACTTTTTATGCACTTTGCTCTATAATGAAAAGTGATTCACAAATGTAAATTACTCAAAACATCTAATACAGTAAAGGAAGATAACGGCATTGCTAATGCAGCCAGATGTGTTCCATCCAACAAGTAGATCCTTAATATTCACCCTCCGTATACATCATGAATAGATGGGCTCCTCTCTGGCTCCATTCATCCATTAGGCCCTATCTATATTTCAGAAGATAATTGGCCATTTACAGCCACTGGAACCTGATGCCTAGTTACAAAAAAGGAAAAATCTTCCCAAGGCAAACCAGAAATCAATAGGCTACCGTTACGTAACACGGAGCCAGTAATTATCAACCTCTTGGTCTAGCTCCAACATCTATTTTAATGTCTGTAGCAACAACTTAACTAATTATTCATGGCATTGCATGATTGTTTACGGGCGCCTCTGGTGGTTTTTCTGGAAAGTGTTGTCTGCCAACCTGGTGTCAGAGCATTTCGTATTATTCTGTACGTAAATCCAAGACACCGCTTTTAGTAAGATATGTTTTTTCCGTATGGTATGTATTAATTTGTGGATGTCCACTCATTTCGTATATGATATATGAATTACAATTGATATGATAAGTTACGAAATTTGCAAATGGTACAATATGTTACGAATTTGAAAACGTATTATATGTAAAAAATTGGTTGTTGCTAACGTTAACTAGGTGGTTAACGCTAATGTTAGATAGTCTAGGGGTTAGGGTTAAGGATAGAAGTTAAAGGGTTAGGGGAAGGGTTACTGAACATGATAAGTTACAAAAAAGTTGAAAAGTTGCTAATTAGAGATATGAACATGCAACATTTGGTTTGCTAGACATACATTATACGCCCGACCAACCTCCCTCCTTTTCTTTTTGCCTTAATTTTTTTGTGTAGGGTTTTGGGGGGGGGTGCGCTAAGCTGAATAATGGAATAGTTTTAAGATGATCACCTACTCATTCCATTTCTTTTTTTACTATTTAATAGTGACAACATCAAAACTATTAAATAACACACATGGAATCATGTAGTAACCAAAACAGTGTTAAACAAATCAAAATGTATTTTATATTTGAGATTCTTCAAAGTAGCCACCCTTTGCCTTGACAGCTTTGCACACTCTTGGCATTCTCTCAACCAGCTTCATGAGGTAGTCACCTAGAATGCATTTCAATTAACAGGTGTGCCTTCTTAAAAGTTAATTTGTGGAATTTCTTTCCTTCTTGATGCGTTTGAGCCAATCAGTTGTGTTGTGACAAGGGTAGGGGGGTATACAGAAGATATTATTTGATTAAAGACCAAGTCCAAGATCTTTGAAAGTTTCTTCAAGTGCAGTCACAAAAACCATCAAGCGCTATGATGAAACTGGTTCTTATGAGGACCGCCATAGGAATGGAAGACCCAGATTTACCTCTGCTGCAGAGGATAAGTTCAATAGAGTTACCAGCCTCAAAAATTGCCACCCAAATAAATGCTTCACAGAGTTCAAGTAACAGACACATCTCACCATCAACTGTTCAAAGGAGACTGTGTGAATCAGGCCTTCATGGTCGAATTGCTGCAAAGAAATCACTACAAAAGGACACCAATAAGAAGAAGAGACTTGCTTGGGCCAAGAAACACGAGTAATGGACATTAGACCGGTGGAAATTTGTTCTTTGGTCTGGAGTCCAAATTGGAGATTTATTACCTAAAACTTTTGACCAGTAGTGTATTTAACCCCTTTATTTGGTTAGGCACAAAACTACCTTCATACTTCCATTTAGTTTTTTTTAACTAGTACCGGTTACCTTCAGATGAGTCCCGTGACACTTGTGGAGGTCGTGGAGCACCTCACGAGAACCTCCCCATTCCATAGAGTGGTCATAATAGTTTGTAGGTCAAACCGTTCAGACACTACAGACATTTACTTGAGCAGACTGACCGGTTGCATTACCGCCTGGTATGGCAACTACTCGGCATCTGACCGGAAGGCGCTACAGAGGGTAGTGCATACGGCCCAGTACATCACTGGGGCCAAGCTTCCTGACATCCAGGACCTATATACTAAGCAGTGTCAGAGAAAGGCCCCAAAAAAATTGTCAAAGACTCCAGTCACGCAAGTCATAGCCTGTTCTCTCTGCTAAGGCATGGGAAGCGGTACCGGAGCGCCAAGTCTAGGACCAAAAGGCTCCTTAACAGCTTCTACCCCCAAGCCATAAGTCTGCTGAACAATTAAACTAATCAAATGGCCACCCGGACTATTTACATTGACACCCCCATAGTCACTTTACAAATGACCTCGATTAACCTGTACCCCCGCACATTGACTCGGTATTGTATATAGCCTCGTAATTATTATGTAATCAATGTTGATTGATTAGATTTTTTTTTTACTTTAGTTTATTTCGTAAATATTTGATTAACTCTTTCTTGAACTGCATTGTTGGTTAAGGGCTTGTAAGTAAGCATTTCACAGTAAGGTCTACACCTGTTGTATTCGGCGCATTTGACAAATAACATTTTGATTTGAACACCCATTTTCAGGATGTCTTATTGACTGAAAAACACAGCTTTAGCTCTGATATCTCTAGCTTCAACCGACTGATTTTGATGGGGATTTTGTTACGTAACTTAGATTGATGCACTCTAGGGGGTTGCAACCTTCTATCTTATGTAACCATGCCAAACGTAACATATCATACTCATTTGAGTGACCCGGATTTACATGTACTATGGTACGTCTAGGCTATGAGACCAGGCTGTGTCTGTAGAACTGAGCAGAGGTCTGAGGGAGTGAAAGAGAGAGGATTGGAGTGTTACTGTAAACCATTCACTGAGTGCTCAGGGTGTCTAGCACTTAGGCTGCTGCTAATGGTGGGTTTGGGTCCTTTCCAAGGTAAAACTACAGTAATCAAACTGTTCTGAGTCTGATAACGAGGTGCAATGAATGCTAAGTATTTAGCCTGAAATCAGGGTTTGAGATGGATTGAAATAGATTGGCATTTTCACACTAGGTTGTTCTACAGTACAGTTTTACAATTTTAGACAGGCTTGAACAGTGGCTGTGGACTCGACAGCAGACCACCAGATTAATAGGCTATAGCACCCCCTGGAGTCAGACCACTTTAGCACCCCCTGGAGTCGAGAGATGTAACCTCACTGTATGTAAATAAAGGCACGTCTATGCCATCGTCATCAGCATGATGGCATTGATTTTTCTCAGGAAAGGATTGGCCAATAAATGCTGCTGTAACCATAACAAAGCTGCATCATTATCACTGGAGCATTCAACCAATCCCAATATTGAAGTGCCAATGATTCAGTCATCCCCCTCAAAATATGTGCTTTTACATTTTTTGTCAAGTTATTTTTGTAGTGCATTTTTATAATCTATTCATTCAGTGGACAAGATGGATATTTCAAGAAAAACAATATATTTAGTAAACAGTGGGATCTCAGACCCAACTGGCCTGTGAAGTAGTGTTGAATGGTTATTGACAGCTCCCGTGTCTTTTCAATAGTTCTAGAATGTGCTCTGACTAATGCGCGTGGTGATTGAGACTGCACGGCCGTCTCCTCCAATCCCAACTCGCATCAGAACTGTAAACTCTTATTAAATCACTCTCACCCTTCTGTAACCACCTTGGAAGAATTGTTTTTGGTTTGCAGAGATGCTTCCTGCTGTTCATAGGACCTATTCATGTGTTAACAGTAAGCCATCTTTCTGTCTTCATCGTTTCTTGATGAGTCGGCTGTTTTTCAGTGTGAGGGTTGAAGAAAAGGGCTTGTATGAGATTAGATTGATAACGACTTCAAAGGCAGATGATGGATCAGATCCGAGTTTAGATTCACCGTCTAAATAGGATTCCATTATAAACTTTTGTCATCCTGAACACAAAAATAACCTTCAAACAGCATAACAGCCTTTTAGGGGGAATTGAGAAAGAGATGCTAATGCATGGTAAGGATCTACTAATGGTCCACCCTGTGGGTTTTCTAACCATTAATTAATCTCTAGAGCTGCAGTGTGGTGAGTGGAAAGGACTCAATGTAATTAATGGAAACGACTAAAACACTTTTAAAAATAGCTTCAGGAAGTAAATCGAAACCAAGCCAATGTCAGAGTCAGACAAGCCCCTCCCCCAAGCTATGGTGGCCTGCTGCAAATAGAACTGCAGTTAATCAGAAGAACTATGATCTAGGCCTTCATAGCAGTATCTTGTCCCTGTCGTATTGGAGCAAGTGTAAAAAATAAATATTATCATCAGAATCAAACTATGTCAACAGGCAATCAACACATTCAGCCCGTTCTGCTAAACAGACCATTAGGCTACTGAAACGTGTGCACCATTCTGGCCCTAACTGGGCATGAATTAGAGGGCTAGAAGTGTGTAAGTCGAGGTTATTTCAGGAAGTTATTTAGGCCAGAAAGGGCAGGGCTATTTGTTTGGAGGGTGCTCACATCACCCTAGGCAGTTGACCCTTGTCTTGGCCAGCCGGAGCGGATATCTACAGACGGATATTTAAAGCCTCCTATCTGAGCCCGCTCTGGCTCTATGGCATAGCAGCCCTCTCCATGTCATAAGGACCCTGTTGCCAGTGGAAACAGCACATCAACCAAGGCCGTGCATGGGAGCCAACAAACAGACTGTCCTCCACTGGACACCACAGCCTCTCTGTGAGAACAGGGGTGTATTTACTGGGAACCAAATGTAAGTAAACGGGACAAAACAGGGTGGGACCTACCTTCATTCACCAATAGAAAATTGTTTTTGTTTCAACACTTTACTAGGGTTTGCTACAGTGTACATTAATCCATACACCCGTTTGCCACGGTATCATTTCAATTCCTCACCATATGTGTTCCAGCTGAAGGTCTAAAGTGGAATTCTTCACAGGATTGTTTGTGGTGAAAAGTGGTTGAGAAAATGAACAGATGTCCTTTCACTTGATAAGGAACGGTTTCAGTGGTTGTCATGTACACCAGTTTACACTTCATGTTTACACTTCACACTTCAAAAAATTGAAAGATCTGTTTATCTCTGCACAGAAACATGGTATGCCAACTATAGACTTGGATTTGATGGATTGTGTGGTAGCCTACAATCCCAACCAACAGAAGCTTTGCTTGCTCCAGATGGGAAGCATGTGGAATGTTGTATTTGTCTCACACAGCCCTCCTTATCGATTACAGCTCCACCATACCCACTTGTTTCCCACAAAGGGGATCATCTCTTACTGTTTAACAATCAACATATATTCCCCTATTATATTCTGTTCACAGGATTACACGCACAGCATAACGGATCTACACAGTGTACAAAACATTAGGAACACCTGCTCTTTCCATGACAGCCTGACCAGGTGAAAGCTATGATCCCTTATTGATGTCACCTATTAAATCCACTTCAATGAGAGTAGATAAAGGGGAGGAGAAGGATGTTTAAGCCTTGACACATGGATGGTGTATGTCTGTCATTCAGAGAGTGAATGGGCAAGACAAAATATTTAAGTGCCTTTGAACGGGGTACAGTAGTAGGTGCCAGATTTACCAGTTTGTGTCAAGAACTGCAACGCTGCTGTTTTCTTTGTGCTCAACAGTTTCCCGTGTCTATCAAGAATGGTCCACCAAGCCTCCCCAGTGGCGCAGGCACTGCATCACAGTATTGCGGGGTTCGATCCAATAGGGTGGCGCACAATTGGCCCAGCGTTGTCCAGGTTAGGGAAGGGTTTGGCCGGAGAGTTGGCTTTGCTTGGCTCATCATGCTCTAGTGACTCCTTGTGGTGGGGCGGGCGCTTGCAGGCTGATTTCGCTTGTCAGGTGAACTGTGTTTCCTCCAACACATTGGTGCGGGCGGGTGTTAAGAAGCGCGGTTTGGCGGGTCATGTTTCGGAGGATGCATGACTTGACCTTCACCTCTCCCGAGCCCGTTGGGGAGTTGCAGCGATGAAACAAGATCGTAATCACATAATTGGGGGAAAAAAGGGTTACATTTAAAAAAAAGAATAATAATAATAATTGTCCACCACCCAACTTGACACAACTGTGGGAAGCATTGGAGTCACCATGGGCCAGCATCCCTGTGCAATGCTTTTGACACCTTTTGTAGAGTCCAGGCCCTGACAAGTTGAGGATGCTCTGAGGGCATAAGGGGAGTGTAACTCAATATTAATGTTCTTAATGTTTGTACTCTGTGTATTTCATGGACTGTCTGCTTATATATATTTTTTTCTATTGTGTTATTGACTGTACGCTTGTTTTCCATTTGTAACTCTGTGTTGTTTGTATCGCACTGCTTTGCTTTATCTTGGCCAGGTCGCAGTTGTAAATGAGAACTTGTTCTCAACTAGCTTACCTGGTTAAATAAAGGTGAAATAAAAAATAATAAAATGACATCTTAGCCACTAGATGGCAGTATGGGATCTTCACTCCCTCAGCCAAGTCTATTTGAATTTCCATTTTAGAAATCGAAGACATATCCCTTGAAATGGGCTCTGATTTGCCTTGCTTCTAACATGTCCTGTGTGCCAGTCTGAGAGAGACTGAATGTGGAAGGGGATGCTTGGGCTTGTAATAGATGCCCTCCTTCACATCATCAAATGCACATTGTGGGGCGGTAGCCTAGTGGTTAGTGTGTTTGGCCAGTAACCGAAAGGTTGCTAAATCAAATCCCTGAGCTGACAAGGTTAAAATCTGTTGTTCTGCCCCTGAACAAGGCAGTTAACCCACTGTTCCTTGACTGTCATTGTAAATAAGTATTTGTTCTTAACTGACTTGCCTAGTTAAATAAAATATATATACATGATGAGATTACTGTACCTGTTGCGCAATAGACAAGTGTTCATGCCTCATAAATATGTGTAAACAAACAAGAAGCATTGGTTGAATATAATCCAGATTACCCAATTGATAGCCTACCTCTGCTTTATATTTTCAATGTAACTATCTGAGCCAGCTCTGTCTTTCTGGCATAGCAACCCTCTCTCCATGTGATAAGGACCCTGGTTGCCCGTGGAAACGGCACATCAACCAAGGATGTGCCCCCCCTGGAAGCATGTTTTTGTCATAGCACTACACAGCTGATTCAAATAACCAACTATAAAGCTTTGATTATTTTAATCAGCTGTGTAGCGATATGGCAAAAACCAAAACGTGCACAGGGAGAGGGAAAGTCTGCTTCACTGGACACCACAGCCTCTCTGTGGGAACAGGATTGTATTCGCTTGGAACCAAATGGAAACAAACTGTGAGGGACCTACCTGAATTCGCCAATAGAAACTTGTTTTAGTTTCGAAACAGTTTGCTATGGTTCGGTACAGTGTGCACTAATGAATGTACCCATTTGCTGCAGTATCATTTCAATTCATCACCGTAGATGTGTTCCAGCTAAAGGTCTGAAGTGGACCTTCTTCACAAAGGTTGTTTATTCTGGTGGAAAGTGGTTGAGAAACTGAACAGATCTCCATTAAATAAGGTTGTCATGTAAACCCGTTTACACTTCAAGCTTACAAGAACACTTGACAGGTTATGTCAGACCCTTAGAAAAATCTGTTTGTCTCTGCAAGGCAAAAATGTTATGCCAACTATAGACTCTGATGGATTGTGTGGTAGCTTACAATCCCAACCAACAGAAGCGTGCATCAACAGCACCAGTTACGCAAATTGAAAAAAATATATATTATTTATCAGTGGTTCTCATCTTACCTTTAGTTTCAACAAGTGACTATTGTTTGTGTACTGTTGATCCCATCGTGTGTGCGCGCGTGCGTGCGTGCGGTCGGTGTAAACAGCCATTGATCCGTATGTGGAGTGTTGTATTTGTCTCACACAGCCCTCCTTATCGATCTGATTACAGCTCCACAATACCCACTTGTTTCCCACAAAGACGATCATGTCTTACCAATCCACAACAGCATCCCATTTCTGAGAAATCGTCCTTGGTCTGTCAGACACTCATTGAAAACCCTGTCACAGGTGCAACACAGGGCTGAGAATGAGATTATGTGTTGTTTTAGTGTGTAGGGCACATCTCAAAAAGGAATATGGATGCATTCCAAATGGTACCCTATTCCCTGTATACTGCACTACTTTGGACCAAGGCCCATAGGGATACACTGTAGGGTGCTATTTGGGACAGCCTGTGTGTTGTTTCAGTGCGCTGGCCACAATTTAAAATAAATTGCATTCTGATGCAATCTGTTCTCTGCTCACATTTTAGTAATTAGAAAAGTATATTAAATGGATTAAGCAGTGGCTGGCTCTAGGCGGCGATAATATCTTATTATGGCTGTGAAATGTATCTTTAATCACGTGGTGATAGGCCAGTCACTTGACTGGGGCTGTACAGGAGACACAAATCAATAGGAGACGTTATAGTCTGTTTTGGAAATGGTGGTGTGGAGATGCTGTTGAATCGATGATCCACTCATCCACTGCCTCGAGGAGTACAGGAACACTCAGTATCGTACGGTGTTTACAAGTGTGTGTTTTGTTGCGTGTGCACGTGGGTGTGTCACAGTGTTCCGTAGATGTGTGTAACATATATTCCCCTATTATATTCTGTTCTCAGGATTACACACACAGTATGGCCCATGTATTTCATAGCCTACCTGCTTATTTCAGCCACCGGGTGGCAGCATGGGCTCTTCACTCCCTCAGCCAAGTCCATTGGAATTTCCATTGACGTTTCAGAAATTGAAAACATAATCCCTTGAAAATTGCTCTGATTTGCTTTGCTTCTAACATGTCCTGTGTGACAGCCTGAGAGAGACTTCGGCATCAGTCAACACCAAGTGTGCGGTTGGCCTCTTACTGAGAGGGCTTGTAATAGAGGCCCTGCTTCACATCACCAAATATACATGATGAGATTACCTGTTGAGCAATGGATAAATGTTCACGGCTCATAAATACAGGTAAACAAACAGCAGGTATTGGTTGAATAGGATCCAGATGTCCCAACTGATAGCCTACCTTTTGCTTTATATTTTGAATGTTACAGTACAGCTTTCCTTCATGAGTCGGTGCTCCACCCACTCATTCAGAGACATTTCACCACAGACCGAGGTCCCTCAGAGGTGAGGAGAATGGATTTTCGTTTGAGTGTTCTGTTCTCGCAGGTCGTCTCTGAGAAAGAAAATGTTAAACGCTCTGCCTGCAAAGAGAGAGCGAGCTGCATCTGTTGATTTAGCCCGGAGTCTGGCTACTAGTGGCCAATGTGTTTCATGGATCAGTGGAGCGTGAGGGGAACATGCATTGTGTTCAGTAGTGGTCACCCACACAGAGAGAGAGGATAAGAGCAGTAGAGCCCACGCCATGCCTGACACACTTACAGGGACAAGGGCAGGCTTGTTGATATCGATGAGTTTGTGTGTATGCACTTTATGTGTCTGTATGTGGCTGACTGTTATTTCTGTATAATGCTTCATTTTATAGTCATCACCCTCGGGCTGTAATGACATGGTGTTAAATATGAGCAGCTTGTGTTAACAGTATGGATTACTCCCTGAAAGCAATTAGCATAGTATAGAGCAGTGAAATGGCCTTTGTACAACCAAGTATACAAGAAGATCTAATGGTGTCTCTTCCTCTCTCTCTCTGCTCTCTTCCTCTCTCGCTCTCTCGCTCTCTCTCTCTGCTCTCTTCCTCTCTCTCGCTCTCTCTCTCTGTTCTCTTCCTCTCTCTCTCTGCTCTCTTCCTCTCTCTCGCTCTCTCTCTCTGTTCTCTTCCTCTCTCTCTCTGCTTTCTTCCCCTTTCTCTCTGCCCTCTTCCATTCTCTCTGCTCTCTCACTCTCTCTCTGCTCTCTTCCTCTCTCTCCACTCTCGCTCTATCCCTCTCCGTCTCTCTCTTCCTCTCTCTCTGCTCTCTTCCTAACTCTCTCTACCTCTCTGCTCTCTTCCTCTCTCTCGCTCGCTCTCTCTGCTCTCTCTCTGCTCTCTTGCTCTCTCGCTCTCTCTCTCTGCTCTCTTCCTCTCTCTCTCGCTCTCTGCTCTCGCTCTCTGCTCTCGCTCTCTTCCTCTCTCTCTCTCTGCTCTCTTCCTCTCTTCCTCTCTCGCTCTCTCTGCTCTCTTTTTGCCTCTCGCTCACTCTCTTCCACAAACTCAATTCTTCTCTCTGTCCCACCTCCCTCTTTTCTCCTTCATCTCTCCCTAGATAGATTGGTCACTTTAGATAGAATTATCCCAGTGCATGATCCATCTCTCAACCAATCAGGTCTAGATTGACCTATCCAACATACACCTCAGCTGTACCCCTCACAACTCCCTGACAGAGACAGCAGTGTGTGGGTCTGGGAGAGAGAGTCCTTAGAGCTTGCCAGTGCAGAACTCAGTGGAGTGAGAATCCGTTAGTTGGCAGCGGCACAGACAAGGCAAATGTAATGAGAGTTCTGGAGGAGAGGCAGAGATTTAAGAGGGAGGAAGGTGAAAAGAAAATGGATGCCAGTGAAAACTCTGTTGGTGTGGATTAAAATGGAGCTGCCGTGTGACTGCTGTTCTGGGGTCAGTGTACAGCTGTACTGTTAATGATGCCCTATGTCACTTCTAATCTCAACAGATTAGTGCACCGAGACTCAGATGGGCAGCTATCTCTCTCTCTCTCTCTCTCTCTCTCTCTCTCTCTCTCTCTCTCTCTCTCTCTCTCTCTCTCTCTCTCTCTCTCTCTCTCTCTCTCTCTCTCCCCCTCCACTGGAGGAAAGTCAAGGATCGAGGGGAATAAGGACTTGAATAACACATCACTATGCAAAGCCAGTAGCAAGTGGGCACACACACACCTTTGAGACCACTCTGCACCTCATGTTGTTATGGATGCATGTCATGGACCCTGCCTCTACCTACCTCTGTGAGTGAGGCTACACACGGGAGAGAAGCAGACAGACAGACATCCCTGAGAGGGAGCAACCTTGACAGGGCTCTCTCTTAATTCATACTTTGACTGAAGGCACTGTCTTTTCCCCATTACTGAGCCTCAGGGCTTTTTGGCCCAGAGATCCCCACTCCTGCACTTGAATAAAGCCATGTCACAGCTAAGGGCCTTGTACAGTCCAAACAGGGCCCTGGCTGTCAGAGTCCATGCTTAGCAAGAGACCCTGTGTTCTTTAGGATATAGTGGAGCTGATGAGGACAGAGCAGCAATGTTGTTCATTCTGTAACCATTTACCATTTACATGCATGTTTTCCACACTGTTTGATCTCCCTATACTGTAGAACTTGATAAACCATACATTTCAGGTCATTTTGGCATCAAGAAGATAACACACACACACGCCCTCTTATCTGCCTCTCTCAAACTGTGAAGATCTACAGAATGAAGTATTCCAAACATCACGAATGGGAAGCAACTGATTATTTATTTTTCTGGATAATGAAAAGGGGAAAATGGAGCCTGGAGCTTCCGACTGCAGGTCTGTAAGGATTAATCTCAATTCAGTCATCAGTAGGTATATGATGGTGAAGATTCACTGCTAGACGAGTGGGAAGAGGAGGAGGAGAGGGTGAGCCAACACAATCACACAGAAAGATCAAACTGACACAGCATAGCAACCAAGCAGCCTTGGTAAATAACAAGTGTAGCCGCACAAAATGTATTCACACTTTGAAGTTATACATTACTGGGCTTTCTTGTCTGGATGGAGAGACAATTCTGCCCCGGTGAAGCACTATCCTTGTGAAAAATAGATTAATATGGCTCATATCGGCTCGTTCTATTAATAAATGACAGGATTGAGCAGACAAATGTCACCCTCAGCACCTCTCCATTTTGGGGACATAGGCCGCCAGTTGCAGAGGGGAGGAGGGGGGTGACTTTGTCTTGAGAGGCAACTGCAGCGTATACGGGGCTCTCCCAGTACTGAAGGCCTCTGTGACTGTTATGAATGTTTGTGCTGGACGATGTATGCGGCGGCGGGTAATTAATTAGCCCAGCGTGTGTTATCTGCACACACAGGGACCAGGGCCCTGACACTCAAGGGGAGAGACATCTGTCATCCCTCCCTCTCTCTCCCTCCTCCTGTGTGGGCCTGAGAGATGGGGATTGTGGCCGGGCGGGGAATGCATAATCATTCACTCACACACGCAGTCATCCTTGTGTGTGTGTGAGTGCCTTTGGTTCCACATTCTGCAGAGTTTACTTTACCTCGTCTCTCCTCACCTTGTCTGTACTTTACCTTCCGTTTCCTTAGGAAACTCCTTAGGAAACTCCTGAGACTCTTCTCTCAGACACAAAGTTGAGGCAATCTCTATTTTGAAGTAGTAAATGTTCTTCTTCATGATTGGCTGATCCCTCCTGATGACGCGGTTGGACATGACTCCAACAGGGTCAGTAGGAGGGATCAGCCAATGAAGTTGAAAGTCCCACCCAGTTGACTACGTTGAATGGTGGAAGCCCTCAATGGCACTGCTCATATTGATACTGCCTTCTGGCCACTAGAGGCCTCTATTATTCTCTGTGTTACAGCCATACACATTGTTTCATAGCTCATCTTTTATGAATGGCGCTAGGCTAGTCTCGACCATCACTCTCACCCCTTGTTGTTTATGAGAGTGAAATGGCTCTGAATGAGGGTGGAGGAGGGCGAAGTTATGGCGATGGCACACTTTGCTCTAAGAGAGCTCTTTAGAAGTGGACTGAAGTGGAAACAGGCACTCAGGCAGACGGCCTACAGACCAACCTCTCCTCTTCTCTCTCTCTGTTTCCCGTCTGTGTTTTAGAGCCACAGATCCCAGTGACCTTTGCAGGCTGTGTGGGTAATATCATGACATTTCCACCCATCGAGCTGAAATTGTTAGTCTGACCTTCTGCTAGATCATCATCATCAGCAGCAGCAGCCTCGCGAGGGGGCCCGTTTGAATGAACCACTTCCGATAGAAAGAGACTGATAGCCGTAGCTCTTTTTGAGCAATTTGGAGCTGTCACTTTCACTGAGGTTATGGATATTGATATAAAGCACATCCATAGCAGCTGAGGTGAGAGAGACAGAGTTAATCACAGATAGAAACATCAATACTATTCTGAAAGCGCGGACAACAACCCACAACACTCATTCTGCTCCGCTCTTACCCCTCTTCATGGAGAAACAGAGGAGGAGAAGAGACGTGATCAAAGGTGGGGATAAACACAACAAGCTCTGAAGAGAGAGATAGAGAGATTGAGGCATGGAAGCAGGTGGGCGAGAGGTGGCACTCAGAGAGGAGCCCATGAAAGGCCACTCAAGTGAGAGGCAGGTGAGGTGAGTGCACTGCTCAGAACCCCTTGACATGCTCATAATCTCCCTGTCTCTCTCCCCCCTCTCTTCCTGTCAGAAGTTCAGGGGGATAAACTCAGATGACGGTGAGTGAGTTCATCAGGGACTGAAACCTCAACCGTATTTTGAGAGCATACCTCAGGACCATCAACAACCCAAAGCATTCATGCTGGTCAGTTCTTATTTTAGCCTCTCTCTGATAAACACCCCAACACAATGAGGAGGAGGAAGAAACAGAAGAAGAGAGATTGAGAAATGGTGGGGACGAACACAGCAAGCTAGAGAGAGGTGAGAGCGGGAGAGAAAGAGAGAGAAAATGTGAGGCGAGAACTCATGGGGGAGAGAGGTGGTACTTAGAGAGGGGGCCATGAAACTCCACTCAAGTAAGAAGCAGCCAGTTGAGTGCTCACTGCTCAGGACCCCATACCCTTCTTTCCCTCCCCACTCCCACTGTCTCCATCACGCTCTCGCTTTATCCTTCTGAAATGCCAGTTACGCCCTGTCTGAGTGCTGTTCGTCTGGAGCTAACACATACTCACTGGCTCGACTGGACACCCCTGCAAAGGGCTGTTCTCAACGTTAAAACACTATGGCAACATGACTCGTGTGTGGATTTTTTTTTTTTACCTTTATTTTACTATGCAAGTCAGTTAAGAACAAATTCTTATTTTCAATGACAGCCTAGGAACAGTGGGTTAACTGCCTGTTTAGGGGCAGAACGACAGATTTGTACCTTGTCAGCTCGGGGAATTGAACTTGCAACTTACTAGTCCAACACTCTAACCACTAGGCTACCCTGGCGATTACAAGATGACAGGGAACTTTCATGGCCAGTTTAATGCATTGGAACACTGATCTTGATATTGGATGTCCTGTGTTTTGTACTACCCTGCTGCAGCAGCCAGACTTTATCACCTGGATTTACAACAAGTGCCGTACACATTTACAGCTAGCTAGCATTTAGAGTAACTTCACAGCCTCATCTTCCCTTTGATCCCAGACTAATGTGTACTTAACCCTCACATCCAGAGGTATATGGTAAAACAAAACAGAGGATTCTTTATTGAAAATGAATACCACATAGCTCGACACTTAATCCTGGATGCTTTTATAGAACACAGAGAGAGAGAGGACTTCAGAACCCACTTAGACAACAACAATTTGAGAGCTCTTTTTTTTGGCAGCATTCCTAGTTATGAATTTCTCATTGGTATTCCTGCTCTGCAGTTGTTGTTGTTGACTGAAGAGAAAACCATTTCCCCACAGAGTGCCTGCCTCTCCTGTATTCTTGCAAGCAAACAGTGGGGGGCTCTCCCTATTACCTCAAGCCACTGCTGTGTTACATATACTTAAATTCACTTCGTGGCTCAAATGAGGGAGGTCTCTTGGAAGTCTCTGCTGTTCAGAGCTGGGTTCAAAAAGTATTTAAATCATTTAAAAAACATAAGCTCTCGTTGATTGAACTTGCCTGGCGAAATGGAACCACGAATAAATGGTGTCATAAGTGTAAACCACGCCCATCTGGTGCCCCACGCAGGGTAAAGCAAATTATCAAAGTATTTGGAGCATTTCAAACAGTATTTGAACCCAGGTTTGCTGTTTGCCTCCAATTACATGTCCATCTCCTCATTACTCTGTGTGTGTTGATTAGTGTTTACCTCTTTGTTAACGTTATCACAGAGTGTTATTAATTAAAGATTGTAGGGTTTGTCGGAAGCTATTTCAATTATCCAGTGTGTTTGCTTTTCAACATGTCTCTGGCAGTTCAATCATTTGTTTATTATTTAAGATGCCTGCTAACTGGATGATGAGGTGGAATTGTCTGTAGATCTGTTTGCCTACTGGACCACATGATGAAATATTACAAATCAAAATATTGGTCGCGTACACAGATTAGCAGATGTTGTCACAGGTGCAGAGAGATGTTTGTGTTTCTAGCTCCAACAGTGCAGTAATACCAAGCAATACAAACATAATCCCAAAAATATAAAGAAAGAAATTAAGAAATATCAGAACGAGCAATGTATATATACACTGAGTGTACACAACATGCTCCTTCCATGATATAGACTGACCAGATGAATCAAATCAAAGTCAAATCTAATTTTATTTGTCACATGCACCGAATACAACAGGTGTAGTAGACCTTACAGTAAAATGCTTACTTACAAGCCCTTAACCAACAATGAAGTTAAGAAAACAATAGAAAAGTAAGAGATAAGAATAACAAATAATTAAAGAGCAGCAGTAAATAACAATAGTGGGGCTATATACAGGAGGTACCGGTACAGAGTCAATGTGCGGGGGAAACATTGACACATCGAGGTAATTGAGGTAACATGTACATGTAGGTAGAGTTATTAAAGTGACTATGCATAGATGATAACAACAGAGAGTAGCAGCGGTGTAAAAGGGGGTGAAAATAGTCTGGGTAGCCATTTGATTAGCTGTTCAGGAGTCTTATAGCTTGGGGGTAGAAGCTGTTTAGAAGCCTCTTGGACCTAGACTTGGCACAGTCTATGACTAGGGTGGCTGGAGTCTTTGACCATTTTTAGGGCCTTCCTCTGACACCGCCTGGTATTGAGGTCCTGGATGTCAGGAAGCTTGGCCCCAGTGATGTACTGGGCCGTATGCACTACCCTCTGTAGTGCCTTGCGGTCGGAGGCCGAGCAGTTGCCATACCAGGCAGTGATGCAACCCATCAGGATGCTCTCGATGTAAAACCTTTTGAGGATCTGAGGACCCATGCCAAATCTTTTCAGTCTCCTGAGGGGTATAGGTTTTGTCATGCCCTCTTCATGACTGTCTTGGTGTGCTTGGACCATGTTAGTTTGTTGGTGATGTGGACGCCAAGAAACTTGAAGCTCTCAACCTGCTCCACTACAGCCCCGTCGGTGAGAATGGGGTGTGCTCTGTCTTCCTTTTCCTGTAGTCCACAATTAACTCCTTTGTCTTGATCACGTTGAGGGAGAGGTTGTTGTCCTTGCACCACATGGCCAAGTCTCTGACCTCCTGCCTATAGGCTGTCTCATCGTTGTCGGTGATCAGGCCTACCACTGTTGTGTGAGAACTTAATGATGGTTTTGGACTCGTGCCTGGTCGTGCAGTCATGAG
Source organism: Brachymystax lenok tsinlingensis (assembly GCA_030435695.1). Classification (NCBI taxonomy): domain Eukaryota; kingdom Metazoa; phylum Chordata; class Actinopteri; order Salmoniformes; family Salmonidae; genus Brachymystax; species Brachymystax lenok. Next base: position 13,835,480 of record CM059783.1, on the reverse strand, counting down.
TGAACAGGGAGTACAGGAAGGGACTGAGCACGCATCCCTGAGGGCCGCCCATGTTGAGGATCAATGTGGCGGATGTGTTGTTACCTACCCTTACCACCTGGGGGGCGGCCCGTCAGGAAGTCCAGGATCCAGTTGCAGATGGAGGTGTTTAGTCCCAGGGTCCTTAGCTTAGTGATGATCTTTGAGGGCACTACGGTGTTGAACGCTGAGCTGTGGTCAATGAATAGCATTCTCACATAGGTGTTCCTTTTGTACAGGTGGGAAATGGCAGTGTGGAGTGCAATAGAGATTGCATCATCTGTGGATCTGTTTGTGTGGTATGCAAATTGGAGTGGGTCTACGGTTTCTGGGATAATGGTGTTGATGTGAGCCATGACCAGCCTTTCAAAGCCTTTCATGGCTACAGATGTGAGTGCTACGGGTCGGTAGTAATTTAAGCAGGTTACCTTAGTGTTCTTGGGTACAGGGACTACGGTGGTCTGCTTGAAACATGTTGGTATTACAGACAGGGAGAGGTTGAAAATGTCAATGAAGACATGTGCCAGTTGGTCAGCACATGCTCGGAGTACACATCCTGGTAATCTGTCTGGCCCAGCTGCCTTGTGAATGTTGACCTGTTTAAAGGTCTTACTCACATCGGCTGCGGAGAGCGTGATCACACAGTTGTCCGGAGTAGCTGATGCTCTCATGCATGTTTCAGTGTTACTTGCCTCGAAGCGAGCATAGAAGTTATTTAGCTCATCGGGTAGGCTTGTGTCACTGAGCAGCTCTCAGCTGTGCTGGATAGCGGGATTTCTTATAAGCTTCCGGGTTAGAGTCCCGCTCCTTGAAAGCGGCAGCTCTACCCTTTAGCTAAGTGTGAATGTTGCCTGTAATCCATGGCTTCTGGTTGGGGTACGTATGTACTGTCAATGCACTTAATGATAAAGCCAGTGACTGATGTGGTGTGCTCCTCAACGCCATCGGAAGAATCCCGGAACATGTTCCAGTCTGTGCTAGCAAAACAGTCCTGTAGTTTAGCATCTGCTTCATCTGACCACTTTTTTTATAGACGAGTCACTGGTTCTTCCTGCTTTAATTTTTGCTTGTAAGCAGGAATCAGAAGAATGGTCAGATTTGCCAAATGGAGGGCGAGGGAGAGCTTTGTACGCATCTCTGAATCCAGGTGAAAGCTATGATCCCTTATTGATGTCACTTGTTAAATCCACTAGTTTGAGTGTGTCGGAAACTGCTGGTTTTTCACACAACAGTTTCACGTGTCAAGAATGGTCCACCACCCAAAGAACGTCCAGCCAATTAGACACAACTATGGGAAGCATTGGACTCAACATGCACCAGCATCCCTGTGGAGCGCTTTCGACACCTTGTTGAGTCCATAACCCGACGAATTGAGGCTGTTCTGAGGGCAAAAGGTGATGCCACTATTGGCATATGCAGTTGAAGTCGGAAGATTACATGCACCTTAGCCAAATACATTTAAACTCAGTTTTTCCTTAAATTTAATCCTAGTAAAAATTCCCTGTCTTAGGTCAGTTAGGATCACCAATTTATTTTAAGAATGTGAAATGTCATAATAATAGTAGTGAATGATTTATTTCAGCTTTTACTTTTTTCATCACATTCTCAGTGGGTCAGAAGTTTACATACACTCAATTAGTATTTGGTAGCATTGCCTTTAAATTGTTTAACTTGGGTCAAATGTTTTGGGTACCCTTCCACAAGCTTCCCACAATAAGTTGGGTGAATTTGGCCCATTCCTCCTGACAGAGCTGGTGTAACTGAGTCAGGTTTGTAGGCCTCCTTGCTCGCACACGCTTTCTCAGTTCTACCCACACATTTTCTATAGGATTGAGGTCAGGGCTTTGTGATGGCCACTCCAATACATTGACTTTGTTGTCCTTAAGCCATTTTGCCTCAACTTTGGAAGTATGCTTGGGGTCATTGTCCATTTGGAAGACCCATTTGCGACCAAGCTTTAACTTTCTGACTGATGTCTTGAGATGTTGTTTCAATATAGCCACATAATTTTCCTACCTCATGATGCCATCTATTTTGTGAAGTGCACCAGTCCCTCCTGCAGCAAAGCACCCACAGAACATGATGCTGCCACCCCCGTGCTTCACGGTTGGGATGTTGATCTCCAGCTTGCAAGCCTCCCCCTTTTTCTTCCAAACATAACGATGGTCATTATGGCCAAAGAGTTCTATTTTTGTTTCATCAGACCAGAGGACATTTCTCCAAAAAGTCTGATCTTTGTCCCCATGTGCAGTTGCAAACCGTAGTCTGGCTTGTTTTGGAGCAGTGGCTTCTTCCTTGCTGAGCGGCCTTTCAGGTTATGTCAATATAGAACTCATTTTACTGTGGATATAGATACTTTTGTACCTGTTTCCTCCAGCATCTTCACAAGGTCCTTTGCTGTTGTTCTGGGATTGATTTGCATTTTTCCACCAAAGTACGTTCATCTCTAGGAGACAGAACGTGTCTCCTTCCTGAGCGGTATGACGGCTGCGTGGTCCCATGGTGTTTATACTTGCGTACTATTGTTTGTACAGATGAACGTGGTACCTTCAGGCGTTTGGAAATTGCTCCAAGGATGGATCAGACTTGTGGAGGTCTACCATTTCTTTTCTGAGGTCTTGGCTGATTTTTTTTTATTTTCCCATGATGTCAAGCAAAGAAGCACTGAGTTTGAAGGTAGACCTTGAAATACATCCACAGGTACACCTCCAATTGACTCAAATGATGTCAATTAGCCAATCAGAAGCTTTTAAAGCCTTAACATAATTTTCTGGAATTGTCCAAGCTGTTTAAAGGCACAGTCAACTTGGTATATGTAAACTGGAATTGGAATTGTGATACAGCAAATTATAAGTGAAATAATCTGTATGTAAACAATTGTTGGAAAAATTACTTGTGTCATGTGGAGTGGTTGAAAAACAAGTTTTAATGACTCCAACCTAAGTGTATGTAAACTCCCGACTTCAACTGTCTACAGTGCATTAGGAAAGTATTCAGATCCCTTGACTTTTTCCACATTTAATTACGTTGCAGCCTTATTCTAAAATATATATATTTTTAAATCATATAAAATAAAAATAAAAAAATGACTTATCACATTTACATAAATATTCAGACCCTTTACTCAGTACTTTGTTGAAGCACCTTTGGCAGAAATTACAGCCTTGAGTCTTATTGGGTATGATCCTGCAAGCTTGGCACACCGGTATTTGGGGAATTTCTCCCATTCTTCTCTGCAGATCCTCTCAAGCTTGGTCAGGTGAGATGGGAAGAGTTGCTGCACAGCTATTTTCAGGTCTCTCCAGAGATGTTCGAAGTCTAGGCTCTGGCTGGGCCACTCAAGGACATTCAGAGACTTGTCCCAAATCCACTCGTGTTGTCTTGGCTGTGTGCTTAGGGTCATTGTCCTGTTGGAAGTTGAAACTTCGCCCCAGTCTGTCCTGAGTGCTCTGGAGCAGGTTTTCATCAAGGATCTCTCTGTACTTTGCTCCATTCATCTTTCCCTCGATCCTGACTCGTCTCCCAGTCCCTGCTGCTGAAACTGCCTTGTTCAGTGGCAGAAAGACAGATTTTTTACCTTGTCAGCTCAGGATTCGATCTTTCAATCTCATGGTTACTAGTCCAACGATCTAATGACTAGGCTACCTGCCGCCCCATAATTTCATAGCAATAACAGGTTTTAGACATTTTTGCAAATGCATTAAAAAAATAACTGAAATACGTTATATGTATTCAGACCTTTTGTTATGAGACCTGTTTCCATTCATCATCCTAGATTGATGAGGGAAAAACCTAATTTTATCAATTTTAGAATAAGGCTGTAACGTAACAATATTTGGAAAAAGTCAATGGGTCTGAATACTTTCCGTTTAGCACTGTATATCACTGTATATCAAATAGTGAGAATATGCAAGATTGTGTGTGTTTGTGTGTGTGTGTGTGTATGTGTAAAATAGTGGATCCAGCCCCTAACAGTAGCAGCTAATCCAAAATGTACCTAAAAAGATATTTAATCAATTAACATGTCACTCCAAATTAAATACTCACTTATCAATAGTTGAAATATTAATGGCCAATACATTTCAATATCTCAGGACATAATATCACATAAACATTCAACTAATAAAATGAACCCTCAACAGAAGATTCTAATTACTGAGCGGGCGCATCTGCTGGATAACTATGCACACGTGACCGGCGAGCACGCTCTAAGAATCAGTCCACAAACAAACAATCCGCGCTTGGTGGTGAGTACAAGTCGTGGATACTATGGAGATATACTTGCAAACATTAGAAACTGTTAAAACTCTCTCTCTCTGTCTCAAAATGGAGCTAATTCAAATCGTTGACGTACGTGATCAAACAGTGTTAGCTGTTCCCAATACATAACCTGGCACATGTATCCCTACGCTAACCCGACCAGGTGGCATTTATTATTTCCACTAACAAATTCTGCATCAGCCTATCAAAGAAGGTATACTTTATATCCACCAACCAATGGCATTTCTTAAAATAGGTAAACTTGGCCACCAGAGGTATATTTTAAACCTCCAAATGTTTACTTTTGTTCCAATTGGTCAGTCTCACGTGTAGAGTGTCAATATTGCATGATACATCCTTGACTACGCTACTAGCTGCTAACGTTAGACAAAAGTAAAAAGGCACATTTTCGCGTGTATGACAAAATCCCACGTTTTGCTCATCCATTTCACACACATCCATGTGCTTTTACGAGAAAAAGGTCTATACAACATTTTACGTTTATCGTACATTGTAAAAAGTCGAAGAGCAAATAACCATTATGTATCGTCATTGCTTCCAGGTGGCACACACCGCTAAAGCTGTTGACTCTAAAATTATAGTGCATGGATACGAGAACCCCTTGAGTTAAGCATTTTTGTTAAGGAAAACACTGTACGCTGCTTGTCCTCAGTGCTCGATTCAAATAATGCATGCCACAAAGTTCTATTTAATACTATGTGAAGGATAATCAACGAGGGGCTAGGCGTTATATGGAAAGTAATGCACAACATGGAAGATGTGTGCCACGACACAGCTTTCTTTTTTCATAAGAATTATGCAGCTCCTCGTTAAATGTATTCTTAATCTTCCTTTTCAAGATGCTGGCTGCAACTCCCTTCTCAACACACTAACACAGTAAATGTAATTATACATTTCACAGGGGGGAAAACTCATGTGGGATTCCAATCCTTGCCCCAATCTGAGACAATAACTAGCTGCTCTACACAGTAAGCTATTTGAACGTGCCGTTGGACTTCTGTTGAGGACGCTTTCATGAACAAGTGTTGGATCACGTTCAACTATTTTCACAAATATAATTGGCAGATACAGAATTTGTAACTACATATAATCACGGCCAGCTGTGCAGGTTAACATAGGGCTAAATGTGCATTTTATCTAATTGAAACAGTTAACGTGTAGCTTTTAATCACGTGCAACTACGTCACTGATTTTAATTGGCATTTTGAGACAGAGAACAAGTTTTCGTTTAATCTTTTTCTAATGTTCGCAAGTATGGCCTGGTATAACTTTAAACTAAATAAATGGAAAGGATTGATGACCTTAGATTTAAGCATTTGTGGCAGCCATTTTCGAAAATCCTAATTTACCTCATATCTCATTGCCATTACCATCATTGGTGTTACTATTCCTACTGGTGGCACAATGTTATCATAAGGGTAACAATTATTTAAAGTCATGTGAATACCATATTATTTGATTTAGAATGGTAAGACGTACAGTACCCAAATTCATTTAAATAAAAACAATCTAGAAAAATTCAGCAATTTTCTTTCCCAAATGCCACTGTAATTCAAGAAGCACCCATGAAGGACTGCTCTCTAGCGCGTATCATCAGTGTGTGACCCTGTATGTTCGTGCCGCGTGCACATATTCATTGACCTTAACTTCGATCCAAGCAAATTCTTCACATGAACTCCTCCAAAGTCCATGGGCTGTGATGCTGATTTGGAATGGGCCACACAAACTGATCTGATAGCAGTGCAGTCCTTAATGATGAGATATAGCCAATAAGCAAATTGACGAGAGATTATGGAAACACAGAGAGAGACGAAAGAGAAACCTTAATTTATTTATTGGTCAAATATTTGGGGAAGCTTGGCTTCCTGTGGCATCCATGAATACACGCCACTGATAGCCATAGGGCGTATCATTGACCCTGTCCCATCCCATCCACAAAGGCATGACAATGGGTGGCACAGATAGCAGATGCCATTTACCCACCGACACCCATTAAATAAAAAAATACACTTTCCCTGACAGCGTTCTCTCCAAATAGGCCACTTCATATAGGTCTGTAATGAGCCAAGCACTGTTCTATCATTCTCTGACATATTTCTCCCCCTTAATTTACAAAATGACAGCATGAGCTGAATGGAGAGGAAGAGACTGAGTTAAGAACGCGTCCTTGAGTGTGTGTGTGTTTGTGTGCGTGAGTGCGCGTCTGTGTATTACCGGGCTAGCGCTGCACATCATTACATGTGTAGATGATCTTCCTGTCTCTCTGTCGCTGCGTCTCTTAATTGTCATGATTGCATTCAACCTGTTATTCAATAAAAGATGCAGTCCCACTCAGCGCACTGAGAGACATCCAACAGCACTTTCCTAATGATATATCCAACCATCTAATGAAGCCTGTAGGGAGAGAGCTGCTCATGTCTATTCTCCCTGTTCAGCCTCTCACACACAGCAGCATAGAGGAGAACACACCCACTGGTTGAATCAACGTTGTTTCTATGTCATTTCAACGAAAGAAATCTATGCGACGATGTTGAATCAATGTGGGAAACTGATTGGATTTGCAAAAAGTCATCAACATAAGAGCATTTAGTCTTTTTCTAGCCAACTTTTAACCTAAATCAAATGACATGGTGAAATGTTTTGTTGATTTCAAGTTGAATTCACGTTAGTTGACAACTGAACCAAATGTAAACTGATGTCTGTGCCCAGTGGGCACTCGCTATGAACTTACACACTACAAATCCATCAACAAATGATAGATGTTAGTCTACTCAGTACTGCTGAGGGTTTGTGTGGTTAGTATAACAGTCAACAACTGTGTTTGATGTGTGTCTCCATCATAATCTCCATCCTCTCTGTTCAGCATGAGTGGCTTTCATTTGGGTCTCCTCTCTGCTGTTGGACGAGGCTGGGTTATTGGGATGGGGGCGTTGCTACTAGCCTTTGGGGGTTTACCTCTAATATTAGAGTTGTTTTCTCTTTGAGGAATCAAGTGGAGCAGTTCTTCCACGAGCGTGTGTGATGTCAGGGGAATTAGCAATGGAGCTTTGAGGGCTATCGTTCTCCGAGCAGAAAGCAATCTGTCAGCATGGTATTAGGGACGGATATTTCTCCCATAGCAGAGATCGGAGCGCACTGGGTACGCCTACATGAAAAAACAGTCACAGCAAATGGAGGGAAAGGGGGCAGAATGACAGAGAAAGAGAGCTATACAGAGATGCTTATTCAGTCAGTTTCTAGCTTGCCTGGCCTCAAAGACAAGGAATCATGTGATTTTCAAAACACTATCTTATCACTGTCTTATCTCCTGTAGTGAATGTAGAATCAAAGCGCTGACAAGATGCTACTATTGAGCTGAATGTCTGTCTCTCTTTCAGTGCCAGGTTGGCACTTTTAGCTAGGTACAGTTAGTGCCAGGCCAGCCTCAGCTCACACTGTGTCTCTGAGGTAAGCCTACTGCCCTGGGCTACTCTGATAAGAGATTGGGTCTGCTGCATTCATACCCATAATTCCTTGTTTTATTTCCCCAAACAATGTGTCTCTCCTTTGGGGAAATGTCCCCAAAGGTTCACACTGCAGCTTTGTCTATGGTCAGCTCAGGTGACCGGATCTAGAAAGTGTACTGACCGTGTAAATGGTTTGTTAGCAGTGGTCCTATAGTTTCATTACTTGTGGGTCATTACAGTCCATTGCAGATGTAGGATCTTAATTTGATCATCCTATTGTAGGAGAACCTTCCTGCAATGCAGAAAATTTTATTTTAGGTTTGAAAAGGCTTATAAAGTTTTTCATTTCCGTTTGATTATTCCTTACGAAAAAAATTATCAACCCCTACATAAATGTCTATTAATTATAATCCACATAATATTCCACATTTACTGTTGCTGCAGTATTATTTTCCTGCTGTAGAAAACTTGTTCAAATTAAGATCCTACACCTGTAGCTCACCCCAGTAATAGACTCCCCAAATGGCAATATGATTTGTGTTACAGTGAATTTCCACAGTGAAAATGCAATACCTGTATATTGTCTGGATATTCATCTTTAATGGCCTATTGAGTTTGTGAACCTTTTGAGGTGGCCATTTTATTCAACAGTTGTGCCAGCCTGTCTCGCCCTCTTGGGATCCTCTGCCTCTAAGGTACTCAGCTTCTCTTCTGAGTTTATAGAGAGTGATACAAGTTTCAGAGGAGAGGGCGAAGTCAGGACATAGACTGACAGTCCTGACGCCCTCTCCTTACCTGTCACCCTGAATGACGCCAACCTCCCTGACGCCCTCTCCTTACCTGTCGCCCTGAATGACGCCAACCTCCCTGACGCCCTCTCCTTACCTGTCGCCGTGAATGACGCCAACCTCCTGTCTCCCATCCTGTGAGCTCATTGGTAAACATGAAGTGTGTTTTGGCTATGTGGCGAGGGTAGAGGAGGTTTTTCTGGGCCCTCACATCAGCCTGTCCAGATAAGAAAGCAGACGGTTATCTGAGAGGAAGGAGAAGGGACTGAAGTAATGACTGTCCATGTCATCCCTCGCTTTCCTCCTCCCCCCTTTTTATCCCTCCATCCCATTCCCCTGCCTGCAGGTGACATGGGTAGTCATCCTCAAACTTGCTCGCTTCTGGGCACCAGCACGGTATCGACCACTTTCCTATGTCCTTGTCTGACATTCGTTTGATTAGTTTTATCTGGCCCTGTAGAGAAAGTTTTGTCTTTACCTTATTGTCTGAGAGGAATCTTAAGTAGTTGACATCAGTGGCTCAGACAACGCTAGAGGCCTTTAGAGCTCATTCAGTCTGAAAGCTGATGGTATGATTTGACCTGAATGTAAACGAGCAGTCTGCCTCGCTGAGCTGTCAGTTATGCTTTAGGTGTGCTGTAGCGTAGCAACCCATGTCACATATCTCTTTAGTGAAATACTTGAAATGGACCCAAGGTTTCCCCCTATTTTCATCTTATTCAAACACAGAAGCACTTTCCTTCGTTGTAGAAATGTCTCCCAATTTCTTTGGGAGCTTTTAGGGAGCTAGAGAGATCTGATTAGCACCTCCTCTTACACCAGCTCTAGGCTACCCACAACCCCCTGGTGCCTGTCTAAATCAACATCATTTAATAAACATAAACTCACAACTACTGAACACACACTCCAGTGTATCTTGCATCTTTTATATGGCTCTGTAAGTGTTCTGCCTTACACTGAAAAAGCCTTTGATCTTCCAATACCTCTATGATAAATATTAGTAGTGATGGTAATCTGGTCAAGCCTAGTGTTTTGGCTGTGTAGAAGTTAGTTATTTTCATTACATTCATGAATAAATGAGGTTGACAGGCTGACTCGTAGTGCATGTGGGTGGGTAACAACTGTGTGGGACAGGAGGAGGCCTATGACAGGCGGATGATGTTCAGTATAAGTTCGCTGGGAGCCCAGGGCAGCTGCTCCTCTCTTAGTGTCTGGCGGTCAGGGCTGACGGCGAGAGCCTTAAATCTGCCCTGCCGTCAGGGAATCTGTGATTTATTCTTTACCTCTGGCCAGCCACATAAAACACATGGAGCGGTCACACATGCAGGACAAGATCAGTAAAGTCACAAAGAATATCATACTGTCACCACCGGGTAGAAAATATGACAGTGACGGTGGTCCCCGACCCTGGTGAATGCCTTGCATTAAGCCTGGGAAGAAAACACTTCAATTTGCTCAACTTGCCATTGGCTCAACTTACCCCTTGGCCATTGGCTTAACTTACCCCATGGCCAATGGCTCAACTTACCGCAAGGCAAACATTTTGACTATATTAGCCCACACAGCTACAAGAATGCTCTTTCATTCTAGGTTTAGGACCTCATATTGAAGCTTACAGAGACCCCAACTGATGTGTAGAACAATCTTGCAATTAGATACTGAAACCTCTAACACAATACATTAATTTGACTTGGTGAAAGGTAATGGGATCTAACTTGCTTACCACTTTTTTTTATGTGGTTTCTTTCTTCACAGACTCCATGGAATGATCATTTCCTAAATATTTTGTCAAATTATACATTTTGTGTATGGTTTCCTAGAAACAAGAGTGGCTCAACTTTCCCCACTGTGCCCTACAGTGCAGTCAGTGACAAAAACATGGATCGACGAAGTCACACACAATGAAGGAGCCAATTCAGTAGCAAGTAAACAAGTACATCTCCTTTTGGGGAGGATTGTCTCCCCGACTTCAGAATAGCCTTTTGTCCTTCAGCACATCCTGTCACCTGCTATAATACATCCTGGTAGGAATCTCAATGCAGGTTGGCATTAAATGTTGTCATGAATCTTGCCCTGGAAGCAGCTCTGCGAAGTGGTTACTAGCTGGCACAGCCACAAAGTCATCAAATCAGATTTTGAACCTAACCTTAACCTTAGCCACACTGCTAACCCAATGCTTAACCATAACCTTACATTTTTGTTTTCATGATTTTTTACAATATAACCAATTTTGACTTTGCGGCTGGCCCATCTAGCAGAAATCGCTCAGTTCTGCCTCCAGGAGAAGATTCATGACAAACGTCAACTTGCAATCTCAACACTGGAATAAGAGGGTCTCTACAGCAGGGGTCGCTGTTGAACTAGAGCATTCCTTCTCAACTCCTCTCTCTCTGAGAAAATCTACTATAAACGAGGTTGGGAGAAGAAACATGATTTAATATCTGGGTCATCTGAAACAATCTAATCTCGGCAAAGAAAATATTTATTGACCAGCAGTGAGCGAAATGCACTGCGAGCTGTTAAATCAGAACTCAGGGATGAATTATAGAATTGTGGTGGGAAGCATCCGCAAAACAGATAAGATGGTGAAGGGGGCGAGGTGTCACCCCTGTCATAGCCGACATCACCTCTTCAAAATACCTGTGGGAAGAAAGGGGGAAGCAGAAGGGAAAATCAGGCCTGAGTCTCATTAATTAGAGAGGCTACGAAGAAAGGGGGAATTTTTAAAGAATAGGTTTGATGTTAGTCTGATTTTGCTTCATGGAAGGTAGGAGAGTGATGTTTAAGGCATAGCACAACTGCATTGGCTCAAACTTAAAAGGTCTCAAAGATGTCACCTCATAATGTCTTATCTCTGTCTGATAGTTCTCTTAATCATTTCTCCCTCCAACAAGCTCATTATTAATGGCAAAACACAAACCATTATGCTTAGTTTCATTACTACCACCATTTGAAGTGTAATCCTAGTATGTCTGGTTCATTTCAGTTGATCATGTCACTGGTTAAGTGCCTCAGCAAGGTACTAGACCAACACACAGTATAGCAAAGTATAGCACGATTAAACAATAATGGTATTGAACGGGAAGCATTGAAATAGGGCACATATAACAGATCTACCGCTTCTTAAGCTTTTAAGTAGAATGATAGATCTATAACTCATATTTCTATGTGAATTTGGTCTGGTCACCCAAAAAGTGACATATTGCCACTTTAATCTATTTTACTGTAATCATGAATGTCAAAGAGCATTATACCTGTCAAAACCATGAGCCTGTTCAACTGTTGCCAAAGCGAAACGGACAGACTTTTGTTGTGAAACATGCCTATCATAGTCTCACTTCATTTATTTTGAACGGACCAAGTTGTCTTGTCCTTTGTTCAGTGCTCAGTCTGTTATTCATTCTAGGACTAGGTGGAGGAGAGAAGAAAAACTGGTCTACCTCCAGTAATATTAATGTCTACTTGTTTCTAAATTTGATACTATATAGTTAGGGCCCTATGTTTTGGACAATGATGTCACATGACCTGGATTTTTTCATCAAACTGTGCCCTTTTCTTTTTATGTCAGATGGTCCAGCACCAATCCTCCAGCACGATCCTCCAGCACCAACATCGAGCACCATCCTCAGACAATTTCTTTCATTTTTGGTGTAATTCTCCTTTTTGGAAAAGGCTTCAAATAAAGGTTCAAATCTAGGCCCTGTGTTTTGGACATGACAGTCCAACACACAGGGCCCTAGATATAGTGTATGACAGTGATGTAATACTGTACTGTGGGCCTAGAGAGAGGATCACAGGGAGAAAATAGACCAATGGAAGCCTTTAGGCGGGCTAGGCTGTAGGAGAGGAACACAGAGAGGAGGACTCTGGGAGACCTGACTGGGGTCGTCCAGCCATTCACCATGAGCCAGACTGATGCAGGCTCAGCTCAGTCCATGGGCTGTAAGTGAGAAATCTGCCTTTGAACCAGACCCAGACAATGAGGACTACTGCATGGAAGGTCCTATGAGCCGCCCTCCTAACCTCTCAACCTCCTTCTTTTTCATCCCTCGGTAGACCTGGGTTCAAATAGTCAATTAAATATTTCAAATACTTTAGCTGTACTTGTTCGAACTTGCCTGACGCATTGGACCCAATTGTATAGTCCCAAAAGTGCAAACTCCGTCCATCTTAAACTCCAGAAGGGTTCAAGCAAATGCTCAAATATTATGTGAACCCAGTTTTAAGCCTGTTGTTTCCTCCTTTCTCAGCTGGTCCCGCCTTCCCTCTCATAATGTGGGCTCGCTGACAATGCCAGCCGATGCTGTCACCGCCCTGGGCTCGGCGCTAACTAACGACCTCGCAACAAGGACGCCCTTTGGATCATTCCCTGTCACCGTTGGTGAAGTGCTTTAATTCCATGCCCTCTCCGCCTCTGCCGCTGCACCACACGGCCCTGAATGGCATGATTAAAGACTGTCATCTGCCACTGCACCACACGGCCCTGAACGACATGATTCAAGACTGTCATCTGCCTGTGCCTCATCACAGGGTTATGCCAGGTCGAGATGAAACACCCACAGCCAACAGCTGAAGGTGGCTGCTGTAAAAGGGCTAATACTCCCATGTCTTTAGAATTACATCTGATAGAGGCGATGGGGGAATGTCAGGGTTAGAAGTTGCAGGCTTTACCTATGAGTCATGGATCACAGAGCACCACAGAGAGATCCTATGTTGGAAAACGTGTAGTAAGGTTAACCTACATGCATTCTTCTAAAGGCCAAAAAAGAAGATGCCATGCTTCAGATATGACACTGTTCATGTGGCGTTGTTGTATTCATTTTCAGCAGCAGATTTCTGCGGTAATAATATCAGGTGAAAGGAGTATGGTCGGTGAGATGTCAGAAGAGCAGAAAGGTGTCAGTTCGATCTCTCTACGTGTTTGTCAAACATGCTTTGTGACATGATGTTATAGCCAGTTCCGGTTAAGTCCATCAAACTGTCAGCGTGGCGTTGATTGTGCAATAATGACAGCGTTCCGCGTTGATGGATGAGGGGCCCTGGGACGTCAGTCCATGACCGATTATACCGTATGACTGGAACTTTCCCTCTCATCACACCATAGAATCAGCAGAGGATTACACTAGATACAGCAGTGGGAGGCTCTGTTTTCAGATGACCAGATCTGTGTGTGTAACTAAGAGTGGTTAAAAGCCTGGAGTGTTGGGACAAGGAAGGGGAACTTATCTCTGAGCCGATAGGGAGGAGACATTTGTCCTCATTGATGTCCTGAAGCAGTGTGTGCTTCTCACTGGGACTCTCCAGAGTGACTGCCCCTCGCTATTGCTACGCTGTGATTCCGCCTCAATCACTCGCTGTAAAAGCCCTAAATATATCCTCCAGTCACCGCTAGCCCAGCGCTGAGGAATGAGGGAAGAGGAGAAGGGGGTGGGGGAGGGAGGTCATCTGCCGTTCATTGTTTTAAAGAGGAGCAGCTTGTCAGAGCTGGTAGATTGATTCATGTCCTTGCCATACAACAAGTAGTGACGTTTCTCATTCACACACTGTGAGTACCGTGAGACAACTAAAGAATACATGGTAGTGTGGCAAGGCACTCCGCTGAAGGAACAAAAGAGTTTATGAAGACCAGAGCTTCGTATATGAAGCAGTCTCCAGTACATAATGTGTAACTCCTCAATGAGTTCCTTTTAGAGTCTGTGGAAATCAATCAAAACAGTGTTCTACTAGCTAGTTCCCCCATTGAAAGGTATGAATAATATAACTGAGAAGTTCTGTTATCTGAGAGCATCGTGAGGCAGTGGTGTATCGACGGATTAATTGGTGAACTGAACATGCAGCTCAGTTTTTCAGGCCTCTTTCATTTCCCCCTCAGTAAACAGTAATACACTCATTGTGACATGTCCTTGACGCATTTCAAACACAAGGACAACATGGCGAGAGATTTGAATCTCCTTCTTCTCTTTCACAGCCATTCTGTGCACCAGTAAAACCAGAGGATGCCGGCAGCTGTGTCGGTTCGGCCACCCTACTTCTCTTGGCATATTCAATTCCTTTGGGCGCGCATAAGCGAGAGAAACCCCTTTATTAGGCAGCTAGCTAGGTAGAACAGATGGCGGCCGGAAAAAACACGTCAAATGAAGCAAGCGCAGGATCGCAGACGGCCCGTTTATTATCTCCTCGCCCTGCCGACGGCCTGGAACAAACAGGCCCCGTTCAATTACTCCACCACTTTTTTATATTGAGAGATGAAAACTCAAGCTGCCAAATCACCGTCAACAAGACTTGCACACTTCACTGCGGCGACAATGAGCATCACTGTAAGGGATGGCACAAAGCGGCCATTGTCCTCTCCAATCACACCTCTCTTTTATGCTGTGTAGTGACACAATTGGAGCCATCAGCCTACATTGCTTTATTCCTGGACTGACTTTAATTGCCTTGAAATTACCCGTCATAATCATTACATCACATAGTAGCGTAGCATACAGAGGTCCTGGAGGCAGCTTCACCGTTAGAGCCAATTGGCAGCTCCCATCTGGAGCAGTGCATTATGGAAGAGTGGACAGTTCCCACAGCAGTCCTTCACAGCTCCAAAGCCCATTGTGCCAACTCCCATACCAGTATCACACCTGCTGTCCCTCCTACTGTGAACCACTCAGTCGACGAAACAGAGCAATGGGTGTGTGCTTAAAAAGTTCCTGAAGATACTGCAAGGACTATAATGTTTTCATTCTGATATGGCTAACGCACAATCTTTCACACTTACACATAAGCATGCATGATTGTCATCCACCAGTCCTGGATGTGCCGTACCAGAGCACACCCTACATGTCACCCTGACTGAGTTCAATCACAGTCTGTTATTCTAGTCCTATTCATCTCACCCCTTGTGCAGATGATGGCCTGAACTCCTCCCCAGCATCAGTATTCAGCCACCCTCTGAGAATTCCTCTCCTTAGTCAAACACTTCTTCCACGGAATTCCAGGCTTCAAAATACTCCTCTTTCTCAGTTTTACTGGAGTCAGTGGTACTCCCACCTCTGGAATGCAGAGGGCCGCTTCTCTGGTTGCTTGGGAGGAGTCTATATCCACTGGCCATTGTTTCCATCACTTCTCAAGGACACCAAAAGTGACTCTTAGAAAACATAATTATAATGGAGTTAGAGAAAGTTGTAGAAATCAAATCTCCATCTAAATGAACATTTCTGTGCTACAAGGCATATTCAACTACTGAGTAAAAAGAACTAAAAGACCCTCCATAGGAAGGACTTGATAATTATGACATAATAATTGGGATATTCTGAATGAAGAGGGAGTGGCATACTGCGTTGGCCTACTTATCGTCAGAGAGATTGGGCAGCTTTGAGGGAGAAAGTTGAAAGAGGATTGCCCACAGAGTTGAAGATACTACAGTGCTTATAGAACTAAAAACTGTATGTCTCCTGGGAGAAGGTGGTTCCTAAATGAAATACTTACGTTTCTGTTTGAAGATGGATTATACTGGTAGAAATAATAACTTTTAAACTCATTTGGCTCCCTTTTAGATTCATTTTAGAGGAATGGGAATTTGCTTCATTTGAAGAAAATTTTATTGGAAATCTGGCCAAAAAAGAGCAATAAATATTTAATTGTCTTGTGATTTGTCAGGATGTGGAGAGACAGGGAGATATGACTATACTTTTGGGCTAATCTATTTATGTATACTATACCACAGCATTTTAACTGTGCTCTTCTCACTGTGTCAGTTGAAGAGCATGTTGTACCTAGCCAGGGACATTAGGCTCTGTGGCCACTACAGGCCACGTACACCAACATCGGATTATCTCCTAATTCATCCAGATATACACAGATTACACTTCGATCCACTTTCCTGTCATATTCACTCTAATCTACAATGGGCGTGGGACAGTCCTGTGTAATCTGCATTATTTAATTACAGTTAATCTGTTCTCATTTGGAGAAAAATAGAAACCGAGGGTGGCAGCAGTCTCACTTAAAGGCTTCAGATTGTCTTTTCCCTGCATCAATGCTCAGGGTAAACAAAGGAATTAATGTATTCAAGAAAAAGCATATCACAGAGACCATAAATGATGAGGATACACTTCCAGTGCTGGTGCATCAGATTCCAGTGCATGGATTCAGATTTTGATATCTGAATCCAGTATGTAAACGTATAGAAATGTGTTCTGTCTTGCCAGATATCAACCCTAGCATATACAGTAACATTCAGGCCAAGGTGTGCTGTGAAGTGAGGGTCGGGTGTGGTTATGTGACAGGGATTTGTAGGCTAGCATCCTGAACTGCAATCAGAGACTGTTTGCATAAGAGTCGCTTGACCATAATGCATTTTGAACAAGGGGAAACAAATAAGTAAACAAGTGAACAAAACTTTTACAAGTCAAAACCTAAATAAACAGAGTGGAGCCTGGGGAAAAATCTGCAACAACAGTATTGAATATTGTATGAAACTAACTTTGTACTGTACTGTAGCTGTGTAGCCTACCCTTTAAATTGTAATATCAACTAAAAGGCCTCCACTCATTCAAACATTTATAGCCATACTAGAGGACTAGTCACATGTGAATAGTTGACATACAGTAAGAGTGTCTGACAGGAGGACCATTGTACCACGATAAGTGTTTGCAATGACATTTCGTTTTATTCAAGCGCAAATAAATCGGTATTTACATAACTAAGTTAGTGTCATTACAGTGCAGGTCAATGTTGTTACAGCATTCAATTTCAACTGTTCAACTTGTTAAACGTATACCAATGTAATTACCATAAAATATATACATATTGTGGAACTGAATAGCCTACAGTGATTTTTTTTGTTGTTGTAGATATTATCGTGAATACACAAGTAGGCTATATGTAAATGTAGCAGTTTAAAATAGGTGTCCAAATCTAACACGAGAACAATGGGCATACAGAAAATATTCGTTTTTTTATGCCACTTTCACTATAGGCAACTCTGTATCCTACAACTGTGGAATATCGCCAACAAAGTATCCATCTCTATAAGAACTCGGAAAATGTGTCTGTGAGAGATGGAGGCGAGGCGGCTGCTTTCTGCTTCTTCCCAGTTCAGTCTGATCTGATGCGTGTGGCTATGCCAGTGGAAAATACCGTTACTTTCCCTCCTTCATTTTTTCCTTTCTGCGGGAAGCTTCGGATTCGGGAGCCTTGCCTTCTCTCCTCCTACAGACATCACATCCGGGTCAGTTGGCTGCCACTGTGTGTATAGCGAGCTCAGTACAGAAACGCAGGCTGAGACAGCTGCTGTGTATCCTGTGCTGACATGGATACTACCACTGGCGTTTGTTGAAACTGTTCACCATAACATCAAGCTGGGAAGCTAAAACCAGGGACGCTCGCGGACAGGACCGATCATTTCTTGCATGGGTGCCCTCAAGGGATAGCCACTATTCAGCCATGTCCAAAAGCCTGAAGAAGAAAAACCACTGGACCAACAAAGTCTATGAGAGTGTCCTTTGCAGGAATAAGGAAGGGGAGTTTGGGTTCGAGTTGAAGGGAGGCGCGGAGAATGGACAGTTCCCTTATCTTGGGGAGGTTAGGCAAGGCAAGGTGGCCTGCCAGAGCGGCAGACTGTCCCAAGATGAACTACTCCTTGAGGTCAATGAAACGCCAGTGGCCGGACTAACCATCAGGGACGTACATGCAGTGGTCAGACACAGCAAAGACCCTGTCCGCCTTAAGTGTGTCAAACAAGGTGAGTGAACTGTCTACACGACTCTGTTATGTACTCTTTTGTCTGCTGCTTTGACACGTTTTTCTATTGTTCCCCAAAAAATATTGAAATAATGAATCTCTGAAGTTGAAAGAAGACGCGGCTAGGAAGCGCAAACTTTTCTTGTTGCATCCTGATCTATTGTGTTCAAAGGGCGGACGTGCAACAAAGTTACATTCAAATTATGGTTATTTTGTAGCACAGCTCCTTGTATTTCTCTATTGTACAGTTCATGTTGCTAAGTAGCAGAATTGGTGTCATGACTGGAATGGGGGTGTGTTATGTTTGAGGAGGAGGTGTAGTCGGATTCAGTTTGCATATCCCGGAGGCAGGCGGCAGCTATCCATGATCTTGTAAAATATGCTATATATTATGGTTTGTACATTTCTTTGCCTTGAGTCATGTTTTGGGATTTATGTCGTTGGCCTGGCTGTCAGACAGGGTGGGATGTTACTCTGGAATGTTATTGTCAGGCGTGTGGGTGTGGCATTTTGTTTAATGATTTAGTAATGTGAGTTGTGATGTTGGCACATTTAAATGTTCACATTTATTTTCAGGGACATATATTCAACTACATAAGTATCACATTTCTTGAATTAATTTAGCGGAAAAAGGTACTCAAGTTTGACTAAGCTTGCATGAGAAATAAGTCACCCATGCCATGGGCGAATTCTTGTAATTTTTATGGATACAGTATTCAGTTATGCATTCCGAGTAATTGCTTCACGTGCTGATTGGGTTACATTAGATGCACATGTGCCCATGCAGGCTCGCGCCTGAAGTCAGAAGAAGGCTTCAAGGTTTGGAAACATAGTGTAATGAAATATGTATTCCTTGTTGTTGTGAGATGCTTAAACTCTAGATGGTTTGTTTGGAGTTACAATGTGTAGCCTATAGTAGCCTACTTGTCCATGTATTATTTGTAAACAATATCAGGAGACAAGGCTATTGAACAGTAACACTCATTAATTAGCCTTGTATTGTTTTGGGTACCTCAAGGTCAACAGTCTGCTGGGGACTCTTATAGAAAACATACATTCTCAGTATGCATGTAGAATATAGCCTATGGGAGTTCCTTTGTGGGGAAAACTGGACTCATTATGGTTGTAATAAAAGTTAAGGTGGCTGCTAGGAACCTTTTTTTGTGATGAAAGTTTTTTTATTTAGTCCTAATCATTTCAGAAAACATGAATACATACATACAGAATGAAGTTCCACCACCCACCCCATCCCAATCCCACCCCACCCGAGAACCTACGGGATCAAATGAAATTAACATACAGTCCATGGATCACAAAAGAAACAAAAGGAACTCAAAGCAACACATCACAAAGTGTTTCAGCTGCAAGACGCCATTGGTTCAAAGTGTCTTCTTTAGCTCCATGAATGCGTGCCATTGGTTCAAAGTGTCTTCTTTAGCTCCATGAATGCGTGCCATTGGTTCAAAGTGTCTTCTTTAGCTTCATGAATGTGAGCAGTAGACAAGCTCCATCTAAATAACATGCTGCTATGAACCTTTCATCTGTATACTCTATGGGGTTTTACTGAATATAGGCCTACTTTCTGATTGTGGGTGGCTTTAAACACACACAGTAGTTATGATAGAGAGCCTATAGAGATATAACACTTGCAGGAAAACCTATATTTGCGTTGTACATAGTGACTATCCTATGCCCTTCCCTACAGATTTTTTTAATCTCCTCTGAGCTAATAACATGGGATGTTTTGCATTTCAGGCTGGGTGAGAGATCTGTCGTCTATCCTCTTTTGGGTAAAAAATAAGCAAAACCCTGTAAGGAGCTTTGGATCAATGTCTTTGGCTGTGTGCTTTGTGTGATTGGGAGGCCGTTCCACGTCATACCCAGGGGATTTTCGCAAATTAAAGATACATGAACCTAATTTTCACACTTCCTCTGTTAGACATGTCCCCATCGGATGGCTCAAGCTGTGGAAGTTTTGTCATGGCTTTGTTTGGATCACTTTAATAATTCTCTCTTGCTTTAGTTGTTTATCAAGAAGGATTTGCGTGTGCCAAAGTATTTATCTTTAAATTACAGATGTGGACATACTTTGATTGGACAGTAATATGCTCCTTTTTGAAGATGATTCAGATGGCTCAAATCTGTTCCATTTAGAAGCTCTTTGTATCTTTCAGTAAAGATGATTCAGATGGCTCAGATCTGTTCCATTTAGAAGCTCTTGGTATCTTTCAGTGAAGATGATTCAGATGGCTCAAATCTGTTCCATTTAGAAGCTCTTGGTATCTTTCCGGCCCAAAGAGCTTTGGTATGCCAGAGAGACGGTGGGTGTCAGTTCTGATATGACATGATATGGAGATTCCCCATGCAGATTGGCAGGGTAGACAGTTCATCCCGACTGCTACTGTCTTGCCCGTTCAGAATAGATTACACAGTAATATATACAGCACAGTGGCACAAGTCTGATAGTGACCTTGAATGTTTTGATGCCACATGCCAGTCCTCTTATCAAGAGAGCTGGGGACACTGCTGAACGTAGCCTAAGTGCTTATCATTCTCAGCCATGGCAGTGCTATAAGCAAAGATACATGTCTCCTAGTCCTATTTTATCACAATGGCTTGCCTGTCCTAGATAGCTCAAGGAAGCCAAAGCGTCACTCTCCTCCTTCTTCTACCTTCCAGTTGAAGGGCAGTATCGCTGACAAGTTTACACGCTTGGTTAATCTCCAATGGTTGATCAGGGTGTTTTAAATAATAGATCTCATGTTGAACTGTGGGATGGTTCAATAAGGTCATAACTCAAACACATCCTCCCCCTCAGACTATTGCTTTACACATTCCTTCCTTCTCCTTCATTGTGGTCTTTGATGCCATTAACTAGTTCTAGATCCTAGTTTAATGGGTTTACAGCCCTGCATCTCTGTTTTGCAGTAGTGATGGGCACTGTTTATGTGATTAGCCGTGCTGGAGCGCTCAATTTCCGTTGCGCTTTAACCCTTGTGTGGTGTTCATGTTTTTGTTATTCACCCCGGGTCTGATGGACCCACAACATTATTGGGTTTTTAAAACAATACAGCCACAACAATTTACGTAAAAATGTACGTATATCATTTACAAGCAATAAACACAGCATACATGCTTAATATTTGCAATTGACCTTTGCTAGATCACATTTATCAATAAAAGCTCTCTTCATTTTTTTTTTTTACAAAATGTAATTTTTGTAAAACAATATCTATTATAATCAAGACATGGGTTATATATATAGCGAGATATATATAAAAACATGAGGGACAGAGTTTTACTGTGTGTGTGTTGCAAATGTATTTCTTGCACTTGATGCATGTGTACTGTGTCTTCCTGTCCTTCTTGGGTCCCCACACATCGCAGCGCTTCTTCTTGTTGCTACTGGCTGCAATCTAGAATGATGAAAACACTTAGTTCAGGAATTTTACTAACATCTCACATACATACACTACCGTTCAAAAGTTTGGGGTCACTTAGACATTTCCTTGTTTATGAAAGAAAAGCACATTATTTGTCCATTAAAATAACATCAAATCAGAAATACAGTGTAGACATTGTTAATGTTGTAAATGACTATTGTAGCTGGTAACAGTGGATTTTTAATGGAGTATCTACATAGGCGAGCAAGAGGACAAGTACATTAGAGTGTCAAGTTTGAGAAACAGACGCCTCACAAGTCCTCAACTGGCAGCTTCATTAAATAGTACCCACAAAACACCAGTCTCAGTGTCAACAGTGAAGAGGCAACTCCGGGATGCTGGCCTTCTAGGCAGAGTTGCAAAGAAAAAAACATATCTCATACTGGCCAATAAAAAGAAAAAAGATTAAGATGGGCAAAAGAACACAGACACTGGACAGAGTTCCTCTGCGATATGGCTTTTTCTTTGCAACTCTGCCTAGAAGGCCAGCATCCCGGAGTTGCCTCTTCACTGTTGACACTGAGACTGGTGTTTTGTGGGTACTATTTAATGAAGCTGCCAGTTGAGGACTTGTGAGGCATCTGTTTCTAAAACTAGACACTCTAATGTACTTGTCCTCTTGCTCAGTTGTGCACCGGGGGTCTCCCACTCCTCTTTCTATTCTGGTTAGAGACAGTTTGCGCTGTTCTGTGAAGGGAGTAGTACGCAGCGTTGTACGAGATCTTCAATTTCTTGGCAATTTCTCACATGGAATAGCCTTAATTTCTCAGAACAAGAATAGACTAACAAATTTCAGAAGAAAGTTATATGTTTCTGGCCATTTTGAGTCTGTAATCGAACCCACAAAGGCTGATACTCCAGATACTCAACTAGTCTAAAGAAGGCCAGTTGTATTGCTGCTTTAATCAGCACAACAGTTTTCAGCTGTGCTAACATGATTTTAAAACGGT
This sequence comes from Brachymystax lenok tsinlingensis, assembly GCA_030435695.1. NCBI lineage: Eukaryota > Metazoa > Chordata > Actinopteri > Salmoniformes > Salmonidae > Brachymystax > Brachymystax lenok. Next base: position 13,812,822 of record CM059783.1, on the reverse strand, counting down.
TTTCTAATGATCAATTGGCCTTTTAAAATTATACACTTGGATTAGCTAACACAACGTGCCATTGGAACACAGGAGTGATGTTTGTTGATAATGGGCCTCTGTACGCCTATGTAGATATTTCATAAAAAAATCAGCTGTTTCCAGCTACAATAGTCATTTACAACATTAACAATGTCTACACTGTATTTCTGATCAATTTGATGTTATTTTAATGGACAAGAAATGTGCTTTTCTTTCAAAAACAAGGACATTTCTAAGTGACTCCAAACCTTTGAACGGTAGTGTAGTTACAGCAGGCCAAGGTAGGGGAGTCAGACACACACACACAACATCATCACTCACACTTACTTCCGGTATTGGAGTTGTTAGTTCTGTGGGTTGGGCGGATGGGGCACCAGCATCCTCCTCCTGAATCCTCCTCATGATGGCTGCAGAAGCTGGGGTCCTTGGGATATGTTGCCTCCTCTGGATTTGAGGTCTTACCAATGCCTTGCACAGGTCCTCGAGAAAGAACCGTCTCTTCTGGAGCTTCCCTCTGTTCCAATCTGGATTTTACGCCATCCAAACTCGCTGTACGCCGAGATGTCCAAGATGTTGAAGAATATCACAAGTGGCCAGCGTAGGGTTCTTCTTTTGCAGCTGTAGCCAGTCACTAGCTTGTCTAAATTTTACACCCTTCCTTTTGTGGCATTGTAATCCATTATGATTTCTTGTTTTTGATGTTCCTGGTCACAGATTCTTCCATTCCTATGCAGCGTACTCACGAGTACCACATTTTTGCCTTTCTTTGGCACGTAGGACACTAGGGACGTGTCGGCCGTGATCCCAAACCTCGAGGAATTGATAGGCCTGTTCCGTGTATTCAACAGCTGAGGTGAGAGCTCTGACTTGTTTTTTCGTACTGTTCCAACCATCGTCAGCTTCCTCTTGAGGAGCTCCTGTCCCAGCTTGTGCGAAGTAAAAAAGTGGCGTTGTGGCCACGGAGTCCCTGTGTCACGTCCAGGACAACCCGCATCCTTTGGTTCTTCTCAGGGGCTCCTCCATCTGGCTTCCCCATATGCACTTGCAAGTTCCACGCATATGATGAAGCAGCATCACAGGCAGCCCAGATCTTGATTCCATATTTTGCAGGTTTAAACGGTATGTACTGCCTGAAGGGGCAGTGGCCCCTAAATGCATAAGCTGCTCATCAACAGTAACGTTGGGTCCAGGGTTGTAAAATAGGGGAAGGAGGTCCACTCATTTGTCCCACACTGACCTGATTGCAGCTAGCTTGTCTCTTTGCCACCGAGCTGGTCTGGTGTCTCGGTTATCGAAGCGGATAATCCTGGAAATAATGTGGAAGTTTTCCAGAGACGTTGTTGCACTGAAAAGTTCTCTGCCAGTTTCTGCATCCCACAGGGATTCTGTGGATTCCCCATTGGATCTGAAAACAACAGCAAGGATAAGAACCCCAAAGTATGCATGTAAATTAGTTTAGTTCCATCTCTCTCCAAAAACACGCCTTCCCTCCAAATTAGTGCAGTCCAGAATGAATTTCTGAATGGTGTCTGGGATGAACAGTTCAAAAGAAGACTTTATGTTCTGCACATGAGTAACCGCCATCCGTATCGGCCCTGGTTGCATCCTTATCACATTGGCAGCCATACGGGGTGGCTCATTCCTTGGGCAAGAACAAAATTTGACATCCACATTTCTCCTCCTGCAGGCTGCTGATGAGCTGGTTGCTGACGGGCTGGTCCTGGGGCTGGCTGCTGACGGGCTGATCTTGGAGCTTGCTGAGGGTCAATCTCATCCTCTTCTTCCAACTCAATGTCAGACTTCGAATTGACAGAGACATGATCCTCATATTCTGAAAGTTCTTCATCTTCCAAGTGGAAGACTCTCCTTCCACACTAGCTTCTCTCTCTGATTTTTTTTTTTCTAAGGCCCTCTGAGCAGAGATTTCTTTTGCCATTCTGATTGATTGTGGTAAAGAGCCACACATGCAAAGCTATTTATTTGTTGTCCCTCCCCCAATTTGCACCTGGCTGGGGTATGAATGTTTTACAATGTATCGAAATAATGTTTTGTAATAACATTGTGCAGGTTCCCGCAAGACATTGTGTAGTTTCACACACTACAAAGGGTAAAGAGTGCGAGGAGAAACAGGCAAGGAGACAGACAGGTTATTGGTGCTATGTTGAAACAGCAGGCCCAGGGAGGAGGAAGACAGAGTGAAGGCACAGAGCAAACCTTTTGTTTAATTTTTACTTGTTTTCACCTACACACACACTTTTCCACACTTCTATTATCCTTGGATCCAGTGGACACGAACATCACGTATGTAATATAAATGTGTAGGGGGTGCACTGTGTGCACTCAATGAAAATGTGTTATTTTACATGTTCTTCACAGAAAATGAGCCAATGCCAATGAGTCTCAGGTTGAAAAAATAATCATTGTATTTTTATTTTAATAAACATTGAAAATGGGTCCCACAATTTCCCGTACATTTTTCATGACTTGTGTAAGTAATCCAAGTATTCCTGTTGCAGTCACACACACACACACACACTGCAACTAAATTTGAGAATCTGAGGTCTTCATTAGATGAGATTGCCAGCAGCAATCAACTCTGTGCTCAGGATGTAATTAGAATATCTCAACTACAGCTGATTGGGACATTACCCAAGATAGGTCCCAACATAGGACAGTTACACCCTGAATTTGAATGGATAGACTCCGACAACTGCGGTCTAATGAATATTCACTATGAGAAGGACACAAAAGAGGTATGACTGGCAGGCAGCAGAACCAGCTCAGTGGACTGACACTAGCGGTGTACTCTTACGTAAAGGTGATTGTGTGTTTGTCACTAAACCCATCAACTCCTGCTCTGTTTTCCAGAGGCTAAGCTGTGGTTCAGCAAACCAGTCTGCTTTCCCTCACAGCCAGGCTCTGCTTCTCAGCCAGTCTTAGTCAGCAAATGGGTACGGAAGTGAGACTGTATTGCACCATAGTGAGACACCAGTTTCTTGTGACAGACAAAACATTGAGTAGCTGGCCAGGCCAGCGTGCACATGAGATTTGGTTCTGAGATTAGGGAGAGACTGGCTGAGTGCCCAAGATGCAGACATGGCCTCCCAGAGAGGTGGTGGGCGCAGGTACGAGGAGACATTTCCAGGTCAGCTCGAGGCGTTGGTGGTCCTCATCCGCGGTCCACTAGACACCCTGGCTAGAAAAATGAATTAAGTCTCTAGACTCAGTGGACTCCTGGAGCGTTGGCACTCTGGACAGCAACAATCAACCATGCCCATTACCCTCCAAGCAAGGAGAAGGCATCTATAAACTTTGCCGGCTTCATTTTAAAACCCCTCCGTCTTTTTCTCCTCGAGCGCTCTGACTTGTCATGAGCATGTTATCTGAAAGAGAGAAGAGGGTAGGGAGGAGGACCTGACTCAATCAACACCCTCTCCAGCATGCGCGCCACACACAGGGGGGTACATTTGTTCCCCGCTAGTAACAACATCCACAGACAGGAATTCAACAGCTCATGGATGTTGAATTGTGTTGCAGCTCAGCCTATCTGTTAAGCACTCAGATATGTTGCACAGTTGGTCAGAATTACTGGTATATTCACTTTAGATATGTGCATGTTAGTTCTTTTGGATCTTGAGGCATTATGCATATCTGCCTTGGCAAGCTTCAGTCTATTTATAAAGTAAAGGGTGATATTGGTTATTTATACAGTATGTAAGTCGGCTATACAGTGTGGCTGTAAGAGAGAGTGAGTTAGTTGGTGGACTGAGGAGGTCTGTGTTGGTGGCCCGTGATACTGTTACTGAATGATGGATGTCTGGGAGAGTGGACTGGACTGGTCTCTAGTCTCAAGTGGAGGGTGGACCTAACACTCCCCTAGCATCATGTTAAAAGATGGCGCAGAAGAACATGGCTGACATTTTACATTCCCCCTAACCAATTGTGCTATTTTGTTAGTTTTTTTGCGTTTTGTGTAACTTATTTTTTAACTTATTGTGTACATAATGTTGCTGCTACCGTCTCTTATGACCGAAAATAACTTCTGGAAATCAGCGATGACTCACCTAGGACTGAAATAAATGTTTTCCTTTTAATGAGTCCGATGAGAAGGATATCCTGCTTTCACTGGAACAGGCCCAGACCCACGCCTTTTGCGTGAAGAAAAGAAGCTGGAAAAGAGGCCACAGATCAGGCAGCCTTCTGAGAATCCATAGGCGAGCGAGTGAACTTCCACTGCCATCCGTTCTTGCTAACGTGCAATCATTGGAAAATAAAATTGATGACCTACGATTACGATTGTCCTACCAAAGGAACATTAGAAACTGTAACATCTTATGTTTCACCGAGACGTGGCTGAACGACGATACGGACAATCTAGAGCTAGCGGGATTTTCCATGCACCGGCAGAACAGAGATGCTACCTCTGGTAAGGGGTGGGGGTGTGTGTCTATTTGTCAATAACAGCTGGTGCGCAATGTCTAATATTAAAGAAGTCTCAAGGTATTGCTCGCCTGAGGTAGAGTACCTTATGATAAGCTGTAGACCACACTATCTACCAAGAGAGTTCTCATCTATATTATTCGTACTTGTCTATTTACTACCACAGAACGTAGCTGGCATTAAGACCGCTCTCAACCAACTCTACAAGGCCATAAGCAAAGAAGAAAATGCTCACCCAGAAGTCAGAGACTCCAGTCACCCAAGTTATAGACTGTTTTCTCTGCTACCACACGGAAAGCGGTACCGGAGCGCCAAGTCTAGGATCAAAAGGCTCCTCAACAGCTTCTACCCCCAAGCCATAAGACTGCTGAACAATTAATAAAATCGTCACCGGACAATTTACATTGACCCCACCCCCCTCCCTTTTGTACACTGCTGCTACTTGCTGTTTATTATCTATGCATAGTCACTTCACCCCCACCTACATGTACGAATTACCTCAACTAACCTGTGCCCAGCAGGGTAGCCTAGTGGTTAGAATGTTGGACTAGTAACCGAAAGGTTGCAAGTTCAAATCCCTGACCTGACAAGGTACATATCTGTCCGTCTGCCCCTGAACAGGCAGTTATTGAAAATAAGAATGTGACTTGCCTAGTAAGAACTGACTTGCCTAGTAAAAATAATTACAATTAAAAATAAATAACACTGACTCGGTACCGGTGCCCCCTGTGTATAGCCTCGTTATTCTTATTGTGTTACTTTTTATTTTTACTTTTTATTTTAGTCTACTTGGTAAATAACTCTTCTTGAGCTGCACTGTTGGTTAAGGGCTTGTAAGTAAGCATTTCACGATAAAGTCTATACTTGTTGTATTCGGTGCATGTGACAAATAAAGTTTGATTTGATGTCTAGGGTACCATGTTGTCCACTCGGTCACTCTGGAACCAGACCAATTCATCATTACTATGTCAGTTCACCTCTGAGAGTGTTTAAGTAGCACACACAGACACACACACACACACACACATTCCCTGCCTTTGGGACTATTCTGCTGCTGTTTCTCTTCAGTCATGCGTCCTAACGTGCCCTGTGTGCGCTCACTCACAAACCCCTTGGGTTGTCAGCGTACCTGTGAAGCAGCGAGGCTGGATAGAGGTGGAGACATCCTGCTACGGTGTGCTGTTTTTACACTGTCTGACTCCCAGCCTGACCTCTGGGGACAGCTAGGTAGTGATACATCAGACCAGACACTCACACAGCACAGCAGACCTGTCTGTCTTATTCATCCTATTGAGCTGGCCATCTCTCTCCATCAACCTCCACTCGAGGGGGTTCCATGAACTGTCTATGGAGGAGCTCCACTGCATTCTCTGCACCGTGGACTGGTGTCCATGATATTGTGGGGAGTTTTTCTGTTGTGTATCTTGTGAATACAAAAGTTGGGTCTGTGTTAGATGTTTCACCAGAGATGGTAGAAATCAGCTTTGAGATGTCTGTGTTAAAAGACAGTATTATCATGTAGTCTGTGTCACAGTATTGGAGACTATAGTAAAGTAGCCTGTAGTAAAAGAGCAAAATATTTCTCTGTTACTCTGCAAGACACTGCAGTTAGTAGTAGTTTGAAAGTATGTCTCTGACTGGCAAGAGACATAACATACAACCTAACCTAAGCATGTACTTCGTCCAGACAGACCTAGATTTCTCGATTTTTGTTTCTCTCTGCATTGTTGGGAAGGGCCTGTAAGTAAGCTTTCACTGTTAGTCTTCAACTGTTATTTATGAAGCATCTGACAAATAACATTTGATTTGATTTCAATAAAATGCATCTGTACCTACAATATTTACCGGTACTAGATATTTGCCATTTGACACAGATACTGCTGCAAGCCAGATGCAATCTGTCTGTTCTCCACACATAGTGGCTTACCAGCGTCCGTTACCAAGGAAGCTAAGCAGAGACACCGGATGTCATTACCATACTCTATTTGACATAACCACCCTCTGTGAAGTGTCTCTATGAGATGTTTTTCAGTTGATTTTGAATCCACTCAGATGCTAAAGGAAATGGGCTTTTAAAGCTCCACAGAGAACAAACCAGAATGCGTTGTTACCAGTGCTATCATGAAACCACTTATCCGTATTTGGGATACATTATATTATATTAGGGTCATCCCTGGGTCGCCTATAGCTTATTGGATTTGAGCTGAAGTTATTTATATGGAATCTCTGGGCTTCTGTCAGATGTGAAGGCTTAGATACACGGAGGACTATAAGTGAATTATTGAAATGATACGGCATGGTGTATTATATTCAGGAAGTATGTTTTCCAGATGGTCCAACATATGCTGCATATGCTCACATTAATCCCTGGTATTAAAATCTCAAGATGTACATTGTGGCAATTTGGATGTATTGGATTATTAATGCCATAGAACGTCACACTCAAATACCATCTACTCATTCATGATTACAATGATGCACACACACACGAGCGCTTCATGTTCATGTTTTTAAACTTATGTAAATTGTAAAGTCTTTTGTCTGTAATGTCTTTTTGGTTATGTGACAGACCCCAGTAAGACTAGCCTTCGCCATTGGCGTCGACTAATAGGGATCCTAATAAATCATATCAAATCAAATGGACACACTTTAAGCAATAACCCTTATATCAGATGTGAGCGCTCACAATCACATCAGGACAAACATTTATAGTACATTCGAAGCAAACCATTTATATCCAAACCACAACTGAAACCGCAAGCCGTCTCTGTTTCACAGTTGAAGGGGATATTTTAAGTCTCTAAGTAGTGAATGTGGGATCATACTCTGATGATGTTTGAAAGACAGAGTATAATTGACATACACTGAGTGTACAAAAAAATTAAGAACATCTTCCTAATATTGAGTTGAATCCCTTTTTGCCCTCAGAACAGCCTCAATTCATGGGGGCATGGACTCTAAAAGTGTCGAAAGCATTCACAGGGATGCTGGCCCATGTTGACTCCAATGTTTCCCATAGTTATGTCAAGTTGGCTGGATGTCCTTTGGGTGGTGGACCATTCTTGATACACACGGGAAACTGTTGAGCATGACAAATCCAGCAGCGTTGCAGTTTCTGACAAACTCAAACCGGTGCACTTGGCACTTACTACCATACCCCGTTCAAAGACACTTAAATATTTTGTCTTGCCCGGTCACCCTCTGAATGGCACACATACACAATCTGTGTCTCAGTTGTCTCAAGGCTTAAAAATCCTTTTTTAACCTGTCTCGTCCCTTTCATCTGCACTGATTTGAAGTGGATTTAACAAGTGACATCAATAAGGGATCATAGCTTTCACCTGGTCAGGCTATGTCATGGCAAGAGCAGGTGTTCATAATGTTTTGTACACTCAGTGTATATCATTATCCAATCAGAAGTCTCTTGAAGTGTAGATCCATAGTCGACCCAGACAGTAGTGCTGAGCGATAAAAAACGGGCAAAAAACGGGCAAAGTCGGGCAATACGTTTTTTACCGACTTTGGATTCAATTATTTGAATTCCATTTCATTCGTTTTTTTTCTGTGATCTCAATGTGCAGTTTTTGTAGAGATAAATCAGATGAAGCCTGAACTGTGCAATGTAGTTGGGAGTTGTAGTTTCCAACAGGCCAATATTCTACATAGTTTAGCGCAGAAAACATGGTAATTAACTACAATGACCATAATCCATTGCGAGCCCGCTTAAACTTGTCTAGTCTGTGCGGAGCAGACACGGAGACAGAGAAGAGAGAACTTGCGATCCAGAGGGATAGAAAGCAGTCGCTTTGAGAGCCTGAAGATACCTGATCTAAGTGATTAATAGTTGGTATTCAGCAGTCATAAATGTATGCCTTATTTACTCTGAAAAACTGCTAAAATAGGGATTTTGTCAGACAACATAGGCAGCATCTCTATAGAGATGAGGTGATGACTTGGAATTAAATAATAAAGTAATCAAATATATATGTGTTTTTATTAAAGTAAAGTAATGTGAATATATTATGGTTAATAAGTGATAAGAAGTAATGGGCAGTCACTACCATCATGCATAGTGCATTTAATGTAAAATATATAAACAAAACCGAAATCGAAAGTCCTGATTATTTCTTTATCATCGTACCAAAGCCGAATTGATCTCAAAAAGCACTAATCGCTCAGCACTACCAGCCAGGCATACCAGCCAGTGGATGAGCTGCAGTAGTTTCTCTCCAGTGAGTGTGTAGGCCTGGCCGACTGGTGTGTGGGTGTGCCTGGCAGTATCAATTCCTTGTGCTGAGCATCTGACTGCAGGGCTGTGCAGGTATCCTTGATCAAGGACATGGCCTCCACCATAGATAAAGATATTTCAGAACCACCAGACTGGATCTAGCAGTGTTTCCTGTAGATTAGCTAGGCTGGTTTTTAATGGTTAAAAAAAAGGATTCCAAAAGGGTTCTGCGGCTGTCCCCATAGGAGAACCCTTTTTGGTTCCAGGTAGAACCCTTTTTAGTTCCAGGTTCTTCAAAGGGTTCTCCTATGGGGACAGCTGAAGAACCCTTTTTGGTTCTAGATAGCACCTTTTTTCTAAGAGTGTAGGGGAAACGCTGTACTGTATCTAAACTTCCTTTTAAGCAGAACTTGAACAAGTTGTTTTCAGTATTGGGAGCAACATTTCATAGGGGCTGTATTTCATATGTGCAACCATAAAAGCAGAAGCCTTTGAAGCATATCTCTTCAGAAATCCTAAACACATCTACTTATACCCGCTATGCATTGAAAGCCCCAATATGTTGTGTTCTTCATGCGCTGATGTTGATGCAGAGACTGGTCGAGTGTGGAGACGTGAGGCAGCACACTAACAGTAGCTTAGCCGTAAATATGTCCCCCGTGTGATGTTTGTCATCTAGTGATGATGAAGGCTCCCTCCCTCCCTCCCTCCCTCCCTCCCTCCCATGGATAAGGAGATTCTCATATTTTCTACACAAATCAAAGTGTCGGGCCGAGGTGGGATTTGCCTGCCGTAAATGCATGGTTTCTCCGGGGCGCTGTCAAAGCGCTGGCTTGCTATCGATGCCAATCAAAGTTGCCTACAGGAACAGTGTTGGCACTCTGTCAATGTGCCGTGTTGATTATAGAGTAGGAGCGTTCAACCCAGGGCTGTCGAGGAATCATGAATGACAAAGAGGTAGAGGATTTTACACTGCAACTCTTTAACCATCTGCAGATGCTCTGAATGGTTGGCAACCAAACATTTATACAGTATAGTATAAAATGCAACGACAAAACGTGCATACAGAAAACACAGGCCTTTGGAATCTTGGAGGAAAGCTTTGGGGGTTGAGAGAGAGAGAGAAGATTACTTATTAAACAGAGAGAAAGAGACTGTAGAGAATATTCTGCAAACCCCACAGCCTGTACCGGTTCATGCTGAATCACTGGGAAAGGGAACAATCAATATTGAAGTGAACTGTTGAAGCCCCAGTATTCAGAGAGGCTGGGGAGCTGCTGTGTATCTGAGAAATAGGATGGACTGGCCACTGGCTGCTACAGCAAACAGAAGCTTACCTTCATCTCTGTGTGTGTGTGTGGGTGTGTGTGTGTGCGTGTGTTTCAGAGAGTGAGAGAGATGGGAAACATCAAGAGAGTGAGGAACAGTGTGTGTGCGCCTGTGTGCTTCATAGATCGAGAAAGCTGGCAAACTCAAAGAGAGTGCGGAACAAACAAAGTTGCTTTTTTCAGATCTGTTCTATGAAGATGCGGGGGAACATTGATTTACTGCTGCCCAGTATAGATCCCACATGGCCTGTGTGAAGGATAGTGTAGTCTAGCCCTACAACTCAATTACATTTATACTTGCTAGTAGTACAGTATCTCTCTAGCTGTCTCTGTCCCCTCCTCTCTCGATCTTTACATTTCTCATTTCCCTCTTTCCGTTTTCTCTCCCGCGAAGAGAGGTCATCCTAAGACCTCACCTCAGCCCATAGTTAAGCCCAGTTGTTTCAACTCCTTGGAAAAAAGCTTCTTGCAACTTTGCTTTTTTCTCTCCCTCCTTCTCTCACTGTCTCTCTCCCTCCCTCTCTCTCTCACTCTCTCTCCCTTCCTCTTTCTCTCGCTCTCTCTCTCTCTTTCTCCTCTTTTCATATTTCATCCCGTTTTCTGAGAAGAGGCAGCAGGGAACAGTGTCTTAAATCAGTCCAGAAGGGAAGGTGGACAGGGAGGAGGGGGGACTGACTGACTGCCATCCTGGGCCCATAGACACAGACATTATTCATGCTTTCTAAGAGTCAGTGGGAGAGAGAGCTCCTTAAATAAAGCTAGTGGCACTGACTGAGAGACAGGCCAGTCCTAATCCTCCATAGAGAGATGGGGCCTAGGCCCTTTCCACCGACCGGCTGCTATACCAGGTGCCTCTAAGAAACATCTTCCCTTTGGATAGAACCCTGAGAGCTTTAATACTGTCTGTTTGGATAGAACCCTGAGAGCTTTAATACTGTCTGTTTGGATAGAACCCTGAGAGCTTTAATACTGTCTGTTTGGATAGAACCCTGAGAGCTTTAATACTGTCTGTTTGGATAGAAACCTGAGAGCTTTAATACTGTCGGTTTGGATAGAAACCTGAGGACTTTAATACTGTCGGTTTGGATAGAACCCTGAGGGCTTTAATACTGTCGGTTTGGATAGAAACCTGAGGACTTTAATACTGTTGGTTTGGATAGAAACCTGAGGACTTTAATACTGTCGGTTTGGATAGAACCCTGAGGGCTTTAATACTGTCTGTTTGGATAGAAACCTGAGGACTTTAATACTGTCGGTTTGGATAGAACCCTGAGGACTTTAATACTGTCGGTTTGGATAGAACCCTGAGGACTTTAATACTGTCGGTTTGGATAGAACCCTGAGGACTTTAATACTGTCGGTTTGGATAGAACCCTGAGGACTTTAATACTGTATGTGTGGATAGAACCCTGAGGACTTTAATACTGTTGGTTTGGATAGAACCCTGAGGACTTTAATACTGTTGGTTTGGATAGAACCCTGAGGACTTTAATACTGTCGGTTTGGATAGAAACCTGAGGACTTTAATACTGTCGGTTTGGATAGAAACCTGAGGGCTTTAATACTGTTGGTTTGGATAGAACCCTGAGGACTTTAATACTGTCGGTTTGGATAGAACCCTGAGGACTTTAATACTGTCGGTTTGGATAGAAACCTGAGGACTTTAATACTGTATGTGTGGATAGAACCCTGAGGACTTTAATACTGTCGGTTTGGATAGAACCCTGAGGACTTTAATACTGTCGGTTTGGATAGAACCCTGAGGACTTTAATACTGTCGGTTTGGATAGAACCCTGAGGGCTTTAATACTGTCGGTTTGGATAGAACCCTGAGGACTTTTATACTGTCGGTTTGGATAGAACCCTGAGGACTTTAATACTGTTGGTTTGGATAGAAACCTGAGGACTTTAATACTGTCGGTTTGGATAGAACCCTGAGGACTTTAATACTGTCGGTTTGGATAGAAACCTGAGGACTTTAATACTGTATGTGTGGATAGAACCCTGAGGACTTTAATACTGTCGGTTTGGATAGAAACCTGAGGACTTTAATACTGTCGGTTTGGATAGAACCCTGAGGACTTTAATACTGTCGGTTTGGATAGAACCCTGAGGACTTTAATACTGTCGGTTTGGATAGAACCCTGAGGGCTTTAATACTGTCGGTTTGGATAGAACCCTGAGGACTTTTATACTGTCGGTTTGGATAGAACCCTGAGGGCTTTAATACTGTCGGTTTGGATAGAAACCTGAGGACTTTAATACTGTCGGTTTGGATAGAACCCTGAGGACTTTAATACTGTCGGTTTGGATAGAACCCTGAGGACTTTAATACTGTCGGTTTGGATAGAACCCTGAGGACTTTAATACTGTCGGTTTGGATAGAACCCTGAGGACTTTAATACTGTCGATTTGGATAGAACCCTGAGGACTTTAATACTGTTGGTTTGGATAGAACCCTGAGGACTTTAATACTGTCGGTTTGGATAGAACCCTGAGGACTTTAATACTGTCGGTTAGGATAGAACCCTGAGGGCTTTAATACTGTCGGTTTGGATAGAACCCTGAGGGCTTTAATACTGTCGGTTTGGATAGAACCCTGAGGACTTTAATACTGTCGGTTAGGATAGAACCCTGAGGGCTTTAATACTGTCGGTTTGGAATGCTAATAAAGAAACGTGTTGTTATTCCAACTTCTATTTTCCTCTGCCGCCAAGAGTCTGGCTGAATACCTCTCTTGGAGGCAGCGTTCTCTTTTGTCTCCGGCGCCTGTTTACAATCTTTGCGTGTGTTTGTGGCTTGGGCTCACACGTCCCAGCGTCCTCCTGTGCGTCAGATCTCTCTCTGTGGATAGTGGTCGTCAAAGCAAACACAGTGGGCTGCTGAACATTCCATGTGATTAGTCAAAGGAAAGGTGGCACCCTGGTACATCTGCAGAATGGCAGGCATGCTTTCTGTTGTCTCTGCCAATGCCCACGTCTGCTTGTTGCTGTTATGCTGCTGTTTTGTCCTTTCCCTCAGATTCTGGATACTCTGAAGGCTAAAGCCCCGAACAGGACTTTGACATTGCCAAAGCATTTTCTAAAGATGGATTGCTGTGGAAACCCAACAGAAATGAATCTAGCTTTGATTACATTTGATTCAGTTTCTATGCTGTAAATAAAGGTATTTCATGTCTTGAAGTCAGCCACATAGTAGTTTAAAGAAATCAAACACCTTTAAAATGTCTGACAGGTTGCACTGGAGCTTGAAAAAGTCATTGAGAATGAAAAGCCAGACTTGGCTCTCTCCGATTATGAAAATCCATCTGCACTCTGGGCCTTTGAAAAGATCATTGTGAAAAGCCGACAGATTTTCTATTGAATTATAAAAGTTTAACTTTGTGGATGGAGAGATTGTACAGCAAGCGTTTGCAGCCAGAGATAAGCGTGTGTGTGTGTGTGTGTGTGTGTGTGTGTGTGTGCGCGTGTGCGTGCGTGCGTGCGCGCGTCTTCAAAATGGGTAGTTGGTGGAGTGGCGGTGGGATGATCTGCTCTGTGCATTGCAGCCTCGTACACTGTGATGATGAAATGAAGGAGGAAGATGAAGAGGATGAGAAAGAGGAGGACAATAAGAAAGAGGCCATATAGCTAATGTCTGTTACAGTCAGCAGGTGTTGACGTTGTCTATTCTTATTCATTTTCGAGGTGGCTGTGCTGTGCTCAGGCTCAGTGTTGTTCAACAGAAGGTATGCAGTAATTAGACAGAGGTTAAGGGAGTGTGTGACCTTTCTCTTCCGTCTCCATACATCTCTCAGAAGGACGGCAACTAAGTATCGCCTTGTTTTCTTTTTACAATTAAAATCGCCCAATCACTCCCTCCTGCATCTCCACCTCCATTCACTGTTTACTCTCCTGACCTCACTCTTTCTCTCTCTCTTTAATAACTCTCCCGCCCACCTTTACTCTCTTTCTGTCTTTCACTCTCTCACTTTCTCTGAGTTAAAGCCCACTGTTCTCTCATAACTATGGAATGCCTCCCTTCCCTGGTCGTCCTGAACAGAAGAAAAAGGCCAGTACTGTTGATGAGAGTCCGTTCCACAGCCAGGACTGTAATTACTGCTATCTCTCAAGTCACACCCAGATTCTGCATTAGACACACATGGAACTGCTGCAAATGACTTCTCTCTCTGCAGTCATGTACTTAATGACAAACCCACACTCCTTTATTTAGTGAGGGAACGATCATTTCCCCTTCCTCTTTGTTTGAGGAGCCTTTGTTCGAACAGCACTGCTTGCTGAGATTAATGTGGGGTTTTGCAGTCCTGTTGGTTGCTAGCGAACGGTGTGGCGCTATAACGCTGTGTGCTTTTCTCAGAGGGCTGAATGTACACAAGGCTTTTATTTATTCTTATCAATGTTTATGTTCTCTGTGTATATCTAGTCCAGATTGCTGCTTTCACTTTGAACCCTGCTGCATGTCTGTATTTATTTCCCAGTCTTGGCAGAGCACCTTGGCCTGAGCAATAGCCCTGGTAGTGATGGCTTTGCCAGTGTAGTGTCTCAAAGTGCTGCAGCGCTCTGTTTTAATGGACTTCTCAATGCTTTGTATGACAGTGGCCTAGATTTGGCACGAGGGACTACCGTCACTTTTCCAATGAGAAACGCTCGTTTTTGTTTTCCGTTGCAAACCGTTTTGCTACGGTGTGCCCTAATGAATACGGGCGTGTTGTCTCTATTAGCAGCATGTGATCCAATAGAGGAGAAACACTGGGTCCTTAGCCTCCTGAGCCTGACGCTGAAACGTCGGGCTGGCTCCTGCATACATTACCATGAGTGATGGGCCTCCATTGTTCTAACTTGAAAGGATCCATAGTTATTCTAATGAGCCGTGGGAAAAGGCCACATTGCTAAGCTTCCTCTCCTGTCTTTTATTTTTCTCTCTCTCCACCCTCTCTTTTTCTTTGCCAGTCCTCTCTGATTGTTGTCATCCTCTCTGCACACAGAGACCACATGTGGAGGGATGACTATGGTGCTTTTCTATGATGAGCACGGACAGCCCTGCCATCCCAGAGTGCACTGCACTACTAACAATATTACACTCCTCTAATTGGTTAGCTAAATAACACTAAGTTGCACAAACCCCAACAAAAACACGTGTTTTAATTCGCAGCGCATAGTCTCAGAATGGTCTACACTAGGAACACATTAGGAATCCTTTTTTGTGTGATGCACTCGTGCAAATTGTTGTCTCTTATTAGACTCAAGGTACTGTAAATAGGACAGTGTGTTGTTGTTTTTGGTGACAGCCTTGGGAGATGTGAGTGATGCAGTTGACACAAGGCTGTGTTAACTGATAGAGCTCCTCTTTATTCACTCTATATAGACAGTGTGTTAACTGATGGAGGTCCTCTACTCAGTATGTTGTTGAAGCACCTTTGGAAGCAATTACAGCCTTGAGTCTTCTTACGTATGCCGCTGCAAGCTTGGCACACCTGTATTTGGGGAGTTTCTCCCATTCTTCTCTGCAGATCCTCTCAATGTCGTCAGGTTCGGATGGAGTGTGTCGCTGCACAGCTATTTTCAGGTCTCTCCAGAGACGTTCGATCAGGTTCAAATCCGGGCTCTGGCTGGGCCACAAGGACATTCAGAGACTTGTCCTGAAGCCACTTCTGTGTTGTCTTGGCTGTGTGCTTAGGGTTGATGTCCTGTTGGAAGGTGAACCTTCACCTAAGTCTCTCTGTGCTTTGTTCCGTTCATCTTTCCCTCCACCTGACTACCACCCAGTCCCTGCCGCTGAAAAACATCCCCACAGCATGATGCTGCCACCACCGTGCTTCACTGTAGGGATGGTGCCAGATCTCCTCCAGACATGACGCTTTGCATTCAGGCCAAAGAGTTCAATGTTGGTTTCATCAGACTAGAGAATCTTGTTTCTCATGGTCTGAGAGTCCTTTAGGTGCCTTTTGGCAAACTCCAAGCATGCTGTCATGTGCCTTTTACTGAGGAGTGGCTTCCGTCTGGCCACTCTACCATAAAGGCCTGATTAGTGGAGTGCCACAGAGATGGTTGTCCTTCTGCAAGGTTCTCCCATCTCCACAGAGGAACTTGTCAGAGTGACCATCAGGTTCTTGGTCACCTCCCTGACCAAGGCCCTTCGCCCCCGATTGCTCAGTTTGGCCGGGTGGCCAGCTCTAGGAAAAGTATTGGTGGTTTCAAACTTCTTCCATTTAAGAATGATGGAGGCCGTAGCCTGGCGGGTAGGAGCGTTGGGTCAGTAACCAAAAGGTTGCTGGATAGAATCCCCAAGCTGACAAGGTAAAAATCTGTCGGTCTGCCCCTGAGCAAGGCAGTTAACCCACTGTTCCCCCCGGCACCGAAGACGGGGATGTCGATCAAGGCAGCCCCCCGCACCTCTCTGATTGAGAGGGGGTGGGTTAAATGCGGAAGACACATTTCAGTTGAATGCATTCAGTTGTACAACTACCTAGGTATCCCCCTTTCCTTTTCCACTGTGTTCTTGGGGAGCTTCAATACTGCAGAAATGTTTTGGTACCTTTCCCTAGATCTGTGCCTCGACACAATCCTGTTTCAGAGCTCTACTGCCAATTCCTTGGTTTTTGCACTGACATGCACTGTCAACTGTGGGACCTTGTATAGACAGGTGTGTGCCTTTCCAAATCATGTCCAATCAATTGAATTTAACACAGGTAGAAACATCTCAAGGATGATCAATGGAAACAGGATGCACCTGAGCTCAATTTCGAGTCTCGTAGCAAAGGGTCTGAATACTTATGTAAATAAGGTATCCATTTGCAATAATTTCTAGAAACCAGTTTTCGCTTTGTCGTTATGGGGTATTGTGTGTAGATCCATGAGATGTTTCTATATATTTTTTATCCATGTTACAAAAAGGCTGTAACGTGACAAAATGTGGAAGGGAAGGGGTCTGAATACTTTCCCAATGCACTGTATGTAATAGTCTAGCGGTGTTAATTGGTCTGAATACTGTTTTCGCTTTGTCATTATGGGGTATTGTGTGTAGATTGATGAGGATTTTTTTTATTTAATCCATTTTAGAATAAGGCTGTAACGTAACAAAATGTGGTAAAAGTCAAGGGGTCAGAATATTTTCCGAATGCACTGTAGACTGTGTGTTAGCTGATAGAGGTCCTCTTCCTTCACTGTTCCTCTATATAGACTGTGTAAACTGATAGAGATCCTCTTTAGTCACTGGTCCTCTATGTGGGCTGTGTTAACTGACAGAGATCCTATTTATTCACTGTACCTTTTATATAGACAGCGTTTACTTATGGAGGTCCTCTTGAAGCCCACAGGCCTCACCTCCCTCACCTGTCTCCTCATGAATGGACGAGGCTGCTCCTTGTCATAGCAACCTAGGTTCATGACAGACACAGTGGCGTAGAGGAAAAGAAGGAGAGAGAGCCTTGTGAGCTAGGGGGTCTGTGTGTGAAGGAAGCAACCGGAGAGGGCCACGTAGTTGACATCAGAGTAGACGTACCTGTATGTATCTGACCCACTGTTCACTGAAATACATCGAGCAGAATGATAGCGCTCACTCAGAATCCTCGTTCAACTCCAAATAAAACGGCACTCGAAACTAGATTGAGATGATTTTTCGATGTAAACAACTTTCTTAGTGAATCTGATGAAGCTGCTGTAATACTAAGGAATTCCTAATGATGGGTGTTTGAGGGTCTCAATTCTGTCTGCTTCCACTTGCCTGGTTTGGAGATCACTCTCTTTTCCATCACAAACTGTGTGTGTGGTGTGTCTGTGTCCGTGGCATCGTGTCCGTGAATGCCTGTGCGTGTGGGTTTCCATGTGAGATGAATGGCGTGTTCTGAACCACGGTAGGGCAGCGTCCACATTTTAAAGCCCGCTGACTTATCTAGGTCACAAGGTTTAATTGGCTCCTTCTTTATGGAGAGGTGGCGACCCGTTCACAACGTAAACAAATCGCAAGAGCTATCAGACGACCATTTCCAAACGGATCCAATCAGAGGCCCATTACCCATTCTACAGCCCTGCGCCTGGCTAGAGAGGAAGCAGGGAGCCACATCACAGACATCATAGAGGGGCCTTTGTTGTATTAGAGGGTCATCAGGTTAGACATTCACTGACTATACAACACAACACTCTTCTGTGTATCGCACACATTGAAGCTGACACAATACGATACTCCAGGCCTGTGTTATTATGCCCCGGTTTCTTTTGCTCTGGAGTAAAGGCGTTGTATTAATATGAGCTACTGTTATACTGACCAAGGGTGTCATTCTGTAAGGCAAGGTGATACTAGAGCTGTATTTACTGATATTGTAGGCCTAGAATTACATTCGCTGTTTATGGGCACTGATTCCCATATATCTAATGAGATGTCACATCCAATATGGCCACCGTCTCCTCTACACACACCAGACTGGTAAACAATGAATGTGCCCTGTCCATTTAGCCTGTACAAGGCTTTCTGCTGCACTGAGGCACAGAGACAGCTCTAAACACCGAGATGGAACATTCTCTTCCTTTCCCTTCCTGTGTGAATGCCTCTCTGTATTTAAGTGCCTCACTGAAGAATACGACTCCTGCTCTCGTGGTCTCACACTGTCGTTTCTTTACTGCGTCCTGACACTCGCGTGCACAGAGGTGTTGAACAACGACGAGAAGAGTGTTTGTGCGTGTGAAAGCGATAAATTCTTGGGATAATTTTTCTAGCCTCTCTCTCTCTCTCTCTCTCTCTCTCTGCCTATTTCTCTGCCTCTTTCTCTTTCTCTTTGCCAGGGAGCAGAAAGTAGGGCAGAAACTGTAGCAGTGTTGGTGAGGAGTAAACAGGCTTCAACGGCCAGGCAGGGATGTGATGTGTGTCAAGTAGTTGCAGAGTGCCGCGGCCCACAGTGCACTGCTTCCTGCCACTAATGAGGTCGAACCGATTGATGGAGGCCTTTAAACATATCTGTCCAATACATTCCAGCTTATGCAGCACCATGCGAATCACAAGAGGACTGCCTCAAGGCATGGGGAGATTGGAGAGCATCCCCATTTGAAATACAGTTGGAGAAAGTCAGATTTACTCTTATCCATGGCATTATGGTTAAGAATCATAAGATATCATAGGCTGTTGTTTAGCTACAGTTTGTGCGCTAGCCCTCCCTGCCACAGGAAGTCTTTGGAATGTAAACTATGCAACTGGAACAGACAGACGTTTGGCTGCTATGACAGATGTGAAACTTCATCTCAGCTTTAGAAATCATCCAGGCAGATATTGTTCCTCATTCCTATTCAGTAACACAGCAATTGAGAATTTACATGACAACAGTAATACAATCGGAGCCTGCAGCAAAGTTGCGTGACGCATTAATGATATTGGAGGTTAATCAGCAATTACTTTGTGCCAAGGAACACAAGCAAATGCCCCAGAGAAAGTCTCACCTCTCTCTTGGAAATGAAATGGCAATCTGCCTGCATTAACTAACTTCTGCCATGTCCAAGCTTTTAACTAGTCTGGAATCAGCTGAACCTCTGAGGGATGTGTGTAGCCTATATCTGAAATGAGATCAAGCCCAGTGGGTGGGCCACAGTTGAGACATGAGCCAGAAACTTCGAGACGTGAGAGTCTGACCTCAGGAAGGCACCCAGTATAAGAGAGGAGCAAGCTGGCCCGTCTCAATCTGAATCAGCCTTGTCTAAGGCCGTCTCAGGCCCTATGAGCGATGGACAGAGAGTTGGAGCTTCGCGCTGCCTTGGCCTGGGCTAACAGAAAAATGAAGGAAGGACGAGTGGGAACAATCCTGAATGATTATGCGGAGCGTCGTCTGGTATGACGGATCTTCTTGGCTCCAGCGATGCCGGGCCAGTCTAGACCGGACTCTGG
Source organism: Brachymystax lenok tsinlingensis (assembly GCA_030435695.1). Classification (NCBI taxonomy): domain Eukaryota; kingdom Metazoa; phylum Chordata; class Actinopteri; order Salmoniformes; family Salmonidae; genus Brachymystax; species Brachymystax lenok. The sequence goes on along the minus strand of CM059783.1, from coordinate 13,792,938 downwards.
AAGATAGATAATCCATTCTGCCTTCTAGTCCCTGGGTTGTAGCCGATTCATCAGACCAGCCCACAGCGGAGGAGTTCTGTGCCATAAACTCAAGAAATACCCAGATGGGATGAGCTGTGAGAAATGACAAGAGAGGGCCCTGCACCTTATTTATCGCCTTTTTTATTGATCTATTTCGATACTATTTTCCAATATCGACTTTGCTCTAGCTGGGCCTCGTGATTACTGTTGAGGAATGGCAAGCTGGTCGGCTGGGGACTTCTCTCTGTGCTCCAATACTGCTCAGTCACCTCGCCTTCACTGTGACTCCTCTATACTTCACTGCTCCCCGTCTCCTCAGTAAGGGAAAACCAATGGAGATTGTCTTTGGGATTATCCACCAGGAAAACAGTGTTGACTGGAGCGTTAGTTTTGGCGGTGTTGATGTGTTATTTGTTAGCTAAGCTCATAAGCCATCCCCTTCCTTGTCTTTGTTTTCTTATTGGCTTAAAGCAATTAAAATCTCCGGGGAGGTGGCTTGGTTTCTAGGGGCTTGTCGGGGACCGTTCTCTCTGGGGTGAACAGTGAAGGACTGCCAGCCTGCTGAATGAACAGGGATTAATAACTCTCCCAGTTAATAAGGACAAGTCACAGAGTCAGGGAGGAAAGTTAGGGTTTTGCATTGATTAAGTTATGACATACTTTCCCTCTGTCGGTGGAAAGGCACTGTGGAACTCTAGTGGAAGCTGGCGGTACTGCTGGAGGAGAGTCATTTTCCCCTGACCTTTTATTAGAAGTGTGAATAAATTGTTGTGGAGTTTGGAATTGTGAGATGTGATAAAGGTATGTATGAATAATGTAAATGAATAGAGAAACCAGCTGGATGGAAGTGCTATGGTATTAATAGGGTTGTTTGCAAACCCAGGAAACTGTGGCAAGTAGACTCCCTTTCCAATGTTTGTGTTTGTGTGTGTGTGTGTGTGTGTGTGTGTGTGTGTGTGTGTGTGTGTGTGTGTGTGTGTGTGTGTGTGTGTGTGTGTGCGCCCCAGTTTCTCTGTTGGAGCTGAAGTATGTGTTGGAATTCAATCAGATATCTCTATACTCAGCAGATTGGATTTAGTCAAAGCAGTGCTTCCCATATTCCATCAGAATTGAGAGAGAGAGGTAGAGAGAGAGAGAGAGAGAGAGACCGTCACCCTAGTTAATAGTAGAGTGTAAGCTCTAAATAAGCTCTGAATGTTCTAGAAATTGAGATGTTGTCAGTCTGAACTGTGCAGCTCTGTGACCTTTGGTCTGGTTTGGTACTGCTGTGTTTCTGAGCCAGTGTAGCTGTAAATGCAGGGAGGGTCAGGTGAAGAGAGGCTGTGTGTAAGCAGGGATGCGCGTGTGTGGGGGGTCTGTTTTCTGTCTGCCACTGGGAGAGGCAGCCTGCTTGCCAATGACACACAGCACATGCTTCATAATGACATTATATACTCTACCTCCACAGAGTTCAGACCTCCACAGAGCTCAGACCTCCACAGAGCTCAGACCTCCACAGAGCTCAGACCTCCACAGAGCTCAGACCACTGTTACTGTATTAGCACTCCCTCTCTCTGGGGGAGATCTGATCTTTCTCTCTGTTATCTACATCTCTGCCTAGCTCTCTCTCTCTCACTCTATCTATCTCTCTGTTTTCATCTCTCTCTCACTCTATCTCTCTGTTTTCATCTCTCTCTGTTTTCATCTCTCTCTCTATCTCACTCTCTGTTTCCATCTCTCTCTCTATCGCTCTCTCTTTTTTGTTCATTTTCCCACTCCATTCAGTTGACCTGTGATGTGGTAGATAAAGGGCTAACCTTTCCATCTGGCCCACTGGACTTCACAGAGAGGCAGCAGTAGAACAGACAGCTAGAATAAACCTGAGGGGAAATTACCTGCTAGACAACAGTATGACCTGCTAGACTACAGTATGACCTGCTAAGCTACAGTATGACCTGCTAGGCTACAGTATGACCTGCTAGACTACAGTATGACCTGCTAGACTACAATATGACCTGCTAGACTACAGTATGACCTGCTAGACTACAGTATGACCTGCTAGGCTACAGTATGACCTGCTAAGCTACAGTATGACCTGCTAAGCTACAGTATGACCTGCTAGGCTACAGTATGACCTGCTAGGCTACAGTATGACCTGCTAGACTACAGTATGACCTGCTAGACTACAATATGACCTGCTAGACTACAGTATGACCTGCTAGACTACAGTATGACCTGCTAGGCTACAGTATGACCTGCTAAGCTACAGTATGACCTGCTAGGCTACAGTATGACCTGCTATACTACAGTACGACCTGCTAGACAACAGTATGACCTGCTAGACTACAGTATGACCTGCTAAGCTACAGTATGACCTGCTAGGCTACAGTATGACCTGCTAGACTACAGTATGACCTGCTAGACTACAGTATGACCTGCTAGGCTACAGTATGACCTGCTAAGCTACAGTATGACCTGCTAGACTACAGTATGACCTGCTAGGCTACAGTATGACCTGCTAGACTACAGTATGACCTGCTAGACTACAGTATGACCTGCTAGACTACAGTATGACCTGCTAAGCTACAGTATGACCTGCTAGGCTACAGTATGACCTGCTAGGCTACAGTATGACCTGCTAAGCTACAGTATGACTTGCTAGGCTACAGTATGACCTGCAAGACTACAGTATGACCTGCTAGACTACAGTATGACCTGCTAGGCTACAGTATGACCTGCTAGGCTACAGTATGACCTGCTAGACTACAGTATGACCTGCTATGCTATAGTATGAGAGACGTGAGCATTGAGCAATACCCTAGTATGAGTAGAGTTTGCCTCGAGACACCCCTGTCTCCCGTCTCTCTCTCTCTCTCTCTCTCTCTCTCTCTCTCTCTCTCTCTCTCTCTCTCTCTCTCTCTCTCTCTCTCTCTCTCGCCTTTATCACTCTCTCTTCTGTATCTCTCTCACTGTGGGTGACTTGGCACAACTAGGCAAATTTCAAGGTTTCCTGCATCCATTTGCCATGTTAATTTCTGGAGGCATCCGTTTGCCATGTTATTTTCTGGAGGCATCCGTTTGCCATGTTATTTTCTGGAGGCATCCGTTTGCCATGTTATTTTCTGGAGGCATCCGTTTGCCATGTTATTTTCTGGAGGCATCCGTTTGCCATGTTATTTTCTGGAGGCATCCGTTTGCCATGTTATTTTCTGGAGGCATCCGTTTGCCATGTTAATTTCTGGAGGCATCCGTTTGCCATGTTAATTTCTGGAGGCATCCGTTTGCCATGTTAATTTCTGGAGGCATCCGTTTGCCATGTTATTTTCTGGAGGCATCCGTTTGCCATGTTAATTTCTGGAGGCATCCGTTTGCCATGTTAATTTCTGGAGGCATCCGTTTGCCATGTTAATTTCTGGAGGCATCCGTTTGCCATGTTATTTTCTGGAGGCATCCGTTTGCCATGTTATTTTCTGGAGGCATCCGTTTGCCATGTTAATTTCTGGAGGCATCCGTTTGCCATGTTATTTTCTGGAGGCATCCGTTTGCCATGTTATTTTCTGGAGGCATCCGTTTGCCATGTTATTTTCTGGAGGCATCCGTTTGGAGTGGTTGTGGAATGAAGTGTTGGCAGCGCAGGCAGCTCTCCCCAGTGATGACCGTTCTTTAACACATTACAACAGCAACACTCTGGATCATTGAGATATGAGGATCTATGCTACACACACACACACACACACACACACACACACACACACACACACACACACACACACACACACACACACACACACACACACACACACACAGTATACCTACCTGAATAGCTGACACTGTGCTTAACAGGAGGTTGGTGACACCTTAATTGGGGAGAACAGACTTGTGGTAATGACTGGAGCGGAATCGTGGAATGGTATCAAATAAATCAAACACATGGTTTCAAGGTGTTTGATGCCATTCCATTTGCTCTGTTTCAGCCATTATTATGAGCCATTCTTCCCTCAGCAGCCTCCACTGCTGTGCATATACGATATGTTTCAGGAGAGACTGAAAGCATTTTGTTGTTGTTGACTGATAGCGTTACACCGTAACAAACTGTGTGTGACACTGTGTCTGTGTTTTACTATAATGTATGGAGGTGTTTATTGAGCAGCTGTATACGTGTCCTCTTGTCATTGGACAGCTGGTACAGTTACAGATCCTTTTAACTCTGACTGGTGGAGGAGGAGCATTATTCTTCCCCTGATGAATCAGCTGCTTTATTGCTGTGTAAACACATGCAGGCAGGCACACGCACACTGGTGCACGCCACACTGACACACACACACACACACACACACTGCATGTTTGGTCAACCCTTCTCCATCCTCCTGTCTCAATGGGGAATTAGATGGCTGTCATTCCATCCCCTATCAAAACAGCATTCTGAACAGTGCTTCTCCCCCTGATCATATAATACACCCTGAGGCTACATAGATGAATAAATACACACCTTGCTTCCGGTCACCCTTTTTCATATACACAATGAAGTGATCCATCTCTCTGGTTGTCTAGTCTCTGACAGCAGTGGGGGTCATATGTAAAAGCAGGTGGTCTCATCTTGAGAGGGTAGTTAGATGTCATGCATTTCTGTAGTCTTGATGGTGTCTGTGACAGATGCTGACAGAACACCAGGGGTTAGCGTTGGCATTGTCACAAATGGCCTGTTTGGCGTTTCATTTGTTCTTTTAGACACTTTTAGCCTCTGCCGATGCGCAGTGTCAGTGACAGCGTATGTATATATATATATACAGTGAGGGGAAAAAAGTATTTGATCCCCTACTGATTTTGTATGTTTGCCCACTGACAAAGAAATGATCAGTCTATAATTTTAATGGTAGGTTTATTTGAACAGTGAGAGACAGAATAACAACAAAAAATCCAGAAAAACGCATGTGAAAATTTTTCTAAATTGATTTGCATTTTATTGAGGAAAATAAGTATTTGACCCCCTCTCAATCAGAAAGATTTCTGGCTCCCAAGTGTCTTTTATACAGGTAACGAGCTGAGATTAGGAGCACACTCTTAAAGGGAGTGCTCCTAATCTCAGTTTGGCATTAACTCAACTCGCCGTGTTTGGAGGAGGAGGAATGCTGCCTATGACCCCAAGAACACCATCCCCACCGTCAAACATGGAGGTGGAAACATTATGCTTTGGGGGTGTTTTTCTGCTAAGGGGACAGGACAACTTCACCGCATCAAAGGGACGATGGACGGGGGCCATGTACCGTCAAATCTTGGGTGAGAACCTCCTTCCCTCAGCCAGGGCATTGAAAATGGGTCGTGGATGGGTATTCCAGCATGACAATGACCCAAAACACACGGCCAAGGCAACAAAGGAGTGGCTCAAGAAGAAGCACATTAAGGTCCTGGAGTGGCCTAGCCAGTCTCCAGACCTTAATCCCATAGAAAATCTGTGGAGGGAGCTGAAGGTTCGAGTTGCCAAACGTCAGCCTCGAAACCTTAATGACTTGGAGAAGGCCTAGCCAGGGAGCCGAAGGTTCAATTTATAATCAATTTATAACATTTTTCACATGCGTTTTTCTGGATTTTTTTTGTTGTTATTCTGTCTCTCACTGTTCAAATAAACCTACCATTAAAATTATAGACTAGTCATTTCTTTGTCAGTGGGCAAACATACAAAATCAGCAGGGGATCAAATACTTTTCCCCCTCACTGTGTATATATATATATATATATATACACAGTTGAAGTCAGAGGTTTACATACACCTTAGCTAAATACATTTAAACCCAGTTTTTCACAATTCCTGACATTTAATCATAGTAAAAATTGACTGTCTTGGGTCAGTTAGGATCACCACTTTATTTTAAGAATGTGAAATGTCAGAATAATAGTAGAGAGAATGATTATTTCTTTCATCACATTCCCAGTGGGTCAGAATGTAATAGTGCCTGTGTGTAGCTGGTGTAGAGGAGTCAGGCGCAGGACAGCAGATATGAGTAATAAACGTATTTTACTCAAATATTCACAAATAACAACTCAATAAATCGAGCCCACAATCACGGACCGTATCACAAATAACCATGAGGGAACCGAGTGTTAAGTAATGAACAAGTAATTGAGGGATTGAAACCAGGTATGTAAGACAAGGACAAAACAAATGGAAAATGAGAAATGGATCGGCGATGGCTAGAAGACCGGTGACGTCAACCGCCGAACAACCCCCGAACAAGGAGAGGGACCGACTTCGGCGGAAGTCGTGACACAGAAGTTTACATACACTCAATTAGTATTTGGTAGCATTGCCTATAAATTGTTTAACTTGGAAGAAGTTGGGTGAATTTTGGCCCATTCCTCCTGACAGAGCTGATGTAACGGAGTGAGGTTTGTAGGCCTCCTTGCTCGCACATGCTTTCTCAGTTCTGCCCACAAATGTTCTATAGGGTTGAGGTCAGGGCTTTGTGATGGCCACTCCAATACCTTGACTTTGTTGTCCTTAAGCCATTTTGCCACAACTTTGGAAGTATGCTTGGGGTCATTGTCCATTTGGAAGTCCCATTTGCGATCAAGCTTTAACTTCCTGACTGATGTCTTGAGATGTTGCTTCAATATATCCACATCATTTTCCCTCCTCTTTTCCCTCCTATTTTGTGAAGTGCACCAGTCCCCCTTGCAGCAAAGCACCCCCATAACATGATGCTGCCACCCCCGTGCTTCACGGTTGGGATGATGTTCTTCGGTTTGCAAGCTTCCCCCTTTTTCCTCCAAACATAACGATTACAATCATTATGGCCAAACAGTTCTATTGTTGCTTCATCAGACCAGAGGACATTTCTCCAAAAAGTATGATCTTTGTCCCCATGTGCAGTTGCAAACCGTAGTCTGGCTTTTTTATGGTGGTTTTGGAGCAGTGGCTTCTTCCTTGCTGAGCGGCCTTTCAGGTTATGCCGGTATAGGACTCGTTTTACTGTGGATATGGATACTTTTGTACCTGTTTCCTCCAGCATCTTCACAAGGTCCTTTGCTGTTGTTCTGGGATTGATTTGCACTTTTCGCACCAAAGTACGTTCATCTCTAGGAGACAGAACGCGTCGCCGTCCTGAGCGGTATGACGGCTTCGTGGTCCCCATGGTGTTTATACTTGCGTACTATTGTTTGTACAGATGAATGTGGTACTTTCAGGCGTTTTGGAAATTGCTCCCAAGGATGAACAAGACATGTGGAGGTCTACAATATTTTTTTCTGAGGTCTTGGTTAATTTCTTTTGATTTTCCCATGATGTCAAGCAAAGAGGGACTGAGTTTAAAGTTAGACCTTAAAATACATCCACAGGTACACCTACAATTGACTGAAATTATGTCAATTAGCCTATCGGAAGCTTCTAAAGCCATGACATAATTTTCTGGAATTTTCCAAGCTGTTGAAAGGCACCGTCAACTTAGTGTATGTAAACTTTTGACCCACTGGAATTGTGATACAGTGAATTATAAGTGAAATAATCTGTCTGTAAACAATTGTTGGAAAAATTACTTGTGTCATGCACAAAGTAGATGTCCTAACCGACTTGCCAAAACTATAGTTTGTTAACAAGAAATGTGTGGAGTGGTTGAAAAACGAGTTTTAATGACTCCAACCTAAGTGTATGTAAACTTCCGACTTCAACTGTATATACACACACACACACACACGCACACACGCACACACACACAGGCACACACACACAGGCACTGTCTGGTGCTGAATACATTGTCTCTGAACTAGTGTCTGCACTGAAGTGGTATGTGGGAATGTAGGTGTGTATCTTCTGTGTGTTGTGGGACAGGGCTGTCTCTTCTTGTGTTAACATCTTTCCCTGGGGTTGTGGGTGGGCTGTATGAGTTTGTACACATGTGCAGACATGTTTTCCCTGCTGTACACACTTGTTTGAACAGACTACCTGCGATATGTGTGTGTGCACATTCTGGTGTGTGTGTTTGCCCACTAGTTAGCTACCTATCTGCAGCCTCTGCTCTCAGGGCAGGTGATTGCTTCCGTCGGCCTCATTACCATGGTTACCGCCCCGGGGGGCCGTGGCACCGAGAGCATTAATCACATATTAGGATAAATCCTGGTCATCTAATTAGGGGGAAATTGTGCAGCAGTAATGTCTGAGAAGGCTGACTAGAGCCCATCAGGACAAATCGGTCTCTAACTTACAGCCAACACACCACATTATTACTGCCTTACCTTATATTACCTTATTTTTTAACTGCATGGCTATATTTTAATATTTCTCTCAATCTCTCTTTCTCTGTGAGAATGGCTTACCAAGAAAAACGACCAAAAGGACAAGTTTGAGGTAGAGTGTTGTCGGAGCACGCAACAAAAAAAGCAGATTGATCTATTATTGTTATGTGATTGCTTTATATAAAAGTACCATGTATGCAAAATGTGTATATAAAATGTATGTATATGTAGACAGAAAAGCTGTAAAAAACAACAAATATATGTGTCCTCTGAAGAGGAGGGAGGTTAATATTTTTTTTTAAAGCAGATTGATTTCTTGTAGCTCACTGGAATCCATTGTTCTGGATGCAAACAGGTGACTGACGTTTTGACTGACGTCCTCCGTGACCTGACCGTTGCACACAGCTCTTATTTCTAGCCTAGTGGTTCATTGAGACACAACAACGGAAGAAAATAATAATGATTATTTTTGTCATTGTTGTTGAGCACCCCTCCTTTCCTTTGTTTGTTGAAGCGTGACGGCCCACCTGAAGTACATCCCTATGGGTCCAGGTAATAGGACGGGCAGTGTTCAGCAGCAGGACAGTGTTCCTGAAAAGTACTGGTCGCTGGGTAACTCACTCTCAGCCTGATGTCTCTCGCTGTTTCATACTCTCTCTGTTCCCATCTTTTACACTTCTTCTCCTATTTAACACCATTCTCTCTCTCTCTCTCTCTCTCTCTCTCTCTCTCTCTCTCTCTCTCTCTCTCTCTCTATGTGACAGCTGACAGTGTGGTGGGTGTATACAGAGTAAAGTTGGAGGAGTGTGACAGTGACTCTTGCTGGTGTTTAATCAGCACTTTAGCACAGGACTGGCTCTGTGAATGAGCTCTGCTGTGTTTGCAACGCCACTCACAATTACTGCACAAAGGAGCCGGGGCCACGGCGAGCGCTACCTTCCACAGTCATAATGGCTGTGTGTGTCTATGTATTTGTGTGTGTGTGTGTGTGTGTGTGTGTGGGGCCACGGCGAGCGCTACCTTCCACAGTCATAATGGCTGTGTGTGTCTATGTATTTTTGTGTGTGTGTGTGCTTTTATGTGTTTGTGTTTTTTGTTTTGGTGTGTGCGCGTGTGACTGTGCGTGTGCATGCCTTTGCATGCCTGTGTGTGTGTGTGTGTGTGTGTGTGATCCCACTATGTGAAGGAGCACGGCAACAGGGCAAGCCACACACTCTCTAGACAGAAATAAAATAGTCTGGAGGTACTCAGCATTCATGTAGTTCACTATTTCAATGCATATTTTAAGCCTCTCGACATAAGAACTTCTATCTGGTGGCGACTCAGTGGTTATTTTGTGGTTTGTTTGGGATGTATGCAGAGTCAATCTCACCTGCGTGTGGGTTTGGTGCTGAGTGTTTTGCGCTGGCATTGGTCTGTGGCAATGTGATTGCTGTCTATATCACTGCCAACACTTTCTCAGAAGCAGGGTAGGATTAACAGTTTGCTAACACACACACACACACACACACACACACAAAGCTCTTGTATTCAGTATCATAGTTGTATTGTGATTTCTCAGCCTACTGTGTGGTGTATCAGGGGCCCTGTCCACATCAGATCCAACTCGTCTCCTGTAGCACGTAATATATCAGGGCAATGGTTTCATTCATGCACATAATTATTTCAGAGAATATAATAACCCTCCTATTTTCCTCTCGGTACATCTAAATGAAAAATAGGAGACTGTGGGAACGATAGAGAATTGGCTTGTTATGAGGACCAGACATGCATATCATTGTGTTCTCAGCGAGTTGAATCTCTTTCTAGAGATAAACAAATGGAGGGTGAAATGTAAACAATAGTTTTATTTGTTATTTCCCTGACTCCTCTCCGGTGTGTGTGTGTGTGTTTGTGTTTGTGTGTGTCTATGTGTGTATGGGGGTGTATGTTCGGGGAGGTATGTGCTTGTGCGTGTGTGCATGCATCATGTGGTCATATGTGCATCAATCTAAGACGGTCCCAGCTGGGCTCCGTGACTTTGTAAGGAGTTTGTCTCCATCAATGGTGAAGGTGACCTGAGGGACAGACAGACAGTCTGCTGTGGGAGGCATTACAGCTGAGTCTGGGACCAGACAGGTTTATGTGGCTGAAACAGCAGAGCTGGCAATATGCATACAGCAAGACCCTCATACATATGTCTGTGTCTATGTGTGTGTGTGTATACATGTGTGTATGCGCACATACAGTACATGCGTGCAAGTGTGTGTGTGTGTGTGTGTGTGTGTGTGTGCATGTGTGTGTGTCTGCCAGAAATAGGCCTATCATTCTAACAAGATCATGGAAACAGCTTCTGTGTTGGGTCAAAGGTTGAAGACAACCAGGGCGGAGATGGGAGGAGCTGAGTAAGCGTCTAGCTCTGCTACTCTGCTAGTGTCTGTGGTGCTGTCAATGGAACTGAGCTGAGGAGATTGTTGGGAGGATAGAGCCAGGTGAAGTGGTCTAGGCTGTTCCATGCTGAGCTAACTGGGGCTCTCACCACCACAACAAGCCTCAATCTGATTGGACCTGCCTGGTTTAGAGCCAATTAGGGTGTAGATGTAGAACAACATAGAAAGAACACCTGCTTTAGATAATTTGAGCAGACGACTTCGACGACAAAGAAATGAGGATGAGTATTCCTTCCAGTCAGTGATCATTTTGACATGCCACTCACGTAGGGCCTATAACGTAATGTTGGACAGTTGAAAGATTGCCTATCACTTTGCAGTTGAGAGATTTTATGGCATGTAATACATTATCATATATTACGTTATATTACGAGGACCACCCACTATGAAGGAGGATATATACAGAGACCCTGGTTATACAGTGGAATAGAATCTGTCTTATCACGAGGGATTCCTATTACCTGGACCGATAAGGCTGTACTACATAGAGATGACCGGTGAGGGCCCTCGGAGTGTGGTGTCAGGAAAATAACCTCTCACTTAATGTCAACAAAACCAAGGAGATGATCGTGGACTTCAGGAGAGGGAGCACCCTCCTATCCACATCGACGGGACAATAGTGGAGAAGGTGGAAAGTTTTAAGTTCCTCGGCGTACACATCACGGACAAACTGAATTGGACCACCCAGACAGACAGCATGGTGAAGAAGGCGCAACATCGCCTCTTCAACCTCAGGAGGCTGAAGAAATTCGGCTTGTCACCAAAATCACTCACAAACTTCTACAGATGCACAATCGAGAGCATCCTGTCGGGCTGTATCACTGCCTGGTACGGCAACTGCTCCGCCCACAACCGTAAGGCTCTCCAGAGGGTAGTGAGGACTGCACAACGCATCACCGGGGGTAAACTACCTGCCCTTCAGGACACCTACACCACCCGATGTCACAGGAAGGCCAAAAAGATAATCAAGGACAACAACCACCCGAGCCACTGCCTGTTCACCCCGCTATCATCAAGAAGGCGAGGTCAGTACAGGTGCATCAAAGCTGGGCCCGAGAGACTGAAAAACAGCTTCTACCTCAAGGCCATCAGACTGTTAAACAGCCATCACTAACATTGAGTGGCTGCTGCCAACATACTGACTTAAATCTCTGGCCACTTTAAAAATAGGAATTGGATGTAACAAATGTATCACTAGCCACTTTAAACAATTTTGTATATAATGTATATAATGTTTACATATCCGACATTACTCATATCAAATGTATACACTGTACTCTAAACCATCTACTGAATCTTGCCTATGCCGTTCGGCCATCGACTCAAATCTCTAGCCAATTTAATAATTATAATTGGATGAAATAAATGTATCACTAGCCACTTAAAACGATGGCATTTATATAATGTTTACATATCCTACATTACTCATCTCATATGTGTATATACTGTACTCCATACCATCTACTGCATCTTGCCTATGCCGGTCAGCCATCGCTCATCCATATATTTATATGTACATACTCGTATTCATTCCTTTACTCTTGTGTGTATAAGGTAGTTGTTGTGAATTTGTTAGATTACTTGTTAGATACTACTGCATGGTCGGAACTAGAAGCACAAGCATTTCGCTACACTTGCATTAACATCTGCTAACCGTGTGTATGTGACAAATACAATTTGATTTGATTTGATTTTATATACCTCCCTATTACCTGTACCCATAGGCCTGTACTACATAGAGATGACTGGTATCTACCTCCCTATTACCTGGACCCATAGGGCTGTACTACATAGAGATGACTGGTATCTACCTCCCTATTACCTGTACCCATAGGCCTGTACTACATAGAGATGATTGGTATCTACCTCCCTATTACCTGGACCCATAGGCCTGTACTACATAGAGATGACTGGTATCTACCTCCCTATTACCTGGACCCATAGGCCTGTACTACATAGAGATGACTGGTATCTACCTCCCTATTACCTGGACCCATAGGCCTGTACTACATAGAGATGACTGGTATCCACCGTCCTATTACCTGGACCCATAGGGCTGTACTACATAGAGATGACTGGTATCTACCTCCCTATTACCTGGACCCATAGGCCTGTACTACATAGAGATGACTGGTATCCACCGTCCTATTACCTGGACCCATAGGGCTGTACTACATAGAGATGACTGGTATCTACCTCCCTATTACCTGGACCCATAGGGCTGTACTACATAGAGATGACTGGTATCCACCGTCCTATTACCTGGACCCATAGGCCTGTACTACATAGAGATGACTGGTATCCACTGTCCTATTACCTGGACCCATAGGGCTGTACTACATAGAGATGACTGGTATCCACCGTCCTATTACCTGGACCCATAGGGCTGTACTACATAGAGATGACTGGTATCTACCTCCCTATTACCTGGACCCATAGGCCTGTACTACATAGAGATGACTGGTATCTACCTCCCTATTACCTGGACCCATAGGCCTGTACTACATAAAGATGACTGGTATCTAACCCCCCTATTACCTGGACCCATAGGCCTGTACTACATAGAGATGACTGGTATCCACCGTCCTATTACCTGGACCCATAGGGCTGTACTACATAGAGATGACTGGTATCTACCTCCCTATTACCTGGACCCATAGGCCTGTACTACATAGAGATGACTGGTATCCACCGTCCTATTACCTGGACCCATAGGGCTGTACTACATAGAGATGACTGGTATCTACCTCCCTATTACCTGGACCCATAGGCCTGTACTACATAGAGATGACTGGTATCCACCTGGTCCTATTACCTGGACCCATAGGCCTGTACTACATAGAGATGACTGGTATCCACTGTCCTATTACCTGGACCCATAGGGCTGTACTACATAGAGATGACTGGTATCCACCGTCCTATTACCTGGACCCATAGGGCTGTACTACATAGAGATGACTGGTATCCACCGTCCTATTACCTGGACCCATAGGGCTGTACTACATAGAGATGACTGGTATCTACCTCCCTATTACCTGGACCCATAGGCCTGTACTACATAGAGATGACTGGTATCTACCTCCCTATTACCTGGACCCATAGGCCTGTACTACATAAAGATGACTGGTATCTAACCCCCCTATTACCTGGACCCATAGGCCTGTACTACATAGAGATGACTGGTATCCACCGTCCTATTACCTGGACCCATAGGGCTGTACTACATAGAGATGACTGGTATCTACCTCCCTATTACCTGGACCCATAGGGCTGTACTACATAGAGATGACTGGTATCCACCTCCTATTACCTGGACCCATAGGCCTGTACTACATAGAGATGACTGGTATCCACTCTCCTATTACCTGGACCCATAGGGCTGTACTACATAGAGATGACTGGTATCCACCGTCCTATTACCTGGACCCATAGGGCTGTACTACATAGAGATGACTGGTATCTACCTCCCTATTACCTGGACCCATAGGGCTGTACTACATAGAGATGACTGGTATCTACCTCCTATTACCTGGACCCATAGACCTGTACTACATAGAGATGACTGGTATCTACCTCCCTATTACCTGGACCCATAGGGCTGTACTACATAGAGATGACTGGTATCTACCTCCCTATTACCTGGACCCATAGGGCTGTACTACATAGAGATGACTGGTATCTACCTCCCTATTACCTGGACCCATAGACCTGTACTACATAGAGATGACTGGTATCTACCTCCCTATTACCTGGACCCATAGGGCTGTACTACATAGAGATGACTGGTATCTACCTCCCTATTACCTGGACCCATAGGCCTGTACTACATAGAGATGACTGGTATCTACCTCCCTATTACCTGGACCCATAGGCCTGTACTACATAGAGATGACTGGTATCTAACCCCCCTATTACCTGGACCCATAGGGCTGTACTACATAGAGATGACTGGTATCTACCTCCCTATTACCTGGACCCATAGGGCTGTACTACATAGAGATGACTGGTATCCACCTCCCTATTACCTGGACCCATAGGCCTGTACTACATAGAGATGACTGGTATCTAACCCCCCTATTACCTGGACCCATAGGGCTGTACTACATAGAGATGACTGGTATCTACCTCCCTATTACCTGGACCCATAGGGCTGTACTACATAGAGATGACTGGTATCCACCTCCCTATTACCTGGACCCATAGGCCTGTACTACATAGAGATGACTGGTATCCACCGTCCTATTACCTGGACCCATAGGCCTGTACTACATAGAGATGACTGGTATCTACCTCCCTATTACCTGGACCCATAGGGCTGTACTACATAGAGATGACTGGTATCTACCTCCCTATTACCTGGACCCATAGGGCTGTACTACATAGAGATGACTGGTATCTACCTCCCTATTACCTGGACCCATAGGCCTGTACTACATAGAGATGACTGGTATCCACCTCCCTATTACCTGGACCCATAGGGCTGTACTACATAGAGATGACTGGTATCCACCGTCCTATTACCTGGACCCATAGGCCTGTACTACATAGAGATGACTGGTATCTACCTCCCTATTACCTGGACCCATAGGCCTGTACTACATAGAGATGACTGGTATCTACCTCCCTATTACCTGGACTCATAGGGCTGTACTACATAGAGATGACTGGTATCTACCTCCCTATTACCTGGACCCATAGGCCTGTACTACATAGAGATGACTGGTATCCACCGTCCTATTACCTGGACCCATAGGGCTGTACTACATAGAGATGACTGGTATCCACCGTCCTACTACCTGGACCCATAGGCCTGTACTACATAGAGATGACTGGTATCCACTGTCCTATTACCTGGACCCATAGGGCTGTACTACATAGAGATGACTGGTATCCACCGTCCTATTACCTGGACCCATAGGGCTGTACTACATAGAGATGACTGGTATCCACCGTCCTATTACCTGGACCCATAGGGCTGTACTACATAGAGATGACTGGTATCTACCTCCCTATTACCTGGACCCATAGGCCTGTACTACATAGAGATGACTGGTATCTACCTCCCTATTACCTGGACCCATAGGCCTGTACTACATAAAGATGACTGGTATCTAACCCCCCTATTACCTGGACCCATAGGCCTGTACTACATAGAGATGACTGGTATCCACCGTCCTATTACCTGGACCCATAGGGCTGTACTACATAGAGATGACTGGTATCTACCTCCCTATTACCTGGACCCATAGGGCTGTACTACATAGAGATGACTGGTATCCACCGTCCTATTACCTGGACCCATAGGCCTGTACTACATAGAGATGACTGGTATCCACTCTCCTATTACCTGGACCCATAGGGCTGTACTACATAGAGATGACTGGTATCCACCGTCCTATTACCTGGACCCATAGGGCTGTACTACATAGAGATGACTGGTATCTACCTCCCTATTACCTGGACCCATAGGGCTGTACTACATAGAGATGACTGGTATCTACCTCCCTATTACCTGGACCCATAGACCTGTACTACATAGAGATGACTGGTATCTACCTCCCTATTACCTGGACCCATAGGGCTGTACTACATAGAGATGACTGGTATCTACCTCCCTATTACCTGGACCCATAGGCCTGTACTACATAGAGATGACTGGTATCTACCTCCCTATTACCTGGACCCATAGGCCTGTACTACATAGAGATGACTGGTATCTAACCCCTATTACCTGGACCCATAGGGCTGTACTACATAGAGATGACTGGTATCTACCTCCCTATTACCTGGACCCATAGGGCTGTACTACATAGAGATGACTGGTATCCACCTCCCTATTACCTGGACCCATAGGCCTGTACTACATAGAGATGACTGGTATCTAACCCCCCTATTACCTGGACCCATAGGGCTGTACTACATAGAGATGACTGGTATCTACCTCCCTATTACCTGGACCCATAGGGCTGTACTACATAGAGATGACTGGTATCCACCTCCCTATTACCTGGACCCATAGGCCTGTACTACATAGAGATGACTGGTATCCACCGTCCTATTACCTGTACCCATAGGCCTGTACTACATAGAGATGACTGGTATCTACCTCCCTATTACCTGGACCCATAGGGCTGTACTACATAGAGATGACTGGTATCTACCTCCCTATTACCTGGACTCATAGGGCTGTACTACATAGAGATGACTGGTATCTACCTCCCTATTACCTGGACCCATAGGCCTGTACTACATAGAGATGACTGGTATCCACCGTCCTATTACCTGGACCCATAGGGCTGTACTACATAGAGATGACTGGTATCCACCGCCCTATTACCTGGACCCATAGGCCTGTACTACATAGAGATGACTGGTATCTACCTCCCTATTACCTGGACCCATAGGCCTGTACTACATAGAGATGACTGGTATCTACCTCCCTATTACCTGGACTCATAGGGCTGTACTACATAGAGATGACTGGTATCTACCTCCCTATTACCTGGACCCATAGGCCTGTACTACATAGAGATGACTGGTATCTACCTCCCTATTACCTGGACCCATAGGGCTGTACTACATAGAGATGACTGGTATCTACCTCCCTATTACCTGGACTCATAGGGCTGTACTACATAGAGATGACTGGTATCTACCTCCCTATTACCTGGACCCATAGGCCTGTACTACATAGAGATGACTGGTATCCACCGTCCTATTACCTGGACCCATAGGGCTGTACTACATAGAGATGACTGGTATCCACCGTCCTATTACCTGGACCCATAGGCCTGTACTACATAGAGATGACTGGTATCTACCTCCCTATTACCTGGACCCATAGGCCTGTACTACATAGAGATGACTGGTATCTACCTCCCTATTACCTGGACCCATAGGGCTGTACTACATAGAGATGACTGGTATCTACCTCCCTATTACCTGGACTCATAGGGCTGTACTACATAGAGATGACTGGTATCTACCTCCCTATTACCTGGACCCATAGGCCTGTACTACATAAAGATGACTGGTATCTAACCCCCCTATTACCTGGACCCATAGGCCTGTACTACATAGAGATGACTGGTATCCACCGTCCTATTACCTGGACCCATAGGCCTGTACTACATAGAGATGACTGGTATCTACCTCCCTATTACCTGGACCCATAGGCCTGTACTACATAGAGATGACTGGTATCTACCTCCCTATTACCTGGACTCATAGGGCTGTACTACATAGAGATGACTGGTATCTACCTCCCTATTACCTGGACCCATAGGCCTGTACTACATAGAGATGACTGGTATCCACCGTCCTATTACCTGGACCCATAGGGCTGTACTACATAGAGATGACTGGTATCCACCGTCCTATTACCTGGACTCATAGGCCTGTACTACATAGAGATGACTGGTATCCACCGTCCTATTACCTGGACCCATAGGGCTGTACTACATAGAGATGACTGGTATCCACCGTCCTATTACCTGGACCCATAGGGCTGTACTACATAGAGATGACTGGTATCCACCTCCCTATTACCTGGACCCATAGGCCTGTACTACATAGAGATGACTGGTATCTACCTCCCTATTACCTGGACCCATAGGCCTGTACTACATAGAGATGACTGGTATCTACCTCCCTATTACCTGGACCCATAGGCCTGTACTACATAGAGATGACTGGTATCTACCTCCCTATTACCTGGACCCATAGGCCTGTACTACATAGAGATGACTGGTATCTACCTCCCTATTACCTGGACCCATAGGCCTGTACTACATAGAGATGACTGGTATCCACCGTCCTATTACCTGGACCCATAGGGCTGTACTACATAGAGATGACTGGTATCCACCGTCCTATTACCTGGACCCATAGGGCTGTACTACATAGAGATGACTGGTATCTACCTCCCTATTACCTGGACCCATAGGGCTGTACTACATAGAGATGACTGGTATCTAACCCCCCTATTACCTGGACCCATAGGCCTGTACTACATAGAGATGACTGGTATCTACCTCCCTATTACCTGGACCCATAGGGCTGTACTACATAGAGATGACTGGTATCTACCTCCCTATTACCTGGACCCATAGGGCTGTACTACATAGAGATGACTGGTATCTACCTCCCTATTACCTGGACCCATAGGCCTGTACTACATAGAGATGACTGGTATCTACCTCCCTATTACCTGGACCCATAGGGCTGTACTACATAGAGATGACTGGTATCTACCTCCCTATTACCTGGACCCATAGGCCTGTACTACATAGAGATGACTGGTATCTACCTCCCTATTACCTGGACCCATAGGCCTGTACTACATAGAGATGACTGGTATCTACCTCCCTATTACCTGGACCCATAGGGCTGTACTACATAGAGATGACTGGTATCTACCTCCCTATTACCTGGACCCATAGGGCTGTACTACATAGAGATGACTGGTATCCACCGTCCTTTTACCTGGACCCATAGGCCTGTACTACATAGAGATGACTGGTATCCACCGTCCTATTACCTGGACCCATAGGGCTGTACTACATAGAGATGACTGGTATCTACCTCCCTATTACCTGGACCCATAGGGCTGTACTACATAGAGATGACTGGTATCCACCGTCCTATTACCTGGACCCATAGGCCTGTACTACATAGAGATGACTGGTATCCACTGTCCTATTACCTGGACCCATAGGGCTGTACTGCTTCACACACGGTTGGTTTGATGTGACGCAGAAAAATTAGCGTGGTAGAAAGAAACCGCAGATAAAACGATGAGGGAAGCCATTTGAAGGCCAACGACCGGATGGGGATATTACTATTTTTATGGGCTGGGGAAATGATTCTTTCTTGATTTGAAATTCAATGTTCTTTTTTTCACACGTAGCGTGTATGTTGGAAGTGGGTGGTTTGTCTTGCTGTCGGGCATAAAAAAGGATGGAGAATGATGGAGAAAATAAAAAAGCTATCAAAGTATGTGGCGGTGGCTAATCACGTTCGGTCTGTTTTTACTCTTAAAAGACACTCTGTTCTGAGCTGCTGAGTGGTTAACTCAGTCTAAGAGAGTCTAGTGTCCTGATAAAAGGTCAAGTGATTCACTCCGTCTAAGAGAGTCTAGTGTCCTGATAAAAGGTCAAGTGATTCACTCCGTCTAAGAGAGTCTAGCACCTTGATAAAAGGTCAAGTGATTCACTCAGTCTAAGAGAGTCTAGCGCCTTGATAAAAGGTCAAGTGATTCACTCCGTCTAAGAGAGTCTAGCGCCTTGATAAAAGGTCAAGTGATTCACTCAGTCTAAGAGAGTCTAGCGCCCTGATAAAAGGTCAAGTGATTCACTCCGTCTAAGAGAGCCTAGCGCCTTGATAAAAGGTCAAGTGATTCACTCAGTCTAAGAGAGTCTAGCGCCCTGATAAAAGGTCAAGTGATTCACTCCGTCTAAGAGAGTCTAGTGTCCTGATAAAAGGTCAAGTGATTCACTCAGTCTAAGAGAGTCTAGCGCCCTGATAAAAGGTCAAGTGATTCACTCCGTCTAAGAGAGTCTAGTGTCCTGATAAAAGGTCAAGTGATTCACTCAGTCTAAGAGAGTCTAGCGCCCTGATAAAAGGTAAAGTGATTCACTCCGTCTAAGAGAGTCTAGTGTCCTGATAAAAGGTCAAGTGATTCACTCAGTCTAAGAGAGTCTAGCGCCCTGATAAAAGGTAAAGTGATTCACTCCGTCTAAGAGAGTCTAGTGTCCTGATAAAAGGTCAAGTGATTCACTCAGTCTAAGAGAGTCTAGCGCCCTGATAAAAGGTCAAGTATTCACAGTTGTGGAGTAATGGCCGACAGAGCTTGTTATTACTCAGCATGAGGGGCTAGAAGAGGAGCTAGAAGAAAAGGACACCCCCGGCTCTTTAAATGCTATCTCAAAATATTACAATATGAAAAGTCTAATAATGTTTCAGTAGGGTGTTGTACGACAGTCCACAGAAGAGAGGACAAAAGAGTGGAGATGTTTTTCCTTTTTCTCCAGGCGATGATTATGATGACAGTGCTGTGGATATTGGAAAGGCCTCAGAGATGGTCCAGTGGAAATGAGAAAAGGACAAGAAGGACAGCTGAAATTAAAATGGCCTCCCTCGACAACATTCTTGATTATTATGTAGAAACATAATCTTTGTTTCGTCTACTCATGGCAACTGGGTTGGAACAAACTTCAATCAAAATGGGAGATCACAATTGAGAATGTGTATTAGTGCCGTTTGAAGAGAAGCAGTGGTTTCTTTAGACCGGTCATCTCCCTCCCATATCGTATCATTACACTGTGAGCCTGGTTCTGTTGACCTTCACAGATGTTAACTTTGGAGAAAGCAGTTTGACTCTGTTGCTTTATTTGGCTCATAATGCTATCGGAGTTGTCAAGAACTCAAGTACCAAACAACATCTTAACTTTGCTCTCTGCAGATTAGCCACGTCCTGACCACAATAAAGGCTACGTTTGCTAATAGCAGTTAAACATTTTAAGGTAAACGACGCTATGTGGTCGATTTGTGGTTACTGTATAAAGTTATCTTTTAATACCCCACATTGTGTAATGTAAGAAAGCTTTTAACCATATTGACCGAAGGCAAGGCATACTTTTTCTGTGTGTGTGGTTGAGAAGAGCTAAACCGCTTTCACCTCACATGGAAAGAATGGGGCAGTATTACCTCACATCACGTCCTTGGTTGCAGTCCCAACAAAATGGGGGACTTAGAAAACATGGAGCCTTCTGATTTGACTGATGTGAGTTGGAATGGAGCTAGGCTGAAAATGTTCCATGACAAGATCACTGATATCAAGAGAGACTGCAGCTCTGACAGAGAACAGGTAGTTTGTGGCACATTCCTATCTCTCTCTCTCTCTCTCGTTCCCTATCTCTCCGTTTTCCGCCCATGTTTCCGCCTGGTGTGTGCGTCAGACAGGATCGGATGATAAGTGGAGTGCCACAGTCCAAACCCACAGCTGGGGACTGCATGGGGAAAGGGAGAGGCCCAGGGACACAGATGCTTTTTCCATTGGTTCTCTGTGCCTGTCAGCCAGTAGCATCCTTTCTCTTTGTTTTTGGTGTAGGTGTGGATGTCAAAGTCAGGGGCAGTCTCAGGAGAAAGTTGTTATTGACCATGATTGCTGTTTGCTTTCTAGATTACCTCTGATAACGGTTAGTCTGTCACTCTCCCGTAGAGGGCAGTCTTGAGCTGCAAACAGTTCCAGACAGACAGCCCTGCAGTAAACACACACACATACAAACACACACACACGCACAGTCAACACAGAGCTGATGGAGATGGGTGTTGAGGAGTGAGGGAGATGAGGCAGCAGAGGCGTCTGTCTGTATGTGTGTCTGTGGCCAGAGGTGTGATGAGAGATGAGGAGTTTGTGTGGTGGGTCCCAAGCAGACTGATAGCACTCCATGAATCTTTCATATTGTTGATTGAACTGCTCACAGATAGCAGCTACTCCCTCTGACTGTCAGTCACTCTGGCAAAGTGAGGCTGGATGAATGAGGCACTTGGACATTGGCAAAATTGAACAAATTACTATAGGGAGGAGCTTTTGAAACCTGAAGCACATTGATTGGTCCATACTATAGGGGCAGGGCATGTGAGGGAGGAGCCTAAGAGTCATTCCGCATCCTGATTGGTCAACATCATACGAGAGGCTCTTTATGGTAATGTTACAGGTTGAAACGCTCCAATCTCTACCTAGTTTGATCGCCGTAGAAGTGGGACGTATAGTGACAATAAAGACAACTGTCGTTTTGACGGATGGCTCTACATGGCTGTGTAAGAGAGTTTCAGTGGACCCTGTCATGATGGACAGCGCGGACAGGAAAGCAGAACTTCTCTGCTGTGATAGTAAAGAGGGTAATGGAAAGGAGTTATGGAGTCAGGAGTCTTCGGGTATTTTCTGCTGAAAAGGTTCAACTCCGCAGTTTGGAGCTTTCTTGACCTTTACTTTACAGAGTTGGCTCTGTATAAAAATGTGTTTACTTCAATTGGTAATTTATTCATTGTGATGAATAGACTGCTACGCATTTCTGGAAGGGAAGACTATAAATGATGCTGAATTGTATTTCTAATGTCAACCTGATTTAATAAAAAGGGACCAGAGAAAGAGGGAGAGAGAGCTAGAGAGAGACAAAGAGAGAGAGCGAGAGAATGAGATCGCTTGAATTAAAAGCGCTGTTCTTGGAATATCTTAATGGGAATATGAATGCAGACCCTAAAGACCTTAGCCCCCCTGCAGTATAAATGGTAGCCAACTGATTGTCCCTCTCTCTAGTTGGAACGTAGCGGCACTGTCCCTCAGGATCCCATGGTCCTATCCTTCCCATCCAAACATAATTACATTTAATTAAAGTTATATGTCAATTGAATAGTGGCTAATCCACTGTAGCTGGTTCCTGCTAGTGAGGGCAGATCAGCATGACATTCCATCTCACAATCAATCAGCGGTCAATGTAGCGTCTCGTTCTCTCTGGAAGTCCATGACTCCATATGGCTCTGGATGGAGATGTTATATATCATTATGATCATCACCTGCAGGGCTGATCTAGGAGCTGTCCATATAATCTTCTTCATTATGATCTAAATGACAAAACTGATCCTAGATCAGCAGTCCTACTGTGAATACAGGCACTGGACACTATACTGCCTGCAGCACAGACTTTACTGTGCTATAGGCAGCATAGTGGGGCGGTTAGGTAGCCTAGTGGTTAGAGCGTTGGACTAGTAACAAGGTAAAAATCTGTCGTTCTGCCCCTGAACAAGGCAGTAAACCCACTGTTCCTAGGCCGTCATTGAAAATAAGAATTTGTTCTTAACTGACCTGTAGGAGTTAAATAAAGGTTAAAAATAGTGTGCAGGGCCTGTATTCACAGTAGGACTACTGATCTAGGATCAGTTTTAACACTTCTGGGTTGGCTGCCATTTGAGATGTTCTCCCTTTGTCCCCCAACACCAATGTTCTCTTCATTTCCTCACTTGATGTCATTCTGTGTTTGAAAATGTGAAGTAACAGTTACGTGCAATGCTGTGTTGACTAATGCTGTGTTGACTAATGCTGTGTTGACTAATGCTGTGGCTGGTTTGTGTTGATGCTCATGTCAGCTCTCTTGGGTAAGTGGGTGTGTGTAGGGTTAAACTGAGTGGGATTGATCTTCTGTGGCTGGGGAGAGAGAAAGGTAGGGGGAGAGGGGGTGGGGGGGAAGGGGGATAGAGAGCGCAGGCTGTTGCGTCTGTCCACTGGAGCTGAAAATAGGGCTGTGGCTGCACGCTGTCGGGGATCACAGCAGCACACTGGACTCTGAGCATGCTTGGTATAGGCCCCACAGACACAGAGCAACATAGAAAATCTCTATCTCTCTTTCCTTCTCTCTATCGCCCACTTTCTGAGCTATAACTCTACAGAACAATCTCCTCCAGTCTATATCATTGTGGCAGCCTCTCATAGACTTATGTTGTAGCTTCATTCTTTCTCTAGTATGAAATGGCATGTTTAGCTACTATAGCAACTCTTCACATCTATTCTATTCATCAAAAAAGCTAGAATCTATTCCATTCCTAATCAACTCTGTCTCCCTCTCCTTTTTCTGTCTGAGGGTTTGTTTGGGTAGTATTGTTTGTGGGCCACCGTGTCAAGGCGTCTGTCTGCCGTTCTCATTAAGGCTTATTAAGGCTTACTTAACCAGCGCGTTGTTTCTGAGTCTACTGTACCTGAGACAGACAACGTTGTTGGAGAGGAAACGTCCTCACAGTGATATGGGAGCCGCACGTGTCAATTAAGCAGAACGAGCTGAGAGTGCCGCACCGCATCAATATTTATGTCATCTGCATATAGATGAGATTGGCTTTCAGGGAGGCATTTACTGTCTGATGAACCCTCCTTCCTTCCCTCTCTCTCTCTCTCTCTCTCCCTCCATCTCTCCCTCCATCTCTCCCTCAGCGATCATCAACCCCCTATCAGGAGCCCTGGTGTTATGAGAGGAGGAGGAGAGGAGGAGAGGAGGGGAGGAGGGGAGGAAAGTGATATGAGAAAGAACCTCTAGGGCCAGAGGTGTTTATACCTGAGCGGCTGAAGTAAAATGAGTTTTGACTTATGGCGCTCTATCGAAGACGCCTTGGTGTTTGTGCCTGTGGCTGGTTAATATGAACATCAGCTTAACTAGAAGATTCACAGGCGCTTGTATTTGAAAAGTTTGTGCTTTCATAACCCCTGATTTTTAATGCCTGCATTTCAAACATTGTTTGTCGGAAACTTCATCTAAAGCAGCGTTGAAAGACAGAGTACTGATCCCCCATAGAACTACCACAGCATGTACATGCCATGTATGTGAATAAGATCGCGTAGCCTGTGTATGAGGGGGTTCGAGGGTAACCCCTGCTAGCTCTGGTCTGGCTGCTTTCACATTGATGCTGATGGAGTGTAGGGTCAGAGGTCGCGGCTGTCAGGGGCTCTAGGCAGTAGACTCAGTTGCATGCCATGCCACCTCTCTCCCCCTGCGCTCAGGGCAACTGGGCCACACTGGAAATGTGCACATATCTCCATCTAAGGTATGAAAGGAAAAACTTTACGGCTCAAAGTGCTCTGCACAAGTTGGCCCAGTGTTCTCAGCTGTCTGGGAGAGTTTGGCTCGGCTCTGGCCCACAGCTACTTGAACTTTCTACTGATGTAAAACAGTGATGGGACGTGACAAATACAAACATTCACCATCTCTACTTGTGCAGGCTTACTCATATGTGCTCCCGAATTGTGCACACTGAGGCTACACACAGATACTGAAACACATAGACCTTCAGTCTGTGTTCTCTCTAAGTAGGCCAGAGTTGTCTGGCTCAGTAGGCAGAGAGGGAATAAGAAGGTCTAGGATCAGTAGATCAGCCAGTAGATCAGTCTCTCTCTCTCACTCTCTCTCTCACTCTGTCACTCACTTTGTAGGGGTGTGTGGCGTCAGGCGGGTTCTATGTACAATGGACGAGGAAGGGGGCTTGGTTCTAACTTTCTAGGTCCGTTAAATGAAGTAAAGTTTGTGCTTTTAGTTATGTAACTATTGTGCCGTTAAAGGTATTTCTCTCGCTCACTCTCTCTCTCTTCTCTCTCTTTCTCTCTTTGTTTTTATCGAGGACAGAGCGGTTGGGCCATGTTAGGTGTGTTTATCCTCCGACACACTCTCCTAGGTGTTTAAGCCCTTGCCTATGCCCTTTGGGAGTCGTAGAGCGTAAATGGCCAGTATCGATCACCGTGGAAAAAAACACCAGTGTTTCTCTTCATGTCAACCGCATCACTGAAATCCCCCAACGGGGTCCATTTCCCTCCACAAAGCGGGATGCGAGACGACTGAGACCGATGCTGCCAACTTTGTGGAGCGGAAACTTGGTAACAATCTGTTTTGCTGTTGTTTTTCCTCTCCCCTGCCTTCCCCTCTTTGTGTTCTTCTCCTCCACAGAGAGTGTTTATGTCATCAGTAATTACCTTCAGACAAACGGAGGGACCTGACGACTGCTGCATTTGTAATTAACCTCTCAGTTCACACTCGGCCAAAATCAATGTGGCGCTTTGTTGAATCATTAATGGGCATTAACGGTCCGCGATGCTGCGCCTCCGCCGACGGCCTGTTTGATTGACACTCTGGGGACCGGCTGATAAAGCGGCTGGTAAAAGGCATTTTTTGCATATGACCTTTTCATTTGCATTCCAGACTCACAAAAGCACCTGATGAATGAATATTTCTCATACAAACGTTCATGGTAGGCCAGGACATCACTGAGTTGGGTGATCCCTTAACAACCGCAGTGAGCTTTAGTCCAGAGTCTTGTTGGAATCTGACCTGACAGACAGGGGTCCCTGGTGGAGTTTTATTACCTTAGATGAGCTACGGTATAGCAGCACGGTGAATGAGCTTTACTCTGGGTTGCATTCCAACCCTTCCTCTCTGTCTGTCTGTGTGTGTGTGTGTTTGTGTGTGTGCTCCCGAGCACATCATACTTTCCTTTACAATCTCAGGGTTTATGCATGAAAGGCGTCCCAACGGGGTTGGTAACACTGAAACATGATCGTGGCTCTCCAACACTCCCAGTTAAAGTAGAGCCCTGCGTTGGGAACATAGTCGGCTGCCAGATGCGATTGGGTGGGAGTGCCTTCGAAGTGGGCTGTGATTGGTTCTGGCGCTCTTGTTGTGACAATGCAGGTTGTCAGACAGGCAGTTGGTCACGCTAGAGAACCTCTGAGTCACTCCTGGTTCACTAATTATCTGCAGCTCCGAAATGCTCCTTGGCCTCCTTGGCCTCCTTGGTGTGTGTGTGTGTGTGTGTGTGTGTGTGTGTGTGTGTGTGTGTGTGTGTGTGTGTGTGTGTGTGTGTGTGTGTGTAATGGTCCTTCCTATGGGCTTCCTCTGTCTGCGATTCAATTTAATACAAATATTTAAATTGACATTTCCCTTTCGATTCTCCCAGACAGTGTCACAGTTCATTACAACAGAATTGAATGAGAATATTCTATAAGTCGCCTCATACAGCACAGTAATAATGTACTCACTGACACTGCATCCAGTCCCTGACTGAAGACACAATGACAGAGACCATTGCTTCAGCTCCCGAGTACATTACATTTGCTCTCATGAAGGTACTGTGCATGTCTCGTACACCGTCGCTGACATCCTTTCATAATTATTACCATCTCCACCACTGTAAATAAATATTCCACCGGGGACGGTGAGTTGTGCGGTGTGCGATTCAACGGCAGCGTTTTTAATCTCTCGCCCATCAGCCTCTATTACAGGCAGGCTCACATGCCAAGCTTCGCCCTGGCCTCTGGTTGGGTTAGTGCAATTACCTTGGCCCAGCGAGCCCTGTAATAAGAGCACTCGCTGTAATAAGAGCACTCGCTGTATCAGTGACAGGCATCAGGAGCGGCCCAGCGGCAGCCATTAGCTGGTCCCCAGCCTCCAGGTGAAGTCAGCCATTAATATCAATGAGGCCTGGCTTCCTGCATCCTGCTGCACAAGCGCACCACACTGAGCCCATTCATCACCCTGGTGACACCTTCACTCCATAGTCCAGCATGGAGCCCCAGGGCGACCCGTGAGGAACCAGGCTCAGGCTGCATCATTAGAGCCACAATGGC
Organism: Brachymystax lenok tsinlingensis; assembly: GCA_030435695.1. Taxonomy (NCBI): domain Eukaryota; kingdom Metazoa; phylum Chordata; class Actinopteri; order Salmoniformes; family Salmonidae; genus Brachymystax; species Brachymystax lenok. The sequence continues at coordinate 13,765,122 of CM059783.1, read as the reverse complement.
AGCCCAGGTCAGAGTTGGCTTAGCACACACTCCTGTTTGGTTGTTTGACTTCTCGTATGGAGTATGTGCACGTGTGTTTATTATGTTGGAATTGCATTGGATTCTAATGTAGTTGTCTCCTATAATTTTAACAAGGTGCTTGCCTCTTAGTGTTGCATACGTGCGTGTGGTTGTGAATGTGTGTGGGGGGGTAGTTGGATGCACAAGCATGTGTGTGTCTGTGTGTACATTTTAGCCTGCGTTTGTATTGAAGTGTTTGTTTGTTGCGTGTGTGTGTGTGTGTGTGTGTGTGTGTGTGTGTGTGTGCCTGTTAGCAGTGCAGGAACCCAAGCGGGAGGGCAGGCAAGGCTGGTAAATCCTGTGGTAATCTGTGGTGGGGATGAGCTGTGTAGCCGTGTGTGTAGCTGTGACAGTGTTCTTCAGAAGGTGGTCTGGGCTGTGCTGCTCCACTCTGAGCATGTATAGATTTTAGCAGCTCAATATCCCTAAATGGCTCCATCATGGGACGTCTGTGATTACTGAGCCCAGAACCAACCTCTTAATGAAAGGTCAATTAAGAAGCAAACTATTGATCCCCCCCCTCTTCTTCGTCTTCTCTCAGGCAGAGAAATTGATAAAGTCTGAGCTCTTCCCTGGCTATGCCATCACCCTCCATCCCTCCCTCCCTTCTATTTTTCCCAGACTGTCAGTTAGTAAAGTTTTACATCTCTGCTTAGGAGCAGGGGCTAAAAGACAGCTGGGCCTATGGTAAGCCATGTCAGAACTAAAGCCAGACCCATGCTGTGTTGACAACACTACCACTCCACCGGGTGGTCCAACCACTGCTGCTCAGCCTCAGCACATGTTGAGTAGTGTAGTTTCCATCTTCTGACCACATGTAGCATCTCAAAGCAGGATTGTTGATTTTGGATCAGTTTGGCCTTTTAGCTCACAATAAATTACATGGACAGGGGCGATCTGATTCTGATCCTAGATCATCACTCCTACTCTGAAACGCTTGATACAGTACATAAAGCCCCAGATCTGTAAAAACACAGTGGTCCCTAGGCTGAGAGTATTTCATGGTTAGGTCACATGGCTTTATGGATTCCCATGCAGACCAGACTTGGCTGCAGACCATTTAGTGACATCACGGCTGTTCAGATGACCTCCAGTGGCATTCCAGCCACACCACAGTACCACAACAGTCATTAGACCCGGGGCTTGTGGTTAGCTCAGCATCTGTGACACGCCAATCAATAAGGCCATTTCTGTTTGTTAGGCAATCTCAGGGAATCAATCATATAGCCTATATATGCGGTGTCTTACTTATTATGTCTCACTTTGTGGTGAATGTAGATTGTTTTATCCCACTCTCATGCAGTTAGTTATCTCTTTAAGTAAACCACACATTCTTATTTCATGGTGTCTTTAACCCTAAGGCATTACGTGTAAAGTCAGAATGGATGAAAGGGTTTCAAGTTTTCGAGTTTCAACAGTCCATGTCTCGGGTGGCTGGAGTCTTTGGCAATTATTTGGATGTTGAAGCCTGTGAGAATGGCTTACAACTGTAGCTCTCTCTCTCTCTGTTTAAGACGGGCTACACCTTCATTGTGGGATGGAAGCTATTTTGTTATCAGGGAAACTGGGTGATTGCCACAGAGTTATTGTCTGGTCTCAGTATAAACGTCTAAATATGCCTGTCCCGAAGCATATAGCCAATACTACATTTCTACATGTGTCTGTGTATTCTGATGATGTGTATACCAGAAATAAAGATGGGCTTTTTGTGTCAAACACAAAAGGAGAAGAGGCTTTTCATCATAACATTCGGCTAAACAGTGAAGTTATTCTCTTGAGCAAGCCACTGGGAAGGGGATTCCGAGTCAGTTGCACAACTGAATGCATTCAACAGAAATGGGTCTTCCGCATTTAAACCAATCCTTCTGAATCAGAGGTGCGGAGGGCTGCCTTAATCAACGTCCACAACGCAGTTGGGGGCCTTGCTCAAGGGCAGAACAGCAGATTTTTCCACATTGCCTGCTCAGGGATTTGAACCAGCAACCTTTTTAGTTACCGGCCCAATGCTCTTAACCGCTAGGCTACCTGCCACAACCTATTCATGGTGTGAATTGGCTGCTCCCATCACAACAAGTGGTAAAACGGTTTCATACTCTCTTATGTCTCCCCCTTCATCTCTACTGACATGTATGTGGAATTGATAAATGCACACACAAACACACTACATGTTAATGTTTTTAAATGTATGTAAATTGTCTTTTGTCTGTATGTCTTTTTCGTAATGTGTCAGACCCCAGTAAGACTAGCTGTCCCCATTGGCGTTGACTAATAGGGGATCCTAATAAATCAAAATCTTGAACTACCCATACAATACCTGCTTCCTCTCCCTTCCCAGTCCATCTGTCTCTCCTGTCTCCCCTGCCTCTCCCCTAGCATCAGATGAGATGAACGCCTGGTGCATGACATGCATTGTGTGAGGTGGCAGCTCTTTGGTAGCCCCGTCTACTGTCTGCCGATCTCCTTCAGAGCAGCTAGCCCTGCTCTCGCATCTCACCAACGGTTTTACACACACAGATCCTCACACAGCCCTTTTGATCTGTTGAAGCTCCCAATGAATACAGAAATACAGACAGATAGATTTGTGGATAATATATCGCTGCTCTTTTCTTAACCCTGTTCAGAATGGAGAGAGAGGCAGAGAGAGGCAGAGGGGAGGGTGGTGGTACAGTCATTACAGTGCTCAGTTGGACAAAACACTGGCTGTCTTTTGAAGTTTAATTCCACTTGATGTATTATTTGGTGAACACACGTTTCTCAACTGAGGTCAGCCTGTTATTTATTTATTGACATTCTTGTTGTAGTTGATGCCAAAGTCACACCAAATAGCATGTCCTCCTGGGCAGAGAACTTGGAGATGAGGGCTCACTACCAGTGGTATTTTCACTCTCTGCTCCTCATGTCCATTTCACATGTATAGGTGCTACCAAGACATCAACAGCTTTACCCATAAACACCCATCTGTATTCTTGCCACTCCAGTAGAGCCCAATCATACGTCTGACATGCTACTTTTGATACAGTGGTCAGGTAATAATGTATCGCCAATTGTCGTGTTGCTGGTGTGCGCCGAGGCACAGTGGAAGGTAGCAGGCGTATGCAGACGAACAGCGGGGCCAATCCATTCCAACAGCCGGCTTTATGATGGACACATTCCATTTCCTGCTCCAGCAGCACTATCAGCACGGAGCCTGTCTTGTTCCACCACCTAAAGTGGGGCCTCCCTGCCAGGAGACAAATGCATCGGAGAGGCCAATTTCTATGGCAATTTCTGCTAGCGAAGTCGGTCAGCGCGGTGTAACCAGCAGGCACGACAGAACAGTCACCTGTGGGAGTACGGTTAACAGAAGAGAGAGAGGGATAGATTGTGTGTTTGAGAGTAAATGTGAGAGAAACTGTGTGTATGTGCATGTGTATGTACGTCCGTTCCTCTTTGTGTGTCTGCAAGTGAGTGAGAGATAAAACATGTGTAACAGAGAGAAAGAGAGGTGGAGAAACAGGTAGAGAGAAAGAGAGAGGGAGAAACAGGTAGAGAGAAAGAGAGAGGGAGAAACAGGTAGAGAGAAAGAGAGAAGGAGAAACAGGTGGAGAGAGAGAGAAGGAGAAACAGGTAGAGAGAAAGAGAGGGAGAAACAGGTGGAGAGAGAGGGAGAAACAGGTAGAGAGAAAGAGAGAGGGAGAAACAGGTAGAGAGAAAGAGAGGGAGAAACAGGTGGAGAGAAAGAGAGAGGGAGAAACAGGTAGAGAGAAAGAGAGGGAGAAACAGGTGTAGAGAAAGAGGGAGAAACAGGTAGAGAGAAAGAGAGAGGGAGAAAGAGGGAGAAACAGGTAGAGAGAAAGAGAGAGGGAGAAACAGGTAGAGAGAAAGAGAGGGAGAAACAGGTGGAGAGAAAGAGAGAGGGAGAAACAGGTGGAGAGAAAGAGAGAATGAGAAACAGGTAGAGAGAAAGAGAGAGGGAGAAACAGGTAGAGAGAAAGAGAGGGAGAAACAGGTGGAGAGAAAGAGAGAGGGAGAAACAGGTGGAGAGAAAGAGAGAGGGAGAAACAGGTGGAGAGAAAGAGAGAGGGAGAAACAGGTAGAGAGAAAGAGAGGGAGAAACAGGTAGAGAGAAAGAGAGGGAGAAACAGGTGGAGAGAAAGAGGGAGAAACAGGTAGAGAGAAAGAGAGAGGGAGAAACAGGTGGAGAGAAAGAGGGAGAAACAGGTAGAGAGAAAGAGAGGGAGAAACAGGTGGAGAGAAAGAGAGAAGGAGAAACAGGTAGGGAGAAACAGGTAGAGAGAAAGAGAGAGGGAGAAACAGGTGGAGAGGTGGAGAAACAGGTAGATGTAAAGGGATGTACGAATCTGACGAATCACATCAGCAGTACTACCACTGAATGTATCCTAAATGGTATCAACCAGTGGCAATATATTTAAGTCTAAAAGTCAAGGGTTCTGAATACTTTCAGAATGGACTGTATATAGTGTATATATATTGGTAGTTTATATATAATTATGTGTATATATAATTGTGTGTATATGTCACGACTTCCGCCGAGGTCTGTCCCTCTCCTTGTTCGTGCGGTTTTTGGCGGTCGACGTCACCGGCCTTCTAGCCATCGCCAAAACATTTTTCATGTTCCATTTGTTTTGTCTTTGTTTTACACACCTGGTTTCAATTCCCCAATTACATGCTCATTATTTAACCCTCTGTTTTCCCCATGTATTTTGTGCGTGATTGTTTGTTGTTCATTTGTTGGATTTTATACGGCTGTTTTTTTCGCCCGTGTGTTTTAGGGCACGTTGTATTTGATATCCTTTTTCCGTATTGGATTAAATACGTTGTTCACTCATCTCTGCTTTCCTGCGCCTGACTTTATACACCAGCTACACACACCGTAATTGACAGTATATATATATATATATATATATATATATATATATATATATATATATATATATACACTGCTCAAAAAAATAAAGGGAACACTTAAACAACACAATGTAACTCCAAGTCAATCACACTTCTGTGAAATCAAACTGTCCACTTAGGAAGCAACACTGATTGACAATAAATTTCACATGCTGTTGTGCAAATGGAATAGACAACAGGTGTAAATTATAGGCAATTAGCAAGACACCCCCAATAAAGGAGTGGTTCTGAAGGTGGTGACCACAGACCACTTCTCAGTTCCTATGCTTCCTGGCTGATGTTTTGGTCACTTTTGAATGCTGGCAGTGCTTTCACTCTAGTGGTAGCATGAGACGGAGTCTACAACCCACACAAGTGGCTCAGGTAGTGCAGCTCATCCAGGATAGCACATCAATGCGAGCTGTGGCAAGAAGGTTTGCTGTGTCTGTCAGCGTAGTGTCCAGAGCATGGAGGCGCTACCAGGAGACAGGCCAGTACATCAGGAGACGTGGAGGAGGCCGTGGGAGGGCAACAACCCAGCAGCAGGACCGCTACCTCCGCCTTTGTGCAAGGAGGAGCAGGAGGAGCACTGCCAGAGCCCTGCAAAATGACCTCCAGCAGGCCACAAATGTGCATGTGTCTGCTCAAACGGTCAGAAACAGACTCCATGAGGGTGGTATGAGGGCCCGACGTCCACAGGTGGGGGTTGTGCTTACAGCCCAACACCGTGCAGGACGTTTGGCATTTGCCAGAGAACACCAAGATTGGCAAATTCGCCATTGGCGCCCTGTGCTCTTCACAGATGAAAGCAGGTTCACACTGAGCACGTGACAGACGTGACAGAGTCTGGAGACGCCGTGGAGAACGTTCTGCTGCCTGCAACATCCTCCAGCATGACCGGTTTGGCGGTGGGTCAGTCATGGTGTGGGGTGGCATTTCTTTGGGGGGCCGCACAGCCCTCCATGTGCTCGCCAGAGGTAGCCTGACTGCCATTAGGTACCGAGATGAGATCCTCAGACCCCTTGTGAGACCATATGCTGATGCGGTTGGCCCTGGGTTCCTCCTAATGCAAGACAATGCTAGACCTCATGTGGCTGGAGTGTGTCAGCAGTTCCTGCAAGAGGAAGGCATTGATGCTATGGACTGGCCCGCCCGTTCCCCAGACCTGAATCCAATTGAGCACATCTGGGACATCATGTCTCGTTCCATCCACCAACGCCACGTTGCACCACAGACTGTCCAGGAGTTGGCGGATGCTTTAGTCCAGGTCTGGGAGGAGATCCCTCAGGAGACCATCCGCCACCTCATCAGGAGCATGTCCAGGCGTTGTAGGGAGGTCATACAGGCACGTGGAGGCCACACACACTACTGAGCCTCATTTTGACTTGTTTTAAGGACATTGCATCAAAGTTGGATCAGCCTGTAGTGTGGTTTTCCACTTTAATTTTGAGTGTGACTCCAAATCCAGACCTCCATGGGTTGATACATTTGATTTCCATTGATAATTTTTGTGTAATTTTGTTGTCAGCACATTCAACTATGTAAAGAAAAAAGTATTGAATAAGATTATTCAGATCTATGATGTGTTATTTTAGTGTTCCCTTCATTTTTTTGAGCAGTGTATATATATATATATATATATATATATATATATAATACAGTGCATTCGGGAAAGTATTCAGACCACTTGACTTTTTCCTCATTTTATTACGTTACAGCCTCTTAAATACTTAAATACTTACTCTTGAATTGATTAAATAGATGTTTTCCCTCGTCAATATACACAAATACCCCATAATCACAAAGCAAAAACAGTTTAAAAAATATATTTTTTACACTTTGTTGAAGCACCGTTGGCAGCAATTATAGCCTCGAGTCTTCTTGGGTATGAAACTACAAGCTTGGCACACTGGTAATTGGGGAGTTTCTCCCGTTCTTCTCTGTAGATCCTCTCAAGCTCTGTCAGGTTGGATGGGGAGTGTCACTGCCCATGGGAACAATAACCGACAAAGACAGAGGGAACAGAGGGCACATATATAACATACTAATCAGGGGAAATGGGAACCAGGAGTGTGTAATCAGAGGGGAGGGGGATCCGTGACACATATACGCTCGTCGTCCCCTTATGCCATAGTTTGTACATCTCGATTGTCAGTAGAAACCACATTTGTTTAAGCAAGTCAGCCATATCAGCTATGTTTTTTAAAAAGGCAGTAAATGAGGCTGAATTAACTGTTAAGCTGCCGGACAAGGCTCTGCTGATAGCAAGGTGTAGCAGTGGTAAGGTGTTGGGACTGCTGTTGGGACTCTGCTGAAAGTCTATATACAGTGTGTACAAATGGCGTGAGGAGGTAGGCAATAAATAGGCCATAGTAGCGAAGTAAATTACAATTTAGCAGATGATGATGTGCAAGTAGAGATACTGGTGTGCAAAAGAGCAGAAAAGTAAATAAAAACAGTATGGGGATGAGGTAGTTAGATTGGGTGGGCTATTTACAGATGGACTATGTACAGCTGCAGCGATCGGTGGTACTGTGGTTATAGTGAAATTAATGTATTGTTTAGTGTTGTGTTGTGGCTTTGCTGGCATGCATCAAAACACATTTTGGGGGGTTTGCCCAACCAAGATTTACATGTTAAAATCGCCACTGGTATCAACCCACATAAAGTGTTGATGTCATGTTGTTGACAGTATGCTCTTTAGACAGCTAAATGAGTGTGCCTGGTGGAACTGCTGTGTTTTCAGACGTCCGCAGCCCTCTAATTACAGGCTAATTATATAAACAGCTGTCTGCTAACACCCCTCTCTTTATAACACAAAGAAACACACACACACACACAGACACAAAGAGCAGTCATTATACTGCACAGTGTGTGTGTGTTCTTGCTGCCCTGGGGTGTGCGGGGTGATATCCAGTGCATCATACACATTGACAGCAGACTGAATGGTGTTGTTGAGAACAGAAGCTGTTCAGGCTGCGTGAGGAGCAGGGTGCTTGGCACATGGCACTGACATCTTTATGGTAGCCTTCTCACGTCTCACTGACAAGCATTGCAAATGATCTATGCACCAATGTGTATACCCACCTTTCTTCTGCTGTGTGTGTATGAATGCATGTGTTTGTGCGCACGTGTGTGGATGAGAGAGAGATTGTATTTTGTATGATTGAGCTTTAGTATGCACACCGTAGAGGGCCTTGTTCATTGCCCAGTGATTTTAAGAGAAATACTCTCATCAAGGCTCTTTATAGAAGCCTGTATCTGTTATTCACCATTACTTTTTATGGCCTTTGTGTTCAGCATTACATTTAGTAGATGCCAGGATGAAAGGGTGCCTGCAGTGATCTCTGCAGGATTCAGTCAGAGCTACTTTGGAGGACTATGGAGTGGTTTCACCTGAGCTGAACACAACAGGCTGGTAAATAGTCAGCGCTAGGATAGGCTACGCTAGCCGTGGTAAAAAGGCACCTCTCAGGCTGGTAACGCTAGGCTAGTCTAAATGATGTAGCATACGAGGCACCTCTCTGAGTTCACAACTCCCAGAGGGGAACAGCTGTCTCCCTCCTCACTTTTAGACTCCACAGCCTGTTCCCTCTCCAGGGGCTTCCATGACACCTGCTTACCGCAGGCTCAGACTGTACCCATAAACATCCATATGTATTCTTGCCACTCCAGTATAGCAGTGGTACATACGTCTGACATGCTACTTTTGATACAGTGGTCAGGTAATAATGTATCGCCAATTGTCGTGTTGCTGGTGTGCGCCGAGGCACAGTGGAAGGTAGCAGGCGTATGCAGACGAACAGCGGGGCCAATCCATTCCAACAGCCGGCTTTATGATGGACACATTCCATTTCCTGCTCCAGCAGCACTATCAGCACGGAGCCTGTCTTGTTCCACCACCTAAAGTGGGGCCTCCCTGCCAGGAGACAAATGCATCGGAGAGGCCAATTTCTATGGCAATTTCTGCTAGCGAAGTCGGTCAGCGCGGTGTAACCAGCAGGCACGACAGAACAGTCACCTGTGGGAGTACGGTTAACAGAAGAGAGAGAGGGATAGATTGTGTGTTTGAGAGTAAATGTGAGAGAAACTGTGTGTATGTGCGCATGTGTATGTACGTCCGTTCCTCTTTGTGTGTCTGCAAGTGAGTGAGAGATAAAACATGTGTAACAGAGAGAAAGAGAGGTGGAGAAACAGGTAGAGAGAAAGAGAGAGGGAGAAACAGGTAGAGAGAAAGAGAGAGGGAGAAACAGGTAGAGAGAAAGAGAGAAGGAGAAACAGGTGGAGAGAGAGAGAAGGAGAAACAGGTAGAGAGAAAGAGAGGGAGAAACAGGTGGAGAGAGAGGGAGAAACAGGTAGAGAGAAAGAGAGAGGGAGAAACAGGTAGAGAGAAAGAGAGGGAGAAACAGGTGGAGAGAAAGAGAGAGGGAGAAACAGGTAGAGAGAAAGAGAGGGAGAAACAGGTGGAGAGAAAGAGGGAGAAACAGGTAGAGAGAAAGAGAGAGGGAGAAAGAGGGAGAAACAGGTAGAGAGAAAGAGAGAGGGAGAAACAGGTAGAGAGAAAGAGAGGGAGAAACAGGTGGAGAGAAAGAGAGAGGGAAAGAGAACAGTCGTTTCCCACATAGATTGGTTTCTAGAGGAGTTTGGTCCTCTGAAGGCGACTGGTGACCTTTTCTATCTGAGTCTAAAACACTACTGCCTCTAGATAGCCTACAGAGAAATGAATGGCCTGAGTGGTTTCTGTCAAGGTCAAACTTAAGAGACATTTGGTGATGTATGTAGATATGCCTACAGGTTCCCTTGCACATATTGTAATGTTCATGCATGTTCTGTATTCCTCTGATACTGTGAACAGTGTGTGTCTGCCTTTGCTTCAGCATGTTTATTGGCATGCATTTGTCTAAGTCCAGGTTGTCTCTCTGCCACAGTACTACTGTTGCTGTTACCTCAGTACCACTGCTGCTGCTGTTACCTCAGTACCGCTGCTGCTGTGTTACCTCAGTACTACTACTGCTGCTGTTACCTCAGTACCGCTGCTGCTGTGTTACCTCAGTACTACTGCTGCTGTGTTACCTCAGTACTACTGCTGCTGTGTTACCTCAGTACTACTGCTGCTGTGTTACCTCAGTACTACTGCTGCTGTGTTACCTCAGTACTACTGCTGCTGTGTTACCTCAGCACTACTGCTGCTGCTGTTACCTCAGCACTACTACTGCTGCTGTTACCTCAGTACTACTACTGCTGCTGTTACCTCAGTACCGCTGCTGCTGTGTTACCTCAGTACTACTGCTGCTGTGTTACCTCAGTACTACTGCTGCTGTATTACCTCAGTACTACTGCTGCTGTGTTACCTCAGCACTACTGCTGCTGTGTTACCTCAGCACTACTGCTGCTGCTGTTACCTCAGTACTACTGCTGCTGCTGTTACCTCAGTACTACTGCTGCTGTGTTACCTCAGCACTACTGCTGCTGCTGTTACCTCAGTACTACTACTGCTGCTGTTACCTCAGTACTACTACTGCTGCGGTTACCTCAGTACTACTGCTGCTGCTGTTACCTCAGTACTACTGCTGCTGTGTTACCTCAGTACTACTGCTGCTGCTGTTACCTCAGTACTACTACTGCTGCTGTGTTACCTCAGTACCACTGCTGCTGCTGTTACCTCAGTACTACTACTGCTGCTATTACCTCAGTACTACTACTGCTGCGGTTACCTCAGTACCACTGCTGCTGCTGTTACCTCAGTACTACTACTGCTGCTATTACCTCAGTACTACTACTGCTGCGGTTACCTCAGTACCACTGCTGCTGCTGTTACCTCAGTACTACTACTGCTGCTATTACCTCAGTACTACTACTGCTGCGGTTACCTCAGTACTACTGCTGCTGTGTTACCTCAGTACTACTGCTGCTGCTGTTACCTCAGTACTACTACTGCTGCGGTTACCTCAGTACTACTGCTGCTGCTGTTACCTCAGTACTACTGCTGCTGTGTTACCTCAGTACTACTGCTGCTGCGGTTACCTCAGTACTACTGCTGCTGTGTTACCTCAGTACCACTGCTGCTGCTGTTACCTCAGTACTACTACTGCTGCTATTACCTCAGTACTACTACTGCTGCTGTGTTACCTCAGTACTTCTGGTGCTGCTATTACCTCAGTACTTCTGCTGCTGCTGTTACCTCAGTACTACTGCTGCTGTGTTACCTCAGTACTACTGCTGCTGTGTTACCTCAGCACTACTGCTGCTGTGTTACCTCAGCACTACTGCTGCTGCTGTTACCTCAGTACTACTGCTGCTGCTGTTACCTCAGTACTACTGCTGCTGTGTTACCTCAGCACTACTGCTGCTGTGTTACCTCAGAACTGCTGCTGCTGTTACCTCAGTACCACTGCTGCTGCTGTTACCTGAGTACCGCTGCTGCTGCTGTTACCTCAGTACCGTTGCTGCTGTTACCTCAGTACTACTACTGCTGCTGTTACCTCAGTACTACTACTGCTGCGGTTACCTCAGTACTACTGCTGCTGCTGTTACCTCAGTACTACTGCTGCTGTGTTACCTCAGTACTACTGCTGCTGCTGTTACCTCAGTACTACTACTGCTGCTGTGTTACCTCAGTACCACTGCTGCTGCTGTTACCTCAGTACTACTACTGCTGCTATTACCTCAGTACTACTACTGCTGCGGTTACCTCAGTACCACTGCTGCTGCTGTTACCTCAGTACTACTACTGCTGCTATTACCTCAGTACTACTACTGCTGCTGTGTTACCTCAGTACTTCTGGTGCTGCTATTACCTCAGTACTTCTGCTGCTGCTGTTACCTCAGTACTACTGCTGCTGTGTTACCTCAGTACTACTGCTGCTGTGTTACCTCAGTACTACTGCTGCTGTGTTACCTCAGTACTACTACTGCTGCTGCTGTTACCTCAGTACTACTACTGCTGCTGCTGTTACCTCAGTACTACTACTGCTGCGGTTACCTCAGTACAACTGCGTCCCCACATCCTCCTCACTTGTCAGGCGTGTCATGATAGCACAGAGTGAGTGGGATGAGAAATGGCCTCATCCCACTGGAGAGAGATACTCCACACTGATCACTAGAGGACTGAACGCTGTAGTGACCTCCTCATACACCGCATTGATTCTCACACACACACACACACGGCACGCTCATGACACACACACACGGATGTGTCATCCCTCACCAGCACTGGGCCATAGAGAGGACACTCACCTGCTATTGTAGTGCACCTAACTGAAGACCTACTTTACCATCCTCCTCCTGGAAGTGGGTTATTTGAAGGTCACACACTCAACAGCCCAACACGTAGAGGTGAAGTTTATAGGATGCAGACTCTTCAGTCCTTAAGGGTCCTTACACAGTCCTCAAGGGTCAGCCCTGGTATCTTGTCCCCATTCAAGTTTCCATCAGGAATCACACTGAAAGAAGATCATATCTGTGTGCTGCTCGTAGTAAGGTATGCTATTTTAATGTTAGGTGAATGTTCAGCGACATTGGAAGTGAATCCACCTGCCCTCCATGTCTATCTACTGAAGAACGTTCCAGATTATTGTCCTTATCTGGTGTGTGTGTGAGAGCGAGAAAGAGAGAGAGTGAAAAAGTGGCGGATAGAGCGAGGGAGAGAGTTAGAAAGAGGGAGATTGGACAAATGAGGCAGTGAGCTGCCAAGAGTTCAGAGAAAGTGCTGACACCAGTGTTCTGCTTGCATTCTGTTTGTTTGTCCCGTCATGCAACAGCGCAGTGTAAATACACAGTAATTACTGGCCACAGCTCATATTGTTTTAATTCAATCAGATGACAGCTGTTGGCACCATGTAGCCCATGTTGTGGGCCGGACACCTTTTTTTTTTCACGAGCGATGATGCAGGGTCACAGACGGGTCACGTGGTGCCAGTGAGGGGCATCTGCTCTGGGAGGAGGGCAGAATGCTGACATTATTATTCACTGGGCTGTCAAAGTACAGAGCACCCAGGATTGCATGGGGGGGGGAATATTCTGCCCTGCGCTACCGGCAGCCACAGACAGGGGGAGCCGGTGGACTTTAGAATCCCACAGACTAATGAAAAGAGGGATCTTATTGTGATAGGTCCACACCGCCGGAGCCTGCTTCCTTTGTTGCCTCCCAACTGTCGCACCTCCCCTTCCCTCTCTCCTCCTCTCTCTCACCCACACACACACACACTCTCTTTCTCTCCTTCGTTCTTTCTCCTGCCTCATCTCCCCTTCCTCTCCCATCCGTGGATGAAATGAACAGCACCAGGAGAGGTGGTGTGGAGCAGACAGACAGGCAGACAGACAGACAGGCAGACAGATAGACACAGTGAGTGGGACTGGACAGAGGGGTTTCTTCACTGCTGTACTGACTGTGAGCCTGGAAGAGGCTGCTGCTGGCTGGGCTCATTGTGGAGCTATACGTACCTGTGGAGAACGGACACTGACACAGCTGGCTGCCAATAACACTCAACTGTGAGAGCCGCCGTGCAAGAGGTGCGTTTTACTGTGTGTCGTCTGTGAATTTAGGCATGTGTGTGGGGGGGAAGAGGTATCGTGTGTGTGTGTGTCCTTTTGCATTGAATGGTGTATGTTTTTTACTGTGTGGATTTAACATGGCATAGCTTCTTTTCTCATGCTGATGTCAATTGGATGGTTGAGTTGTTTTGTTTCCTTGGCAGAACAGGATTTTATTTCTGACCCCATTCAGGCGTTGTCTTTGATTATAAATTCATGTTTAGGCTATTCATTTGTACAGTGTTGGTGCGGTGCGAGAGAGCGGGACAAAGGAGAATGCAGTAAATAAAACATTCCTCCGACGTTGTTGGCAGATAAACTTGTTCTTCAAAAGTAGGTTATACATGAATTCATCAGACTTCTCGACGCTCATTCTAAAACGCTCTCTGGCTGACAGATTGAGACTGCGGTGTGTCTGTCAGTGCGCATGCTCTCCAACAGACGGAACGCTTGAATGTCGTTGCCTTGGGGTCTGAAAGATGAGTTAGAGGACCTAAGCATTGCCAGGCATTGGGCCAAATCACTGTCTTTTAGTGTCTGCTGAAGGTTAGGGGAACATTTCTCTCTGGTTCCCTCTTAGCATTATCAATGGAAATGACGAGTCTATTCAATCATCCTGTTTCAGTGGGAATTCCATTGGTTTGAGGACGTGTGCCCTCTTGGTTGGCTTGAGAAGGAGGATATTTCAAGAGTATATTGTAGGCACAGGAGGCTGTTGAGGGTAGGGCGGCTCATAATAACATCTGGAATGGAGCGAATGGAATGGCATCAAACACATGGAAATATTCCGCTCCAGCCATTACCACAAGCCTGTCCTCCCCAATTAAGGTGCCACCAAACCTCCTGTGGTTGCAGGCTATGTGTGTGGAGTCTGTGTGTGTCAACACTGTATATGGTGTACGTGGGATTGTGTGATGGTACAAGAGTGGAATATATGGGACCAGACAGACAGGCAGAGCGAGACAGACAGACAGACACAGTGAGTGGTAGTAGTACAAATGTGGAGTATCGGTGAGGCTTGTGTCCATACCGGCCCTCTCTCTCTCTCTCCCAGGAGCTTTGCCTTTGCCTCCCTCTCTCCTTCCCCTTCGACCCCTCCCTCGTTCCCTCCCTCCATCCTGCTGAGGAGGCAAATTTAGAGTGGGCGAGCTTTAGCCCATTCATAATAGCGATGGGTGGAGGAGTGGAAGAGGAGGGAGGGGGAGAGAAAGACCCCCCAGAGACCTCATTACGTATTTATGTCTAGATGTGTAGACATTTCTCTCAACACATGTTTGCCTCATTCACCAATTAACACCCTCACTCCCAATCCAACGGCTGTGTTGACAGATGCTGAACCGAAAGAGCCGTGCTTCTATATCTGCGTTGCTTGCTCTCTGGGGGTTTCAGCTGGGTTTCTGTAAAAGTACTTTGTGACAACTGCTGATGTAAAAAGGTCTTTATAAATAAATGTGATTGATTGATTGAGCTCACACTGGTCCATGCTTTGGTGTTTGTTTGCATAAAATGCAAATATTGTCTATTGTGGCATCATGGGTTTGACTGTTGAGTTTTTCCAGACCATGACATCTGCTCTTAGGCCTTACCAAGTTGTTATTGATCTTTTCCTCCAGGGGGCGTCATAGACAAGGACCTGCGTCACTACCTCAACCTGCGCTTCCAGAAGGCCTCAGTGGACCACGAGCTCCAGCAGATCATTAGAGACAACCTCTACCTCCGCACCATACCCTGTGAGTAACCCCCCTGGCCCTGTCCCCATCTCTTACCTGGGGTCCCTCTCGCCCTCTCACAGGGAGTTGTTCTTCATCCACCCCAGCCTACCTGTCCAATAACACATGGAATCTGCTATGTTTCCTGGCCATGCCACCTGGAAAAACTAGCTATGAGATATCCACAAATCTGGTTAAAATCTCACTTTCCAAACTTGGGAATACATCAAATAGATACACAACCAGTAGATTCCTTCCAATCCTTGAAATACATTGGCATTTGAATCTTCTGTCTTCATTCCCAGCCTCCGGTTCTTCTCCAGCAGCTACTGAGTCTCTATTGGTCTGGCTGGGTTCAGTAATGGATGATCTAGCATCATTATTTGGCTGGAGGGGTGAACCTGGCCTTCTGCAGCCGTCTGTCTCAGCGGAGGGTGTTCTCAGATTGAACCTTGGCAACGCCATTCTGTAATCAGCACCTGAATCTCAGCAGGCAGGCGTGCACCATGGTTAAGGCCTATTTATTCTAAAACCATGCCAGTTTTAGTCAACTGAGCTGGGAGACTATCTTGCTAGCCCTCCAGCACTGCATTTGGAGAGCGTTGGTCTACTAATGGAATGTGTGTGTGTGTGTGTAGCAGTGCTCCTAGACAGCATTTAGACTGAAACAGTCAAAAGAGATTCATTACTTAGTCATGTTTGTTATGTTTCATTGGCAACAATGCATATAGATGAGTAAACTGTAGACAATGCATAAGGTTTCTCATCAAGGTTCTCATGTTATGGAGGAGATGATGTTTAATTCATAACATCAAATTTGATTTGTCACATACACATGTTTAGCAGATGTTATTGAGGGTGTATCGAAATGTCTAACAATTTCACAACAATACACACACATTTAAAGTAAAATGTCAGAGCAGCATAGACTAAAATACAGTAGAATATAATACATACTGTATGAGATGAGTAGTGCAAAATATGTAAACATTATTAAAGTGACTAGTGTTCCAATTATTAAAGTGGCCAGTGATTTCAAGTATATGTATATAGGGCAGCAGACTCTAATGTGCTAGTGATGGCTATTTAACAGTCTGATGGCCTTAAGATAGAAGCTGTTTTTCAGTCTCTCGGTCCCAGCTTTGATGCACCTGTACTGACCTCGCCTTCTGGATGATAGCGGGGTGAACAGGCAGTGGCTCGGGTGGTTGTTGTCCTTGATGATCTTTTTAGACCTTCCTGTGACATCGGGTGCTGTAGGTGTCCTGGAGGGCAGGTAGTGCCCGGTGATGCGTTGGGCAGACCGCACCACCCTCTGGAGATCCCTGCGGGATTTTTTCAGCCTCCTGAGGTTGAAGTGGCGCTGTTGGGTGGACCATTTCAGTTTGTCAGTGATGTGTGTTCACTCGTTTAATGGTCCTCATGATATTTGTCTGTACAACATTTGCTCTCAAAAATGTCAGCTTAGGTGATATTAACTGTACATGTGTTTGTGTGTGTGTGCGTGCATGCATCCTCATGCTTCTTTGTGTGTGTGGGTCTGCTTGTGTGTGTGGGCGCGTGTGTGCGTTCATTCTGCATTACCCTAGCCATGCCATTCCAGCCCATCTGTCTGTATCCATAATGGAGAGGCATTCTTCAAGGCACGTCAGGGAGATTTCATTAGGCCCATTTTACCTCTCCTCTGTGGACAGGGAAATGAGAGGTACATGAAGGCCTATTTGTTAGAGGCGGGCACCAGTGTTATTCTCCCATAACTCCATGAGGTTGGTTTGTGGAGGGAGGGAGGGGGAATGAAAGAGACAGCGCTGGCTGTGGATGATCAGAGGAAGTGTGAGTCATTATTCCCGCAGCACAGGCGCTGCATGGCCTTGGACTTCCATTGACGGGAGCGTTTGGTGCTGAGAGAGAGAGAGAGAGAGAGAGAGAGAGAGAGAGAGAGAGAGAGAGAGAGAGAGAGAGAGAGAGAGAGAGAGAGAGAGAGAGAGAGAGAGAGAGAGAGAGAGATGGGATGAGAGTAAGAGACCTGTTACTAACATCCTCACCCATTTTTCCTATTTTACAACCTGGAATTTAAATAGATTTTTATTTGGATTTCATGTAATGGACATACACAAAATAGTCTAAATTGGTGAAGTGAAATAACAAAGAAATATAAAATGGAAAGTGGTGTGTGCATATGTATTCACCCCCTTCGCTATGAAGCCCCTAAATAAGGTCTGGTGCAATCAATTACCTTCAGAAATCACATAATTAGTTAAATAAAGTCCCTTTTAATCTAAGTGTCACATGATCTGTCACATGATCTCAGTATATATACACCTGTTCTGAAAGGCCCCAGAGTCTGCAACACCACTAAGTAAGCGGCACCATGAAGACCAAGGAGTTCTCCAAACAGGTCAGGGACAAAGTTGTGGAGAAGAACAGATCAGGGTTGGGTTATAAAAAAATATCAGAAACTTTGAACATCCCACAGAGCACCATTAAATCCATTATTAAAAAATTGAAAGAATATGGCACCATCACAAACCTGCCGAGAGGGCCGCCCACCAAAACTCACGGACCAGGCAAGGAGGGCATTAATTAGAGAGGCAACAAAGAGACCAAAGATAACCCTGAAGGAGCTGCAAAGCTCCACAGCAGAGATTGGAGTATCTGTCCATAGGACCACTTTAAGCTGTACACTCCACAGAGCTGGGCTTCACGGAAGAGTGGCCATCATGGAAAACTATGTCTGGCGCAAACCCAACACCTCTCATCACTCTGAGAACACCATCCCCACAGTGAAGCATGGTGGTGGCAGCATCATGCTGTGGGGATTGTTTTTCATCGGCAGGGACTGGGAAACTGGTCAGAATTTAAGGAATGATGGAAGGCATTAAATACAGGGAAATTCTAAAGGGAAATCTGTTTGTCTTCCAGATATTGAGACTGGGATGGAGGTTCACCTTCCAGCAGGACAATGACCCTAAGCATACTGCTAAAGCAACACTCGAGTGGTTTAAGGGGAAACATTAGAATTACTTGAAATGGCCTAGTCAAAGCCCAGACCTCAATCCAGTTGAGAAGATATGGTGTGACTTAAAGATTGCTGTACACCAGCATAACCCATCCAACTTGAAGGAGCTGGAGCAGTTTTGCCTTGAAGAATGGGAAAACATTCCATTGGCTAGATGTGCCAAGCTTATAGAGACATACCCCAAGAGACTTGCAGCTGTAATTGCTGCAAAAGGTGGCTCTACAAAGTATTGACTTTGGGGGGTGAATAGTAATGCATATTTAGCATCTTCAAAGTGGTAGGCAAGTTGTCTAAATCAAAAATCGATTTTAATTCCAGGTTGTAAGGCAACAAAAAAGGAAAAATGCCAAGGGGGGTGAATACTTTCGCAAGCCACTGTAGAAGACTGCAGAGAGAGCGAGAGGGAGAGGAACGAGAGAGGGAGGCAAAGGTAGGAATAGATACTTGAGCCAGGATCAGGGGACAGAGGATATATACTTGAGCCAGGATCCGGGGGCAGGGGATAGATACTTGAGCCAGGATCCGGGGGCAGGGGATAGATACTTGAGCCAGGATCAGGGGACAGGGGATAGATACTTGAGCCAGGATCAGGGGACAGGGGATAGATACTTGAGCCAGGGTCAGGGGACAGGGGATAGATACTTGAGCCAGGGTCAGGGGACAGGGGATAGATACTTGAGCCAGGATCAGGGGACAGGGGATAGATACTTGAGCCAGGATCAGGGGACAGGGGATAGATACTTGAGCCAGGGTCAGGGGACAGGGGATAGATACTTGAGCCAGGGTCAGGGGACAGGGGATAGATACTTGAGCCAGGGTCAGGGGACAGGGGATAGATACTTGAGCCAGGGTCAGGGGACAGGGGATAGATACTTGAGCCAGGGTCAGGGACTCAGGGTTGAGGACAGAGATACTGCAGCTCATGCCATAGTATTCCATGTATGTTACCCTGACAGCGTAGCGATGAGATGTGGCCAGCTAATGCAGTGCTTCCAGCCCTTAGACAAATTGCCTCTTCTGACTCCAATGTGACAGTGTGAAATCAGCCCCATCACCTGGTAATCCACTTAGTTCTGATTTGATAGGGGGGTCAACAGTTGAGTGACATTAGTATGTGCCACTCTAATGACAGTGACCCATAGGCTCCGCCCCACCTGGATTCTAGGACGTTCCTTTGCTATACTGTATGCAGTCTGAATGTATGGGGTCTTTCTCTCTCTCCCTTTCTCTCTCACTCTTGCTTGCTCTCTCTCACTCTCTCTCTCTCGCTTGCTCCCTTTCTCTCTTTCTGATCTTCTCTCCCTTTCTCTATTTCTCTCTCTCTTATCTTGCTCTATGCTGTATGTAAAATGTGCTACAGCTTGGAAAATAAATACATGTGACTCTGGATGACAGCATAATGAGTTTTGTTTCCAACATCAGGGCTGTTTTCCTAAAGATGTTAAATCCACTTCATGTTTTGTTTCCTTGCCACGATACTAACAAGAATTGCAATGCTGGTATCCTCCCGGCACTACTAGCAATCTACTGCAGCTATTCTTGGCTTCCTTCACTGCCTGTGATGGCAGTCTACATGTGTGGACACAGTAAAGCTCTCTGTGGGGAATGGGCTTACCTGTTACTCTGAATAATGCAGCTGATTCAACGGATGAAAAGAACACAGGAGAGACTGTGGTTGTTAAGTGGGACTTATCAGTGAGGCTGGAGTTGGGAGAGAGAGAGAGACATCATTATAACACTGTACATAGCCATAATATGACATTTAAAATGTCTATTCCTTTGAAACTTATGAGTGTAATGTTTCACTTTCTGTAAACATATGTTTCCCATGCCAATAAAGCCCCTTGAATTGAGAGATCGAGAGAGAGACAGAGAGACAGAGAGATTAAGTCTTCTCTCTCTTTTCCTCAACTCTTAAAACATTTTTTGCACTGTCTTTCTCTCTCCCTCTCTTCCCCCTCTTTGACATGCCATTGATTGGCATTGCAGCGTCGTACTCTGTCCATGTAAATGCCCATGATCAGCCTGTTAGTTCGTTTTAATGGCGGGTGGCTCCCCAACAGGTGAAGTCAGGACCTTGTGTTGTTAATGGTGGGACGCCTGGCAGGGGAGGCGTCCAGCCAATGTGTCCTTGATGGACAAAACACCCAGTGAGCATCTGTAAATGGGAACTCAGGTTTTATGGAGGGTGTGATTGGATATATGCCGTGTGTGTGTGTGCATGCATGTGCTGCTATGTGTAATGGGAGCATTGTGTTAGAATGGGCAGAATTAGTGTACCAGAGTGTGTGTTTAATGGTGAGGCTGCTGCCCAGAGGGACATTGAGTGTATGCTAATGAGTAGGGAGGAAAGACCACTGGGGGTGTTTACTAATGAGTAGTGCTGGGAGGGAGGGAGGGAGGGAGGGAGGGAGGGAGGGAGGGAGGGAGGGAGGGAGGGACGGAGTCTGTGATGGTCTGATTGTTTGGGGCTGGTGAGAGCTGTGTGCCACAGTAGGGGGTCATCCTCTACCTTTCTCAATTCAATTCAAAGGGCTTTACCTCTCACACTCTGATGAGCATGTGCTTGTTAGGCAGGTTGCCTGGTATCTGTCAGGTATCCCTCCCTCCTTTCCTGTCCCTTTCACGTCCCTTTCCTGTTATCCTTGTGTTTATGATTGATGGCAGCAATATAATAATAATAATGGCTCCTGAGCGCTCCTTCCTTCCTTCATGCATTATTCACACGGTCTCTATTAGCACAGAGGCTGCCTAATGAAAGTCAGGTTGACACTGAGCCTCACGCCGGAGCTGGAACAAAGGGCCCCATTGTGGAGCTCTGAGCTGAGGCTGTGTGTGGAGACGAAAGAATTGTGTGTGCCGTAATAAAGGTGTCTCTATTAGTCAGGCATGTTTGTTTGTGTGTGCTGGTGTGTGTGTGTGTGTGTGTGTGTTACCCACGGCAGAGACCTGAGGAGACCTGTTTCTCTGCTCTATAGATCTAAGGCTTGTGCAATCAGCCCTGTCTCACACTATAATTGTGCCTCAGGCTCTGCTCTGGTTCTCCTTCACTCCGTCAGGACTCTCTCCCTCTCCTTCTCCCTTCATCCTTCACTCAGCCCCAGGTTAGAGCGGTCGAAGCCAGGCGCCCTCCCTCGCTTACGCCACAGCACAGCACGCTCACTTTAGCAGCTCACTTACTCACCAGAGCCCGGCCGGGGTTTCCATGGCAACGACTGTCTCCACTCCCTGCCTGCTTCAAAGGCGTGACGCTTCTCAATGTCGCGCTCTCTTTCTTTTCTCTCTCTCTCTCTCTCTCTCTCTCTCAGAAACAGGGACAAACAATAACAGGATTGAAGTCATAAAACTGATGTGATTGGCCACGTGGACTTTCAATCATGGTGAAAGTGAAAAGGGGTTGGGCTCTGTGCCCGGTGGTTTTGAGTGACAGGGCGGGACACAGATGTTGATAGGCCATAGTGAGCATGAGCTGTGAAGCACTGCTCTTCTGCAGATGTGGCTCCCGAGAGAGCCAGAGAGAAGAGTGCATCTCTCCCCACACATAGAACACGCAACATGGTCATGATCTGTGTGTCTGGGACCCTGCCACATGTTTCCCTGTCTCAGATACTGGATGTGTTCAGCCCAGGGCCACCTTGACATGAAGCTCCCAGTGAGCCATCTGTGTCCTACAACCCACTCGTTGATAATATTGAGCTGATGCTCTTGCGTTGTGGGAAGAGAGTGGGATTGAGTCATGCTAAGTACTTCTCTTTCTCTAGTGATTTCAACTCTGCCTCTGACATATTGAGTCTGGAGTGTTGCTTTTTCCAGACGTACTGTATCGTTATAATGATGGATTCTATATTTGAAATGTTACATGCGGAGGAAATGTCTGTTCCATTCCTGTTCCATGGATTCCCACCTCCTCCTCAGTGATAACCTGTATGACTAAGATACAAGGCAGTGCTGACTGGCTCCTCCTCAGTGATAACCTGTATGACTAAGATACAAGGCAGTGCTGACTGGCTCCTCCTCAGTGATAACCTGTATGACTAAGACACAAGGCAGTGCTGACTGGCTCCTCCTCAGTGATAGCCTGTATGACTAAGATACAAGGCAGTGCTGACTGGCTCCTCCTCAGTGATAACCTGTATGACTAAGACACAAGGCAGTGCTGACTGGCTCCTCCTCAGTGATAGCCTGTATGACTAAGACACAAGGCAGTGCTGACTGGCTCCTCCTCAGTGATAACCTGTATGACTAAGATACAAGGCAGTGCTGACTGGCTCCTCCTCAGTGATAACCTGTATGACTAAGATACAAGGCAGTGCTGACTGGCTCCTCCTCAGTGATAGCCTGTATGACTAAGATGCAAGGCAGTGCTGACTGGCTCCTCCTCAGTGAAAGCCTGTATGACTAAGACGCAAGGCAGTGCTGACTGGCTCCTCCTCAGTGATAGCCTGTATGACTAAGATGCAAGGCAGTGCTGA
Organism: Brachymystax lenok tsinlingensis; assembly: GCA_030435695.1. Lineage (NCBI taxonomy): Eukaryota > Metazoa > Chordata > Actinopteri > Salmoniformes > Salmonidae > Brachymystax > Brachymystax lenok. The sequence continues at coordinate 13,742,443 of CM059783.1, read as the reverse complement.
CTGGCTCCTCCTCAGTGATAGCCTGTATGACTAAGATGCAAGGCAGTGCTGACTGGCTCCTCCTCAGTGATAACCTGTATGACTAAGATGCAAGGCAGTGCTGACTGGTTCCTCCTCAGTGATAGCCTGTATGACTAAGATGCAAGACAGTGCTGACTGGCTCCTCCTCAGTGATAACCTGTATGACTAAGACGCAAGGCAGTGCTGACTGGCTCCTCCTCAGTGATAACCTGTATGACTAAGACGCAAGGCAGTGCTGACTGGCTCCTCCTCAGTGATAGCCTGTATGACTAAGACGCAAGACAGTGCTGACTGGCTCCTCCTCAGTGATAACCTGTATGACTAAGACGCAAGGCAGTGCTGACTGGCTCCTCCTCAGTGATAACCTGTATGACTAAGACACAAGGCAGTGCTGACTGGCTCCTCCTCAGTGATAGCCTGTATGACTAAGATACAAGGCAGTGCTGACTGGCTCCTCCTCAGTGATAGCCTGTATGACTAAGATACAAGGCAGTGCTGACTGGCTCCTCCTCAGTGATAGCCTGTATGACTAAGATGCAAGGCAGTGCTGACAGGCTCCTCCTCAGTGATAACCTGTATGACTAAGATGCAAGGCAGTGGTGACTGGCTCCTCCTCAGTGATAACCTGTATGACTAAGATACAAGGCAGTGCTGACTGGCTCCTCCTCAGTGATAGCCTGTATGACTAAGATACAAGGCAGTGCTGACTGGCTCCTCCTCAGTGATAGCCTGTATGACTAAGATACAAGGCAGTGCTGACTGGCTCCTCCTCAGTGATAACCTGTATGACTAAGATACAAGGCAGTGCTGACTGGCTCCTCCTCAGTGATAGCCTGTATGACTAAGATACAAGGCAGTGCTGACTGGCTCCTCCTCAGTGATAGCCTGTATGACTAAGATACAAGGCAGTGCTGACTGGCTCCTCCTCAGTGATAACCTGTATGACTAAGATACAAGGCAGTGCTGACTGGCTCCTCCTCAGTGATAACCTGTATGACTAAGATACAAGGCAGTGCTGACTGGCTCCTCCTCAGCCCTCCTACAGTGCTCACACTGTAGGAGGGCTGTTCTATTGGTGTTCACATCATGTACTGTGGCAGGCTGACACACACACACACACACATACAGAAACACACGCATGTACTCACACTCATACACACACACCTGATTTCTGATGTCACGGAGCCCCTTTTCCTTTCTCTGTGTGAGGACAGTGACTGGCATCATGTAACTCTCCTTTTCAGTAACAGTCCATGTATTTGTGGCAGGTGATGAGCTATAGTTCCAGCCCCATCATCAAGACAAGATGTTCCCAGAAAGTGTATTTGAATCACATGCTAATCCCAAGGAATGAACCTTCTACCTGTGTTACTTAAAATACTACCACTACACTGGCTTCTTCCTAAGTGTTTGGCATCCATTTTGGCACAGCTGGCAAGGTGACAGAGCAGCAATATGGGAAACTGCGTCCGACGGCCGACCCACGAGCCGTATCTCCAAAAGGTAAATGAAAACCCGTACCACGGACATTTTTAAAAGGAAGGCATATCTATCCTAAAGCTCTAAAGAGTTGTTTTCTCCCTCCTCGTTTGCGCTCCTGACGTAAGGCAGATTGGAATCGGGGATGCTTTTCAGCGAATCAACTCGCGACTCGCCTCCTGGCACGACGTGGCGATGCATCGCAAGAAAAGTGAAAATCAACAGATGCGTGTTTTGCCAACAGAGATAGAGGACCACTGTGGAGAGCCCTCCTGAATTACAGCCCTGTGAAGTAACTCGCTGTGTAGAAAGCAAAAACAGTACGTTCCCCGTTTCATACTTTGTTTTTGAGGGAATGTTTGATTTTTATCTGATATGGCTTCAAGGTTTTTTTGTGTGTTTGTGTGACGTCTTTTTAACCAGTTTTGCCTTGCGGGGTGTGTGTCCGTGAGTGTGCGCACGCTTTAATTCTCCCATGTACGTGGGTGAGAATTCCCCTCCTCTCTCTCTTAGTTATGTGTGTGACTGCCGGGGTTATTTTGGGCTTGGCATGTCTGGGATTCAGAGGTGAGTAGTTGGTTGTGGACTGCAGTTACCCTGCTCAGATCTGACTCCTGATGGGGACCTAATGGGACTACGGCAGCTATAGCAGTCCACTGGTAGGACTAGGACCAGGCCTGTGAGTGGAGCTCTTTATACCACTCAGTGAGTGGACTCCACTCCTCAGGGTCTCCCCACCTCCCCTACCTAGGATTTAGTTCAAGCACCGGTGTAAATCCCTGCAGTGTAAAAGGCCCATGAGAACCCCAGGCCAGCTCCTGGTCCCCACAGGTAGGATAGCCAGATGATGTTAGTTATGGTTCAGATATGGCTCTACAGCCATGGGTCTACAGCATCAATATTCATAGTTCCAGGTAATTATGTCAGAATGGGGCGTTTCAGTGCAGACAGATGGAGGATGGCGGGACGGACACACACTCCTCAGAGGAGCAGAGAGGAGCCGATCCCTCAGGAAGAAACACGCATGACGTCCATTATTTAACTCCACTGGACCCTGTGATGCACACACTGATATGTATAATCACACACACTATATGCACAATCACACACACGCACACACGAAACACACACACTTTCATAGGCCCTCACTTGCCTATCACTATCATTTTTTCCCTCACCCTCCTTTGATTAAATGAATAAATGAAGTCTCACTTACATTGACATGGAGACAACTTCTACATGTAATCACACTAAAACACCCAAACACCCACACACATACTCCCACACACATTCTCCCACACACATTCTCCCACACACATCCTCCCACACACATCCTCCCACACACATCCTCCCACACACATCCTCCCATACACATCCTCCCACACACATACTCCCACACACATTCTCCCACACACATTCTCCCACACACATTCTCCCACACACATACTCCCACACACATTCTCCCACAAACACATTTGCTCAATATTCTGCGTCCCTCCTGAGTGTGTGATTGGTGTGATTTCTGTGTGTGTTGGTGTGTAAAAGTGAGTTGGGACTTGGGATTTGTGTTTGTTTCTGTGTTATGCCATGCCAGGTCTTCTGTTGTGTAATGTCAGTGTCACTCTGACCAGTCTGACATGACAGATTCACCCCCTCCTCCTTCTCCTCTCCTCACCACCCTTCTCCTCTCCTCTCCTCACCACCCTTCTCCTCTCCTCTCCTCACCCCCTTCTCCTCTCCTCTCCTCACCCCCTTCTCCTCTCCTCTCCTCACCACCCTTCTCCTCTCCTCTCCTCTCCTCACCACCCTTCTCCTCTCCTCTCCTCACCACCCATCTCCTCTCCTCTCCACACCACCCTTCTCCTCTCCTCTCCTCTCCTCGCCCCCTTCTCCTCTCCTCTCCTCACCCCCTCCTCCTCTCTCCTCCTCACCACCCTTCTCCTCTCCTCTCCTCACCCCCTTCTCCTCTCCTCTCCTCACCACCCTTCTCCTCTCCTCTCTCTCACCCTTCTCCTCTCCTCTCCTCACCCCTTCTCCTCTCCTCTCCTCACCCCCTTCTCCTCTCCTCTCCTCACCACCCTTCTCCTCTCCTCTCCTCACCCCCTTCTCCTCTCCTCTCCTCACCACCCTTCTCCTCTCCTCTCCTCACCCCTTCTCCTCTCCTCTCCTCACACCCTTCTCCTCTCCTCTCCTCACCACCCTTCTCCTCTCCTCTCCTCACCACCCTTCTCCTCTCCTCTCCTCACCACCCTTCTCCTCTCCTCTCCTCACCACCCTTCTCCTCTCCTCTCCTCACCACCCATCTCTCTCTCCTGCAGTGTCTCACACTAACTGGCTGGTCTGTTCTGCACCAGTAACACTAAGAATTGCAGAACTCAAACCTTTCTGTACCTTGTTGTAAACCAGTCATTCCTAGACATGGAGTAATAATCTAAATTACTTCCTTGGTTAAAATGCAGCCTAATTGCTATGGCAACGTGTTGTGTTGAATAATGGAATGTATGGACCTCTATGAACTTCAGTCTCCTCCCATTGGTCAGTGTCTTCACTCCAGTACAGTACAGAGCTGTAGGACAGAGCCAAGGCCACAGCACAGTACAGTACAGAGCTGTAGGACAGAGCCAAGGCCACAGTACAGTATAGTATAAGCCAAGGCTACAGCACAGTACAGTACAGAGCTGTAGGACAGAGCCAAGGCCACAGTACAATACAGAGCTGTAGGACAGAACCAGGGCCACAGTACAGTACAGTACAGTACAGAGCTGTAGGACAGAGCCATGGCCACAGTACATACCAGTACAGAGCTGTAGGACAGAGCCAAGGCCACAGTACAGTACAGAGCTGTAGGACAGAGCCAAGGCCACAGCACAGTACAGAGCTGTAGGACAGAGCCAAGGCCACAGTACAGTACAGAGCTGTAGGACAGAGCCAAGACCACAGTACAGTACAGAGCTGTAGGACAGAGCCAAGGCCACAGCACAGTACAGAGCTGTAGGACAGAGCCAAGGCCACAGCACGGTACAGAGCTGTAGGACAGAGCCAAGGCCACAGTACAGTACAGAGCTGTAGGACAGAGCCAAGGCCACAGTACAGTACAGAGCTGTAGGACAGAGCCAAGGCCACAGCACGGTACAGAGCTGTAGGACAGAGCCAAGGCCACAGTACAGTACAGAGCTGTAGGACAGAGCCAAGGCCACAGCACGGTACAGAGCTGTAGGACAGGGCCAAGGCCACAGCACGGTACAGGTCAGTTCACACAGAGAGGTGGGAGAGTTCAGCCTGTGGGTCTTTGTCTTTATTCTAATTACAAAGAGTATCAGTGTCAGGGGAAACTCATGGGTAAAGTTGGCCAGGCTGGACAGCGTTAGCTTCTCCCTATCACTTAATTATGATGGCCTGTTAAGTAATGGGTTTATGCAGACCCCACCACCACTCCCTGGGGACTGCAGGGGACAGGGACGGGGTGGAGGAGAGGGACACTGTCACTGTGTCACCAAACTGGACTACATATGGAAAGTCTGCCTTGTTATGCCATGTGAACTTCCTTTTCATGCAGAAAGATCACAGGTGAGCCACAATGCATTTTGTGCTTTGACTAATGATTATTGGCTTAGATGAGAAGTATGTCTTTGGATCTCTCTGTGAGCACTCACTTGGTCAGTCCAAGGCTTTGCCTTGCTGCCTCTGACTCCTATTGAAAACCACGTTACTAAGAGATACAGTCGAAGGAAAGGATACTGTAGCTACTGGAAAAAATCCTGGACTTGTAATACTTTCCTGCCATCCAATATTCCACCCAAGGCATAGCATAATCTTAGTTGGTTTCTACAACATTATCCCTTCTATCCATACTGGCCAAATGAAAACGAAGTTCCCAGCTAGTCTGAGTCAGACAAACTGCTGATGAAACTGTAGTGAGCTTTGTATAAGACCTGAGCTTTCCTGATTTCCCTGTAATATGGAAGCAATAATCTGGTGGCGTCATCAGACATTCCATCTCCCCCACACACAGTGCATCGGAGGGGGTTGGGGAAACTGGGGCTCTGTTTAGCTGCATGCTCACACAGTTATACTTCTGCTCGGATTATGTCTGTCTCTAATGAAATCTTTCCCCCGCTCACGGAGCCATGAGACTGAACGGACGGGGCGACAGCTCTGCTGTTTCAAACTGTGTCTGACTCACTGAAGGCACAATTTCATTATGTCTTGGGCTGATAGCTTCCTGCTATCATTACCTGTAGGCTAGACCAAATAAATAGAATTAGTCACTGGGCTAGAGAGACCCTAAAGTAGCTACTTCTGTGTCGATACAGGTTCAGCAACATGGTGAATGGTGTTATTAGGAAGGTTAATAACTTGAGTTGTAGTGATCGTTTGTAAGTTGAATGAGAGTTGAATGAGATTTGAATGAGAGTCAATGAGGTTACCACCTACAGTAAATGACGTTGTCTATCCGCTCTCTGCTTTTGTCTTGGGTTTGTTTCACTCTGTAGTGTAAGAAGAAGAAATACAGGCTTTATTCATTTTTTCAGGTAATCGTCCACATTTATTATACACACGCCAGCACTGCAAATTCCTGCACACACAGGAGAAATGTTGCGGTGGGCGCTCTGCAACTGTAAACCACAGAAACCTTTTATTTTCCTCTCTGTTCGGCTGCTCTGTATAGTATTGGTATAAGTTTTGTTCTGGAGAGAGAGAAGACAACGACTTCTCTCTGTTTTATTTTCTTTCTCCTTCTATCTGGTTTGTTTTGTCTTTCAGCGCTCTCGACGGCACAGGGCGCTTTTGTTTCTCAAGGTTTTGCTTGTGTTCTTTGGGTGACATGACTAGGATACTGTACCTCTGAAGACACACACACACACACACACACACACACACAGAAAGACTAACTTTCTATAACATGATATTACCCTCACCATCAGTGGTATTGTTACAGCACTTGTGAGAGTAGCAAGGAGACAGTCGTTAGATCATACAGTATGGGTAGACAGTAATGCCATTAGATCATACAGTATGGGTAGACAGTGTTGCCATTATATCATACAGTATGGGTAGACAGTGTTGTCATTAGATCATACAGTATGGGTAGACAGTGTTGTCCATTAGATCATACAGTATGGGTAGACAGTGTTGCCATTAGATCATACAGTATGGGTAGACAGTGTTGTCATTAGATCATACAGTATGGGTAGACAGTGTTGCCTTTAGATCATACAGTATGGTTAGACAGTGTTGTCAATAGATCAGACAGTATGGGTAGACAGTAATGTCATTAGATCATACAGTGTGGGTAGACAGTGTTGCCATTAGATCATACAGTATGGGTAGACAGTGTTGCCATTAGATCATACAGTATGGGTAGACAGTAATGCCATTAGATCATACAGTATGGGTAGACAGTAATGCCATTAGATCACACAGTATGGGTAGACAGTAATGTCATTAGATCATACAGTATGGGTAGACAGTAATGCCATTAGATCATACAGTGTGGGTAGACTGTGTTGTCATTATATCAGACAGTATGGGTAGACAGTGTTGTCATTAGATCATACAGTATGGGTAGACAGTAATGTCATTAGATCATACAGTGTGGGTAGACAGTGTTGTCATTAGATCATACAGTATGGGTAGACAGTGTTGTCATTAGATTGTACAGTGTGGGTAGACAGTGTTGTCATTAGATCATACAGTATGAGTAGACAGTAATGTCATTAGATCATACAGTATGGTTAGACAGTAATGTCATTAGATCATACAGTATGGGTAGACAGTACTGTCATTGGATCATACAGTATGGGTAGACAGTACTGTCATTGGATCATAACATGGGTAGACAGTGTTGGGTGGTCATTACATCATGTCGAGGCATGTTGTTGCTCATACTGTATGATGGAAGAGATAGAACAACCCCCCCAGTGCTCTCATAATGTATCTGTCAGGCGGATGACAAGCTAACATCAACCCTCATCACTACTCACTGTCACACACACACACATCCAGGAATATTTATTTTCTAGATACCCCTATTTCAGCTGTGTGTGTGTGTGTGTCTTTCTTGCGTGCCGACCACAGAAAAAGAGATGGGAAGACAACTATCCAACCAGCTAGCTGTGTGATTTCTGTGAGAGTGTGTAAGCTACAGTACGTTTGAGTGGATTATTGTCCCATGGCCTATTTTCACTGTATCGTCGTCACATGACTTCCATTGGGGCCCACGCAGTGTGAAGTTAACCAGATACACAAGTGTAATCTAGTGGGCCGTAATGCAGACAAGACCCACTTCTTCTAGAACCAGCCAGTAGAAGAGACACACACACACACTCTTCTTCTAAGAACATCCAGTATAATATACGAGAGATACACACACACACACACACACACACACACACACACACACACACACAGGGAGAGAATATCAGTGTTGTGGGAAAAATTGCAATGTTTGTCTTCAAGTGGTGTTGAAACAGTGTTGGGTTTTGAGTGATGTCATCTGTATGGTGTTGATGAGAGCCAATTATGGGCCAATTATGCTGATTAATGGAATTATAGCTGGTGGCTGGGTTGATTGATACTTGCAAATGTAAATGTCTGCGTTTCTGCTCAGACTGGGAGCAGGCAGATATGGTGTGTTATATTACCATTCTTGTTTTCCTGCCAGAGTTATGAAGCCAACTGGATGGGAAATTCACTTGAAATGGATTGTGAGTCATTCATGGGCGGTGTTCTATTGAAGAAGGGTTGATTTTATATGCGTGTGTGTGTATAAATGTGGCGTGTGTGTGCGTGCATATAGGGTAAGCTAAACTTTCCATACATGTTTGCCCATGAAAGAGACATCCATGTCTTCATTACTGGAAAATATAAACGGTTTACATAATTCAGAAGCTTACAAACAGTGGTATCAAACAATTAGATTATTTATTGAAAAAAATGTTTATGAGTAAAAAATGATGTCATTTTTAAACCTTTAACGTCAATTATCGGAAAATGTCTAAACTCTGTTTTTTTTCTTCATATTCGTATGTTGTTCACATCATCTGAAGTTTTTGTGTTGCCATCAGTTGAGACACAAACATGCTCTTGAATAGAGGGTGGGTGTCATTTCAATCATAGAAACAGAATTCATAGAATGGACTTACAGTATCTCTTCAGACCACTGCAATTTATCTGGTACACCATTGAAGTAAACTCAACAAAAAAAGAAACATCCCTTTTTCAGGACCCTGTCTTTCAAAGATAATTCGTAAAAATCTAAATAACTTCACAGATCTTCGTTGTAAAGGGTTTCCCATGCTTGTTCAATGAACCATAAACAATTAATGAACATGCACCTGTGGAACGGTCGTTAAGACACTAACAGCTTACAGACGGTAGGCAATTAAGGTCACAGTTATGAAAACTTAGGACACTAAAGAGGCCTTTCTACTGACTGAAAAACACCAAAAGAAAGATGCCCAGGGTCCCTGCTCATCTGCGTGAACGTGCCTTAGGCATGCTGCAAGGAGGCACGAGGACTGCAGATGTGGCCAGGGCAATAAATTGCAATGTCCGTACTGTGAGACGCTCAAGACAGCGCTACAGGGAGACAGGACAGACAGCTGATCGTCCTCGCAGTGGCAGACCACACAGGGTCGGTACATCCGAACATCAAACCTGCGGGACAGGTACAGGATGGCAACAACAACTGCCCGAGTTACACCAGGAATGCACAATCCCTCCGTCAGTGCTCACACTGTCCGCAATAGGCTGAGAGAGGCTGGACTGAGGGCTTGTAGGCTTGTTGTAAGGCATGTCCTTACAACAACATTGCCTATGGGCACAAACCCACCGTCGCTGGAACAGACAAAAAGTGCTCTTTACTGACGAGTCGCGGTTTTGTCTCACCAGAGGTGATGGTCGGATTCGCGTTTATCATCGAAGGAATAAGCGTTACACCGAGGCCTGTACTCTGGAGCGGGATCGATTTGGAGGTGGATGGTCCGTCATGGTCTGGGGCGGTGTGTCACAGCATCATTGGACTGAGCTTGTTGTCATTGCATTGCATCTCAACGCTGTGCGTTACAGGGAAGACATCCTCCTCCCTCATGTGGTACCCTTCCTGCAGGTTCATCCTGACATGACCCTCCAGCATGACGTCACCAGCCATACTGCTCGTTCTGTGCGTGATTTCCTGCAAGACAGGAATGTCAGTGTTCTGCCATGGTCAGCGAAGAGCCCGGATCTCAATCCCATTGAGCACGTCTGGGACCTGTTGGATCGGAGGGTGAGGGCTAAGGCGATTTCCCCCAGAAATGTCTGGGAACTTGCAGATGCCTTGGTGGAAGAGTGGGGTAACATCTCACAGCAAGAACTGGCAAATCTGGTGCAGTCCATGAGGAGGAGATTCACTGCAGTACTTAATGCATCTGGTGGCCACACCAGATACTGACTGTTACTTTTGTTTTTGACACACCACAAACTTTTTTTTGCTGAGTTTATAAATTGAGTTGAACTTTCAATTACTACCACAAAGGTGACCACCGGTCCACCCACTGTCAAATTTACAGTCTCTGGACAACAAAGTAGACGAAATCAGATCGAGGGTTGCCTTTCAGAGAGACATCCGAGACTGCAACTGTAACGCCCAGGCCCGAGATGACAGGCTGGAGCGTTTTGGTTTCGTTTTGGTGTAGGGTTTGTGTGTTCTAGGGTGTCTAGTTCTATGTTGGGATAATGGTTCCCAATTAGAGGCAGCTGAGTCTCGTTGTCTCTAATTGGGAACCATATATATGTTTGGGAGTTGCACTTTAGTTTCGTGGGTTATTGTTTATGTTACGTTCATCATGTTCAGTCGGGTTCTTGTCTTTCGTGTCTAGTTAGGTTTCTCCATTCATGTCTAGTTAGGTTTCTCCGTTCGTGGTTAGGTTAGGTTTCGCCAGTCGTGGTTAGGTTTAGATCTTTGTGTTGAGTTTAGTATTTAGCGTTAGGGCTCACGTCTTGTTTCTTCGTTTATTGTTTCCGTTCTGTCCCGTGTTTTCAATAAATCATGTATTCTGGCTACATCGCTGCGTCTTGGTCTGTCCCGAAGGAAGAGAATCGTGACAGCAACGTTCTTTGCTTCACGGAAACATGGCTCACTCAGGACACGTTATCTGAGTCGGTGCAGCCACCTGGTTTCTCCACGCATCGCGCCGACAGAAACAAACATCTATCTGGTAAAAAGAAGGGTGGGGGAGTGTGTCTTATGATTAACGAGACGTGGTGTGATCATAACAACATACAGGAACTCAAGTCCTTTTGTTCACCTGACATAGAATTCCTTACAATCAAATTATCTACCAAGAGAATTCTCCTCGATTATAATCACAGCCGTGTACATCCCCCCTCAAGCTGACACATCGACGGCACTGAAAGAAATTCATTTCACTCTAGGTAAATTGGAAACCACATATCCTGAGGCTGCATTTATTGTCGCTGGGGATTTTAATAATGCTAATTTGAAAACAAGGCTCCCGAAATTTTACCAGCATATCAAATGTGCCACCCTGGCTGGTATAATCCTGGATCATTGTTATTCCAACTTCCGTGATGCATACAAGGCTATTCTCCGCCCTCCTTTCGGCAAGTCTGACCATGACCTAATTTTGTTGCTCCCAGCCTACAAACAGAAACTAAATCAGGAAACGCCCGTTCTCAGGTCTGTTCAACGCTGGTCCGACCAATCTGATTCCATGCTGTAAGATTGCTTCGAGCACGTGGACTGGGATATGTTCCGGATAGCATCTGACAACAACATTGATGTATACGCTGATTCGGTGAGCGAGTTTATTAGCAAGTGCATTGGTGATGTTGTACCCATAGCAAATATTAAAACCTTCCCCAACCAGAAACCTTGGATTGATGGCAGCATTCGCGCAAAACTGAAAGCGCGAACCACTGCTTTTAACCTGGGTAAGGCTACCGGAAACATGACTGAATACAAACAGTGTAGCTTTTCCCTCCGCAAGGCAATCAAACAAGCTAAGCGTCAATATAGAGACAAAGTAGAGTCACAATTCAACGGCTCAGACACAAGAGGAATGTGGCAGGGTCTACAGTCAATCACGGACTACAAAAAGATAACCAGCCCCGTTGCGGACCATGACGTCCTGCTCCCAGACAAACTAAACAACTTCTTTGCTCGCTTTGAGGACAATACAGTGCCACCGACACGGCCTGCTACCAAAACCTGCGGGCTCTCCTTCACCGCAGCCAATGTGAGAGAAAACATTTAAACGTGTTAACCCTCGCAAGGCTGCCGGCCCAGATGGCATCCCTGGCCGTGTCCTGAGAGCATGCGCAGACCAGCTGGCTGGTGTGTTTACGGACATATTCAATCAGTCCCTATCCCAGTCTGCTGTTCCCACATGCTTCAAGAGGACCACCATTGTTCCTGTTCCCAAGAAAGCTAAGGTAACTGAGCTAAATGACTATCGCCCCGTAGCACTCACTTCCGTCATCATGAAGTGCTTTGAGAGATTAGTCAAGGATCATATCACCTCCATCCTGCCAGACACCCTGGACCCACTCCAATTTGCTTACCGTCCCAATAGGTCCACAGACGACGCAATCGCAATCACACTGCATACTGCCCTAACCCATCTGGACAAGAGGAATACGTAAGAATGCTGTTCATCAACTACAGCTCAGCATTTAACACCATAGTTCCCTCCAAGCTCGTCATTAAGCTTGAGACCCTGGGTCTCGACCCAGCCCTGTGCAACTGGGTCCTGGACTTCCTGACGGGCCGGCCCCAGGTGGTGAGGGTAGGAAACAACATCTCCACCCCGCTGATCCTCAACACTGGGGCCCCGGAAGGGTGCGTTCTCCGCCCTCTCCTGTACTCCCTGTTTACCCATGACTGCGTGGCCAAGCACGCATCCAACTAAATCATCAAGTTTGCTGACGACACTACAGTGGTAGGCTTGATTACCAACAACGACGAGACGGCCTACAGGGAGGAGGTGAGGGCCCTCGGAGTGTGGTGTCAGGAAAATAACCTCTCACTCAATGTCAACAAAACAAAGGAGATGATCGTGGACTTCAAGAAACAGGAGAGGGAGCACCCCCCTATCCACATCGAGGGGACAGTAATGGAGAAGGTGGAAAGTTTTAAGTTCCTCGGCGTACACATCACGGACAAACTGAATTGGTCCACCCACACAGACAGCGTGGTAAAGAAGGCGCAACAGCACCTCTTCAAATTTAGGAGAATGAAGAAATTCTGCTTGTCACCAAAATCACTCACAAACTTCTACAGATGCACAATCGAGAGCATTCTGTCGGGCTGTATCACTGCCTGGTACGGCAACTGCTCCGCCCACAACCGTAAGGCTCTCCAGAGGGTAGTGAGGACTGCACAACGCATCATCGGGGGTAAACTACCTGCCCTTCAGGACACCTACACCACCCAATGTCATAGGAAGGCCAAAAAGATCATCAAGGACAACAACCACCCGAGCCACTGCCTGTTCACCCCGCTATCATCCAGAAGGCGAGGTCAGTACAGGTGCATCAAAGCTGGGACAGAGAGACTGAAAAACAGCTTCTACCTCAAGGCCATCAGACTGTTAAACAGCCATCACTAACATTGAGTGGCTGCTGCCCACATACTGACTTAAATCTCTAGCCACTTTAAACATAGGAATTGGATGTAACAATGTATCACTAGCCACTTTAAACAATGCCATTTATATAATGTTTACATATCCTACATTACTCATCTCATATATATATATATATATATATATATATGTGTATATACTTTACTCCATACCATCTACTGCATCTTGCCTATGCCGGTCAGCCATCGCTCATCCATATATTTATATGTACATACTCGTATTCATTCCTTTACTCTTGTGTGTATAAGGTAGTTGTTGTGAATTTGTTAGATTACTTGTTAGATACTACTTCATGGTCAGAACTAAAAGCACAAGCATTTCGCTACACTCGCATTAACATCTGCTAACCATGTGTATGTGACAAATAAAATTTGATTTGATTTAATTTGAAATGTCAACTTAAATGTATTCTATTATCTATATTTCTATGATTTCAATAGGTTTCCTATAGAGTATTGACAAGTCAACACTCTCTGACAACACTCAGGTCAACACTCATATTTGTTGTGCCATTTGAAAGTTTAAATGTTTGTACATTTATCAGCCAAAACATGACACCCACCCTGTTGTATTCAAGAGCATGTTGTGTCTCAACCGATGGCAGCCACAAAAACACAAAAACCTCAGATGTGAAATAGGGTCTAAGCTACAACATATGAATGTAAAAAAAAAAATAGTTTACGCGTGTTTAGACAATTGATGTTTAAGATTGAACATTTTGCATTTTTATTAAAAAAAACTTAGTTTTCCATAAATGGTCAAATAGTTTGAAAACTCTATTTGTAAGCTTTTAAATGATATCAATCTCAACCGTTTATCGTTTCCAGTGATGAAGACATGGATTTCTCATGGTATGGTGGGGTATGCAAAATGGTAAACTTGGCATTCAGATTTTCTGAGAACTCCTCAAATGGATTTACCCTATACTGTGTCTGTGCACAGTGCGAGTATAGCATTAAAAACATGAAACCATGTTTGAATTTACGTCACCGTTCTGTTCGGGGCAGAAGGGAGATTGGCTTAAGGTCACTTCTAATATTGATGTCCTGTGGGGCTGTACTTCTCTGCCTCTGTCCAGGTGGGTCAGGTGAGCTCAGTTCAGTAATTCATACCTTAGATAAACTCCTTTGTGAGTCACTTCTCATCTCACCTCAAAAACATAAGAGTAGCACCATGTCTCAAAGCTTCAACTCTGCCTCCCTACTACAGTGAGCTGGGAATTACCAGGGACCTCACGATATGATACTCTCATGATACTTAGGTGCCGATACGATGTATAACGATTCTCATGATTCTAAATATATCGCGATTTGATACTGTGATTTTATTGTGATTTGATGTTCCGAACATATTGCACACCAAATGTCTGCTGCAGAGGGACAAGCGAGAGCCATGAGAAAACTGGTTTTGATCAGTCATGGAAATAGAACGGCTGAAAACTAATTGGCTCCCTAGTTTAACAAGAAGATGGAGAACAAGCTATGAAGGGAACTAGCGATATGATATATCATCAAAAATAATATCCCGACCTGTTCCTGTATAGATTTCCTCTCTCTCTCTCCCTCTCCCACACTCTCTTTGTACAGGGATCAATTCCATTCCCAGTACTTCCGTGCTCAGCCCCTGCTCTCACTGATGTATCCCTCAGAGATGTAGTCTATCCATAGTGGGACTCATTTTTGCCCCTTGAATGCTTAAAGCATGTATTCTAATCTCCATGTTCCTCAGAGCAGGGAAAATGGCTGCAGTTAGCCAATTAGAGCAGTGTGGCTGGATTAAGTAAGACACACACACACGCACTGCTGCCAGGGAGTATTCTTGGGAGCCCAAGCCTGAATGAAGGACTCAGAGAGAGAGAGAGAGAGAGAGAGAAAAAATAGGCACAAGCCTCACTGATACTCCACATTTGTACTACTACTTTTATCCGGCACTGCCGATGTTACCTGGACGGATGGTGTGTGAGGTGAGAAGAGGACACATGTCTGCTGTACGGTCTCTGTGTCTCTTCTAATTTGGGCTGCCGCACGCTCTCTGTGGAAGTGGATTTAATTGGAGCCGAGCCAAATCAGAATCCATGAATCCATTCCCTCTCTTTCTCTCTCTCTCTCTCTCTATAAAGACGGATGACTTTTCCAACCAAATAGGTCAAAGCCCCTGAAAAAAAATAAAACATGTTTGCTCAGATGCTGGCGGATCTGCAGGAGCCCACAGCCAAAGGTCAAGTAAACAAACATGATATTAGCCGTGTTTTTGTGTCACAAATCCCAACCCTATCACAGGCATGGATTAAGGTTGGATCTTGATTAGTCTTGTTCCCATTCCCAGCTGTGTGTCTTCTGGCAAGAAAATCTGAATCTAGGTTGGATCTTGGTTTAGTCCCATGAATAATGGGATGAGGTAGAATGACCAGGGGCTGTTATCATGGCTCTGTAATAGTCATCTGTGTGGTCAGATGGTGATTTGGGGACAAAGCTAGAAACAGATTATCTCTCTCTCCATCTCTTTGTCCCCTGTCGTCTTTCTCAATCTCTCCCCCTCCTCTTCCTCAATCTCTCGCTCTTCCCCCTCTCCCCCTCGTCTTTCAATGTCCTCCTCTGTCCCTCTTCCTCCTCCTCTTTAAATCTCTCCCTCCCTTTCTCTCTATCTGTCTGTTTGAGGGAGCGGTGTGGATCCTCTGTCCAATAGTCGTTTAATGTCAGTATTAGCTCCAGTGACATTTGTGCTCAAAGACAATTTTTCACTTGATACTGCTGACTGTTGACAGAACTGCAAATGACTGACAGCAACAACGACCAAGGCTTCAGCGCGTGCTTGTGTGTGTCTTCGTGGGGTCTAGCCATGGTTAGTATTCCCGACCGGTTGCTTCCTGACACTCACGGCTGCTGCATCCCTCTCCTAGTGGATTTCCGACTGTCTCTCGCTCTCGCTCCATCTCTCTATCTCACTCTTTTTCTCTCTCTCTCTCTCTCCCTCACCCTCTCTCCCTCTCTTTCTATCTCACTATTTTTCTTTCTCTCTCCCCCACCCTCTCTCTCCCTCTTTTTCTCTCTCTCCCTCACCCTCTCTCCCTCCCTCTCTCCCGCCATCTCTCTCTCTTTCTCAAACACAACCTACGCGAGCTCCATCACCATGGAGACAGCCTGCAGAAAGTTGTTGCCGTTTAACGATCATACTAATGCAATCCCATAACTACATGGCTTGAGTGGATCTTTCTGAATCAGACCATTATATCCCCACCAATAAATCACGTCACGGCTACTCAGGGATATAAGCTGGCTTAACCAACCGAGAATCTCACTGCCGAAAGACGGCTGATAGGTACTTCTCACAGTGGGAGGCCGTACCGTCTCTTGCTAGAATAAACGTAGTACCTGCTGCGTGCCGACCCGGTAGCAACGAACCTGCCTTTTATACTTGTAGAATCGTAATGCTTGTCAGTGGCCAACAGCTTGACAAAGAGCCAATCAGAGAGCACAAACCCCACGTGGGGGGACCAACAGGAGTGACAATAAAAAGGAAAAATTATTTTCTCTGTACATCCACGGTTACATGTGCCAGTCACACTTCACATGCAATGTAGGCAATGGGATGGTAGCTAAGTGCACAAACGCAATGCACACTAAATACTACCTCCAAGCTAGCAAACCACTGTAGCTAGTATTGACATTATAATTACAAAATACAAAATATTATGAACATTTCAAAATGGATTCGAAATGGATTAAATATGTTTTTCTCACCTATCTACACACAATTCCCCATAATGACAAAGTGAAAAAAATAAATAAGAAATGTTTGCAAATTCATTGAAAATGAAATACAGAAATATTAATTTAGATAAGTATCCAAACCCTTGATTTAAGTAAAAACTGTAACTTGGCCTCTCAGGAACATTCACTGTCTTCTTGGTAAGCAACTCCAGTGTAGATTTGGCCCTGTGTTTTAGGTTATTGTCCCGCTGAAAGGTGAATTCATCTCCCAGTGTCTGGTGGAAAGCAGACTGAACCAGGTTTTCATCTAGGATTGATTTTGCCTGTACTTAGCTCCATTCCATTTATTTTTTTATCCTGAAAACTCCCCAGTCCTTAACGATTACAAGCATACATATAACATGATGTAGCCACCACTATGCTTGAACATATTTAGAGTGCTACTCAGTAATGTGTTGTATTGAATTTGCCCCAAACATAACACTTTGTGTTCAGGACAAAAAGTGAATTTTGTTGCACATTTTTCTGTACAGGCTTTCTTCTTTTTACTCTGTCAATTAGGTTAGTATTGTGAAGTAACTACAATGTTGTTATCCATCCTCTCCTATCACAGCCATTTAACTCTGTCACTGTTTTAAAGTCACCATTGGCCTCATTGTGAAATCCCTGAGTGGTTTCCTTCCTCTCCGTCAACTGTGTGTAATAAATCTCAATTTTATCCATTTTAAATTCAGGCTGGAACACAACTAAATGTGAAAAAAGGCAAGGGGTGTGAATACTTTCTGAAGGCATTGTAATTGGCCACCTGCTATCTCTTCCATATAGCCGGGCTAGTTACGCTACAGGGGGCACATTGGTTGGTTCCAGACACAGGTGTCAATGTGGATTCAGGAGACAGAAAGGTGATGGAAACTAATTATCTCCTCCTGCATTGTCTCAGGTGTTGAGTCAAAGACAATACCAAAGTCACACCTGCTTCCATGGACCCAGGTGTTGGGCAGGTTAGGTATAGAAACTCTTGTTGATATTTTCCTCATAGAGTGCATCATCAAGTTGACAGTACAGTTATCCATAGCATCCCCAGTTATCCATAGCATCCCCAGTTATCCATAGCATCCCCAGTTATCCATAGCATCCCCAGTTATGTCATGTTCAGGCCTGATATTTATAGGCTGGCGTGTTTAGTTTAGTTTTGGTGTAGTTTTGTTTTTGTTCTAGGTGATCTATTTCTATGTTGGGGTAATGGTTCCCAATTAGAGGCAGCTGAGTGTCGTTGCCTCTAATTGGGAACCATATATATGTTGGCTGCCCGCACCAGAGTCCCAGTGCGCGTCATGAGCCCAGTACGGCCCGTTCCTGCTCCCCGCACCAGAGTCCCAGTGCACGTTATGAGCCCAGTACGGCCCGTTCCTGCTCCCCGCACCAGAGTCCCAGTGCGCGTCATGAGCCCAGTACGGCCCGTTCCTGCTGCCCGCACCAGAGTCCCAGTGCGTGTCATGAGCCCAGTACGGCCCGTTCCTGCTCCCCGCACTAGAGTCCCAGTGCGCGTCATGAGTCCAGTACGGCCCGTTCCTGCTCCCCGCACCAGAGTCCCAGTGCGGGTCGACAGTCCGGAACCTCCAGAGAAGGTCCCCAGTCCGGAACCTCCAGAGAAGGTCCCCAGTCCGGAACCTCCAGAGAAGGTCCCCAGTCCGGAACCTCCAGAGAAGGTCCCTAGTCCAAAACAAACTGTTCCGGCTAATAGCCCAGGGCCTCCGGTGTGGGATCCCGAGCCAGCACGGCCGGCACCGGAGCCGCCACCTGGGACAAGGAGGCCCACCCGAAGACCCCCCCAATGGACTTTTGGCGCGGTCGGAGTCCGCGGTACTGTCACGTTCAGGCCTGATATTTATAGGCTGGCGTGTTTTTTGTTCTAGGTGATCTATTTCTATGTTGGGGTAATGGTTCCCAATTAGAGGCAGCTGAGTGTCGTTGCCTCTAATTGGGAACCATATATATGTTGGTAGTTTTCACTAGGGGTTTGTGGGTTATTGTTTGAGCATAGCTTTGTTTTGTGTTTCATGTTATGGTCATTTGTTGCGATCTTCGTTCGTTTTGTTATTTTTCCCAGTTACGTTTCATTTAAATAAAGATGTATACTGGATGCCTCGCTGCGCCTTGGTCCGTCACTCACAGAGATCGTGACAAGTTATCCATAGCATCCCCAGTTATCCCCAGTTATCCATAGCATCCCCAGTTATCCATAGCATCCCCAGTTATCCCCAGTTATCCATAGCATCCCCAGTTATCCATAGCATCCCCAGTTATCCCCAGTTATCCATAGCATCCCCAGTTATCCATAGCATCCCCAGTTATCCATAGCATCCCCAGTTATCCCCAGTTATCCATAGCATCCCCAGTTATCCATAGCATCCCCAGTTATCCCCAGTTATCCATAGCATCCCCAGTTATCCCCAGTTATCATTTTTAAAGTCATACCCCCTTCCTTTCCTTTTTCCTAAATACATCTATATAGCGCACTGTTGTTGTTAGAATCTTAATATCACAAAAAGAAGTGGAGTTATATCCAGTTTTTGGAGGGCATGTCATTTTTGTAATGGTTTTCCCCTGTTGCCCCTCCTTCTCCCGACAGTAGGGCCTGCTGCGCTCCTTCTCCCGACAGTAGGGCCTGCTGCGCTCCATCTTAAAGTGCCGTGCTCAGTTGATAATCACCCACGATAACTTAAACTGTACCAAAACTAATTTCACACATATAACAACAGATGAAGTAAAGTATTGGCTCATTCATCTCCCCTCTTGTGTTCTCAGTCAACTTATCTGGTAAAATAAGGGTTAAATACAATTTTAAAAATAAAGGGGTAGAGTGGGTGAGTTGAAGAGCAAGGGGAAGTGAACAATGCATAATTATGTAATCACCAACTGTGAATGAAGAACAGCAGTTCAGGGAGTCTTATCAGCCTACTTGGAGAACACAGTGAGACCGTAATTTACAAAATCTAAATGAAAACGACTCAGAGAGGGGGGGGAGAAATGAATCATCTCCGAGGATTATTCTTCTGATTCTGATCCTCAGCCTGAACCTCCACCTCCGAGGCCTAAGCACAAAAATCCAGAACGGTGTGCACTGAGCAGGTGTCCGCTCCACCACCAAATGAAGCTGTGAGACAGGAGAGAGGAAGGACGGCACCGTTTGGATAGAACAAGCTGGTGATGACAGAGAAAACCCGACATCTCAAGCAAAAAAACAAGCACTCAGCAGCTTTCGCTGTTTATGTGACATGGACATGGTCCCACTGATGCCATTGCATAAAGATGCACATAAACATGTAGTATTATTGACTGCTGTCATATTTATAGTCATTAAAATGCTGTTATTGCTTTTGTGTTGATTTGAACTTTAACAAAAACATTTGAAGCTTAAAATGATGTTTAGGCTACTGAGGTCCCTCGAGGCCCAGCGGTTCTAGTATTAATGTCTGTGTTCAATCCCTTCTGTAGTTGTAAGTGTTGTCTTAACCCCATTCATCCGGTCTCGTTGCTTCCCACCGGCTGTCATAGAATAAGCACCTGTGCTAGGACATAATGAATCCTATCAGCAGCAGTAGAAGAACAGAATGAGCTCCCACACACAGACTCTGTTCACACAGACTGGAGTAATGGAGGATGTGGCCATGGGGAACCTACAGTACTATATGGTATCAAGGAGGAGGATGGGTCTGTGGGGACCATGCAGATGGAGGCTGACAATAACTTACTGATGACCCTATCAGGGTGTGTGTCAGTGTGGGTGGCGGGGGAGTGATGTCAGTGTGTGTGTGTGTGGTGTGCGTGTTTGTGCATGTGTGTTCTTTGTGTGCACATGTACGTACGTGTGTGTTTATCTCAGTGAGAGGCTAATGAGGAGTGGGGAATGTGCTGGGTTCTCCTGTGGGCTTGGCCACAGGGCTGCTGCTGTGCTTTGATGTGCTGGGAGCCGCTCTCTGCTCCCTCTCTCTCTCTCTCTGCTCCCTCTCTCTCTCTCTCTCTCTGCTCCCTCTCTCTCTCTCTCTCTCTCTCTCTCTCTTTCTGCTCTCTCTTTCTGCTCCCTCTCTTTCTTCTCTCTCTCTCTCTCTCTCTCTCTCTCTCTCTCTCTCTCTCTCTTTCTGCTCTCACTCTCTGCTCTCTCTCTCTCGCTTTCTCTCTGCTCTCTCTGCAGTCTCAGGCTTTGTGTCAGCAGCCATGACAGCAGCCCCCTGGCACTGGTTGGCCTCAAACACACAGATACACACAAATAAACACAACAATCATGCACAGAAGCATGTGTGCACACACACTGGAATGTGTGCCTAAGCATGCACACACACTAAACACACAAAAACCTGTTTGGGGCTGAGACTGATACTCCGAAATCCCTGTGAAGATTCCTCCTTCATTTCTGAAATATTAAACATAATTCAAGCTGGCTGAGATTTCCCAGACTAAAAATGTTCCATGTGATATTAACCAGGGTGTATGACACCCAGAGAGCCCTATTGATGGGGTAGTCGAAAAGATTGCCTTAACAAATCAGTCTTGAATTAAAGCGAGCTGCCGGACCCTCAGTGAGAGGATTGCGTAATGGTATTATGTAATACAAAGCAGATGAGAGCGAGCGTGTGCCATAATTACTGAAGACTACTGCACAGACATCATCATCATCATCATCATCATTATTCATGATTTAGAATGCAGGACCACTCCAGAGCATGTTCATATGTAGGCTGGGTTATGAATCTGTTATTAACAAGGGATGTGCACATAGGGCGATGGATAGGCTTTCACAAATTATTATTTTCATATTTTGGTTGTGTGGATTGCAATACATTGGGCTAGATTGCTTTACACTGTAAACATTCAACAAAAGTAGAACTATAAAGGAAAGGCCTTGGGGGTTTTATTCACGGCTGTTTGACTTTGCTAGATCAGACAGTGTTCTAGACTATGATATTGGGCCAGTATTAGTGGCACAGCTCACATACTGGAGCACCGCTCTTACTAGAACAGAGAGATAGAGTGGCTCTGTCCTCACTACACTACCCTCTCCTCTACCCTCTCCTCTACCCTCTCCTCTCCTCTACCCTCTCCTCTACCCTCTCCTCTACCTTCTCCTCTACCCTCTCCTCTCCTCTACCCTCTCCTCTACCCTCTCCTCTACCTTCTCCTCTCCCTCTCCTCTCTCCTCTACCCTCTCCTCTACCCTCTCCTCTCCCTCTACCCTCTCCTCTACCCTCTCCTCTCCCTCTACCCTCTCCTCTACCCTCTCCCCCACCCTCTCCTCCACCCTCTCCTCTCCCCACCCTCTCCCCACCCTCTCCCTCACCCTCCTCTCCTCTCCCACCCTCTCTCTACCTCTCCTCTCCTCCTCTGCCCTCTCCTCTCTCCTCCCTCCTCTCCTCTCCCCTCTCTCTCTCTGCACCTCTCCCCACCTCTCCTCTACCCTCTCCTCTCCCCTCTCTCCTCTACCACCCTCTCCTCCTCCTCTCCCCTCTCCTCTCCTCCCACCCTCTCCTCTCCCTCTCTCTCCTCTACCCTCTCCTCTGCCCTCTCCTCTCCCCTCTCTCTCTCCTCTACCCTCTCCTCTCCTCTCCCTCTCTCCTCTCCCTCCTCTCCTCTCCCCTCTCCTCTCCTCTACCTTCTCCTCTACCCTCTCCTCCCCTGCCTTCTCCTCTGCCCTCTCTCCTCTCCCTCTCCTCTACCCTCTCCTCTACCCTCTCCTCTCCTCTAACCCTCTCCTCTACCCTCTCCTCTACCCTCTCCTCTACCCTCTCCTCTCCTCCTACCCTCTCCTCTCCTCTACCCTCTCTCCTCTGCCCTCTCCTCTACCCCTTCTCCCCTCTACCCCCTCCCTCTCTACCCTCTCCCTCTACCCTCTCTCTTCTACCCTCTCCTCTACCCTCTCCTCTACACCCTCTCTCTCCTCTACCCTCTCCTCTACCCTCTCCTCTACCCTCTCCTCACCTTCTCCCCACCCTCTACCTCTCTCCCTCTACCCTTCTCCCCACCCTCTCCTCTCCTCTACCCTCTCCTCCCTCTCCTCTCCTCTCCTCTCCCACCCTCTCCTCTCCCCTCTCCCTCCTCCTCTCCTCTGCCCTCTCCTCTCCCCCCCTCTCCTCTACCCTCTCTCCTCTACCCTCTCCTCCTCTCCTCTCCACCCTCTCCTCTACCCTCTCCCTCTCTCCTCCTCTCCCTCTCCTCTCCCTCTCCTCTCCCTCTCCTCTCCCCTCTCCCTCTCCCTCACCCTCTCCCTCTCCCCCTCTCTCTCCCCCACCCTCTCTCCTCTCCTCTCCTCTCCCTCTCCCTCTCCTCTCCCTCTCCTCCCTCTCTCTCCCTCTCTCCCTCTCCTCTCTCCCTCTCCTCTCCTCTCCCCACCCTCTCCTCTCCTCTCCCTCCTCTCCTCTCCTCCTCTACCTCTCTCCTCTACCCTCTCCCTCTCCTTCTCTCCCTCTCCCCACCCTCTCCTCCACCCTCTCCCCACCCTCTCCTCTCCTCTCCTCTCCCTCTCCTCTGCACCCTCTCTCTGCCACCCTCTCTCACCTCTCCCTCTCCTCTCTCCACCTCCTCCTCTGCCTCTCCTCTCACCCTCTCCTCTCCTCTCCTCTGCCTCTCTCTCCCTCCTCCTCCTGCCTCTCCTCTGCCTCCTCTCCCTCTCCTCTCCCTCTCTCCTCTCCCCCTCCTCTCCCTCTCCCTCTCTCCCTCTCCTCTACCCTCTCCTCTACCTCCTCTCTCCTCTGCCCTCTCCTCTCCCCACCCTCTCCTCTACCCTCTCCTCTCCTCTCCCCTCTCCTCTACCCTCTCCTCTACCCTCTCCTCTACCCTCTCCTCTACCCTCTCCCTCTACCCTCCTCTCCTCCCTACCCTCTCCTCTCCTCTGCCCTCTCCTCCTCCCTCTCCTCTACCCTCTTCTCCTCTACCCTCTCCTCTACCCCTCTCCTCCCCACCCTCTCTCTGACCTTCTCCTCTACCCTCTCCTCTACCCTCTCCTCTCCTCTACCCTCTCCTCTACCCTCTCCTCTACCCTCTCCTCTACCTTCTCCTCTACCCTCTCCTCTACCTTCTCCCTCTACCCTCTCCCTCTCCCTCTACCCTCTCCTCTCCTCTACCCTCTCCCTCTCCCCAATCTCTCCCTCTCCCCCACTCCCCCTCTCTCTCCCACCTACCCTCTCCTCTCCTCTACCCTCTCCTCCCTCCTCTCCTCTCCTCTCCCTCTCCTCTCCTCTCCCCACCCTCTCCTCTCTCCCCTCTCCCTCTCTCCCCACCCTCTCCTCTCCCCACTCTCCCTCTCCTCTACCCTCCCCTCTACCCTCTCCTCTCCCTCTCCCCACCCTCTCCCTCTCCCTCTCCTCTAATCTCTCTCCTCTACCCTCTCCTCTCCATCTCTCTCCTCTCCCCTCCTCTGCCTTCTCTCCTCTCTCTCTCCTCTCTCCTCTACCTTCTCCTCTACCCTCTCCTCTACCCTCTCCTCTGCCTCTCCTCTGCCTCTCCTCTCCCCTCTCCTCTCCTCTGCACTCTCCTCTCCCCTCTCCTCTCCCCCTCTCCTCTCCTCTCCTCTCCCTCTCCTCTGCACCTTCTCCTCTGCCCTCTCTCTCCTCTACCTCTCCTCTACCTTCTCCTCTGCCCTCTCCTCTGCCTTCTCCTCTACCCTCTCCCCACCTCTCCCCACTCTCCTCCCCTACCCTCTCCTCTGCCCTCTCCTCTCCTCTGCACTCTCCTCTACCCTCTCCTCTACCCTCTCCTCTACCTTCTCCTCTACCCTCTCCTCTACCTTCTCCTCTACCCTCTCCTCTCCTCTACCCTCTCCTCTCCTCTACCCTCTCCTCTACCCTCTCCTCTCCTCTACCCTCTCCTCTCCTCTACCTTCTCCTCTACCCTCTCCTCTACCTTCTCCTCTACCCTCTCCTCTACCCTCTCTCCTCTACCCTCTCCTCTACCCTCTCCTCTCCTCTACCCTCTCCTCTACCCTCTCCTCTACCTTCTCCTCTACCCTCTCCTCTACCTTCTCCTCTACCCTCTCCTCTCCTCTACCCTCTCCTCTACCCTCTCCTCTACCCTCTCCTCTCCTCTACCCTCTCCTCTCCTCTACCCTCTCCTCTACCCTCTCCTCTCCTACCTTCTCCTCTACCCTCTCCTCTACCCTCTCCTCTACCCTCTCCTCTCCTCTACCCTCTCCTCCACCTTCTCTTCCTGGAGTTTGCTAATGAGAGATGAACTAGCTGTCCAGTCACTCTGACAATGTAATACCTAATTCACACATGGAGACTCCTCTCTCTTTATATGGTTCATAGCTGTGTGTGTGTGTGTGTGTGTGTGTGTGTGTGTGTGTGTGTGTGTGTGTGTGTGTGTGTGTGTGTGTGTGTGTGCCGCGTGTGTGCATGACAGAGCATTGCGGTCATGTCAATCAAGAATGACCTGTTCAAGCCATTCCCTTCCAGCCAAACCCATTATCCGGAGCATTACATCCTATAGCACTGCCTGACTGACATCAAATGTAGAGCATGAAGTTGACCATGGTATTAGCTCTCTAACTGGGATTCAGGTGGTTTTTACCGGCTGCGCCACCATTTATTATAAAAGAGCTCGCTATTTTAGCATATTCCATTTATTACAAAGTGATGAATACTGTGTCGTCCACATAAGCATAATCTGCCAGCGCTGTTTGAACGATGTGAGCTACTGTGCTTTTGCTTTGACAGCTGCAGCATGTGAAATCATACCTGGATTACATCGCTGTTTGCAGATCGCTCGTCGCCTGCTCTTAGGGATTAGTTATTTATTGAAATTCGCTGTCCGGCAGCATTTGTTTTGTCAGGTGGAAACTGCGACATGACAGGACATAAAAAGAGCCCAAATGTTGATCTTCACTCCAAAATGGCTTCATAAGCACCAAACTGCCACAATCATTGACATTCAACATGCGGATCCCTGGATCCCTGGGATATCTGCACTGAAAGAAAGACCCTTTAGTAGCTAGAGTACATGAAGAATAAACCTCTACACTCTGATGTCAAGCCAACAAAAGCCTCCCGTGTTCTCCTTGTCAAGCTCTTGTCTCAAAACTCAGGAACAGAACATTTTGCATTGCACCCTGGGCCTGTCGTTCTCTTTTCACCAGGTTAATGAGCTTCTCTCCGTTCCGTAAAAATAATGTTCCCTGCTCCCTCCATCCGTCTTCTCTTTCTTCGTACTAAAAACCTCTGTTCCCGTTCTGCTATTGAAGGCGGCAGGAGGCTTAAAAGCTCCTTGTAAAACATTGATTTGTTTTCCAACGTGCCTGTTGGAGGTAGACAGGGTCGTCTGTGGTGGTTGGTAGGGAAAGAACGAAGGGAAGGAGGTGGGCTGGCTATAAGGGCCTTGAGTGGTCCTGCTGCAGTAATGACTCACCCGGGATGCGTCCCAAATGGCACCCTATTCCCTACTACATAGTGCGCAACTTTTAACCGTGGCCATAGTGCACTATTTAGGGAATAGCGTGCAATTTGAGATGCAGCCCTGGGCTGTCATTACTGAGAGGCACTTGAGTGGAGCAGCAGCAGTAGGTAGAGGTTAGCGGGTAGCCGCTAGGCTAGATACAGGTGGTAATGTCACCTGGTTCTTCTAGCAGCTGTTTGGATTCTCCCAGTCTTAGTCAGTCCTTCTGATCACAGGGCCCCCGTCACCTCAAGGTTGGAATGACCGAGCAGAGGAAGGCTCTCCATCTCTCTCTTACTCTCCTCTCTTTCTCTCTCTCTCTCTCTCTCTCTCTCTCTTTCTCTCTCTCTCTCTTTTTCTTTCTTCCCTCCCCATCTTGACTAACCTGTACCCCCGCACATTGACTCTGTACTGGTACCCCCTGTATATAGCCTCGTTATTGTTATGTACTTTTCTTGTGTTACTTATTGATTGATTTGATTTCTTTAGTTAATTTTGTTAATATTTTCTTAACTATTTCTTGAACTGCGTTGTTGGTTAAGGGATTGTAAGTAAGCATTTCACGGTACCTGTTGCATTCAGCGCATGTGACAAGTAACATTTGATTATATCTCTCGCTCTAATTCCTCTTTCTATCCCTCCATCTCTCGCTCTCTCTGTCGCTCTCTCTGTCGGCTCAGCCAGGCACTAGTAAAGAGTTCCTCACATGTCAGGGAATGTGGACAAGGTGCAACGTGACAAAGCACCCGGCGGCAAATCCAATCCAACAACCCAGCAAAGCAGAGCAAAGCACACAGCTACAAATTCACCCCCTGCTACGAAAAAAACACTTCTCTACACAGCAAGACAAATCCATCCAACAGTCCACAATAGAAACACGGGAGGGGTGGGGTCATTTGTCCAAGGTCAGACTACTACACAGAGTATTTCACTTTCAACCAACAGCAGGTCCATTAAGACACACATAGAAAACAACTGATATTCCCTGCTGTGTTTCTGCCAAGGGACAGCAGTTATTGATCTATAGGAGCACCATGCCCGGTAATAGCCGTGTGTGTGTATGTTTGGCGTGTGTGTGTGCACGTGTGTGTGTCTGGGATGAAAAGGTGAATAGCGTGCTACATTCTCCTCTCCTAGGTTCTCTACCTACTCAGGTGCTCTAGAGAGAACTCTTGTTATTGTCATCTAAAATGTGTGTGTCCCGGATGTGTGTGTGTGTGTGTGTCTCGGATGTATATGTGCTTTCTGCTTCCCCAGCTCTCTGTAATGCAAATAAGAACATCAGTCATGCTGATCATCCCTAGCACCAGAGCTTC
This sequence comes from Brachymystax lenok tsinlingensis, assembly GCA_030435695.1. Classification (NCBI taxonomy): domain Eukaryota; kingdom Metazoa; phylum Chordata; class Actinopteri; order Salmoniformes; family Salmonidae; genus Brachymystax; species Brachymystax lenok. The sequence goes on along the minus strand of CM059783.1, from coordinate 13,714,846 downwards.
TCTCTCTCTCTCTCTCTCTCTCTCTCTCTCTCTCTCTCTCTCTCTCTCTCTCTCTCTCTCTCTCTCTCTCTCTCTCTCTCTCTCTCTATCATGACTCTGGGAACAAACAGCTAAGGAGCAGAGAGAGAAGAGAAGAGGAGAAGAAATTGGGAGAGAGGGAGAGATAGATGGACGGAGATGAAGAGAGAGAGGAGACATTGAAGCAGGGGACGAGCGACGGAGAAAAAGTGAGTCAAGCGAGGAAGAAGGAAAATAGGCTCCTTATAAAGGCTTTTAGAAATAGACGGGTGGGAGGGAGAAGGAGGGATAGCTAAATATGGAGTTTAAGGGTTAGGCAGCAGATAGCTGCAACAGTGAGGAAGTAAAATGTATCAGTGGGATATCAGAGTCTGGGGAGAAAGGGATGGAGGGAGAAAGGGAGGGAGACAGGGGAGAGGGCTCTGAGACAGAGTTAATGGTGACGTTGATGTGGAGCCGTCAGCGGGCTAGCTAGCCGAGGGGAGGGGGGAAAGGGAAGGGTGGAGGTGTAGGTGTAGGGGGGCTGGCACTAGCCTAGCGCTGCTGCCTTGCATAATTATTGGAGCGAGCCTGGCTCGCTGGGTGGAAGAGTGTCTAGACGTTCAGGGCCCTGTGCTGTGCTGCCTGGGCTGAGCTACGCTAGGCAGCTCTACGCTGTACTGAGGCCTGATTAGGACCAGGGAGAGGAAACTGATTATACAGGAGAGCAGAGCATAGGAGAGAGCTGGGGACTGAGGGGATCAGAGAGGGATTACACCTGTCTGCTTCATACACGTCACCTCCAGGCTGTGGGAATGTATGTTGCTCAAAGGAGAGCGCCTCCTACTGGGGATTTACAGTATGTAACCACCCCACACACGCATTAGTGAGGCCCAGTCACCAAGTGCAGGTGCAGTAGGAAAATGTTTTATTGACATGAATAGCATGGGGTATTTTTTGTATGCTGCCTAATCTAAATCTGATATCCTAATCTAAATCTGATATCCTAATCTAAATCTGATATCCTAATATAATCTAAATCGCAATTATGCCATGATGGATGCAGGAATGTTTTTTCTGTGTGTCAAAATCCAATCAAATCAAATCAAATTTCATTAGTCACATACACATGGTTAGCAGATGTTAATGCGAGTGTAGCGAAATGCTTGTGCTTCTAGTTCCGACCATGCAGTAGTATCTAACAAGTAATCTAACAAATTCACAACAACTACCTTATACACACAACAGTAAAGGAATGAATACGAGTATGTACATATAAATATATGGATGAGCGATGGCTGACCGGCATAGGCAAGATGCAGTAGATGGTATGGAGTACAGTATATACACATATGAGATGAGTAATGTAGGATATGTAAACATTATATAAATGGCATCGTTTAAAGTGGCTAGTGATACATTTATTCCATTCAATTATAATTATTAAAGTGGCTAGAGATTTGAGTCGATGGCCGAACGGCATAGGCAAGATTCAGTAGATAGTTTAGAGTACAGTGTATACATTTGATATGAGTATGTCGGATATATAAACATTATATACAAAATTGTTTAAAGTGGCTAGTGATCCATTTGTTACATCCAATTCCTATTATTTAAAGTGGCTAGAGATTTAAGTCAGTATGTTGGCAGCAGCCACTCAATGTTAGTGATGGCTGTTTAACAGTCTGATGGCCTTGAGGTAGAAGCTGTTTTTCAGTCTCTCGGTCCCAGCTTTGATGCACCTGTACTGACCTTGCCTTCTGGATAATAGCGGGGTGAACAGGCAGTGGCTCGGGTGGTTGTTGTCCTTGATGATCTTTTTGGCCTTCCTATGACATCGGGTGGTGTAGGTGTCCTGGAGGGCAGGTAGTTTACCCCCCGGTGATGCGTTGTGCAGTCCTCACTACCCTCTGGAGAGCCTTACGGTTGTGGGCGGAGCAGTTGCCGTACCAGGCAGTGATACAGGATGCTCTCGATTGTGCATCTGTAGAAGTTTGTGAGTGATTTTGGTGACAAGCCAAATTTCTTCAGCCTCCTGAGGTTGACGAGGCGCTGTTGCGCCTTCTTCACCACGCTGTCTGTGTGGGTGGACCAATTCAGTTTGTCTGTGATGTGTACGCCGAGGAACTTAAAACTTTCCACCTTCTCCATTACTGTCCCCTCGTTGTGGATAGGGGGGGGGGGGGCTCCCTCTCCTGTTTCCTGAAGTCCACGATCATCTCCTTTGTTTTGTTGACATTGAGTGAGAGGTTATTTTCCTGACACCACACTCCGAGGGCCCTCATCTCCTCCCTGTAGGCCGTCTCGTCGTTGTTGGTAATCAAGCCCACCACTGTAGTGTTGCGATTGCGTCGTCTGTGGACCTATTGGGACGGTAAGCAAATTGGAGTGGGTCCAGGGTGTCTGGCAGGATGGAGGTGATATGATCCTTGACTAATCTCTCAAAGCACTTCATGATGACGGAAGTGAGTGCTACGGGGTGATAGTCATTTAGCTCAGTTACCTTCGCTTTCTTGGGAACAGGAATAATGGTGGCCCTCTTGAAGCATGTGGGAACAGCAGACTGGGATAGGGACTGATTGAATATGTCCGTAAACACACCAGACATGCCCAGTGTGTGTGTGATTGTGGCACAGCGTTGTCTGTGTAATCAACTGGGCATGTCTGGTGTCTGCCGACCCCACCATGGTTCCTGGCCCGTGGTTTCTGAGGATGGGTCTGGGCTGGAGGGATCTGACGCTCCTTTTATGTTGTCTGTCTGTGTTTGGTGTTTGGGTTTCAGCAGAGCTCATCTATTGTGGAGAGGATGTGCGGAGTCTTCAGAACCGCTTCGCTCTGAGCGTTGATCAGTAGAGCGAAAAATAGAAAGAGAGACTCCTGGATGAATCACAGTAGAGACTATCTGAAGATGCATCAGACTCTTGTGTTTTGGAGCTCCACACAGCCAAATCAACAGAGAGTTTTGGAGCTCCACACAGCCCAATCAACAGAGAGTTTTGGAGCTCCACACAGCCCAATCAACAGAGAGTTTTGGAGCTCCACACAGCCCAATCAACAGAGAGTTTTGGAGCTCCACACAGCCCAATCAACAGAGAGTTTTGGAGCTCCACGCAGCCCAATCAACAGAGAGTTTTGGAGCTCCACACAGCCTAATCAACAGAGAGTTTTGGAGCTCCACACAGCCCAATCAACAGAGAGTTTTGGAGCTCCACACAGCCTAATCAACAGAGAGTTTTGGAGCTCCACACAGCCCAATCAACAGAGAGTTTTGGAGCGCCACACAGCCCAAGCGAGAATGTAGACAAACCCAAAACCAAACACCTATTTAACACGAGTCCTTTCTGTCAAAACCGATAAATAGATTAGTTTTATGAACAGCTTAATTAAACTTTGGAAATCTCTTTATCTGGGCGACTGTGTGTGGCGTTATTTGAGTTCTATTGAGAAGGAGAGAGGTGCCTTCATTACCGTGCTCATTGTGCTCCCCCACCCACCACGCTGTGATCACACCCAGTATCATACCATTTAGTCTCTGCATCACGTCCCCTTCCCCAGCCTTCACTCACTGGCAGAGACATGCGCTCCTCTCATGCAGTCTGCCTGTGTGCCAGCCTCAGTGCCAGAGAGAGACGGAGGGGTGGTGGAAAGAGGGAGACACTTTCGTAAAGGTCCATTGAAATGTCAAGTAGTAAGTGTTTTGGAAAATGTCACATCCTGCCTGGCAACGCGTGTTGTCAGGCCTTATGATTACACAGTCAAAACGTCTCTTTTGCTCTCGCTCTCCCCGTCTTTGCCGATAACTAGAGGGGTCACAGTCCAAGAGTAAGTGCTCGTCTAGAGGGGCGCTTTTGGGCTGACCCCCACCTCCCCTCTTGACCAACCAAACTGAGGATCATTCTGTTCTTAGGGGAAAAAACTCCTGTCTTCAATGCTTTCTGAACCGCTGCATAGTGAATACAGAATCATCTGAGTCGACCTGAAATGGACTCGATACCAATCAATAGCTAGATTTCCAGTGTTCTGATTAGCTGTTCAGTTGGTTGTGTGGTTAAAACAGCCTCTTGATATAGCTGTCCTGACTTGAACTGTTGTAGATTTTCTGTTACAATTAGTTTAACGTCTTAGTTTCCCTGACATTGAGGAATGTGTGGGGTGAACCACACACACACACACACACACACACACACATTGTTAATTCATTTTCTCAACTGCTTTATTGTCTGCTGAGCTGAATTTTTGACATTGCTTAAACAACCCTTTTAAAGTTCTATCTATCCTGACTTGGGAATGGAAGATGAGGAGGAGGTCATTTACTGAGAAGTCAAGTGAAATGAAAAAGATGCCGACTGCTTGGGGAGATGTCAGAACATCAAATGTCTATTTAACTTCTAAGTGTCCAGACTATTTTACTGGGAACTGGCAGCCCTCTTGAGAGCCACTCTGTGTACTGTAGCTCACTGTTTGTTCATGTGCATGAGGTGTGGCCAACTTTGTACATGGGTAGTGCTTTGAATATTTTACATTTCATCAGTTTTGGCCAAGTTGACTATTTGCTTTTCACAGACCCAAGATGTTCTCTGAGTCTAGATAGAACACTAAAGGGAACCAGGGAACCTAATTCGTGCTGAATATTGTTTATATACCAGCATTGTTATGTACACTTTTCGCATCTACGCTCTGAAGCAGTTTTCTCCAGGATTTGTTGTCAGACCATGTCTCTGTCTGGAAGCTTCATTACATATAGCAATGAGACACTACTACATGGCACAGTGTAGGCCAGATGCTAGATTGAGGCTCTGAGTGTTTCTCCCTGTTAATTATTCAGGTGCTGTGATGTAAAGCGGCGGCAGCGTTGAGACCCTGAGCAGGTTAATGTTCATTTAGAGCTGTCGAGACACATTGAGCTCTGCATGGGCCTAGCTGGCAGCTCGCTCACTTGCTCTCCTTCTGTCTCTTTCTTTATCTATCTCTCCATCCCCCTCTCTCTCTCTTTCTCGTTCTCTCCCTCTTTTCTCAGTCTCTATCACACACTCCCTCTCTTTTTCACTCTCATTCTCAGACGTTTGGGAGGAGAAACAATTGCCCTGGAACATTCTACATTGTGAGTGTTCTCGGGCAATGTTCTCAGTACAGAGCGTTGACTTCATGGGGGAAAGAGTCACCCTCTTGAGTGTGTTCTCTGGGGAAATCTAGATATCCTCCTCCTCACGCCTGGTCTGTTCCAGTGGGAGAAACAGGTGTCTGAGCTGTGGGCTCTCTAGGCTCAGGAAGAGATAACCAGGAGGAGAGATCAGGTCTGTTACCCCTCAGAGGGCTCCTAATCTGGCTCACTTCGCCTGCATTACAAACACAGTGCCTTCAGAAAGTATTCACATCTTGACTTATTCCACATTTTGTTGTGTTCCAGCCTGAATGGATTACATATATTTTTTGTCACACCCAACTACACACAATATCGCATAATGATAAAGTGAATTTTGTTATGCAAATGTATTGAAAATGAAATACAGAAATATCTGATTTCCAATGGTCTAATGTCCATTGCTCGTGTTTTTTCGCCCAAGTAAGAGCGTGCAAAACTGTCACCAAGGCAAAGGGTGGCTACTTTTAAGAATCTCAAATATAAAATATATTTTGATTTGTTTAACACTTTTTTTGGTTACTACATGATTCCAAGTGGCGCAGCGGTCTAAGGCACTGCATTTCAGTGCTAGAGGCATCACTACAGACACCCTGGTTGGAATCCAGGCTGTATCACAACCGGCAGTGATTGGGAGTCCCATAGGGCGGCGCACAATTGGCCCAGCGTTGTCCGGGTTTGGCCGGTGTAGGCCGTCATTGTAAATAGGAATTTGTTCTTAACTGACTTGCCTAGTTAAATAAAGGTTAAATAAAAAAATATATATAATAATTCCATATGTGTTATTTCATAGTTTTGACGTCTTCACTATTAGTCTGCAATGTAAAAAATAAAAAAAATAAAAACTTGAATGAGTAGGTGTCCAAACTTTTGACTGGTACTGTACGTTGCATAATGCAGCAAATATGAGGCAAGTTACTTAGGTATTGGGCGAGAGACTGTTTTTTTGACTTGAAGAAGATCCACTGTTGTATCGAAGCATTGTACCTATTAAAGGTGGTATGGGTATAACCATTATGGATAGTGGAGCTACATAGAGTGGAGGCCTTTTTGGTTCTTTATGCAGGGTTATAGACTAGTCAATACCCAGAGTATAGAAACACATTACTTTCTTTAACTGCTTTAAATCCCCTTCATTGACTTACTACTGTGGAAGCACTGCAGGCCAGGGTTTGGGGTCAATTCCATTTCAATTCTGAAAGTAAACCAAATTCCAATTCCAAGTGTTCCTCATTGAAAACCATTGAAGTGAATTGGAATTGGAATTACAGTGTACTTCCTCCATTGACGGGAATTGATCCCAACCCTGCTGCAGGCTATTCAGTCTCTATGATTAAGCTATGGTTTAAACCAGTGGAAGCAGATGTGAATAGAAATAAGACAGACAACTTTCTATCACCTTTAAAATGGTACAAACTAATGATAGAGAATTGATAGATGTGGTAGAGAGAGATTGCTAGGAGAATAATCAGTGCCTCTTTCTCCATAGTCTTTCTTGAGTGATCTGGATGGATATATCAGTGGTATTTGGTATTTTGGTATTTTATTAAGATCCCCTTTAGCTGTTGAGAAAGCAGCTGCTACTCTTCCTGGGGTCCACACAAAACATGAAACATGACATAATACAGAACATTAATAGACAAGAACAATAGTGATGTGGTGCATTGGCACTAGTTGTATAATAGAATCTATACGAGGTCTGTCATATCAGAGAAGCATCAGCCAGTGCAGTGCACCCTGCTCTCTCTGTGAACACAATGTAGACAGCAGTGTTACAGCTACAATTGAACCCAGGCAGAAGGCTTCGCTGAGCCCTTAATCCCCGAGTTTTGTGTCTCTTATTGGTTGTAGTCATTCATTCATCACCGTGGTGTTGCTAGCGAATCTTGAAAGTCAAGTACCAACGCGGTTCCTGTGTAAACACACACATTTAAAATACATACGCGGACAACATATGAAAGTGAAGAATTGAAGTCTGAACAGACATAAGGACTGAGCAGGAAAGGGCAACATACTCCTGATATTGTTTTCTCTAGAGTGCTCTCTCCAATCTCTTTGTCCCTTCCCTCTTCTTCACACTCTACCTCTTTCTTGTGCCCCCCATCTCTCTCTTTCACTCTCCCTCTCCCTGCTCCCCCTCTCTCTCCATCATACCCTCACCCCCTTTCCTCTCCCCTCTCTCCATCCTTTCCTCACCTCCCCTTTCTCTCTCTCCAGCCTTTCCTCACCTCATCCCCCCCCGAGCCCATGCTAATGTCCCTGCTCTGCAGCCAAGCCTAGCCCCCTCAGTCGATGCACATCAAAGAGCTGCTTGTTCTCTTCTTCTCTCCTCTCCATGGTAAATTGCTCTGGTGTTTAATGTGGACAGAGAGATGGGCTTCTGTTGGGAGTTTGTTACAGGGACACGGCCTATCAGCATTTTCCATTTCGTACAGCCAGAGGTCCCACTGCTCGGTTGTTACGTTCACAGTTGACAGAGTTTCGCCTCATACACACCAAAGAGAGGCAATCAGTCATCGCCTTTCTGCCCGCTGCCACTATCACCCAGGCTGCGAAAGCTAATTTGGGGTGAGTGTGTGGGTGACTGAGTGTGTGTGAGAGTGAAAGAGAAAGAAAAAGAGGGAGAGAGATTGCTTCCTCTCTCTGTCTTTCATTAGCTTGCCCAGAACTCATTTACTTTAGACAAATGAAAAAGGCATCTGGCAAAACGACAGCGTCGCTAAACCCCGCCGGCAACATGTCTGTTGTGCCTCGTGAACTGCCTCCCATTATAATTGATGGTTTAGGAAATCTAGGGCATAATCTTCTATCTCTTTTCAGAGCTTCCCAGTCCAGATAGCTGAGGATTTACTGCAGTAGGAATCACAATTTACCCTACTCCCTCTATCTCTGTCCAAACACAACTAGAAACAGAACAATAGGCCACAGCTCTGGACCAGTAAAGTAGTGAAGTCCCACAGTACACAGCCAGGGGACAGCACCACACCGGCTCAGGGGAAGTGAGAGGGATCTAAGCCCATTACTGGTACTGGTGCTGTCATCTGTCCCTCAACTGACAAATCCACACAGTCATTGGCCCAGCGTCATCCGCGTTAGGGGAGGGTTTGGCCTGGGTAGGCCGTCATTGTAAATAAGAATTTGTTTTTAACTGACTTGCCTAGTTAAATAAAGGTAAAATAAAACTAAAATATCCTACTATTAGAAGATATAGTAGGTTCAATGGACAGAACTTTCACACAGACCTTCTTTACAAGACCAGAGGTCCTGAGAAAATGACTGAAACATTGAGATACTGTGTAAATACATGTAATTCAAAGTAAATGGGAGATACTATTCAGCCTGTCCTGGATTCACTATCTCATCTTACATTTTTCTCATTTGGCAGACACTCTTATCCAGAGTGACTTACAGTAGTAAGTGTATACATCTTCATACTGGACCACCGTGGGAATCGAACCCACAACCCTTGCATTGCAAGCACCATGCTCTACCAACTGAGCCACACAGGACCTACCTCAGAGCATAGTGGTGATAACCTTTATTTAACTAGGCAAGTCAGTTAAGAACAAATTCTTAGGGGCAGAACGACATATTTTTACCTTGTCAGCTCGGGGATTCAATCTTGCAACCTTTCGGTTACAAGTCCAACGCTCTAACCACTAGGCTACCTGCCGCGCCGATATGAGTAGTAGTACTGTATATTCTGCCAAATTAATATCAATGGAACTGAAAATGATAATTAACCTGATCTGGTCCATTAAAATGAATAACCTTATAAATGTTCAAGATTACATCCCCCCCCCTCCTCCCTGTCAAGTGAATAATGAAACCAAATTACAGGTAATGGCTATACATCTTCAGGAGCACTTTGGTGATGGCTGGAAGCAGCTTAAAGTACAGCAATAACCTTTATTTAACCTTTATTTAACTAGGCAAGTCAGTTAAGAACTCATTCTTATTTACAATGCAGGCCTACACTAGTGCTCTGTCAATAGCATAGGGTCTAACATAGACTGGCTGAATGGCTCTGAGTGCCGCTAGCCAAGCAACTAGCTTCGGCTTTGTGTAATTTCACCATTGCTTTGTGGACCCAGTGGATGCTAGCTAATGGGCTAATGTAGGCGCATGAATCTGTCCATCTATCTCTGTGGGGGTGGTTAGCAGTTAGCACTGTGTGTATGTTAGCATTATAGCACTAGCTCTCTCTCTCTCTTTCCCTCCCTCTCTCTCATTCTCTGATACAACTTGTTTAATAGGCGGACTGATGGCTTGCTGAGCAGGGAAGTGTACACAAGTGCTACTCACTCAGGCAGGGAATATGGCCGCCCATGGGGGCCTAGATTGTGTCAGCGGTGCGTCAGGACTGAGATAGTTTCACAGCGTGCTAAATTGAGGGTCAGTGCACAGATCAGTCCACTGGGAAGGAATGAAGGTCCACACCCACAACATGGTAGGGTTATGTGATGTCAAGGGGGTGTGTAGAGTCGAAGTATGACATTGTGTCCTTGTGCTGTTTGTGCACCTCTGTTGTGTTCCCAGCACCGACTAATAGCAACTTCCACCGTATAACTAACTCACTCAGAGACCGTACAGTTGTCTTCTCTTGACACAATTCACCAAAACACTTGACAACGTTCGCCAACATTATGATGAACAATTAATCTCCTGAGCAATGCCATAGTAAGGTCAACCTGAGCAAAAAAAACTAAATTGCTTATTTCCAAATTACTTTACTTTCATATTTACCTTGAATGTGTGTATTTTGAAGTACAGATTACATTTGGCCTTTCTATTTGCCAAATTGAATGTTATTGTTTCTAAAAAGTTGTGAAATAAGTATTTTCAGGCAACCAGATTACTTTTGGAAATGGCTCACAGAACTTGTTTTGGTACTTACATCTGTGTTTCTGACCACGTCGAAATAATATCAAATGAATTTTAGTCCATTGAGTGCTAGTATATAATTCTACAGTCTAGTAAAGATAGAATGTGTTTTTGAGGAAAAGTTGTTATTATAGATGCGTTTTGAGTATGATGGTACGCAAACAACGGCTTTGGTGATTATTTGAATCAGCCATGTAGTGCTAGGGCAAAAACCAAAACGTTGGGCTCCTTGGGGTCCCGAGGACTGAGTTTTGGAAATGCTGGCTTAGGTGATGTATCATTGGTTTCCTGTCTCTCTTTGTCAGTACTCGTTTTAAGTGTAACGGATATGACCGTTACGAACACTTCATAACATGATCATAGACTCACTAGTCAGCGTCGCTGCATAACGCGATAATGATAAAATGTTGATGTTCTTGTTACTTCCGGCGCCGACAGAGATGGCAGCCTCGCTTCACGTTCTCAGGAAACCATGCAGTATTTTGTTTTTTTATGTATTACTTCTTACATTGTTACCCCGGAAAATATTAAGTTTTATTACATACAACCGGGAGGAACTATTGGATATAAGAGCAACGTCAACTTACCAACATTACGACCAGGAATACGACTTTCCCAAAGAGGATTCTCCTTTCGTTAACCCAAACACAACAACAGACTGGATAGCACGTGGCTACTCAAAACAACGGCGGCGCCGGAGAAGAGGGAAACGCGCCGGTCTTTTGGTCAAGCTACGTCGACGGGCACATCGTGCACCTCTCCCGAGTATTTTAATCGCCAATGTACAGTCTCTTGACAACAAAGTAGACGAAATCCGATCGAGGGTTGCCTTTCAGAGAGACATTCGAGACTGCAACGTTCTTTGCTTCACGGAAACATGGCTCACTCAGGACACGCGTTATCAGAGTCGGTACAGCCACCTGGTTTCTCCACGCATCGCGCCGACAGAAACAAACATCTCTCTGGTAAGAAGAAGGGCGGGGTGTGTGTCTTATGATTAACGAGACGTGGTGTGATCATAACAACATACAGGAACTCAAGTCCTTTGTTCACCTGACATAGAATTCCTTACAATCAAATGCAGACCGCATTATCTACCAAGAGAATTCTCTTCGATTATAATCACAGCCGTGTACATCCCCTCAAGCTGATACATCGACGGCACTGAAAGAAATTCATCGGACTCTATGTAAACTGGAAACCACATATCCTGAGGCTGCATTTATTGTGGCTGGGGATTTTAATAAGGCTAATTTAAGAACAAGGCTCCCGAAATTTTACCAGCATATCGAATGTGCCACCCGGGCTGGTAAAATCCTGACCACTGTTATTCCAACTTCCGTGATGCATACAAGGCTATTCTCCGCCTCCTTTCGGCAAGTCTGACCATGACTCCATTTTGTTGCTCCCAGCCTACAAACAGAAACTAAAACAGGAAACGCCCGTTCTCAGGTCTGTTCAACGCTGGTCCGACCAATCTGATTCCATGCTGCAAGATTGCTTGAGCACGTGGACTGGGATATGTTCCGGATAGCATCTGACAACAACATTGATGTATACGCTGATTCGGTGAGCGAAGTTTATTAGCAAATGCATTGGTGATGTTGTACCCATAGCAAATATCAAAACCTTCCCCAACCAGAAACCATGGATTGATGGCAGCATTCGCGCCAAAACTGAAAGCGCGAACCACTGCTTTTAACCAGGTAAAGGCTACCGGAAACATGACTGAATACAAACAGTGCAGCTACTCCCTCCGCAAGGCAATCAAACAAGCTAGCGTCAATATAGAGACAAAGTAGAGTCACAATTCAATGGCTCAGACACAAGAGGAATGTGGCAGGGTCTACAGTCAATCACGGACTACAAAAAGAAAACCAGCCCCGTCGCGGACCATGACGCCCTGCTCCCAGACAAACTAAACAACTTCTTTGCTCGCTTTGAGGACAATACAGTGCCACCGACACGGCCCGCTACCAAAACCTGCGGGCTCACCTTCACCGCAGCCAATGTGAGAAAAACATTTAAATGTGTTAACCCTCGCAAGGCTGCCGGCCCAGATGGCATCCCTGGCCGTGTCCTCAGAGCATGCGCAGACCAGCTGGCTGGTGTGTTTACGGACATATTCAATCAGTCCCTATCCCAGTCTGCTGTTCCCACATGCTTCAAGAGGGCCACCATTGTTCCTGTTCCCAAGAAAGCTAAGGTGACTGAGCTAAATGACTATCGCCCGTAGCACTCACTTCCGTCATCATGAAGTGCTTTGAGAGATTAGTCAAGGATCATATCACCTCCATCCTGCCAGACACCCTGGACCCACTCCAATTTGCTTACCGTCCCAATAGGTCCACAGACGAGCCAATCGCAATCACACTGCATACTGCCCTAACCCATCTGGACAAGAGGAATACTTATGTAAGAATGCTGTTCATCGACTACAGCTCAGCATTTAACACCATAGTTCCCTCCAAGCTCGTCATTAAGCTCGAGACCCTGGGTCTCGACTCCAGCCCTGTGCAACTGGGTCCTGGACTTCCTGACGGGCCGGTCCCAGGTGGTGAGGGTAGGAAACAACATCTCCACCCCGCTGATCCTCAACACTGGGGCCCCACAAGGGTGCGTTCTCAGCCCTCTCCTGTACTCCCTGTTTACCCATGACTGCGTGGCCAAGCACGCATCCAACTCAATCATCAAGTTTGCTGACGACACTACAGTGGTAGGCTTGATTACCAACAACGACGAGACGGCCTACAGAGAGGAGGTGAGGGCCCTCGGAGTGTGGTGTCAGGAAAATAACCTCTCACTCAATGTCAACAAAACAAAGGAGATGATCGTGGACTTCAGGAAACAGGAGAGGGAGCACCCCTATCCACATCGAGGGGACAGTAGTGGAGAAGGTGGAAAGTTTTAAGTTCCTCGGCGTACACATCACGGACAAACTGAATTGGTCCACCCACACAGACAGCGTGGTAAAGAAGGCGCAACAGCGCCTCTTCAACCTCAGGAGGCTGAAGAAATTTGGCTTGTCACCAAAATCACTCACAAACTTTTACAGATGCACAATCGAGAGCATCCTGTCGGGCTGTATCACCGCCTGGTACGACAACTGCTCCGCCCACAACCGTAAGGCTCTCCAGAGGGTAGTGAGGACTGCACAACGCATCACCGGGTTAAACTACCTGCCCTCCAGGACACCTACACCACCCGATGTCACAGAAAGGCCAAAAAGATCATCAAGGACAACAACCACCCGAGCCACTGCCTGTTCACCCCGCTATCATCCAGAAGGCGAGGTCAGTACAGGTGCATCAAAGCTGGGACCGAGAGACTGAAAAACAGCTTCTACCTCAAGGCCATCAGACTGTTAAACAGCCATCACTAACATTGAGTGGCTGCTGCCAACATACTGACTTAAATCTCTAGCCACTTTATACATAGGAATTGGATGTAACAAATGTATCACTAGCCACTTTAAACAATTTTGTATATAATGTTTACGTATCCGACATACTCATATCAAATGTATACACTGTACTCTAAACCATCTACTGTATCTTGCCTATGCCGTTCGGTCATCGACCCAAATCTCTAGCCACTTTAATAATTATAATTGGATGAAATAATGTATCACTAGCCACTTTAAACAATGCCATTTATATAATGTTTACATATCCTACATTACTCATCTCATATATATGTGTATATACTGTACTCCATACCATCTACTGCATCTTGCCTATGCCGGTCAGCCATCGCTCATCCATATATTTATATGTACATACTCGTATTCATTCCTTTACTCTTGTGTGTATAAGGTAGTTGTTGTGAATTTGTTAGATTACTTGTTAGATACTACTGCATGGTCGGAACTAGAAGCACAAGCATTTCGCTACACTCGCATTAACATCTGCTAACCATGTGTATGTGACAAATACAATTTGATTTGATTTGATTTGATTTACTGCTTCTGAAGTGTGTTTATGTTAGCAAACAAGTTAGCAGGCAATTTGTATCTATCTGAGTGTGTGTGATCTATTTCGGGTGTACTCACCTTCTCAAATGAACTGCAATCAGGCATTGTTCTGCTAACTGGAGCATCACATGGCATAACACAGGTCTTAAATTCATAAACATAATTACGTTTCCATAAGAAACTTGTTTACCTCCTGTATGGTCTGCCCTGAGGCGCAAAAGGCACTTTGCGCACTTGTGAACTGCAGCTGTCAAGCCTGAGGTGATTTACGAACTAAAAAGAAATGTCTATGAAAGTGTGAATTCTGTGCCATTGGTAGGTTATAATTATAACATATGTCAAGATATGGTAGAGATGATAAGGAATGAGTTCAGCTAGCTCAAATAAACATGGAAATGAAATGGGTGTATATACAGTATATAAGGACTGGTAACAGATAAAGACAATTCTGATGCTGTTGAATGGTGCCGGAGGAGATGGCTGCCGTTTTACGGGCCCTTAACCAATTGTGCTATTGTGTGTGTGTTTTCGTGTTATTTGTAACTTATTTTGTACATAATGTTTCTGTCACCGTCTCTTATGACCGAAAAGAGCTTCTGGATATCAGGACAGCGATTACTCACCTCGAACTGGACAAAGATTATTTCTTTAACGAGTTGGACGCAAAGGATTTACTTCAGACACCTGACAAGGCAAACATCCCCATCATTTGCATGAGAAGGTGCCTTGTAAGGTTCCGATGGTGAGTGGGTAATCTGCCTCTACCATCAGTCCGATTAGCCAACGTACAATCATTGCATAACAAAATAGACGAGCTACGATGACTAATAATCTATCAACAGGACATAAAAAATCATCATCCAGTGGGCTGTGGCATCCAGGAGCACATCAGGGACTGGAATTGGACTGCGGTGATCATCTTTCGCTTGCGATCCCACCTGTCAACCTCAGTGACTGGGTGGGCTCCAGTGTAATCACTCAGAACGGTCACTGAGCGGTTATCATACCACTTCACAACGTGGAAGGTGGTTTCTCCAACCACGGCCATCTTCTGTTCAAAAGATCCACGTCCTGCTCTCTTCAGCTCAGCATCGCACATCAAGTTGACGCCTAGTAGTCTGTTGCCATGAACAGTACCAGTGCAGTGAATTCCCTCCTGAGCCAGTGTGAGCACAAGAGGGACACTCGCAAACCAGTTGTCGAAGAAGAGCTTGTAGTTCTCTTGCTTGGGTATAGGCTGGGCCAGGCGGAGGACAACGTTGCCACTTGCTCTCACATCTGCTAGCTCAGGGGGTTGTACAACTCTCCCTGTGTAGATTTCTAAGTTGTGCGGGACACCATCAGAAGCAGCCAAGACGAGTATCTTGTAGCCCCATTTCTTTGGCTTTGATGGCAGGTATTGCTTAGTCTATTTATTCCCTTGAATGGGACCATCTGCTCATCAACAGCCAGCTTCTCACCCATTTGGATTGACGTCAGTTTTGAGGTTAGATGAGTGACCTTGTCTGGGACATCAGTGTCTGGGACATCAGTGTCCGCGACGGGGCTGGTTTTCTTTTTGTAGTCCGTGATTGACTGTAGACCCTGCCACATACCTCTCGTGTCTGAGCCGTTGAATTGCGACTCTACTTTGTCTCTATACTGACGCTTAGCTTGTTTGATTGCCTTGTGGAGGGAATAGCTACACTGTTTGTATTCTGCCATGTTTCCGGTCGCCTTGCCATGATTAAAAGCAGTGGTTCGCACTTTCAGTTTTGCGCAAATGCTGCCATCAATCCACAGTTTCTGGTTGGGGAAGGATTTAATAGTCACCGTGGGTACCACATCACCAATGCACTTGCTAATTAACTCAAAGTCAAAGTCACCATTATTAGTCAGTTGTACAACCAAATGCCTTCAACTGAAATGTGTCTTCCGCATTTAACCCAACCCCTCTGAATCAGAGAGGTGCGGGGGGCTGCCTTAATCAACATCCACGTCTTCAGCGCCCGGGGAACAGTGGGTTAACTGCCTTGTTCAGGGGAACGACAGACAGATTTTTAGGGGAACGAACGACAGATTTTTACCTTGTCAGCTCGGGGATTTGAACTTGCAACCCTCCGGTTACAAGTCCACCGCTCTAACCACTAGGCTACCTGCTTCGCTCACCGAATCAGAGTATACATCAATGTTATTGCCCGATGCTATCCGGAACATATCCCAGTCCACGTGATCGAAGCAATCTTGAAGCATGGAATCAGATTGGTCCGAACCAGTGTTGAACAGACCTGAGCACGGGCGTTTCCTGTTTTAGTTTCTGTCTATAGGCGGCTGGGAGCAACAAAATGAAGTCGTGGTCATATTTGCCCAAAGGACGGCGGTACAGCCACCCGGTATCTTCACGCATCGCACCGACACAAACAAATCAAACATTGTTTATAATGTATCCTTAAGTACACTTTTATGTATATTAACTATAATATTTCACACGGATAATATCCTGAGCGATAGAAAAGTGAAATCCCGAGGCGCGCACTCACAGTCTCGCGCACAAAACAAAAAAAGGCCCTTCCTCCCTCCACTTACATAATCTTCTTCTATACGGTTGTTTTTCAAGGTATACTCATCAAACATTGTCCAATAGAACTAATTATGTGCATATCCTCGTTCAAAGTGGCTATTCATATTTTACCCCAAAAATACTTTTGCCGGTGTCTGTTCTCCCAAAAATACCTGTCCATTTCCGTCAGATCCATAACGCAAGTTTAGTTGTTCCCGGTACTTAGAATGTTGTAATTCTGTGTCTACACTTCCCCTATAGGGAAATATTCCCATTAGCATTTTCATTTATGCTTGATAAGTCAATTCTGTGAGACGTTTCTCATTTTGTGTGGAAATGTCACATCCATACAGTGAAATTGCCCTCCTGCTTTTCCCAAATTTGCACAAATGAAACACTGAAAATATTTCCCTTGACATGTGCGGTGCTGCAGTCGATGAGATTTACAATGCTCTTTGATAAAAAGCCTTCACGATAAGTGAACGAAAACCCTTTCAACTGGTAAACCCAAGTCAAGAATAAAACCCAACTCTCGTTGTGTAGCATGTCTTACTTCGTATCTCTCAGCAGGACACACCGTAGCGTTTGCTGGCCGAGAGTACTTAGCACTGAACAAAGTGCCGCAAGTCATTTGCAACCTAAGTGCAAACCGATTCCACATTTAGAATCGCGCGAAAATGACGGCAGTCAGTGGGGGCCCTTAACACTAGAACCGCTATAGCATGTAGTTTGGACTGCTCATTAATGAATTAATTGTTACTGTGGCATTTATTATGTGCTCCCATCCATCCTTTACTTTTTTTTAAATAAGTCTGCACTGAGTGTACAAAACATTAACATGCTCTTTCCATAACATAGACTGACCAGGTGAATCCAGGTGAAAGCTATGATCCCTTATTGATGTCACCTTTTAAATCCACTTCAGTCAGTATAGATGAAGAGGAGGAGACTGGTTAAAGAAGGATTTTTAAGCCTTTAAGTGTGTCAAGAACTGCAACGCTGCTAGGTTTTTCACGCTCAACAGTTTCCTGTGTGTATTAAGAATGGTCCACCACCCAAAGGACATCCAGCCAACTTGACACAACTGTGGGAAGCATTGGAGTCAACATGGGAACCCTTTCGACACCTTGTAGAGTCCATGCCCCAACAAATTGAGGCTGTTCTGAGGGCAAAAGGGGGTGCAACTCAATGTTAGGAAGGTGGTGTTCCTCATGTTTTGTACACTCAGTGTATATAACACACTGTTGTTGTTAGAATATTAATATCACAAACAGAACCAGTTTTAGGAGGGCATATCATTTTTTGAATTGTTTTCCCCCTGTTGCCGCTCCTTCTCCCGACAGTAGGGCCTGCTCACCTCCTTCTCCCGACAGTAGGGCCTGCTCACCTCCTTCTCCCGACAGTAGGGCCTGCTCACCTCCTTCTCCCCATAGTAGGGCCTGCTCACCTCCTTCTCCCGACAGTAGGGCCTGCTCACCTCCTTCTCCCGACAGTAGGGCCTGCTCACCTCCTTCTCCCGACAGTAGGGCCTGCTCACCTCCTTCTCCCGACAGTTGAAGGTAATGTGCCCAGTTTATAATCATCCCAATAATTTCCTCTAAACTGAACCTAAACTATACTGAAATGAGGCATGACATCTGTGATGATTATTCTTCTGATTCTGAGCCTCAGTCTGAACCTCCGAGGCCTAAGCGCTAAAAGCCAGAACGGTGCGCACTGAGCAGGTGCCCGCGCCACCACCCAATGAAACGGTGAGACAGGAGAGAGGAAGGACTGCACCGTTTGAATACACAACAAACAAAATGTCATTACTGAGAGATCAGGCCCTACATCTCAAGCAGAAAACAACATCAGCAACGCACTCACTAGCTGTCATTGTTTATGTGACATTTTACCATGTAAAAGCAGACAATCATTGACTATTTTGGACTGCTGTCATATCAGCAGTTACGTATATTCATTATAATGCCATTATTGCTTTTATGCAGATTTGTACTATTTGTCAAGCACAATTGGCGCTTATAAATGATGTTTAGGCTGTGAATGAATGATTGCATCTTGGTGTTTGGAGTATTGTTTTATTTTGGCATTATAATAAAAATAAGCTTTTACCATGTTCCAACACATAGTTGTAACAAAGGCACTCCACGAATAAGGTATAGCTTACAGTAACATAAACTAACATAAACTACTATGGTGTTATTTGTGTCATTTGAAGAAAATGTAGACCTTCATAAACAATACCAAATGACTGTTTTTGCAATAGCATATATGAAATGTAATAATTACACTGTTCGAATGTTGCAGTCAGAGTGCTCATTAGCTCAAAGTAGCTCCCTCGAGGCCCAGCGGTTCCAGTGTTAAACACACAGCACCGACCGAACGGCAGACGGACGGCAGATGAATAGCAGATGAAAATTCGGTGCGGTGTGTGAGGTCCATTAGAGAAAGGATTCAAGGGAACAGAGCTTTAATGTGTTCTTTCTGTTCTCTCTCTTGAACCTCTGTTCAGCTCAGTATGTCTCCTCCTCATGTGTTATTGGACAGAGGTATTTAACCTTTACAGCTCAGATCTCTCTCTCTCTCTCTCTCTCTCTCGCTCTCTCTCTCTCTATCCCTCTGTGTTATGTTAAACGAGCAGTGCTGGTTAAATGGCATGGTATTTCCTCTCTATTAAAGCGATATGGCCACTGCCCACCGGGCCACTACCGGAGTGGAGTGTAGAGGGATCTTGGAGGGAAGGATTAGAAATACAGGATACCACTATTTTATGAGGCTGGATCTCTCAGCTGAGTAGTTGAGCTAACCTGTCTTCAAGGATATATTCAATTATACACATTACATCATATAGGCTTCCACCAAGATACACACACACCTTTACACATACACACACACACACACACACATACACCCACACATCAACAACACTAAATGATGGAATTTCCCGTGGTAGAATAGTGTTGCATCAAAGTTGATACATGACATGCAGTGCATTCAGAAAGCATTCAAACCCCTTGACCTTTTCCACATTTTGTTACGTTACAGCTTTATTATATAATTGATTAAATAGGTTTTTTTCCTCATCAATCTACACACAATAACCTATAATGACAGAGCAAAAACAGGTTTTTATAAAAAATATTCAGACCCTTTAATCAGTACTTTGTTGAAGCACCTTTGGCAGAGACAAGCTTGGTACGCCTGTATTTGGTGAATTTCTCCCATTCCTCTCTGCAGATCCTCTCAAGCTCTGTCAGGTTGGATGGGGAGCGTCGCTGCACAGCTATTTTCAGGTCTCTCCAGAGGTGTTCGATCGGGTTCAAGTCCGAGCTCTGGCTGGGCCACTCAAGTATATTCAGAGGCTTGACCCGAAGCCACTCCTGTGTTATCTTGGCTGTGTGCTTAGGGTCGTTGTCCTGTTTGAAGGTGAACCTACACATCAGTCTGAGGTCAGTCAATGGAGGGTACCTTCAATAATGCAGAAATGTTTTGGTACCCTTCCCCAGATCTGTGACTCGACACAATCCTGTCTCGGAGCTCTACGGACAATTCCTTCGACCTCATGGCTTGGTTTTTGCTCTGACATGCACTGTCAACTGTGGGACCTTATATGGACAGGTGTGTGCCTTTCCAAATCATGTCCAATCAATTGAATTTACCACAGGTGGACTCTAATCAAGTTGTAGAAACATCTCAAGGATGATCAATGGAAGATGGATGCACCTGAGCTCAGTTTCGAGTCTCATAGCAAAGGGTCTGAATACTTATGTAAGTAAGGTATTTCAGTTATTTTTTTTATAGATTTGCAAAAATGTGTATTGCGTGTAGATTGATGAACCCAAAAAATTATTGAATACATTTTTGAATAAGGCTGCAACGTAATAAAATGTGGAAAAAGTCAAGGGGTCTGAATACATTCCGAAGCTTGCTTTTCTCGTGTTTGCTGACATACCACAGGAGACACATGCCGTCTCCCAAACACTACATACACATTACCATACTTCAACATAGTGAGATACTGATAACTCTCTCTCTCTCACACACACACACACACACACACACACACACACACACACACACACACACACACTATAGCACTTATTGAGGAAGCTTGGTAAGGCAGGTGTTGTCCAACACTACAGAGCAGACAGGCCATGGTAAAACAGGAGCCTCAGTGTTTAGAGCATCTCTTCCCTGACACCAGTCTATTACAACATACTGTAGAGTACCTAGATTAATAAGAACAACACGGCTGAGGCATAAATATGCATTACCATCCTGTCGGGATAATGCCTTTCCACTTCCTTTATCCCCCACTCTTCCTCCCTTCTTCTTCTCCTCCCTTGGATCTCCTGACTGAACGGGAGTCTAAGCCCCTTCGTCTTAGGCTCAGCGTTAGACACCTAGGGGAGAGAGAGAAGGTGCCAGGGCCAGATATGGACAAGAGAAGACACAGGCTCTATGCGTCACGTCACAGAAAGACTGATTCAATATAAACCTGGATCTAGCGGGTTGCATTCATTAAGTACCAAACGGAAGACAAACGGGACGAAACTGGGAGGGTCTACCTGAACTTGTCCAATAAGAAGCGTTCACTTTCATTTTTTTGTTGCAAAAACGCTTTGCGACGGTGTGCTAAATAAATACAACCCAGGTTCTGTAAGGGAACAGATTTTAGTATGAAAGCAGGTGTCTGGGACTGTGTTTAGTCAGGTATGGAGAAGAACAATTTCCTGGAGAGAAATGCTGCAATGCACTTGGATTCATACAGTATTATGATAAATGTAACCTTCTCAGTGCCTGCCTTTCCACCCAATCTCAATGTATGTGTTCCTATCCTTTCTAGTAGATCTCAGACTGGGGTTGTGTCGGTATTTTCTCTTTCTCCCATGCTGTGCAAGCAGCCAATGTGGGAGTTAGCCTACAGATGTAGGATCTTCATTTGAGCCAGTTTGCTTCAGTAGGAAAATAATCCTGCAGCAACAGAACATTTGAATTATTATGTGGAATATAATTAATGGACATTTTTGTAGCGGTTAATACATTTTTCGTAATGGAAAATCAAGTCTGACATTTTTACATTAGAAATTAGAAACTTCAGAAGCCTTTTTAAACCTTAAACAAGTTTTAAATGTCCTGCATTACAGGAAAGTTATCCTGCAAAAGGCTGATCAAATTGAAATCCTACATATGTAGGCCCTCTACTTGGGGTAGCTAGGGGGCATGACGTTGTAATTACGTCGTAATGACGTTGTAATGAATGCTTTAATGACCTCAGTACCAATGCTTCACAGAGGTCATGAACACTCTTCCTCTCCTCCTTCTCTCCATCCTTCATTCCCTCTCTCGCTCCGCATTATTCAGCTGTGTTATTGCATTCGCTTTTCAGACTGGCTTCAGTAGTTCAGCCTTCAAGTCAAGTCATCTTTATTATTCCAAGATTGGGACATGTGATTGGCTGTGACAGCTTCACACTTAAAGCACTAGTTTCAATGAGCTTTCTCTGTGTCGATCCGCTGCTATGTTCTCTCAGGGGAGGTATAGCCATAGCAACACACACACACACGCAGGTATGCACAAACACACACACTCCCACCCATATCATCATCACATCATCCATCACTTTACCATTGTCACGGGAGCCAAGACATTATCACCTGTCACTCAAACAGCTACTGACTATGACGGGTAGGACTGTCAAGCTAGTGTGTTGAGACCCTCCGTGTTTTTCTCATCTCCAGGTGATAACACGCTTTTTCATTGTTGCCCCTTCGTTGACACCAGGCCCGATGGGAAATATGTTCATGTGAGGTGGTTGTCAAGTAATGTGAGCCACGTTGACGAGACTGTGTAGAAGGTCTTACCAAATAAAATTTGAGTAATCCCCCCGCACTAAAACAGCAGTTGATACTTATAAAAATACATTGATTCAGCGGTTCTGCCATTTGTGACCCGTTTCAGGAAGCTAGGCGTATGTCGCACGTCACTAATTCACAGGAGAGGCATTCAATATTTTTGGGGGCTGAAATGCCTTTTGGAACGTGAAATTTCATGCGCTAAATAATAAACTTGTATGCCATCTGTAAATACGAATCACATTGTTAAATTATGAGCATAGTTGGTTTAGCGACGGAAAAAGACAGGAAACTTCCCGCTAGCCATGATTGGCTGAGATAATGCATGGGCTGGACATGCCGAGAGATGAGTGTTGGTCTGCCATGTAGCATGCTTCTGTCTATAACATGAGCTGCCCAGTGTGTACAGATAATTCTTGCTACCGTGGCTTTTTTGAAAGATATAATGTTAGCCATGGAGAACTGCAAAAGTGTTGCTGCTGCTCTGAACAACATTGCTGCCCGGAATTTAGCCGGCGCTATCGACAAAGATCAGTGGGAAACAGTTGTAATGGACTACTTTCTGCACACGGTCAACCGGAGTGACTTGAACATAGTGGGTTAAACAAGCTGTGCAAACATAACATAGTTAAAGGGGTTCTAGTCTGCCTTGAAGTGTTCATCTATGTATTAGGGTAAGAGTCTAGCTACATTATCAGATATTGTAAGTTTCTAATTCTGTCAGAATTGCAGTTAAAGTGTACTGTTAGCCAGCTAGCGAACGTTTGCTTTCTGGCTCACTAAAGTTATGTGTATGATCTGTGTGGTAATATTATTTGTATCTCAGAAAGACATTTGCATTGCTAGCTATAGCCTAATGTAACCTAGCTAGCTAACATTGAACCTAGTTGGTTACCTTTAGCTACCTGCAGATTCATTCTACAGCATTTCATGTAGGGTGGCTAGCTATGATAATCAGTTTGTATTGCTAGTAGTATGGGTTAGGATTAGGATTTATTGTTTAGCTAGCTACATGTCTAAGCAAATGATTCCACTTCGCCAGATCATGATTACATGACCCATCATGTTAGCCAGGTGTGTCTGGGGGTGATTAGGGCCATCTATTGTATTTCATGAACATGTGTACATGTCTAGATAATAGTGACCCATCCACTTAGTTAAATGTGGCTGGGGGGTGGTTATAGCATTTCTTTCACATGACCATCAATTTAGACAATTGTGTCTGATAGGGGTGTGCCGACATTGGCCGTACTCATATTCGTAATCGTATCCGTAAATTGACAGTAGATAGTCGGATTGGATGCTACATGTGATCGGAAAAACTGAAGAGTTTTAATATGCCTAAATAGATGTTGGCAAAGTATCTCCCTGCACGTTCTCACTGCAAAAAAACTGCAGATTAGGAACAGCGTGCGGAGGGGTGGGTGTGTATGTGTGTCTGTGTGTGTGTGTCCTCAATTTGCAGAGGGCAGCCAGGTTTACTGTCACTCAGTCAGAATGCACATTAGCGTTTCATCTTTTTTTCCCTACCCTTGCCCCACTTTTTAGATATTATGCACATTGATAGCTTGAAAGTAATTATAAACTGGTTGAGTCGAGCCTTGAATGCTGATTGGCTGAAAGCCGTGGTATATCTGACCGTATACTACTGGTATGACCAAAAACATGCAAGGAAAAGGGATCAGGTGAAACTATGAAGCGAATGGACGGAGAAATACAGTTTCACTCTATCCAATCAGAGCAGCAGGACCAACATACAGCCCGCCCTTCTCTTTACAGACAGGCAAACTATCCTGTTGAGTTGTTTAGAACCCGTACATGACTGACTCAAAGACAGTACAGTTTGGTTTAGAAACTATGTGACTGACACATGAGAAACATGCTTGCTGGCACCCAAAAAAACCTTTTTACGAACACAGATAATTGCAAAAAATACTCGATTCATAATCGTATCCCGAAAATAACCCATATCCGTTATGATACTTGTTTTGTCTGACTACTCAGCACACCCCTAGTGTCTGGGTAAGCAACATTTAATACTTAGAAAATATTTACACTATATTTTTATCTGGACACTTTCTCTTTTTCATATTGCTGCTATGTATATAAGCAAGTAACTATTTCACTGTACCGTTTACGCCTTCTGTATCCTGTGCATTATCTGATATAGTGTGTGTTTACCAGAGACGATAATGTGAAGAACAACGTGCACCAAAGTCATATTAGCATATAGGTCAAGGACTAGATAAAGTGTATTTTTACCTGGAGTTTATCCTTATTGTAGAGTCCTACTTTCACCACTATTAGTCTTGAAGTCTTTGATTGTTTACTACACTACCTTACTCTCTCTGTCTACCACATGGCCTCACATGTGAATCTTCTAAGGCTTACGAGGGTGTGAACGATTGTGAATAGGTGTACACAAAGAAGAGCTCTCCAGTATGTGTACCAAAATCATTCAAGGGCCATTTTCTCAAAACTGTGGTTACAAGTTTATCACCTTTCAAAGCAGAATTATTTTTGCATTGTTCGTCAACTGCAGTGTATGATATACCATTTTGTAGCTGTGAGTCTCTACTTTTATCCAATGTAAAACACACAATTTTGCTTCATAAGACCGAACCGAGGCGGTAGGTCACATTTAGTCTTCATGATTGAACAATTTGACTTTGGAGAATTACTCCTCATCTGACCTCACATGGTCTAGTATTCAGCATCTCATTACATTACAGAGAAATGTCAGTCAGCAATGTTTTGTCACTACAGTATTCTCTTTATTCAGTCTACCTCAGACGTCACCTGTCTTCCTGCCTGTCAGTCAACACCAGAGCATTGATGACTGCTCAGTGTGAGATCTCTCTGCTGCCTGACTCCTTTAATTATGGCCATGACTCAGTCTCCTCTGTTTCTCTCTCTCTCTCTCTCTCTCTCTCTCTCTCTCTCTCTCTCTCTCTCTCTCTCTCTCTCTCAATCCCACACACACACACACACACAGCCTTCTTTGGATTGTTATTGGGTCTTACACAAAGACACCCAGTTCAATTTGTCCTCTTCCCAAGATTTCTCTGCCACTGTAAAGAAGTCTTTGAAGTTTCTCTCTCCTCGGCTTTCAACTATCATCCATCATGGCGGAGTAATATTTGTGTCGGAACCGAGACTTGTTATTTTCCTGATAATTTTTCCCCCTGCAGTCTCTCTTTCATTTCCCCCTGGTCTGGGACCGCTCGCAGAGGGACTACAAATCCGGCGATTAAGGTTTACACACAGGCAAAAACGCACAGACACACACACACACATAAATCAGTGTCTTTCTTCCCCAGCGTATTTAATTATTTCCCCCTATATTTCCTTGGCGGTGGTGTTTCTGTGTGAAAGGATGCACCCCTCCACTGCAGGACTGAATACGCCTGATAAGGGGCTTCCATCCCCTGGGCTCAGGGACTGTCAGGGCAGGTACAGACTTCACCGCATGGTTATCTCCCACACACACACACAAATCCCTAAGTCTGGAACCAACAGGACCCTGAACGGCTGCTACCTCCAAGCCATAGGACTACTAGACAAGACTGCTAAATAGCTAATCAGATGGCTACCTGGACTACCTGTTGTACTAACTCTATGCACACACACTGGACTCTTAAAACACACACACACACACACACACTCTCACTCTCCCACACACGCACACACTCTCACACACACACACACACACACACACTTTCACACTCACTTTATAGACTGCTGCTACTCTATATTATTTGTCATGTTGCCTAGTTACTTTACCTCTAGTTACACACTATGTACATGGCTACCTCGATAACCTCGTACCCCTGCACATCCACTCAGTACTGCTACTCGCTGTTTGACTCACACACAAACACAAACACACACACACAAGCGGCGCGATGCTCAACCTGCGCAGTGCATTCCGATATCATTGGTCTTGAAGCTAGTGAGATGAATGCTTGCGGAGCGCATTCATTCATTCTAGTGCATTACTTCTACCAAGGGGTTGGTTACTGACGTGATGTATGAAGTCACCGCCACACAGCTGCTACTGTCCTCGGGTTACTGGCTGGGCACAAGCAAACGTTAAATGGAATGGATTCAATTAAACCTGTTGACTCATGTTGTAAGTACGGCCCAGTCATCAACACGACGTCTGTGATGTCTGGAATGGTATGTAGTCCATTACGCTGAGCTACAACCTCTATAAAATGAACATGAAATGCATGACCAGGTGTAAGAGACCCTGTTATCATTTGACAGAGCACACAGACTAAAAGCAGAGATGACTCTTTCCTTCTGTTACTCAGGTCTGCTGAGGAGGAGAGGAAGTCAGAGATGACTCTTTCCTTCTGTTACTCAGGTCTGCTGATGAGGAGAGGAAGTCAGAGATGACTCTTTCCTTCTGTTACTCAGGTCTGCTGAGGAGGAGAGGAAGTCAGATATCTCTTTCCTTCTGTTATTCAGGTCTGCTGAGGAGGAGAGGTGTGAAGGCATGTGTGAGTCAGGATTGGGGTCAACAGTGATGTCTTATGGCCTTGAGATGGACAGATATATAGGAGGTGTGGTAGTGATGATTCCACACAGGGATGGATGCAGTGATGCCTTGTAGTGGAGACACTTCAGCTCTATGCTGCTGCCCCATAGACTGCTGTTCTCACAATCACCTGTCTCTGTGCTGCTGCCCCATAGACTGCTGTTCTCACCATCACCTGTCTCTGTGCTGCTGCCCCATAGACTGCCGTTCTCACCATCACCTGTCTCTGTGCTGCTGCCCCATAGACTGCCGTTCTCACCATCACCTGTCTCTGTGCTGCTGCCCCATAGACTGCCGTTCTCACCATCACCTGTCTCTGTGCTGCTGCCCCATAGACTGCCGTTCTCACCATCACCTGTCTCTGTGCTGCTGCCCCATAGACTGCCGTTCTCACCATCACCTGTCTCTGTGCTGCTGCCCCATAGACTGCCGTTCTCACCATCACCTGTCTCTGTGCTGCTGCCCCATAGACTGCCGTTCTCACCATCACCTGTCTCTGTGCTGCTGCCCCATAGACTGCTGTTCTCACCATCACATGTCTCTGTGCTGCTGCCCCATAGACTGCTGTTCTCACCATCACCTGCCTCTGTGCTGCTGTCAAAGTCAAAAGTCAAAGTCACCATTATTAGTCAGTTGTACAACCAAATGCCTTCAACCGAAATGTGTCTTCCGCATTTAACCCAACCACTCTGAATCAGAGAGGTGCGGGGGGCTGCCTTAATCGACATCCACGTCTTCGGCGCCCGGAAACAGTGGATTAACTGCCTTTTTCAGGGGCAGAACGACAGATTTTTTTCCTTGTCAGCTTGGGGATTTGAACTTGCAACCCTCCGGTTACAAGTCCAACACTCTAGCCACTAGGCTACCTGCCGCCCCCGCTGCCCCATAGACTGCAGTTCTCACCATCACCTCTCCTGGATCAGATAGGTGCATTCATATAATAGCTTTTTTGTCCCTCAGAATATGCAGTTAGCTATTAAACTCCTTAGTGCTGCAAGTCAACTCACAAACAGTTATTTCTATTGTAGGCATATATCAGAGGATTGAGCAGACTGAGGAATTCTGAATTGAATGGAACGGAATAGAATTTAATTTCACCTGTTGGAGACAGTGCAGGCGTTGTGTTGTGCAGATTATGCCCCAAGTGTCTGTGTCCTTGGTCTAGTTTTCACTCAACATCCAACAATCCTCTCCCATTTCTCTCTCCTGCACACAGAGGTGTAGCATGCATTATTTATTGTCACTAAGCTGCTTAGGGCACCTCCCCCTCCATTCTCCTCCTGCCCCACACTGTGGCGTTTTGATAGAGTGCGTCCATATATTATTCATCTGATTGACTTCCCCTAATCGCCTCAATAGTGCTGGAATGAATCACTAGAAAAAAAATCTGCTAATTTGCATTCTGTCAGGAGAGTTTGTGGAGAACGTTCCGGAATGACTTTACAGGTGGCGGAGGAGAAGAGAGTTTGGAGGGGGTTTAGCAGGGAAACCAGGTGTGGGTAGAGAAAGAGAGAGATACAGTTGAAGTCGGAAGTTTACATACACCTTAGCCAAATACATTTCAACTCCGTTTTTTACAATTCCTGACATTTAATCCTACTAAAAATTCCCTGTTTTAGGTCAGTTAAGATCGCCACTTTATTTTAAGAATGTGAAATGTCAGAATAATAGTAGAGAGAATGATTTATTTCATCTTTTATTTCTTTCATCACATTCCCAGTGGGTCAGAAGTTTACATACACTCAATTTGTATTTGGTAGCATTGCCTTTAAATTGTTTAACTTGGGTCAAACGTTTCCGGTAGCCTTCCACAAGCTTCCCACAAAAAATGGGGTGAATTTTGGCCCATTCCTCCTGACAGAGCTGGTGTAACTGAGTCAGGTTTGTAGGCCTCCTTGCTCGCACACGCTTTTTCAGTTCTGCCCACATATTTTCTATAGGATTGAGGTCAGGGCTCTGTGATGGCCACTCCAATACCTTGACTTTGTTGTCCTTAAGCCATTTTGCCACAACTTTGGAAGTATGCTTGGGGTCATTGTCCATTTGGAAGGACCATTTGCGACCAAGCTTTAACTTCTTGACTGATGTCTTGAGATGTTGCTTCAATATATCCACATAATTTTCCATCCTCATGATGCCATCTATTTTGTGAAGGGCACCAGTCCCTCCTGCAGCAAAGCACCCCCACAACATGATGCTGCCACCCCCGTGCTTCACGGTTGGGATGGTGTTCTTCGGCTTGCAAGCCTCCCCCTTTTTCCTCCAAACATAATGATGGTCATTATGGCCAAACAGTTCTATTTTTGTTTCATCAGACCAGATGAAATTTCTCCAAAAAGTACGATCTTTGTCCCCATGTGCAGTTGCAAACCGTAGTCTGGCTTTTTGATGGTGGTTTTGGAGCAGTGGCTTGACGTCCTTTTCTGGAATTTTCCAAGCTGTTTAAAGGTACAGTCAACTTAGTGTATGTAAACTTCTGACCCACTGGAATTGTGATACAGTGAATTAGAAGTGAAATAATCTGTCTGTAAACAATTGTTGGAAAAATTACTTGTGTCATGCACAAAGTAGATGTCCTAACCAACTTGCCAAAACCATAGCTTGTTAACATGAAATTTGTGGAGTGGTTGAAAAACGAGTTTTAATGACTCCAACCTAAGTGTATGCAAACTTCCGATTTCAACTGTACATATTTATGTTTGGAGGAAAAAGGGGGATGCTTGCAAGCCGAAGAACATCATCCCAACCGTGAAGCATGGGGGTGGCAGCATCATGTTGTGGGGGTGCTTTGCTGCAGGAGGGGCTGGTGTACTTCACAAAATAGTTGACTGTGCCTTTAAACAGCTTGGAAAATTCCAGAAAATTATGTCATGGCTTTAGAAGCTTCTGATAGGCTAATTGACATCATTTGAGTCAATTGTAGGTGTACCTGTGGATGTATTTCAAGGCCTACCTTCAAACTCAGTGCCTCTTTGCTTGACATCATGGGAAAATCTAAATAAATCAGCCAAGACCTCAGAAAAAAATTGTAGACCTCCACAAGTCATCTTTGGGAGCAATTTCCAAACGCCTGAAGGTACCACGTTCATCTGTACAAACAATAGTACGCAAGTATAATGGGACCACGCATCCGTCATACCGCTCAGGAAGGAGACGCGTTCTGTCTCCTAGAGATGAATGTACTTTAGTGCGAAAAGTGCAAATCAATCCCAGAACAACAGCAAAGGACCTTGTGAAGATGCTGGAGGAAACAGGTAAAAAAGTATCTAAATCCACAGTGAAACGAGTCCTATATCGACATAACCTGAAAGGCCGCTCAGCAAAAAAGAAGCCACTGCTCCAAAACCACCATAAAAAAGCCAGACTACGGTTTGCAACTGCACATGGGGACAAAGATCGTACTTTTTGGAGAAATGTCCTCTGGTCTGATGAAACAAAAAATATAACTGTTTGGCCATAATGACCATCATTATGTTTGGAGGAAAAAGGGGGAGGCTTGCAAGCCAAAGAACACCATCCCAACCAAGAGGGTGGCAGCATCATGTTGTGGGGGTGCTTTGCTGCAGGAGGGACTGGTGCCCTTCACAAAATAGATGGCATCCTGAGGTAGAAAAACTATGTGGATATATTGAAGCAACATCTCAAGACATCAGTCGGGAAGTTAAAGCTTGGTCGCAAATGGGTCTTCAAAATGGACAATGACCCCAAGCATACTTCCAAAGTTGTGGCAAAATGGCTTAAGGACAACAAAGTCAAGGTATTGGAGTGGCCATCACAGAGCCCTGACCTCAATCCTATAGAACATTTGTGGGCAGAGCTGAAAAAGCATGTGCGATCAAGGAGGCCTACAATCCTAACTCTGTATCTCCAGCTCTGTCAGGAGGAATGGGCCAAAATTCACACAACTTATTGTGGGAAGCTTGTGGAAGGCTACCTGAAATGTTTGACCCAAGATAAACAATTTAAAGGCAATGCTACCAAATACAAATTGAGTGTATGTAAACTTCTGACCCACTTGGAATGTGATGAAAGAAATAAATCATTCTCTCTACTATTATTCTGACTTTTCACATTCTTAAAATAAAGTGGTTATCCTAACTGACCTAAGACAGAGAATTTTTACTAGGATTAAATGTCAGGAATTGTGAAAAACTGAGATTAAATGTATTTGGCTAAGGTGTATGTACATTTCCGACTTCAACTGTATAGAGAGTGAAGAGAGAGAAGAGAACAGACAGACAGACACAAAGACCACATTTTTTTCACTGGTTGAAATCAATGAGACCAGGATATTCAACACTACTTGAATGGCTTTTACGGTGGCCCATAAAAAATAATGTTGAAAAGTATATATATGGCATGGGATGATTTCTCTGTGGGTGAAATTGGATTAGCCCTACTGTAAAACCAGAAGTGTTTCAGCCGTTCTGAAGAAGGGCACTGCTCTGAATTCTTCCCGTCTGTCCCAGCCCACAGCATTAAATGAAGGAGGAGGAAAAAGCATAATTACATTGGTGAGAGTGGTCATGGTGAGCACCTTTAAAATGATCCAATTAGAGTTTGTGCAGAGCTGGCAGTCCCGTTGTGGAAGGCTGGATGGACTATTGGTGGCAGAGAGAGAGATCGAGAGAGGAGGAAAGAGAGGGAGAGAGAGAGTGAGAGTCAAGAGAGAGAGAGGGAGTAAAAGAGAGACGGAGTAAAGAGAGAGGGAGGGCGAGAGATGGTGGCCCTCAGATGGATGTGCTATAGATGTGGCTGGGCTGTTAGAGAGAGAGGGGCCGCAGGCGGGAAGGGCCTCGGAGCGGGACGGTAATTGGATCCAGTATGAATGGAAAATTATGAAGGAAAGAGGCTTTGAAAAAGCACACACGAGTACCAGTCGCGGCAAGTGCAGCTGGCTGCTGGTGAGCTTTCTTGACTTGGATATACATTTTTGCCAACACACACCTAACCTTTGTTTAATCAGCTTAACATCTGCTATTAGGGAGAATGTTTTTGGAGTTAACTTTATAACTAATAGGCTATGTTAGAGTTTCCACTTCCTCTTCCTATTATATTGTGGGGAGGTCAAAATAATGGAAAACTATCTACCAAATGTGTTAATTAATTTAACTTCTCCTTGCCACCTTCATTTACCTGATGATTAGACAAGGTTAACACAGGTGTGAGTGTTGACGAGGTCAAGGTTGGAGATCACTCTGTCATGCTGATTGAGTTCGAATAACAGACTGGCTGCCAGTAAGATTGCACCTAAATCAACCATTTATCGGATCATCAAGAACTTCAAGGAGAGCGGTTCAATTGTTGTGAAGAAGGCTTCAGGGCGCCCAAGAAAGTCCAGCAAGCACCAGGACCGCCTCCTAAAGTTGATTCAGTTGCGGGATCGGGGCACCACCAGTACAGAGCTTGCTCAGGAATGGCAGCAGGCAGGTGTGAGTGCATCAGCACACACAGTGAGGCGAAGAAGACTTTTGGAGGATGGCCTGGTGTCAAGAAGGGCAGCAAAGAAGCCACTTCTCTCCAGGAAAAACATCAGGGACAGACTGATATTCTGCAAAAGGTACAGGTATTGGACTGCTGAGGACTGGGGTAAAGTCATTTTCTCTGATGAATCCCCTTTCCGATTGTTTGCGGCATCCAGAAAAAAGCTTGCCCGGAGAAGACAAGGTGAGCGCTACCGTCAGTCCTGTGTCATGACAACAGTAAAGCATCCTGAGACCATTCATGTGTGGGGTTGCTTCTCAGCCAAGGGAGTGGACTCACTCACATGTTTGCCTAAGAACACAGCCATGAATAAAGAATGGTACCAACACATCCCCCGAGAGCAACTTCTCTCAACCATCCAGGAACAGTTTGGTGATGAACAATGCCTTAAGGCAAAAGTGATAACTAAGCGGCTCGGGGAACAAAACATCGATATTTTGGGTCCATGGCCAGGAAACTCCCCAGACCTTAATCCCATTGAGAACTTGTGGTCAGTTCCTCAAGAGCCGGGTGGACAAACAAAAACCCACAAATTCTGACAAACTCCAAGCATTGATTATGCAAGAATGGGCTGCCATCAGTCAGGATATGGCCCAGAAGTTAATTGACAGCATGCCAGTGCGGATTGCAGAGGTCTTGAAAAAGAAGGGTCAACACTGCAAATATTGACTCTTTGCATCAACTTCATGTAATTGTCAATAAAAGCCTTTGATACTTACAGTGGGGCAAAAAAGTATTTAGTCAGCCACCAATTGTGCAAGTTCTCTCACTTAAAAAGATGAGAGAGGCCTGTAATTTTCATCATAGGTACACTTCAACTATGACAGACAAAATGAGGAAAAAAAATCCTGAAAATCACATTGTAGGATTTTTTATGAATTTATTTGCAAATTATGGTGGAAAATAAGTATTTGGTCACATACAAACAAGCAAGATTTCTGTCTCTCACAGACCTGTAACTTCTTCTTTAAGAGGCTCCTCGTTACCTGTATTAATGGCACCTGTTTGAACTTGTTATCAGTATAAAAGACACCTGTCCACAACCTCAAACAGTCACACTCCAAACTCCACTATGGCCAAGACCAAAGAGCTGTCAAAGGACACCAGAAACAAAATTGTAGACCTGCACCAGGTTGGGAAGACTGAATCTGCAATAGGTAAGCAGCTTGGTTTGAAGAAATCAACTGTGGGAGCAATTATTAGGAAATGGAAGACATACAAGACCACTGATAATCTTCCTCGATCTGGGGCTCCACGCAAGATCTCACCCGTGGGGTCAAAATGATCACAAGAACGGTGAGCAAAAATCCCAGAACCACACGGGGACCTAGTGAATGACCTGCAGAGAGCTGGGACCAAAGTAACAAAGCCTACCATCAGTAACACACTACGCCGCCAGGGACTCAAATCCTGCAGTGCCAGACGTGTCCCCCTGCTTAAGCCAGTACATGTTCAGGCCTGTCTGAAGTTTGCTAGAGAGCATTTGGATGATCCAGATGAGGATTGGGAGAATGTCATATGGTCAGATGAAACCAAAATAGAACATTTTGGTAAAAACTCAACTTGTCGTGTTTGGAGGACAAAGAATGCTGAGTTGCATCCAAAGAACACCATACCTACTGTGAAGCATGGGGGTGGAAACATCATGCTTTGGGGCTGTTTTTCTGCAAAGGGACCAGGGCGACTGATCCGTGTAAAGGAAAGAATGAATGGGGCCATGTATCGTGAGATTTTGAGTGAAAACCTCCTTCCATCAGCAAGGGCATTGAAGATGAAACGTGGCTGGGTCTTTCAGCATGACAATGATCCCAAACACACCGCCCGGCAACGGAAGGAGTGGCTTCGTAAGAAGCATTTCAAGGTCCTGGAGTGGCCTAGCCAGTCTCCAAATCTCAACCCCATAGAAAATCTTTGGAGGGAGTTGAAAGTCCGTGTTGCCCAGCGACAGCCCCAAAACATCACTGCTCTAGAGGAGATCTGCATGGAGGAATGGGCCAAAATACCAGCAACAGTGTGTGAAAACCTTGTGAAGACTTACAGAAAACGTTTGACCTCTGTCATTGCCAACAAAGGGTATATAAGTATTGAGATAAACTTTTGTTATTGACCAAATACTTATTTTCCACCATAATTTGCAAATAAATAAATTAAAAATCCTACAATGTGATTTTCTGGATTTCTTTTTCTCATTTCGTCTGTCATAGTTGAAGTGTACCTATGATGAAAATTACAGGCCTCTCTCATCTTTTTAAGTTAGAGAACTTGCACAATTGGTGGCTGACTAAATACTTTTTTGCCCCACTGTATGAAATGCTTGTAATTATACTTCAGTATTCCATAGTAACATCTGACAAAAATATCTAAAGACACTGAAGCAGCAAACTTTGTGGAAATTAATAGTTGTGTCATTCTCAAAACTTTTGGCCACAACTGTACATTGTATTCCCTGTTTATCTATTATGTCATGTTTAAAGTTATGCGTGTTAAAGAGAATGGAAGGGAAAGAAAATAGCCTTGTGCGATAGAGAGTGTAATTCACACAAGAGAGATCAGTGAATATACGCAGTGTATGGAAACGTGTCCCTCATTCAACCCCCTTTTCCATCTGACTGCATGTGCTTAGGCTCCCCATACACACCTACACACACACACACACACACACACACACACACACACACACACACACACACACACACACACACACACAAACCCCACCTTCTTCTCTGTAAATATGTATTTCATTTTCATGATTATTTATATAAAACGTTTTCCTCAAGCCATTATTTACTCCTCACAGCAAGTTGGTGAGTACATTTCTAGAACACATTTTGTGCCGCGAGTGAGAAGTAGAAAAGCTGCGAGGGAAGAAAAATGTTATGAATAATGCATAGAGCTTCTTTATTATTTATGATTTTCATATTAACTTGAGTATCATTTGGAGAACTGGTGACTAAGTTTGGGGTCAGTTACTCTTCGTTGTTTCACATCATGTAGCCTAGTTTCATTTTAGATGCTAGGATCCATTACATCACGCTGACATTGGAGTCATTTAGCAGACGCTCTCATCCAGAGCGACTAACAGTTAGGGCGTTCAACTTCAGGTAGCTACTTGGGACAACCACATATCACAGTCAAAGTACGTCAAACTTTCCTCAGTAAAGCAGCTATCAGCGAAACCAGTTTTTGCATTTACTCTGTGTAAATTGATTCAATGTATTCTCAATGTGCTACTGTTGTGGTGTATAGCAGTGTATGTTGAGATCTAAATGTCACATACTTGTATACCTTAATCATTCCAAGTACCGTTTGAAATCATCATCAAGAATGCCGTCTTTCAAGTTGTGCTCATGTAACAGTGTTGCTTCTGTCCCTCACCTTGCCACAACCTGGGCTCCAACCAGGGACCCGCTGAACATATCGCCAACCGCCAAGCGTCACCCAAAAACCATTGTTACATATCTATCTGCTAACAGCTAGCCATTTCACACCGGTTACACTCATGTAGAAACTCGTCACTCAAGAGGGAGGTGATATGAAATAAATGTTTTTTCCCTCTCTGAAGTGATCCTGTATACACCTCTGATAGTCTGTGGTTGCTATGCTGGAGCTACTAGAGACAGGAGAGGGCTTCAGGGAAAACCCTGTATCGCTACCTCTCCACTCCACCATGCTCCTCTCTCTATGTGTGTGTGTGTGTCGCCACGTTCCTCCCTAATTGGAGCAGCCATTAAGCAAATGTCAGGGAACGACAGGGAAAACTTCTCATTGTAAAGGGATGCCATGAATGTAAAAGGGATGCCATGAACCCCTCCCTCTCTAGTTTACTGACCTGCCACATCTCCCACTACTAGTATGATGTGAATTCCCCCTCTAGTTTACTGACCTGCCACATCTCCCACTACTAGTATGATGTGAATCCCCCCTCTAGTTTACTGACCTGCCACATCTCCCACTACTAGCATGATGTAAATTCCCCCTCTAGTTTACTGACCTGCCACATCTCCCACTACTAGTATGATGTGAATTCCCCCTCTAGTTTACTGACCTGACACATCTCCCACTACTAGCATGATGTGAATTCCCCTCTAGTTTACTGACCTGCCACATCTCCCACTACTAGTATGATGTGAATTCCCCCTCTAGTTTACTGACCTGCCACATCTCCCACTACTAGTATGATGTGAATCCCCCCTCTAGTTTACTGACCTGCCACATCTCCCACTACTAGCATGATGTGAATTCCCCCTCTAGTTTACTGACCTGCCACATCTCCCACTACTAGTATGATGTGAATTCCCCCTCTAGTTTACTGACCTGCCACATCTCCCACTACTAGTATGATGTGAATTCCCCCTCTAGTTTACTGACCTGCCACATCTCCCAATACTAGTATGATGTGAATTCCCCGTCTAGTTTACTGACCTGCCACATCTCCCACTACTAGCATGATGTGAATTCCCCCTCTAGTTTACTGACCTGCCACATCTCCCACTACTAGTATGATGTGAATTCCCCCTCTAGTTTACTGACCTGCCACATCTCCCACTACTAGTATGATGTGAATTCCCCCTCTAGTTTACTGACCTGCCACATCTCCCAATACTAGTATGATGTGAATTCCCCCTCTAGTTTACTGACCTGCCACATCTCCCACTACTAGTATGATGTGAATTCCCCCTCTAGTTTACTGACCTGCCACATCTCCCACTACTAGCATGATGTGAATTCCCCCGTCTCGTCTCATCTGTGTCTCCTGTCTGCCACTACCAGCAGGTCTCCTCTCCTCCCATCTATTTTTAAAGATGTTATTTCACCTTTATTTAACCAGGTAGGTGAGTTGAGAACAAGTTCTCATTTACAACTGCGACATGGCCAAGATAAAGCAAAGCAGTGCGACAGAGTTACACATGGGATAAACAAACGTACAGTCAAAAACACAATAGAAAGATCTATGTACAGTGTGTGCAAATGTAGTAAGGTTAGGGAGGCAATAAATACAATTTAGCATTAACACTGTAGTGATGGATGTGCAGATGTTTATGTGTAAAAAAGAAAGAGCAAAACAATTATAATAAAAATATAGGGATGAGGTAGTTGGGTGTGCTACTTACAGATGGGCTGTGAACAGGTACAGTGATCGGTAAGCTGCTCTGACAGCTGATGCTTAAAGTTAGTGAGGGAGATATAAGTCTCCAGCTTCAGTGACTTTTGCAATTCGTTCCAGTGATTGGCAGCAGAGAACCTTAAGGAAATGCGGCCAAAGGAGGTGTTGGCTTTGGGGGTGACCAGTGAGATATACCTGCTGGAGCGCGTGCTACGGGTGGGTGTTGCTATGGAGACCAGTGAGCTGAGATCAGGCGGGGCTTTATCTAGCAAAGATTTATAGATGTCCTGGAGCCAGTGGGTTTGGCGATGAATATGTAGCGAGGGCCAGCCAACGAGAGCATACAGGTCGCAGAGGTGGGTAGTATATGGGGCTTTGATGACAAAACGGATGGCATTGTGATAGACGACATCTAATT
Organism: Brachymystax lenok tsinlingensis; assembly: GCA_030435695.1. Classification (NCBI taxonomy): domain Eukaryota; kingdom Metazoa; phylum Chordata; class Actinopteri; order Salmoniformes; family Salmonidae; genus Brachymystax; species Brachymystax lenok. Next base: position 13,676,909 of record CM059783.1, on the reverse strand, counting down.
TGCTGAGTAGAGTGTTGGAGGCTATTTTGTAAATGACATCGCCGAAGTCAAGGACCGGTAGGATAGTCAGTTTTACGAGGGTATGTTTGGCAGCCTGAGTGAAGGAGGCTTTGTTGTGAAATAGGAAGCCGATTCTAGATTTCATTTTGGATTGGAGATGCTTAATGTGAGTCTGGAAGGAGAGTTTAAAATCTAAACAGACACCTAGGTATTAGTAGTTGTCCACATATTTTAAGTCAGAACCGTCCAGAGTAGTGATGCTAGGCGGGTGGACAGGTGCGGGCAGCAATCGGTTGAAGAGCATGCATTTAGTTTAACTAGCATTTAAGAGCAGTTGGGGGCCACGGAAGGAGTGTTGTATGGCATTGAAGCTCGTTTGGAGGTTTGTTAACACAGTGTGCAAGGAAGGGTCAGATGTTTACAGAATGGTGTCGTCTGCGTAGAGGTAGATCAGAGAATCACCAGCAGCAAGAGCGACATCATTGATATATGCAGAGAAAAGAGTAGACCCGAGAATTGAACCCTGTGGCACCCCCATAGAGACTGCCAGAGGTCTGGACAAAAGGCCCTCCGATTTGACGCACTGAACTCTATCTGAGAGGTAGTTGGTGAACCAGACGAGGCAGTCATTTTAGACCAAGGCTATTGAGTCTGCCAATAAGAATGTGGTGATTGACAGTCGACGCCTTGGCCAGGTTGATGAAAACGGCTGCACGGTACTGTCTTTTATCTATGGCGGTTTTGATATCGTTTAGGACCTTGAGCGTGATTGAGGTACACCCATGACCAGCTCGGAAACCAGATTGCATAGTGGAGAAGGTACGGTGGGATTTGAAATGGTCGATGATCTCTTTGTTAACTTGGCTTTCGAAGACTGGGCTGCTTGGGCACGTTTCTGCGGGGGGTGCAGAGCTGTTGGCCGGGGTAGGGGTAGCCAGGTGGAAAGCATGGCCAGCTGTAGAAAAATGCTTATTGAAGTTCTCAATTGTCGTAGATTGATCGGTGGTGACAGTTTTAGCCTCAGTGCAGTGGGCAGCTGGGAGGAGGTGCTCTTATTCTCCATGGACTTTACGGTGTCCCAAACCTTTTTGGAAATAGTGCTACGGGATGCAAATTTCTGTTTTGAAAAAGCTAGACTTAGCTTTCCTAACTGACTATGTATATTGGTTCCTGACTTCCCTGAAAAGGTCGATTAGAAAGGCCTGCTCGCTGAGTGTTTGACAGTGATGAGGGGTGGTCGTTTGACCGTGGCCCCTTATGGATGCAGGCAATGAGGCAGTGATCGCTGAGATCCTGGTTGAAGACAGCAGAGGTGTATTTAGAGGGCAAGTTGGTCATGATGATATCTATGAGGGCGCCCATGTTTACGGATTTAGGGTTGTACCTGGTAGGTTCCATGATAATTTGTGTGAGATTTGAGGGCATCTAGCTTAGATTGTAGGATGGCCGGGGTGCTAAACATATCCCAGTTTAGTTCACCTAACAGTACAAACTCTGAAGATAGATGGGGGGCAATCAATTCACTTATGGTGTCCAGGGGGCTGAGGGGGGTCCATAACAAGCGGCAACTGTGAGAGACTGGAAAGGTGGATTTTTAAAAGTAGAAGATCGAACTGTTTGGGCACAGACCTGGATAGTATGACATAACTCTGCAGGCTATCTCTGCAGTAGATTGCAACTCCGCCCCCTTTGGCAGTTCTATCTTGACGGAAAATGTTTGGTGGCCTTCCTAAGCCAGGCACGGCTAGGACATCAGGGTTTGCAGAGTGTGCTAAAGCAGTGATTACAACACATTTAGGGAGGAGGCTTCTGATGTTAACATGCATGAAACCAAGGCTTTTACAGTTACAGAAGTCAACAAATGAGAGCGCCTGGGGAATAGGTGAGATGCTGTGGGCTACAGGGCCTGGGTTAACCTCTACATCACCAGAGAAACAGAGGAGGAGTAGAATAAGGGTACGGCCAAAGGCTATAAGAACTGGTCATCAAGTGCGTTGGGAGCAGAGAATGAAAAGGGCAGATTTCTGGGCGTGGTAGAATAGATTCAGGGCATAGTGTACAGCCAAGGGTATGGTAGGATGTGAGTACAGTGGGGGTAAACCTAGGCATAGAGGGACGATGAGAGAGCTTGCATCTCTGGAGACACCAGCTAAGCCAGGTGAGGTCTCCCCATGTGTGGGGTGTGTGACAAAATAGCTATCTAAGACATGTTGGTAGGACTATGGGCTTTACAGTGAAATAAAACAATAACTAACCGAAACAGCAGAAGACAAGGCATATTGACATTAGAGAGAGGCATGTGTAGCCGAGTGATCATAGGGTCCAATGAGCATTAATAGGTGAGTCCGGGATATTTAGATCGTAGGTGGAAAGTGAGATTAAAATATATACGTAAAAACGATGAGACCGACTATTTACATGGGACAAGACTGGACAAGACAAACACACGTCCGACTGCTGCGCCATCTTGGAAATCACTGAGCACACACACACAGTAAATACACACACACACACACACACACACACTCACACTCACACAGTACACACACACACACACACACACACACACACACACACACACATACAGTAAATGCACACACATGAATAGAAAATACACACACTCACATGAATAGCAAATACACACACTCACACACAACACACACACAGAGCGAGACACACACACACAGCTGGTGGTGATAGAGGCTCCTGGTGTGGCTCAACCCCTGGATTTAAAGGGTCAGAGGTTGCTGTGTGGATGATTGCCACCATGTGGAGCGCTGATTATTTCCCCCTCTGACCCAACACGGTTATGGGTTCAAATCCCAAGCAGGACTCGAGAAACGACCTGGGTGAAAACCACTTCAGATAGCAATGGAGCAGTCCAGAGCTCGGCCATGGCACCAAATAGGGTCATGATGGTATGTGGACCTGTTGTCTGCTAGTATGGCCGCCCTAAGCTTCAGGCCTAACTGGCTGTGATAGGGCGTTATAAATGAATCAGAGTAGGCAGGCAGGTAGACAGCCATGGAGACAGGCAGGCAGGCAGGCGTCCCTGACAAACAGATTGTGTCATTGGGTGGTAATGTGGTCTCTGGCCGGGATAGGGACATCTCTGGCTGCAGTGTGAGGATTAAGCTGACAGCAGCACTTTCACATCCACTATCAGTCCCACTGTGTCGGGGCTGCACAGAGACACAGGCACAAACGCACACACATACACACACATATACACATACACAGACACACACCCCGGGGTCACACATCCAAATGGATGACATCAGCTCGCCCCCAATCTGTGTGTGTGTGTGTATGTGTGTGTGAGTGTGTCTATCTCTACATCTATCTCCCTCCCTCTCTCTCTATACCTGCCTGGGTTGGGCTGTGTGTGTATGACGAGGCTCCTGTCGTCCGTGGATACAAAGTGAAACAGCTGTGAGGGGAAAGAAAGCGTTGTTGTCTTTTCTCTTGTTTTTGGATCTCCCCAGATTAAAGGGACTGCTTTGAATGGATATACTTAGCGCCTCCATGCACCTCTGTGATTGCTGTCAAGTGTCTCCAGGTTGCAGAATTATTGTGTCATACTGTAACACCAAAAGTGACTGCTGTGATTCTCTCGAGGCTCAGATGCAGAGCGAGACCAAGGGGATGTCTGAAATGTGATAAAAGAGTACAGAACCCTGGAAGGAGGAGAGGAGGAGAAGACATGTTCTGGGCGTCAGCCTGTTCCACAAGGACACAGACACCATGATCAAGTCTTTCTTTAGGGGTAGGTACTGTACAGGCAATGTACATGGTGGAATGTGGAATGTAACATTTCCATGTCAGAAAACTATGACTTTTACAGAAACTTGGCTATATGATGGTGCTGGATTGTGAAATGTTTGCTTAGCATTGTTTGGCTTTTTTTGTTACAAGGAATGTTGTTTGTACTGTAGACAGTTACTTGAGGGAGTTTGGTATCAGACTTAAGATTACTCCAAAACACTGATGATGAAGCACACTAAGTACTGGATGGCTCTGATGACAAGCTGGATGAATAACCAATCTGTCACTGTCAACGTCTCCAGGTTGCTTCATCCCTCACGTCTCTGTTTGACTGCTGCCTGAGTGGGGCTGGCTCCCCAGATTCCCAGGCACAGCTAGAGGGACTAGGGAAAACTTCACTTCCACTCTTCTTGGCTTCAGTAGTTTTAGCAGAATATTTCACTGAGAGATCTGAATGTGGTGTGATCTGGGACTGGCAATAGATAGACTTTTATAACTGGTTTCCCAGACTCAGATTAAGCCTTTTTTACTGGACTTAAAATAACTTTCAATTGAGTTTTTCTGATAGAGCTGGTAGAGGACAGACAATCCTATTGGTGTCAATGTTATCTCTGCAGCTAACACATTGCTGTCTGTATCAGACACAAACCCCGGTGTACCTGAGTCCTCTCTACCATATCCTTGGTCTTACATCTCAGTGGCAAGAGACTGATATGTGACCGCCAGTGAAAGGAGCTTCCACTCTCACTCATTTAATAGAATGTAATGGCTTCAAACATTCCAACAGGATGCAGCTATGCAGACCATTACAGACCATTGAACAGCATGGCTATGGACTGAGTCGCAGGTTGGAGATGGACATGGGGATGGCTTGTACTGTAACAGCCTTCCACTCAAAGCATATCTCAATGGTCGGATACCTCGCACAACAAATCTGTCAATGGATGTCTTGCAGCTACTCCTAAAGGGAACATACTGTAATGTACATACTGTCATTTGTCTTACATTGTAGATATCATGTCCATGGCCCCCAGTCATCAGTGATGGTACAATGCTAGGTAGTATTAGTGTTCCTGTGTGATGGTACAAAGCTAGGTAGTAATAGTGTTCCTGTGTGATGGTACAATGCTAGGTAATAGTGTTCCTGTGTGATGGTACAATGCTAGGTAACAGTGTTTCTGTGTGATAGTACAATGCTAGGTAGTAATAGTGTTCCTGTGTGATGGTACAATGCTAGGTAGTAACAGTGTTTCTGTGTGATAGTACAATGCTAGGTAGTAATAGTGTTTCTGTGTGATAGTACAATGCTAGGTAGTAATAGTGTTCCTGTGTGATGGTACAATGCTAAGTAGTATTAGTGTTCCTGTGTAATGGTACAATGCTAGGTAGTATTAGTGTTCCTGTGTAATGGTAAAATGTTAGGTAGTATTAGTGTTCCTGTGTGATGGTACAATGCTAGGTAGTATTAGTGTTCCTGTGTGATGGTACAATGCTAGGTAGTATTAGTGTTCCTGTGTGATGGTACAATGCTAGGTAGTATTAGTGTTCCTGTGTAATGGTACAATGCTAAGTAGTATTAGTGTTCCTGTGTAATGGTAAAATGTTAGGTAGTATTAGTGTTCCTGTGTGATGGTACAATGCTAGGTAGTATTAGTGTTCCTGTGTGATGGTACAATGCTAGGTAGTATTAGTGTTCCTGTGTGATGGTACAATGCTAGGTAGTAATAGTGTTCCTGTGTGATGGTACAATGCTAGGTAGTAATAGTGTTCCTGTGTGATGGTACAATGCTAGGTAGTATTAGTGTTCCTGTGTGATGGTACAATGCTAGGTAGTATTAGTGTTAATGTGTAATGGTACAATGCTAGGTGGTATTTTTTATTTCTGTGTAATGGTACAATGCTAGGTAGTATTAGTGTTCCTGTGTAATGGTACAATGCTAGATAGTAATAGTGTTCCTGTGTGATGGTACAATGCTAGATAGTAATAGTGTTCCTGTGTGATGGTACAATGCTAGGTAGTATTAGTGTTCCTGTGTGATGGTACAATGCTAGGTAGTAGTAGTGTTCCTGTGTAATGGTACAATGCTAGATAGTAATAGTGTTCCTGTGTGATGGTACAATGCTAGATAGTAATAGTGTTCCTGTGTGATGGTACAATGCTAGGTAGTATTAGTGTTCCTGTGTGATGGTACAATGCTAGGTAGTAGTAGTGTTCCTGTGTAATGGTACAATGCTAAGTAGTATTAGTGTTCCTGTGTGATGGTACAATGCTAGGTAGTATTAGTGTTCCTGTGTAATGGTACAATGCTAGATAGTAATAGTGTTCCTGTGTGATGGTACAATGCTAGGTAGTATTAGTGTTCCTGTGTAATGGTACAATGCTAGATAGTAATAGTGTTCCTGTGTGATGGTACAATACTAGATAGTAATAGTGTTCCTGTGTGATGGTACAATGCTAGGTAGTATTAGTGTTCCTGTGTAATGGTACAATGCTAGGTAGTATTAGTGTTCCTGTGTGATGGTACAATGCTAGGTAGTATTAGTGTTCCTGTGTAATGGTACAATGCTAGATAGTATTAGTGTTCCTGTGTGATGGTACAATGCTAGGTAGTATTAGTGTTCCTGTGTGATGGTACAATGCTAGGTAGTATTAGTGTTCCTGTGTGATGGTACAATGCTAGGTAGTATTAGTGTTCCTGTGTGATGGTACAATGCTAGATAGTAATAGTGTTCCTGTGTGATGGTACAATGCTAGGTAGTATTAGTGTTCCTGTGTGATGGTACAATGCTAGGTAGTATTAGTGTTCCTGTGTGATGGTACAATGCTAGGTAGTATTAGTGTTCCTGTGTGATGGTACAATGCTAGGTAGTATTAGTGTTCCTGTGTGATGGTACAATGCTAGGTAGTAATAGTGTTCCTGTGTGATGGTACAATGCTAGGTAGCATTAGTGTTCCTGTGTGATGGTACAATGCTAGGTAGTATTAGTGTTCCTGTGTGATGGTACAATGCTAGGTAGTATTAGTGTTCCTGTGTGATGGTACAATGCTAGATAGTAATAGTGTTCCTGTGTGATGGTACAATGCTAGGTAGTATTAGTGTTCCTGTGTGATGGTACAATGCTAGGTAGTATTAGTGTTCCTGTGTGATGGTACAATGCTAGATAGTAATAGTGTTCCTGTGTGATGGTACAATGCTAGGTAGTATTAGTGTTCCTGTGTGATGGTACAATGCTAGGTAGTATTAGTGTTCCTGTGTGATGGTACAATGCTAGGTAGTATTAGTGTTCCTGTGTAATGGTACAATGCTAAGTAGTATTAGTGTTCCTGTGTAATGGTAAAATGTTAGGTAGTATTAGTGTTCCTGTGTGATGGTACAATGCTAGGTAGTATTAGTGTTCCTGTGTGATGGTACAATGCTAGGTAGTATTAGTGTTCCTGTGTGATGGTACAATGCTAGGTAGTAATAGTGTTCCTGTGTGATGGTACAATGCTAGGTAGTATTAGTGTTCCTGTGTGATGGTACAATGCTAGGTAGTATTAGTGTTAATGTGTAATGGTACAATGCTAGGTGGTATTTTTTATTTCTGTGTAATGGTACAATGCTAGGTAGTATTAGTGTTCCTGTGTAATGGTACAATGCTAAGTAGTATTAGTGTTCCTGTGTGATGGTACAATGCTAGGTAGTAATAGTGTTCCTGTGTAATGGTACAATGCTAGGTAGTATTAGTGTTCCTGTGTAATGGTACAATGCTAGATAGTAATAGTGTTCCTGTGTGATGGTACAATGCTAGATAGTAATAGTGTTCCTGTGTGATGGTACAATGCTAGGTAGTATTAGTGTTCCTGTGTGATGGTACAATGCTAGGTAGTAGTAGTGTTCCTGTGTAATGGTACAATGCTAAGTAGTATTAGTGTTCCTGTGTGATGGTACAATGCTAGGTAGTATTAGTGTTCCTGTGTAATGGTACAATGCTAGATAGTAATAGTGTTCCTGTGTGATGGTACAATGCTAGGTAGTATTAGTGTTCCTGTGTAATGGTACAATGCTAGATAGTAATAGTGTTCCTGTGTGATGGTACAATGCTAGGTAGTATTAGTGTTCCTGTGTAATGGTACAATGCTAGGTAGTATTAGTGTTCCTGTGTGATGGTACAATGCTAGGTAGTATTAGTGTTCCTGTGTAATGGTACAATGCTAGGTAGTATTAGTGTTCCTGTGTGATGGTACAATGCTAGGTAGTATTAGTGTTCCTGTGTAATGGTACAATGCTAGATAGTATTAGTGTTCCTGTGTGATGGTACAATGCTAGGTAGTATTAGTGTTCCTGTGTGATGGTACAATGCTAGGTAGTATTAGTGTTCCTGTGTGATGGTACAATGCTAGAGTAGTATTAGTGTTCCTGTGTGATGGTACAATGCTAGATAGTAATAGTGTTCCTGTGTGATGGTACAATGCTAGGTAGTATTAGTGTTCCTGTGTGATGGTACAATGCTAGGTAGTATTAGTGTTCCTGTGTGATGGTACAATGCTAGGTAGTATTAGTGTTCCTGTGTGATGGTACAATGCTAGATAGTAATAGTGTTCCTGTGTGATGGTACAATGCTAGATAGTAATAGTGTTCCTGTGTGATGGTACAATGCTAGATAGTATTAGTGTTCCTGTGTGATGGTACAATGCTAGGTAGTATTAGTGTTCCTGTGTGATGGTACAATGCTAGGTAGTATTAGTGTTCCTGTGTGATGGTACAATGCTAGGTAGTATTAGTGTTCCTGTGTGATGGTACAATGCTAGATAGTAATAGTGTTCCTGTGTGATGGTACAATGCTAGGTAGTATTAGTGTTCCTGTGTGATGGTACAATGCTAGATAGTATTAGTGTTCCTGTGTGATGGTACAATGCTAGGTAGTATTAGTGTTCCTGTGTGATGGTACAATGCTAGGTAGTATTAGTGTTCCTGTGTGATGGTACAATGCTAGGTAGTATTAGTGTTCCTGTGTGATGGTACAATGCTAGGTAGTAATAGTGTTCCTGTGTGATGGTACAATGCTAGAGTAGCATTAGTGTTCCTGTGTGATGGTACAATGCTAGGTAGTATTAGTGTTAATGTGTAATGGTACAATGCTAGGTGGTATTTTTTATTCCTGTGTAATGGTACAATGCTAGGTAGTATTAGTGTTCCTGTGTAATGGTACAATGCTAGGTAGTATTAGTGTTCCTGTGTAATGGTACAATGCTAGATAGTAATAGTGTTCCTGTGTGATGGTACAATGCTAGATAGTATTAGTGTTCCTGTGTGATGGTACAATGCTAGGTAGTATTAGTGTTCCTGTGTGATGGTACAATGCTAGATAGTAATAGTGTTCCTGTGTGATGGTACAATGCTAGGTAGTATTAGTGTTCCTGTGTGATGGTACAATGCTAGGTAGTAATAGTGTTCCTGTGTGATGGTACAATGCTAGATAGTATTAGTGTTCCTGTGTGATGGTACAATGCTAGGTAGTATTAGTGTTCCTGTGTGATGGTACAATGCTAGGTAGTATTAGTGTTCCTGTGTGATGGTACAATGCTAGGTAGTATTAGTGTTCCTGTGTGATGGTACAATGCTAGATAGTAATAGTGTTCCTGTGTGATGGTACAATGCTAGGTAGTATTAGTGTTCCTGTGTGATGGTACAATGCTAGATAGTATTAGTGTTCCTGTGTGATGGTACAATGCTAGGTAGTATTAGTGTTCCTGTGTGATGGTACAATGCTAGGTAGTATTAGTGTTCCTGTGTGATGGTACAATGCTAGGTAGTATTAGTGTTCCTGTGTGATGGTACAATGCTAGGTAGTAATAGTGTTCCTGTGTGATGGTACAATGCTAGGTAGCATTAGTGTTCCTGTGTGATGGTACAATGCTAGGTAGTATTAGTGTTAATGTGTAATGGTACAATGCTAGGTGGTATTTTTTATTCCTGTGTAATGGTACAATGCTAGGTAGTATTAGTGTTCCTGTGTAATGGTACAATGCTAGGTAGTATTAGTGTTCCTGTGTAATGGTACAATGCTAGATAGTAATAGTGTTCCTGTGTAATGGTACAATGCTAGATAGTATTAGTGTTCCTGTGTGATGGTACAATGCTAGGTAGTATTAGTGTTCCTGTGTGATGGTACAATGCTAGATAGTAATAGTGTTCCTGTGTGATGGTACAATGCTAGGTAGTATTAGTGTTCCTGTGTGATGGTACAATGCTAGGTAGTATTAGTGTTCCTGTGTGATGGTACAATGCTAGGTAGTAATAGTGTTCCTGTGTGATGGTACAATGCTAGATAGTATTAGTGTTCCTGTGTGATGGTACAATGCTAGGTAGTATTAGTGTTCCTGTGTGATGGTACAATGCTAGGTAGTATTAGTGTTCCTGTGTGATGGTACAATGCTAGGTAGTATTAGTGTTCCTGTGTGATGGTACAATGCTAGATAGTAATAGTGTTCCTGTGTGATGGTACAATGCTAGGTAGTATTAGTGTTCCTGTGTGATGGTACAATGCTAGATAGTATTAGTGTTCCTGTGTGATGGTACAATGCTAGGTAGTATTAGTGTTCCTGTGTGATGGTACAATGCTAGGTAGTATTAGTGTTCCTGTGTGATGGTACAATGCTAGGTAGTATTAGTGTTCCTGTGTGATGGTACAATGCTAGGTAGTAATAGTGTTCCTGTGTGATGGTACAATGCTAGAGTAGCATTAGTGTTCCTGTGTGATGGTACAATGCTAGGTAGTATTAGTGTTAATGTGTAATGGTACAATGCTAGGTGGTATTTTTTATTCCTGTGTAATGGTACAATGCTAGGTAGTATTAGTGTTCCTGTGTAATGGTACAATGCTAGGTAGTATTAGTGTTCCTGTGTAATGGTACAATGCTAGATAGTAATAGTGTTCCTGTGTAATGGTACAATGCTAGATAGTATTAGTGTTCCTGTGTGATGGTACAATGCTAGGTAGTATTAGTGTTCCTGTGTGATGGTACAATGCTAGATAGTAATAGTGTTCCTGTGTGATGGTACAATGCTAGGTAGTATTAGTGTTCCTGTGTGATGGTACAATGCTAGGTAGTATTAGTGTTCCTGTGTAATGGTACAATGCTAGGTAGTATTAGTGTTCCTGTGTGATGGTACAATGCTAAGTAGTATTAGTGTTTCTGTGTGATGGTACAATGCTAGGTAGTATTAGTGTTCCTGTGTAATGGTACAATGCTAAGTAGTATTAGTGTTCCTGTGTAATGGTACAATGCTAGGTAGTATTAGTGTTCCTGTGTGATGGTACAATGCTAGGTAGTATTAGTGTTCCTGTGTAATGGTACAATACTAGATAGTAATAGTGTTCCTGTGTGATGGTACAATGCTAGGTAGTATTAGTGTTCCTGTGTAATGGTACAATGCTAAGTAGTATTAGTGTTCCTGTGTGATGGTACAATGCTAGGTAGTATTAGTGTTCCTGTGTGATGGTACAATGCTAGGTAGTATTAGTGTTCCTGTGTGATGGTACAATGCTAGGTAGTAATAGTGTTCCTGTGTGATGGTACAATGCTAGGTAGTATTAGTGTTCCTGTGTGATGGTACAATGCTAGGTAGTATTAGTGTTCCTGTGTAATGGTACAATGCTAGATAGTAATAGTGTTCCTGTGTGATGGTACAATGCTAGATAGTATTAGTGTTCCTGTGTGATGTACAATGCTAGGTAGTATTAGTGTTCCTGTGTGATGGTACAATGCTAGGTAGTATTAGTGTTCCTGTGTGATGGTACAATGCTAGGTAGTATTAGTGTTCCTGTGTAATGGTACAATGCTAAGTAGTATTAGTGTTCCTGTGTAATGGTACAATGCTAGATAGTAATAGTGTT